>JAPCYP010000058.1:0-2400000 GCA_035048595.1 Echinosophora koreensis | reverse complement strand
TTTTTCTTAGAAATATGGAGGCAAGGCAACATATGTTCCCTTGTAGATGATGGACAACAACGGTACAAGTATGAAGAATAGCGTGTATGGCCCGATTTGGAGGTAGGTTGGACTCTTGGTGACATTGTCAAACACTCGATATGCTTCTCAATTCAAGGAAAGTGGCCCAATGTGAAGGACTCGCACTTAAGAGGGAGATTGTTGGGAATTCCATGTGTGAGTAAAAGATGTGGATGAAGAAGTCTAACACTGGAAAGAAGTTGACAAGTTGAAGGTTATATAGTTAGGAAAGACGTATAGACTCGTCGCCTTAAGGTTTTGAGTCAAGAGTCAAGCCCATTTATGTGATTCTTTATTTAGTCCATGAAATGATATCACAACTCATGAAAAAATATCTTCCGGTGTTGGCACTCCCATGAATCCTAACAAAGATTAATTCATTGGATTGCTCTTATGAAATTTGGATGTTGGTTGAAGGACATTGATGACCGGCTTGCAACAAGTTCACACGGGAAAAGCTTTGTGTGCGAGTAGGTGCCTTTAGCTATGGTTGGAATACTTTCAAACCAAACTTGGTTAAGTACAATTAGGGTTTTAAAATAAGTTCTGCAATCATAATTGAGACTACAACATTTTGATTTTGGTAGTCTCTGTAATCGTACTGTGACTGTAGTTGCGATCACATTAATCATATTGTTTTGCAATTGTCTACAATGATGATGAACGCAATATAACCACAACCACAATTGAAAACCTATGGTACAACACTCCCTCACTAATTCTCTCTTCTACATGTGAACCATTTTTCTGATTGTTTGTGTTATTGTGTCTGTTAATCCTTGACTCCTTGTAACAAATTCTTTATTTATATGTTAAGAGTGGTTAAGTGTGAACCCTGTCAGAATAGGTATATTCTTTATCTTCTAACCTCTTTCACAATATTTTCAAATTTTAAAATTCACTTCCTAATATTTTTTAATATTTAATTTTTATTTTTAATCTTCTTACTCTTTAACTTATTAGCATGACATGACATGACATGACATGACATGTGATAAAAATGGGGGCGACATGTGCAAAGGACCTAATCATTCTTAATGAGCAAAATCATATCAAAAGTTGGCCCAAATGACTAAGATGTGTTGCGATACAATGCAAGAGTCCGAAGAAAGAATAATCAAGCTGGCCAGAGCCCAACAACGGATAGTGTTGTATGTGTACTTTTTTTTTTTTTGGTTTTCTAAGATATATCCATTCGCAATTATGAAGATTAATCCCTTGAGATACTGGTCTCTCAAACATATTTTTTGTATACACAAGAGTCAGGAACCGAACCACTGGCCAAAAAGTATACGAAATGTACATTTTGAATAACATAATACTAAAAACATATATGAAATATTGAAATGTTATGTTAAGAATTCGAATTACTGGAAAAATTCAAGTTCCTTCTTCTATGGTAAACAATTCCAATTGGAAATAAATTCCAACATTTATCCCAAACAAATTCCAATTACATTTTTTTATAAGCAAAAGATATTATTAAGAGGCTATGAAGCACGAATACTCCAAAAATGGAAATGTAACACCCTATTTTTCACTGCTTTTAATATCGGTAATATATATAAATATGTTTATATTTTCATCTGAGATTTAGAAAAATGATTTTGGATAAACCAAGATCATATCCTTATTCTACCATGTCGTAGAGAGTTACGGTTAAATTATTAGGTCGAAAATTCAGACGAAACCCGATCTGTGTTTTCATTGACAGTAAAATTTTATTGCTCAGAAAACCTAATTTTGACTTGTGAACGAAATGGTTAGGTTTTATATCAAAATTCCAACGACTGTGGTTATTTTGAAATTTTTCACTTAAAAGTGAAATAATATATATTATTTGGGCGATATATTTAAACAGAGCTGAATACGGGATTTCCGGGACCCGTTAATGGATAAATGACAAATCATTCAAGATGACTGACATAGGTGAGTCACATGGTGAGTCATGTAGGTGACTCACCATTGTAAGGATGGCCTTGGATGTGGAATGACCTTTATTTCCCTAATTTTTCTTAAATGCCAATAGGTCCCTAAATGCAATTACTATCATATCCTTAAGTGAACAATTTTTGTCCCTCCAAGCCCTCCACTTACATGGCCTCAACCCCACCACCCTTACCCATTTTCTCTCATTTTCCTACTTCATCAAAAAACTTCATCTTCCTCCATTTTCTCTTAAAGTTCTAAGGAAAACTATAAGAAAATTTGTGAAGCAACTACTCCATCTCTTGCCATTTTTCAACTTCTAAGAGGTATACCCTGCTCATATCAAACAATAAACTCTATGTTCTTCATTCATTTTCTTGATTCAAGGTCATGATCATCATGTTTTATTCTAGGGTTTTTATGTTCAAAAATCTTTAGAAAATCATAGAAAAATCCTATGATCATGAAACCAATTTCCATAAACTTGTCCTCATCTCTATGTTTAGTATTCAAGAGCATGAATCAAACAACATTTTCTTTCCTATTCTTCCTCTTAAGGCCGAAACTCTAGCTTTTGAGGGTGGAGGAATTTTTGTCCAATCTTTTAGAAAGTGACCATGGATTTAATCTTTCTATTACCTATATGTAATAAATACAAGAGATTGAAACAAAATAAAATCCCTAGCCTATTTATTTAGTGATGGCCGAATTCATGTTCTTGAGAAATTGAATGATTTTGTTTCATTTTGCAACTTATGATAATTTTCCTTAACTCAATAATACTCTATGATCATTGATTTAAGAGTATGTGAAATTTTGAGATCTCTAGCTAATTTAGCTAGCCATAGCCGATCCTACATCATTAGGAGTTAGTAGTTTTTTTTCAAAGTTTAACTTGTATTATGTTGCTTTGGTGAAGGATTTGTTGAGTAAATGTGATTTAGTGTTGTGTTGAGAAAGCCGAGTTTCGGAAGATCATTGTCAGACAGAAAATCCATACTCTAAGGTAAGGAAAGTTTACCTAAGGGATTTTCTGATAGCTATATGCTATCAGTGAGTGGTTTGTATAATTTATTTAAGCTTCGTTGTGGTGGTTTAAGTTATTATTTTATCTGCTTTTGAATTATCTGCTTTTAATATAATTATCTGCTGTTATGTGTTATAGTTTTTAATGCATGTTATAAGCTGTATTATATGCTATAACGTTGACGTGGAAATTTTATTGATATTGATTGTTGACTGAAAAGCCTGACAGTGGTCAGTGCTCAATTAATTTTTTGAGATAAAAGCTTTATGAGGAATATTTAAAATTAATTTGGTGGAAAATTGAGAGATAGTTGAAAATAAGGTTAGTTAATGATTTATAGCTGTAAGAGTGATCTATGAGTCACGTGTAAGAGTGATCTATGAGTCGCAGTGAGGGCGTAACCGTGAAAAAAAAAATATAGCGATGCTAATTTTTAAGTAAGAAATTCTAAAATAAAATAAAAAGTATTAGAAAAAGTTAATTTTAAAAAAATAACTTAATTATTATATTGAGAAAATTATTCTAAGAGAAAAAGTCAAATTTCGACTTAAACCTTTTTTTATGCTAAACGACGGTTAATTTTGAAAATGTTTACGGAAATCATTTTTAAAAATAGCAGTATTTACTTGAACAGAGATTTAGTCTCAAATGATTTCTTTTGCAAAAATTAAAGTTTTGGAAAAAGATTTTCAGAGGAAAATGAATTTCTAAGTAATTTGTCGGTTTTATAAATGAATTTCAAACGTAAAGTATTTTCTATAAATAAATTTTACTCAACGGTGTTATTTCCGACAACTTGGATAAGTTACAGAGATTTTTGTTTTGAATTTGTGTTTCACAGAACGAAAAGCGATGTAAACGTTGAAAACGTGAACCTAGTAACCGAGACGTCGTGATACTAGTGTTTTGTAATAAAAGCACGTAGATCTTTGATTCGTGTTACGGTGATAACATACCTCCCTCTTTCTCCTTTTTGGTTTTCATTGATTGCATATGGGTTTAGCACCCCTTGTGCTACTTTCAATACACACCTTTGCTTATCAAAAAAAAAAACCAATGGCCACTAAGACTTTAAACCACAAGGTCTCTAAGATAGCAAGCTTGTTACAGTAATTACATCATACATATGCATTTTATGTGTGCTAACCATAACTAAAATTCTAAGCGAATTATTTTATAGCAAAATTTTACAGCAAGCTGTGAACTTTGGTTCTATTGTGGTTCTATTTTGGGTGGTCAAAATGTTTTCTGGTATGTGTGAGGGTGTGGTTTTGGTGTAAAGGGGGTCTAGTTTTGTTTAGAGCCCAAGTGAAAATGTTTTTGATGATTCTTGAGCTTCTGGTCTTTGGGTCAAGTTGTTGAGGTGCTTCAGTTTTGGGGATGGTTCCTTTTGATTATAGACACAATGTGCTGTTGTTGTTGTTATTGTAATGTAATTTTGACTTTGTCATATGGTTTATAAGTATGTCATCTCTTTGTGTATACTTTGTTGGAGTTTAATCTATTAGTACCATTCACAAGATGCAATACAACTCTATGATGGAGCTAGAACTGGTGTCATTTTGGTAACTTTCCTGAGTCTAGTTGTTTTTTTTTTTGGATGGCTCAGCTTTTTAAGTTCCTTTTTTAATGAATTATTTAGCTAATAAAAAAATTCCTAATTCTTGCTTCCAGCCCCGTCTTACCATTACTTTTATTTCTCATCTTGATTTTCAACTAAACTTTGCATGCTAAAGTTGAGTAACACCGGAATCTATTTGAAATTTTCATGCCCCTTATGTTGTACTTGTGTTGGGTAAGATAGTATAAGTTGGCATCAAGAAATGCTAGATAATATTGAGGAGTTGTTTTGAACCATTTTTTTTGTTGTTGTTGATTTTCAATTCTTACATGATAAAATTGATGTTACATGTAAAAATGTCATGTCACTTTTTTTAGTATCTTAAGGCTGTTCAACTTATTGTTCTTATGATTTGATTGCAGACATATCTTGGTTTTGGGAATGAAAATCCGTTGGATGACAACTTGCCGGATGTGGAAGAAGATGAATATGCATATCTTGATAGTTTAATTAGGATATCTTGACTATGTTTCAGATTACAATGACATGTTGGAAATTAGTTAGTGATGAAAAATTGTTGACTTTATATCTTGTATCAGATGAATGATTTGTTTCCTAGTTATTCAAATACTATTGAATGTGATTTGGTATTTTTGTAATTTTGATGAATATAAATTTTTTATATTTGAAGTTACAATCACTATTTAATAAGAAAATCATTTTGTAACAAAAAAATGGTCGTCCATACACCATATAGTAAAATCGTTGCCTAATTAAAAAAAACCGTTGTATAAACATAATTGGAAAACCTTTCTATAATAAGAAAGATCGTTGTCTATAGGGTATGTTAAAATCGTTGCCTAATTAAAAAATAGTTGTCTATACATGATTATAAAACCGTTGCAAAAATTATAAAACCGTTGTTTAAAGTCAACAACAACGGTTTTATTGTGTATTCTATTAGGCATATGCAACGGTTTACCCTGTTGCCTATGGTGGCAACGGTTTACTACCGTTGTCAAAGTGCGATGCACGACCGTTGCCTATATTACTTACAAATGCAACGGTTTGTTGTTATTGTTGTCTTATGTTTACTGAGACACCCCGTTGTGCCCCGGTGTTTTATTAGATTAATTCTCTCTTAAATTATTTCTTAACTGCGCGCTTAGCGTGAAAAATACGTAAAAATTAAAACTTATTTACTAAACATATAACTTCTGCAAATTAAACATATCAACATTGTAATATATAAATACACACCTGGTTATTTATTACATTACCAAAACACTGTTGAGGGTATCCTTTCCATAGGATCCCTCACAGGCATAAACTTAAATAAGAGTCATACTTAGCGGAAACATATAAAAATACTCCTTAGACACACTGGCCATAGTGTCTATACTCTAATCACCGTGGATCACAGACCGACCTCCAGCGTCTGGTTCGTAAGGAGTTCCATCCAACTCCTCAGCAACCTCTGTTTCATACAGATCTCCGTCCTGCTCCTCAGCAACATAATCCTCCATTGGTTCTTCTAATGTAAGTAAAGTAGCCCACAAGAATACAGAAATATAGGGGATAAGAAGCAGTTCTATCATCAAAAAGCGGAAAAGAGTAATAGTAAACTATACAGTAATTGTTACAGACAAATCATCATTTAACACCTAACTAGCACAACATCCTCAAAATTCAAGTATCATCCTCTACCCCAATCTCGTACAACTAGACTTTCATACTGACGTGGCCACCATTGATTTCTTTCACGCATTCCTCTCGGGGAATGTCAGTCAATTGTTCAAGCGACAGGTTCCAAATTCCCGGTGCACATTCTCTTCCATGGTGAGAACGCTCATGCAAAGCATGACACTATAGCTGCACGATGCTCCCGGTGCACACCCCGTCCACTCCCGGGGGTGCTCAATGAAATTCAATGACACTATAGCTGCACAACCTATTTCTAAGGTGGAACGGTCTAGCGAGAACTCTTGACCTCGTGTATTATATTACCAATACACGGTTGTGAACAACAACACCGACCTTGTGTATTATATTACCAATACACGTGAATCTCACCAACCCATTTTAACAACATCCTAGTGCCTTAACCTTCCACTAGAACTCAACATATATTCTAGGTCACCATACCTCTTTAAAATAAATCATCTAGGTTAGGCACTTCTAAATCACCATTATTCTCACACCCAAAACAAACAACTATCTCTCGAACAACATATATATCTTTTCTTAAATCCACTAAGCATCATATTAACCACCAGACAGATCATGCATAACATAACATCACAAAATATTCAAATACCACAAAATATCACATAAGCAATTCAATAATAATAATAAATTCAATCAACCTCAAATAAGATAAAATTCATCCTAACGTCGATAAGCCTACAATCCCATAATCACCATTGGTTTTACAGAAAAGGTTTCCAATGTGATTTTGGTCTTGTCGATTACTCGACTACTAGTAGGGTTTAGGTCGCCCTACACAATTATCATATAATCTACTACTTATCGATTCCGACGATAGGTTGATTCTTTCCCCCACCTGAGTTAGCACCGAAATCGCGAACTCGACGTTCCTTGCTATCACAGTTTAATAGTATCACCTTGAACCAAACAACATAACTATAATTAATCAAACAAACCTAACTATACCCACTTTATGCTAGATTCGGCCATTCAATTCAAAATAGGGCTAGGATCATTTTCTCATTCTAATCTTTTGGGTACTAACTACTTAGGTCTTAGATAGCTTAGGATAAATTACTATAAGTTGAAAATATGGAATAAAAATCATCCAACCACTTAGGGTAGGATTTCGGCCTCAAATATAAACAAAATAGGTTAGAAAATTTCTTTAAGCTCTTGGATAATGAAAGTAGAGATCATAACTAGATCATAGAAATTGGTTTCACATTTTTATGATTTTTCTACAATTTTCTAGAATTATTTGAAGTTCTAGATCTAGGAATGAAAATTTATGAAAACTTGATAATCATGGCTTGATCTTACAAAATAAATGAAGGAAAAGACTTAGATGATTAAGGAGAAGAGGTTTTACCTCTTGAAGCTTGAAGAAATGAAAGGAATTGATGAAGTTCTTCACAACTCCGATATGGTGTTCTTGGTGTTCTTGGAGAAATGAAGAACAAGAGTGAAGGTGTTCTTGGTGTTCTTGGTGAATGATGAACACTTGAAGAAATGAAGAACAAGAATGAAGAAAAGTGAAGAGAAGTTGAAGAAGAAAAATGAAGGAAGAGAGGGGAGGGGTGAGGTTTTGGTGTGGGGGGAGGAGGGTATTTATAGATAGGAGGTTGGCTTTAACTAGGTTAGGTTTAGGTTAATCATGGTTAAGTTAAACTAAATATCTAGATATTTTCCAATAAATATCTAGATATTGTCATTAAATATCTAGATATTTTCAATTAAATATCTAGATATTTATTTTACTAAATATCTAGATATTTTTCTATTATTTGCTCCCGGCTCCGTCGATTACCCGATTAACGACCTAAAAAGCCCGAGAATCGTCTAATATCTTATTTTTTTACAAAAATTTCAAGATACCCTATCTTGTTGGAAACGTGATAAAAATCTACTTTGCTTCGTTCACGAGTCAAAATAAGGTTTTCTGATCATTAAAATCTTACTATCAGTGAAAACACCGACTGATGAATTTTCGCCAAAATTCGCCCGAATACACATAATTTTTTATTTCTGATTAGAAATTTGGAAAGTAGACTTCCTCACGGACAAAATATAAAAAATCTACAAATTTCATTTTTCGAGTCAAATTAGGGTTTTCTAACAGTATAAAATTATACTTTCAGTTAAAAAAATGCAGACCGGTTTTCGTCTGAGTTTTAAACCCAAATTTTAACCATAGCCTCCTACCATAGAGTAAGTTCTAGATATGATTTTGTTTTCTCCAAAATCATTTCCTAAGTCTCAAATAAAAATATAAATAAATATATTTTTACTGTTAAAACAGCGTAATTAAAAACAGGCTGTTACATTTACAAAACCGTTGCCTAAAGAAAAGGCAACGGCTGAGACTACTATAGTTACAAAACCGTTGCCTATTTAAATGACAACGGTTTTTTTTGCTTTAGACAACGGTTTGTAGGCATTGCCATAGATCAAAAATGTTGTAGTGAATGAATGTTGTTTTCTATCACCACGAACCTAAGACTGGTGCATCGGTCTAGAGCTTCGTGATTGAGCACTCGGACTTCGTGTCCTGTGTTAACGATGAAAAATCTTAAAACGTTGAAAACTACAAATGGTCGTGAGCCTTTGAGCTTCGACAAGGAAAGAAAGAACAAAAAGAAAAGTAACGAGAACAAAATGTTTTGCATGCATTTTCGGCAGACGTACCTATGGTGTTAATCATGGTATCTTGGTGGACAAGGTATTCATGTTACGGAGTATCATTGTGCCTTGATGTATAATAAAAAACCATATACGGTGATCACTGTGCCTTGTGTTGGACAGTGCTATGGTTAATACGGTGTGCCTTATTTGGCAATCGAGCTTGATCAGCTCATTTACACGATGTTGGGATCTCCGGAGATTAAGCAAAGAGTAGATATTGAACGTTGAAGTGTCATGCATTTTTAAAATGACGATGATTGTCGGGTATGAAACCCATTGATAAACTACTTGTTTATTTCTGAGCATTTTATGTTGTTATAACTATATATGCCTATATGTTGTTTTGTGTGTCGCGCATGTAGTTATCGTGTTTAAATCCATATATTGGTATCTCACCCTTGTGCGTTTCCTTGTTGGTTTCTCTTCTGTGTGGCATATATTTATATCTGAGTATAGATGGAGCCGGGGGTACCACTGGCTTATACGGGGATACGTTCCCTAACGTTTGAGGATGCTGCGAACGGTGGTGCATGGGTGAGAAACCTAGGGCCACATAGCGCCACCTATACTGGCCCTATACGCACGATTGAAGGCACGCTAGCGACGGGACCTCAGCAAGAGATCCATACGGTGGAGACTATCGAGGTATCATTACCTCTGATGTGGATTTTACTACAGTATCTAGTGGACCAGGGAGAGTTGGAGATTCATCCTCCGATAGTGCAGCCATTGCATGCAGAAGCACCCGCATCACCTGCGCCGATTGTTTTGATACCCGAGGTCGAGGAGGACCCGGAGGAGTTCATAGAGGAGGAGCCTGAATATCATCCGCTTGATGATGATGAGGATTCTCCCGATGAGGGAGCGGGGGCAATAGTGTCTTCACCAGACACTCCTGCTGAGGGTGGGGATGATCATCACGGTCTCCCCAATGGTTACCATTAGCTCCGACTAGCTGTAGGATGAGTTCATTTTTTGGGTAGTTTTTTTTGTCAGTCTGTTCTGGCTACTGAGAGTCATGATTTTTGTTATATGGTTCCAGACGAATCGCTACGTGTTAGTTATGTTTTTATTTTCTTTACTTTGGTATTTTGAGAATAATGGTCTGTTCTGATAAAGGCCTTGTGTAGAAATGTGTAGTGATGTAGTTTGTATAAAAATTGCTGATGCATATGTATATATATATGTTTGACTATGTTGTTGTATGTCAAAGTAAAAGGAAAAAAAATTTATCACCATTTTTGCAATAAGATAAGTGTTTAGAAAATCTTATTTTCTGAAAGTAACCAGCATAATTAAAGTTTTATTTTCCGCAACGAGTTACCATGTGATGTCCCAAGAAAGGGTGTCGCAGGAAACGTATCTGTGTCGTACCCATATCTGATACCGATACTTGTAGGATACTTTCGGATATATACCCAAGAAGTATCCTATTTATTTTTTTAATTTTCTTGTACCCGATACTCGTAGGATACTTTCGGGCACGTATCCAAGAAGTATCCCTTTGTTAGAGTTGTCTTTTGATGAATCAGACTTAGATGACATTAGCGGGCAAAAGGAGACTCAATTATTTAGCATTAGACAGTAATTTAGTACAGATATTTTTGAACTATTGGCTATTGTACAAAGTCGAGACATGTTTTCAGTTTTACTAAAGATGTTTTTGTTAATATTCTAACACAGTTGAAAGAATATATATATTATGATATGTGTAGACACTATACTCTTTTATTATGATCACAAATATCTTTTTGTAATTTGTGATCATCGTAATAATACATTAATAAGAAATGATCAAAATCTCTTTCTTAACAAATATTCTATATCTATATAAAATATATGTTTTTCTATAATAATAAAAAAAATTAACATATCCAGGCCATATCGTATCCTGAATTTTAAAAAAATATCTGCATCCCCGTATCCGTGTCATATCGTACCCTTATCATACTAAGTATTCATGCTTCATGTTAAGAGGACATTACACAAGTCTTTGAAATGCAAACTATTCCAGTCTGCATATCCCCTATGACTAACCAAAACCATTCATGATTAACCAATACAGCATAATAGCAACACCAAATCTTAGTAACCAAAACAGAACCTAAACAAGTTACTAATCAACAATATAAAACAAGTGAGACCTGGACCAAACAGATGCACAAGCTTCCGAGACATAATGACCAAAAATGGAACTCAAGGAGATCAGTTTCTCAGTGGGTGTATGCAGTAGCAAAATTTCACCTTATGCAGCAGTAATCTGTGCACAACGTCAGAGACAAAACTAATTTTAAAACAGCACAAATTTGCTGACATTTGACCGATCAAGAATCATTTAACACATTGATGTGAAAACCACACCAATCATCAAATACTTGACAGCTTTAACATTTTAAGAGGAGGCGGTTTCCTCCAAGTATTTTTGGATCTTGAATTGAATCAAAAGTGAAGTAGCCAGCATTGACAAAAAAAAAAATTATAAACAACAATACTTCATTTCTGAAATAGATAAAATAGTTTAATTATTATGCACTGTCAGTGTAAATTTTTTTACATTGACAACCAATCAGAGATCATAGTATAAATGACTTTAAAGGTGGTTAGGATAAGAGTCAAAGATTTTTAATGATTTGTCAATTCTGATTGGTTGATAGTATAAAAAAATCTTTACACCGTTAGTACATATCAATTAAACGATAAATATTAAATATCATGCATGAATCTGATCGCTCGTCAATCCAATAAAATTGATTTTGACTCCAAGTGTTATAACTAAGCTTGATTTTCATGTACAAGGATGAAAATCTGTTTTGGTGGATCGTATCATGTCTCTCTTACTACATGAATTTGGGACAAGTCGGGCCTAACTATAAGCATAGTCAGATCGGAGGCCCATAGAGCAATTTAGTCACATGGTAATGATGAGTCGAGTTGAACGTATCCTTTTAATGCAGCCGTCCGAGTTAATGTCTAAGCGGCGCTCTTAATCCCCAAGACAATAGGGGTTATGACCAGACTTAATTAGTATAACGACTTTAGAGACAAGTATAAAAAGGGAGCGGGATAGGAGAGCAGGTCAAAACAATAAACACACTTACATACTAGGGACTCCGAGTAGCGATCTCTAGGCCATAACAGTTTCCACCGAAAGGGCTAGAGCCATTTATGTGTGGGAAGGGGCCTTAACTTAGTATCTTTTAATTCTAAAAAAAGTTATTTATGATTTATGTCACTAGGTGGTAAAAACCAGAAAGCATAAATTTATCATTTTGTGTATAGAGTAGTGGTAACTTGTATTCTCTAATATACTTCCTATTTTTATAGTTACTACAAAGCGATATTTTTTAAGATATAAATATAGTCAAAACTACACTTTGCAACAAGATAGAAGATTTCGTCAAAAAAAGAAAGACAGAAAAAAGATGGAAGATAAATTTTTGATTGGCTGCCTACTACAGTATACATTAAAAAGAAAATCAATGAAAAATTTGTGACATATAGAAGAGATGTCCTGTGTTTTAATATATTACTTTATAATTATGAATATTTTATATGATATTTCATACATATATATTTGTTAGATAAACTTTAATTTTTTACTGGGCCCCACTTGTCTTCAAAGTCCGGCTCCGTCCCTATCCACCGATAATATCTTATCATATATTCTATTTTTTAACTTATGTGGCAAGATATTATTGGTCGTGGACAATATTTATATCCTGAAAATTAAAGGTAAGCTCTCATTGCTTGCTCGTGTTTCTAAAGTTTCTGGCAGACTAATGATCACAGTTTAACTCATGCGTGAAACAAAAAAACAAATTATTATTCAAGATTCTTTCGCCCTAGGAACTTACCCTATCATTGGTTTTTCAGAGAACAAGGATAGAATCTGTAGTTGAGCCATCGTTTTCTTTCTAAATTTTTTCTTCGAGATAGAATTCGTACTACTTTGCTTTTTGATAGAAGGGACCATTTGTTTTTTGTTTTTTCTTTTTTTCTTTTCTTACAATAGAAGGGACCATTTTATGAATGGACTACGTAAATTAGAAAAATGCCTGGATACAAAACGCTCTTATTGGAATTTCAATTCTGGGTCAGACTATGCGATAAACCAAAAGAGGAAAAGATGACTCCCATTAACAACAAGTCCTGTCATTTTTTCTCAAAATCAGAATTAACATATCATGCATGAATCTTGCCCCCACGTTGTTCATCTTTTTAATTAGTGTCACCCAGCAGACACATCTATTTCTCATAGTAGACGAGTCTAGGACAAACCCCACTAATTGAATATATATGACCTATACGACATAAAAAAAGTTACACTCTTTTCGTTTTTTTTTTTTTAAGTGAAAGTATATTATATGGGGTACAAGAGATACTCCAGTCCATGGATTTGGCTCTTCTAAAATGAGAAAGTCTGAAAAGTGAGAAAGTAAGAGTGTATCCGTCCTAGATATAATAAATGTATAGAGATCTTAACATGCTAAAAATGATCCAAGGGTAGATATATACACCCTTACTTTCTCACTCTAGACTTTCTCGCTTTAGAGAAGTCACAAATTCCCAACCCATATACAAAACTCAATCCAAACTTAGAATCAGTTTTTACAGATCTTAGAAAACATGGATATAGAATTATAGATACTAGTGGCGGATGGAAAATAAACATAGTTATATATAGTGTGTCTTAATGATATTGCGTTAGAAATAATACTCGTTTTGATGAAGTTGTTTAGTTATTTGAATATTTTTAAATCAATGGGGTCTAAATATTGTTTGACCACAATAAAATACATGATAGTTTGTGGGCTTTGCATGTATTATATATCATGCAAATTATTTTGAGTGTCATATATATTTTTTTGTTTAACTATTTGAATATTTTTAAAAATTTAATTTCTATACACAGTCACTGTAAATGATTTTTATACTGATATCCAATAATATCTTGACAACTAAACATTATTATTATTATTATTATTATTTATTATTATTATTATTATTATTATCTTTTAGTTATTAAAATAAAGCACACATGTCAAAATGTTTTTTTTTTTAATGAAAGGTTAGGAAGTGCAAAAGCATCGCAATAGAGAGACATCCCAACTAGGTTGGCACCCCAGACTCTACCAATCATCTGCAGCACCCCTAGATATTATTAATAATATATAAGAAAAGAATACAAAGAAAACATGGGGGAAGTATGCCAAAACCCATGGAATAATTATCTAAACCTATAAAAAGGCAAGCCTAATCTATCTCGATCGAGATCGCCAAAAATGAAATCCGGAAAGGAATCCCACACCAAGTAAAGTCAGAACCATTGGCTCCAAAACTCGCTAATTTGTCAGCACAATTATTTGAAGTTGACACAGGCAAACACAAGAAGGGGGGTTGAATTGTGTTTGTTAATGTTTTTCGAAAACGACCTTTTCAAGAATAGTTTTCTCACACAAAGATAAAGAGGCAGAAGCAAACACATAGAAAAACAGACTTTTGAAAGAATAACAAATTCAAGTTCAATTCCACACAGTTAGTATAAACACCTAAAACTAAAGAGATAAGGGATTAGAAGATTCACGCAAGTTGTTTTATCCTGGTTCACTCTCTTCCAACCAAGAGCTACGTCCAGTCCCTTCTACTTGAAGGATTTATCCACTATTCTCCAAATAGATTACAGCAAGTATTCAACACCTCTCCAAGCTTCACAAGTATTCCTTTCTTACCAAGCCTCTTTAGGCTCTACCTCTAACAAAGAGTTTTTGGTTTCTTTGATCTTCTAACTCACTATGTGTGAGAATATGAAAGTTTAAGATCAGATGAATATTATAGCAATATTCAAGCTAAGGTATTACAGACTTTTGCTTTCTGAAAGAATAAAAGAATGTTTGCTCGCAAGAGATTTCTTGAGATTTATGTATATGCGCAAAAGTTGTTTCTTCAAAGGTCTTGGTCTTCTATTTATAGAGCCTTGCTCTACTCTTCAAAATCATCAACGGTTGTATTTGAATTTTCTGTTTAGGGATAGAATCAATAATATAATATCCGTTGTGACTCAACTTGCTCATGGCCATTGTACTATGTGACAATATTCTTGCATGAAATGGGCACACCTCTGAGCAAATGCAACTTGAAAAATT
The DNA here is from genome assembly GCA_035048595.1 of Echinosophora koreensis. Lineage (NCBI taxonomy): Eukaryota > Viridiplantae > Streptophyta > Magnoliopsida > Fabales > Fabaceae > Echinosophora > Echinosophora koreensis. The sequence continues at coordinate 2,384,888 of JAPCYP010000058.1, read as the reverse complement.
GTCTTGCCTTTCTTGTACAAATTCCAGCTATTCCAGCATAAAAGGTGACAGGGTACAATTCGTTTTGCATTGTACTATATTACTTTTTGCAATTCCTCATATGTACTATGTCTCTCTCATAGAAACAAGACAATAAAACCGTTAATAGCAAATAAGAAAGACCATCATAGATTTGAAATAAATATCAATCATTTGAGATAAAATCAATATGGTTCAGATTGCATTAAATAAGATATCAATGCTTAAATTCTTCGTCCATGAGAAACAATTATAAGGCAAGGTCAGTAAGAGTTATATTAAGGCTTCGTCCACTGACGTGGCAACAAATTCTACGTCTACTTAATTCATTGGTCTTGCCAGAACTTGAGTTTCTTAAGATCTCCGTTCAGTGACGTGGCACTTAGTAATTAATGTTTTTCTTGGAGAGCAACCCGCGTCTACTAAAAGGAGACTTCTCCGTCTACAAATATGCATTCAAGCACTCATCCACTGACGTGGCACTTGATTTAAAGGAAATCCTTCCAGTGGTAGACTGGACTCGACCACTCAGGGAACCTTTCAATTAAAGAATCAAATGAACTCGTTTTGTAAAGAAAATAGACCTAACATTTTAACTTGTATATTATTAGAGATTTTTCAAGGGTCAAGGCACTTGTTAGATTTCTGCTAACACTTTGTCAATTAAATTTTAACCTTTTTGTAAATCATCAAAACTTAGAAATTAAACAAACTACTTTGGTTCCAACATTATTTCCTTCTCTGTAAATGTGAGAGTTAGAAATGTTCATTTGAGAAGCTAGATGCATGCAATTCCTCCATCTACCTCTAAGCCTCCAAGGAACCAAAGGATAGGATTTGAAAGCAGCAATAACTAAAGAAGGGTCACATTCTATCCAAATATTACTCCATCCTTTTTTGTAAGCTTCCTCAATTGCTAGAATGACAGCATTTAATTCAGCACTAAAAGCAGTAGTGATGCCAATATAGTAAGAGAAACACCCGAGGGAGTCACCATTTGAATTTATGAAAATACCACCACAACCAGCATGGCCTGGAGAGCCTTTTACAACCCCGCTAGTATTACATTTTAGCCAACCAAAGGAAGGAGGAAGCCAATCAACTTGCCTAATAGAAGGAGCCTTGGGGGCACTAGCAGGCACATCAAACTCTTTCAGGACTTGAAACTCAGCAATTGAAGAATGCATATGGCCCTTTGAACTTGATCCAGCTAGAGAGGTAGATGATTTAATTAAAAAACATGTAGATCTCCAACTAACAGAAACATTATTAAATCTAATTTGGTTTCTGCTATACCAAATTGACCAAATAGTATTAAGCATAGCGGCTAGATAGACATCTCTTTATTGAGAGCTGCAATTAGAATCACAAATTTTCAAAATGTTGACAGGAGAAGAATAGTTGATTGAGCAGTTCAGTTTACCTTGTAACCACAACCATAGTTGGATAGCAAACTGACAGTCAAAAAATAGATGAAAGGTGGTTTCTTCGTGAGCACCACACAAGCTGCACATTGAGACAGTCACACAGCCCATTGATTTCAGGTTATCATCTGTAGGTAATCTGTTATGAATTAACCTCCATGCTAGGAAAGACCTTGAAGGTGGAATGCTTGCATACCAAATCAGTTTGCCCCAAGTATTACACTGACCATGAGGCTGACAGAAGAGGAAGGCATCCTTAAAGCACAGCTGACCTGTTTCAGATCCCATCCATATTGGTTGATCACAGTCATAAAAAAAGGAATTTGATGCTTGTTGATCCTACTCATTAGAGCTGGAAATTTATCATTTAGAACCTGAGGGAGGCACGACTGACCATTACTAATGAAATCACTAACAGGAGCATTAAGGAGATCCGAAACAGAAGTGGGAATGCTCATCAGGTCTGCCAATGGCTGATCCAACCACCTATCCTTCCAGAAGTTTATATTTCTGCCATCCCCTAAAATCCAAGCTGTATGATCCTTGATCAAAGAGAAATGAGACTTAATAGATGGAATTATAGAAGATCTTACATGGTATCTAATTGGAACTCCCTTCTGTTCTTGGGTGAAAGTTATCCTTGAATCTGCAAAATTGTCCTTTGCTATTAATGGAAGATCTGTTGGTTATATTTCTTGTAAAAGAGGGGGTGAGGCAAGTTAATCCTCTCTCACCTCTTTTTTTTTTTTTTTTTTTGCCTTGCTGAGGATGTGTTGAGTAGAGGGATCTCTTAACTTATTGATGCTAATCTCCTGGCTCCAATCTGGTCCTAGAGAATATCAAGTTCCAAGTCACATCCTCTATGCTGATGATAATCTAGTGTTTTGCAAAGGAACAAAGAAAAACTTAGGAGTTTTAATGAACTTCTTTATAGAATATGGTGAGATTTCTGGTCAATACCTTGGCCTAGAAAAGTGTAAGTTCTATTCTGGTGCCTTAACTCCTAGCAGGTCAGTAGCAATCAGTCATATCCTTGGCTTTGGCCCTGGTAGTCTTCCTTTTACCTACCTTGGCATTCCTATATTCAAAGGTAAACCAAAGACTATCCACTTAAAGCCAATTGCAGATAGAATTAGAGCCAAGCTGTCTTCTTGGAAGGGTTCTTTGCTCTCCATCATGAGCAGGGTCCAACTAGTTAACTCTATAATCACTGGAATGCTGTCCTATAGCTTCCTTGTTTATCAATGGCCTGCTGCTTTGCTCAAAGCTGTGGATGGTTAGATCATAAATTTTGTGTGGTCAGGTGATGTGGACTCAAGGAAAATTGTTACTGTGGCTTGGAAAACAGTTTGTTCCTCTACCTGTGATGGAGGCCTTGACTTGAGACATATGTCAAAATGTTAGTGTAAAAAATTTTACACTCACCGTGCGTACAACTTAAATCCTATAATAGGGTCTAATAATAATATTTTACAAAATAAAATATAAGATAGTTTATAAATTTTGCATGTAATATATTTAGACAATTTATTTTAAGGGTGTCATACATAATTTTTTTATATAAAAAAATTAACGAAAAAAAAATTTGGGGGAGCCGTGGTTCTCCCCCTGCTCCTTAAAAGGGCTGCCTCTGAAAGATACGAAATACGAACTACAATATGGCACAACATTGATACGGTAAAACATTTAATAATAATTAAAAATATATAAATGAAAAGTATTTAAATATTCGATATATACGTATCAGATACTAATATGGCAATCATTTTGAAGTATATATCTTTGGTTTACATTGAGTACAACCTGTACTCCTATAATACATCTTTGGTTTACCAAATTTTTTATTTTTATTTTTGAATATATATCTGTTTTATATATAGGTCTAAATTTCTTATAAAACTTAAAAAGAAACTCAAGGGCTTTAAGAGCATTACCTATCCAATCCTATGCTGAGTCTTTACACAATAACATGAGAGATTCAAAACAAAAAAAAACATGAGAGATGCAACTTGGATAATTTGTTTGTTGAGTTCTTGAGAAAGTAGTCCGTGCTTGTGGTAGCAATGCAGCAGGCGTAACCGAGTATGCTTATTTTGTTAATTTTTCTTTTTAGATTATGTTCTAGAATATTTTACTTGTTTGTATTTCCTCTATAATTTGCCCTGAGTGATCATTTCCTTAGAGCTTGGAACTCCTTGCAAACTTCTTATAAGAGTGTGTTTAGGAAAAGCTGGAAAGAAAAAAAAAAAAAAGATTATGCTATTAATCGATTTTTATATAATCGATTATTGTGATAATTGATTATAATCAGAATCTGTTTTTGTTTGGATTTATTTGCTGAAAAAACGATTTTAAGATAATTTATTTCATTTGAGTGGTACAAAAAAAATCACTTTTATATAGTAAATTACAAAAAAAGGTATGAAATTATTTATATAATTTAATAGTATTTGTTTAGAAGTTAGTTTTGTAGGAAAAATAAGATCTGACCCGTGATGGCTGCACTATGGTGACGATGGAGCTAAGCCAAACTGCTGAAATGATGATTTTAGTTTTCTTGGGTAAATGATAGAAAAAGAATAGGAACAAATAAAGGAGAAAAGAAAGAGAAAAATCCACATTTGTTGGGAAGAGTAGCATCGTGAGCTTGGATCGGTGCAGAAGGAAGTTCTAGAGGTGAGAGGAGTGTTGTACGTGGGTAAGGAGAGAGGGAGAATGATAAAGGACAATTCAGACATTTCCAATATATTGTATCAGGAACAAAAACTTGTCCCGTGAAATAGTGGGTAACAACTTTTTATACTTTTGTCATGTCCTTCTTTTCATTGTGTTGTCCCGTAATCTTTTAGAAAACCAAACATAGAACACCGTGTTTTGTCCAGTGTTGTGCCTTGTTCAAAAGCAAATCAAACGGACCCTAAGTCTATATATATAACCAACTAATAAGGATTTGGTAAACAGATTACTTCTATATTCATGTTATATAGGAACAACTTGTCTTGTATGCATGGGATTTGCTCAAACAAATATCCTATCCTATACTTTTAAATCTCTGCTCACCCACACGCCAAACACCTAGGCTACTCTTATAGCACCATATACTCGTGTTTGGTGGATACAATTCATTGGGTTCACCATGATCTTGTAAATGTGTCTGAAAAATATGCGGATTCCCACTCATTTTTAATTAATTACTATTAAGCAACAAATAATAATTGAATTACTATTTTAATTATGGCTTAATTGAACTTTTGATCCTTCAACTATTGGCTATGTGCGATTGTGGTCATTGTGGTTTTTTTCGAGCACATTTGGTCAATCTATTTTTTCAATATTGCAAATTGGGTCCTTGAGCCCAATGTTCGGCAATTTTTTCAATGATCGACAGAGAGAAATAGAACCTCTGATTGGGCTTCTCCCTCTTTTGTTTCTCTGTTTCAACATGATTTAATAATTCTCTATGACATTTGTTGGTTTCGTTCCTCCTTTTCCAGACATTCTTTTTGTTCTACCACATGGTCTTTTACCACAGAAACTTAACTAGAAGTTATATGCGCTTAAAGAAGTGGTTCCTCTATATTGATCATTAACAAATTTATGGATATTAGATAGAAGGACCGAATTTGCAACATTGAAAAATAAGAGACCAAATGTGCTCGAAAAAAACCATATGAATCAAAATTGCATATGGTCAATAGTTGGAGTACCAAAAGTGCAATTAAGCCTTTAATTATTGAAAAAAAAGGAGAATATAAAAGATGGATTAACCAATCATGATTTGAATTACATATAAACTGTTAGGTGCCATCAATTGTTTTGTTCTTTGTTTCCTTTTTATTTGACCGAAAAGAAAAAGGAAAGAAAGAACAAGGATATTAAAGGACATAAATGAAAGGTTGATTTTTCATATATTTCTGTTACCACATATGCCTACGTCAATTTTTAAAAGTTACAAAACGCACGAAAGGGAAGTTTCGACCATGTTTTGCACAGCAATTATGTGTCATGTTTTCATTTTTTTAGCAAATAAATCAAATTTGAGATTTTTTGAAGTGTTTAATTTTAATATATTATTAATGTAAAAAAATTTACACTGTCAATTACCTACATGTGCCTTTGAAGGTAGTTATAGCAAGAGTCAAACATTTTTAATAATATATCAATTTATGAATGGATGAAAATGTAAAAAATCTTTATACTGATTGTTATACCAATTAAATCTTTTTTAAATGTCAATGGCTGTGTTAATTAAGTAATAAGTGTCAAAGACTGTTTTGTCAAAAAAAAAAATGTCAAAGACTGTTAATTTGAAATTTTTTTATAACACAAATTTATGTAATAACTTAAATCAAATGTGTTACTTAGGTTTTGGTCCTATAATTTGCTGGTTTTTTTTTTTTATCCCTATAAATTTTGTTTCTTTCTTAGTTCATCCTTATGTTTATTGTGTATCCAAAACAAAATGTTAAGCGTCTACATAAAAAATAATTTAAAATTTAAAGAACCCGAACTCAACTATACCTTTTGTGTAACTTGACATTGATTTTTTTTTTTTTTGGAACCCACCCTAAATAGCCCTTTGAACTGAGTGAGTCCACCAGAGTATCCCTATGACTTAGGTCCTTCGGGCCCTCTATGAAACTAATATCTGATTCGGCTGATTGAGCAGGGTTTTATCCCTTGGTTCTTAACCTCCCAATAAGGGTGACTCCATAAGGATTCGAACCCGGGTTCCCCAGGTTTTCCTCCTTATGGGGGCTAGTTGCTTCCACAAGACCAACACCCTATTGGCTGACCCTGAGTTTTAATATGGTGCGAAATACCCTAAAAGACTATGCATTGTGCTAAGGAAAACTTTTGTTGAATATCTATGTAGAAACTAGACCTAGGACTATGGAAAAAGGTTTTGTATACATATTCATTATGTGTAAAATGTAGAATGATGTGCTCCTATTTATAAAGCAGGATAGGAAACAAGGAATTAATTGCACATAAAAGATAATAATCACAAAATCATATCATATCGTAACAATCTAAAATAGGGGCATCTCTTTATCATTTGATACATTCATGAAATGTATTTATGTAAAAAAGATAAAAAGCAAGTGAGAGAGAAAAATAAATATATATGATGTCAAATATCAAATATAATATTCAAAATTTGATGTTTAAATAATAACATTCTATCTTGTGCTAACACAGAAAGAAAATTATTACCATCACCCTTTGTATCGATAGATGAGGTGCGGCTAGTAATGTAATTTTTGATTTACCGATGGCTTTGTCCATATCCCATAGCACTCGGAATGGATTACCTTCCATTTTGCCAATGGTTAAGTATTCAGTAATGTTACCAATTATGGCTCCATTTTTTGTAACTATTTGCAATTTACCGACAACACTGGACCTTATTAGTCGACATTTTGACTTCAAGCAGCTGGTGAGATTTACCAACTGCCTAGTCGTCAATAATGGTACCATTGAAGCCACTGATATTAAACGTTAGTAATGTACTTTTTTAAAACCACACTTTTGGGTGTATGTATATATGTTTGGAGACTAGTGTGTTTTTGAGACTATTGTAATTTTGTTTCTGCCTGGCTTTGAGCACATGATTGGGTAGTTGCCCTTCAACCCTTCCTAGAAGGTGGGGAGAGTATTCACTGTGATGCTTAAGCTTGGCCTATTAATAAATTTTATAATTATCGAAAAAATAATAGGCTGTCAATATTGTTGTTGATAAACTAAAATAAATTTAACTTACGCAAGACCTTCCCTTTCACTTTTACTTTCATTTTTCTCTCTCTCTTTCATATTCACTTTCATCTTCGGCTATCACTCTCTCCATCGTTTCTCACTCTCTTTCTCTTCCCATTCCCTTTTCTCCTTCTTTTTCTCTTCTCATTCCCTAATAGTAAGTAAATAACTTCAATGGGTAAGTTGTTCTTGTTTTATATCTAATTTGTCATTGTTTGATGTTTTTGTTTGTTTGTATGAATTGTATGTTTGTATTGATGCTGAAAACCCAATGATTTGTGAAGCACACCCCTCTGAAGTATTTGCTCCTCCTCACCACCATTTCCATTTTTTTTTTATATTAAATTTGTGATTTGTTCTCCCTCACCATATGTTTGATTTACTTTTTTGATTTAATTTGTGATTTTGTGATTTGTGATTCAATTGCTTGATTATTTATTTTACTTATATTAGATTTGTATCACATCAATTGAATTATTTAAGTTGATAAGATATTAATTTTTAGGATCATGCTAACCAGTGTCTTTGTTAAGGAAATCAAAAAAAGCTTAAATTTATTGGAAAACTAAGTAACACTCTTTAAAATATGAAATGCATCAAGTCCAAATGCAAAATTTTCATTTTTTTAGATGAGGCACTGGTTAGCATTCTCCTAATTTTTATAATAAAATATAAATGAAATGTGATAGTTGTTGGTCTTCATACAAATACATCAATAGGTCTTCATACAAATACATCATTTCTCTCTCTTTCTCTCTCATATTCACTTTCATCTCAATTGGAACTGATGGAAGTCTTTGATGTCATTGGCATAATTGGACCAAAAAAGCGGGCCTATGATATTATTTGTGCAAAAGAGACGCACATGAAAGACAAGAAAAAAAAAACCTATAATTGGAACTGAAGTAGAGAAATTCAAATTAAAATAACAAGCTAAGGTAGGAAGCCAAGGAAAAATCGAATAAGAAAAGAAGGTAGATTGCACAGGGGAATCCACCATTGGTTGTTCCACACCTCAGAAAAGTCGTATCCTAGAGATTCCATAGAGTAAATTTATAGAATAATTTATAGAAATAATTAAGATAAACAAAGCTGGTATATAATGCACATTCAATAGTTGAGAAAAGACAAAGAAGATGGTATAATGCTTTAGAATCAAGTCGATGTATATATGTTAACAATCTTATTAAGATGTACTCCCTCCTGTCAATATTATAAGAAAAAAAACCCTCATTTTTTTGGTTGACAATATAAACAAATTTTTCGTAGTTCCATATAATTTAATGATAATATTTCTAAAATACCTCTCACTTAATTTAAATTATGTTTTTCAATACTTCTTGACATTATTCCCAAATTAATTAATGTTGAGCAGTTATCGACACTGAATAGTTGGACAACACACATGCTGAACGTACCTATCCATATGAAGGTCATCTTCCTCCTCTATCGATACGGAGTAATTTTTTTTTTTTCAAAAAGATGTAGTACCTTCATTCACTGTGTCATCATCTTCACCTCCACTTCCTCCATTCATTGCGTGACCTTCAACATCTCCTAACATGTGGAAATTGACTAGTTATCACATGGCCCACTAACAATAATAGAGGAATATGAATATGATGATGCAACAAAGGCAAATACAGAGGCTGAAAATGTGTGACTAGTAGAAAACTGGAAGGACGCCTAGTTCCTGTGTGCAGAGAAATGTAAAAACAATTGAGAAAAAAAGAAAAAGAAAACAAAAGATAAGAAAAAAAAGGAAAAGGCATCTTTCTTTCACCATGAAAGAATATTTCACTGAAAGTAGGATCTATTTAATGTGGTTGTATTTTAAAGATGAAAATTAAAGTTTTAGATGAAGGATAATTTAGGTAATAAACTTGATTTTTTAACAAAATTAAATGAGATTAATTAGCTTCCTTAATCTGTGTGTTTTATTTAATTTTTGCTTATAATAGTGACCAGAGGGAGTATATATTTTAAAAAGTATTTGAGTTTCATTCATCAAGAAAATCATGAGGATTTTTGGCTTAATGAACTACTTTTGGTGCTTGTGGTTCGAATCTGGCATGTGAAGTAATTGTGACTTGTTTTTGGTGCTTTTGATTGACATCCCTTGAGTTTTTGTGATATTATGACCATTTACGAGCTAGTTAACGTCAAAGGATAATTACAATGACAATATAAAACTTAAGGGAGCCCGATATAAAACTTAAGCTAAACCTTCAAAAAATAGTCAGTATAATTTTCCCTGATTTAAATGTAGGCCATTAAACTCAAATCATATTTGGTTGGGTAATGGTATATTGGTCTTGATTCTTTATTAATCTTTCAGTATCAGCTCTTCTTCATGGTAGCGGGAACATAAACTAGGGGTAGTTACATCCTTTTATAAGAAAAATAATTCACTTTTTTTTTTGGTTTAAATAAGTTTTTAGTCCCTGCAAAGTTCATTGATTTTGGTTTTAGTCCCTATAAAAAAAATTCTTAGGACTTCGTCCCTATAAATTCAAAAAATTTGTAAATAGTCCCTACTGTTACCCCTTAGTACTAGAAATCATACCAGATGAAAAAAATTTGTCAATTTTAACCATGTGACCAAATGTATGATTTTTTTTCCTATTTTCTAGCCAAATTTTGGAGCAAATCGGATATAAACAAAAAATTACCCTGGTACTCGTGAGTACTAGATATTATAAAAAATGAAGGAATTTAGCAATTTTAATCATCTGGTCTCTAATATATGATTTTGTTTTTATTTTCTGGCAAATTTTATAGCTAGTCGGCCTGAGTAGTAGATAATGGAAAAAGATGATGGTAGGGATTATTTACAAAATTTTTAAGATTACAGGGACGAAATCCTAAGTAAAGTTTTTACAGGGACTAAAACCAAAATCGGTGAACTTTGCAGGGACCAAAAACTTATTTAAACCTTTTTTTTTTATCCTGAGGGAGGGCTCAAATAAGAGACCCACAGAGGGACCAAAGGGGAAGGAGAGACACTACAAGAAAAATGCTCATTATCGACAGCTTTTACCCTCGAATTTCACCAGTAACACAATTACCGATGGCTTCGGATTCATCGGTAAGTGACTTGTCAGAAACGATTACCGACGACCACATTAAAAAGGTCGTCGGTATTACCGAAAACTTAAGTCGTAGGTAACGTTTTCCCAATATCGTCGGCTTAAGTCGTAGGTAAGTTTTCCATGTTACTGACGACCTAAGCGATCAGTAATGGGAAAAATTACCTACGCCTTAAGCCGTCGATAATTATATATGTTTTTTTAATTTTAGATTATGACATTAAATGAATAACTAACTAATATTTAATATAAAATAAAAAATAAAAAAAATAAAATTAATTATAAAATTTACTATATTTATTTATTTATTTATTAATTATAATTCTAATAATCATTATAGTATAATACATCAACAATAATTTGAACTATCATTTCAAATGATAAATAAATTTATAACTAAATAAACCAAAATGAAAGGTATACAAGAGTGTCGAATACAACATGAAATCTGGTCCAAAAAATAAAAATCTAATATTTGTCTCGATGGTTACAGAACAAATCATCGAATGATGGATCCCCCTCATCCCCGGTAGGCTGAATACCCTCGAGCTCTGATGACGACTGTGGTGGTGGATGCAACTGCGGCTGAGGGGAGCGGAGATGGTGCTGGTCCTGTAGAGGCTGCAACAGTGGAGGCGGCTGATACACCCCAATGTCACATTAAAGAAAACCTAATTAACTAAGCCTTAACCGTGATATTTAACGTTAAGCATGTATATCAGAAAAGCGAAGATATTAAAAACTTATAACATAAAATTCATGAACGGTAAAAAAGTCGCACACATATATACGTATATACATAATATGTCCTAAATGCCCCATCAGTAGGGCCCTGTCAGATACAAGCCGTCACATACTGATATAAACAAAATACATAAAAAGATCAAGAAACAGAAACAACCTCTTGACACTCCGCTGAGCCCACCCACACTCAAAATAAAACAAAAATGGTTCACCGCACAAACCTATATACATACAGATGCTTTGGCCTCCCAGTACGACTGGCTGGCACTACCCTGACTCTCCCCAAACCTGTATCTGTAGACTCTCCAGGGTGGTCGTTGCGGCGGTGTAGTCGCAGTAGCCTCGCTGCTACCAGAAAGGATCACCCGACGTCACTGATGCATGCACTGATATTGTAAGATGCGTCATGCACATCCTCGGGGAACCACTCTGACGGGTCCTACGACCTCGGAGCTCTATGATAAATAACATGGGTATGGCTGTGGTCCAAGCGAATGCCAAAAATGATGGAAGGGTAGGCACTGTCCCAACCAATTACTTCGATGAAGTAAGAGTATGAAGCGTCACCAAAACACTTATAAACAGTAACAGGCCCGATATACACCGAGAGGAAGGTAGTCGGGTTTATCCGTCAACCTCTCCCATCATGGAATTCTAAATCAATGGTCCCCATGATATGGACCCTCGTCGGCTCTATCATCCACAGGTGGTGTAGATGTGGCATCCTACTCGACTGTGTCTGCTTCACGGATCAATAACAAAACATACAGAGAAAGGGGTAGGGAGATAAGAAACTATACTATCATCATGCAATGGAAAGTGTACATAGCATAAAATACAATAACAATACACGAACATGCAACACATAAAGACGACAATCATCCTCAAAGTCAAATATCATCCTCTACCCTTCAATACTCATGCAACTAAGCCTGTATGATGATGTGGCCACCTACAATCCTGTCACACATCCCCCATTCCCATTGGGGATGTTAGTCAGTTATCCAAGCAGGCACTCCCTATACGCTGCCTCATTCCTGTTAGGAATGACACTATTCCCCCATTCCCGTTAGGGAATAGTGGCACATATCTCAATAATATAATAAGCTCGGAGCAGCCCTAGCAGAGACTACAAAAGTATTATGGTAGCATCACAAATCAGCTATCCCGTAATATCCGATATCTGTAATCAGATACTCTGACCTCGTGTGTTCCACCCACACGACTGTGAACAACACCATGCAATCTAATGTGAGCCTCACTGACTCTTACCGGGTCATAACCTAATGCATTAACCTTTACCTGAAACTTAGATAAAACCTCATATCATATCACATAAGCTCGTTACAGAAATTTTATTAGGCTAAGGCACCTTTAAGTCTTATATCACACTCTCCCCACATGCATATCTCCAAAGGATCATATATCATCGCCTAGATGTCAACTAAGCATAAAATAACAGATATAGCATGTTAATCACACAGAATATGTTACACATATAAAATAGTAATAAAATAATCATGTTATTACATAAAAACACATATATTAAGCATGTCAAATCAATCAGCACACAGTAAATAGTTCAACAGTAAAATCAGACATCCTATATATTCGTAAAATCAACCTAACGGTGATAAAAATACAATCCCCAAATCATCATTGGTAATACGGAGTAGTCGCCAATGTGATTTTGGCATTTTCGATTACTCGGCCACTAGTAGGGTTTAGGTACACCTACAACCATTATTGCACTTTACACTATTTCACCAATTCCGATGATAGGATGATTGTAACACCCCCCTTGGGCATTACTTTGTAACACGTGCGGATAAATCAAAACATTAATTCGCTGGTTGCTTTCGGAAAATAAGTATAGGAGTAAATATGTATATAACATCTTACAACTACATAACATCTTACAACTATATTGCGTCATACTGTTTCCACACCTAGACCTTTATAAGTATAGGTCCCCTTATTGAAAATCAACAACATACTAGAAACAAAACCTAAGCTGGTCACACCTAACTACAGACATAACGGTAGTAAGTAAACGTCGGCATACTCCGAGCTAAGCAAACTTCTTCGGATAGTCATCACATCCCTTGAGTGGTTCATCTGGACTCAGATATAACACAAGTAGAGAAAACAACAATAAAACATGCAAGAGTGAGATTCCAATAACTGGATTTAACACGACAACTACATGCACGACACAACAGACACATATACATTCATGCAGTTCCATAAGTAAACAAGTACATTATCACTGGGTTTCATACCCGATCACAGTCTGTTGGAAAACAATGCATGAACACTTCAACTTTCAACGTCTAACTTTTCACTTACTCTCCGGAGATCCCAACACCAACTAAATGAGTTGATCACACTCAATTGCCAGGTATATTAGGCACAACGTAGCCCGAATGTATCAGACATAGGACGTAACAACAACGTAGCCCGAATACCCTACCATTAAGGTACCAGACATAGGACAACAACGTAGCCCGAATACCCTATCATTAAGGTATTAGACATAGGACGTGGGCACGTCTGCCAATGCATGCAGATAAAACATTTTGTTCTCATTCTTTTCTTTGTGTTCATTCTTCTTTTGCCGAAGCTCAAAATGGCTTACGACTATTCGTACATTTCAACGTTTTAGACTTTTTAACGTTAACACAGGACACGAAGTCCGAGTGCTCAATCACAAAACCTTAGACCTTGCAATCAGTCATGGGTTCGTGGTAATAAAAACAATATTCTCTATTAACAACGTTCATCACAACGTGCAACAACGGTACAACGTGCAACTACGTAACACGGATCAAAGATCTTCGTGCTTATAATTAAGAACACCAGTATCACGACGTCTCGGATACTAGGTTTACGTTAACACTGTTTTCGTTCGGTGAAACACAAAATCAAAACAAAACTTCCGAAACTTATCCAAGTTGTCAGAAATGACCCGTTGTATAAAACTAGTTTACAGAAAATACGTTTAAGTTGGAAATTTGTTTTACAAAATCATCAAAATCACTTTAAACTCATTTTCTTCTGAAAATCTTTTTCCTAGACACTCTACTCTTTTAGAAAGACCCATGTGTGAATGATTACTGCTGTTTTTAAGAAACGTTTTCTAAACATCAATATTTTCCATTAAACATTTAATATAAATTTAAGCTTCTTAAAGCTTTTATCTGGTTAATTGATTGTGCACTGACCAATGTCAGGCTTCTAAAATCTCAAACAAACATTTCATAACAATATTCCCAGGCAGATCATGCATCACAACATCATTATATAACTGCAATTAAACACTTAATCCTCAAATAAATAAACACGGATATAACTATCACAACTTAAAACCAGTCAATCAAAACACCACAACCACAGATAAATATATAGACCAACCACAGATAGCACATAGCCATCGGATAAATCCCTCAGGCAATCCCCTCTTACCTCTTGAAGACTCAAGCTTTCGATTAAAACGTTGACACGAATCCAGAAACGGCGACACACGTACAAGGCACACGTCTTTATCCTTCAACATTCACAACTCAACCAATCAAAATCAAACAAATACAATCACCTAGACACTAAAGATAGGTCACGGCCTCACTAGGGTTTTGTGACTAAAAATTTCCTAAAATTCCTAAACTTTTAGATTAGTGATTCTTAATCACTTAAAACCCTAAAACAAAGGTTAACATACAAAGATTGAAATCAAATATTCCAACCCTTCAAAAATGAATTTCGGCCATGAGTAAAATAGTGGCTTAGAGACCTTGATTTCATTCAAACAACATAGATTCAATACATATATCATTTATAAGATTGAATCATGCAAAGACAATGAACAAAATCTTCCCCCCCACTAAATCCTAGGTTCGGCCTCATGGGTTTAAAGGGCTAGAAATTTTTGTTTGATGCAAGCTCCTAGATCTAGAATATAGAGGTGATAATAGGAGTATAGAAATTGGTTTCACATTTTTAGGATTTTTCTATGATTTTCTAGAGAATTTCAAAGTTTCTAGATCTAAGAATTGAAAAATATGATCAAGGCTTTAAAACATAAAAATGAATGAAGAACATGATGATGATTGAGTGAGAGAAGCATGGTATACCTCTTGGAAATGAAAAATGGGCAAGGAATCACCTACTTCCTTCACAAAATCAAGCTATGGTACTTAGAGCTTTAATGGCAAAAATGGCAAAGCTTGATGGAGAAGATGAACATTGCCTTAAATAGAAGTGAAAATGGGCCTCTTGGCTGCCTAGGGTCGTGGCCTCTTAGGGGAAAAAAGTGTCCATGGCATAAAAATTTAAGGACAAAGGTGTAATTTCACTTAAGGCAATTTTGTGATTAAATGGCAACTTAAGGACAAAATGGTAATTTTGCCTAAAGTAATCATGATCAACATGTGGTGAGAAATGAGTGAGGATGTGGCTGATTTGTGTCCACAAATTGTGGGGCAAACTTGTCATTTCGATGAAAGTTCAAGGGTAAAATCGTCCAAGGGTAAAATAGTCTTTATACTATTTTAAAGAAATATCTAGATTTTTATCTAAAAGCAATCATGACATGAGTGAGTCATCCATATGACTCACCACCCTAGGTGGCAAGTTATCTCAGCATCCGATGTCGGGTTTTGTCTCTGCACGTCCGTTCTCGGCTCCATCGATTACCCGATTAGGGTTTCCGTCTGATTTTCGATCGAAAATTCTCAAATTAACCAAACTCGTTGGAAATATGTTTTAAACATAATCCATTTCGTTCACGAGTCAAAATTAGGTTTTTCTGATCATTAAAATCTTACTGTTAGTGAAATCAACGACTGTTTTCCGTCTGAACTTTTACCAAAATTCATCCGACTAAACATCATATTTCATTTCTGATCAGAAATTTGGAAAGTAGAATTCCTCATGGACAAAATATAAAAAATCTACAAATTTCAGTTTCGGATCAAATTAGGGTTTTCTGCCGGTATAAAATTATACTGTCAGTAAAAACGCAGACCGGTTTCCGTCTGAGTTTTAAACCCAAAATTTCACCGTATACTTATAAAAATAATTATAATATGAATATGACTTTGGTTTTCCCAAAATCATTTTCTAAATTTCGAATAAAAATATAAACATATTTATATAATTTCCGAAATTAGAAAGTAGTGAAAAGTCGGGGTGTTACAATGATTCTTTCTCCCACTTGAGCTACGTATAGATATCACTGGGACCACGAACAAGCTCTGCTCACTTCCCTCTAGAATCTGCCACGAGCGCTTTGAGTACCTCCGAGGCTATGAAAATTATCCAGAACACAAATACACGAAGCATACGTCATCGATAACCCTAATACGAAAAAAAAAAAGATAAACGGAGATAAAACATCAATATTGACATCATCGGCATGTCAGCATGCTACGAGCATAGGCTAGCACCTTAGCCTAATCAAAGAACGGAAGGTAGGGTTAAGAAGTTGACGTTGCTACGAACTCGTCGGGAGGATTGGTTTTCGAGTTTCACTAGCCGGTTTGAAGGAATTAAGCTCCGGAATATTTTCTTCTTCCCTGGCCTCTCTCACTCTCTTCTCCACTTTCTAATGGCGAGGTGGTGAAAGTGAAACACTTTCACCCTTCGCCCCTTTTATTTTTCACAATTAGACTGAGTACGCTCTAGTGTGGTAAGTCCCCACGCTTAGAGCTGTCAAAACGGGCCAACCCGCATAACAGTGGGTCAACCCAACCTGGCTCACTTTTTGGTGAGCCAGGAAATAGCCAACCCGGCTCGACCCACCATGGGTTGGTGGGTTATACGGGTTGGCTCATTTTTATTTAAAAAATTAAAAAAAAAAAAGGAAAAAACCAGAAAATTAAAAATAATAATAATAACATAACCTATGTTCTCACTTCTCTCACGAGTCACGAATTTGAAATAGGTCTGAGAAGCATATTAAACTTTTACTTTCTCTTTGTTTCGGTTAACAATAAGTGAATGTTGCACGTTATTTTTTTTTTTCAAGAAAAAAATGGAGCAACCCGTGAGCTAACCCGCCTCACCCCGGTTGAACCCACCCAACCTGCAGTTTAGGTGAGCAGGGTCAAAATAACTCGGGGTTAAAATGAGCTAGATTTTTGCCAACCCAACCCACCGGTGAGCAGGGTTGAGCCGGGTTGGCTCATGGGTTCCAACCCATTTTGATAACTCTACCCACACTTGAGTACTCCAGTGCTTTAGCATGGACCTCTTCCACGCTTGAGCGTGGACCTTGGTCAAAGACTTCAATGTGAAGTCTTTGATTGCACGAGTTTCCGTTCCAATGCCATCATATGACAAGTGTTGGACACGTCACTGAATAGGGCCAACGCTCTAGTGTGCCCCATCCCCACATCAAAGCGTTCCCACGCTTGAGCGTAGGGTCTCAGCATGTCCAAGCATGCTGTCCTGACAGCAAACCCTAACTCGCGCGCTCGTCCAATTTGAAGCCAATCCAACACATAGCTCTTAAGCGCACTTTCACACTTCAAAATAAACAAACATGTAATCTAGGATTCTAAAACACGGATGTTATAGCGGCTGCAGACCGCATCATGAACCCTCTCTGCTGAGCTGCCATAATCTCCATGTTCTATAGCATTCGGCGCTAGCGGCCACAACATCCAACAACTGGTGACGCTCCTCACCGACTGCCACTCTCTGCCGGAGTTGATGGTCGGAGGTGTGGTGACTGTGTAATAGAAAACAACAATGATAAGCATTCCAATAAAAATAAAAACCATCATATGAAAAAAAAAAAACAAATATATACCTTAAGAGAGGGAGGTGACTGGAAACTGCAGTGGTAGTCGATGGCCGGTGGTGCTGCGCACAGACAGAGAGGCGAAACGAGAGAAAGATGGCCGGAGAAGAGTGGGAACGAGAAAGAGTGGGAAGGAGTGGCTACCAGAGAAGATGGAGCAGAGGCAGACGATGGGTGGGGGTGCGGAGGTCGACTAGATGGAGATGGGAGAAGGAGAGAGTTTCAGAGATGAAGAAGAAGGAGAAAGTGAAAGGGAGCGGGAGCACAGGCATTTAATTAACATTTATTGACGGCCAGGCCGTCGGTAATTAAATTTTTTCCATACCGACGGTTTGCGCCGTCGGTAACACTTGCAACCTCGAAAATCCAATTGTCCCTTGCCGTCAATAGTCGGTAACCAAAAAATCACTTAGCTACGGTTTATGTCGTCGGTAACAACTGAGAGCCATTGACGATCTCAGACTCCTGAAAGTCTAAATATCGATGGGCTGGTCGTCAGTATTGTGAAACTAACCATACCGACGAAATAGTCATTGATAACTGCGCACGTATATCTTCGTGGAAAAGGGCACCAAAATAGTTCAACAAAATATAGGTTGTCGATGCCATCGATAATTTTGACACTTAGTCACTCCCACGATTTTGATGTCATAAGCGGATGGTAGTGTTAATTTTACCGATGGGCTCAAGGCTGTCGATAATGGGCCGTGGATAATGCAAATAATTCTTGTAGTGAAAGAGGGGGAATAAGTATATAAACAGAGGCAAGAGCAATTATGGGGATCGAACCTCGTTACTCTATGTAATGTCCTACACCTCTTACCAGTTACCACTTAAGCTGCCTCTGCTGGACACAATACTCCAAAATTTAATACCTAGTGATTGAACCACAAGAAACCAACAATCATTTAGTTGTTCATGTTGACTAACACCAAACAAAAACAAAAAAAAAAATGTTAAAGCCGTCTCATAGTTATTTAACTTCTTTGTGCAGCATTTAAATTCCTTTCGTTTCCTTCCCATTCAATGCACAGAGATCCATTTTTCTTTACCTAGCATTTGCTTCTTTGTGAATCCTTAGATTACAAATTTCTGCAATTCCATCAAAATGCCCATAACAGCAGAGAGTAAGACAAAGTGAGAAACAAATTGGAGTAAGATAGTTGCATAGTTGACCCTTTGACAAGAAAAACTGGCATTAGACCCAATAGTGGCCCGCAAGCATGTGCACCATATGCATACGCCACCCATGTTTTTGTGTTAAATTAAAGACTCAAGCATCCAAGTTTCAATCTTTGCTATGTCAATTTTAGGTTCCAGCAATTGATAAATGCATACAATTATCAGTCATACACACACACACACATATATATTGATGCTTTTGGAATTATCACAATATGTGCGTTTTAATAATAGGATAGCACTTGTGCCGGGCAGGGTGGGGGAAAATCTGTCACCTCCTTGTCTATGCCTCCCATTCTAGATTTTTGCTTTTGGGTATTTTTTTACCCTTTTCTTGTAATCCAACTTTCTGCATAACCTTATGAGAATACCAACATTATTAAAAAATAATTTTATTTTGAGTCTACGAATCAATACATTAAAAATAATAAATTACTCCATAGTGGTATTTGTTGCTTTTTTCATTTAAATTTATTATAAAAATAGTATTAAAAAATTATTAAAAAGAAACAAAATATTATTAAATACGTATTATATAATCATTAAAAGTAAGAATTTAGTTTGGATATGTTGTGCCACTATAAAGTTTTTACACTGTTGACTAATGAGAAATCATTTAATTTGTAAGACAGTTATGATAAGAAATAATTATTTTTAATGATTTAATAATTTATGAATGATTGATACTGTAAAAAAAGATTTATACTTACCGAGCACATCAATTAAATCCTAAAAATAATTTCGTAAATTCTCAAAAATGGCAATCCTCAAAGATGAGGGATTATGTCTTCCGTGTCCAACTGTCTATCCTCCAAACTACCTCAGATATATTTTATCCATTTTTTTTTACATACAAAAAAAATTGGGGTAAGAGGATGATGTCTCAGTTCAAGGTAGGGAAAACCTTCAGGCTCTAAAAGCACTTATAAAAGTGACTTATATTTACCTCACCCCAAAGAAACTAGTGGAGATTCGAACCTACAATTTGTCATATACGGACATTGTCTTGCTCTACTAGATCAACCCCTTGGGATATATCCCATTGCTTTTCTAGCATAAAAGAAGTGTAAATACTTAAATTTGTTCATGAAAAAAATATATTAATACATATTTGATCCTTAAAAAAAATGAAACATCTAATTTTGTTTCTCAAATATCTCAAATCCTGTCAAATAAATTCCTTTCAGAAAAAAAAAAAGCTAGGGACACTTTAATCCTTATGTAGTCTATTTTGATCAGTATTTAAAATTTTAAAAAAATCAAATTATTTTTTTTCAAAGATTAAATATATCTATATATATTTTTTTTCATGGACCAATTTCAGTCTTCATTTAAAAACAGAATATCCCAGATCAGGGATCCGTATTTAGCAGGTTCCTCGGAAATCCCCAGAGAGACTATTACCATTCTGAAATAATAACGCAAAGAGATTTTACCATTCTGACATCTTAAGGGTAAAAATGGAATAGTATTGTATATGCCAACTAACCGAGCATAAAATTGGGCATAATCATTGCTTCCTCCCTCAGCACCAGATCCAGAACCACGTGGGGAGCCTCAACTATTAAAATTTGGCACAAATTGGCAATCAACTCTTTTGATATTTATTGTCCACCAACGATTATGAGACATTGTTCTTGATTCCATTGGTTGTGGCATGAGATCACAACTGGAGAGTAATAGTATATACACTAATAACAAATTCTAGAATTGACAAAATCTCCTATAGCAGTTAAGACATTATACATAATTGGGTCAAGTTGAAGAGGACAGACTAACAAGATGATGATATAAATTTGATTTTAAGGAGGCATTGATACTGTATATGCTTAACTAACTTATTATTACAAAGTATATATTAATTAATATGACCAAGTAGAAAGAAAAGACCCATACATAAAATATTAAAAAATGACAGCATTGAGAATTTCTGGGGTCTTGCTAATCTGGTGGACCAACCTGTCCACCCAAAAATCAGTGGGCAAAGTGAGAGATAAATGAGAAGCATAATTGTAAGAATTCATGTGAAAATCATTGTTGAAAAAGCAAGGCCTAAGGCTAATACCACTTAGAGGAACCTAAAGAGAAGTTGCTCTCAAAAGGTGAACAAACTGTACAAATACATGAACATCAAGATAAAGATAGATATGGACTATATATAGATACTAGCAAAAGAAAAGAAAAAATTAGTGTTAAGTAACATTTTGGTGTAAAACTAAGACATGATATCTTAAAAAGCATGTTATTCAATTCCCACATGGGAAACAAATTAGCTGAACTGTAGTCTTCTGGAACCCATGCTTGTTTATATTCCTTATTTTTTCTTTTTTCTCCTTTTGCTTCTTTTTCTTTTTCTTTCTCTCTTTATATAAATCCAATTCTTTATTGGAGAATCATAAAAGACAAGAAGCTCTATTTTTATGCACTACCCTTCACTCCTTCTCTCTGTACCTCTAATAATCAAACCCCCTAGCTTGGGAAAACGTATCAACATGGAAAGTGATGCTATGGACAACTTCTTTGGCACCTCTTCCTCTTCTTCTTCCACCACCTCTTCCTCTTCATCAACAACACCACCAACTCCTACCTCAAAGTCAATCTCATGCACCAAATCACAAGACTCCAAAAAAGCCCCTCCAAATGATCATTCAACAAAAGCTCAAAACAACTCACAAAATGACAAGGAATGCAAGAAGAGGCAGAGAAGTGACAATAATGATGGAAAGCACCCCACATATAGAGGTGTTAGAAAGAGGGCATGGGGCAAATGGGTATCTGAGATCCGTGAGCCAAGAAAAAAGTCAAGAATTTGGCTTGGAACATACCCTACTGCTGAAATGGCAGCTAGAGCCCATGATGTTGCTGCTTTAGCTATCAAAGGCCATTCAGCTTACCTTAATTTCCCCAAACTTGCACAAAACCTTCCAAGGCCTACAAGCACTTCTCCTAAGGACATTCAAGCTGCAGCTGCAAAAGCAGCCTCCACTACTGTCTTTGAAGAAGAGTCCAAGCATTGTGAAGCAGATAATGCTGAAACCGAACAGAACCAATTACTAGCGGAACAAGCTTCAACATCTTCAACTCTTTCCATTGAGAATTCTCTAGAGTCTTCTAGTTCTCCCTCTACTAATGATGATGACACATTGTTTGACTTACCAGATCTTTTCCCTGATGGAAACAATGGACTTTTCTCCTATTCTTCTTCTTCTTGGCATTTGTGTACAGTTGAAAGTGGGTTCAGGCTAGAGGAGCAGTTTTTGTGGGAGAACTATTAGTACTATAGAGATCAAGGTTTTAAATTGCAGTCGTGGTCGCGGTTGCGTTTATCGCAATCATGGACAACTGCAGAAAAATGTTGCTGATAATACGGTCACAATTTGCAGTCGCGTTTCGGTTTCGGAGACCTCCAAAACCAAAATGTTGCGGTCTCAACTGCGGTCGCGGACCTTTATTTAAAACCTTGCTAGAGATTGTTTTATGGGAAGACAATAATCACATTCAGAGTTATCTCTTCCTGTTTAGTCACTGCATTCTGATAGCACAATACCACTTGAGGGAAATTTTACATTTGAATCTGTAAATGTGTGATGTCTGTTGATATTTTTGTCAAGTTTTAGTTCTGCAGTGATTGGAAAGAAAGCACAAAAATAAAAGATGCCAAAGAGGACTAACATATTGGGCACTGTGAAAAGTAATAAAGAAGGTAGCATCTTTATGTGTACATCAGATCAAAAAAATTCATATTAGTCTTGGTCTCTCTTTTACTAGTCTTGGTCTCTCTTTTACTATATATATATATATATATATATATATATATATGAATGAATGGTCTTTGCTGGATATGGGAGCATTGATTCCCAGCCTTCTCGTACTTGGAATGGCTCCATTTGGCTTAATTAGACCAATTGATCTTGTTTCAGAAGTTAACATTATTCTTCCATGATTTTGGTCCCAACATTTGGATGAAGGTTTGATGCTGTTGACTTTAAACCTAGCAAACTGAACTCTTACTTGATTTTCTTTATCTTTTTTATTGAAAGTTACCCATAAGATTAAATGCATCATATAGTAATCATTTCTCTACCAATTGGCTTATAAATTAAACTATCAGATAACATGTTGTGCTAATATCAAATAATCAGAAGAACCTAAGATGGAATAAACTTTTCTCCCAACATCACTTTTTTGCTACATAATTAGGAATAAGAAATTTATATTTATCTGACAACATTCATCATCTAACCAAAGAAAGTTTATATATCAATGAAAGTGTTAAATTAGAAAAGCAAAGGGCCCTGTTTTCCAATTAGAATTATTCAAAGCCAATAAATAAAAGTGCTTAATGACGTCACCCTTGTGTCGACAAAAGAGGAAAAAGAAAAGAGAAAGGGAAGACATCATTATCAAGTACTATATCTCCTTTGACACTAACAAATACTTGTACACGATTTATTTTGCGATTGGCCAATTATCTTTTCTATAATTTTATATACTATAGATTGGCTTAGGATTCAAAGTACCATGATTATTGCCAGCTTTTCCCCACATAATTTTTTGCAAATAGAAACACGTAAGCTGATTAATAAACCTGACCCGGCCGCTGTAACATTCCCAGTCACCAAGTAATCTAATTAAGGAGAGAAAAAAAAAAACCAATTCAGATAATGGGACAAAAACCAAAGACAGATTGAATGATACAATTTATTGATTTAATATCTGTCGTTCTTCATAAGTCTCTCTCTTTCTCATGATTATGACAAACAATTATACAGTTTTTGATTTTTGCTCTGATAAAGAAAGCTAGAATTAACGACCACTATAATTAATGACATTATTGTTTAGATAATAATTGTCTTATACTAAGATTCTGATTTGCAAAAATTGTACCTTATAGATAAACTAACGTATAATCAATAAACTAATTTTTAGTAGAAACCATATACCAGGTAGCTAAAAAAACTATCTGATTGAATTTAAAGCGTTTGGGCTTCGGTACATCCATACCCCTGAAATCAATACTTTGTGATGGTACTATTGTTATTTTTTTTTGCTTTTGTCGTGAAAGTTATAGCTAGGTGGCTTCTAAAAAGTCATGTCCACGTAAGGTCCGAAGCTCCACCAAACATACACTTAGTTATTGAACCAACTTATAAATATAAAACAACAAAAAAGACACGTTTATATGATTTTTATATAAGAGAGGGTGGGGTAGCTCAACTGATTTGAGCTAAGGGAATAAGGTGTTGAAGGAGTTGATGGTTCAGGGTTCATATCCTAGCAAAGGAGAAAAATACTAACATAACAACTAATATACTAACATTTGCATATAAAAAAAATTGATTTTTATATAAATTCTTTATTCTTTATAAATTCTAATTAAAGGTTTACAATTAGAATATTAATTCTTTAAATATTTTTATCAAATACTATAAATGAAGTGACATGCTTATATGATTTTTATATATGTATATTTTATTTTATTAGGTAGGTGTAGTAGGAACTTTGTTAATTAATAATTAATAAGAGAAAAAAATGAGTGAAAATTTAATAAGCTATAAATTATAAGTTACAAACTAAATAAAATAGTTAATGAAAAGAAAAGACTATAAGCTAATTAATGAGAGATAATTAAGCTTGTTTATCAAATACCTCCACTTTGGTCAAACAAACTTATAAGCTAGTCAAATAAGCTATGAGCTAATTTATTGAATTTGTCAAACCCAGCTTTATGTATATATGAGGTACTGACAATGAGAACGGATTTATAAGAGAAAAAGTTTTATTAATCATCAAGCTGGAAAAATATGGACAGGGACTCTCAATTTAAGTTTCCTAACAATTAATATCCCACTGATTAATCACTTAAATGTATATTTCTTTTCTCTAATATACCCTTAGTGCCATTTCTATAAATAAAAAAAATGTTGAATTGCCATTTTTAAAAGTAAGTTATTTCCTTCCTAAAATAGAAAGATTATTATCTAGTTAATAAAAAATTGATGCATGCATTTCTTAGTTTGAATAAAATACATTCTTAATTTTTTTTCCCACTTAAAATAGTCTAGCGAACAATAATCGTAATCACCAACTCTCCCAATAATTTCATATCAATCACTAACACTTCCAAAATCTTAATTCAACTTTTTCTAAGAAGAATGGATGCGCACAACATGTACCCCTTTCATATTTAGGATATATATATATATATATATCATCATCATCATCATCACTTAGATGTATTTGCGCTCCTCAAGGTATATAGTCAATCATAATAAGGATAAACATGATATGTACCTAAGCTAGTTTGAAGTCACCAGGAATAGGGTGAGCAAAAAATTCTCAGTATAAATGAATAGTTATAAGATCTTTAAAGCCACATGGTGAGTTTCAATTGTGTAAGGCCACAAAAAATCGCATGGTAACCGAATATAATAAAGATAGACGCTTCTGTGAATATGATTCCCTTCACGAGGTCGAGGACAAACTATATATATGGACTGATCAGGACCTTGACAAACTACATAACTATGATCAACTTAATTTATAATATTAAAAATAAAATAATACCCTAAAATATAACTATTGGATGGCCTATCTATATATACATGGCCATATTAATCCAAAACCTTGAATAAAGTGCAACCATGATGATGTATGCAACCTAAATGGCTAAATTCTTGTGGTGATATGAAACTCTAGTACCACCTAATTTAATAAAATTGTATAAAAAATTTGCAATATAATGTCATTGCTTTGTACTATAGTGCACGGGATGCACCAATTACTTACTAGAATCACTACAAGAAAATTCCATTTTAACTATTGACAATATCAGTCGCTAATTTATTAAATTTGGTCTCTAAACTAATTAGCGACCAAATCAGTGATCACATATTGTTTGTCGTTACGGGTCAGGTCGCAAATGATATTAGCGACCAAAATTATGGTCGATTGCTAATTAGCGACCAAAAGTAGTAGTTGTAGAAAATAAAATAGACGGTCACTAAAAATGTGGTCCCAAATCATGATTTAGGGTCATTTTTGCGACCAACTTAGCGACCGAATATAGTCGGTTACTACTTTATTTTATTATTATTTTTTTCTTATTTTTTATAATTTGGTAACCATATTGTAGCAACCGAATATACTCGGTCGCTAATTTATTTTTTATTTTTTAAATTAAATTTATTTTTTCATTTTTTATTTTTTTCAATTAATCGGCCTCATGATCATCTGCATCATTTTGGCTATCGGCATCAGGAATGACAGGAGCATCAGCAAGGGTACCCGAAGCAGCAACATCGTATCTCGGTTTCAATAGCCCTCTTTGCTAAATTTCCATATGAACCCATCTTTCTCTCTCTCCCTCTCTTTCCCGCTACAACAGCCACAACTCTCTCTCTCAACTCAAGGCTCAACTCTCAAGTAAGCTCCAATTAGAATGTGAGGTTCATGGATGCACTATTGTTTGGAGGGTGCATAGTAGAAGTCGCCTAAGAGTTATAATTTCAATGAATTCAAATATCAATGCACACATTTAAATTCATTGTATCATATACAACATAAGGTATCTACTGCATCTATGAGTATCCATGTACTAGTACATTTACTAGCAAGCCAAGTGAAGGAAGAGTAAGCAAGTAGAACACTTATAAACCACGAATCCTAATTCAAGTTTTAAGAGCTTTCCCTTCACTATCCTAATTCAAGTTCTAAAAATAACACTTAACATTATATTAACACTAAACCCTAAACCCCCCATTATATTAACACTTAAATTTATCTAAAAAGCCAAAGATTACTCATTTTCAACAACAACAACTACTACTACACACACACACACACACAGAGAGAGAGAGAGAGACCAGAGAGCACTCACAAAGATAAAGAGACAACAGACCTCTGTAGACGGTGGTGCACAATGGCTCTCAGGTGGTGGTGGTGGTGGTGGTGGCGGCTCTGCGAGGAGGGGAATGGAGAGGGAGACAAAAAAAATAAATTATAAAATAAAATAAAAATACAAAACAAAGAAAGAGAGAGGGGAGGGAACTTACCAGAGGTCATGATGGTGGCTCGGGTGGTGTTGCCGTGATGGTGGTGGCGCTGCAGGGAGGTCGGATGGAGAGGGAGAGACAAGGGGGAAGAGTATGTGTGTGTGCGTGTGCACGGTGGTGTGCTTGTGTATGGTGGTGTGGTCTCGCCGGAGATCTGTGGGAGGGAGGGAGCTGAGGGAGAGGGAGGGAGGGAGGGAGGGAGGGAGACAAAAAGTGAAAATGGGGAAAATGGGAGGGGGAAGGGGGCACCGACTCTATTTAAGGATTTAAAAATTTAACGACCAAACATATTTGGTTGCTAAATTGGTCTTAATAAAAAAGATAAAATAATTAGCGACTGCATTAGATGCGGTCGCTAAATATTACCGTTAACCGGTCACTAAATCTGTCACTGATTGGTCAACAAATTTGACTTTCAAATTTCTAATATAGCGACTGACTTTGCGATCAAATATGTTGCGAGCAGCAAATTCGGTCGCTAAATAATAAATGAGTGACCAAACTTTATAATATGGAAGTCAGTCGCAATTTTCGTCGCTATAGCGACCGAATAATTTCGGTCCCTAGAATTGGTCCCAAAATCACTATTTTCTTGTAGTGAATGTGGCTCCCATACAATCTTTTTTCTTCTTCTTTTTTCGTGCAAAATGTTCAGATTAGGGAAGGCATGTCCTCTTGCAAGGCCTGGGAAGACTACTAACCTCAGTGAGGATTTATACAACAACCAAGCCTTATCCCACTAGGTGGGGTCGGTTACATGGATCAAACAGTGCCATAATATTCTATCATGAATCATGTTTATAGTTAAATCATTAGCCTCTAAATCTTTCTTAGTAGTTTCTCCTACAATTTTTATTGGCTTACCTCTTCCTATAGCAGATAACGGAGTTGACTAACGGCAGGATGCAAAACTTAAAAAGTTAAAAGGACCAAATGTAAAGAAAAAAAAACGCAGAGACAAAAACCAAAAGTGATACAACTCTGAATAATGTAGAATTGTATTGAAACACACTCTTCAATTCAGTGCCAAACTCCTCACAATTTGTGAACTCTTTTTCTAAGCATACCCATAACAACCAGGCCTTTTTAATATATATACCCGTCCCCAAATACATTACTTTTCAGGCTGCTAACTACTGGAAAACAAAATACAATAGAGTAAGGGTGTGTAAAACCCGGCCCGACCCTAGAAGCCGTCCTAACCCGTGGTGTTAGGGCTTGGTCTGACCTTAACCCGTAGAAGAGAAGGGACGAACCCGCGTCCCACTTTGTGACCCGACCCGACACCGGGTTACGGACGGGTCTGGGTTGACCTTCGGGTTACCCAACCCGCCCCATATAATAAAAATCTACTTTTATTCCTCCCTATAATACGTTATACGCGCGGCCACTAAGAAACAAGTATGAAGTAAATTACTAAACTTCTACTCTCACATCTCACGTCTCACACTAGCCTAATTGGTGGCTTTAAGGAAGCATTTTGTGGCTTTTATGACATTGAAAGAATCTTGTTTGATTAGATTATTTTGTTTTTAACAATGTGACTTTAGTAACATGAGCATCAAGGAAACATCTAGCAAAATGGTTTATTTGTTGATATTTTGTAACATCTAATTTTGGATCAATTGGTGGCTTTTAGGTAGCATCTTCTTATGATATTTTGCCTTATAAAAAATTAACATTTTCCCACTTATAGAATTTTTGTTTACAAAGAATCTATTTAAATTCAGGTCAACCCGGTCCCATCCTTTTAGACCCGGTCTTAAACCAACCCGCATATGACCGGGTTCCTTCGGTTTTAAGGACGGGTTCCGGTTCAAAGATTTGGCCCTATCAATGTTTAGGGCCGGGTAAGGGACACGCATAACCCATCCCAACCCGTCCCATGCTCACCCTTACAATAGAGAAAACAGAATAGCAACTAACATCCCCTAAGATTCCGCGAATCGCCTTAACAGTTTCCTTCCATCACGAAATCCTTGAGCCACTTTGGTTTCTTATGTGTCCTAGCCTCACGTTCCATGCTGCCTATGCCTTTCTCTCTTGCCTAGCTTGTCTAATTTTCATTTTGGTGCTTGGTCTTGGACTTGTGCGCTGTTGGGTTGGGCTTGTTCCCAATTGTTCAGCTGCTCTATTATCTTTGTCCCGTTCAGGCTCAATTCCATTCGTGTATCACTCCCCACCCTATAAAAAACAACCTTGTCCTCAAGATCATGCAGATTATAGAGTTGACAAAACTCCTGAAAATCTTCCGAAGTGGCATCTTCTAAGGGACTATGTGACCATTGAACCAACACCTATTTGGTTTCTTTTCCCTTCACTCGGTGGAGCCTTGCCGCTATGATTGCCATCGATTGTATGATTTGTTTGTTGGCATAGCTCATATTTGGCAATGGATAGTGAACGACAGATGAGTCTCATTTGAACTTTTCCAGCTGTGGTACATGGAAGGTGGGGTGGATTTTGCTCCCCGGGGGCAACTCCAATGTGTAGGCTACAGGAGCAGCATGGCCAATGATTGGAAAGGGCCCAAAATAACACCTGCACATCTTGGAATTCAAACGCCTTGCAATTGTAGTTTGCCTATACGACTGCAACTTGACTAACACCAGATCCCCAATGTCGTACTATTTGCCTCTACATTTATGATTGGCAACCTGCTGCATCCTGTTCTGAGCTTGTGCCAAGTTCTATTTGAGGCGGCATAGGAGTGCATCTCTAGAGCTGAGAGTTTCATCCACTGCTTGAATGGGAGCTGAGCCCCTTATATAGACTGGAATGGTAGGGGGAGGTCTCCCATATACTGCTTAAAATGGTCACATTCCTTTGGAGGTCTGATGGCTGGTGTTGTAGTGTTATTATGCCTAACACAAATAGGTGCACCACTGTTTCGGGTTTTCAGCTGTAAATGCCCGCAAGTATTGTTCCAAATAACGGTTTAATACCTCCGTTTGCCCATCTATTTGCGGGTGGTATGACGAGCTCATTTTCAAGCAAGTTCACATGAGTTCGAATAATCATTGCCAAAACAAACTAGTGAAAATCGGATCTCGTTCTTAAACCAAGGTCCGAGGTAAACTGTAGCTTGATCACCATATTACAGAATAACTCAGCAACCTTTGATGCAGTGAAATTTGAAGATAACGCCCCAAAATGAGCGTATATAGTGAGCCCATCAACTACCACTAAAATAGTTGTGTTCCCCTTAGAATTTGGTAGTTCCACAATGAAATCAAGAGCTAGATCTTCCCACACACTCTCAGGCAACTCTAATGGCTGTAGTAGCCTTGCGGGTGCCACTGTGGAGTAATTAATAGTTTGGCAAGTTACGCAGCTCGCTACAAATTCTTTGACCTCTTTTCTCATACCCAACCAATAAAAGTTGGCACTGAGTCGGATATAAGTCTGCTCAACCCCTGCATGACCCCCAACCGGAGTCTCATGGAACTCTTGCATTGCTGCCTTCTTTAACATGGAATCCTTGCCAAGGAATAATCGGCCCTTATGCATAACCATTCCATCCCTGCGTTAGAACTCAGAATCTGCCATTGTTCCCTCATTCATCTGCTGATGTAATTGCTGTAAATCTTGTAACTCTAAGTTTTCCTTCTTTAATGTCAGTAAGAAGTCAAACTGGCCTGCTAATATTGCTGCTCAATATTGGGAGGAATGGAGCTCAAAACGCGGGGATAAACATCTGCTGCGTTTTCTGCTCCAGCTTTGTACTCAATGGTGAAGCGAAAAACCATCAATTTCCGGAGGTAATGATGCTGTTCCCGGGTCTGTATTACTTGAGTGAGAAGCTCCTTCAAACTCTTATGATCTGTACGTATGATGAAGTGCCTCCCCAATAGGTATTGGCGCCATTTGGCTACAGCTTCTACTACAGCCCGCAATTCTCGCAAATAGGCTGAAGCATCTATCATTCTTAGCCCCAACTTCTTGTTGAAAAAGGACAAAGGGTGTCTGTGGATATATGCCTTGACAGATGCAATTATTTTGATGATTGACAAAAGGCTAAAGTCAGAAAGTACTATACTGCAAAAAGTGTGAAAATGACCAACAAGTCAACTTTGGGGTTAGGTTTTTACTTTATTTTATTGCTTGTTTTAGAATTAATTGTAAGTGGTTTGTGTGGCTCTCAAATTAATTTAATCACACACACACAATAAAATCAATTTTTGAATAAGGAACTTAAAAGGCTTTTAATTGGGATTTATTGAAAATATAATTCAGCCTTCAAAGTTTTCAAAAATCAAATCTTTCGAGGAATAATCGATTAGTTTAATCGATTATGCAGCCCATAAATATGCTTAAATGAGTCTTTAATTTTTAGAGTTGTTATCTTTTGAAATTCAAATTTTGAAATGGTGCAATCGATTATGCATATTTTAAACACGTTTTAAACTCAGCTTAAAATGCTTTAAACGATATTAAATGTTTTTAATTATTTCTGAGCCATTGATTTTGAATTTTGAAATGGTGTAATCGATTATGGGTTTCCCAGAATTGATTATTGCTTTTTAATCAAAATTCAGAGAGTTTATAATCGATTAATATAATCGATTATGCTTATTTGATCAATCAAATGAAATTAAACAGAGAACAAGTAATCGATTAGTATAATCGATTATGTCTTCACTGTTTCAAAATGAGCCTTGTGTTTTTACTTAAAATAATCGATTATGCTTTTTGAGTAATCAATTATTGCGTGAGAAAAAAATCAGTTTTCAAGAGATTGACTTAAGCTTCAATGTTTTATAAAAAGGTTTCTTTGAGAGAAAGCATAGCACGAAAAACTGTGATAATTTTCTAACCCTCTCACTCTTGAAATCATACTCTCTAATTCTCTCTTGATCATACACTTGATAAAGTTTAATTTGAGAGCGTTACACACCACATATGTGTTTGTATTTGTTGAGCTTCAATTTGTTCATATTTTGCACTTTTGAGTGCCTTCCTATTGTAATCTTTTTCTCAATTTTTAGTGAGTGTGATCTCACAAAAACTTTTTTGAGGCTCTTGCACAAGGGAGAGTATATCCTGAGATTTGTGTAAGGGCTCTCTGAATTGTAAATGTTCTAGTTGATCCTGTTTAAAAACTAGAGTTGATTGGAAACCCTTGGTGGTATTGCCTTGGGACTGGACATAGGCCACGTGGGTAGTTTGTGGCCGAATTAGGATATATCGCTGTGTTCTTTTTTCTCTTCCCTTATCTCTTTACTTTCGCAATTGTTTTTCCGCTTAAGCGCTTTTTGTATGCACGCGACGTTTACAAATTGCTTTAGAAAGTATTTTAAAAAGATTATAATTTTTATTTGTAAATTTTTTTGAAAAACACGGTTCACATACAATTCACCCCCCTCTTGTATTTGGAGTCACTTGTCAACAAGTGGCATCAGAGCTTAACTCTTGGATATAAGGGACGAAACCGTCTCAAGAGGAAAGATGACTTCAAACGGTTTTTATAACGAGGGAAATTCCCTAAACAGACCCCCATCTTTCAATGGTGAAGGATATGGATATTGGAAAGTAAGATTGCAAATCTTTTAGAAGCTTTTGATATTGATATTTGGGATGCTTGGAAAATGGTCCATTTGTCCCCAAGCACGAAGTCAATGGTGTTTTCGGTGGATAAACCAAGAAACCTTTGGACCGATGGGCAAAAGAAAAAGGTCCAATACAATTTGAAAGCTAGGAACATCATCACTTCAGCTTTAGGCTACGATGAGTTCTATAAGGTCTCGAATTGCAAGGCCGCTATGGAAATTTGGGACACCCTTCAATTGACCCATGAAGGTACTACCGAGGTCAAAAGGGCTAGGATGAACACATTGACCCATGAGTATGAGCTATTTAGGGTGAAACAGGGTGAAAGCATACAAGATATGCAAAAACATTTTACCCACATAATAAATCATCTTAGGACTCTTGGGAAGTATTTTAAAAATGAAGATTTGTTAAACAAAGTACTTAGATGTTTAAATAGAAGTTGGCAACCTAAAGTAATTGTTATATCTGAATCTAAAGACTTGTCTTCTATGTCTTTGGCTAGTTTGTTTGGAAAATTGCAGGAACATGAGCTCGAGTTGAACTGCCTTATTGAAAGTGAGGAAAGTGACAAGAAGAAGAAAGGCTAAGCTTACTCTTAAGGCTAGTATGAATGAGACAATCGAGGAAGATAGTGATCGTGTCGAGTTCAAAGGAGTCGACGAAGGAGATGAAAACATGAGCTTAATGGATAGTAAGTTCAAGAGGTTCCTAAGGAACAAAGGGAAAGCTCATCAGAATTTCACTCCTTAAAAGAAAGTCGAAATAGAGGGAATGTCCTATGTACCTACTTGCTTCAATTGCAAAAAGAAGAGCCACATTCGTCCCGAATGTCCTCAAGTCCAAAAGAAAAATGATAAGATGGAAAAGAGGCCACAAAAGGATAGAAAAGGAAGGAAGGCCTACATCGCATGGGAAGATAATGATATGGACACTTCCAATGAATCCGATGACGAAGAAGCCAACCTTTGACTCATGGCGAATCATCAGGATGATGATGAGGTAACCAATGATGAACTTAGTAATGAATTATCATATAATGACTTGCTTGTTGCATGTGAGGAATTAAATGATGAAAGCATGCGTCTTAGAAAAATTATTTCCTCATCAAAGAAAACCATTTATAGTCTTGAGCTGAAAATTGATTTATTAAATA
The DNA here is from genome assembly GCA_035048595.1 of Echinosophora koreensis. NCBI lineage: Eukaryota > Viridiplantae > Streptophyta > Magnoliopsida > Fabales > Fabaceae > Echinosophora > Echinosophora koreensis. The sequence goes on along the minus strand of JAPCYP010000058.1, from coordinate 2,351,112 downwards.
TGGAAATGGAAGCAATTAAAGAAAAACAAGTTTTGTTAAATAGAACTTCATCTTGCATATCTTGTAAAAACGAAAAGAATGAAGTTTCTGAATGTAGTGAATGCAAGCTTTTTAAAAACAAGATTGAGTACCTATATAACACGCTTGCTAAGTGAATCAAAAAGGAACCTATGATAAAGCTGGTTTGGGTTATAACCCTAAGTTGCATTAAAAATCTTTTAAAAGGTTCTTTAGCCCAACAAACACATCTAGTAGTACTTTGTTAAATGCTTCTATTGTGGTAGAAAAAGACACACTGCCTCTATTTGAAATGCTAGCTAGAAAGAATAAGAATGTTAATAGCAAGAAAGTATGGGTACAAAAGGGCAATGCACCCAAGGCTAACTCTCAAGGACCCAACATGATTTGGGTACCAAAGGTTAAAACTTGAATCTGTTTTGTAGATGTGCTTGAAAGCAAAGAACTCGAATTGGTATCTTGATAGTGGATGCTACAAGCACATGACGGGAGACAAAACAAGTTCTCCTCCCTCACACCTAAAAAAGGTGGCTTCATCTTCTATGGTGACAACAACAAAAGTAGAATCTTGGGAATTGGAACGGTTGGTAAGAGTCCAAATCCTAACATAGAAAATGTTTTATATGTTGAAGGTTTGAAACACAACTTGTTAAGTATAAGCAAACTCTGAGATAAAGGTTTTAATGTTGTGTTTGATAACTCTAAATGCATGGTCATGGATTCTAACAAACAAACTAAGTTAATTAGACAAAGAATTGGAAATATCTATATGGTTTGCTTGGATGACCTACATTCAAATGATGTATGCTGTCTAATAAGTAAAGATGATGAAACTTGGTTATGGCATAGGAGGATGGCTCATATTCACATGGACCATCTTAATAAGTTGGTTCGCAAGGACCTAGTAATTGGTTTACCAAAGCTGCATTTTGAAAAAGATAAGATGTGTGATGCTTGTCAAAAAGGAAAACAAGTAAAAGCCTCTTTTAAAACTAAAAACCTTGTTTCTACAAATCGGCCTTTACAGCTTTTACATATGGATTTGTTTGGTCCATCTAGAACTATGAGCTGTGGTGGCAATTACTATGCGCTTGTTATTGTGGATGACTATTCTCGTTATATATGGACTTTGTTTATTCCTCATAAAAATGACGCTTTTGTTGCCTTTCTGAAACTTGCCAAGGTTATTCAAAATGAGAAGGGATTAAACATAGTATCCATCCGATGTGATCATGGTGGTGAGTTCCAAAATGAGACATTTGAGGCCTTTTGTACTGAAAATGGAACCGGGAATAATTTTTCCTCACCTAGGACTCCCCAACAAAATGGGTTGGTGGAAAGGAAAAATCGATCTCCAGTAGAGCTAGCGAGGATAATGCTCAATGAGACCAACCTCCCTAAGTATTTCTGGGCAGATGTGGTAAGCACCGCATGCTATGTGATGAATAGAGTCCTCATAAGACCTATTATGAAACAAATGCCCTATGAAATTTACAAGGGAAGGATGCCCAACATCTCCCACTTTCACGTATTCAGATGTAAGTGCTTTGTTTTAAATAATGGTAAAGATAACCCTGGTAAATTCGATGCTAAAGCTTATGAAGGTATATTTCTCGGATATTCCAATTCTAGTATAGCTTTTCGAATCTATAATAAAAGGACTATGACCATTGAAGAATCTGTACATGTTTATTTTGATGAAACTAACCCTAAAATTCTAGTAGAGGAACGTGTTGATGATCTTGCAGAAATCTTGGGAAATACCAACCTTGATGACAAAAGCACTCAAGAGAAGGACATTGACAATCAACCACCTCCACAAAATGAAGAGACACCTCATTCCGATCTTCCAAGAGAATGGAGAACATCTAGACACCATCCTCTTGACAACATTATATGTGATATCTCAAAAGGGGTAACAACTCGAAACTCACTTAACCATATGTGTCATTACATGGCTTTTGTTTCTCAAATTGAACTTAAAAATGTTGATGAGGCCATAGTTGATGAACATTGGACTCTTGCAAAGCAAGATGAGTTAAACCAATTTGAAAGGAATGATGTTTGGGAATTAGTCCCTAAACTTAAAGACCATTTGGTAATTAGAACTAAATGGGTTTTTCGTAACAAACTAGATGAAAATGGAATAATAAATGGAAACAATGCTAGGCTTGTTGCTAAGGGATATTGTAACACCCTGCTTTTTGTTAAGTGCTTCTTATATGCTCGTTTGGTTGTTTAAGCTAGTTGTGTTAAGCTAGAATAGTTGGCTAAGGGCTTAGTGGGATTTTTGGCTTAAAGTCCCTTTCTGGTGCATGAGCACGCCCATGCTCATTAGCTAGCACGCCAGTGCTTAAGGTCAGGCGCGCGTTGCAAAGTTTAAGTTGAGCACGCCCGTGCTCAACAGTGAGCACGCCCGTGCTCAATGTGCTGACCACATCTCGCTGACAATAAGTCAAAGGGGAGCACGATCGTGCTCAAGGGGGAGCACGATCGTGCTCAGTTCAGACTATATATGTTTGTACAAAAATCGAGGGTTTACATGAAAACCCTATTTTGGCGGCTGCCACTACCCTAGTGCGGCTGCTACATGAAAACCCTATTCTGTGCATTCGTTGAGTATTGGAGACCTTTGGGAACCGTTCTTTCATCTGTGCTCATATATAGATAATATTTCTTTCCCTTGTGATTTCCTTTTCATGATTTTGAATCGAAAACTGATGGTTTGTGTTTCTGTTTAACCAAGGCTTGGAATCGGACTAAGCCGCTTGTGGGGACGTGATCAGTTTGACTGTTAGAGCAACCTTCAATCCAGGTATGGGGAGAAGGGTAGTGTAACCATAGGCAGTGAGGGTAGTGTAACGTAAAGGGGTTCCCCATGACCCCGGTATCATTGTATGATTGTTGTTATATGGTGTTTACTCTGTGATAATATGTCTCTGGCTGTTTTAGAGTGATATGCCTCATGCTCTTGATAAATGCCCTTATATGTTCATGATAATTGCCTATGAATATGATGCTATGTTGATGTTATTGTTGGCATGATATTGGTTGGATTATTGATGTTAACGTTGTTTTTAATGAAGGTTACGTTGATAAAATACTTAATTGATTAGGCTCTTAAAATGATTTAGAACCTTAGGGATTTAATCCAGGAAAAATTGGTTAAAATCGATGTTTGTTCTCTGCCCAGAACAGTACTGTCGTGCATTGAGCACGACCGTGCTAAACAGGGAGTACGCCCGTGCTCCCAGTTTGAATTCTGGAAAATGGCCACGCATTAAGCACGACCGTGCAGTAGAGTAGCACGACTGTGCTTCACTTATGTGACAGCTCGCCCGTGCTAGGGTTAAGCAAGCCCGTGCTCACCCCTCCTGGACAGAAACAGAATTAAAGGACTTTAAGGGGTTTCATACCCCATTTCCCCAATAATGATAGATGATACGATCAATCAATGTTATGGATTAGATAACTCGGTTAATAATTAATAAAGATGATTAAGAAGATGATATGGTGAGATGTTAAGATGGTTAAGCCGGTATCCGTCGGGTTACCGCACGCTGTTACGTTGTACCTTGGTGCTTATTTGGCCAAGGGGGCCTTGACCCCATGGTTTGGGTCTAAGGCGTTGATGATGTTAAGTCTTGAGTGCTTATTGGCCCAAGCACGATGATGTTGACGTTGAAGTCTTTGGCCCGACCAAAGGAGGTGGTTGTTGTTGTTTGTTGTTGTGCCATGCATAGAGCATCAGAGTTGATGGTTGAGGGGGAGGTTCGACATAGGGGAGATCGCCCCAGAGTACGGTGATCTGGCCATCCACGGTAGGTCACCCAAGGTTTGGTGACCGCGGCCCCCCGTGATGAGGCATCCACGGTTTGAATGTTGGCTATCCATGGGGTTCACCCGAGGTTCGGTGAACTACCGGTGTTAGTGCTTCTATGGCCAATACGGATATGCAACTCCAAAGTCGCTCATCCTGAGTTAGTTTGGATCCACATGCATAATGGAGTAGCGAAGTAGTGTTGCATTACACCGCATACCTAATTGATGATGTTGATGTATGACGTTTTGCATATGCTGATGTATGTTATGATGTTACCATGCTTGTTTGTTACCTTGCTTCCTATCTCCATGCCGTTATTGTTTACATGATTCTTACACCCCGTGTTTCTGTTTCTTGTTTGGCCTGATTGGCTTCTTGCAGAGGATGGCGAGCAGCCCGGAGAGGAGTGACTCTGAGGAGCCATCACTCATAGTTAGGGCTTTTACCTCTTGTTAGTTAGTTTTGTTCAGTTGTATTCCGAGGATATTTTCCGGAACGGTTATACCAACTCTGTTGTGACATCGGGTTGGGCTTTGTTTATCGGTTGTTTATTTGTTTTAAACTTGGTTTTATTTTCGCGTTATGTGAACTCGTTCATGTGTGGACTTTTCTACCCATGGACAAATGTTTTTATTTATTCAGTAAATGCATGTTTTTATTTTATTATTTATATCTTTTTATGTTGTATAACATGCAGGGTAGAAGGGTGTCACAGATATAACCAACAAGAGGGCATAGACTTTGATGAAACCTATGCTCACGTAGCTAGATTAGAGGCTATCCGCATGGTTCTTACTTTTGCTTGCATCATGGATTTTAAACTTTTTCAAATGGATGTTAAAAGTGCTTTTCTAAACGGTTTTATTCAAGAAGAAGTTTATGTGGATCAACCCCCTAGTTTTACAAATTTTGAATTTTCAAACCATGTTTTCAAATCAAAAAATGCTTTGTATGGTTTAAAGCAAGCCCATAGGGCTCGGTATGAACGTTTAAGTAAGTTTTTGCTTGAAAACGATTTTCAAAGAGGAAAAGTTGATACTACTCTTTTCATCAAAAACAAAAAGCGTGACATTTTACTTGTACAAATTTATGTGGATGATATAATATTTGGTGCCACTAACGAAGCTTTGTGCAAGGATTATTCCAAAATCATGCAAAATGAATTTGAAATGTCAATGATGGAAGAGCTCAACTACTTTCTTCGATTGCAAATTTAGCAATCAAAGGAAGGAATATTCATCAACCAATCCAAGTATTGTAAGGAGCTACTCAAGAAGTTTGGGATGAATAATTCCAAGGAGCTATCCACTCCCATGAGCACATCTTGCTACATTGACAAAGATGAGGACTGAAAGCAGTCGATATGAGTAAGTATAGAGGTATGATAGGCTCTCTTCTCTATCTTACTGCTAGTCGTCCTGATATTATGTTTAGTGTTTGCATATGTGTATGTTTTCAATCGAACCCAAAAGAATCACATCTCGCCACGGTAAAACGCATTATGAGATACCTTATTAGCACACAAAACATGGGTTTAGGGTACCCTAAAGGGGCTGACTGCACTCTAATTGGGTACTCGAATTCTGATTTTGCGGGTTGCAAATTAGACCGAAAAAGCACTAGTGGGACTTGCCACTTGCTAGAAAATGCTTTGGTTTCTTGGCATAGTAAGAAATAAGTAAGTGCGTCTTTGTCCACCGTCGAAGCGGAATACGTTGCGGTGGGTAGTTGTTGTGCATAAATAATTTGGATGACACAACAATTAAATGACTATGGAATTGAACTTAAAACTGTTCCTATCAAATGTGACAACACAAGTGCCATAAACCTCACTAAAAATCCTGTTTATCACTCAAGAACAAAACATATTGAAATTAGGCACCATTTCATTAGGGATCATGTTCAAAAGGGTGATTGCATGATTGAATTTGTTGACACATCTAAACAACTCGCAGACATTTTTACAAAACTCTTACCTGAAGAAAGTTTCTTTTTCATAAGAACTGAATTAGGGATTTTAAACCAGTCATGCATTGATTAATTTCTATCATATTCACCTTGTTATTTGCTAATGTGTTTGCTAAGTGTCAAAACAGAGAGGCCATAATCGATTAGCATAATCGATTATGCCAAATTAAGAAAATGGGCCAACAAAACAAAGTGGTCATAATCGATTACTATAATCGATCGTGGGAATCAATTACTATGTGAACAAATTGTGAATTTGGAGCAGCGTAGGCAGAGAGGTGGTAATCGATTACTATGTGAACAAATTCCAGAAAGTGAAATAATCGATTCCATAACCGATTATTTTTTCATGTGTTCTTCATCAATAATCGATCATGGAATTGGAGATGCATAAACCCAAAAAATAATCGATTATTTAATCGATTATATGAGGATAAAGGGTCAGGCGCCAAAAATACACAGGATAGAACCAACCAACCAGGAGCTGGCACGTCAGTAAAATAATCGATTATTGGAGTAAGATAATCGATTATTGGTCGACTTTAAAAGGTAAAACACAAATAGAGGTGCCAAATCTCCTGCGTTGTTCTTGGAGGAAAACATCCTAGCTGGTGAGGACTCCACTCTTCTCCACCCATTGGTACTAGGTTGATACTTCCCCGTCCAGATGGAAAGCCACTACTGCCAACCATGTCTCTGGTGGTAAACGGTAAAGGGAGAAAAATTTATCAATCTTGAAAATTTACTCCTCGACATCATTCCCATCAAATAGAGGCACGTTAACCCTCAACATCTTCAGTATGGAGTGAAGGTTAGTCGGATCGTTAATCGACCCACCGGTTGGCCCCCCGTTCGTCTTTTTCCCTCTTCCTAAACACTCTCAGTCGTGAGCTTTGGCTAATCGAGCTTCAGTGTACATGATGTATTGTTCCAGTAATGAAGTGAACTTGGCCAATTGCCCGTCTGCGTGTTGCTTGAAGCTCAACTCCAGTGCTCGCATGGCTTCCTCTATATCCTCGTTCCTCTTCTCCTCTCAATGAAAGCATCAATGAAACAACTCTGAATAGTGTAGAATTGTATTGAAATGCACTCTTCGAGTCAGTGCCAAACTCCTTAAAATTTGTGAACTCTTTTTCTAAGCATACTCATAACAACCAGACCTTTTTCATATATATACCCGTCCCCAAATACATCATTTTTCAGGCTGCTAACTACTGGAAAACATAATACAATAGAAATAACAGAATAGCAACTAACAGCCCCTTAGATTCCGCGAATTGCCTCAACGCTTTCCTTCCATCACGAAATCCTTGAGCCATTTTGGTTTCTTACGTGTCCTAGCCTCACGTTCCTTGCTGCCTTTGCCTTTCTCTCTTGCCTTGCTTGTCTGATTTTCATTTGTTGCTTGGTCTTGGACTTGTGCATTGTTGGGTTGTGCTTGTTCCCGATTGTTCAATTGCTCTATTATTTTTGTCCCATTCACTCCCAATTCCATTCGTGTATCAAATAGTGACCCTATTTTCAAGGACCAAAAAGTTCATCGAGCCCAACTATAATTAAATAAAAGTTATACTTCATTGAAAACTCAGTTGGGTAGCTCAAGTACGTTTGATCTAAGGGTATAAGGAGCTGGAAGAGGAGGAGGGCTAAGGTTCAAACCTTGGTAAATGAGAAAAATTAACATAACAACTAATTACTAACATTTAGCTATTTTTTTAAAAAAAAAAACCTTAGTTGTAATTAAATTGATTTTAACGTTCGTGTCTATCCAAGTGATCCAACTACTCTCTTACGAGAATTGCCCATCTTTGAGATCTCTCCAAGTGCACTGCACTTCTATTCTCATTGGTGCGATTTTTCTGATTTGTACTTTAAATTTTCTTACATCATAGTAGTCACATCACCTAACTCAATGATATTATTCAACAACAATTCCACTAATGATTATAAGACTGATGCTTTTCATCACCTTACTAATCTCCACTATTAATCAATTAATAAATTAATAAACTAGTTGGTTAAACTCAGGAGTCCATGGAGATTACTTCATCTTCGTATAGTCTATTTACATTCCTCTAACCTTTTTCAAATCTCTTAATTAATGCTATTTAATTAACTAACGGGTCACATTTTCTCTTATCTCACCTAATTAGTCTATTATTTATAGTGTAGCTATATGACTTGAGTTCAAATTTAAAAATTTTGTTAATAATTTATAATTTTATTACAAATCTTTGTTGAGGTTCATACGTGCTCGAATAATAAAAATTTCTCTCTCAGCCTAACTTTTATTGTACCCAAAATTCATCATAAGGTACCTTTTTTCTTGTGTAAGAGAAGGTACTTAGTTGCATGAGAAAGTTTAACTAATTGTGCTTACAACTTTTCTCTTGATAGACCTCAACTCGCTTTCTTTCATCTCGTTATACTTTAATTTTATCATCCAAACTCGCATTGAGACCTTAGTACCTTACAACACAAGTTATTACATTGTGCACATACACACCAAGTAGAACTGCTCTTACCTTGAAAAAGCGCACTTCAAATTTATAGCATCGTTCATAGTGTGGTGAAGCACTCATATTATTTAACTTAAAACACCATCAGCAAAAATAATTCAAACATCACAAAAACAACCAACATGCCACTTTTAATGATGTCACGCTGATATCACTGATGATGACACCCTCCTTTATTGTGGCAACAAATTTCCTTCTCAACAGCGAAGCTTTAATGCAAATAGTTAGGACACATAAATGAATGGACACCTAGCTATTGGGAATAAGGTCAATTCATAACCGTAAGTAATAATAAATAAAAGTGACAAAGAATTCTTTGACAATAAAATCGGGACATCATACGATATTTTCTTTGCATTTTTTAAGCACTTTTGAAATGTTTTAGAAAATAAAATAAAAATATATAAAAATTAAAGACAAATATATACAATATAATATTAAATATGATATCAAAAATTTAATGTTGAAATAGCTTAAGTCTTGATTTGAGTATACACATGAACATCTTAATCGTGACATCTAAAACATGGTATTTCCATTGCTTGTCAAAACTGACAGTGTCTTTACCACTCTGACACTCTGTTCCACATCAGTAAAACAGTGATAAGGGGAAAACATGTGAACGACAATGAGATGTCTGCAAAGAACGGACCAGGACACTGGTCATGGCAAGCTTGTTTGAGCAGCAATGACACGAGTCTTGCTCCATCCAACCATCATCTTCATGAGTACTTTCTTCTTGCTAGTATGAGAAGATAATTTCAATAATGGAGATCGTCTGATAAATTTTACACATGATTCTAATTGAGGTTCAATTAAATGTTAGCAAGTGTTAAAATGATTTTGTTATAATAAATGTATGAAGAATTAATTATTTATATAAATATCGTTACTTTATAAATTGAAGCTCATCACTTTTGTTTGGTAATTTAGTATATAAAAATGAATTTTTTGTAATACCCAAACGAAATAGATGGTCTTAAAATTGCTTTTCAGCAAACATACAAAAAAAAATAAAAAATTCTGATTATAATCGATTATCACAATTAACATAATCTTCTTTTCTTTTTTTTTTTACATTTTTTCCAAACACTACACTCTAACAGTCCGCTTTTATTTCACCTTGAAGTTCGTTTGTGTCAGAAAAAAAAATATTTTTGAAACATCAAATTATATTTGGTTGAAATTCAATGTTTATAAAAGTGTGTTTAGTGAGGTGAAATTAATTTTAAAAGAAGTAAGAATTTTCATGTGTGTGTTTGGTTCTACATTGAAAACCTCCATAATTGGTTTTGTTTCTTGTCAAACACGATTTTAGTAAAATTGAATTGTTTGGTTCCTGTCAAGTAGAATTGATTTTGCCTTCAGAAGCGATTTTGACTAGAAGCTATAAAAGTAGCTTTTGTGTTGGGTTAAAAATTTTACACTAAATTTTATATGAAACTGGCTTTCAAAATGAAAACATTTAAACATAAATCGCTTCACTTCAAACTCAATTCTAACCGAATCAATTTTACAAAATCAATTCGATTCAAAAGCAATTTTATCAAACACTTATCTAAACACATTAACTTTGTAGTTGAGTGGAATTGATTCTAGGTGTGGGACTCATGAATTTTTTATACATATATTTATATGTTTTGTGGAATACTTATTTTAATTGATTCATTTTTTAAGCTCACTTTTAAAATACCATTATCAAACATAAATAAATTTTTTAACAACAATTTTTTAAAACATAATTCTTTTGACATCCATTCTTTTAAAATCTTTAAAATCACATTTATTAAAATTTAAAACAAATTGAACTTTAGTAGAATACTCTTTACACAACTTTCATCTAAAAAAAGGGAAAGAGAAAGTGGAACTGCATAACCACGTGAATAATGTTCATCTAATTAGATATTAGTTCATGATCTTTGAGGATATTATGATTCCCCACAACGGAAAACCAGATTTGAACACTACGAAAATGTTGGTGTTGCTTAATATATGTGCTGACCAAGATTGTGTGCCAATATATATATGACAAGTATGCAGAAGCGACAGCGCCACATGAACCATGCAATAGTTAGAAAACACTAAAACATTTAATATTCAAGAAAGAAACTATTAAATTAATTAACAGTTTTTTGTAATTTCTAATTGTTAAATTAATTATTTTTTCAATGAATTCATCAGGGTATTATTAGGGTCAGCAATAACTTTCGTGTGGAAAGGGGGAACAGGATGGGTGTTTCATATTTCATTAAACGTGGTAAAGAAATGCACCCCCATGCTTTTGTGTCAAATCATGAGATACTTGTATGCTTTTGATGCATGTTTCCTCTTTGGTTAGTGTAGAATGTAGATGCAGAATAAAACTTGGTCCAGGAGTTGATAATTTTTTGATGTTAAGACAGCAATCTAAAAGCACTTTTTTTTTGGAAAGAAAGACCTTGACGTTTTTACATGATTAAATTATGGAAACTCTCCTGAACAAGCAAAGTTAAATGATTAAAATTAATTAAAATTTTAACTAGAATTTGAATAAAAACTTAAGGCTGGATTACTGGCTAATGTGTATCACACATATAGCTGGCAATTGTAATAAGTTAATCTCATTGGACCTTTAAGGAAAAATTAAAAGAAAATCCTTTAGGCTGTCAAAATCCAGAACCAATAGGGGCTAGTTTCTTTAACACTGACGCATCAAATAAACAAGCAATACTCAGTGTGTGTTTAGTTTGAAGGTTTGAAGTGGTGAAAATGCTTCTGTCATGGTCAAACATAGTTTGACTGAATACCTTTGATATTTGGCTCTCATGGTCAGAAAGTGATTATAGCCTCAAAATCATGTTCATCTTGAAGCTGAAATTTGTAGCTTTCACGTTGAATCCAAAAATTTGTTATGCAATTTGTGACTTGACAATTACTGTTGAGTATATAAATCACTTTTTTCGTGAAGGCATCCAAACATAAATCACTTTCATTTTCAACTCAATTTTAACCAAAATCAATTCTACAAAATTAATTCCTTCTAAAATCACGTTTGTCAAAAGCTCATCCAAACACACACTCAATCAATCATAAGGGATGACAAGGGGTTTTTTTACCCATAGGGTATCCGCAAAAATTATCTATGACAGGAAGAGTATAATTTGCCGCATAATGGGTATGAGTACAGGGGTAGGTAATTACCCGCAAAATTTAATAAGTATGGGTGCGGGTAGAAGTACTCTAGTACACACCCCGTCCTATACCCGCATACATATATATATATATATATATATATATATATATATATATATATATATATATATATATATATACACACACACAAACTTATCCAGACTATCTTATATAGGATTCTTTTATACTATCTATCCTTCTTCCATGTACCGAGAATGGTAGTCTGATTGGTATATAGAGGTCGTTCCTGTGGGGTGGTTGTGCTAGGAGGAAGTCTATTTCCTGGGTTAGATGGCAGAAAGTGTGCTCTCCAAAGGAGACATGTTGTTTGGGTTTAAAGCATCTGGATTTATTCAGTCTTAGCAAGCTAGGGAAATGGAGACGGAGGCTTCTAGTCGATAAAGATACAATTTGGGCAAGAATTATCCGCTCTAGGTACGTCAACATCGACAATTGTTGTCAATTGATGTGGAACTCTAGAAACTCTTCTATATGCTGGAAGGATTTATGTGCAATTGATCAAGGAAACAATGTTCCTATTAATTGGTTCTCTTGAGAATTGAGGTGGAAGGTTGAGAATAGGGAGAAAATAGCTTTTTTGACCGATGTTTGGTTCAGTGGAAAATGTTTAAAGGAGGAGTTCCCAAGACTTTTCTCATTCTCAACTGAAAAAAACAGCTTTGGTGGCAAAGATGGGAAATTTTTCTGGTGAGGTGTGGCTTTGGGAGTGGTGTTGGATAAGGTGTATGTTTGCTTGGAAGGAAGAGGTCATGCAGTTGTTTACTGCAACAATGGAGGGTGCCTACCTACGCAAGGATGTGGAGGATGAGTGGATATGGCTTCTGGGTAACTCCAATGCATGCACTGTGAGTTCGACTTATGGGCTACCGGTAGATCTCTACAACAACTCGGCCTCTGCAGAAACCTTACTAACATTCAGATACTTCCGGAAGTGCAGTGTACCTAGAAAGGTGCTGGCATTCTCTTGGCGAGTGGTGTTGGACAGGCTGTGATGAGGACCACGGCAAGTGTACCATAAAATGGGTGAAAAACGGATATTGTCCACCGTGATCAGTTACCAAGTATTATTTAACAAGTTCAACAACTATCTAGACCTATCTTTGGTATGAAGAGAGCTCGAAAGACATAAAATAAAGCAAAAGAGCAATATAATATATTTTTTAAAAAAAATTGTTGAAGGAAAAATGAAAATAAAAGTGCTAGGGATTTTATTTCATCCAATTATGAATCAGGATTCCTCTTAGACAAGAAATCCTATGAATTACCGAAACTCTAATTATCCTAATCCCAATTGGTATGTTGAAGGACAAATTCCCTTAATTAATTGAAGCCTAACTCTTTAGTGAATCAATTCTACCAAACCTCACTAATTACCCTAATTCCTTAAGTCTAATTAACAAGCATGATGATAAAAGCTCTATGGAATTTGTGAAAGACCCACATTAACCAAGTTACCTATTCCTATATTAACCTAAGAGGTAAGTCCACATATCACCAATCCTAGCATATACATGAACCCTCAAAACATAAGAATGATGGCAAAATATTCAAATGTCATTAAGCAAAGTAAACATTACATCAACAAAAACAATTGTTCATAAGAAAACCAGAGAATCAATTAAACATCATCATAAGAAGATTACACCAAAACCCTAGCAAAAAGGAATTTAGCTAGACATGTTAAACCCTTAAAATAAAGTAAAATAGATAAAAGAAAGAGAATAAAACTCCATGATACTCATAACAAGGGAACTCAACACTGCTAGATTCCTCATGCAGCTCTCGTGTTGCGTTGCTCCACGCTGACACTGTGACTTCTTTTTTTTTTTTTTTACGCTGCTCTCTTGTGCGTCCCTGTTCACGTTCCAGCAGCCTTTTTCCCCCTTTCAAAGCTCTCCTCCATGGGCCTCTTTTTGTAGCCTTTTCTTACCAATACCAATCTGGGCCTTGCTCTTTGCACCTTATTTCTTCCTTCACACGCCTGGTCCTTTTTTTATTCTTTCCTTTTTGTTCCAAAACTATCCCTTTGCATTTATTCTTCCACACATCTGGAAAACCAAAGCTGAAAACCCACTTCCCCCAATTTCTTTCTATACACCGTAAACACATCCCTCCCTCCCATCAACACATGTCTTCCTCTCCCCACCTGGGTCCCTTGAGTGTGAACCACCATAAACCAAGCCATGAATGTAGTGGCATCAAGGCTTAGTAGAGCAAAACCACCATTAGGCAGAGAGGTAGTGGAGTACATGCCTGATCATGATTCACATATGTAGAGCATGAGGGGGATCAAATCTAACTTATTCAGGTTAATGATAGAGCTAACGCCAGTTCTATGTCTCTTAATTCTGGATTTGTATTAATTGTTACATAAAAGTTTAGTGCACTTATGCAATTGTTTCCTTATTATTGTTGTTGTTAAAACATGATCTTGCCACTTGTTGAATGCTTCTGTACACATGGAGCAATAGTGCACAAGTACTTATGAAGTATGTGGTTTATTAGAGTATAGAATCTTATTTCTAAGCCCAAATAATTTGGAAATAGCTTGCATGTTGTGGAAACTAAACGTAAGAATATAGAAAAAGGTTTTGCATATATTTGTTGTGTTCAATGTTACAAAAGAGTGCTCCTATTTATAGAGCAGAAAAAGATACAAAGAAATAAAGGCAAATCAAATCTAATATCCTAATATGATTACAATATCAATCACAATAATTACATAATCAAATCATATCGTATCATATCAAATCATATCGTAACATCCCCCCTCAAACTCAAGTGGGTGGAGCTGCAACCAACTTGAGTTTGGATACTAAAGCGCGAAAGTGACCAGGAGAATGAGCTTTTGTAAACAAGTCAGCAGGCTGGTCAAGAGTGCCAATGGAGACAAGATGGAGATCACCACGGAGAAGATGCTGGCGAATGAAGTGACAATCTATCTCAATATGCTTGGTGCGCTCATGGAAAACATCATTGTGGGCAATTTGAATGGCACTACGGTTGTCACAATAAAGATCAGTGGAAGATGTCTGAGATATCTCTAGATCATCAAGAAGCCAACGGAGCCATAATATTTCAGAAGTAGTATCAGCGAGTGCACAATATTCGGCTTCAGTGCTGAAGCGAGCTGTCACAGTTTGTTTCTTACTACGCCAAGAAATAAGAGAATCTCCGAGAAAAATACAAAATCCAGTGGTGGAGCGACGATCACTTGGATCACCGGCCCAATCTGCATCAGAGTAGGCTCGAAGAATCAAGGGAGAGGCAACTGAGTAGTGAAGACCATAAAACAAGGTACCCTTAATATACCGAATAATCCGGAGGACTACAGCATAATGAGTGGTACGGGGGGCAGACATGAATTGACTAACCAGATGAACATCATAGGAGATGTCTGGCCGAGTAACCGTGAGGTAAATCAGACTGCCTACAAGCTGTCGATAAAGAGTGGCATCGTCGAGTAAAGTACCATCCCGAGGAGTAAACCGAACATTGGTTTCAAGAGGAGTGTGTTCAATTTTACAATCAGTGAGACCTGCTCGAGAGACAAGATCAGAAGCATACTTAGCCTGTGAGAGAAATAAGCCATCACTAGAAGATAAAACTTCATGCCCCAAAAAGTAACTTAATGGTCCAAGATTCTTCATCTCAAAGTGTTGACACAGGAATTGCTTAATCTTAGTAATGCCAATGGAATCACTTCCGGTAATAATCATATCATCGACATAAAGAAGCAAGACAACAGTACCATTTTCAGTCTTCGAGTAAAAAGAGCAGAATCATGAGCACTGGAAGAGAAACCCAACTGACTAATAGTTCTATGAAATTTAGCAAACCAGGCCCGAGGTGCTTGCTTGAGGCCATAGAGAGCCTTTCGAAGACGACAAACCTTGTTTGCCGGACAAGTATATCCTGGAGGAGGACGCATATAAACCTCTTCTTCTAACTCTCCATTAAGGAAGGCATTTTTAACATCCATTTGTGTCAGTGACCATTGTCGAGTGGCTGCAATGGCGAGAAGAGTTCGAACAGAGGTGATGCATGCAACAGGGGCAAATGTTTCTTCATAATCAATACCATACTCTTGAGTGAACCCTTTTGCAACCAGATGAGCTTTGTACCGCTCAATAGAACCATCAGAATGAGTCTTGATTTTATATGCCCACTTGCATCCTACAAGAGGCTTACCAGAAAGAGGATCAACAAGGTCCCAAGTGTGAGTGTTATCTAGTGCATGTAACTCTTCCTGCATAGCTTGATGCCAATGAGGGTCTATAGAGGCTTCCTTATAGGACTGCTGTTCATGAAGGTGAAGCATAGTAGAAAAACAATGGTAATCACGAAGGTAGGTGGGTGGATTTCTTACCTGAGGAGGATGCTCAACGGTGGGAGGTGATGGATCAATGGTGGAAATAACATCATCAGAAGTGGTTGGAACATCGGAAGAGACTGGGAGCTCACTTGAAGAACCTGCATCTGTGTCACTAGGAAATAGATCAACATCGGGGTTAGTAAATAGAGGAGTGGGGGTGGATGGAATTGACGTAAACTTGGACAAGGAAGAGAACATTATATGTTCCCAGAAGACAACATGACGGGAGATACGGATACGCTAAGATATCGGATCCCAACAATGATAACCTTTGTGCTCTGTGCCATAACCAAGGAAACAACAAAGACGGGCATGAGGCTCAAGTTTAGTGTATTCATGAGGTTGGAGAAGAACAAAACAAGCACAACCAAAGACCTTAAGAGAGTTATAATCGGGTGTAGTATGGTAAAGACGCTCAAAAGGAGAAACATTACCAAGGACAGAGGAAGGGAGATTGATGACATGGACAGCAGTAAGAGCAGCTTCACCCCAGGCACGTTCAGGACAAAAGGCTGAGATAAGCATAGCACGGACGGAGTCAAGAATGTGACGATGCTTTCTCTCAGCGCGACCATTCTGTTGAGAGGTATATGGACATGAGAACTCAGACACGGTACCCTGTTCACCAAGAAATGATAAGAGTTTAGAATCGCAATATTCCATAGCATTATCTCGACGAAAAACTTTAATGACTTTAGAAAACTGTGTTCGAATCATATTAGCAAAGTTAATGTAAATTTGAGGAAGTTCATGACGATTCTTCATTAAGTAAATCCAAGTAAAGCGAGAATAATCATCAATAAACAACACGAAATACCGAGAACCTCCCATAGTAGGTGTGGGAGCAGGGCCCCAAATGTCAGAATGCACAAGATCAAAAAAATAGAAGTACTATTATCAAACGACAAAGCCGGTTGTTTAGCAGTTTGACAAGCAGTACAATTAAGAGACTCGGTAGAAACAGATCCCAACACACCCCGAGACACAAGAGGATGGAGTTTACCAAGAGAAGTATGGGTAAGACGTTGATGCCAAAGATGAATAGTGGAGGCGGTGGAAGCAGCACAAATGTTGGACACAGTGGGAACATGCAGATTAGTGAGCTCAAATAGCCTTCCGATCTTACGTCCAGTCCCAATGAGTTGTCTTGTCCGTGGATCCTGCACACGACAACCAGAGGAAGAGAAGGTGACTTCGTAACCAAGATCACATAATTGGCCAACAGATATAAGGTTAAAATTTAGCTTAGGAATTAGATAAGTGTCAGGTAAACCGAGATTGGATAGAGAGATAGAACCCTTATGACTTACATCCATAAGAGATCCATCAGCAGTGTGTATAGAATTGGAATGTCATTTTCGGATAAGGATGAAAAGAGATGAGATGTAGAGGTCATGTGGTTACAACAAGCAGAGTCTAAATACCATTTAGCATTACCTGGTGTGGTGGAAAGGGTTGCAAGAGCATTACCATTACCAGAGGAATTAAGGAGCTTCTTGAGGAGAGATGTAAGGTCACTGACAGAGAAAACTGGTGAAAGGTGGCGAGAAGAACCTGGAGATTCATTGGCAACAACATGAGGAGATACATGCCTGGAGGAACTGGAACTGGGACAATGTTGATTCCTGTCCTGGTAAGATCGTGGAGGACGAGTGGGACAATTATGAATCAAGTGTCCTGATTGCTTGCAGTATCGACAACACTTTGAAGCAATATGACCATTTTTCCTGCAATTGTAACATTCAATAGTAGGACAGTCGAAGAAGGAATGCCCGAACTGACGACAATGACCACAAAAGTTTTCCATTATATCACAATAAATTCAAAGAATAGTATTATCGGATCAGAATTGACGAAAACTGACAGCAAAAATGAAAAGATCTCACCGAAAAACCTTAGGAAGGGTCAAAATGCACTGATCAACAAGTCAACATGCGCTGGTCAACGAGTCAAAGGTGCGGTCAACGAGTCAACCCGCGGGTCAGAAACGGGTCAACGCGCGGGTCAGAGGCGGGTCAAAATACGGGTCGGAGCGCTGTTGGAGCGTAGGCGCGTGACCACCACGCGCAGACTGTCTGGAGGCACGTGGCTGCGCGTGGAGAGTCGAACGTAGGTGAAATTTCACCGGAAGGTAGATCGGACAACGACGATTGCAATGGTACGGGAGGTGAGACTAACTGATCACAGGAAGGGTCTGAACTGGAGTACACCAATGGAGGGAAATGAAGCCAAGGAACAAAAGAAGGAAACAGGAGCACCACAGGGATTCAAACACGATGAGAACATCACAGGAAGGTAGGAATCGAAAGCCTAAGCTCTGATACCATATTAGATTCCAACCTAAAACCAATTGGTGTTAAGTGGAGTTGCCCAACAAGTATTTAAACCGCACCCTAGGATTTGAGGTAGGCGATGTGGGACTTCCAACGCCCCTCCTCCACAGATGCCTGCCAGAACAGGCGCTACACAGGAAAATTGCCATAACAGGCGATACACAGGAAGATGGGCTCTGGCTCTGATACCATGTGGAAACTAAACGTAGGAATATAGAAAAAGGTTTTGCATATATTTGTTGTGTTCAATGTTACAAAAGAGTGCTCCTATTTATAGAGCAGAAAAAGATACAAAGAAATAAAGGCAAATCAAATCTAATATCCTAATATGATTACAATATCAATCACAATAATTACATAATCAAATCATATCGTATCATATCAAATCATATCGTAACACATGTAAAACCTATTTCTCATTTTGCATAATTGTAATTTGGAAATTTTATTCGAGGTATGGTTGAGTTTCAAAAGGTTCAGAACATTCTTGGTTGTGGGTTTCATAATTTTTCCCTATTTTAGTCACATTAACTCTAACACACCAAAACTCAATCTTTGATCTCTCTCTCTCTCTCTATTTTTTTTTTCATAGCAAAAGATTGGAATGAAATACCATCACAATAGAACCATAGATCTCAACTAGGTTGACACCTAAGGCTCTACCTATCATTTGCAGCACACAAAAAATATTGGCTCGTTGGGTCAAAAATCTTTGATCTCATTGAGGGGTTTTCCAAGATTAAAGTATTGACTTGTAAGGCTTGGAATGCTCCTACTAATATCTTCGAAGAAATTGCTCAAAATGTTACAATAGAAGATACGGGAGGAAAAGACATAAATATTGCATGGTCAATGGTAAGTAAGGTTGTTGTTTGCAACATATTCTTATTATTATTATTATTATTATTATTATTATTATTATTATTATCTATATTTTTCTTCATTTCCCCCAATAATATATTGTTGTAGTCTTTAACTGAATACAAGGAAAGTAACTAAGCGATGAAGGGAGGCCGCAACATTTTGGAAAATATGAACAATAGGAACGTTTTTATATACTATCTTGTCCTTCTTTAGTCAGTTCTACTCCAAGAAATAACTATATGGTAAGTAATTAATATCATCTAACGATAATTGAATGATCTCTTTTAGGGAAAAAAATCATAAAGGAAATAGAAAACATCAAGAATCAGCTAGATCACACCCTGTTCATGCAACTACCAAAGATTATATTCTGTTGAGATTCTGCCTCTGCTGCCTGATTTTGATAGGTACATATACTTTTCATTAGTGAAAGTATAACTTATCATGTTGTATGCTCTTAGCCAATTGTTATTTTTGTACACACAATTCTAAGCCTTTAATACCAGATGATTTTTACTGTTTCATGACATTCATATTTTTTGTCATATTAGTTAAGCTGCAATCTGTTATCCTAGTTTGCAGGAATGATGATCCGTTTGTTGTTGCAGGCTTGTCCTTTAACTTGGTGTTTTCAATGATGATGATCCATTTGGTCATAGTAGTAGTGCTCACTCAAATGATAATAAGAGTAAATATTCTTATCAATTCGTCCTCTTTGGATCGTGAACTTCTTTGGATCATCTAAAGTTGCCATCGTTATTGCATTGTAAATGATTTCATAGATACTACAACTTGCATTTTCAAAATACTTTTCCCACTGCTCATGAACCTTAGAGTTCATGCTCTATAATCAAACATTCATAAAAAAAAGGTATAAGCAAAAGAAATTCTAGAATAAACAACAGTCTTTGGCAGAAAGTGCATAATGGTATTGGGGGATTTATACAAATAGCAGTGACAGAGAAAAAATCTATTACTCTTATATGATCCCCATCAATCTCGCCCAATACATGAGCTCGGACAGTACTACAAGACAATTCAAAGCATGTAAGTTAAGAAATTAAATGTGTAATATCAAGAGAATAAGTGAGAAAATAGGGTCGGCAAATGAGAGGATCAAATGATGTTGGCCATGTTGGTTTATGGTGACTTCAAATTAACTAGGAGAATGATAACAAGCTAGGTGGACATAAATGATATAATGAGAACAAAAATGAGCAATACATTATGGAATTGAAATTACATCCACATTTTTGGAAGATCATCTGGGTGGTTCACCTCAAAATCTTGTTTTGGAGGTTTCCTGAAAGATCCAGAGTCATCAATGTGATGGTTGATTGAAGTAAAGTAGAAAACCCTCAAAAACTCTCAATCTGGCTGCAGTTATTCCATTTGCAGTAAAAATCACTTCCCCTTCAATCTATATACAATAACAAAGAATATTGTTATAATATATGTAAATATGCAAACTGTTATTATAACACTGCAAGGTAGATACACAAATAGTTATAGTAACACTACAATTTTTTAACTATCAAATGCAACATTTTAAATTAAGTTGATAGTTGTTCATGTGCATATGTATCTACATCTCTTACGAAAATGGGTTCTCCATGGCCTTTTTACAAAGGGCCGATAATAAGATTATTTTCTTTGAACCATAGTTGACCCTTGATTCATGGGCATCACAGACATATTTGTCCAACCTAGTGTATGTTGGAGTTGCCTCAAAATCAAGTCACAAGAGCTGGATATCTGCATACTAACTTTGTTTCTGGTTCTGTGAATCGATTCACAATTATTCATTAATTGATTCCATGGGGTGTTGCTATTGTGAATCTATTCACAGCTGAAGCTGAATCTATTCATAAGGATGTCACTTCTTTGAATCGATTCACACTAATTGCTGAATCGATTCACACGTGTTAAAAGTTAGTTACAATAGAATTGGTTAGCTATGAGTTATGGTTCTATGTATATATAGTCGAGGGCTTGATCTAAAGGATATAGTGCGCAAAATAGTGTATAGAAATAGAGTGCAAAAATCTGATAGACTTCACTTGGCTCTTATTTGTTCCATAAGGACAGAGAGAAAATCAAGAGAGAATTGAGAGATCAAGGGGTGTGAAAATAGAGAATGAAAGACTTGGGTTTTGCTATAGTTCTTCTTGAATGTTGAAAGGGGCAAGTGTTGCTGTAAGCCCAGAGGCCAATGTTTTTCCTTTGGACTTACATTTGTATCTTGCTATTATTTGTAATATGAGGCATTTCAGTTAATTATGTTGTTTGTTTAAACGTAATAAAGTCCTTAAAATAGAAGGTTCTATTTAATAGAATATCAATTATACGACTTGATAGTGAGACAATATTAAGCAATAGAACTATATTCCTAAGTATCTATAGTCAAGTATTATTATTAATAAGGACAATAATAATACATCGAGACTATTATGTATGTAGACTGATGACCACTTCTCATGGGTCATGGATATGATATATCAAGTCGCGCACATTGGTACATTTTAGAGTACTAATGTGCTGGATTGACCCACCATGTGAACGCTACATGGAATTTTATGTGAGTGTCATAAGTAATTCTCATAGTGACAATGAGGTATGCAATCCTTCGATCTGAAGTCACTATGATCCCTACATGAGGAGTTGTGTCCTTTAATACCGTCAAACGCCATCTGTAACAGGATGACTATCAAGTCGGTCATTAGGTACACCGCGAGTCATGAGGAGGGGTGTGGGTGATCTAGATAGAGTGACACTGTAAAATGCATGGCCGTTCTGAAATTAGTCGATATGAGATATTGACCCCATTTATTATTAAGTCTACTCAGGTACCAAGGAACATGATATTGAAATATACAAGGGTGACACGTTCTATGCCTTGTGTTCAATATAGATATCATGACAAGGGGATAATAATACACATGAACATTGGTCACAGAAAGGTTATGTCAAATCAGTGACTTTCTCATTACTTGGGTAGTAATGATATGTTGCCAGACACACTCATTGTTTATAATATTATATGTGATTTAATATTATTGCCAACAATTAAAGGAACCTATAGGGGCACACACATAGAGCAGATTAATCGGAACTAGAGAGAAATTGAGTTAGACTCAATTTCTATTGGGCAGTGTTAGCAGTGTTGAGCTGTACAACACATAACACGACTCTAATCAAAGGTCTGCGCTACAAGAGGTAAAATTTTGAACATGAACCATAACCAATGGATTCTTGGTGGGAATTTTTTTTGTTGAGTCTTGTTTGGTACTTAGGCGTTCCTGACCGGCTTGAATGGGTTAGGAGGGAGAGTTGTCGATAACAAATGTCATGTAAGAACCAACAAGGTTACTGACTTAGAGAAATACCACCCTCCATTATCCAACATAACAAATGTAACAAAGTCCAATGGACTTAATTGTCAAGAATTGAAATTTTGAGGCATCGGCTGCCTACACCCCTACACTTGTTCCATCAACCCCCACAAATCTTTTAAAAAAAAAAAATTTATTCCAAAACTACCATTACGAGTAAAATGGGGTGGGGTACATAATAGTGTTTTTTAGCTACCAACAATTAAATGCCGGAATATATAATTGTTACTTCCGGCAACTAATTGTCGGATTATATTTTTTTCAAGTTTTTTTGTTCCCAGCAATTAGTTGTCAGACAACAAAATGAAGTATCCCAACAACTAATTGCCGAAAACTCAAAAACCTGAATAAAAAATATAATTTGACAATTAATTGTCAGAGGCTAATTGTTTTATATTTTGGCAATTAGTTGCTGGTATGTAGAAATTCTTGAAAATTATATTCTGGCAATTAGCTGCCAGTAGCCAGAAAATCTTGAAAAATTATATTCAGACAACTAATTACCGGTAACTCACAGGGTTAAAAAAGTCATTTCGTGCTCCAAAATCAAAAGTGTGGGAGTGGATGGAGCAAGTGTAAAGATGTAGGTAGCAGCTGCCAAGTTTGAGAATTGATTTGAAAACTTTTTTTAATTTATAACCCAATTTTAAAATAAGCTTCATAGAAAGACTAAATATATTTTAACCTTATAAAACAAAGGACAAAACTTAGGTGCAGTTGATGGTGTGCAGTTTTTACTTTTCTCCAATCACAATTCAACACATAGATTAACCAATCAATAAAAAAATAGAAACATTTCAAATTTGAATTTAAATGAAAAATTTAATCTATGTGGCATTTTATAATTTGTGAACAACACAACCAGCACCAATAGAATAGCAGCTAAGTTTTTTCATAAAACAAAATACTCCGACATCATTTTGTTTCACTTCATGTATTAGAGTTAAAAAAGCAGGAGCAAACCTCCAATCCATATCCTGTTTGAATTGAATTGAATTAAGCCAGTTAGTACTTCGAATTGAATTTTAGCTTGCACGATACTTCCCCAGTCTTTAAAATCACAACTTTTGGATATGGATTTAGACATTTAGTACTCAAGTGAAGTTTGAAATTCAGTTTGGGGACAAGACCAAATCACATACATGACGGATAAAAAAAAGGTTTTTTTCCTTTTATTTTGTATGGTAAACCTTGTGTAGCAACAAAGATTATAACATTTTCACGCAAGTTGTCAACAACTTAATAAACATGTCAATTTGATTCACTCAACAATATACAGAGGATTACATAACAATGACAGAGTTAAGAGAAACCATGACAAGCCTTTCTCTCCTCCCTCTGGCTCTACCGTGTGTGTGTGGGTGGGTCTTGACAATTGATGTTCATTCCTACCTCCTTACAGAAAATTTGGCATGATCCCAGAATACTTCACCTAGTCAATTAGATTTATGAACAGTACGCTTCTGTGTGCAATAAACACTTTGAGAGCACACTAAATTACATGGTTAACCCTACCGTATAGCAATATGAAATTATAGCGTTTCAGGAAAGATAATCAGCTGCCTAAAATATTCTTCATAGGATCACAGAACTACAGAACCAAAACAAGGATCTTGCTGATTTCTGAGGTGTATTTTGCTAATTAAATGTAAACTGCAAGGATGACTACAAATTCATATAAAATGTAATATCCACAGCTTAAACCTACTATCATTAAAAAGACATCTTTTACGGATATACCCTATGCCTTGTATGAAAGCAGAGTCTTCCGAGAAAAACTTAGAAATGTTGAACCTACGTCTCAAGACGAATAATTCAGCCGTTTCATTTTTTAGAGATTTACAAGAAGAAAGTTCTGATCGAACGTTGTGATGTTACCTGCAAAAATCTCACATTTGAAATCAAACCTTCCCCTGCTACTTTGACTGTCACGTAGATACCACCAAAGAATTGACACGTCACATTGCACAACTTTGAGATTCTACAAACAATTATATATGTACACTACAAACCCTAATAAAGTAGACCACCGAAAACAGAAAAATGGACGCTTCTAGTGCAAAACTTCATTTTCCCTTCACCCAAAGTTCAAAACAGATTATGCATCTTATATGACAATCCCTAGCACATTGTTGAAAAATACTGACTGCAGCCTCCATTTAATTTAAAATAGACAAAGTTTCACTTAAATATTTCTGTCTCAAATACAACCAAACCAGTAAAGTTTGTTTTAGGGTTTCTCAAACAGAAATGAAGCTTCAGAGAAAGCAGTACGGAAGAAACATTTCAGGAAAATTGAAAAATAAGTTAACAATAAATGATAGAATCAAGCTTTGATATCTTTACACAACATCAATTACAATGATATCGTGCAATATCATCTACGATTACACAGATTACAGGCTTAAGAAAAACAAAAGCGAACGGCCACTTATAAAAATCTAATCTAACATATATACAAAAGCCTCAGAACCCAAAATTTGTATATTTCTCCTGCCATTTAAGCAGGAAACATAACTATCTATGTAAGTCAAATTGTCATTGTACTCGAGGGTCAACTTCCAAGGCAAATTGCCATGATGGCCATTTTCAGGCTTAGAATAATTTGAACTAATAATTGCACGGTCAAAGAACAACCTTCATGACCTCTCCAAATCGCATTGGAAGATGCATTATGATAAATCTGCAAAGAACAAATATCACGTTTCCTATGGCTGCAAGTTCTTTATACGAAAAAGGTGAAACTAAACAACATCCCAGAGTCAAGAAACGGTACAGATGGTACTAAGAACTAGTACCAGCAAAAATAATCAGTTTTGGTCCAAATGAAATAGGACAGGAACTTATTGATCCCTGACAATGTTCTTTGTCTCAACAGTTGGCATAAGCATACAATTGAACCTGTTGGCTATCCAAAAACCAGATCCTGTGATCAGATAATTTAAAAGAACACCGGGATCTTGTCAAAACCGAGTTTTGAGTTACATATAAACAGGCTTAACATCATTAGCCCCAAAGCTTGTGCCACATCGTGGACATTTGCGGTGCCTACTCCCAGCAACTTTCTGGACACACGAATTGCAAAACAAGTGGAAACATTTCGTAATTACCACCTGACAAAAAAAAAATAGAAACGTGTATGAGTGTTATACACAAAATTGAAGAAAATCAGAAAATATTTTCAGCTTGACTCAACACTTCATGCCTCACATCAATGTCTAGATCATGCATCTGATATAAATCTAAAATACATGTGATTGTGTAGAGTAAATGCCCTCAGACATACCCAAAAAGAACTTCTGAATAAGCCAAAATTTGTTGTTTTTTAGAGAAGCACAAAACAAGCTGCTTGTGCATTCACATTGCTTTTTAGAAGCTTAAATTTTTTATTTCAAAGCTTCTTTTGTCCGCAACCAAAATATTACTTTGACGATAGAAGCTAATCCAAAACATGAAAAGGGAGAACCAAGGGTTAATGGACAGCTTCAAGGGCTATTAAGTCAGATTCATTACGACAAATAGAAGAAAAGTACAAGGAATATTGAGGATAAGGTATCCTCCACAGGGGGAGGGAAAGAAAACGGAAAACAAGAGAAAATATGAATGTAGCACAGCCTCTGTTCCTCTGCATATCTGTGAGAACATCCCACCCCCCACGAAGACAAAAGACCATCAGCTTTACCAAATGGCAAATAGAAGCTACTCGCCTAATCATATCCCACATCAGCTGCTAAGCCAGCAAATGTCGCTATTTACGGAAATTCCCAAAAAATAAAAGGAATTTAGTTTACATGGAACAGTCCAGCATGGCTATTTACATAACTAAAATTATTTTTATTACTTTGGACAGAATTTAAACACATTCTGAAACAAATAGGGGTTTAACATAACAAATTAACCAGAAATTGATCTAAACTAATAACAGGGGAATAACTAGGAAACACCCAATCTTGACCTTCTTGGTAAGGGTGAACAGTGAGAGCATCCTTTCAGCAGTTTCCGAAACTGATATAAGGGTTTTGGTGAAAATATGGAGGCAAATTGGCTTAAATATCATGGCAGTCTGCAGTTAAATAGTTCCTTGATGCATTTGTTTGCAGCAGAATACTAGCATCTTTTAGGGTGTCAGTTTGCCACTAAACTTGTGATGAGCACTGTGCAAGTCCTTTTACTATGGAGCAGTTTCTGAACGTTTGATATAAACATTCAGGTAAAAATAAGGTTGAAATCTAGTAGGTGATTATGCAGTTTTTTGGTGCTTCTGTTGCAGAATGCTTGCTTGCATCTTTAAAGGTGCAACGTTGCTTCTAAACTTCTAGGGGACAATTATATTTTGGCTTTCCTTTACTGTTCCAATCATGGTGCTGTTTCAAAGCAGCTTTTATCCCTAGATAGTAGATACAGAGACTGGGAAGCCCTGCTGTATCTAGTGTTCCGTTTGACAGGCTATCTTATCTAGTGTTCTGTTTCATTAATGACTGTTTCATAGCAGCTTTAATTTCTCAATGTAGAGACTAGGAAGACCTGCTACATTCTACACACTGCTTTCTTGTTCTATGCCGTAACTGTTTTACAGGCAATCTTATTTCCTGTTTTCATTTCCTGATTTCAAGAATAATTACAACTAAAACAATTAAAAAATTATTGTTTTCATTATGTTTTCTGTTTTCAAAGATTTGTATAGGAAACAGTGAAAACAAACAAAAAGTTGTTTCCAATGTTTCCTATACAAATCTTTGGAAACAGGAAACATAATGAAATCAAAGTAACGATTTTTTAATTAATTTTATTGTAATTATTCTTAAAATCAGGAAACGAAAACAAGAAACAAGAAATAAACTAAACAGGCCCTTATCAATCCCCTAGCATTTTCCCCATTTTCTTCAAAATTTATTTTCCTATCGAACAAAATTCAAGAGAACAATACTTATTCTTCAAAAGAATTGAGCATCCAAATACCTTCATTTTAGTGAAAGGTACATCAGTAATAACTTTCAGAAATGACTTCAAGAAGTCATTTCCGAAAATCAAGCATGAATTTAGACTTTTTGTTTTGAGGAGCTCATATAACTGCTAAACTCTTAGTCACCTTTTCTTCCCAGCTACATTTGGAAAGGATACTCTCCAACATTCAATAAGTCACGCTTTTGGCTATACCAGAAAAGGGTGTGGCCTAATCCCACTCTGGCGTCAGCTTGGCCTTGACCACAAGGTGCTTCCAGTGGGGTTTTAACCCCTGCACTGCAGATAATGTCCACCACATGGAGCTCAATTTGCCAACTGCCACATCTCACGGTTGATACTCTCCGGCATTCAATTTACAAACTATTTTTTGGTGAGCTTACAAACTTGCTTTTTCAAACCTATCTACTAGGTCACATCACATCTTTAAAAATAAAAATACCTGTTTTGTCCTGTCTGCACAGATAGTGCACTTGACAATTTCCTTGTACTCTTCCAGTTCCTGTTGAAGCTTTTCAATTACTGAAGAGGTCTCATTCTGTGCTTTAAGGCGTGAAAACTTTCTCCTAGCAGCCTCCAGCTCTTCCTCTAGTCTTTTCTTGGAAAACCTAGTAAAGAAAATAAAAAAAGGTTCTCGACTGTTCTGTACAAAAAACATTCGAAGAAACTAGTATACATTACAGACTAAATACCTTTCTTTCTCAAGTTCTACTTGCAACTCCATACGAGTCACTCGACTATTACCAATTTTAGATTGTACTTCAGCTACTGTATCCCAAGCCTGTTGAGATGATCTTTTAACATCCAACAGTCTTCTTTGTGTATTTTCCAAAGTGACAGAACTTTGAAGCTTACCCTCTGCAAGTCTTTGAATCTGATCTGAACATAATTTCAACTGCATATAAAGTAACAAAAGTCAATTCCAAATTCATATGTGAAGTGTGATTCAAACAAACACCCAGCTACCTGGTCCTGAATTCTTGCAGCTTTCGAGTCATATAAATTCAGGGATACATTTGCTTGCTGTATCTCTCGTTCCATTGCTCGCTTCTCCATGACTAAAGAATCCTGCGTTTGTCTTGCCCTTACACCCTCTAAAACAAGCTGCACCAAAATGGCATACACCAATATATAACCCACAAAAAATAAAAAAAAATGTGAAGATATGCCATGCCTTCAAGAATAACAAAAACCAAAACATAACTGACAAATTTTGACAGACTACAGATTGAAGTTTTTTGTTACCGAAGTAGCAGGTTTAATTATTTAGAGTTGACACAAATCGAAATAAATCACTATTTGCTTTTGCAATGAAAATTTTACAAATAAGCAAGTATATGAGTGAGCCTGCCTAAGTAGATGAGTCTTCTCTTAATTTTTCTTTCTAGTAGTCGGATTAGTTGGTCCTGTAATCAGGCATCACAATTAATTATCATGGTTTTCAACAAAATGCAAGTTACCTTAATATTGTAATCATCCCTCTCAGTTATCTGCTGCAACAGATGTTGGTTTTGAGTTTGCATCTCACCATACGCTTGTCCAATAGTCTGCAGTAAAATCATCCCATTAGCAACAAACCAACATTAACATTGCAAAAGCTATAAGAAGTTACAAGCTGAATAATCGGTAAAAATTGCCATATGCAGCCAAGAATAATTCCAGTCCACCACTGAAATAAGAAATCCAACCTCTATTTCAGATATGTAGGCCTCATTTTCTTCGTTTTTTGATCTCAAGATTTCAGATAGTCTAGCTATGTCACTGAAATAGTAAAACATGAATTAATAGTTAACCATCATTAAAATAATAAAACATATAACTAAGGGCATTTGCAAACAGATGAAGGACTAAAAAGGTTTCATGAGCATTCACATAAAGAACACATTGAGTTCAACCCTACTGACAAAAATAATTAATAAAATTCATCCTACAACAAATAGAAAAACGAAGTTATCAAGTTGTTTTTTGCAAACAGATGAAGGAATAAAAAAGTTTCATGAGCATTCACATAAAGAACATATTGAGTTCAACCCTGCTGACAAAAATAATTAATAAAATTCATCCAACAACAAATAGAAAAACAAAGTTATCAAGTTTCCAACTCTAAGGAGACAAACTTCAGTAGGTATACAACAGCATAATAAAACTACTAAATTTTTCCCAACATATAAAAATCCATGAGGAGAATTATCAAATGCAACATCAGTTTGGAGCATATTGAACAATGACAAAATAACTTGGCTTCAACGATTGGGAGCTCATAGTCAAATCAAAAGACAAACTGCTCGTACAAAAAAAGAGGATGCAGATCGTCTGCAGTTGTGGAAAGAAGTGCACATGATGCAGTTCAAGGTCGAATGATTCAGTTTTTTTGTATTATATTCTTTTGTTTGTTTAATAACAATTCGAAAATCATCATCAATCGAGCTTCAGGCAGAAAAATCAACTGAAAACACCTGCTGTAAAGACGAAAATAACATGTGCACAACAACCTCAGTCAACCACCTTTATTCTTGATAAACAACACAAAGCAACCAAAGAGAAGACCAAAGGAACGCCTCACCACCATTCAAGAAACTTTATCAAAGATGCAATTGGAGGGAAAAGAAAATAGATACCATATTAAAATAACTAGACTTAACTCCATCCCAAATGCCAGGCCATGGGGAAAGGGTTTCCCAAGTAATTATAAAGGGTTCTTTGCTAATATCCTCAACTGATATAGGACTTAACAATAGCATGTGACTCAAAGTGAGCACATGCAAAACAGTTCATCCAAATACACATTAGCTTAGAGCATACATTCAATTCGCATCACTAAATTAGTGGTTAACCTTTTAGAAGCTTCTAACTTCTGTCTCATGTCCACAATCTCAGCTTCAGCAGCAGCCAGCCTTTGTTGAGATCTGGCCTCCGCTTCATTTGCTGTCTTAACTCGAAGTTCTAAGTTGTGCTCGTCAAGAGAAAATTTCAAACTTCTTACATGTGCCCATGCTCTGTATTCTGCTTCCCTTGCTTCCAACATATCCCTGCAGACACGGACCTTTGTTACTAATCGACATAGTGCATACATTTATCAGACATAGCATGGCAATTACCCCAAACAGACTCATGGAACACAGTTTCACCATGTTACTGGCTAAACCAAAAATTGACCACAGCAAAGCTTACATGTCAATTTTTTCAAGTTTTGTTATCTTCAAATTTTTTGAAAGAAGAATTCATCTCAAAGATTTTTA
Source organism: Echinosophora koreensis (assembly GCA_035048595.1). Lineage (NCBI taxonomy): Eukaryota > Viridiplantae > Streptophyta > Magnoliopsida > Fabales > Fabaceae > Echinosophora > Echinosophora koreensis. Next base: position 2,320,427 of record JAPCYP010000058.1, on the reverse strand, counting down.
TCAGCGCTACAGTGGCTTAGCTCACTTGCTAACTAAGCAAGTCAGCTAGAACTGTTATAATCTGTTAGAAGTTTGTTAGCAGTGACAGCTTCACTCTAAATACCTGGAACCACTGTAATAGACCAGTTCAATTCATAAATACAATTCAGGTTTTCAGATTTAGAGAATTCTCTCTCAACTCTCCTCGCATTCTCTCAACTGCTCAAAAACAAACATGGTATCACGAGCTTGAAGATCCTCAGCCGTGGCTTCCAACTTTCTTGCCACAAATGGTGGCTAATGCAGTGATGTCTTCTCCGGTCAGTTTCCTTCTCTTCAACAGTTGCGGCAAAACATGATGAAAAGAACTTTCTCATATGGAAACAGCATGCGGAGGCTGTTACCAAATTCGGTTAGGAAGATTCATTGACGATCCTCAGTTTCATCCTCGATATCTCACAGTATCAGATCACAAAGTTGATCAGGTAAACCCCATGTACCTGACCTGGGAGCAACAAGATCAGCATCTCTTTTCATGGTGTTGCTGACCTCACTTTCCGATTCGTCCTCACTCTAGTTGTAGGCTGTGTCCACTCATGCCAGATTTGGGACAAGCTTCACAACCACTTCAATTCTCAGACAAAGTCACGAAGTAGGCAGCTACGATCTCAGTTGGGCAATCAACATGAGGAAGCAGAAGCATCTCAGAGTATCTCCGCAATAAGGCTCTTGTTGATTCACTTATTTCAATTGGTACACTGATCACTCATATATCCGGTGCTTTGCTAATCAGCACCCACATCAATGGGTGAAGAGGATGCCAAGGCACAATATTGATTCAATACTTCCTTCCTATGAAGCATTGACACGACACAGACATTGAAGACGTGGACACCGGCAATGTCCAAAATATAGGACACCACGGCTGACACGGTTATATATAGATATATATATTTGTGTAAAATAAAATTAAAAATGAACATCAGTGTAAAATATTTAAATTGAGAATCAAGATTTATATATCCATCATCTCTAATAAATTGTAAGCATTATATTTTTCCTATGATAATAAGTCTCACAAAAAAAAAAAAAAAAGAGACATCATACAATTTGAGCACTTTGTTTCTTTACAAAGTGGAGATGTGGCGAAAAACAGAGACTACTTGGAAGAAGGAAGGAGTATATACGAGGGAGTAAAAAATGAAATGGAAGAAATGACAATGAAAAGAGTCTAGTTCTTTCCTTTATTTATTCTTTAAAGTTTTTATATATTTTTTTTTAAATTTTTTAAAAAATTGAGCTATGTCCTTGAGGTGTCTGAGTCACACAAATGTGTCAGAAAAGTATCCCGGAAGGGAAGTGTCCAAATTAAAAATAATTTTTAAATTGGACACTTGACAAGAAGAGTCGAACACGTGTTGTATGAGTGTCGCACGAGTGTCGGTGTCGAACGCATGTCCAACACTCAGACCCTCCAAAAGCTAGGAGTGCTCGTGCTTCATAGCTTGCTTCAATGTTTCTATCAACATGACCCTGTTTAAGGCTTTGTTCGGAAGGGATCCCCAATCCATAATCCATTGTAAGCTTGTAGCATAGCATGGATGACAGCCAAATGCTGATACACCGAGAGAGTATCCTAGATTACTGAAGATAAATTTGCTTAAGGCGCAACAGTGAATGAAGGTTCAGGTGCAAAAAAGGAGAGGTCACTTGGAACCGAAAGAGTTGGTATATGTGAAGCTGTGACAATAGAAACTGAAATCTTAGGCTAAAAGGATTAATGAAAAGTTGATTCCAAGATTTTATGGACTGTTGGAGGTGCTGGACGGAATTGGGGCAGTGGCTTTCATGTCTATCAGCTTTGCAGAATCACCAATGCTGATATTCCACAACCAGCATCGGTACTGGCAACCAGGAGACCTTTAGATGGTTTGTTGGTGGTTTTGATTCGATGGACTGCCCTACCAGATCTTAGAACTCATGGGAGTCCTTCATAGCAATCCAACAGTAGTTCCCTGATTTCTGCTTTGAGGACAAGGTTGCTCACATTGGGGAGGGTATCAACAGAGCTCGGCCCATTACACAAATCTTTACTAGGAAGCCCAAACATTGGAGAAAGAGGGATGAAAGAAGAAGGGTAGGAATGGAATTTCAGAGGGGGAATATCTGGGACCACAGAAAAGGTCGTTAACCAGGAGAATAGGAATGAGGGAGGGCAGAAGAAAGGGAATCATAACCAACTGGCCAGCTGCAGACCAGTATTGGAGGAGAGGAAGATTTGGGAATATCAACAACAGGAGAAGGGGTATTTGGAGGGATGACCGTGTGAGACGAAGGTAAAGAACAATTTTGGAAAGAGTTGGGAGGCCACTAACCTGAGGGATGAGACCTCTCTGAAGACTCTGTTATCTTTTTTCTTTTTCTCTTAGTTCCCATATTGTTTGTTTTTCTGGTTGTGTTACCATTTTCTCAGAGGACTACCTCTGCTGTAAGGGGGTGTCCTAGTGTTTAATAAGTAATATTCAGTTTCTTTACTCAGTTTCTGTCAAGATCAAATAAGCACATGCTAAGAATTGAAAATCGAACCTTGAATCAATAGACTCATATCTATACATTTCCGCAAACAACTTCCACTCGTCATCACTCACTCTCACATCTCGAACCTGCATCAAAAGCAAAGGAAAAAGTATTAAACAACAAAAGAAAATAAAGGAAGAACAGAAAATCAGCTCAAGCTGATCTCATACACGCCTAACAGTATGCAATTATATGACTTTGCTAACATTGTTAATCGTCATATGCAGAACTGAGACTTCCGCAATCCTTATTATTTATTCAAGTAATTGAAATGTCGATAATGCATATATAAAATAACGGGAATTAGCATAACCTTTATTACTCTTAATTGCTTCTACAAACAAGTTCTAATTGATTCATTTGGTAGAAGTGGATAGGGTAAATTTTTATGGCTGTGTGTAATCTAACCTACAATTCACTGCACCTGGTTGAAGAGGGATATTTTTAAATAGTTAGAACATCACTTGATTTGGAATAAGATAAGGAGCTATGCATCTATTTGGTTAAACCCATGCCCTTTTAATTGGGTGGCACTAAAGTATAGGTTGAGGCATGGTTCTGGAAACCGGACCAGACCGGCTGGACCAGGAACCGGTCTAGAGTCTGTTCCAATGTAATCAGAAAACCTTTCAGCCATGGAACCGGACATGAACCGGCGGAACCGACCAAACCGGTGAAAACCGACGGTTCACCCGATTCCCACAGTTCTCAGAATCACCTTTTTTTTTCAAGCACAAAACGGCGTCGTTTGGAGGACTGGCAGGTTATAATATAATTATATTCATTGGAGCTACTTGGAGGACTAGCATGTTCGAAAGAGACGTTCCTAACCAATAGGCTACTTAGGACTAGCAGGTTATAATATAATATAATAAATAGAATAGATGAGAAAGAATAATAATAAAAAAGAGTAGAAAAGTAATGTTATTTTTTGTTTAATATTAATAATATTATATTATTATATATATTATATATATTTTAATTAATATCGGTTCAACCAAGGTTGGACCATTAAACCATGAACCCGTGCCTTCATCCATCCTTCTTTCTTTTTATTATTTTTTCTCTTCATCTCAATATATTTATGTTTTAAAAAAAAAAAGAATACATAATAAACTTTTTAACCCCTTTTCCACACGAAATTATTTTACCACCTCGTATTTTCTACGTAGCCTGAAATTATATCTAACAGAATTTCTATGGGGACTTCAGACAAATAGAACAGAGGATAAACAGAAGAGACAGAAGAGACTTCGGGAAGAGAAGTGAGATCTTAATGTACAAAGCAATTGTCAAATATTGAACCCGACTCGATAGCAGAGTACAAGTACAACTATAATTCCTAAAGCAATAAAGAAATCCCAAATAACCAAGCTACCAATACGATAATAAATTAACATTCATGATACACTTGGATACTCAAATAACTTTAAGAAAAAATGTATATAATGGTCCTCCAAAGATATATGTGACATCAAATTAGTCCTTGAAGCACAGAACCAATAACATTAATTATCATTGAAGGAATGATTGGATGTTGTTGCTGACAAATAAAAGACCAAAATGATGTCACACATATCTTAGTGGACCAAAATATATGTTTAATTCCATAACACATTATTCCTACTATGTACTTCATGTGCATAGTGTAGCCCTCCATCTAATTGTATCCGATGACTTCATTCTAAAAGATAAATGAGCTTGATATAGGTATCAGACTTCCTACCAAGAAAATGGGAGGGTACCAAAGACAATTACTGAATTTTACTGTACTACAGACAGATATATAAGAGGAAATGCACCCAGCCCCAGCCAAGGAAAAGCTCCTTAGGCCCCAAGCTACAAGCCGGGAAACTGAAAATATCACTTGCCCACTCTCCCCCGGGACCTCTTCCTATTTATCGGAACAATTTTCCCTCACCTATAACTAACTTTCCCTCTTTTCTCACCTCTTGCACTTTATTTCCTCCTATTACAATTAAGCTGTAATCATAAGCCTGCAGGGCCTGCTTGGGCCTATTAGGAACTGTAACTGAGTCCAAGGTGCAATCAATACCACAAATGCACAAAGAGGCATCAATTTGATGGAGGCTTGTTCCTTGTCTGGAATATCCTTGGCTTGTTTGGTCAAGTGGTCTTCACGGCCTTGTACTTGAAACCACAACTGGACAGCAGCAGCCCAGGTGCTGTAGTTGGCAGTCCTGGTTAATTTTTCACACGGGGTGAGTGGAACATTGGTAAAAGTCACTGCAGCACCGGAATCCGAAATCGTTGGAGGCCACGAGAAAAGAAGCTGAAAAAGGGGTAGAGTCGCTGGAGTGAGGGAAAGGAGGCAGAGGGGTCACCGGAGAGTGGGTCACATCGCAGACCAGTGCACGAACAGATCTGGGGTCGGCACGTGAGACGCACGCGCCAGAGAGGAATCAAGCATGGAGGCACGTGCAGCGGCAGGTTGGGGTGTGTGCAGTGGTCGCCGGAGGATGCTGGAGCAGAACATGAGTCTCAAGGATTATATCAACTTCCGCCACTGGTTGCTTGTGTCTCCTTTGCTTCTCAAACCCTTGAACATCAACGCTTGGGTTGGGTCACCCTGGTCTTGATAAAATGCGTCTTATGGTTCCAAGTTTTTCTAAAGTTTCGTCTTTTGAATGTCAGTCGTGTCAGTTAGGAAAACATACTTGTCATACTTATAGTCAACAGCAACGAGTCAATAAAAGTGTTGCGTCACCTTTTGCTTTGGTTCATTCTGATATTCGGGGTCCTAGTCGTATCTGCTCAACTTTAGGCTATGATTATTGTCACTTTCATTGATGATTTTTCCTAGTGTACAGGTTATTTTTAATGAAAAATCGTTATGATGTTTTTAATATATTTCAAGGTTTCTGTATTGAAGTTCAAAATTTTGGGCACCGATAATCCTCGTGAATATTTGTCCTACTAGTTTCAATGAATTATTCATCAAACATCATGTGCTCACACCACAACAGAACGGTGTTGCAGAAAGAAAAAATCAGCACTCGGTTGAAACAGCCCGTACCCTTCTCCTTCACTATAATGTTCCTCATCGCTTCTGGGGTGATGCACTTCTCGGGGCCTGCTATCTTATCAACCGCATGCCTTCCTCTGTCCTTCACAATCAGGTTCCCTACTCTTTCTTGTATCCACAACAGGAACTCTATCCTATTCCTCTACGTGTCTTTGGTTACACATGTTTTATCCATGACCTCACTCCACGTAAAGATAAACTCTCAGCCAAATCTCTCAAATATATTTTTTATGGGTTACTCAACATTTGCAAAAAGGCTATCATTGTTTTTGTCCACAACTCCAACGATATCTTGTCTCTGCTGACATCACCTTTTTTGAGACTTGCCCATTCTTCTCCACTTCCACCGTACTTGATGTCAACTTCACCGAGGACCTCCTGGATGTTCCACCAGTTGTTCCGACACCTATTATTGCTCCCACTCCACCTCCTTTGCTTACCTATCAGCCTCATCTCCTACTCCAATCGCCCCTCCATCTACGTCTCCTACACCTGAACTTCCCATTGCATTAAAGTTATTCGGTCCTCTCGCAATCCTAATCCTCTCTATGCTTGTACTTTAAAATATGACCATTTATCTCCTTCCTATGCTTCCTTTGTTTCTGCTTTGGATTCTGTGTCTATTCCTAAGTCTACTGGTGAAGCCATGGTTGATCCCACTGGCGCAAGGCAATGTTGAAAGAGATGGCAGCATTGCATTCAATGGCACTTGGGAGATTGTTCCTCTTAGAATTTGGGTTTGGGCCTAACTCAACCCCAAAAGCTAGCTCATAGGTGAGGGTTGCCCTACTTATAAGCACTATTCAGGCCATATCACTATCCAATGTGGGACTCTCAACACACCCCCCTAATGCCAAGGCTGGACATCTGGAGCGTGAAGTTTGCAGGACTGGACATCTGCGGGTGGCCCAACGGATCTCGAATAGGCTCTGATACCATCTTAGAATTTGGGTTTGAGCCTAACTCAACCCCAAAATCTAGCTCATAAGATGAGGGTTGCCCCTACTTATAAGCACTATTCAGGTCATAACACTATCCAATGTGGGACTCTCAACAGTTCCCTTGCCTCCTGACAAGACTACAGTGGGGGTTGTCGCTGGGTCTATACAGTGTAAATTGGACCCGATGGTCATATTGATCGTTTCAAAGCTCGTTTGGTGGCTAAAGGTTATATACAGATTTTTGGTCTAGATTACGGGGATACATTTTCCTCTGTGGCCAAAATCACTTATATTCGTCGTTCTCTAGCCATGGCTGCCATTCATCATTGGCCCCTTCACCCGTTGCATATTAAAATGCCTTCTTGCATGGTGACTTGCATGAAGAAGTTTATATGGACCACCCCCCAAGTTTTACTGTTTTTGGTGACTCTCGCCTTGTTTGTCGGCTTCGCCGTTCTCTCTATGGATTGAAGCAGTCTCCTCATGCCTGGTTTGGACGCTTTAGTTCTTCCTTAATACAGTTTAGCATGACCCAATGTGAGGCTGACCATTCTGTTTTCTCCATCCATTCTCCTTCTGGTCGGCGCATCTATCTTGGTGTCTATGTCGATGACATCGTCATTACTGGTGATGACACAGAAGGTCAGCGGCTCAAAGCACACCTCTTCAAACAATTTCAGACAAAAGACTTGGGTCCTCTCAAATACTTTTTAGGGATTGAGGTTGCCCAATCCACTTCAGGAATTTCAATTAACCAACAGAAGTATGCTCTGGATATTCTTAATGAGACCGGTATGCTTGATTGTCGTCCCATTGATACTCCTATGGATCCCAATGTCAAGCTTGTTCCGGGTTAGGGGGAGCCATTGAAAGACTTGGGAAGATATCGACGTCCTGTGGGCAGACTCAACTATGTCACAGTCACCAGACCTGATATCATCTTTGCAGTTAGTGTGGTAAGCCAGTTCCTAAAGTCCCTTATGATAGCCATTGAGATGTTGTCATACGTATTCTTCAGTACATAAAAAATGCACCAGGACGAGGACTATTATATGAAGATAAAAGGCAATGCCATAATCACTTGTTACTCTGATGCTGACTGGGCAGGATCACCATCAGATAAGAGATCCACTTTTGGGTATTGTGTTCTTATTGGAGGAAATATGATTTCATGGAGGAGCAACAAGCAGAACATAGTTGCCAGATCCAGTGCGGAAGCTGCATACTGTGCTATGGCAGCAACTACGTGTGAGCTTACATGGCTTAGGCAACTACTCCAACAGCTAAAATTAGGAGATATCCAAGATACAAGATTCATCTGTGACAATCAGGCTGCACTTCACATTGCATCAAATCCAATGTTCCATGAACGAACCACACACAGAGAGAAATTGTCACTTTGTAAGAGAGAAGGTGCTTTCAAGGGAAATCACAATTGATTTTGTCAACTCTAGTGACAAAGAGAATGTAAAAAATATTTGTACATTTAGATGAGAGGCAAAGAGAAGTAGGAAAAAACCAGTACTGCGATGGGATTTTATAGCTTTGGGTGATACCCGCAACTGTGACTGCGACAGTGGACGACAGGCAAAGACTATGAATAGAATAGTGATACACGACTGTGACTGGAAGGGTAGGAAGCCTCTGCGACTGGAACCGTAATATATGACACAACTGAGAAGCCTCTGTGATCATCGACAATGGACAGCAACTGCGACTAGAACGGTAGGAAGGAGGAGGGACGACTCAAAGCTGGAAGGGTGGGAGAAGGCTGGTAAGGGTCGGAGAAGGCTAGTAACTGGTAAGGGTAGGAAGGCATAAAGGGAATCCCTAAATATAAATTCCTAATAACTAATAATTGTGTGTGTGTGTGTGTGTGTGTGTGTGTGTTAATCGGTTTGATTCAGTTCCAAATACCTCAACCTGAGAACCAAATCGATTATCATCGAGTTATGTTTGGTTCGATTCGATTCAGACTCGAACAACCGGAAAAAACGAACCAAAGGTGATATTTGAGTGCATGTGCATCAAAGGTTGCCTGGCAGCAGAGTTCCAAGAGAAGCCTCCCATCTTTGTCAACGAAGTCAGGCAGCAGAGTTCCTAGAGAAGGCTCCTATCTTTGTCAACGAAGACAAGGGTTTTGCAATCTTCCCATAATCTTTAATAAACTTGCAGCAGTATCCTGTGAGCCCCAAGAAACCCCGCACACTCCCTTGGCACTATAAGGCACTGGCCAGTTTACCAGACTTTGAATTTTAGTAGGATCCACAGACACCCCTCAAGCTGAGATGACATTACATAAATATCCAATGGACTGCTTACCAAAGAAGCACTTCGTTTTATTTGCAAAGAAAACAGCTGCAACACCTACCCTAAGTGAGCCAAATGATGCTGCCAAGTGGGGCTATAGATTTAAATATCATCAAAGAAGACCAAATGGCGCATTCGTGAGAATCAGATTTGATAGGAATCAGATTTCCTATCTAGAATATAGGAGATTGTACCAAAGATGATTACTAAATTTTACTGTTTTATAGACAGAAATGTAAAAGCAAATGCTCCAAACCAAGGAAAAGCTTCTCAAGCCCCAAGCTACAAGGCGAGAAACTGAAAATAGCACATACCCCCTCTCCCATGACCTCTTCCTATTTATCAGATCTATTTTTTCTCACCTATAACTAACTTTCTCTCTTTTCACACCTCTTGCACTTTATTTCCCTCCAATTACAATTAAGCTGTACTTTTAGGCCTACAGGTGAACACTTGCAGAGCCTTCTTCTTGGGCCTATTAGGAACTGTGACTGAGTCCAAGGTGCTATCAACTTGACATTTACACAGCTTAATGCTGCTGAACTATCTTCTAATTGTATATGTCCCAAACCTGAAGCAACTTATACAATTTCCACCTAGCATTCATATGCACATGTCAACTGGTGAATTGGATGGTTTTACGTAAGGAAGGAGGAAAAGATAAAATAAAGACTCCCGATAGTATCAGATTGATATCAATACTAATATAATGATAATATGATCAAATGATACAAAGTACAAAAAAAATAGTCATATAGAATAACGGAATTATGAGATATTTTTCACCATCAAGCATTTCTGTTGAGTTACACAATAAGAAAAAAAAACCTTCCACACTTCCAAATATATACACAGGCCATATTTAATTTAAAAAAATCTTCGATTCGCTGCTTTGTACACAGAGCTAGCATCTCGATCCCAGAGTAATTTCCAAAAACTGGTCAAATATAGTGTCAAATAATTTCTTTACTAGAGCAAATATTAGATGAGAAAGGTTTAAAGACCCACATGAACCCAGAGCAAATGACATCTTCTAAAAGTCGAATAGAAGTAACATACCTCAGCAAGCAGCCTATTTATCTCAGCAAGTTGAGCAGCAGACCTAGCAGATACAATGTCACATTCTTTTACCTGTTATCAAGAGACAAACAAAAAATAAAACTTTTCAAGACATGTCATTTTATGCTGACAAAAAGTACGTTCTCATAAACAAATACACCAACCTTCCTGTCAAGAATACTAGAAATAGATTGCACATCTGCACGCAGAGAATGGATATCTGAAGCTGATTCTTTATACTTATTTAGTTGAGTTTCCATAGATTCCATGTCCTTGGGAAAATTAGCAAGCAGGGATTTAAATTCCACAATAATTTGTTTCCTTCCTGAAGCAAAAGCATATGCATCACCAACAGTAAAGCCAGCAATAAGGTAGCATGCTTTATGATGAAGGGAAAAAAATTTCTAACCTGGTTCTCTTGATTGCTCTTCCAGCTTATTTTCAATCAGATTTCTTTCCTGTTTCTTTTTCTGTATCTCAGTCCGTAAATCAGCAACTCTAGAATCAGAAACAGCAATAGATCTTCGAAAAATATCTGCTAAATCATTTTTAATGTACCACTCCCTCTCCCTCCAAGCAAGATTATCCTTCTCAACCTACAATTATATCGCGAAATGGAAAAATAGTCACTAAAAACGTTTCCTCCAAAATACGACAGCAATTGAATGGCATATTGTAACTACCGACCAGTTACAACCTGTAGTTTCTCGAACAAGGCCTGATACTGACGAACTTCTGATTTTGATTTTTCTATCTGATCTCTAACCAATTGGAAAGCCCGGGAAGAAGTAATACACTTCAAATTCTTCAATGTATTCTGATAAAATCATTCCAAGTCAAAAAACTATAACAGAAAATACATATAATATGTGTGTGAGCAGACAAGTGTATTGTAGAACATAAACATTATATATTTAGAACATGAACACTGGCAAAAATACAGGAGTAAAGCATAAATACTAAGGAAAACCAACCTGCAGATCACAGAACTGCTGTAATATTCTTATTCGTTCCTCATGGAGACTTTTCAGTTCCAGTAATCGAGATGAACCTCGGCCCTAAGAAACTCAACAATTAAGGTACAATATAAGAGGAAATTTTAAAAGAGAACCAAAGAATCCAACAACAATACCAATAGCTCCTTCAGAGTAGATTCCATATCTTGCAAATCTTTTTGCTTGTCTCTGACCTTATCACTAGCAACCTGCGTACTTCCTACGTTTAAGATTGGGAGAACCGCCCCTTTTGCTGCATCTCTCTCTGCCTTAAGAGTTGAAAGTTTGTGATTGCTGTCTTCTAAATCTGCAACAGTGCTTTCCAGCTCACCTGAAAAACAAGACAAATAAATTACATATTGCATCCCAACCTTAAAAGCAAAATAGAATCATTTCTACCTTTCTTTTATTTCTTTCAGCCCTTTGAAGGGAGAGCAATGGAATAAATATATAGAACAGCCGTAGCTCATGACCAAAGCAACTAAATCACATACATCTCCAACGACTGGCAAAAAATAAGGGGAAAACACTTATAAAAAAAAATAGTCTTAAAAGATGCAAAAGACAAAGAACAAAAAAGAAGACCAATCTAACTATACATGAACTCGACAGCTGACAAGATACAAAAGTAATATATTACATTCCCAATATAATATTTAACACCAAACAAAACCTTCCACATCAAAAAGAACAGAACAACTTAAAACTACAGAGGATACAAGAATAAAAAATTTCACACAACTCAAGTTTTGCCTATTCATACCAACATTTTCGTTGTAAAAATTTAATCAAATAGTGTGATCAAGAACGGCTAATTTTTGCATCCAGTATCATGAATCATATGGAACTCTACTAATTTTTTTCAAGAGAGCAATTCAAGTTTAATAGCATCAATATAAATATAATTCTATAATTTATGTTTCCTCATTTTTTAAGCCACATTAATTTCTTTGCATATAAATTTCAGAAGATAAATTTTTTCCTCCCAAAGTTCGATTTATTTCCAAATTCCTCAAATACTAATTTTTCACATATCGTTACTTAGGAAATGTACTAATTCTTCTTCAATTTCTTTCCTACAACACGACTTCCTTCACTGCGGTCTCCCTTTTCCTCTACTTTCTGTCCTTATCCTAGGCCAACATGCCAGATCACCATCCCAACCCTGGCAACTGTCAAAAAAAACACTTAATACAACCAAACATCCTTTCCTTAAAAAAAAAAACTGTACACTCTAAGATGTTTGGTTATGCAGCTCCGATCTAGGCTCAAATCCAAAAGAATGTGTCAAGAACCAACTCTCCCACAAAAGCTTAAGCTGTTAGGTATACGCACATGAATGACTTTATCATACCTTAAACATGCCACTCATGCAAGAGCCTTTTAGGCTTGGAAGTTTGGACAACACAGGCCCATGAAATTAACTTTTTATTCACAAGAATGGAGGGAAAGAATCGAACTCTAGACCACTTGGCCACTGAGACTTCAATACCATGTCATGACCCAACTCTTCCAAAAGCTTAACCTATTAGGTGAAGACACGTGATTGGTTTTATTACACACATAATAAATTCTATGTTTGTCATGGAGAAGAAACAGATCCATGGTTCCATTCAAACCTAAAATCCATGATTCTTTCCTCATGGGGTTCTGCAGCAACATAGGTATCAATCCCAGATGGCGGCGCGTGATGGCCGACCCCTAAAACCTCTATAGCAGGAGCGGGGGGTGGGCCGCTATTGCAATATATACATACAAGCTAAAAAAATTTAAAATACACATATGTAAGCAAAATCAGAATTAATAATCATAATTATAATGTTCAGCTAGACATACAGACTCAGACTGAGAATAGGAACTAAATAAAAAAAACTTGAACACTAATAACAGGAGCAGAGACAAAAGAAAAAGGACGAAGAAAAAAACAGATACGGAGGAAAGAAGAAAAAACAGAGCATAAGAAAAGAAGAAAGAACAAACAAAAACTTGTGATGAAGAAAGAAAGGGGCCGGAACTACTCTGGGTTGGCCAAAAAAGACGATGCCGGAGAGGAGCAGGGAGCTGAGTCGCAGAAGCTGGACGAAGAAAGAGACTTAAGCATTTGCTGAAGTAAGGCAAAGCAAGAGGTGAAAATTATATAACCTAGGTGCGAAAACTCGAAAATACCCCCCAATTTGACTAACCAAATTCCTAAGTTAAAAATAAACATTTTTCTTTGAATAATATTTGTTACTTTAATAAATAAATAATAAGAAATAAAACAATAATTACTATTAATATCGATAAATGATTAATCTTAAATAAATAATAAATTAATATTAATAAATAATAAAATTTTAATTTGGAAGCACATTTGGGGAAGGGTAAAATTCTGTTCTATCCCCACTTCACCGACCGCTATTCCGATGCAAAAGTGGCGCGACTGTCGCTATCAGAAAATGTGACACTCCTTCTTGTTTCGTCGTGGCCAGGGGCCGTACCACTGCAATAGCACACTATTACCTACCCTAGATGCAAATGTCAGTTTTGTGGTTTCCTAATTTGTCTCCCTTTACTTATATTTATGAGTTCACACATCCTAATTCCATGTCCTGAAACCAGAAACAGAATAAAAATATAATGTGAATCCATTCCAAAGAGAACAAAACACTAGAACAATAATGGTCACCCCATTCCCATTCTGATTCAGCAATATCCAACGCACAAGATATCCCCAGCCCTTGTAATTGAAAGAATAAAGAAAATTCAAGTATTATCCATAAGAATGAGAATTACTTTCCAAAGTTATCTCCAATTACTTAGATTTACGAGTCCATTCCAAGCTAATTCCATATACGGAATACAGAAATGGGTTGAAATATAATGTGAATTCATTCCTAAGAGAACAATACACTTGAACAGTTATGGTCATCCCATTTCCATTCTAATTCAGCAAAAATAAACTTGCATACCAAATGTGCTATGAATCCCTTAACCGGCAGGGAACCAAGCAAGTTAGCATGCAACATATCCAACCATCTGTCACAACCTCACTCAGAATAGACAATCTGGTGCTGTCAGAATTTCAATAGAACTCGGAATAGATGTTTTACATCTATTTATTTCATTGTTCTCAAATCATGAATAAAATCACAAATTGGAAGGCCAAATATTTTGAAAATAGAAGAAACATTATCATATGAGAAGAGAAAAGTACAAAGGAAGAGGATAAGACATCATCACAATAAACAAACAAACAACTAAGAGACAAAGCGATGCAACAAAGCATGCAAAACCCTCAGCATGTGTAAAAAAAAACTCATGGACAGAGCACGGAAGGGATCCAAAAAGACTAATTCAATCCCAAACCAAATCTAGAGTCGAAAAGGAGTCATTGAAAACTGTGATGTTCCTTTTCCACCATATACACCAAAGAACAGCAAAAACAGTGCACTGCCACAGAATTTTGGCATCTTCACAAACTGTTTTTAGAAAGGAGAAAATTATTGAGTTCTCAAAGAAAAGATCCAAAACTCGTCAAAAATCCCAAACAACCAATTCCAAAGAGATATCGACGGCACACGACACACATATTAGGAGAAAAAGCGGTAGGAGGTCAGCACTTCTGAAGCATGTCATTAGCATTATTCCTGATAAGAACAGCAATCCAGACAAAAGTTGTAACCACTGAGAGAGCTTTGGACTTGGGTTTATCCAAAAGAGATCTATCTGTATTGCGAAAAAGAGTCCAGAACTGATAAAAGGATTTACAAGTTAATACTCCCAAGGAATCAAGCACCCAAATTCTTGAATTAGGAACAAAAGGGAGATGAATAGACTCAACTAAAACCACAGGAGATTCTAACTCATTAAACCCTTCCGACAATCTAATCACATCAAAATCTTAAAAACCACTAGATCCCAAAAGGACAAAGCACAACAATTACCTCACAAAGGTCACAGAAGAAGTTGACAACTCAGCTAACGTTGCAAAACACTGAAAAATTGACTACAACATTCACACTTTTAGAATTCAGAGCAGAGAAAGAAATTGAGAGAAAATGTATTTTATTGATTGTACAAATTTTCAATAAAGTGGCTATACTGATCCAATCTATTTATACTATGATCTAACAATTAGGACAGGTGCACCCAAGGTTTGCCTACCTAGAAACGTAGACTCGGACGATTCTACTACTCAACTCGCGAGTTTGACAACCATAGTAAGGTGTACCCAAGGTTTGCAAATGCCAGACTTTGCACTAGTTTGCATAGGATGGCAGTTTTGGGGATGACTAGGCATAACCAGGGGTAAAAGGAGTGGAAACAGAGGTCGAAGGACTGGAATCAGTGGCTGAATCAGTGGTAGGAGCTGCTGTGACTTCAACAGGGGCAGCCGGCGAAGGAAAGGGTAAAGGCTTAGGTGAAGAGAGAGCTGAGCCTAGAGGCAGAGGACTGAACAGCCGAAGAGGGAAGAGGGAAGAGGGGCAAGGAGAGGTGGGAAAAACCAGAGAGGTGAGGGGTACGTGGAGGAGAAGCTAAAGTAATAGAGGAAGGAGGAGGCTGTCTAGAAAATAGATCATGACAGGGAAAGCATGATTCATTGAAAAGAACATCCTTGGAAATGAAGATGCGATCATGAGAGTCCATGCACTTGTAACCTTTATGATTTGGGGAGTAACCAAGGAAGAGACACTCTCGGGTGTGAAAAGCAAACTTGTGAGTGTTGCAAGACCTAAGGTGAAGAAAGCAAGCACACCCAAATGTTCTGAGAAAGTTGTAATCAGGATGTTGATTCATACTGACTGGATTTTTAGTGATGGAAGGAACTGAGTTTTAGAGTGGTGAGGGATCGATGAGGTGACTTGAACGACATTGGACCCATAGAAGTTATAAACAAACCTTGTCCATTGCCCATAAGAACATGATCAGACCCTGGCAGAGACATTGCATCGGTCATATTGGCAGCATCTGGAGTGACATGGTGTATACACCAGAATCAGGGTACCAGCTTTGATAGAGAAACTGAGAAGACTCACCACCTGCGACTAAGGCACGAGGTGGAGCATTTCTGTAAGATGATAGGGGCATGTGCTGGTGTGGAGCATTGAGGTAAGGTGCTGAGTGAGCAGAAGGACCATAGTTGTGAGGCATTGATGGCATTAGAGCCTGATGCTTCCCAGAATACCAAAGGTTGAGAGTTACCATAAGACTGAGCAGGTGGAGCAGGACGGGAGTTTCTGTGGTGATATATGCTTGCATCATGACCAAACTTGAAACAGATTTGGCACAGAACTGAATACCGGCCACCATTACGGCCTCCACGACCCCGACGACCATACCTTCCACCACGACCTCTGAATGAGCCATCTCTGTTATCACCATAACCATTATAGCCATTTCTGTTATAAACATAACCATTGTACTGTTGTGGAGCAGAATCACCAAAACCAGAGTTCTGTGCTGGTTGAGTGGGAACTTCATTAGAAGGTAGGGATGTGGAAGAGGTTTGAGTGAGATTGAGCGAAAGATCCAGGAGAACACTCTTCTCGTTCTTTTTGAGACGTACCTCATGAGTGAGCAATAGCACTTCAAGTTCATGAACCGAAAAAGGATTAGGTCGACTATTCACAGCAGCAGCAACAAAATCAAACTCTTCATGAAGCACTTCAAGAATTAATTCAAATTGATCTCTATAGGGGACAGGATCTCTGATCAAGACAAGAGCATCGACAATGGAACACACACACTGAAAGAATTCGGAAATGGTGCCATTACCTTTGGTAATAGATCTGAGCACAGACCAGAGTTGCCGATATAACGTCTTGGTGAGGTTGTGGAAGTATTCATGCACCACCTCCCATACTTGCCAGGAATGGCGACAATTAACTACCTTTGAGAGCACAGAATCGGAAATCGTGGAGAGTAGCAATGTGCAGAGGAGCGAATCTTGCTGCTCCCAATCAGCGTAGGCCGGATTGCCCTTATCGGCGTCTCGATCTTCCTCAGTGAGGAACCGTGGAGGAATAATCAAAGCACCACGTAATTCTGCAGCTTATGGCCGGGAAGAACACCTTCGAATTGTTGTTGCCACTGACGATAGTTCTTCTCATCGAGTTTGATTGAGATTTGGTGAGAAAAAGTAACCGAAGCAGAAATAGGGGTTCTAGAGGGAGTTTCAGGTCTCAAAGGGGAAGCTGTAGATTCAAGATCTAGAATGCTCTTGATACCATTATAGAATTCAAAGCAGCGAAAAAATTGACAGAAATGTATTTTATTGAGTGTAATTTGTGAGTGCCTTGCAGAACGCAACAATAACAAGGCGGAAATAAGATACAATGTCAACAAGGTCTGCCAATTTCAATCTCAACCACTGACCGAGCGTTGGACAGTAGTTAAAAGAATCCTAAGATATCTAAAGGGCACTATCAATCATGGTCTACTTCTTCTGCCTAGAAGGACAGCACTTCCATTACAGTTACAGGCGTTCTGTGATGCTGATTGGGCCTCGGATCCAAATGATAGAAGATCAACCTCTGGAGCCTGCATCTACCTAGGACCTAACTAGGTCTATTGGTGGTCCGAGTAGCAACCATTAGTGACTAGATCTAGCACCAAGGCAGAATACCGAAGCCTAGCAGTTGCAACAACTGAACTCCTATGGATTCAATTTCTGCTGAATGAGTTAGGAGTTGCAGTCTCTACACCTACAATCTACCATGACAATCAAAGTACAGTGGCTCTTTCTCACAACCCGGTTATGCATGCAAGAACCAAACACATGGAACTTTATCTATTCTTTGTCGGAGAGAAAGTGCTCAGCAAAAAAACTTGACTGTCATTCATGTACCGGCCCAAGACCAGGTTGCTGATGTAATCACAAAGGCTTTGCCAACATCTAAGTTCATAGAGCTAGGTGACAAACTCAAAAGTGGTTGATAAGTACACAACACCATGAGTAAGGGAGAAATGTTAGGGATATAATTGTAAATTGTATTATCTTAGCTATACACTGTAATGTACACTCGACTATATAGGAACCGACTCTGTTTTGAGTCAGTTACCTTTTCATAATACAAGAACAGATTCAGTTAGATTTCCCTCCCTCTCTCTCTCTCTTCTACCTTCTTTACAAGCTATTTCCTATTTATCATTTCATGATTTATTTCCTTACTTAATCACGACTAGGATTCTACCATTAGTATAAATAAATAGGACTCGATTTGTCTTTTGTATTACACCGCATCACAAAACATCTTTCAATAATATACTCACTTTATAGCCACCTCACGTCTTTAATCCCTAACACTAAACCTTGTTTTTTAACGGTAAACATGGAACTTACAGACTTCATGGTATATCTTATAATATGAAAGCAAAATTAAACTGTTTGAGAACATGGTACAAAAAATTTACCTTTTAACCTTTTAAGGTCAGCTTTATTTTTGGCATCAAGATCTCTATGACTTTGGAATTCACTTGCTAAAGACTTGTGCTTTAAATGAAGTTCACTAAACGTCAATCTCAAGTTTTTGACTTCCTCCTCCAGATCAATGGACAAATTCTGCCTGCATGAAACTACAAACAGCAAGTGTAACCAAGAAAGCTGAGAGACCACTCCGAAAGAAAAAGCCAAACAATTGACAATCATATACAGTAAGCACTCATATCTTACCAGCTCCTGGAAGCTTCTTCAGTACTGCAGTATGCAATCCATCCTTAAGATGCCAAAAGTTATTAATAGCTGTCACTATATTTGTTAAACTGCTTTTAGCTTTTTCATTAGTAATTTTTCTATTCTCTTCCATCTGGGTTGCGAAGTTATATGTCGAGGAACTTTCAGTAGCACCAGTTTGCAGTAGTCGGCTAAGAAAAACATCCTGAACCGTAGATGGACTACCATCTGGGAAACAAATCAAAGGATCCTCATTAGCTAATACACTTGCACGACATACAGACCTTTAATAAAGTTTCCCATGTAATATCAATCAAGTAAACTTCAGAGACCAATCAAGTAAATCAGGTTATGAGTATATTCAAAAGTAAGTCAATAAAAGATCCTTTCATTTTGACAGCAAAACTGATAAGTTGGAAAATATTCTTATTGGAAAACAATTGTACACCAAAAAAAAAAAAATTGCATCTTAGAAACAATTTCCAGTATTTGGAATGAATATACAAGTTAGTGACAAGAACCCGGTACACAGAATTTTTTTTAAAGAAAAACAAGAAATTTTATTAGAGAAAGAAAGAGGTAGAAGTGAACAGATTAGAGGACAGGAAATCCACTACAAAAATAAAACAAAAGGAAAAAAATGGACAATGAAATAAAACTCCTGAAAATAGTTAAGTGTAGAAGAGCAGTCAAGTCCCCTCGCAAGTTCGAAATACTGATACCCACTGAACAGCAGAGAAAAACCATGAAAACGAGTCTATCCCATAACAAATGGAGAGAAGAATCATTTAACAGAATAACTAGCCTTGTACACTACATCCAGCATAACTAGCCTTCTTAAGGAAAATCAACAACAATTGTGTTATATGAACACAAAAATGGGACAACAATTTTCGACAACAATTTGGATGGTTAATGCCGTTCAAATACGTGGTTAATTACGTTCAGTGGATGATTAATGGATATAACAAGGTGTCGCAACTCATTAACCAGTAGTTAATTACGTTCAGTGAATGGCTAATGAGTTGCAACACCTTGTTATATCAATTAACCATCCACTGAACGTAATTAACCACATATTTGAACTGCGTTAACCATCCAAATTGTTGTCAAAAATTGTTGTCCCACTTTTGTGTTCAAAAATCATTTCTCAATCAACAATACAAAGGGAGCCCATAGTATTTATAAAAGCAAGATAAACACAACTTTCCTTCCACCCTCAGATAAGTTGATTTCCAGCCTTTACTCACTTTTAGCTCCACCCTTCATCCTTCCTTGCCAGGATCACCCACACACTAGTTGGTTTCATATCCAGTAAACAACCAATAGAAGATATAAATTTATTGACACAGGACAGATGCATGAACGCATGTAGTAGCAATGCTCCATTTGGATTGAAGGAATGAAATGCCATTCCGCATTTAAGGATTCCTGTGTTTGTTCATTAGAAAAATAATGGCATGTCATTCCTACCCTATATCCCATTCAAAAGAGTGGGATTGGGATTCTATATTTTTGTGGAATAGGATTCCATAAGTTTACTCCTAATATACCCTTCCATAATGTTTACTCCTAATATACCCTTCCATAATTTATAAAAGGACAAAAAATACCCTTCTATAATACTCCCTCCAGACTCAATTATAAGCAAAATTAACTAATTTCACACTTATTAAGGAAGTTAATTAATTTTTAGTTTAATTATCTTGATTTATGTAAAAAAAATGAGTTATAATTACTAAACTACCCTTTAATTGTCTCGGGAGTGAGCAATGACCTTGGAAAAGTAAAAGAAGAATTAGTTGGATTGGTTAATTTTCTTGATTTTTGGAATACTGACATTAAATAGAATTGAGTTGGTTGGATTTTGCTTATATTTGAGTCCACAAAATATAGATACTTTTTTGCTTATAATTGAGTCCAAAGGGAGTAGTATAAAGTAATATGTTGTTCCTAACTCAAACCCACAAAACCGGCCTGTAAGATGAGGATTGTCCAAGTCTTATAAGCACTACTCAGGCCCTATCTCTAAACGATATGGGACTAAACACACCCACACACACCCAGCACAATTAAGGTGGGGAGGCTGCAATTAAGGCAGCTAGGGGTGGGCTGCAATTAAAGCGGCTTTCCAACACGCCCAGGACTATGCACCTGGAGCTCGCTCAAGAGATGAGTATTGTCAAAGCCATATAAGAACTACTTTGGCCATATCTCTAATCGATGTGGGATCTCAACACACCCCTTCACTGTCACGCCCAAGAATGAACATCTGAAGCATAGACAAATGCACCCAGTAACAGATCTAAGATAGGCTCTAATACCATCTTAGAATTTAGGCTATAAGCCTAACTCAACACCAAAAGCTAGCTCAAAAAGTGAGGATTGCCAGAGTCTTATAAGGACTACTTTGGCTATATCTCTAGTCGATGTGGGATCTCAACAGTTTCAAAAAATTCACATCCATTCTGTAAATCCTTTGCAAGTTTCTAATGCTACGAAGCTGTGAAATCAGAATAGAGATTCTCTCTTCAATTTATTAATTCCTGTTCTAATTCCATGGAATTCCATTCTTTGCATCAAATGTGACCTAAAACTTAGATCAACAAAGAATTTAAGAACTGACAAACTAAAGTAAAAGCTCTAAGAGGGAGCAAAGCCAGCAAAACCAGTAACTTAAGCAATAAGTTAGGATGAGATACGGTTGTTATGCAAGCAGTGTGACTTATGGTGACTTGTGATATGGTATGGTCTCCAATTTTCACCTCTGGGCTAGGATTGATGCACCTCCAACTAAACTTACATTCCCTATACTCCGTTTACTTCTACTTAAATAAAGACATGTACTTCCAAAGCTTGTCTACACAACTCTAACTAATCAACTACTTTCTCTCTCGAGTCTCCAACTAAAACTATAATAATCAGCAAAAAACCATGTATCGTGGCACCGACTCTTCGATATGTTTAGTAAGCACACCAAGACCAAATTACAAAGAGAGGGGCTCAAAAGTTATAGGAAAGTCTTCTACACCCTACCTTGTGCTCTTACACTAGTCATGGGCCATGGCCACCTCATACATTTCCTTGATAGCTCGAATATAGGCAATATGAACTCATTTCTTCTCGAGACTTCCACAATACCTCTCTTGGAACCCTATTGTACACCTTTTTCCAAATCAAAGAAAACTAGGTGCAACACTTTTTGATTCGTTTGATATCGCTCCATCAATTGTCATAGCAAGTATCTTGCTTCCATGGCCTCCCAGACATAAAACAAAATTGATTTTCAGTAACGTGAGTCTCTTGACTTAATCTCCGCTCAATTTCCATCTCCATAACTTCATAGTATGGCTCATGAGCTTAATCCCACTATAATTTGCGCAATTTTGTACATCCCCTTTGTTCTCATTAATAGGGATTAAAGTGCTTCTTCTCCACTCACCTGACATTTTCTTAGACCCCATAATCTCGTTAAGCAACTTTGTGAACCAACTAATATCTTTCTCTACTAGACCCTTTCATACCTCAATAGGTATATTATCTAATCCAACAGCTTTTCCATTATCCATCCTCTTTAAAGCTTCTTCTACCACCAGCTCTCAAATTCTATGATAGGAAGTATAATTTTGGTCCCCATCTCTAGTATTTAGCCTATCAGTGTAATAAAAATTAGTGTCCTTCATTAAATAGCTTCTAAAAATAATTCTTCCATCTTTGCTTGAATATTGTTCTGTAACCAAGACTTTACCTTCTTCATCCTTAATACAAGTCTCTTGTCTTTCTTTCTCTACCTTTAGCAAACCTCTAAATAATTCCTTCTCCATCTTTGTTGCCTAAAGATTGGTATAACCCATCAAAAGCTCTAGCTCTTGCTTCACTCATCACCCTCTTGGTATCTTTCTTAGTTACCTTATATTTTTTCATATATTCAGCATTTCGACACAAGGATTATGCTTTATAGAATTCCCTTTTAAATTTAATGCTATCTTGCACACTTGCATCCCACCACCAAGATTCTTTACCCGTACGTCCCAAGCATAGTTATCACTCTCGGATAACGAAGCGGAGCGGCCGACCCCAAACGATATAGCAAGATAGCGCAAAGCAGGACGGCCGCTATTTTAGGCCAGTGGTGAGAACTGAGAAGGGAGGAGGGAGGAGAGGCAGATGGATATGAGGGGGAGAGGAAGAAGGAGAAGAGGAAGGAACTAGAAAAAAAAATAACGTGAGAGGGGGGAGAGTGGGAGTTAAAAACGGTAAAAAATATAATAAGGGTAAAATAGAGATTTACCAAGTAAAAATGAGGGTAAATAAGACATTTATAAAGATAAAAAGAGGGCAAATAAGAGAATTGATGAGTTAAAGAGGGCAAAATAGAGAATTGAAGTGTTAGAGAGAGTAAAATAGGAAGAAAGGAGAAAAGAGGGAATAGAAATGTCGAAAACCCTAGATCTAACTTGTGTGTTGCCGCAGGAGAGGATGAATCACACATCCAACAGCGACGTCGACGGCTAGGTGTGGCCGGAAGAGGGCTCCAGCGCTTTTCAACGCTATTGCTGCCGCGAAAGCGAGTGCTACCACAGCGACTGGAAAACACTTTGCCACGCTGTCCGATTAGTGGCCACCGACTGCTCTGATTCGTGTTGCCACGCCGCTATAGCGCGCTATTGACTAACCTGGTCCAAAGCCTACTGATTCCCAAAGTCTCATTAGCTATCTTCCTAATCCCTTTGGCCATCATGTCCTACATATCACTAGCACTTGCTTGTGCCTCCTAAAACACTTCCTCCAAAACCCTATGCTGAAAAGTCCTTCTTTTCCATTCTTCAATTGCAACGACTTCCTCATTGACACCCTACTATTGGTCTTTTCTCTTTAACCTCCTCTTAACTCTTACATCCATAACCAAGAATTCGTGTTGGGTAGTCATACTCTCTCCAGGTATGACTTTGCTATCCATGCAATTTCTTTATCAAAACAAAACCGATTAAAGAGCATGTCACCCCCCTTTTGTATGTGATAAGATACTCCTCCCACGTCCTAAAACATGTGAAGGCTATTGTACAATTGAAAGCTAATGAAGACTCTAGGATAGGTTTACCCTCTTCATTTGCTTCCCCCGAGTCATATCCCCCATGTAAACCCTCGTATCCTCGAGATGCACTCCTCACATGACCATTTCTCCTAGGAAAATCGTTTCTTCTAATGGTATTTGCTAAACTAAACATTCTAAATCCTCCTAGAATTTTACCTTGTGGTGCTCTCCCAGCCCAACCTAAGATGCATAAGCACTAATCATAATAAAGGTTTCTTGTTCCCCTACAAATCTATGATTTTGTCTCCTATTCCTTTGACATCCACCTACATCATTTCTCGATTTTACCTTGTCGGTGTACCAAAATTTAAACCAAAACTAGAAAAACTCCAAAACTGTAGTTTATTTTATTTATATATATATTATTTTATCCTATGTAGTCAATCCCAAATAGCAAAGCGTAGCAGCTGACCCCGAAACTCTATAGTGGGTAGTGAGATGGTTGCTACATCGAAGATTCGAGAAACAACATAAGTAATTTATACCATACACACATAAATACTCTAAAATAGAAAAATACACAGAATTAAAGACATACTCATAATTAATAATCAAATTCATTGTCACTAACCAAAAATAATGAATATAATAAAAAATATTTTAAAATTATAAGCATATATATATATCTAGGCAAAATATTTTGAAAAAAAAAATTGTATAGGACCAATCTACCTACTTTACCATATGTATATATATTTATATATATATAGATATTTATATATATATATATATATATATAATAAATAAAACCACATTAATATTAATATCTTGATTAAGTAAACACTCAGTAGAATGTTTTAATTTATAAACATGAAGATTACAAAGATAATAAATGTCAAGTGCAATTTACAAGAGAGTAATTAAGCTATCACTATTTCCTAAGATGCATTGAACCTTCTGCTTGGTGTACAAAGAATCTAGGCTACTTGGAAAGTGGAACATTAATGTGATTCTATTTCCAACAATATTATAACCAATAAAAATGTTGTAAGTAATGAGTTGGAAATCATTACCGTAAACTGATTGTAAAAGTCACTTAATGGAAGATAGAAAGACAAAAAAATAACAAAAAAAAAATGGAAAAGAAAAGGAAAAGGCAAACGAACCAAGCGCAAGATATATATAGAGGAAGGCACCAAACAGCGAGGTACAAGGAGGCTGGGGCTGCCGGAAATGGGACAGTCTGCCGGGGCTGGCAGTAAAATAGGGGTTTAAAATCCACTTCACAGCAGCGGCAGGAATTGGCTGCAATTCATGGCAGCGCACGCTACGCAGAAACGCCCTGCTACGTGCGATTCTGTTGCGCCCTAGTGTCGCTCCTCTCTACGACGTGCGGCTATTGGCCACTATTGACTACACAGATTTTATTTATGCCTACTGACGCAAATCCACATTGATAGGCCACTCTATGTATTACATGTACATCATACCTATGTTGGAACACAATTAAGACCCAACAGAGCACTATCCATAATCCAACTAATGTTTGCATGATAATCTACACCTAGCACAGAAAGTGATTTCTTCTATAAAATGATTTTGTCCTTTATGAAATAGTTCTTGCATGTTTGAATTTGCATAAATCATATGAAAAAAAAAAATCACCTTTTGTTTCAAAAACTCTATCAAAAAGATTTTGAACATAAGCTATTTTGAAAACATAATAGGCTAATCCAAGCATGCACTTACTTTTACATAATATACAAAAAATGGCTTGATACGGACTAGAGATCAATAACCCTTGTGACAACCTTCGAATTTACCTTTTCATTTCCACAAATAAAAGGAGAGAGGGAGAGAGAGGGGGGAATTATGGTCCAGATGTCAATGAAACAATAAAATACATTGTGTCAATGCATGCAATTAAATTAAGAATTAAATCACAGTCTTGCAACAAGAAAACACAAAATACCATAAGTAATTGATCCTCACCTACTGTGATTGATGAAAATTTGAGATCAGATTTGCTGCTAGACTCTCTTGTGCGTTCAGAACACAACTCCAAATCATTAACCAGCTAAGTGCAGAAGAAAGACAATTACCCAGCATGTGATTATGATATAAATCATTAAACAAACTAAAGCAACCACATAACATTACGTTGCTGAAGGAGGCAAAAATAAAAAAGGAGAACCAAATTACCTGCTCCCAAGACTTCTTGACCACTGCTAAAGTGGAATCATATGGCTGTTGCCTCACCTTCAGTTGAGAAAATTTATTCTCAAGACCGGTATATTCTAACTTCTGAATTTCTAATTTCTGTGTAAGCTTTTGATTTTGATACTGAAGTACAGCAATATCAAGCTGCAACATAAGAAAATAACACCCAAGTTTAAATGGTAATAGTGACACTGCTTATAAGATCAGTTCTTCCAATGAGGTGGATCAGTAAATGAACATGATGCACTAGATAACAATCTATATCACCATTCAAATGAAGTCCCATAAGGTAATAATCTTTTTCAGGATTTGGAACATTATAGATATATAGGTAAGCATTGATTTGCAAAGAAATGTAACTAAATCAGAAATTGCTTGCATAGATATAACTTTCCCTTTTCATAATTACTCAGTCATGTGCAATGCTGATAATCAAGCAATCAAAGGAATTAAGGAAGTTATTTGTGGTGTTTAGAGCAGGTATAAGTTTTTTCATCTTTGATAGAAAAAGAAATTCATTAAGAAGGAAGAGAATTACAAGAAAGGAGGATACCGAATCCTCTACCAAAAACACTACGTAGAGACATAAAACCAAGAATGGCCAACAAGCTCCAAAAAAAAAGAAACACAGAGCGCAAACTCTATCTGTATCCTCATAAGAAAACAAAAAGAAACACTTGGGAGCTAAGAGATGATGTAACAAGGCATGCCAATCTCTCTACATAGCTATCACGGAAACATCTCTAAAGAAACCATGTGCTGAACACGAAAAGCAAGTCAATTAAATGACCCTATCCCAAATGCTCTATCTACAGATGGAGAAGTTCCCTTGAAGATTCTGTCCAGTATAAGTACTAACCCCCAAATTAAGAGTAACAGGTCGATCTTCACTTCCAGTGCGATGTCATTTTCAATGTCAACCAAAGTTAGGAAAGGACTCACCAAAAAAAAAAAAGGAAAGGCTATCTTAAAACATATATTTCATACCCTAAGCAACCCAAAGCCAAAAAAGAGTATATAGCAACCGAATATGGCGATACATTAGCAGATGTTCAAAGCACAGTTATATTATCAATCAAAAGACAACAATCAATCGTATTAAAGTTAAAGACGCAATCCATGGAGTTAAACAATTAGTGCACTAAAATCAAATTAAAACACCATCCATTATATAAATGACACAAAACAGTAACAGAAACCTGTTAATATATTATAGGCCAAGCAAGCAAATTATAGAGGGTGTTTGCTGTTTCGTAAACTTACAATCAGTCCCCACAAAAGCAACAGCAACCAAGTCTTACCCCACTAGGCGGGATCAACGACGTAGATCAACATTGATCTCAAACCAATTCAAAACAAGCCTTTAAATTTGGTGTAAAGATAAGCCTACATATAACTTCAATCAAAACATGAAACTAATCCGAACCAATTTTCAGATAAAATTGGGAGGATGAGTTCTTCAAAGAATTAAGAATTAACTGACTTAGCAAACAAACAAAAATGAGAAAAACAAACAAGGAAAAACAGAAGTAAGTCGCAACAGACAAAACTTTACATTACACATGAATACTTTTCAGAATAAGACAACATATGTTACCCATACAATTTCTAGTTTACCATCATGCATGATCATATGCCAAGCCACTAAAATCCAAGCAACAAACAACAGTTAAAATTAAAATCTCAAAGATAGAATTAACACAAGAAAATCCGGAAATCCATGAAGAATTTTGAATTGAAATTTAAAACACAAGCTTCAGATATGAATAAAACAAAATAAATGGAAAATTAAACAGAAAATGGAACTACCTTTTTGTCTTCAGAAATGGGCAAAAAGGGTAGCTTCTTAGCAGTGGGAGCTGCAGCTGTAGGAGACAAGGAGCTAAAGTGACGTCGTTTTCTGTCTGACTCACCCATGCTCCCCATTGAAAACCACAAACAAACCCTAGAAACCACTCACTCCCACAACATCACAAAACAATCAAAACCCTTCACAAAGTGCCCCAGTTATCCACAAAACCAATCACAAGCTTCAATTACAAATCAAACACAGATTTCCCAATCGCTCAAAACCCTAATTCTAACACCACTCCGTGAAAATCAACACACAACACAAAAAATTAAAAAAATAAATAACAAGGTTTCTTATATGGTTCGAAACCTTGTCGTGTGAAATAGAAGCAAAGGGTTTCAAATTTAACTGTGTTCTTTCGTTTTTCTCTTTCTTTCTCTCTCACTCTTTATCCTCTTTCTCGGAAGCAGAAGAACCATTTTTCTCTCTCGCTCTGGAACACGACGGAGTGTAGAGAGAGAAATTAAATTTTCTAAGGTATTTGTATTTTTCTGGGGAGAAATTGTTTAAGTGTAATATCGGGAAGGTTTGAGGTTATTTGTGTAATTTGGGTTTACACGAGTGAAGAGCGTATCGTGACCTACATGAACCGAACGTCATTGTGGTAGGTTATTAACTTATTATTATGAATTTATGAACTATTTTAACTAACTATTAATAAATATTAATTGGGTTCTTCGCATGGTTAGGATTGTGAATGGATTATGAATTTTCCTTTTTCAATTATTAATATTAATTTATTAAGTTATATTTTAAAGAGAGAGAGAACCATTTTCCAAAATTAGGTTTTGAGAGGATGAACATTCATTTTCATTCATAAACGTTAATAATTTTATGTAAAAAAGGAAGAAAATTTTATCTAATTATATTTTAAAAGGAAATGAGTATTCATTTTTAGTCATAAATATTAAAATTAATTGAATAAAATATTATTTAATTAGATTTTGAAAGGAAATGGGTATTCTTTTTTAGTCATAAATATTAAAAATAATAAATTGACTAATTAATTATATTCCCAAACAGAAATATACATTTTGAATTATAAGATTTTGAAAATATTATTAATATCTTTTAAGCAGAAACTATAATTACAAAAGTAAAACTGTGTATATTTTAAATAATTTTTCTATAATAAAAGTTTATATAATTTTTACAACCTTCTCTGATAAACAAATAAGAAAATATAGAGAAAGCTATTTTGCATATTTAGACAAAATAAAAGAAAATATATCTTACTTTGATTGGTTCAAAGGCTATTGTTTTGAACATTTAGAATTAAAAACCTTAACTTCAGCTCGAAATTATGGAAAACAACTAAAGGAAAAGAAATAGCATCTGCAATTCCTCCTTTAGAAGAAACAAGTTTTATGAACATAGATAAAATAGATATGGTCGCTTTACCATTTAAAATGATGAAGGAACATAAATATTAAAATAAATATTAAAAATAATTAATTGAAAGGAAATGGGTATTCTTTATGAGTTTAATTTCTACGCACTGTCAGTGTAAAGATTTTTACCCTGACAACCAATCAGAAATCATAAAATTGATGACTTTTAAGGTAGTTAGGATAAGAATCAAATATTTGACATGGTGTGCCATTTTCTGATTGGGTGATAGTGTAAAAAAACTTTACACTGTCAGTGTATACCAATTAAATCCATTCTTTATTAGTCATAAATATTAAAAATAATTAATTGACAAATTAATTATATTCCTAAACAGAAATATACATTTTGAATTATAAGATTTTGATAAGATTTTGAATATTTTTTATGCATAAACTTTAATTAAATTTATGTAAAAAGGAGTTGTACTAAAATGTAAAACTGAGTATATTTTAAATAATTTTTCTATAATTAATAGTTTATAAATAAAACTATTTTTAAAATGCATCAAACTTATTTTTTATTGAAGATTACACTCGTATACTTTATGAAAGACTTAAATGCAAGGAGCTCCATTTATCTATTGGTCAACTATTATAATAATAATAATAATAATAATAATAATAATAACATTTTTATGGTTTAAAATTTAACAGTCTAACTCCTTAAATTTACCAAATCTTGTACATCAATTACATATTGAAGATTTTTAATACATGCATAAGGGGTTATATTTATTAGGAGTGTTGACGGATCGGTTTGAATCAGTTTTGAGGCAAAAAGTCATTTGATCTTAAGATTAAAACAATATGCATGTGGTTTGATTTGGTTTGAATTGATTCCGATAAAATTCAATTCGGATTGAATTTGTTGATTCGATTTTTACCGACACACCATTACATAATATTACGTCAAAGAATATAATACAAGCTAAATTGAATAAAATATTATTGATACATTCATGCAACACATTCATGATTTCATGTAACAATAACATTATATCTACTTCCAATTCCAGAACATGTCAAAATATATAACAAAAAGATACATTATATATAGCAAAACGTATCAGACTTTCAACATCTCGATACATCTTAAAATATATAGCAAGAAGATATATCTCAAACATCTCACACTTTCAACATCCTGATAAAATATATAGCAAGAAGTCAAAGTTCGAAAGTTCTAAAGTCAACAACATACATTAAATATAAAGTCTAACAAATGATAAAAGCCTTTAAGGCCACTGCCCTGACATTCAAACACGAAACTCCAAAGAATGTTGTTGTACTTGATAACTTGTTGCCAGCATTCAAGGCTACTACCCTGCCTTGTTAATCAATAACAGACGAAACCACTTGATCATATGCTGCCTGCAAAGCAAAAAGTACCAGGTATCTACAGTTACATATTCCAATAACTTGCAGATCCTAATAACTACAAAAATTAGCATGTATATACAGTTACAGATTCAAATAAGTGCAAAAATCAACAGGTATATAAATTTATAGTTACAACATATAAGTGCAATTTCTCTTACACTTACATATTCCAATAAACAGTAACATCTATTTATAATAAGATTCCAATATCATATTTCAAACGATTACAGTTACAAGTGTTTCGAGACAGTTACAATAATTTCATACCATTTCATTAAACAGTTACAATATGATATCCTCTGAGACAGTATAATAAGACAAACAAGTAATATGATCATGCCATTTCAATAGAATCAGCTCCAAGTGCAGCAACTAATCAGACTTAATATCAGATTCCTCTTCATTCAATTGTGGGATTGGGGCAAGTTCTAAAAATGTATAAAATCACTACGCCAGATTCGGGATTTAATAAAGCACACTTAACAACGATTTCGGGATGCATCGTTTTAAAAAATGTGCGGAGGTTTTTAAATCTCTCTCCCAGAGAAACTTTACTAAAAATTATACCTTTGAAAGCGTTTCCCCAAGAATACACTATCTTTACCCCATACCCTATTTTGAAATAATTTGGTCAAACATTATTAGCCTTTTATTGTAGAGGCACTATCTTAATATACACCTTTAATAGTGTTTAGACTTTAGACATACAAACGCTATTGAAAGTCAAACATAAAAGTGCTTGACCGAGGAAGTGTAATCTTTCTTCGTATTAAAACTCTCTGTCCGTTAGTTGTCACAATTCATGAACTCAAAGAAAAACCCGATATTCAACGCATCGAAAAACTATCCCTAATTAATTCCACCTTAATAGCTCATTGAACCCTAAGCCAATTTCTCCTATAAATAACTCTCTTGTGTGTGTTCGTATAAGTTATAATTCCACACTACAAATTTTATAAACTCTCCTTCTTCTTTGTATTCTTTATTTCTTCATATCTCTTATGACTTATGAGTTATGAATCACAATACAATCCAGAAAAGGGCAGTCCCTCCAAATTAAAAGTCATGACAGACGACAAAAAAATATGGGTAATAGAGGCGCCCAAGAAACGAGACGGTTGCGTCATCAAGAAGTTGTCACTCTCTGTATTGCAAGCTCCGTTCATCAATTTGCTTTTCTTACTTGTTTATCTCCCAAATATGAGGAGCTTGACAAATGTCAAGGGATTGAATTGGAGTTGGAGCTAGAGCTGAATGTTAAGGGATTGAGACTTGGAAACTTTTCATTTCAATTTTTCCTTTAAAGGACAACCAGAAATGAGATTCTGTAATTTTGCATTGCAAGATTCTGCTTTGTATCTCTGAATTTTGTTGTCAATAAATTTTGTAGCTTTACAATTTTTTAATTTTGTCAGGGTTTTTGGCCTACAAAAAGTTTCAAACTCAATATATATATTTTATTTGTATTTGTTTTGCTATCATGTACACACACAATAAGTATTTACATCAACCATAATAATTTTGATTTAAAAATATAAAAAATTACAATAAAAATAAATTTAAATATAATATTTTTTATAAAATATTTTTATTAATTTTAAAAGGCCGCACTCAAAATTCTTTTTAGGCCTCAATATATGGTAGGCCAGCTCTGTTCTCTAAAATATAATATTGCTAATTTAATATGCACTTTTCCCTTATATTCTCTTATACATTCATTCTTTTGCTTATATATATATATATATATATATATATATATATATTATTTATTATGCACATTTAATAGTGTCTCCTAAAAGAAACGCTATCTTTACCACATTGAAAACTTTAAAAATTGCGCTCCACCTTTTACAACGCTTTTCAGGTGAAGCATTGTTAAAAGCATTATTAAAACCAAAATGATCTAGGTGACCAACTCTCTGCCCGTTAGTTGACACAGTTCTTGAACATACAATAAACACGCTGATTAATCAACCTTCAACGTATAAAAAACTGTTCCTAATCAATTTTGCCTTAATAAATAATAACTCTCTTGAACAAAACTCTCCTATAAATAATTATCCCTTGTGTTCTTATCTTTCACACTCCAAAATTTACCAACTCCAAATATTTCTCAATCCTTCATGCTCTTCATTTCCGGAGTTCCCTTTATTGTTTGGGAAAGATGGAAGAAATCTAACCCAATAAAATCCAAAACATGGATGTAAGGCACAATGAAGTCCAAAAGAGACGATGTAAGGCACGATGAAGTCAAAAATGTAACTTTGTTTGTAAAAAGGAATCCTAACTCTCTGTTATAGTAGAAAGGGATGCCTTCCTTCTCATCCTCATCTCTTTCTCTATACTTTTCTTCCTCAACTGACTCAATGTAAGGCATAATGTTGCGAAAAAGGAACTGGAAGGATAAATTGCTAGTTTCCAACATCTTTCTTCTTGTGAGGATGTCTGTCAAAGATGTTACTATAGCAAAAGGATTGGCTATAAGAATATTTGAGGATGAGGCATAATGAAGTCCAAAACAGAATAGAGTATCAGGCGAGTATCTGGAAGACAAATGGCTGGTTTTCCAACCTTTTTCCTCTTGTGAGGATTCCGCAAAAGATGTTACTCCAAAAGGGTTGGCTATAAGAAAATTTGATGATGAGGCATAATGAAGTCTAAAATGAAAGAGAGTGTGTGTAACACCCCGTTTTTCATATAGAAGCCTTTATATATATGTTTGTATGTGCTATGTATGGTTGTATGCTATGTTAAGTTTAAGTAGGAATATGCCTTAGGAATGTTAAAATGGGGTTAAGTGGGATTTTATGGTGAAAAGTCCCTTCCTGACACATGAGTACGGTCGTGCTTATGCTCAGCACGACCCCGTGCTCGTTGGCGTGTTCGTGGCTGCTTGGGCCACGAGTACGGGCGTGCCCAAGTGGAGCACGGCCATGTCGGAAAACGGGAGTTTATGAATGAATGTTGCGGACCCGTGCTCGATGTTGAGCACGACCATGCCTAAGGTGAGCACGCACGTGATCAGGGTCTGACAGCTTAAATAGGTGAGTTCCGTGAAGGTCGCGAGCCAAACCCTCATTTTGACACTTTTGGCAATCCTAGTGTGACAGAAGCTGAAATGGCACAAAACAACACTATAAAGGGGGGGTTGAATAGTATTTTCGAAAAGCAGAGTTTAAGAAGCACAAAACAAAATCAGTAAATAAGAGACGCTTGAAGACAGACGCCTTTCTCAACAAACTGATCAGCAACTATTTAACATACCCGAGTTAGTTACTTTAAAAAGTTAAACAAACTGGATAATAAAGTAAAGGTTAGGGAAAGAGTATACTCAGAGATTTATCCTGGTTTACCCACAAACTTTGGGCTACATCCAGTCCTTGGCTTCACCAAGTTTTAACACTATAACTGATCAAGGTTACAGACGAGTATTATTTGCACGCCTAGCCTCTCTAAGCTCAACCACAAGTATTGTTTGCACACCTAGCCTCTTCAGGCTCAACAAGTATTCTTGAAACAAGCCTCTTCAAGCTCAGAGAGTTTTGAGAATGTTTTGAAGCACGGTTTCAAAGTTACAGTAGCAAATCAACCAATATTTAACACTATAGAGAGTGAATATGAACTTTGAACTTGGTGAGTTGCAAATGAGTTCTTCTTCAAATGATTTTCAGAGTGAGAATAAGATATGTGAGTGATCGATGCTTTCAGCTATTGAGTTCAAAGATGAATGATGTTCTTGAGTAATATAGTTTTTCACTGATGAGCAAATATTGGCTTTCTCTTAGTTGCTCATCACCGTGTTACTCTTGTATTCAGGTCTTCGACTTCTTCTATTTATACTTGATCACAGAGATCCGTTGAGATGCATTCAAAAGTCTTCAGCTTTGTTCTTCAGAAAAATAGCCGTTCTGACTTGATAATAAATGTTTTGAAGAACGTTGGGGATTTCTTGTTGGCAGCAGAGTATAGCAGACATGTTTTTCTAGCTTTGGGCAGTGTTCTTTCCTTATTTCTGCAAGACTTAGAAAAGCTCAGATAAAGTAGATTTTCTCTTACTTACATAAGGAATGCTTGTAACACCCTTCTCGAGTGCTACATCGTACGTGACATTTTAAGGCCGAAGAGTAAGTTAATTAAAATTGGCTATAAAAGAATGGGGTAATTTTTTTTCTTTTTTTCTTAAGTCATAAATATAACTACTTTGATTTAAAGGAATGGACAATAAAATATTCCATTATCATAATTAAGGTGAGTTCGAAAATCATTTACATAATACCCAACCCGACTCATAAACAAAATCATTGAAATACACAGATCCAGTATAAAGATATGGAGACGCAGCTCCTAAAATATAAGATACTTGGAGTCGCAGCTCTATAAACAGTAACATTAATTCCCAGACATACCCAGCTGGCCAAACTAAAATAGAAGGACAATTCTTTCTCTTACATCGTGGAAAGGATAAACCCAACTGACGAGATCTAGTGGAAACTCTATTTGAGTCCACTACTGACATCGTCACAAAAACACTATTGGAGCTACTACAATAGTAACTCTCGAACTAAGCCCTTTCCTCTTCCAAGAGGAAAAACATGGTCTATGAACCATCGACAGTCTGGAAGACGTATACTAGAAACTTCAACATATCGTCTGCATGCTCGAACCTCAATCTCTACGATGCGTCAGCCAAAGGACATCTTGACGTCTCAATCTTCTAAAAAGAATACAGAAGACACCAGCCGACATAGGCAATATAAAATAAAGAGGTGATATTTCCATTTATCTTACGCATAAAGCAGACATGCAGTGGTACAACTCACAGGTGCATAATACAACAGTCATATATTCCTCTTATCTCCCATTTTAATTCTTTAAACCCAAAACTCCAAGAATATACTATACCAAACTCAACGGTAAGCTTATCAAGCATACCGGACACGGTTTGTCCATCGAGGTAAACTGATTGAAACCGTATAGTCCCATTCCTACACAGCTTCAAGGAATATCCGATTCTAATATCGGAGCTAATTTGATATTTTGGAAAGAAATGGTCAGTATAGGTTTCACATCCGCCCACCTCAGGCACCATGTGTGGCTAGCTGACTAGGCATACAAGGCTTAAATCATAACATACGTACAATCATAATCATATGTGATCTCAAACTCTTTGTAACACATCAGGCTCTTTATGAAACCTCTACAATCGGAACTCGGCTTCCTGGGCACAACGACCTCACCGAACATAGTATCAACTATGTATCTGGGCAAAATTGCAGGAACGTCCAATTGGTCTATCCATCGGATAACCTTGTGATTCCACCAGAATCCATTTGATGTCAATCTCTGACAAACGATATTCTCAGGTACAAATCATCGGCTCTTCACTAATCCACAGTTCTCAAACAGACTTGTCATGTTTGTGTAAAGATATTTTAAGGCACTTACTTACAAGTCCTAACACATTATGAAATTGGGTCAACAATCCAATCATTTATTTCTTTACACATTTCTAATTGAGCCTTTCTCTTGGCTTCCAAGAAATCAAGTAACTCTCAGTCCATTAAATCTTATGGAGGTATGGATAATGAATTATCCACACTTTACGAAAAAATGGTCTTGCTTCACCATAAGTCATAAATCATTAAGTTCATATTTTCACCAAGTCATTCATGACTTAGGTTTTGCTCTTTGATGTAGATACTAGTCTTTGAAGACTAAATTTCTCTTTTGTCTTAAAACTAAAACCTTTGGTTAAAACCAAATCATTTTGAAATCGGATTCCATCAAAGTACATAAGTACTAAATTCCTCAAAACAATTTCTTGAAAAACGTCAAAACTCTTAAAATATCGTTTTACTGTTTTTTTACTGTATTTTAACTTAAATTCTATATTTTCACAAATATAATCATTTTTCTCACATCCTTCACTTTCCTAAGTTATCATACTTATGTTAAAGTATTTAAATACTGATTTCAAACTTTACATCATGGTTTTCTCAAAAATCTTTAGAAACGTTTGACGACGGTTTCGTCGCTTTTTACTGGTTTTAGGCCCAAAAGTCATACTTTTGAAAATATGGTTCTTCACCTCAAATCTATTACTCACCTAGGTTATAATACTCATATTAAGATGTTGAAACACTGATTTTACAGTTTCCTTTCCATATATACGAAATTCCTAAAAATTTGACCGAACGTCGTTAAGTTTATAAATCACGTAAACCATTTTTCAATGATTTTAAACTCTAATAGTCCAAGACTCATTTTGGAGTTTTAGAACACTTTGTTAGACATGAAAAACAGTCTCTAACTGTCCAATTACATTTATTTTCAAAAATTGCAGTTTAATCCCTAAACTTTCATTAATTACAGAAAGGTCTTTATTCACTTAAAACCTTGTAACATTTTATTTACAACTTCAAATCACACCAAACCAACTTTTATAGAAATATTTTTCCAGTCCTCATAAAAATTCCAGAAATTACATTTCTGCCCCATACTTTATAATATTTGCAAAAAGGTCCTTGTTTACTAAAAAACTTATATCTTTTTATGTATTAATCCAAATAATACCAAACCAAATTCTATGGCCTTATCTTATCATTCACTTCAACTGTATGACATATTTTCATATTTGTAGTTCAGTCCCGCAATTTTCTAGAAATTGCATAAAAGTCCTTAAAGACTCATAAATTCATATCTTTTAACATACATATCCAAATCAATCGAAACCAATTTCTATACTCTTATATACTCATTTACTCCTTATAAAAATTATCCAAACAAATTAAATCCTCATGGAACTCACTGAAACAGTTATGGCCGAATGGCCTCAAATAATTTATATTAGGTATTTTTCTTAACAAATCAAGCAAACAACAATCATGGTTCCAACTTAAGGTCATTGGAACCAAAACAACCATATGGCATATCATGCCACAATCAAGTACCAAATCAAATCCTCCAAGAGGATCACACACATATGCAAATAAATATATAAATTTCACACTTAGGAATTACAAGACTATATAGACACTAAATAAACCATCAACATATCTACATTAAGGTAGGATAGTAGTAATCTCCCCCCTTACCTCTTGTAGATCCCTTAAAACAAGCAAGGATGATCTTGTTCTCCTAAGGATGGTCACGGTTTTGCTTCCAAAATCCTAGAGATCAACACACAAAATTCAAAAGGATTATACAACTAAGCTTAGACATAACCAAAGATAGGAATCAAGGCTTAGATCACTTATCTCAAGCTAAAAGGATGAGGATCAAGAGATTGATGTTCTTGACCAAGAAATACCCATTTTTGTAGAAGGTTCAAAAGGAAAATTTGTGTGAGATAGAATAGGCTTAGAATGTCTAGGAGAGCATGGATATGCTATTAGTTTTTCAAGAAAGCACTTGGTTGATAATTTTCTAGAGAATGGCCGAATTATACAAAGAGATAAAGGAAGGAATTTCTTGTTCCATGTGGATTTTCTTGTGAGATGAGAGAGTCTTAGAAGGATGAGAGGATCATGGATCTATGGTTGATTCATGAAACAAGCTCTTGGATGATGATCTAGTGATGATGGCCAAATTTCATGAAGAACATGAAAGAAAGGATTTTGTTCTTGGCAAATATGATAAGTTGGAATTGAAATGAATGAAGATTAGAGTAGAAGAGTAGCTGGTCGAATTTACCTAGAAATGGAAGAAAGAATAGAAATGAAGACTTCTTGAAACTTAGTAACTAAGTAAGTTGTCAACTTAATGTTCTAAGTGAAATGAAATGGATGAAGGGTGAGAAAGTGGAATTGGCCGTGTATGTCAAGTGAGGAGGAAATATTTTGGTTGATCAACTCAAGTGAAGACCATGGTTGGATGCTAACCAAGTTAAGTTAGGTTAAGAACTAAAATATAATATTTTAACCTAGGCTAGTCTTATGAATCATTATGCTAGGGAATGAACATGTGGTGGAGGTAATTTGGGAGGTGTGGCCGTGTGGTTTACCAAGTGTTTGAGAAGATATTTTGTTTTGTTTATTCTTAAATGACAACTATGGTTGAAGCTTACCAAAGCTTGGTTAGCATTGATGAGGGAGGTGAGTCACTACCATGACTCACCATGGTGACTCATCCCCTATGAGTCATCATGGATGACTTGCCGTTCTGTCTCTCGGTGTATCTCTGTGCATCCGTGTCCGATTCCGTTGTTTACCCGATTAGGGTTTTTGAGAGAAAAATGATGAAATGAAAGCAAAATGAAATGAGTTTGGTTTAGTGGAGGGGCTGCACGAAATTGAGTGGGTGAGAGGGTATTTTGGTCAAAATTTCACTTAGAGACACTTTTGGAGTTTCACTTAAAGACCAAGAGCATTTTGGTCTTTTTACTAGAATAAATATCATGATATTTTGGTGTAATTATTATGCTATGAAAATTTGTGTGGTGAAGGTGCTCCTAGGGTGATGTGGCCGTGTTCTACACCACATGAAGGAAGACAAGTCATATTGAAATTGTCTTGTGAACCATGGTTGAATTAACCAAACATAGATTAAGTTAACTTAGGGGTAAATTGGTCATTTCACTTGAAGTCATCATGATAAATGGGTGGTAATGGTGAGTAGGAGGTGTGGCTGATTTGTGACCACATGTGAGGGAGAAGAAGCAAATTTGATAATGTTTTGCCTTAACCGTGGTTGTCATTTAACTAGGATAGGTTAGGTTATGGGCATTTTAGTCTTTTCACCTTAACCATCATTACTTGTCATAAATGAGTCACCCCTATGAGTCACCACCCTAGGTGGCAAGATGTCCTATCATCCAAAGTCCAGTTTTGTCTCTGCACGTTCGTTCTCGACTCCGTCGATTACCCGTTTATTGATGATGCGCCCGAATGAAGTATAATAACTTATTTATTTTGAAAATTATCAAAATAACCAATATTGTTGAAAAAATATTATAAACCTAAATCGTTTCGTTTACGAGTCCAAATTAGGTTTTCTGATCAGTAAACTTTTACTGTCAGTAAAAAACACAGACCGGGTTCCACATGAATTCTAAACCTAAAATTTCGCCGTAAATTCCTTCGATATAGAAGGTCTCAGCTATGATTTTTTTTTCTTCAAAATCATTTTCTAGATCCCCGCTAATAATATAAAATATAATACCGGTCAAGACGCGAGAAAACGGGGTGTTACAATGCTTTTCTGTAGCCTAGCCCTTTTGTCTTTTCTCCTTTCTCTGATTTCGATGGAAGACAAGAAATATATTATTAAACTTATTTCAAGTTTAAATTAACTATATTTCAAATCACATTTGCTTTTGAATCAGAGATTAAGTGATTTCTTCATAGAGAGCTTTTCTCCTTGGCGCGTGCTTTAGTGACACAAAGGAGACTTAGCATTTCACATCTTATAAGCTTGTGGATGTTTGAATTAAACAAGTTATTTTGACAGAAGAGTGGTTATGACTTTGTCAGAAGCTTATACGCATACTGAGAGAGATAGACGCTTCTTGAAATGTGACTTCTGGTTCTTGTTCTAGTTTGTAATCTTGATCCTTCTTCTTTCAACTTCCTTCAGAAGATGGTATTTTTATTCTTCGAATACTTGATCATGAATTTGATTATGAACTACTTCAGGCTTCTTGATCTTCAATAAGAACAGAACAGAGTATTGCTTGATGCTTTCTTCCTTCCA
Source organism: Echinosophora koreensis (assembly GCA_035048595.1). NCBI lineage: Eukaryota > Viridiplantae > Streptophyta > Magnoliopsida > Fabales > Fabaceae > Echinosophora > Echinosophora koreensis. Next base: position 2,280,298 of record JAPCYP010000058.1, on the reverse strand, counting down.
TTATCTTATTGAATGGATAAGTCCTTTTTCTTTAGTTTCCAGTGAAGATGACAGTAGTTGAATACTTTTCTTTAGTTCTGCTTGTTGTTCTTCTTCATAGTTGATTTGTCTGAGAGATGTTGATATAGGCTTCAGTGTGAATCAGACTTCAGACGCATTGTACTTTGACAGCTTTGAATCAGACGCTTGTATTTAAGCTTTTGATCCTTTCATAATCTTTTGGTGACTTGATCTGCTAAGATAGAATTCTTTGGCTACACAACTCAAGTAGATGATTAGCAATATTCAAATGGTTCAATGTAAAATCGATTGTTTAATGTTTGAGTTCATTAAAACACACAAGGGCCACAAGAGTGTGAGTCAGACGCATGACGAGTCAAACGCTTTGTGACTTAACATTCTCCCCCTTTTTGATGATGGCAAACATTCCATATATTTTATATTGAACAAGCAAAAGGATATATAGATGATAAAATTTTAGCACAAACACATAAGAGATTGTCAAATTATTTTGTTACCAAGAAGGTTTAGAGACTCCCCCTAAACTTATGTTATGCTTATGACAGCGAAGAGTTTTATCCTAACAAAAACATATGCTTGTATAAATTATTTGCCATACATTCTTACTCTTTCTCTTTTAATCTTTCGTTATCTAATTTGATATTCTTTCTTACTTACTCTTTATCCCCCTTCTGGTATTATCAAAAAGGTAAGCACTTCGGTACATTTGGCAGAAAATCAAACAAGTAAAGTTGATAAATATCAATACAGTCTATACTACCAAACAGATACGAGAGAAATTTAACCATCATGATAGATAAATATGAGTCCAAAAAAATGCTCAATCAAAAACATTTAATCAACAGTTCAAAATAGACCAAAAGGATAGAAATTAAAAAGAAAAAGCATCATTGAAAGACTTTTTAATCAATTCATCTTCTTGAGGATCTTGTGGAGAAGATTCACTACTTGTTTCATTCCTTGTCTCATTCCACGCAACTCAGCTCTAGCTACAGGATCACTGACATACGCAAGATTATGTTCAGCTCTTTGAACAACTTCAACATGTTGAGGGTCTTGTTGCGGGATCTCAGATTCTTCATTGTTTTGTACAGAGTCCAAAAGGAGAGGGATGTGTGCAACCATTTCTTGATCTGAATTCATTGCCTCATGGTAATTGTCATACCATGGCAGAATTAAAGCATTTGCAGAAGGTGCAGACATAGCTTCAGGAGGAGAAAGGGATTCGAAGCTTGTTTCAACAGTGTGCAGCCAGTTAAGGAGTGACTTTTGTGACACCCTTCTACCCCGCATATTATAAGCCATTTAATTTAAAAAAAATTAAAAGAAAACATGCATATTACTGAAATAAATAAAACATTTGTCCATGGGTAGAAAAGTCCCACATGAACCAGTTACAACGCGAAAATGAAATAAGTTTAAAACCGTAAAAACGTAACAATCAATGAATATATCCGAACCCCGATGTCACCTACAGAGCTGGTATAACCGTTCCGGGACAAACATCCACGGAATTACAACTGAAAACTAACATAACATAAACATAAGCCCTAACTATGAGTGGCGGCTCCTCAGAGTCACTCCTCTCTGGGCTGCTCGTCATCTTCTGCAAGGTGCCAATCAGGCCAAACACAAACAAACATGGGGAGTAAGAATCATGTAAACATAATAGCAAGGAGATAGGCAGTAAAGTAAACAGCAACCATAACGACATCATATCAAACATCAACATCATCATCATTGTTATGCTATGCAGTGCAATGCAGTCCTACTCCACTAAACCATCAATGCATGTGGATCCACTAAACTCGGGATGAACGACTTCGGAGTTAAATATCCACATTGAGAATCTACTCAACGCCGGAGAATCTACTCATTGGATAGCCAACGCATCAAACCAACGAATGCCTCATCAAGAGGGCAGTAGGAGAATCTACTCCAACCGTGGATGGCCAGATCGACGTACTCTAGGACGACCTCCCCTATGTCAAACATCCCTAAAAAACATCTCCGATGCAATGCGTATGCAACACAACAACAACGGCAACACTACCTCCATAACTCCAACGGAATTGATCGAAGATAACAGCGGAATCAACCGCAACGGCATGCCTCGCGGAATCTACCCGAGGACTTAAGCGGAATCAACCGCAGTACCTGGGGCAAACTCTCGGTCACTAAGGTACACAGCAACATCAACACCTCAAACCCAAACCGCGGGGTCAAGGCTTCCTTGGCCAAAAAGTACCAAGGCACAGATCATCAGCTTGCGGCACCCGATGGGCACCGACTTATCAAACTCAACACCTCACCATCTCATCATCTTTAATTATCTTAAGTAGACATTAGCCAAGTTGTCTAATAATTTATCATCATAGGGAAGTGGTGTTTGAAACCCCTTAAGTCCTTTAATTCTGTTCTGTCCAGGTGGGTTGAGCACGGTCGTGCTCGTAACCCAGCACGGTCGTGCTTAAGCACGTGAGGGGCATGCTCCCCTTTAAGTGAAGCACGGTCGTGCTGCTTATTGAGCACGGTCGTGCTCAGCAGCATGGTCGTGCTCTTTGTCCTGCACGGCCGTGCTGAACAGCGCGGCCATTTTCCCAGAATGCAACTGAGAGTGCTGTTCTGGGCAGGAACAGTAACCGTGTTTTACCCAAATTCAAGAAATAAGTCCGTTAATCATCCTACGTCGATTATCGACACGTTTTAGACATTAAAACTCATCATACAAACAGCATTAACTTCAATATTGGCATCAACCCAAACAACATATTCATCTCAACAATTAACCAACAACATCATGCTCATATTCAACATAAAATCATCATCAACAATTTGAAGCATTTAACATACAATCATAAACCAGCCAGAACATACATCATGGATATAGCTACATCATAAAATCATTATATCAATGACAACGGGGTTATGGGGAACCCCTTACTTTACACTAGCCCCAAACCTATGCAACACTACCCTTCTCCCCATACCTGGATTGAAGGTAGCTCCCTAACAGCGTCCTAAACAGCAACCGATTCCTTCCCTTATGGCGGCGTTCACTCAGACCAGCCTTAAACAAACAGATCAAAAACGGTGTTAGTTTCCAAACTATAAAACGAAAGGAAACTAAGGAAAGGAACGTAACGTTACCTATACACGAAGTGCAGATGAAACCACGTCCCCCTAGAGTCTCCAATACTCAAAACCACACTGAGTATGAAGGAAAAAGGGAAGAAGGGAATTTGCAGCCGTACTAGGGTTTTTGTAACAAGGAGTGAAGTGTACGGTGCAACCCTTGAGTCTGCTCGACGTATATAGGCCCAGACTTGAGCACGGTCATGCTCGACTTAACGTTACGAGACGCGGTCAACATGTTGAGCACGGTCGTGCTCAACTTAAAATCAGAAACACGCTCCTGACTTTAAGAATGGGCGTGCTGGCTAATGAGCATGGGTGTGCTCATGTACCAGAAAGGGACTTTAACCAAAAAATCCCACTAAGCCCTAGACTGATAAATCCAACTTAATAAACTCAGCTTAAAGAAAATAAATTCCGAAAAACAGGGTGTTACAACTTTGAGGTTCCGCTTACTCGTAGTTTAGGATTTCCTTTTTGTTAGTCGTTTATCCGAAGTATTTCCGGATTGTTGGTTACTAACTCTGTAATGTGACATCGTGGTTGGGTTTAAGTTTTTCAGTTTGTGTTATGTTTATGTTTTATTTCCGCAAATGTTTTGAGAAGTTCTCAGTTCATGTGGTACCTTTTACCTATGATTTATATTTAATAAATAATAAATAATATGCATGTGTTTCTTTTATTTTATTTTATTTATTTTGTTATAAATACATGCGGGGTAGAGGGTATCACATTTAATGGTATCAGAGCAGGTCTGTCCTATCAGGCCATGGTATGAGTCTATTATGTATCTTCTGTGTGCTCTTATTTGAATTGTCTATATTTATTATAGACACAATAATGCATAGTGATAAGAATCTATAGTTCTTCATGCTTGGTTCTCTATATTTAATAGTTGTCTTGGGCAAGTGCAGGAACCAATGGCAGGAAGAGGTAGGAACGACCAAGCTATCGCTGATGCTTTGGCACTACTTGCCAATGCTATAAGACAGAATCAGAACAACAACAATGGAAGACCAGCTGAATTTCATGGTCTGGATAAGTTCCAGCGGAATATTCCACCTTCCTTCAAAGGAGCTTATGACCCTGAAGGTGCTCTTCTGTGGGTGCGGGAGATTGAGAAGATCTTCCAGGCTATGGCGTGCAATGATATTCAGAAGGTCATCTTTGGGACTTTCATGCTGATAGAGGAAGCTGAGCGTTGGTGGGAGAATTGTCGCCATCGTATGGAAGCTGAGGGTATAGTGGTTACTTGGAATGCCTTCAAGGACAAGTTCTTGGAGAAGTACTTTCCAGCTGACATTCGAGGAGCTCGATCGTTACTACATACTCTATCAGTATGTGACTGATGATCGCTCTAAATGAGTGAAGTTTGAGGATGGTCTGCATCTAGAGATCAAGAAAGCTATCAGCTACCAGGAGATCCGTGTCTTTTCAGTCTTAGTGAACAAGTATAGGATCTTCGAGGATGCCTTCAAATCCAGAGCGGCAAACTACAAAAGTGCAGATGTTCAGGGTAGCAGGAAGAATGATTAGAAGGACAAGGGAAAGCAGGGTCTAGTTCCAGCCGGCTGGGACTTCAAGCAGAGTGGCAAGAAGCCCTAGTTCTCTACAAACAGGTTTAGGAATTGGGATGCTTCTGCTCCTAGGCCCATCGGATGCAGCAAGTGCGGGCAAGATCATTTCACCACTCAATGCAAGGAGACCGATGTCATTTGCTTCAAGTGTGGCAAGTCTAGCCACATCAGCCGAGAGTGTGGAGGGACGAAGTCAGAACCGCAAAGTGCTAGCAAGAATCAGAGCTCCCAAGCTAATTGACTGAAGATCAGTAGGTGAGTCTTTACTCTTAGTGGAGCTGAGGCCTCCGAGTCCGAGGACTTGATCCAAGGTATGTGCCTCATCGATGGAACTCCTTTAGCTGTTTTGTTTGATTCGGGTGCAACTCACTCGTTTATATCATATGACTGTGTCAAGAGTCTTAAATTTCCTGTGACCCTTCTTGATTGTGATTTAATTGTTGCTACACCCACAACCAGTTCTTACTTCACATGCATGCAAGAATTGTCTCATTACCATTGATGGTAGAAATTTCATAGTTGATCTTGTGTGCTTACCCTTGAAATAACTTGATGTTATTATTGGTATGGACTGGTTATCTTCCAACCATGTCCTCTTGAACTGCTTCGATAAAACCATTTTTTGGAAATTCGATGGAGTCTAAGGATCTAATATTTCTCTCTGCCAACCAAGTTAAGACTTCTGTGAAAGAAGAGGCCCAAGTTTACATGATGTTGTCTTCCCTGGAAGTAGGGAGCAAGCCTGATGTTGGGAATGTGCCAATAGTGAGAGAGTTTTCGAAAGTGTTCCCTGGGGATGTTTATAACTTACCCCCTGAGAGAAATGTGGAGTTTACCATAGACTTAATACCGGGAACGAGACTCTTATCCATAGCAACCTTATAAGATGTCTCCTCTAGAGCTAGCAGAGTTGAAGAAATAGTTGGAAGAACTGATTCAGAAACAGTTTATTAGGCCAAGCGTCTCCCCATGGGGAGCGTCAGTATTGTTGGTAAAGAAGAAGGATGATAGCATGAGGTTGTGTGTCGACTATCGACAACTCAACAAAGTGACCATTAAGAATAGGTATCCCCCCAGGATTGATGATCTTATGGACCAGTTGATAGGAGCTTGTGTTTTCTCCAAGATAGATCTGAGATCAGGATACCATCAAATTCGGGTTAAGTCTGAGGACATCTCAAAGACTGCGTTTAGAACGCATTATGGTCACTATGAGTATTTGATTATGCCCTTTGGTGTGACTAATACTTCAGCTGTGTTCATGGATTATATGAACAAGATCTTTCACTATTACTTGGATAAGTTTGTGGTGGTTTTCATAGATGACATCTTAGTGTACTTCAAGACCAAGGGGAACATGAGGAACACTTGATGGTGTTTTGCAGACCCTTAACGAGTAGCAGTTGTATGCTAAGTTGTCTAAGTGTGAGTTTTGGCTAGAAGAGGTGAGTTTCTTAGGACATGTCATCTCTAAAGGTGGAATAGCCGTGGATCCGGCTAAGGTGGAAACTGTGCTCCACTGGGAAACAGCAAAGTCGGTGACCGAAATTAGGAGTTTCTTGGGTTTAGCAGGGTACTATAGAAGGTTTATAGAGGGTTTCTTTAAAATAGCTTTACCCTTGACCAGTGTCACCAAGAAGGGACAGCTCTTTGTGTGGGACTCTAAGTGTGAGAAGAGTTTCCAAACTTCGAAGGAAAGGTTAACATCTGCACCAGTTTTAATTTTGCCCAATCCTAGTGAACCTTTCATAGTATACTCCGATGCCTCTAAGCAAGGTTTAGGTGGAGTGTTGATGCAGGATGGTAAGGTAGCATATGCCTATAGGCAGTTGAAAACCCATGAGAAGAATTACCCTACCCATGATTGGAATTAGGAGCTGTAGCGTTTGCCTTAAAAAATTGGAGGCATTATCTTTATGGAGCAAGGTTTGAAGTCTTTAGTGATCATAAGAGTTTGAAATATTTGTTTGACCAAAAGGAGTTGAATATGAGGCAACGTAAGTAGATGAATTTCTTAAGGATTATGATTTTGAGTTGACTTACCATCTAGGAAAAGCCAATGTGGTGGTAGACGCTTTAAGTAGAAATGCCTTGCATGTTTCAGCCTTAATGGTTAGAGAAATGGATTTGATTGAGGAATTTAGAGATTTGAGCTTAGCATGGGAAGTTACCCCTATGAGTATTAGGGTTGGAACTTTGAAGATCACAAATGGTTTGATGGATCAGATTAGGAAAGGTCAGAAAATATATGGGTACCTCTTAGATCAGAAGGAGTTGCTTGCTCCGGGTAGAAACCTTAGTTTTAAGGAAGGAACAGATAGAGTTTCGAGGTTTCAGGATAGAGTTTGTATACCAGATGTTCCAGAGCTTAGGAAGTTGATCCCCGAGGAAGGTCATAGGAGTGGCTTGAGTGTTCACCCAGGTGCCAATAAGATGTACCAGGACTTAAAGCGTATGTTTTGGTGGCCTAGAATAATAAAAGATGTGGCTGAGTTTGTCTATGCGTGTCTAGTGTGCCAAAAGGCTAAGATAGAACACCAAAAGCCTTCAGGTAAGATGCAACCTTTGAGTATCCCAGAATGGAAATGGGATAATATCCATGGAATTTGTGTCTGGACTCCCTGGGACTCCAGTTGGTTGCGATGCTATATGGGTTATTGTGGATAGGTTGACTAAACCTGCTCACTTCATCCCTATGAACATGGAATATCCTTTAGAGAAGTTGACAAGGTTTTACATCAGGGGATAGTTAGATTATATGGTGTACCCTCTAGTGTAGTGTCAGATAGAGACCCTAGATTTACCTCTAGGTTCTAGAATAGCTTGCATGAAGCTTTAGGGACAGAGCTTAGACTAAGTTCAGCTTACCAACCACAGACTGATGGTCAGTCCGAGAGAACCATCCAATCCTTAGAGGACTTGTTGATAGCTTGTGTGCTAGAACAGTCAGGTAGTTGGGACAAGTTTTTGCTTTTAATAGAGTTCACCTACAACAATAGTTTTCATTCGAATATTGGAATGACACCCTATGAATATTTGTATGGGAGGAGGTGTAGGACACCTTTGTGTTGGAATGAACCTGATAAGAATGTGGTGCTAGGACCCGAGATAGTGCAAGAGACTACCGAGAAGGTGAGAATGATCCAGGAAAAGATGAGAGTGGCACAAAGCAGACAAAAGAGTTATCATGATAAGAGGAGGAAGGCCCTCAAATTCCAGGAAGGTGATCATGTGTTCTTGCGAGTTACTCCAACAACTGGGGTTGGTAGAGTGATGAAAGCGAGAAAACTTACTCCTAGATTTATTGGCCCCTACCAAATCCTGAAAAGAGTTGGCGAAGTCGCCTACCAAATAGCTTTACCATCTTTTTTATCTAACCTTCATAATGTTTTCCATGTGTCTCAACTTCGAAAGTACTTTCATGATCCTAGCCGTGTGATAGTACCCGATACAATTCAGTTGAAAGAGAATTTGACCTTTGAGGTGCTACCTCTTCGAATTGAGGATCGAAGGATGAAGCAGCTAAGAAGGAAGGAAATTTCCTTGGTTAAAGTAGTTTGGAGTGGGGCTACTGAGGAAAGTACTACATGGGAGCTGGAAAGCAAGACGATGGAAGCATATCCGCACCTTTTTAGCGGAGGTGAGTAGAAATTTCGAGGACGAAATTTTTATAAGGGGGTGGAATTGTAACACCCCTTTTTCTTATAGAAGCCTTTATACGTTTGTATGTGCTATGTATGGTTGTATGCTATGTTAAGTTCAATTAGAAATATGCCTTAGAAATGTTAAAATGGGGTCAAGTGGGATTTTATGGTGAAAAGTCCCTTCCTGACACATGAGCACGGCCGTGCTCATGTTCAACACGACCCCGTGCTCGTTGGCGTGTTCGTGGCTGCTTGGGCCACGAGCATGGTCGTACTCAAGGGGAGCACGGTCGTGTCGGAAAACGGGAGTTTGTGACGTGAATGTTGCGGACCCCGTGCTCGATGTTGAGCACGACCATGCTTAAGGTGAGCACGCCTGTACTTAGGGTTTGACAGCATAAATAGGTGAGTTTCGTGAGGGTTGCGAGCCAAACCCTTATTTTGACACTTTTGGCAATCCTGGAGTGACAGAAACCTCTCCTTTTCCCTTTCCTTTGAACCCTTCGAAGTTCTGGGTGTTCTTGCTCTAATCTAGGAGAGAAGTCATGCGCGCTTGTATCAGTAAAGGTAAAGTAGTTATCCCTCTGTTAATATCTTTCCCTATTTCTTGGATTTAGAGATTAATTAGTTATCCTTTTTGTGTTCGGCCAAGGCTTGGGGAATTCGTTGAGCCGCTCGAGCGAAACAGAGTATAGTTGTTTACGCTTGGCGTTAGTGGCACCTTCAAACCAGATATGGGGAGAAAGGATTAGTATAACATATAGGCAATGTGGTGGCGTAAGATGAAGGGTTAACCTATGACCCTGTCGTGTGCTAAATGCTAATTGATGTTTGGTTGCTTCGTATGAATATCTATGTTTATTCTATGTTGGCTGTTTCAATTATGAATTGTTGTTGATGATGATGATGCCATGATTGTATGAATTAATGTTGGAATTGATGTTGCCATACTATGGATGTATGCTTGGGTTGTTGGTGCTGTTATTACTGATGTCAATGTTAATAAGATAGTAATTAAAAAAAGATTGGTAATGATGTTTAAGAATTAAGGGATAATTTCCCAATGTTCATAAGACTCGAATCATAGTAATGAGAGGCAAGGTTAATGTCCAATGGTATAGACAAGACCCTAGGCTTGATTCATGAGTGTGGTAAGGATGTTCATAATGAAATAGAATTAAAAGGGTTAATCCCCACTAATTATAAGACATGGAGATTAATACTTAATGGTGTAATTAAAGGCCTATAGGATTGATCTATGAATGCCCTAGGAAGCTTGGCAAAGGTTTCCAACCCTTTTGCCCAAATCAGTACGGCCATGCTCCAGTAAGCACGACCGTGTTCAACTTAAAGACCAGCACGTCCGTGCTGGGGAACAGCATGACCGTGCTCTCCACACAGAGTTAAACGTTAAGACAAGAACAAGGGTGTTTCACCCAAATGGTTCCCTATGATGAAATAAGACACCAATCGAAATAAAAGACAAGTTAGATAATATTATAAAGACCCAACGAAGATAATCAAATACAAACATAAAGATGGTTAAGATGGTAACGATGGGTTACCATACGTTGTTATGCTTTGGTGCTTATTGGCCAAAGTAACCTTGATGCTTATTGGTCAAGGTGTTGACAATATTAAACTCTGATGCTTAATGGTCAGAGTAGCCTTGATGCTTATTGGTCAAGGTGTTAATGGCGTTAAACTTTGGTGCTTAGTGGCTAAAGTGGAGTTGGTGATTTGTTGTTTGTTGTTGTTGCTCATGCATTCACGCATTGGAAATGTTAGTGGGGGATGTATAGCATATGGGGGGTCGTCCAAGAGTAAGGCGATCTGGCCGTCCGCTGTGATTCATCCGAGGTTAGGTGAATAGTGGCCCCCCGTGGTGGTGCATCTTAGAGTACGGTGCATCGGATATACATGGGGTTCACTCATGGTTTGGTGAACTATCGGCATTGGTGCTTATTGGCCAATGTGGATATGTAACTCCGACATTGTCTTCCTGAGATAGTTTTTGATCCACATGCATAACGGAGTAGTAGAGTAACACTGCATCGCATAACATACTTGAATGAGTGGATATGAATGACATTATCTTGTTAATGCTATTATGTTATGACATGCTATATTTGTGATGTATGCTCATCTTGCTAACTGCTCCTTTGCCATTATGTTTATACATCGATTTCTTACTCCTCATCTTCCGCTGTTGTTTGCATGTACCTTTTCTTGTTATGCGGAGGATAGTGAGCATCCAGTTGAGGAGTGACTCTGAGGAGCTGCTTATTCGTAGTTTAGGATTTCCTTTTTGTTAGTCGTCTATCCGAAGTATTTAGGATTGTTGGTTACCAGCTCTGTAATGTGACATCGGGGTTGGGTTTATGTTTTTCAGTTTGTGTTATGTTTATGTTTTATTTCCGCAAATGTTTTGAGAAGTTCTCAGTTCATGTGGTACCTTTTACCTATGCTTTATATTTAATAAATAATATGCATGGGTTATTTTTGTATTTTTTTTTTTAAATACATGCGGGGTAGAGGGTGTTCACAGTATGAAGATCTTAAGACAAACTGTTGGTTTCCAACCTCTTTGCTGATGCTCATTATATTGGTGGAACAGATCAAAAGATTCACTTTTTATGTGTTTTCATCCCAATTCCCAAATTGTTATTTGTATTTTCTATGTATTCACTTTGAACCTAACTTTTTTACACTATATTCATTATGTTGATTTTGTTTCAATGAAATGAATTTTGGGGTTCCTGTAATATTAATTAGTTTAATTAAGATTTTTTTTTATGAATTTTAAGAAAGAATAAACCAATAGAGCATAATTTTGTTTAATGCTTTAGAAATTAGATATAAAAAATAAAATCACTTCATAAAACTATAACAGTGTTTATCCTAGTATGCGCTGTTAAAAGTATCAAACTTCAATGATATAATAGCGTTTCTCTAAAGAAGCACTGTTGAAAGGGACATTTTTTTATTGATGTGTTTCTTTTTAGTATTATTGTTTAACAATATAATAGTGTTTATCATAAAATGTGTTGTTAAAGTATAAACCTTTAATAGAGCTTTTCTATATAAACGCTATTGTAACCTTAATTTTTAAAACAAAACATTCAAGTGACCACTATTCTCTCCCACACTTTTAAATCCGCTCGTGCTTTCAGACTCTCACTCCCGCTCTGTGACCCTCATTGCTAGCCCTCTTTTAATCCCTTAAGTCACTTCAACACCACCACCGAGCCACTCACTATCTCTGTCTTCAACAACTCAACTGGTAAGTCTCTTCATTTTGAGTATTTTTGTTGTAATTAGGGTCTCTTCAGAAGGAAAGTCATTTTAATTTTTTTAGGGTTACTTCGAGTCTTTGTGTTGCAGTTAAAGGGCTTCTCCCGGTCATGCTAGTACTGCTTTCACACATTTGTTCCCGTTGGAAGTGGTTCCACCTTCCATAAAACGAGGTCCAAGCGTGGGCCGATCTTTCTAAAGGAGATCATTAGTTTACGAAGTAAAGGAAGAAACCCTTTAATGGTAGTTGTCATTTTTAGCATTTTATTTTTAATGAAATGAACAAATATACTTTATCATTTTTATTAGGTTGAACGAAATGCTAAGGGTCAACGAATTAACGAAAACGATGCAGAATTGATGAGCTACATTAGGAGCATTACCTGGAGACTTGTCCCCATTACTATTCATACTTGGTAAGATCCAACTTTGAGCTCTGTCAAAGAGGAAATTTGGGCAGATATATATAGGTAACAAATTTGTACATTGTGGATGAGATGATTCGAAGATTCATCAAGTTTTTGACTTTGTTGTTTTGAAGTCGGCTTTTAATGTTGGTGATGATTGGAGGCAATATATACTATAGGAAGTTGGCAAGCTACATAGATTATGTAGAACCCGCCTTACAAAGCTTTTAAAAGATGAAGAAGGGAATCTCATTGCGGAACTTCCAGCACCGCCAAGTAACATAAATGAAGGTGACTAGAGAGCTTTTGTAACTCAGCATATAGAAGATAGCGAATTTCAGGTAACATCAATTATATGTACAATTTCACAGTTGTCGTTATTTTTAATTAGCAAATTTTCAACTATGTCAATTACTATGTTTCTACGTATAAAGAGTAAGCAGAAAATCAGGAAAGAGCTAAAAATCTCAAGTATCCATACAGAGCATCTTGTAATGGATATAAAGGCGTTGAGCAACTTCCTTCACAATCAATTAGAGGAGGAACAACTTCCTTCACAATCAATAAGAGGTAACACAAGCACCACACCATAAGCTTTGGAGGGCAGCCTGCATGAACGCCGGGGGTGAGGTTGACAATGAAAACATTCGGCAAGTGGCCATTAAATTATAAGTATGATAGCATTTTATTTTGTGATTTTCAATTGTGTTTGTCTTACGATAATTATGATGATTGATAATTTTTCATGCTAATCTGTGTTAGGATGCCCTGATTGAAATATTGAGAAGAAGTTGCAAAAGTTGAATCTAACACCTTCTTAGTGATATCATAAAATAAATAAAATAAAAAGGAATTTAACAAAGCGTCTTGTAGTAACCCAAACATCATTTTTTGGGAAACACCTTGCATCATCACAAATTCAGTACACTTCTCACCCAATCTCTTAAACGCCTTCTGAAACTTCAATGCACTTTCAAGCACAAGGTAGTTGGAGTTCCACCTAGTGGGAACATCCAACTGCACACAACATTTTTGTACCTAGCTTCCTTAATGCCAGTTCTAAACCTATCCATGCGACCCGGAGATGCACGGACATATCTAACTACATTCCTAGGTAGTGTTTGTTTCAAGGTATGTTGAATTACTCCTGGGAATGTGATGGTGGGAACAAAATGTTCGTGTTTGTTTGAGATTTTTAGAAAACATTCCTAAGAAATAGTTATTCCAAAGAAAGTAATTTGTCTATATCTTTTGTCCATTTTCATTCCCACCTCCAAGGTTGGGTATGTTTTATTCCCATCAATAACTAATGTGAAAAAAAATACAAAACTAAACCTACAACTATTGTGACACCCTCTACCCCACATGTATTCAAAAGCGATAACACAGATATAAAAAGAGAAAGAACACATGCCTATAATATCGTAATATTAAAAACCGGGCAGAGACTGTCGCATTGTAACATACGGCGGAAAAACCAACACATGTTTATAAAGAAACATAACATAAAAACAAAACCATAAACGAACCCAACCCCGATGGCACACTACAGAGCTGGTATAACCAATCTGATAAACAACTCGGATAAACAAACCGAAAACTAAACATAACTAAACTACTGAAAGCGGGAAATCCTAACTACGAGTCGCGGCTCCTCAGAGTCACTCCTCAACTGGCTTCTCACCGACCTCTGCATAAAAGATACATGCCACAAACAAGAAACATAGAGATATGGAGTAAGAAACATGTATATGAATATAACGGCAAGGAAGCAGTTAGCAAGACGATCATACATCAAACAAGCATGTTATAACAATCAACAAATATAACATAACAATTATCATCATTGTAAACGTGTATGCTATGCAATGCAATTCTGCTCCACTACTCTGTTATGCATGTGGATCCAAACTATACCAGGAAGTCAACAAACCATGGGTGGAACCCTAGGATAGCCGACACACCTTATTCTCAAATGCACCACCACGGGTGTACATGATCCCCTAAGTCTCAGATGAGTCACCGTGGATGGCCAGATCGCCTTACACGCGGACGACCTCCCCTTAGCTATCGAACCTCCCCCTAAAACTCCTTGCATGATGCATGCATAAAACAAACAACCGTTATCCACCACCTCCATCAACACCATTTATTATGGCTTAACCTCTTTGGCCAACAAGAGCCAATGGTAACATCATCTTTAATCTTTTTAACTTTAGACGTTAAACAACACTCTAGCTGAAAAGCACCAGAGCCTCAACACCTTGACCATCATGCATCAAGGCCCCCTTGGCCACTAGGCTACCAAGGTACAACATCTTATCACTTGTCTTTTGGTCTTCATATTTCGTTGGTATCTTATTAAGTCTTTTAAGCGTTTGGGGTGAAAACCCCCATTTCAACATTCTGGTTCTGTTCGGTGCTCACCCTCAGCATGGGCGTGCTGGACCTGTAGGAAAGCACGACCGTGCTGCCTGTTAAGCACGGGCGTGCTAAAGAGCGCGCCCTTCACTGGATATCAAACTGGAGCACGAGCGTGCTCCCTGTTAAGCACGGCTGTGCTCAATGGAGCATGGCCGTACTGATCTGGGCAGAAAGGGGTCAGAAACCCTTTCCCAAATCCTTGGGACGATTCACAGATTCAACCTATTGGCTTTTACTAATCCATTGAACATCAGCTTCATTAATCTTAACTGTTCTTCATTAATATTCATGTCTTATCATCGTGGGGAATTAATCCTTTAATCATACATTCGTTATTAATGTCCCTAGAACACTCACCAACCAATCCTAGGGTCTTTAACTAAGCCCTATGAACATAACCTTACCTCTCATACTTCATTCATCTCTTATGAACAACTGGGAAAGCATCTCTTAATTCTCATTATCATTATTAACGTATTTTAATGTCCTAACATCGTTGTTGGCATTAACATCCTCAATAATTAACATCCATTAAGAGCACAACATCAAACAACAACCAATAACATCTTAGCTCATCATTATCATG
The DNA here is from genome assembly GCA_035048595.1 of Echinosophora koreensis. Classification (NCBI taxonomy): domain Eukaryota; kingdom Viridiplantae; phylum Streptophyta; class Magnoliopsida; order Fabales; family Fabaceae; genus Echinosophora; species Echinosophora koreensis. The sequence goes on along the minus strand of JAPCYP010000058.1, from coordinate 2,265,210 downwards.
GCATAATAACATTAACATATTCATAACAGACAACATCAATTAATAATAACAGTCATTACCAATCATAACAGTTAAACATCATACAACAAGCAGGCATAAGGCATATAGACATGTTATCAAAGGAAAGGGTCATGGGTAACCCTTCGTCTTACGCTACCCCCAAGCCTACATAGTCATACTATTCCTTCTCCATACCTGGTATGAAGATTTCTCGTTAAACTGAAGACGATCCTAAACCGGTTCCCTCGAATGACTCGACGAACAATCCCAAGCCTTGGTCAACACAAACAAGGTTAACCCATTAGTTCGCAATTCATAACAAGAAGGAGGAACTAAGAAAGGGAAGAACTATACCTTTACTAATTGGCACTAACGCGTGATTGACTCTCCCAAACAAAGAAAGAACACCCCAAATGATCCGGGTTCAAAGGGGAAGAATGAGAGTGACTGCTGTCACACTTAGGGTTGCCTAAAATGCCAATTTAGAGGGTTTAACTCGTAACCCTCGGTTAGAACCGCATATATAGACTCTGCACCTAGTACGGCCGTGCACCCCCTTAAGCACGGTCTTGCTTACATCAGCATCACCGAGACGCGGTCATGCGCTGAGCACGGTCGTGCTCCCTTATTAAGCACGGTCGTGCTTGTGACTCAGACGGTCACAAGACGCGCCTTCCAAGCACGGGCGTGCTGGACATGAGCATGGCCGTGCTCATGTATCAGAAAGGGATTTTAAGCCTAGAAATCCCACTTACCCCTCAACAACAACTCTAAGCTAAGCCCTAAGGCTTAACCATACAAACAAGGCACACACAAAAACACTTAACGAAAGACGGGGTGTTACAACTATAATTGCTCTACTCACTCTCTTCACTCAGACCCACGCCCCCATGTCTCTCCCCAACGTTATTTTTGTAATAATCATCCCACTTGCATCAATTGCATCCAATAGTTGATCCACCATGCAAGAATTACAAAAAAGTTCATTTATGTAATAACTTGCAACAAGCCAACAATTACATATGGTTCAAAAACCAATAACATGGACATGATAATATTTGATCTTAAATAGTTGATCCCATCAAATTAGAATTTTTTTAAAAAGAACATTTTTTATAAATTTTTTAATCTTAAAGTTAATATTGGTTAATATCATACACTATATAACCATAATTATAACATATAATTTTTCAAAAAAGTCATTAAAAATGTCAAAAAATCAATAAAAATATAAATCTTTATTTTATATTACAAATACGAGAATTACCTTTTTTTTTTTGTATTAATTGCTTTCAAAAATTAATATTTAAATAATACTTTATATAACATGAGTATTTTGATAATTACAACTTTTATTCATTGGAATATAAGTCATTTTTTTAAAGCAAAAAATGGCATGCGAGTACATCACTATAGAGGAGACAATCCCAACTAGGTTGGCACCACAACCTCTACCAATCACTTGCAGCACACCATGAATTTATTCAAAAAAATAAAAAAGAATACAAAAATGCATGGGGGCCAAACCAAACCCATGAAATAAAAAAAATTTGAATCTAAATTTTGACAGACCTAATCTATTACGATTAAAATCTTCCAAAATGAAACTTGGTGGTATATCCCACCAAAAACTACTCCTATAAGAAATGGTATAAGAGGCAAGTTTATCAGCACAACTGTTTCCTTCCTTATAGATGTGATGTGAGAGACCCCAAAATTCATTTGTTTGCATAAGGCTTTACAATTCAACCATTGATTCTGAATCTTCCAGGGAAATATGAAATTTGAGGAGAAAGCTTGGACCGTAATCAAAGAGTCACATTCCAATGAAAGGTTCTTCCATCCTTTCTTAAAAGAAGTTTCAATGGCAAATATAGCAGCCATAAATATAAGTCATGAACCAAACACACTTTCAAATCATTCCCAGGAATTTCAAGAATGATTCTCAGGAGTTTTAATTGTTAACCAAACATTTTATACAAAATACCTGGCAATGACATTCCCGGGTATGTGGTTCTCGGCAATATAATTTCAAACCTTGAAACAAATTCCCCCTAATTTTGATAATTGAAGAATGCATGTCCTTCTATCCTTCATTGACCACAAGATTTAAAATATGTACACAACACCTAACATGCACATGTTCCCCTTTTAAGGGAGGGAGACGCGAGTCGATGAAAGGGAGAGTGGGAGACAGTCACACAGACTACGAGATGATGGAGCTTCGATGGTGGCAATAGGGAGACGCATGCGAGGGGAGGGACTGGGAGCGTTGGAGACGATGAGACGTGGCAGACACAAGGGAAGGAAGAGTTGGAGACTGCATGAACAGAATGTGATTGTGGGAGGTTATTATGAACTTATGAACTATTCTAACTAACTATTAATAAATATTAATTTTTTTTATTAAAACTGGTATGATAAGCATACCGTAAGGAAAGGAATCCCACTAGGTTGACACCCAAGACCTCACCAATCATCTGTAGCACACCAAATAATCAATAAATGAAAAAAAAAATACAAAGCCAAGGGGGGACAAGTGGCAAAAACCTTGGAAGAGAAAAAGTTATTTAAACCTAAAACTGGGGAGGCCTAACCTATTGAGGAAAAAAATCCTCCCTTAAGAAATTAAGAACTAAATTCCACAAAAAAAAATTCTGATTATTAGCTCCATACGAGGCTAATTTATTAGCTCAACAGTTTCCTTCCCTATAAATAAATATTAATTGAGTTCTTTAAAATTAAAATGATTTCATTATAAATGTTAATAGGTTTTAAAAGAATTTAATCACTGATTTTAATTAGATATTTTCTTAATTAGGATTTTGAAAGGATTATGAATTTACCTTTTTCAAATATTAATTTTAAATTATTTTTTAAAGAGAGAGAATTATTTTCTACAAAATGTTTTTAGGATGAACATTCATTCTTAATCATGTTCATTTTTATTCATAAATTTTAATTAAGTTTATAAAAAAAAGGAAGAAAATTTTATCTAAATATATTTTTAAAGGAAATGAACATTCTTTTTTAGTCATAAATATTAAAATTAATTGAAGAAAATCTTATTTAATTAGATTTTGAAAGGAAATGGATATTCTTTTTTAGTCATTAATATTAAAACTAATTAATTATATTCCTAAACAGAAAGATACATTTTGAATTATAAGATTTTGAAACGATTTTGAATATTTTTTTTTAAGCATAAGCTTTAATTAAATTTATGTAAAAAGGAGTTGTACTAAAATGTAAAACGGAGTATATATTTTAAATAATTTTTATATAATTAATAGTTTGTATAAATAGATTTTGAAAGGATGGTGAATTTTCCTTCTTCACCATGAGTATTAAATGGATTGCTTTTAAAACCGAATAACAAATATATTTATAAAATGGCAAAAAATATAAGGAAAAATATTTATTTTTTATACATTAGTCCGTTGAACTTAGTCAAAAAGTTAAAAAAAAAATAGTTAGTTATTATAAATAAAACTATTTTTAAAATGTATCAACTTATATTTTTATTAAAAATTACACTTGTAAACTTTATGTAAGACTTAATGCAAGGAACTCCATTTATCTATTGGTCAGGTCAACTATAATAATAATAATAATATTAATAATAATAATAATAATAGTAGGTAAACTCTTCAGTACTTAGAGCATCTCCATCGGCAGTTTCATAGTGGGTTCCTTATTCTATGGAACGGTTCCTTAGCATTTTTTTTTACCATTGGAGCACATCTAGGTGGCAAGTGTGGTTCCTTAAATAAGAATTGGGTTCCTTAGCTAAGGAACCGTTCCTTATGAATAAGAAATTGGGTTTCTTTGTATTGACTTTGAACCTAACTTTTTAACACTATATTCACTATGCTGATTCTATTTAAATGAAATGAATTTTAGGGTTCCAACAATATTAATTAATTTAACGATATAATAGTGTTTATTGTAAAATGTGTTAACTACTAGAAAACAGGGTTTTCGGACAGTTTCACATACGGAATTCGGACAATGTTCCCACGGATTTTAGACGGAAAATTAGTTTCAGACGGATTTCAGACAGAATATTACCTGTCCGAAAAAGCCTCGTTGGAAATTATATAATCCGTCCCAAATTCCGTCCGAAAATATTTACAAACGGATTGCAGACAGAATCCGGACAACACACAAATCCGAATATTGGTTAAAGTTTGGACGTATTTCGGACGGATGCATTGTTGTTTTTCAACAAATTTCAGACAGATGTTATGATTTTATTTGGGGAAGATTTCCCACGGATTAGATAAATAAATTTATCCATCATGCTTTTCGCACGGATTTAAGATAGAAACATTTATCCTTTTTAGACGGATTTTGGACGAATTTAACTAAAATTATTTTTTTATACAGAAAATTGACACATTTATAAGTTGCCTTAATTTATTTTTGAAACATTGAGATGAAATATCAAAATCATTATTCAAGTTTTAGTTTCACACAGATTTGAGACGGATCTGAATTAAAAGTTTTGACGTATGTGAACAAATTTCAAAAACGAAATTAACTTATAAAGAACAATCAAGTATACTTGGTAATGTTTTTACCTAACAGTCAAGAACAATCACATAAACTAAATTCATATAAGTGTTTCATCATTCTAGCACAAAATAAAACAAACCACTATGATCAAAGTACTCATTAGTCAATAACAAAGTAACACAAACTAGAGTGATTTGTTTATAAATCTGAAACAACATAAAACTAACTAGAGTCATCAAGGTGCTCATCAGTCTATATTAAAGCAAAACAAACTAGAGACATTTAAGGACTCACAAATCTAGATCAAAGCCATCAATTAACATCAAAATTATCATCATTGTCACCGTTAGAGGGCTTACTAGTCTCATTCGATCCATCTTGCATAGTTGTCTCACAAGTGTTAAAGTATAAACCTTTAATAGCGCTTTTATATATAAACACTATTGTAACCCTAATTTTTAAAGCAAAACATTTAAGTGACCATTATTTTCTCCCACACTTTTAAACCTGCTTTGTGACCCTCATTACGAGCCCTCTTTCAATCCCTTCAGTCAGTTCAACACCACCACCGAGCCACTCACTGTCTCTTTCTTCGACAAGTCAACTGGTAAGTTTTTTCATTTTGAGTATTTTTGTTGTAGATAGGGTCTCTTAAGAAGGAAAGTCATTTTAATTTTTTTAGGGTTACTTCGAGTCTTTTTGTTGCATTTAAACGGCTTCTCCCGGTCCCGCTAGTACTGCTTTCACACCATCTGTTCCGGCTGGAAGTGGTTCTACCTTCCAGAAAATGAGGTCCAAGCGTGGGCCGACCTTTCTGAAGGAGATCATTAGTTTACGAAGTAAAGGAAGAAACCCTTTAATGGTAATTGTCATTTTTAGCATTTTATTTTGAATGAAATGGACAAATATACTTTATCATTTTTATTAGGTTGACGGAATGCTAAGGGTCAACGAATTAACGAAAACGATACAAAATTGATGTGCTACATTAGGAGCATTACCCAAAAACTTGTCCCTGAGACACCCGAAGTCCCATTAAAGAACAATCCTAATTAACTACTCCTTAAGCCGTTTATTAGCGTTAACGCGGATATACAATCGAAAACAATATATGCTTTGCGGAAGCGATAAGACTTAAAAAACGTAAAATATTTTGAACATACACAGCGGAAGAAAAACATAAATGACATATATACACAGTATGTACAAAGAACCATCAAGTATGGTGCTATCCTATCACAGGGACAGTAAACCTAGTAACTGTACGGACTGGTAAAAGAGTAAAGGCAACATAAACACTAGTCACAGAAAATATAAAACCTAAAACAGACTGCATCTACCCGCCCGCCTCTCATAAATACATCAAAAATCAAAACGAAGATGTGCTCACAGAGGCACTTCCCTAACAGACATTACCGAAAGGCCACACCACAGACTATATGGGCGTTTGGAACTACCCAAGCCCTCGACAAAAGCACGGCGAAGTCTCTGGCATCTCTGGTCCTGATCTTGGGCTCCCATACTGATTCGTCGCTACTCATCACGACTCTATGGTGATGATAGTGGTGCATCGTTTGTGTACTCCTCCTGGTGGCTCTGTAGACTCTTCCGACTTCATCGCGAACCACAAACTGGTCCCTCATGTTCCATCCATCATCTGGGAACTCGCATTGACGAGACGGGTACCCCAACTTTGTGAAAGGAAGTCGCTGAGAGATCTATTAAGAGCCTAGCAACATAAAGAAAGGTCCTCCTCCTAGGCGAATGTAGATGCTGACCGGACCGACGTAACACATGAAGAGTTGTGAGTGGTCGACCTACCACCCACGGTCATCATGGTACACAATCTCAATATCCCCCAGGGTCTGAACCCTTAGTGGGATCCTCGGTAGATAATGCATCGTACGATGCTCTGTAAAAAGGGAAAGAAGGGAGATAAGAATCTCGACAAACCACCAACCGAGTTCAAGCCTCTTTAATGGAAGGCACTGCATCATCAGAGGTCTTATTTGTTTTCAATATGGGAAGTCGGGGCATACTGGAGGAAGGCGAAATCAACTCGAGGGAAAATATACACCCAATCAAATGAGTTAACAGTTGATCGACAACAGAGAGAATCTTCACAACAAGTGGGACTGAAGCCTCACAGTCTGACGCATAGGTCCAAGAAGGAAGTACCATAGGGAGTAAACTTTTGGCTATACTGTTTAGTTCACACATGAAATCATTCTTAATTCCCAATGAATATGTGGAATGTCCTTAATGCCCATTTCTTTATTATCTATCTATTTGTTGCCATCTTGATTTGAGTTGATTTGATTTCGATGTTTCATTTCCTATTGTCTAGGTTGGTTCAAATCAATTGGAATTTGTATCCCTCTATCACCTTTTGATGTGGTTGTCTTTTACCTTCTCTTGTTAACCAAACTTTGTTAGTTAAATCTGTTTGAATTCTCCGTTATCGTGGAGAAATGAGTTTTGAGAACTTAATCATTTGTCTCTTACGCAAATGAATACGACCGATAAATGGAGTGATCTCTTTCAGATCATATCTTGCTAGCCTTCATGGGCAAAAGTTATAAATTTCCCCTGGAAATGAAAATTTTGGTCATTCATTTCTATGGCAAGTGAATCAGAGTTGCTTCAAGTGAAGGGACTCACAAAGTCTTATTGTTGCTTTTTCTAAAGGCCAAGAGTAGTTTTGACTTGAATTCTAAACTCTTCTAAAGAAAGAAAAACACCATCTTCAAAGATTATCTTTTGAAGGAAGTTCTCGTGGAAGGAGGAACTTTATTAGGGTCATGTTTGTAAACATGTCCCGGCCAGACACTTTACATTCAGGAATCTAGTAAAGACCTTTTTTGCATATTGAATATCCTCTACCTTTCTTTTCATTCTATTTTATTGTTTCTCGCAAGAGTAAAGTCTAGAAACTTTGTTCTCTCTCCTCTCGAAAGTTCTCGTTCAAGTTTTAAACTCTAATTTTATTGTTTGGGTGTTTGAATCACCATAGAGAAAAGTCAAGGTTTCTGATTGAATGATTGTCAGAGTTTCTGGTACCTTGTTCTTATCGACATTCAAACTTTCTTAATGTACTTCGAGTTTTGAAACTTTAAAAGGATTTTCCTTGACCACCTTTTCTCGTATAGTCTCACTAATACAGTATAAGTCCAAAGGAGAGCTTGATTTTGAGGTACTTCACCTCATGTTTTGGAGATAAGAACATTACGCGTCTGGAGCATGAGACGGAAGAACGGTATCCACGTTCGTTTCTCTAGATAAGATAATTTCGTGGATGAAATTCCTTTTAGTAGGGTAGTATTGTAACACCCCGTTTTTCCTACGCCTTGATCGGTATTTATATAATTTATATTTTACCTGCGATCGAGAAAATGATTTTGAGGTAAACAAAATCATGGTTAGAACCTACTATATCTTAGGAAGTTCTGGTTCAAATTGCTTTAAGACTCAGACAAAATTCGGTCTGGGTTCTGGCTGGCAGTGTAGTTTTACACCGGCCAGAAAACCCTAACTTGACCTGAAAAGTGTTTTATCTGTCAATTAATGTCCCCTATGAATAAATTGTTTTAGAAATACAACTTGACAATTATAAATAATATTTGTGATTTATGCCTGAGAATTCAATTTAATTCGAATTAAAAACTCAGATAAGATCCAAACTGTGTTTTGACACCTGGTACGGATTTACACTGTAAATTGTTATTCCTTGACCCGGTATATGTCTGAGGAAGATAAATCATAAAATAATTGTTTGAGCATCTCTGTGTTATTTTTGGCGGAGCCGGTGTAAATATTTTTATTTTAATCGGTCCACTAATTTATTTATTTCGGGACTGAAAATATTGAATGCGTACAACACAGATAAAATTAGACTATGTCATGACTGACTAAGTTATTACCTCACTTAGTTAGATCAATAGATGACAACTTGTCAACTTTGCCAAAAATAGATAAAGTCTTCTTGCCATAAATGGTTAATCAAGCACCTTTATGCTCTCCATTAGACAACACATTGTCCTTTTACATCATCCACCCCCCATTCTCTTACACACATTTACTTTTGTTTTTGAATTAAGTTTCCACCTTATTCCTCCAACACTTGCACGGCTACCACCATCACACACTCCACTTAAACACTTCACCCTTCATTTATTTCATTTTCACTCATCAAAACCTCTCAATTGCAAAGAACAACCAAAATACTCTCTCCTCTCTCTCTTCTCTTCCAAATTTCGACCAGCCCTATAGATTGCAAGATAATTTTTTTCTTCAAATTCTAAGATCATTTCCTTACTCCTCATCATCATCTAGACCACTTCTATTTCACATACTTTCTCCATTTGAGAACTTTTGTTCATCATCTTCAAAGGAGACTCAAGAATACACATCAAGCTCATCATTTTCTAACTTGATAGTAAGGTTCCTCTACCTTTATCTTTTCCATTTTTGTATTTAGAATCATGAACAAAAATCTTTTAGTTCATGGTTTTTAAAAATGACAAAGTTTAAACCTTTATGTTCATCCTAGGTTTTGACTACTTCTTCAAAGTCATCAACTTTTTCAATACATCATCTTCACCATCATCTTTTAAGAGGTTCTACAAGAGGAAATGGGGGAGACTAACCACATCATACCATATCTTGGATGTGTGGATGGTTTCTTTATTTTCATGCTTGCTTTAGAGCCCTATGCATAAGGGTTTTGGTTCATATTAATTTGGTTCTCTTGGAGAGCATGCTTGTAATATTATTTTGGGTGCTTGGTTGTGTTTGATGATGTGATTTCATGCTAGAAAATGTTTGGTTTGAAGAAAAACCAAGTCTTTGACCATTTGGTTAAAGATTGGATTTTTTATGCTTGAAAATATGCAAGTATGTGTTTTTATTGTTCATGATGGTATGATGATGCATATATGTGATTATGAGCATGTTTGGTGAAGCAAAATCTTCACTTTTGTGTGGGCTAGTTTCGGCCAAACTAGGGTTTGAACGATGAACAACTTCAACTTTAAAACCTAAGTGATTCCAAGCTTAATCATGGACTTTAATGACTAATGAAACCAAGAAGAAAAGGATTGTTTTCAAAACTGTTTTTGTGGTAGCCAAATCTGCCAAGTATTGTTATAAGGGTTCCAAAATGGTTTTGATCCAAGTTTAGGTCATAAAGGAATTAAATCATGTTCTAGTGGACAAACAAAAATGAGTTTTCATGAGTTTAAACTCGTAAAATGAGCAAATGATGTATAATTCGGCCGAGACAGTAAATGAGGGTTTGATAATTTTTTAATATTAAAGTAAGTGATCTAAGACTCCAAAATGAGTCATGGATCTTTAGGGTTAAAGATTTAATGAAAAGGAATTACCCAATTTTCAAATTTAGAGGTTTTCGGCCAACAAATTAGGGTTTTGTATAAGAAGTGGTCAAGAATCAAAATTCAGTGTTTTAAGGACTTAAAATGAGTATTAGAACCTAGGGGAATAATGGATTTGACCAAAATAATCATTTTTGAAGTATTGGGCCTTAGGACCAAAATCGGGTAAAAAGAGGAAAAACTGTTTTATAAATCTTTGAGTGTTTTCCTAAAGTTTACTTTGAATGATTTGGTACTAATGTACCCATACCTTAAATCTATTTTACATGGTTTAGTGTTTTGGTAAAAAGGTTTTGGCTTTAGACAAAAAGAATTTAGTCTCCAAGACTTGTATTTCAAAACAAAACCGTAAAACCTAAGTCAAAGTGACTTAGTGAAAAGAGAAGGACTTAATTAATTATGGCTCATGGTGAGATAAGACCATATGCCATAAAGTATGGATGATCTTATCATCAGTACCTCCATAAGATTTAATGGAATAAAGATGACGTTTTGTTTACTTGTAAGCCAAGCAAAAAGGCTTAATGTAGAACAGTGTAAAGATAATGATTGTTGGATCCTTGGTCTGACCTCCATAATATACTTAGGGTTTAGAAATGAGAACCTTAACACATCTTTACACAAACATGAAATAATTGTGTGAGTACTTTAGCTCGTTGTAAGCCGGTGATTCGGACACGAGTACATCAAGCATCTGAAAAGCACAAGGAATGGATTCTGGCGGAATCACGAGGTTTATCCGGTGGATAGAAAAAGTTAAACGCATCGGCATCATTGCCTAAACACATAGTTGATACTATGTTCTGTAAGGCTTTTGTGCCTAGGAAGTCGAGCTTACATGTCTGTGCGCATGAAGACGTGCTAGTGACAATCTTAAATGGTCTTGGGGTGGTCAAGGTAGGAAGATCACGGATGGCCAGTTGGTGATTCTTCTTAGTCGTGGCGGTCCATGCAATACACTGACATCTACGACTAGACGTTAGCTGGCCCAGGTTATCGAGAGTATTTCATAATCAGTTATAGTACCACAGTGTGGCTGTTACTATTGAACGCAAAAGAAACATGAGCTCTAACCACTCCTTCCGAACGTACTAAAAACACCATGGTGTAGGGGTCTTAGTCTTCCTCGAGTACTAGATGTCTCTTATCTAGGATGACTTTGTCCTTTGGATGTTTATTTGTGATTGTGAACGTACTTTTATATATTGACATGCCTTAGTGAAATTTGTACTTGGTATATATACATGTGTCTCTGTATATGTGCCGTACCTTCACATGTCCGATATATGTTGTATGATAATGGATCTCACCTCATTTCTGTGTTGTCTGTTATGGTTCCTTTTATGTTTTGCGAAGACGACGATGACACTATCCTACCGTCGCGTGCAACTTGAGCGTTAGAGGATCTAGACACATGCACATATTCCCTAACGGCCAGTATAGAGAAGAAGTGAGATGTACACTCACAGCAAGATGACATATCATCCTCGACGGTTGCAGTAGTGATGCTTTTGTAGTATTCCCGAGAAATCCACCTCGGAAGACGAGAACGGCGCCTCGTCATTGTTTTGTGTAGGCCAGTATGATGAGTCCTTGTGTCTAGGGCTAGTATTTCAGTGGAGCTGCGTCTCCAATATTATTATATTTATTTTTAGTTGTGTTCTATTTTGTTGGCGATTGTATTTTTGCCATTTTTAGTTTCTGTCCTTGGTTATGACCTTTACCTCTTGGATGTTTTGACTTTTATTTATAGGAGTATTATTTTGAAAACGATGATGTAATACTCAATTATGTTTACTTTACTGTTTGCAAAAAGAAAAGGAAAAAAAGAAGAAGAGAAAACCCATATTTTCCGATAATATTTATTTTCCGCTTTACTCGGTCTTATAAAGTGTCACATGTGACACCCTTCTACCCTGCATGTTTTGTAAAGCATTAAACATATAATGGCAACGACATAATCATGCATGTTCATTTAATAGGAATAAAAATCTGCTGATAGAAAGGTTCACATGTACAAGTTCCAAAAACAACGTGGAAATAAATCATAAGTTTAGAAAGTTCAAAACGTAAAACATAAGACAAAAGCATAAACCCCAGCCCCGATGTCACATTCAGAGCTGGTATAAAAGTTCCGGAATACATCAACGGAATACAACCACTAACAAACTAAAACTGATAACTAAGCACCCTAACAAGTCGTGGCTCCTCGGAGTCACTTCTCGACTGGCTGCTCATCGTCCTCTGCAAAATACCGATCAGGCCAAACACAAACAACAAGGAAAGGAAGAAACATATAATCATAACAACAAAGGAATAGGAAGCAAGATGACATGGCATAGCAATATAACGACGTATTATCTCCAACATCATCAACAGATTAATGATTCAACATATGCTATGCAATGCAATGCAATGCAACGCTACTCCATCAATGCATTTGGATCTAGCTAACTCAGGATGCTAATTCGGAGACACATATCCGTATTGGCCATAAAAGCACCAACACCGGCAGTCCACTAACTAGTGGACCCCATGGTTAGCGTACGTATCATAATGGATACGACACCTCGGATGCGTACGGTTTCACCATAGCAGGGTGAACACCCGAGACTTGGGCTAGATCACATAACGGTGACCTCCCCTATGTAGACATCCCCCCCTCAACAACAACTCCAATGCTCTATGCAAATGACATAACAACGAACAAGACATCCACCTCCTGCACTTGGGCCGACTCAGCTCCCAAGACTTATCATTCACATCAACATCAACATCAACACCTTAGACCCAAACCATGGGGTCAAGGCCCCCTTGGCCCAAAAAAACACCAAGGTCCAACTTAACATTACCTCGACCGAAAAGCATCGAGGCCACTTTGGCCAAAAAGTACCAAAGTCCAACAGCTTGCAATAGCCCATTAGGTACCGACTTAACCAATTCATCGCTACAATCCTCTTGGTTAATCGTTAGCCAAGTTATCTAAGTCTCATTAATTGTTTATTTCACTATCAAGGTACTATTGGGGATAGTTGGGGTGGAAAGCCCCTTAAATGCCCTTAATCCAGTTTCTGTCAGGAGGAAGAGCACGGTCGTGCTCGTTTCCCTGCACGGTCGTACTGCCACTTAAGTGGAGCACGGGCGTGCTAACTATCAGGCACGGTCGTGCTTAATCGCTGCACGGCCGTGCTAAACGCGCGGCCGTTTTTCCAGAATTCAACTGGGAGCATGCCCGTGCTCCCTATTCAGCACGGTTGTGCTCAATGCATGACAGTACTGTTATGGGCAGGAAACAGAGCCTAATTCTTCGGGAAAAACTCCCTAAACACTCTTAATTCTTAACCTAGAGTTCTTGGGCTAATCCATCAACATAAATCTCACACCTTACTAATTGTTCATAATCAATTTACAGTCTGAGTAATTAATCCTTAATTACTAAATCAATTAGGGGTCCTAAATTAATCATGTAGGGTCCTTTAACTAACATATCATCTCTCTCAACATGAGCCAACCAAAACAGTCACAATGACCACAACTCCAACACATTTATCATGACATATCATCAACCACTCAACGGTGTAATAAGCACAACATCATAGGCACATTAAACATGTTAATATAGCCAACAGTACAACCAACAGACAACTTATCATAGCATCAGTAAACATATTAAACATGTTAGAGACATAGTATTAAACAACCATATTACCAACACATAATATTATCATACTACAACAATATAACGGGGTTATGGGAACCCCTCATCTTACTATACCCCTAGCCTAGAGATTATACTATCTTCTCCCCATACCTGGTATTCGGTTCGCGTTTCAAAAGAAGAAAGAGGGTCCTCTAGGGTCTCGTCTCACAAGCACTTATCTTGTTTAAAGGTTTAAACAGCGAATATGATGATCACGTCTTCGCAGCGATGTTCTCCTATCAACGAATGGTGAAGAACGGTGTAAGACGGGTTCCCTAGAGAGAGTTTTCTAGAGACGGTTGATGGAGATTGAGAGAAACAGAGAAGGGAGGCAGCTCTGAGTGTTGGGACGTGATAGACTAGGGTTTAGATCGTGTTTTAGGGGTTAAAAAAGGGTTGGAATGCGTTTTAGGCTTAAAAAGAACCTAAATCGCGTTTTCTGGTTCTGCAAGTATTCGAGGGGCGAGACAGAGAACCAATTTCTGTCTGCTGGATTCGCGGGGCAAACCCGAAAGCGCAAAAGCTGAATTTTGGGTTTTCGCGAGGTGAACAAAGGCTCACGGGGTGAGGAAAAAAAAGTTTAATTTGGCCAAAACACATGAAATAAGATTTGTAGATAATTATCTTAGATTTCCAACACCATAAATATCACCTCGATCAGACATCTAGAACTCAAGATATGGCCAAAACGGTAAAACAAGTTACTAGGACTTCTAAGACAATTAAACCTTCCTAAGGCTAAACCTTGCTAACATGAACTTAGACATCAAGAACAAGCATAACAAGCATATATAGGCTAAGTCTAACACACATTAACATTTATTAACGTATGGTGGAATTTAGGGTGTTACATCACAGACAATGTAGTACTCGATAAGGGTGTTACAGCACACACCTATACACAACTCAGAGTACGCACTGGCCTGTTCCACTGTGGATGACTACTGCTACCTTGACTCTCTCCTCGGGCTCCTCTATGCCTTTGATGGGGTCTAGAAGGTCCTGAAACTCCTCTGCTGCTGCTAGATGTACTCCCCCTCGGGCGCTGTTGGAAACAGCGTCGGTAGAGGAAACTACGGCGAGAGGAATCATGTCTGCCCTGTCTTACCTCAGGAACCTCGGGAACTTCACGAACTGGAATAGGGTGATGTGACCAAGGATTGATCACTAAGAATTTTAGGATCTTCTTTGATCTAATTGTTTCAAAGTTTGAGATGAAACACAATTCAAGCACAATTGATATGAAACTTGTTCTTCAAGTGAAGAATCAAGAGAAAACAAAAGGAGTAGAAGAGAAGAGAAATTAATATATGACTAGAAAGTAAATTTCAAGAAGTAAATTGCAAGAATTAAAGTACAAGAATTAAAGAACAAAGTAGAAAATGGAATAGGAAGAAGATGAAGGGGAAGGCGCCACAAATGCATTCTTCTTGGAGAAGAAGATTGAATTTGATAAGCCAAAGGAGGATTCACCACTTGACTATGGAAATTCAAGATAAGAATCAATGGTTCAACTCTTGAACCAAGAAGAGGATAACTCTCTCTCTCTCTCTCTAGAAATCTCAAGTATGAGAAAATCTTCCAAATAAATTCAAACTTGTTCAAATGAGTTACAAGAGAGCCTCTTTATAGATGAGGCAAGATGCTCCTTATCCTCTAATTACAAGGTGCAGCGCCTCTTCCTATAATCCCCAAATGTGGGCTTGATTTTGGCCCAAAGCTTCCTACTCTTATTCTTATAGCCTAATAGGCCCAATTCCTAAACTAGTCTTAAGTGTTTTTATGAATTAAACACTTCTATTACATGAAGTCTAGCTATAAAAGGTCTTAGGTCCTGTATTTATTACATGTAGTCTAATCTATACAAAGGTCCTAGGCCTTATCCCTAACTAGGTATCTTGGACTCTTCTTTAGAGTATTTTGGACTTTTATTAGCTTTGATCTTGTTGTGGGTCCATGTGAGTCTTCAATGCTTGGTCCTTTGCTTTGTGGATCCATGTTCATATCATAGGGTTTATATCAGGTACTGCTTGATCTGGGCCCTGGTCATTAGGTGCTGAAACTGGTACCGGTACAGGCACGGGTATGGGTACTGGAATGGGAACTGGGAACATCGGCAGCATAGGCGGTATCTGAGGTATCAGTGCTGCCGGAAAGGCAATAGCGAAGGGAAACGTCTGACTGAGATGAAATGTCCCGACTAGACCAAAGTGTGGTCCCTCGCCCATCCTGACATACGCCGATACTGGACCCGTGTAAATAGCAAAACGGGTGACGGGGTCCACGAGCCACCCCTGCTTGTCCAGAAACTCAAGCTCTAGGGTTCCCATCAAGGGAAATCCCGCTGGCTCCGCCATCCATGGGTGATCCATGTACGCCATCTGTAACATCAGGGTCTGTACGCTCAAAGATAGAAAAGATGAATGCAGAAGAAAAAAAAGAAAAGGGAGATAAGAAACTATCTACCATCAAATATGGAAAAGGGTATATAGCATATAACAATAATAGCACACAGACATGCATCACATAATACCCACACATAGATATAACAATCATCCTTGAAGTAGATAATATTCCTCTACCCTTTATGCTCATGCAACTGATCCTGTATGCTGATGTGGCCACCACCTAATCCTGTCACACATCCCCCGTCTAATTGGGGATATAAGTTAGTCATCCAAGTAGAGCCTCCGTATATAATTGCATCGGTGCACACCCTCATTCTCGGTAGGGTGCTCATTCAGCGAATAAGACTATTCACCCATTCCCGTTAGGAAATATATCAATGCCTAGAAACCAACTAAGCACATTATAGCAGATATCACACCAAACATGTAAAAAATAATAAAATAATAATAAAATATTTAAATAAACATAATTAACCAAAATAGCATGTTAATGCAAACAACACACAACAAGCAGCTTAATAGACAAAATCATGCAACCTCGAATATCATAAATTTAGCGATAAACCTACAATCTCCATATCATCATTGGTACCACCAAGTAGTCACCAATGTGATATTGACATTGTCAATTATTCGCCCACTAGTAGGGTTTAGGTCGCCCTACGCCATTATTGTAAAATACAGTACTTAGACATTTCCGACGTTAGAGGGTTCCTTTCTCCAACCTGAAGTGAGTATAGCTAGCTCTGAAGCAATGAAACTGACACTTTCCTAAGGTCCATGAATCTTCCAGGTCCAAAAATAGCACCCCCAGTGCTCCGAAAATTCACCTGAATACATATTCATGAAGCACGTGTTACGTGTAAACCTAATCTAAAGACGGAATTGAAAACCGATAAACGAATTGAAAGATAACCTCAATACCGTCACCGATGACATTTCGGCATAATAAGGACATAGGTTTACCTTAGCCAAAGCGAAGAAAGAAAGCTAGGGTTAAGAAGACGTCGTCGCCATGATCACGATTACATTGTCGGAATCTCGATAGGACCAATGATCGTTTTGGCATGAGGCTGAAATGTTTCACCCTCTGCCACTTTTATTTTTCACCATCACACTGCCCATGCTGGAGCGTGGGGACTGCCACGCTTGAGTGCCAGTTCTCCCACATTTGAGCGTGGGAATTCCTTCCAGATTGGGTCACTGCCCCCACCGTTCATGCAACCAATCACAACCTACCACGTGGAGTCAACGCTCAGCCTTGTCTGCTTGACTCACCACGCTTGAGCGTGGGAAAGGCCACGCTTGAGCATGCCAGCGCCAAACGCCAGTACAGCCATGCTTGAGCGTGTTGTGCTAGACAGAAACCCAAGTTTCTGTTTCCGTTCTTTCTGAAGTCGTTTGATCGTGTACTTTCCATGGAAATGTTCCTATGTCTAAACATGGATATAAAGCATACATTCAACATCATGGAATCATACCCAGGGGGTGAATTGGGAGACACAAAAGTCAGAGGAGTCCTAATCGATTACATGTGAAAGGGGGAGAATCCACAAAAGTCAGAGGAGTCCTAATCGATTACAATAATCGATTATATCACGACTCATGGAGATTCAAACACTAAGGTTCAAAATGTGTTATCTTGACAAAACTGGTGATCTCTATCCTTATCCCTCTTGATGATTTAGTTGCAATATACATGAAATTTTATGAAATCATCATAAATATGTCTTAGAGTTTTTAAATGCAATACTTATATGATAATCATCTTAAGACATGTGCATTGAATGGACATTTTAAATGTTATACCCTTCTAGCTATACTCATGTTCTCAAATTTGCTACATATAACGGTCATATAGCTTGGTAATCTTGACACATAGACATGCTTAAACCAAGTTTTTGAACTTAATTGTATTTGTGAAAATTTCATTCCTAATTAAATGACTAGTTGATAATGTAATACATGCTCTACATATTATCTATCAACCTATGTCTTGCTCATAGATGTGCTTAAACCATATTTGATGCTAACCTTTGTTTTGAGAGCTCTATAAGTGTGAAAATACAACAATCAAAATATGGAATCACAAGCACATCGGAACAAAAGAAGAATTGAAATAAGCATTGAAAGATCTTCTTCCGGCAACGTGAAATGGAAGAAACATGAAGTGGAAGAATTCAAAGGAAGATATTGCAAATGCAAAAATTAGTTGAAAGCGAAGAGCACCACACTACATTTAATTCAATAAGTTTCTCAATCCCTAATCTCTTATGATGTTCTATCGTATGGATTGTTTAATGCTTGTTGATTTTAAATGTGGCTTCTATTCTTTCTCCCATGAATGAAACGTTATTTTTGAAAAATTATTTTCGAAAGGGGGAGAAATATTTGTATGTTTAAGAGAAATATAAATATACAACATTATATACTTATCAAGGGGGAGAATTTTCTCTTAAACCGTGTTATATCTCTAAAACTCTCTTCTTGAAAATATGAATGTTTTTCATCTCCTTGATTCTCCTGGCATTATTGCTTCCGCACATATCTGATATATGCATGCCATGGCTTATATCTCAAACTTAAAATTTGACTATCACTTTAGTGGATATATGCCATATTAGAGTTAGAAAATACTTTTCCCGCTTTTTGATAATGACAAAAGGGGAAGAGTTACATGTGTGCATGCTTAAGGGGGAGATAAGCTAAATTGAGAAATGAATCTTATAAATGCATGCTTAAGGGGGAGAGAAATTTAAATTGGCAAATCTTCTATTGATTGCATGCTTAAGGAGGAGTAGAGCAAAACTGTGAAATGAGATATATATTATTTCTCAAACTGCATAAAGTGAGGAGGAGTAGAGCGAAACTAAAATTTGTGATATATGTTATTGCTCTAACTCTATCTTTTAGAAATTCCCTCATGAGATGTTTGTCATCATCAAAAAGGGGGAGTTTGTGGATATATGCCTTGATAGGTACTTTTGTTTTGATGATGAGCAAAAGGGAAATTTCAAGTCCAATGACCAACATGCAAATTCATCTAAAGGACCTAACTGCAAAAAGCATGAAAAGGACCTAACTGCAAAAAGCGGCAAAAGGACATTCAAGCAATCAAGATGGGTTAAGGGAAATTTTCTTACTTGTATTGCTTGTTCTAGAAAAGGATGTAAATGGTAAGTAAAGCTCCCTAATTAAAATTGGTCACACACACACACATAATTGAGCTTTAAAAGTAAAACTTAAATGGCTTTTAAATGAACTTAAATGAGCAATCAATTTCAGCCTTTAAGTTTTTCTAATTCAAATTTAATTCGAGGAATAATCGATTATCAAGCTCTTAAACATGCTTTAATGGGTCATTAAATATAGAGTTGTTATGATTTCGAAATTTGAATTTGAAATGCAATAATCGATTATGGTAATCGATTATGGTATTCTGAACACGTTTTATAAATCAACTTAAATGGCTATTATTGTATTTAAATGAGTATTAATTATCTCTAGCCATTAAGTTTGAATTTGAAATTATATAATTGATTATGATGTTTGAAAAATCGATTATGGCTTTTGGAAATGCAAGACAGAGAAAAGATAATCGATTAGTATAGTCGATTATGCCTTTTAACAATCAAATGGATTTTATAAAGAGAACAAGTAATCGATTTTCCTAATCGATTTTACCCTGTCTGTTTGAAGATTTGCCTTTTAAAATGAGTTAAATAATCGATTATGACATTTAAATAATCGATTACGGCATGATAAAAATGAGTTTTAAAATGGGCTTGACCTAATTTCCTTGGACTAATCACTTTTTCTATATAAAGGAAATTTAGGCTGATAACAAAGTGCCAATTCCCATTTTTCTAACTATACTGAAACTCTGTCAAAATCATTCTCTTATCACTCTCACTTGTACACTTTGATCATATTATATTGAGAGAGCTTTACACCATATAGGTGTTGTTGTGTATTGTGCTTCAATTTGTTTCTATCTGCACTATTAAGAGTGCTTTATCTTGGTAAGAGTCGGATTGACTCAAACCACCTTTTTGGTTACCAAACAAGAGAGGGTATATCTCTTGGGATATTTTTGAGGCTCTTACACAAGGGAATGTATGTCCTGTGATTTGTGTTAAGAGTTCTCTTTATTGTAAAGGTTCTAGCTGCGCCTGTTTAAAAGCTAGTGTTTGAGGCTCTTACACAAGGGATATTATGTCCTGAGATTTGTGTTAAGGGTTCTCTGATTTGTAAAGGATCTAGTTGATCCTATTTAAAAACTAGAGTTGATTGAAAACCCTTGGTCGTATTGCCTTGGGGACTGGACGTAGGCCACGTGGGTAGTCCGTGGCCGAACCAGGATATATTGTTGTGTTCATATTCTTTCCTTATCCTCTTTACTTTATCGCACTTTATTTTATAGCGCTTTAGTTTCAAACCGTTTACTTTTATCAAGCGCTTAAATTCGACAAAAAGCTTTTATCCGCTGCAAATTCTGGTTAAAGTTTAAAAAGTTTTTTTTGATTTATCGAAAAAGATTTCATTTTTATTTAAAACCCAATTCACCCCCCTCTTGGGTATGGTTGCCACGGCCAACAAAGTTCACATGAACTCGTCTCGTTCCTTGGTTTTCCTAAGGTTGACCTTCGGTGGTCGGACCTTATATTCTCGGTCAGTACACATGTGATCCCGCAAATCATGAAATTTACTAGAGGCAAGGACATCCAGAGCGGCGCCCCCGACCATTGTGTCACCTCATTTATTAGCAAATATCGCTGGTAATGATAATCCTTGAATGCCATAAATCATGGGGAAAACTAAGCTCGCATAATAAACATGTGGAGAAATATCACAACGGTAACACACACACCACTCTATAAATAAGACCATGGACACAGAACTACATCTCAGCTTTGATTCCATAAAGGATACGTAGGAGCAGAACTTAGGTTCTGTCAAGCTGAATATTCTAAAATGCATCCTTTGAGAGAAAATTACAAGATTGAGAATTGAGTGATTCCATTTTGTCCCTAATATCTCTTGACCGAGATTTTTAGATGGAACAAAAGCTTTAATAAAATCCTACAGAGGCCAACCCAATACCCTATTGGCCAATTTTCTCGAATTCTATTTTATAATTTCTGGAGGACATATAGTTTGTTTCATTTATGTTAATGTCTCGAGCGATTCTTTGATACACCATTCTAAAATTCAATAATCATGGTTATCGATATCGATCAAATTGTAGGTAGCATCCTATGATTATCATTATTGAATTTGACTCCTCTAAAGTGAGCAAATGTATAAAGTGAAAAAGTGAGGTGTATTCACACTATGTTAAGATCTCAATGCACTTTAATTAATAAATTGTGGATACACACTCACTTTCTCATTACTTTACATGTTTCATCACTTTAGATGTCATTGTCACCACCGCCACCATCACACCACCGACACCAATTCTAGTTAATTGACTTTACTAATTATAATTTTATGACTTAATTCTTTATACAACCTAAAGACAATAATTTTAAACTAATTCCAAATATGATGTCGATGCATTCACATTTGTTCAAAACGGACCCTTGGACCAACTCACCTAAACTTTTTCCTATAAAAAAAAAGGACCCTTGGACAAAATATTACAAAGCATGAAGAACTTAATTTAATAGACGATATTCATTCAATACTAAATTCATTTATCGTTTTCATAATGAGCTTAACGAATTCGATTCAACAATCTCATTTATCACATCAAGAATCAAATACACAATTGCTAAACAAATTATATATTAAATGAGAAATAAGTATTATATCCTTTTATTATCAAGATGTGTACCATTGGCATCATTTTGATAGGATTCTAATACTCTATACCTTAGGGTTGCTTTGCTGCAAAATTGCAAACTTTAGAATAATTCATAACCTCCTCATTTCATGAGCAGTTAGCACTATATAGTACGAGACGAATCCGACAAATAAATGTTAATAGGCAGAAAAAAATCATGAATAGAAAAAAGTGAGAGAGAGGAAGGTCTGAAACTGGTTTCATTGAACCTATCAGTGTAATAGCTAGTTAGTTAATATAGTTAATATAGTTAACCACAGTTAAGCCAATAGTTATCTTAGCTGGAAGTTAGTTATAGGAATAACTAACTCCTCTTGTAATAGATCAAGTATATAAACTGATGTACAAGTGTAATCACATTCAAGAAATGAAATTCATCTTCACTCTTCCTCTCTTCTCTCTCGATGCTCTCCGCATCTTCATGAATCTAGGGTTTCACAGTTACATCAGCTACAACCTCTTTTGCTCCAAATTTGTCTATCAAGCTTGATGACAAAAATTTCTTGCTGTGGAACCAGGAAGTAGAAGGCGTGATTCTTTCTCACAAACTTCATAGGTTCGTTGTTAATCCACAAATTCCGCAAAAGTATGACTCTGAAGTAGATAGAATTAGTGATAAAATTTCTGATGCATATGACAAATGGATTGTTCAAGATCAGTTGTTGTTTACCTGGTCACTTTCAACTTTATCTGACTCAATATTGCCTCGTGTTCTTGGATGCAAGAATTTCAAGTTTGGGATAAAATCCACAAACATTTTCACTAACATCTTAAAGCTAGGCTTCGCCAATTTCGAGCTGAACTCAAGAGCATCAAGAAAGGAAATAGGTCAATTTTAGAATATATGCTTCGTATTAAAGCCATTTCAGATTCTTTGTTAGCAATAGGTGATCCAATCTCAGAACAAGATCAGATTGACACGATTCTGGATGGTCTACTGGAAGAGTACAACTCCTTTGTGATGATGGTGTATGGGAAACCTGATTCACCTCCTATTGCTGACATTGAAGCACTCCTTCTAGTACAGGAGGCTTAAATGGACAAATTTAGGCAGGAACTTACGATCACAAATGTATCTGTGAACGTGGCACACACATCACACACCTTGCAAGAAGCATCAGGAACTGACAATTATCAGTGCAATTCCAGAGGCAAGGGCCGTGGAGGCCGTGGTCGTGGTGGAAATCGCCCTACTTGCCAGTTGTGTCACAAGTATAGACATGATTCCTTCAACTGTTGGCATATGTTTGATCAAGGGTTTGTGCAACCACCACCACCTCAGCATCAGGCCAATTTTTCTAAAACAACACTCAGTTCCGGCAAAATGGCTCTCAACAGCAGAATCTTGGTGCATAAGTTACTACTAATGGTGCTCAGTATCCACATAATGCACCACAGTTTCACAACAATGCTTCTCAGTCCCAATTCTATAACTCTCAACCACAGCAACCCCAGTATAGGCCTAACCCAGCACCCAACTCTCAGTCTGGTGCCTACATGGCCACATAGTATGTACCTACAACTCAGGAGTTCTTCACTCCAACCAGTATTGACAATCAAGTCTGGTATCCAGACTCAGGTGCATTACACCATCTTACATCTGATTCACAGAATCTAGCTCAGAGTATTCCCTACATAGGACAAGATCAAGTCCATTTGGGGAATGGCCATGGTCTCCCTATACAGTCAATTGGTTCCACATTTCTTATCCCTAAATCTAATTCCAATATTGCTCTCTCTTTAAATAATCTTTAACATGTGCCATCTATGACAAAGAATTTGATTTCAGTAGCAAAGTTTGCTAAGGATAATAGAGTTTACTTTGAATTTCACCCAACTACTTGTCTTGTTAAATCACAAGCATCTAATCAGGTGCTGCTTGAAGGTTTCCTTAGAGCTGATGGTTTGTATTGCTTCAAGCACCTTCACCTCCTCAAGTCCTCATGCTCGAGTCCTAGGCAATCTGCCTCAACAAATTCTCATAGATTCACTGTAAACTCTAACACTGTCTCTACATCCACTGATCTATCAACTTCTGCTGATAGATGTAATTCTGATTCATATACTAGTTCAGTTTTCACAACTTGGCACTTTAGGCTTGGTCATGCACACACTAGGGCAGTCAAGCAAGTATTGTCTCTTTGTAATATACCTTGTCCCACTAAAGAAATAAATGAACCAGAGTTCTGTGTAGGTTGCAGTCAAGGCAAATCTCATAGATTACATGCACCTACTTCTCTTACTAGTCATACTATGCCCTTTGAGTTAATACACATAGATTTTTGGAGACCAGCTCCTCTAACATCACACAGTGGATACAACTATTATATTACTTTTGTTGATGCATGTACAAAGCACACTTGGATTTATTTCCTAACTAACAAGTCAGGTGCTTTAACTGCTTTCCAACAGTTTCTACAACTGATAAAAACACAGTTCTCAGCAAGTGTTAAAGCAGTTCAATCAGACTGGGGTCGAGAATTTGGGCCCTTCACCAAGGTCTTGACTGAGCTAGGGATAATTTACAGACTGACTTGCCCTCACACCTCACATCAGAATGGTACTGTGGAGAGGAAGCACAGACAGATTGTGGAGATGAGACTCACCTTATTTGCACAGGCCTCCATGCCTCTACACTTTTGGGACCATAGTTTCACTACAGCAGTATAGCTCATCAATAAGTTGCCTGTGACACTCGGGGCTGACGAGGGTGGGAAGTGGTCGCCGGCGCAAGAAGGCACGGACAAGGAGTGGCGGCTCTGGCAGGCTTCTAGGCGGAGGGACACATGAATGAGCCGATTACACACCGGAATGAGAGGGATCCTGGGAGTGTATAGGTATGGGACTATACAGTTGATGATGGCTTATATGAATTGATTGCTGCTACCTATACCAACAAGATGCATCTTCTTTTCGGGAGATCATCACTTAAGAACTCCACAGTTAAGAGTGCTTGACTTGGAGCAATTCTGGGATGGGTGATCTCATAGGAAGTTTTCCCAGGAAATGTGTGAGTGAGGACAAAGCACGCTGAAAAGACCCGTGTTGGTTTGTGGGGACAGTCGTCAATCCATAAAGCAGTCAGGGATGTTACAAATGGTATCAGAGTGATGCCTCTCCTAGTACGGTGTGGTTCGGGGACAAACCAACCCGAAGCCGGTGGGCATGTGTCATCCAGGGTTGGCGAGGGCGGGGAGTGGTCACCGGTGCAAGAAGGCACCGACAAGGAGCGCCTCCTAGCAGGCTTATAGGAGGAGGGACAGATGAATGAGCCGATTACACACCGAAATGAGAGGGATCTTGTGAGTGTGTAGGTATGGGACTGTACAGTTGAGGATGGCTTATATGAATTGATTGATATTACCTATACCAATAAGATTCATATTCTTTTCGGGAGGTCGTCACTTAAGAACTCCACAGTTAAGCGTGCTTGACTTGGAACAATTATGGGACGGGTGACTTCCTGGAAATTTTTCTCAGGAAGCGTGTGAGTGAGGACAAAGCACACTGAAAAGACCCGTGTTGGTTTGTGAGGACAGTCGTTAATCCATAAAGCAGCAGGGATGTTACATGTGCTTTGAGGTTATTTTGATGTATTTTGAGAGGGGCTGGGGAGTAGAGTGATGGCGAGGCTTCTTTTTTTTAGTCTTTTGATGTATTTTATATCTTGACAGTTTGTATCTTATATGGGGCCCTACTGATGGGGTACCCTCTATAGTTTGACAGCACAGTGTGTTTGGATGATGTATATATATATATATATATATATATATATATATATATATATATATATATATGTATGTATGTATGTGTGTGTGTGTGTGTGTGTGGGATGTTTATTTATTGTTGTTAGTTTATATTTAAGGTTTTTATATCTTCGTTGTTTTACGTATATCCGCTTAACGTTATTATCACGATTAAGTTTTAATTAATTTAGGTTTTTCTTTAATGGGACATCGGGTTGTCTCATTTGGTGGTATCAGAGCAGTTTTATTCTGATCAGTCTGTGAGGATAGGGTGTACTGGCCATTTTAGTTGAATCCATATCGGATATTGACGATGTTTAGAATTTGGGTAGTGAGTTCGGACGCGATAGTTAACATTTGTATGGCATATAGTATGTATATACCTGTTTTATGTGAAATTATATGTCATATGAATGTGAGCTAATGGTTTCTTTTAACAGGATGATGGCTCGAGGTAGAGGACATTGGGGACGAGGTGGCGGTAGAGCCACAAATAGGGTTGTTGGAGGTGGCAACGGAGAGGTTTCTCATACTAGAGGAGGAGCAGGTGGTGGAGGAGAGTCATCTAAAACTCTCCAAACTATCAGGGAGCTTGCTACTGCTATGCTACAATAGACACAACAGAACGCTCAGATGCTGCAGATGACTAGAGAGCTGCAGGAGCAGCAGAACCAGCAGAGAGCTGCAGAGGCAGAAGATACAGGGATGGCTACCTTCCTGAAAGGGAAGCCACCACAGTTCCGAGGTGACTACGACCCCGAGAGGGCAGAGTGGTGGATTCTGGAGTTGGAGAAGATCTTTGATACCATGCACTGTAGCAAGGATCGGAAGGTGACTTATGCTACATTCATGTTGATGGGAGGAGCAGAGGCCTGGTGGAGAAGCAAGAGGAGATTGTAAGAGGCTGAGGGCAGATTGATTAGCTGGCAGTTGTTCAGATAATGTTTCCTAGAGAAGTACTTCCCGTGTTTGGTTAGACGCGAGAAGGAGCGAGAGTTTATGAGTATTCGACAGGGTAACATGTCTGTTGGGGATTATGCAGCCCGGTTTGAGGCCATGATTCAGTTCTCAGAGTTTTACCAAAGGTTTCCGGATGAGGATTGGTAATGTAGGAGATTCGAGGAGGGCTTGCAACATGAGCTACAGAGAGCTATAGTGCCTCTTGATATTCAAAGTTTTCTAGAACTGGTTGAGAGATGCAGTGCCATAGAGGGCATAGATCAGAGGCAGGCTGCTGAGCAGAGGCAACAAAGGAGTGGAGGCCCTATTCGATCAGATTTTCAGAAGAGATGAGGCAGTGGTTCCCAGTGGAGACGGGGACCATATACCAGACCAGTGCAGAGTGTTCGGACATCTACACCATTACCAGTTTCTTCGGCACTAGTTGGTGAAGCGGGCCAACAGCAGAGAGACCCAATCTGTTTTAGATGCGGAGGATCGCATTATATGAGAGATTGTAGAGAGAGATATAATTGTTTCATATGTGGTAAACCAGGTCATCTGGATCGAGATTACAGACAGCGGGCTATGAAGCAGCCGATAGCTGCTGGTAGAGGAGCCATTGTTCAGAGAGGTGGAGCTGGGAGAGGAGTTCCAGCAGCAGGATAGCAGATGGCCAAACCTCAGGCCACAGGGAGATTGTTTACTGTGAGGGGAGCTGAATCCTCTCAATCTGCAAATTTTATCCAGGGTATGTGTTTGATATTTGGTAGACTCTCGTCTGTGTTGTTTGACTCAGGTGCTACACATTCATTTATTTCGCATGAGTGTGTGGATCATTTACAGTTACCTATTTCTCAGTTACCATATACCCTTACCTTATCTACCCCGACAAGTGATTCCTTGACTACTATGTCCGTTTGTTTATAATGTCCTATAGTTGTTGAGAATAGTACATTCCTTGTAGATCTTGTTTGTTTGCCTATGCAACAGATAGATGTTATCCTTGGCAAGGATTGGCTTTCGACTAACCATGTAGTGTTAGATTGTTCCAGCAAGACCTTGTCATTTCTTGAGCCTTCTAGTGTAGTATCTGCCAATGAAGGAGCATCTATGAGGAGTTATGATTCTCGACAGTACGTGATGCTTTTCTCTGTGGAAGCTAAGGTGATTCCAAGTATAGATTCTATGCTATCGTGAGAGAGTTTTCTGAGGTTTTTCCTCCCGATGTTCCGGGTTTGCCACCAGAGAGGGAAGTAGAGTTCACCATAGATCTCATACCGGGGACAGGACCTATATCTATAACACCCTATAGGATGTCACCCGTAGAGTTAGCTGAGTTAAAGAAACAATTGGACGATATGTTGGAGAAAGAGTTTATTAGGCCTAGTGTATCATCGTGGGGAGCTCCGGTGTTGTTTGTTAAGAAGAAGGATGGAAGTGCTAGGTTGTGCATGGATTACAGGCAATTGAATAAGGTGACAATCAAGAACAAGTATCTGTTGCTTAGGATAGATGATCTGATGGATCAGTTGAATGGAGCTTTAGTGTTTTCAAAAATTGATCGGAGGTCCGGATACTTTCAGATTAGAGTAAAGAAGGAGGATGTACCCAAGACAGCTTTCAGGACGAGGTACGGACACTATGAGTACTTGATTATGCCTTTTGGTGTGACTAATGCTCCAGCAGTGTTCATGGATTAAATGAACAGGATCTTTAGACCTTTCCTCGATAAGTTTGTGGTTGTGTTTATAAATGATATCCTTATCTATTCCCGTACACGGGAAGAGCATGAAAAACATCTGAGAATAGTGTTACAAGTGTTGAAGGATAGACAGTTGTATGCCAAGATTTCTTAGTGCGAGTTTTGGTTGGAGGAGGTTCAGTTCTTAGGTCATTTAATTAATTAGGAAGGAATAGCAGTAGATCCAGCTAAAGTTGAGGCAGTGCTTAAGTGAGAGCGACCTAAGTCAGTGAGTGAAGTGAGGAGTTTTCTGGGATTAATAGCTGGATACTATCGGAGGTTTATAGAGAGTTTCTCAAAGATTGCGTTGCCTATGACGCAGTTGACGAAAAATGGTACAACTTATGTTTGGACATATGAGTATGAAAAGAGTTTTCAGGAGCTGAAGAATAGATTAACCACATCACCAGTGCTGACTTTGCCAGATCCTTTAGGACAATTTGGCATATATTTTGATGCATCGTTTCAAGGTTTGAGTTGTGTGTTGATGCAAGAGGGAAAAGGTGTGGCTTATGCTTCCTGACAGTTGAGAGTTCGTGAGAGGAACTATCCGACCCACGATTTGGAGTTGGCAGCTATAGTATTCGCACTACAGATATGGCGATACTATCTTTATGGAGCTAAGTTCAATGTTTATAGTGATTATAAGAGCTTGAAATATCTATTTGATGAGAAGGAATTGAACATGAGACAGCAGAGATGGATGGATTTTATCAAGGATTATGAGTTTGATTTACAATACCATCCTGGGAAGGCGAATGTTGTAGCGGATGCATTAAGCAGAAAGTCTTTGCATGTGTTCGCGATGATGGTAAATGAGATGGAGTTGATTGAGCAGTTCAGAGATCTGAACTTAGGTATGGAGTTGATTGAGGGTAGGATTTTCTTAGGTATGATTACCATCAGTAGTGATTTCCTTAGAGAGCTTAAGGATAAACAAGTACATGACCAGTATTTACAGGAGGTGAGTCAAGGTATAGACGAGGGCAAAGTGTCAGAGTTTAGTAGAGGACCGGATGGTGTGTTGAGGTTTAGAGACAAGATATGTGTGCCAGAAGATTTAGAGCTTAGGAAGATGATTTTGGAAGAGGCACATAAGAGTAAGTTGAGTTTTCACCCCGAAGCCACGAAGATGTATCAGGATTTGAAGAAGATGTTTTGGTGGCCGAGGATGAAGAAGGAAGTGGCAGAGTATGTTTTGTCTTATCTAGTTTGTCAAATGGCTAAGATAGAACATCAGAAGCCTGCTGGTTTGTTGTAATCGTTGGATATCTCAGAGTGGAAGTGGGATAGTATAGCTATGGATTTTGTGGTTG
This sequence comes from Echinosophora koreensis, assembly GCA_035048595.1. Taxonomy (NCBI): domain Eukaryota; kingdom Viridiplantae; phylum Streptophyta; class Magnoliopsida; order Fabales; family Fabaceae; genus Echinosophora; species Echinosophora koreensis. The sequence continues at coordinate 2,235,598 of JAPCYP010000058.1, read as the reverse complement.
GATATCTCAGCCTGCTGGTTAACGAAGTGCGCTCACTTCTTACCTATTGGTCAGAGTTACAGTTTAAAGAGATTGACCCAGATCTATATTAAGGAGGTTGTTAGATTGCACGGTGTACTGTCGAGCATTGTCTCCGACCGAGATCCTAGATTCACATCTAGATTCTGGAGACAGTTGCACAGTGCGTTGGGAACGAAGTTGATAATGAGTTCTGCTTATCATCTCCAGACAGATGGAAAGTCAGAGAGGACTATCCAATCATTGGAGGATCTCCTGAAAGCCTGTGTGTTGGAGCACATTGGCAGTTGGGATGAGTTCTTACCTTTGATTGAGTTTACATACAATAACGGTTTCTACAGTAGTATCGGGATGGCACCGTATGAAGCCTTGTATGGCAGGAAGTGTAGAACCCCATTGTGTTAGTATGAGATTGGTGAGAGCCAAGTGTTGGGTCCTGATGTGGTGCAGCAGATGACGGAATAGGTTAGGAAGATAAGGGAAAAGATGAAGGAAGCGCGGGATAGGTAGAGGAGCCACAGTAACAAGAGGAGGAGACCCTTAGAGTTCCAGGAAGGTGATCACGTGTTTTTTAGATTCATTGAACCTTTCCGGATTCTTCGATGGATTGGTCCAGTAGCTTACCAAATTGCCTTACCGCCTAACCTTTCTAATCTTCATGATGTCTTTCACGTCTCACAGTTGAGAAAATATTATCCTGATCCTTCTCATGTACTTGAGCTTGAGTCTATATAACTTCGAGAGAATCTAGAATATGAGGCTTTACCAATTAGGATCCCAAATAGAAGGATTAAGTTTCGCGGTAGGTAGATTCCTTTGGTCAAGGTCATTTGGGATGAGACTACAGGAGATGCTACTTGGGAACGTGAGGTAGACATACAACAGCAGTATCCGTATTTATTTTGAGGTACGTAAATTTCGAGTACGGAATTTATTTTAAGGGGTAGTAATGTAACATCCGTATTTCTAAGGCTTTGTTTATGATCCTACCATGTTGAATGCATGCTTTATATCCATGTTTAGACATAGGAACCTTTGCATGGAAAGTACGCGATCAAACGACTTCGGAAAGAACGAAAATAGAAACTAGGGTTTCTGTCCAGCACAACATGCTCAAGCGTTGCTGTACTGGCGCTTGAGCACAGGCACGCTCAAGCGTGGCATTTCCTACGCTCAAGTGTGGTGAGTCAAGCAGACAAGGCTGAGCGTTGACTCCATGCGGCAGGCTGTGATTGGTTGCATGAGAGGTGGGAGCGATGACCCAATCTAGAAGGAAGTCCCATGCTCAAACGTGGGAGAACTGGCGCTCGAATGCTGGGGCGCTCAAGCGTGACAGTCCCCACGTTCAAGTGTGGGCAGTGTGATGGTGAAAAAAAAAAGGTGGCAGAGGGTGAAACATTTCACCCTTATGTCAAAACGAAGTTGAGACAGAAAGAAAAAGAGAGAGAAAAAGAGAGAGGTCAATAAGAGATAGAGAACTTCCGGCTCGATTTCTGTCTCGATCGTTCGTCCTATCGAGATTCCAACTACGTAATCGTGATCGTGGCGACGACGTCTTCTTAACCCTAGCTTTCTTTCTTCGCTTTGGCTAAGCTAAATCTATGTCCTTATTATGCTGAAATGCCATCGGCAACGGTATTGAGGTTATCTTTCAATTCGGTTATCGGTTTTTCATTTTCCTCTTCAGATTAGGGTTACACGTAATACGTGCTTCATGAATATGTATTCAGGTGAATTTTCGGAGCACTGGGGGTGTAGCTTTTGGAAGTGGCAGATTTGTGGACCTAAGTGTAGTGCCCGTTTCATTGCTTCAGAGCTACCTATACACACCTCAGGTATACCTCAGGTGGGAGAAAGAAGCCTCCTATAGTCGGAAATGGCTAAGTAGCGTATTTTACAATGATGGCGTAAGGCGACCTAAACCCTACTAGTTGGCGAATAATTGACAATGTCAATATCACATTGGCGACTACTTGGTGGTACCAATGATGATATGGAGATTGTAGGTTTATCGCCGTTAGGTTAAATTTATGATATTCGAGGTTGCATGATTTTGCCCATTAAGCTGCTTGCTGTGTGCTGTTTGGATTAACATGCTATTTTGGTTAATTATGTTTATTTAAATATTTTATTATTGTTTACATGCTTGGTGTGATAATATGCCTTATCTACTATAATGTGCTTAGTTGGTTTCAAGGCATTGATATATGATATTTTGGAGCGATGCATGTTGGGGAGCGTATGACATATAACTTGGTCGTGCCTAACCTAATTAATTAAATATTCCATTTATGATAAGATTGATGTGACTCGAGATATTATATGAGATGGTGATGGAAGGTTGAGGCAATAGGCCATGACCCGATATGAGTCGGCGAGACTCATGTAGATGCATTGTGTTGTTCATAGCCATGTGAATAGAACACACGAGGTCACAGTATCCGATTATGGATACTGGAGTCACGGGTGAATGCCCTGCGGGCGATGAGGTTCGAGGAAGACTACCGTGAGTCCTTGCCAAGTTGAGCCAATAGGCAGTGCAACTATTTCCTAATGGGAATGGGGGAATAGTCTCATTCGTTGAATGAGCACCCTACCGAGAATGAGGGTGTGCACCGATCAGACGGGTTGATGTGTGGCAGGATTAGGTGGTGGCCACTGGCCACGTCAACGGGCTTCTTCTCAGTGTCGGGTTGGCTATTGGAGGACGAACATATCGGGTCTCCATCCGATCTCTCACAATTCGAGTGTCAGGGGTGTACTGCTCATCCTGATACTGCTTAGGTTCGGTCTGAGGGGCCTGAACGGATTATGTTCGCTCATTCCTCCCTCGGACCACTTTGATATTGAGGGTGCACTTAGTATTTCCCCCGGTGGCCACCGTATTGGTATAAGTTTCTGGATGATAACTTGGTATATACTCCTCGTCCCTCCTGGACGATGTTGTCTGCTCCCTACTCCTGCTCCGATCTTTGTGTCAGCTTTGCCCCCGTTCATTTTGAAGTTGCTGGTAGTCTTGCCTCATCTCCTTGTTTCTCTTCTCAGCCCCATCTGGGCCCTCATCTCCTAGAGAAGTGGATGGTTCTCCAAGGATGGCACCCCCTGGCGTAGTTCATTTGTTATTTCCTCACGTTGATTTTGGTCCTCCTGGTCTCGCATATCTCCGCCAGCAGTGCTTCTGGTTAGCCCCACGTTGCACAAGTAAACAATGCGGACGAAGAAAAGTTTGCTTCGGCCCCATGGTGGGTGCCAAATGTTCTATCCAAAAATCTAGGTCAAGAGATATCAGGGACAAAACAGGATAACTCAATTCTCAATCTTGTAATTTTCTCTCAAAGGATGGGTTTTAGAATATTCAGCTTGATAGAACCTGAGTTCTGCTCCTATGTATCCTTTATGGAATCAAAGCTGAGATGTAGTTCTGTGTCCATGGTCTTATTTATAAAGTGGTGTGTGTGTGTATGTTATCGTTGTGATATTTCTTCACATGTTTCTTATGCGAGCTTAATTTCCTCCGTGATTTGTGGCATTCAAGGATTATCATTATGGGCGATATTTGCTAATAAATGAGGAGAGACCTTGGGCGGGAGCGCTGCTCTGGATGTCCTTGCCTCTGGTTAATTTCATGATTTGCGGGATCACATCATTAATTCCTTATTACAATCTATTATTTGATTGTCTGGTTCTTTGATTCGGATGGGAGAGACTCATCCCTCCCTCCCAATCCGATCCGACACATCTCGGTCGAGGTACTCGACCGGTTATCCTTTTAGGATGAAGAGGGAGGTTGCTCCAGTCTCGTGTCGTTCCTCGGTTATCCTAAGGTTGACCTTCGGTAGTCCGACCTTATATTCTCGATCAGTACAGCTTTCATTGGAGGACTAAAATTGGTAGAGAGGTGTGATAGTAAAAGCCTAAGACAATAAAGTATATTTGAATATGAGGTGGGATCAATTTACACCAGAAAAATTTTACACCTCTTACACCTAATCTCAACTATTGAAATAATGTAAATCTAATGGGTCTAATTTATTCCTAATTATTATGTCGCGTGACCTCTCCTCCCACCCCTCAATGCTTTCCCTGTACTCAATTTACACTGACGCCGCACACAGTTCCTCACTTCCCTTTAGGTCAACAGCACAAGAAATGTGAGAAACGGGGTCCAAAAAGTAACAGGGGAAGGTAGCCAAGTAGGCACAGTATTGGTTGGAAATGAAAGCTAGACATGGTATTGGCTCCAGCTCCATCATTAGGAGATGTAACTGCAAAATATTATGAAAATTTAGTGATATATATTGATTTTCTGATCCTGATTCTTTTAGAGAAATAAAATTTCTGCTTCAAAAAGAGAGAGAGAGAGAAATAAAATTTCAAATATTCCTTTGTATTTTTAAATGAATGAAAGGATAATATTTATAAAAAAAAAAGGAAAGAAAGGAAGGAAGCATTAGTGGAAAGTGTTATGGAGAGGAAGACTGTTGTATTAAAAAGAAATGAACCATCGGCTGCCATGGTTACTGGTTAGAGAGGAACAGTGTTGCAGCGGGAGAAGAGAAAAAGAGAAACTAAGGAGGGAAAAAAATGATATAGAGAAAGGAGAAAGGAGGAGTCACGTGGGTGTTTTAGTGAGTAGGTTTGATCCATTAGATTTACATTATTTCAATGGTTGAGATTAGGTGTAAGAGGTGTCTAGTGTAAATTGATCTCACCTCTTTGAATATATTTTTGTTTTGTTTTTGGGAATCAAGTATATTTGAATTCTTAAATTGGAAATAATATAATTTGATTTGAATTAAGTTGAATGGGATTTTTTTGTTATGAGCGTTAAATGGAGTTGATTTAGGAATTAGATTTTATGTATGGAATGTATTTTTTTTTTTTAAAAAAAAAGAGAGATTTGAATTGATTTAAAAGAGTTTTCTACCAAAAAAAAAAGTTTATTGAATTTTATTTTAGTTTTATGAATTAAATTTTAAGGAGCAATGTTACATTGGAAAACCAAAAAAGTAGTACATATCTTTTTTTAAATACAATGGAGAGATCAAAAAAGAAAAGAAAAGAAATGGTGCTTATATCAAGGTTTTCTTAAACACTAAGATAAATTTAATAATAGATAGGACTCTTAAATCAAATCTTAACTTTTAATTTTAATTTAATATAATAACTTAAGCTTATTAGGAGAGAATAATTAAATATAACCTTAGTAAAGAGAGAAAAAACAGGATATATCTAATGGAAATACTAAATATCTTTGTTTTGGTAGAATAAGATTTTTGGTATTGAAAAATAGTATATGTTAAAAGTAATTAAAATCTTATCTTGATTTTTCATTAAAATTATAATATTTATTTAATAAATAATTTTTATTTTTATTTCAAAAATACTACTATGTGAATTTTATATATATATATATATATATATATATATATATGAAGAAAAGACAAACAAACAAAACTAAAGAATCAACCAAGCAATGGAGGAGCCCTATTTACCACAGTCCATTGCATTGAGCCAGCATGACCACAGTTAGCCAAGAAGTCAGCACATCGGCTAGACTCGCGGTAAGTGTGAACAATCGTAGTGTGCTAATCTGGAAAACAAAGAAGCTTCACGATATCTTCAAGCAAAGGTTGGAGAGAAGCAACAGAGGTACTTCACTTGGTGGGAGAGCAAGATCTTTGGCCACTTTTATCCCCAAAAAGAGGCCCCACAGCTTTGCCATGACCGCTTTGCATGACCCTAAATTACAATCCACATTGATCTCTTTTCTTAGTGGCCTCCACGTACAGTGGGATGGGTTTTGCAGGGTTCACGCTCGACGAAACTAATTTGCTTAGGCATTGAGCTCACAATCATTTTCACATAAATCAGTTGATGGAGAATTATGACACGCAATATACACATAGAAGAGAGATATTCATACATAATAACTCGATTGAAAATGTCATTAATGATTTTTCAACCATGTGAATCAATTTGAAATACTTTACGATCAATACTTAAATGCTATACAAAGTAAGATAATGGTAACTGTACAACAATACATTAAAACTAAATCAATTTTTAAGGAAACAATTTAAAATAATCCTAATATATGGCTGAACATTCAATCCAAACTTGAACAGTTTGCTTAAAATCAGATTGATTACATTATAAGAATGGTAACTGTCCATCAATAGACAAAATCAAACCAATCTATAAGGAAACAATTCAAAAAATACTATAAGCAACTAATATAATATGTCCAATCAAGTATCAATTCATAAAATACTATATGAATTTAATATAATAGGTGCAATTGATTTTACAGTCTGATTTTATGGTAAATCAGCACCTCCAGAATTAACACTTTCTATTATCGTGTATGTAGCTCAATTCATGATCTGACTAATGTTTCTCATTTACCCTATATTTTTTAAGAATACTCACTAGGGGTGTAACAGGTCGGTTTGATTCGGTTTTAAGCGGAAAAAAATTCGAACCAATCAAAATTGATCGATTCGGTTTGGTTCGGTTTTCATTATTTTTTACTGCAAAACCCGAACAAAACCAAACCGATGAAGTTTGGTTTGGTTCGGATCGGGTGTTCGGGTCCCCTATTAAAAATGAAAGGAATAAAAGAATAAAAACAAAAAAGTGTTCTTTTAAAAAAAAATAGTTGAAATGAGCAATAAAGGTCCTAAGGAAGGATTTTATCTTCATCTTCATTTGACACATAGAGGGACCACCGAACCAGGACCTTGGATTGTAGAGTTTGTTGAACTTGGAGATGATGAAGGCGATTTCAGAACGAGATTGTTGAGGGATGCGCTGAACTTGCAGAGATTGTTGGGGACGGAGATCTTCATCTTCATCAAGGCTATTTCTTTCCCCATTCCCCCCCACTACCAAGCTCAATCAAGCATCTATGTTCCTCTGTTCTTCTTCGACGAGATCTGGTCACGAAGCACTGAGGACGTTAATGGCAGAGGACGATGCTTGGACCAGGATGGAGGTGCGACGAGATCTGGTCACGAAGCACTGAAATCGCTAACAACGGAGGATGGCGCTTAGACGCCGCTACGGAGGTGCGACGAGATCTGGTCCAGGACGACGGAGGGCGACGCTTGGACCAGGACGGAGCTGAGATGTGTGCGGTGGCGACCGTGTGCGGTGGGACGAAGGTTGTGGCTGTGTATGGTGGCGGCTGTGTGGTTTCGGAGATGAGATGTATTGTGCGATAGTGAGAAGAGTGTCTGAGAGTTGTGAAATATGAAAGTTGCTAAGATAGGTCAAGAAATTAGGGGAAAATTCCCTGAATTGTAGCTTGATCGGTTCGGATCATCGGGTAGTCGGTTTTGGAAAATAAAAACCACTACCCGAACCAAAGCTCTTCGGTTCTCATTGGTTTGGTTTGGTTTTTTTACCCGAACCAATCAATTTCGGGTTTTATGATTTGGTTCGGTTCGGGTTGGTCGGGTTTACCCGGTCCACTTACACCCCTAATACTCACCCCCAGTATTTAAATATCATATACGGTGAAACAAATTCCTATGCCCCTTCAGTTCCCAATTCATCATTTGTTTACTCGTGTATGTGAGTGCTTGATTTTGCTACCAACGAAACACCATTAAAATTCGAAAGCTTGGCACCGAGGTTGTAATTCAGATTGTGACATTGTATTTTCGTGTTGTTTGTAATTATACTAACTTTTATTCAATGTACTTATATTCCAGGTAACAAAATCCACGCTTCTGTCAAAGAGCAGATTACTTACAAATTTGAGAGTTGAAGAAGGGTGTTGTTTACCTTATGTCAAAGTTTGGTGTTTGGTGTGTGTTCGAATTTTGGGAGAAATACCTTCAACAAAGCACTCCTTAAAGTTGAATTTTCAAATTGGTACAAAAGAAACGAAAGATGACAATGGATTGATTCCAGTCAGTCTTTACCTTTACTCACATGCTGATTGTTTTCATGATAATTTTGAGAGTGACTACTTGGTTGGTGAGTAGTCTCGTCATTTTTCATGGTTTTAATCTTTTTACGATGTCAAATTTCAATTTTTGGACACTAATTAAATTAATGAATATTTTCAGACATCTTTGGAGTCCTAACTGGTGTAGGTAAAGAACGTGAGTATGAGAGAAATGGCATCAGGGCCAAGATTGTAAACATAGAGCTTGACAACGATGGTTAAGTCACATGTACAATGGTATGTTGAACCGATTAATTTTAATAATTGTTGAAAATCATGATATCCGTTTATACAATTATAAATTATTCTAATTTTTTATAAAACAGTTATTGTTTCAAATTCAATTTGTTTGGGTCCTTTGTCAACGAGTTAAACTCATTCCTCTCATCTAGTGAGGCAAACATTGTTGTTGTTTACATTGCTTGCCTCGCCATATGATTTATAAAAATTGTCACAACAACAACATTGATTGCCTCGCCAGATGAGAGGAATGAGTTTAACTCGTCAACAAAGGACCCAAACAAAGTAAATTTGAAATGATAAATGTTTGATGAAAAAATTAGAATAATTTATAATTGGGTAAGCATATATCATGAATTTCAACGAACGTTGAAATTAATCAGTGTAACAAACCATTGTACACAGGACTTACCCATCATATCAAGCTCTATGTTTACAAACTTGGTCCTGACACCGTTTCTCTCGTACTCATGTTCTTTACCTACACCTGTGAGGACTCCAATGATGTCTGAAAATATTCGTTAATTTTCATTAGTGTCCAAAAATTGTAACTTGACATAGTAAAAAGATTAAAACCATGAAAAACGACTAGTCCAGTCACCAACCAAGGAGTTACTCTCAAAAATATCACGAAAACAATCAGCATGGGAATGAAGGTAAAGACATTGACTGGAACCGCTCCATTGTCAGCTTTCATAACTTTTGTACCAATTTGAAAATTCGACTTAAACGAGTGCTTTATGGAACGACATTCTCCCAAATTTGCACCCACACCAAACTTTGAGATAAGGCAAACAACACCGCCCCTTAACTCCTTTTTGAGTTTAAAAATAATGTGTTTTTTGATAGATGTGTGGACTTTGTTACCCGAAACATAAGAACACTGGGTAAAAGTTATATAGTATGATTACAAACAATGCAGAATACAATGTCACAATCCGAATTACAACCTCAGTGTCCATCAATACTATTTCAAGGGAAAATGGTATTTTGTTGGTAGCAAAATCAAGCACTCGCCATATCCTTAGGATTCTCACCAGGATACTCATATTCTCATGTTTTTTAGTTATAGCAGAAACCAAGTCTCACCTAGGAGCCATTTGAATGGACATGAATCGCAATTAAACAAAATGATGAATTGGGAATTGAGGGAGCACATGAATTTGTTTCACCGTCACTACAAAAAAAAGAGGTATTTAGTGACCATTGTATTTGGTCACTAAATATGGAAAATCAATAGCTAAACCATTTTGCGACCGATTTAGCGATCACTGAACATGATTGTAGATTGCCTAGTCGCTAAACCGTTTGGTAGTCGTTAAATTGGTCGCTACACCATTTAGCGACCGAATTTTCATATTTTACGACCAATTTCATATTTAGCGACCGATTAAGTGTGGTCGCTAAAAGCTTGGTCGCTAAAATATAATTTTTTTGTAGTGCGTATACAATATTTAAATATTCATTAATGACATTTCCAATTAGGTTTTTTGTATGTTGATCTCTCTCTTCTAGGTGTATATTGTATGTCATAATTCTCCATAACGTGCAAATGAATGTGAGACCGACACCTAAGCAAAAATTGATGGAAGCATTTTTGTATAGCCAAGTGGGATAAAATTCAATGTAGAATTTTGCTCCAGAGATTAAATTTTTTTTTTTTTTTAGGACGCTCTGGGATTAATAGTTGGAACTTTCCTATTTAAAATTATTCTCAATTGTATATAGTATTGATTTTTTTACCCGTGTGAAACACACAAATAAATCTTTTTTTGAAACAATATAATTAAAATCTTTAATTTAACTAAATAAAATAATTATAATTTCATTTTAAAATGAAATTACATTATATATGATTAATTGAAACATAAAAAAACTAATCATAAATAGACTAATCATACAATAACTATACTAATTAAGACATAATAGAGATGGAATAATTCATCATATAAATTTTCGAAACTCGAACCTAACACATCATGATCCATATCTACAAAAATTTATTACATACATTATTGAAATATTAAAATTTATACCAACAACAAAAAAATTTGCTCCAATAACAAATAATACGATACGCAGATTATCATAATAAAAAAATTTATTTTTCACTAATATAATTACCCATAATTACATAATAATAATATATAATATATAAATATATAAACATTTAGATATTCAACACATTCAGAAGCCTACCACATGGTCTCTGCTAAGTTCCACTTCCACCCCCCCCCCCCCCCCCCCCCCCCCCCTCCCTTTTTTTTTTGAGTTTCTATTATATTTTTAAATAAATTCTAACAACTCTAAAAAGTGAATTTATTTCCCGATATCTATGGGTAGAGGATGGAATTTGCTCCTTTTATTTGCTGCTGTAATATGAGGGGGATATATTGTTTAGATTTAGATTATTTTATACTCAAAAAACAGGTTTTCAACTAAAAAAATATCTCTATAACATTCCCATATAAGTTTTTTAAATACTAATTAAACAAATCAATCCAAAAACACATTATCATCCCATTTTGTAATACTTCTTTCAGTCTAATAGAATTTTTCTGACCTACATACATTAGACACATGATGCTTGGAGTTTTATACAACGAAAATCACATTATTAATTCAAGAACAACATAGAACTTTGTACTTAGTAAAGTGGGACAAATATTTATAGCATTACACAATGAGATAGCTCTCCACCATCCTTGAATAGCATGATAAAATTCTCAAAACTATGTCAGAAATTTAAACCAAATAAAAATTCAAGAAAAACAATATATTTAAGAGACGATATAAAAAAACATACCATTTTTGCCCATAGGCAAATATGTAGACACTGAACCCATCAAATACAGATGTAGCAATAAGTTTTTGCCAAAATGAATACACAAAATAAATTTGTACACTGCAATATAATCAAAGTTTGTAAATTCTCTTGTACCTTGGTTATCTTCGGGCCCTAAATAAAATTCTCTTGTACCTTGGTTATCTTCGGGCCCTAAATATGTAATCAAATTTAAATTGCTACAACAGATGGAGACACATTTGTAATTTCACTCTCATTTGATGGTCTACATATGCAGAAAACTCTGACATTTCCCTTTAATTCAATTACTTCATTTTTTTTTTAATAAGCAAATGTTAGTAAATTAGTGTGTTATGTTAGTGGGGGAGTTGAACCCATGACCTTCTTATCACTCCAAACCCTATGTCCCTCAAAAAAAAAAAATTACTAATATACTCCCTCCGGTCCACGATGTAAGCAAAAATTTTCAAATTTTTTAGTCCAAAATACTCCCTCCGGTCTCTATTGTAAGCAAAAATTAAATGGGACACACATATTAAGATAGTTAGTTGATCTCATTTAAAAGAGTCATTGAGAATAAAAAATTAAGTTTGTTACTTAAATTAACCTTCCTCTTATTTATTAAGCTTGTGTTATTGAGAATAAAAGGAGTCATTGGAAAACAAAATTTGTATTAAATGAAGGGTATTTTGAGAATAACTTCATTAAATGAGAAGAAAGTAGTTGAAATTTGCTTATATTTTGGACAAAAAAATGTGGAAATTTTTGCTTACATTGTGGACCGGAGGGAGTATAAGCAAATTTCAACTATTTTCTTCTCATTTAATGAAGTTATTCTCAAAATACCCTTCATTTAATACAAATTTTGTTTTCCAATGACTCCTTTTATTCTCAATAACACAAGCTTAATAAATAAGAGGAAGGGTAATTTGGGTAATAAACTTAATTTTTTATTCCCAACGACTCTTTTAAATGAGTTCAACAAACTATTTTAATATGTGTGTCCCATTTAATTTTTGCTTACAATAGAGACCGGAGGGAGTATTAGGTTTACTATAGCATAATGAAAAGTTGCATTAGTTGCAAAGAGGAAGATTGAAAATTCAGAGATATACCTGAAAGAGAGAGGAAATTAGAGAGGTTTTTTTTTTTTTTTTTTTTTTTCCAAATGAGATTAAGGAGAGAATGGGGAAAGGAGAGAACATGAATTCTACATTTGAAATTATTTTATTTATGATGATAAAATGCACGTCAAGGTTCCACAATTTGGCATTCATATATAAGCATTCTCATATCAGGAAGGAGAGAATCAAAATTTATTGATTTAAGAATCAAGTTATCAGAACATTAATGGAAAACGCAATTCTGAAGATATTTTTAAAGATAATAATGCTAAAAACGGATCTGATTGAGTTTGTATTGTATGGTATCTTTAGCTGATAAAATGTCAAAATTTGATGAGAATGCACATTAATGAAAGATTTGCAGGTCAAACATTGATAAAAAGGGCTGAAATTAAAAGCTGGGTACGTAGCAAATCCCCATTCTTTAGATTCGAAAAGGGCATCTGATTATATCAGCACCTGAACCTGATATATGATCTGTTTGGTCATTTTGAAATTTATGGGTTTTAACTTTTAAATGAAACATTATTGTTGCTGAAATAAGGAAACTTTAGGCTTTGGAGGATTTACGACTTATTGATTTGTTTAGTTTCCTGTTTTTATTTCTTAATTTTAAAGATAATTACAATTAAAATAATTATTATAAAACTATATTATCTTGTTTTTATTCTTTTTCTTGTTTCTAAATATTTGAACTGGAAACGGTGAATGTAACGTCCCGATTTCTGTGTCTTTCTGTAATAGTAAATACATGTGTATGTGTGTTTATTTTTGATAAAATCCAAAGAATGATTTTAGGTAAACTAAAATCATTATCTTGTCATACCTTACCTTAGAGAGTCACGGTTAAATTTTCGGTTGAAAATTCAGACGAAAGCAGGTCTGCATTTTCATTGACAGTAAGAGTTTACTGAGCAGAAAACCAAATTTTGACCCGTGAACGAAACGGCCGGTTTTTTGCTGTGTTTTGTATAATAGTGGAAATTTTCAAAAATTTGAGTTCGAAAATAAAATATAATATTTATTCCGGGCGAAATACGATCGGAAACTTGAACCGGATACGCACTGGAGCAGAATAGGAGACATGTAAGAGTTGGAGTGACTTGTTGGAAAAGCAAGGCATGGTGGTAGAAGCTTTTTGTCACATCCATAAAAGTGTCATCATCACTTTCTTTTGAATATATCATATTATAGGCCAAAAACCACTTTTCTCTCACTTTCTCCAACCAAACTTACCTTAACCAAACTTTTAGCCAAGTTCTCACTCTCCCTCTCCCCATCACGCCATTCACACCCTCTCCCTCTATATAATAACACTTCATTTCACTTCACTCACTTTCTTCTTCTCCAACTTACAAGTTTCAAGTTCCATCACTTAAAGTTCTTATTTTTGCTCATTTTCAAGCTTCAAGCTTTTCATACTTCTTCATCCTAGCTTCAAGGGTAATACTCTATACTCTTACTCATCTAAGTTCTTTCCTTCTCATATTTGTTGAGTTTAAGCCACGAGTTTCCATTTAACATTCTTAGATCTAGAACTTGTAAAATCTTTAGAAATTAGTAGAAAAATCCTTTTGAGTTGAAACTAATTTCTATGGACTCCTAATGACTTCTACATTGTTCATCTAAGAGCTTGCATCAAACAAAAATTTCCTTCCCTATTTTCCTAGCTAGGCCGAACCTATGTTGTTGTTGAGCAAGGAAGTTTTGTTTCAATTTTTGAAGTATGATCATTGATTTGAACTCTTTAGCACCTATTGTTGTTGAATCTAGAAGCTTGAAAAGTTCTAAAATCCCTAACTCATTTTATGAGTCATGGCCGAAATCCCTAAGCTAGTGGCTTAGAGGGATTTTGTTCAATCTTTGTCTAATGGTCATTGATTTGAACTCTTTTGTACCTTTAGTTGTTAAATCCAAGAGCTTGAAAAGTTTAAAAATTTCTAGTCTATTTTACACCTCATGGCCGAAACCCTAAGTGTCTAAACTTAGTGGGATTTTTGTTCAATCCTTGTTAAATGATCATTGTTATTGAATCTCTAATACTTAAGGATCATTAATCCATGAGTTTGAGAAATTTGGAAATCCCTAACCCTATTTTTATACTATGGCTCCGAACCTAGACCTTAGGTAGATGAGATGTTTTGGTTGTTTTTAACTTGTGTTGTGTGTTGGAATCTTTAGACTGCCAACGCGAAGCAAGGCGAGGAAGATCGTAGCACTTAACAAAGAACGAAAGACTTTATTTGCTTTGGAATCAAGTAAGGGGAGCTTACCTGAGGTATTTTCTCCCGATAGCTATATGTTATTGTTTGTGGTCTGTTGAGTTGTTTGAGTTTTACTGTGATTTCCCGAGTTTATCTGATGTGGTTAAAATTATCTATTTTGCATATCTGAGCTTGATGATTTATTTGTAGAAATGTGTTATAGCTTTGAGATATGGCATGAGCTGTATTATTTGAAATGATGTTGATGTGAACATTACACTGTTGTGGATTGTTGTCTGAGAAGCCTGACATTCGTCAGTGCTCAATCAATTATTGAGATGAAAGCCTTATGAGGAATTTTGACAATGATAATATTTAGTTTATGTTTTCTTTTGATAAAATAGAAAGTAATGGATAATTACAAGGATGAAATCGTAAAAATATTTCAGTACGTTATCTCTTTCAAAATGTAGACGAAAAGTTATTTTAAGACATTTATGTGTCAATTTCTTTAATGAAAGAAGAAGATAAGAATGGAATTAAGAAAGGAGTACATTTTTGTACGTTATCATTTTCAAGAATGAAGTGGAAAATCATTTTAAGAACTAATTGTTAAAATATTTTTTAGCTAGAGGAAAATCTTTCTTAAAATGATTTGATTATAAGAGAAAACAATTTTAAAAGTATGTTTTATGAAGGGGAAATTTTGAGAAATTTTGACAATATTTTAGAAAGGAGTTGAAAGGATTTTAACAATGTTCTAAAGATGGTTTGGAAGAAAAAGAAGGATTTCAAAAGCAAACTGGTTTCTTTATAATTTAGCATTTTACAAATGAATTTCCATTGAACAGAATTTCTGGAAAAACCTACTTTTGTAAATATTTCGGCAAGCTTGGATAAGTTGCTGATGTTTCAATTTTGTATTTGTGTTTCACTGAACGAAAAAGAATAAACACGTTGAAATGTGAATCTAGTATACGAGACGTCGAATACTAGTATTCTGTAATATACACGTAGATCTTGGATCCGTGTCACGTTGTTGTGGACTTCATGTCCTAATCACGTTGTTATGGACTTCGTGTCCTAAATCACGTTGTGATGAACGTTGTTAAAAGTGAATGTTGTTTTCTATGACCACAAGCCTAAGACTGGTGCATCGGTTCAAGGCGTTTGTGACTGAGCACTCGGACTTCGTGTCCCGTGTTGATGTTGGAAAAAAAATCTTAAGAGTTAAAGATTTATGAATAGTCGTTAGCCTTTGAGCTTCGACAACGAAAGAGAATGAACACAAAGAAAATGTTGAGAACAATTGTTTTTACATGTATTTTAGGCAGACGTGCCTCATATTGATAGGAGTGATGCCTTGATGATCAGGTATTCATAATATGATGAATCACTGCATCCTGGGATGGGACAGTGTGTTATTAAATCCATGAGCATGGAATGCTGCATCCTGGGATGGGACAATATGCTATGGATGTTTAGTCACTTAACGTGATGCCAAAGTGGTGGCGATTTGAGTTTGATCAACTCTTAGAGTGACGAAAGGATCTCATGAGATTAGGTTAGAGCCTGAATATTGAAGTGTCATGCATGTTTTTATAAAACCCATGACTGATCGGGTATGAGACCCTTTGATATAATACTGTCTATTTTTAAGAAATTCTATGATATATGACTTTACATGTTATCTGATGTTTTGTGCTGTGCATGTAGTTATCGTGTTTAAATCCATATATTGGTGTCTCACCCTTACAAATATATCAGGTTTCTTCTGGTCTCGCTGTTGTACCTCGGTACTCTAATACAGATGGTGCAGAGGAGTTTCTCTAAGTCACTCAGAGACTTAGGTCTAGAGCTTTGAGGGATTATTCGATCCTGGAATGACCACGGGGGGTCTTTTCAATAAATGTCTTGTAGAAGAGACCAGCTTAGGAGTCTTGGTTGGGTTATGTATTTGAAAGGTAGTATTATACTTTAGTTTTGGTTAAATTTTGTTTCTCTTTTCTTTAAAATTGAAACTTGTGAGAGAAGTTGTATGTCGTGGTGACTCTGTTATAAATGTGATTTTACTGTTTAGATGTATGTATCTTGGTATTTAAGAGTTATTCATAGAAGAAAATTTTTATACCCCAGTTTTCTGACTTAAGAGAAAATAACTTTCCGAAAACAACCAGCAAATTACTTTTTAATTTATTTCCGCACGTGTTCCAATGTAATGCCCAGGGAGGGCATTACAAGTGGTATCAGAGCTGGTCGAGTCTTTCGGGAACTTTGGGGAATAGGTCTATTATGTTTTGTTGCGTGGTCTCTAGTTGGTCATCTCTTGAATTGTTTCCTTGTTGAAACGATGTGCGTTGGTCTATAGGTGTGTGTTTATCTTGATGGGTTATATGAGTTTTGACTTGTAAGAACCCATGGCTAGTGATGTGTGTTCGATCGATGTGTGACACATTTGGTTATCCTTTCTGGATGGTGTCAGACATTTGGATAGGATGCCTGCTAAGGTCGATTTTTCGGGAATGTTCGCTGAGAATGTTCCAGGAGTATCGTGTGCAAAAGGACTTTCCGGGAGTGTTCCCTGGGAATGTTTTAGGTGTGCTGCTAGAGAAGGATATGAGTTATCAAACGATCTAGTTCCTAGATACGGATTGATCTCTATCACTTTCTGTAGGATGCCACCTACAAAGTTAATTGAGTTAGACGACTCGATCCAAACTAGAAGACCTGCGACCTAAACAGTTGATGAGGCTGGGTCTTTTCCGTAGGTCCCATTATTGTTGAAGACTTGAGAATCTGCATGGATTTCTAACGACTCGACAAAGTGACGACTATGAACGAGTATTCTCTGCCGTGCGTAGTTGATATTAACAAGGAGTTGTTGTCTACTCAGAGATCGACTTGAAGATGAGTTATCATCATGTTAGAGTAAGGACCTATTAAAGATTTTGGCGCCATGGATTCAGCTCATGCGGAAAAGTCAACTCTTCGTATGTTCGATAGATTGATTAAGCTGTCCATGACCATGCATGATTCAGGTGACCGCACTAAGCATGTATGGAGAGATATGCGTGTTGATGGGAATCAAGGCAAATCGATTTGAAATTTCGACCTTAATTGAGTGTCTCATGATTAAGAAACTTTACACTGTACTGTTCGATCCTTATGAATTTGTGAGTCAGACTTTGTTTCCCGAGCCCTATGGTTGTATGAGACAACCACAGAGGTGAAGTTGGTGCATTACAGAAAGATTTCTCTGATTTTGATTTAAAATCTATTCTGGACTCATAAATTGGTTATGCTAGACATGTGAGTGGGTGGAATTGATATTATCAATTGGTCTGGATATTTTCACATTTTGTTGAAAGAGTTTGTTATGACTATTTCTTGAGTTATAACGCAAATAACTTCTTGGTAACGTAAGTTCCTTGATGGAACTTAGTCTAATCACTTTTACCTTGGTCGAGATGACCTTGTCTGATTTTTGGCCAGACTGTTTTCTTTTAAAGTCGTCATTTTGTAAATTCTTTGTACTAAGCATGAATCCTCTTGGGATTAGGAACTATTCATTCTTTGTTTTTCTAAACCCGTTGGAAGTTCTTGTGGAAGAATGAACTTTATTAGATTCATGTCTGTAAATATGTATTGATCATGCATTTTTACACCCACGAACCTAATTGAAGAATCTTTTTATATACTGGATGTTCCTGTATCTTTCAAATTGATAAAATTCTTCTCCATGTCTTTGTGAAAGACAGGTCAAGGAATTTCTTTTCTTGAAGATTTCTTTTAGTGATCTTTAAGACCATGTCTTATTGTAGTTCGAAAGGATTTGTCTCCCTTGATCAACCTTAACCTACGTATTTTCTAAATGTCATTGATGGGTGACCTATCTCTAGGGTCATGAGGATGAGTATCTGATTCGTGCCAACATGTCAGAGTTAGTCGGGTGCAGTGAAAAAGAGATAATTGAATGTTTGAGACCTTTCGTGTTAAGATGTTGGTGCCGTCATGAATTTTCGTCATAAGACCCGTAAGAGTCTTATTTGAATTCGAGTAATCATGGACCGACTGACGAGGGCGACACCCGTTTCACCTGTTAAGATTCACTATGCAATGGAGAGGCAAACCAAGGAATGCATTAGAGGATTGATCAGGCTTCATGGAGTATCTTCAAGTATCGGTTCAAATGAAGACCCGAAGTTTACCAATGTTTATTGGTAAAGTCCGCTCTAAGTGTGGAGGACTAAGTTGAGGCTAAGCCCAACGGATCACCCTCGACTCGAGTGGGGTGAGAGAGAAAAATGATCTGACCCTTGGAAAGTTGGTTGGGAGTAATTGTAGTATTTAACTACGATCTTTTCTTTAGCCGGGTGAACAAGGAATAATGAAAGTTTTGTCGAGGTATAGCTGTGACTAGTAAGATGTGAATCCTTAAGATCAATAACGGTAAGTGAGACAATTATTATAAAATGAGCGTTGGTCGAGGCAGAATATTGTTAAAGGAATCTAGGGTAATGATCAATATCTATGATCAAGATTGATTTTATAAGTTTGAAGATTTACAGAAAAGTGTGAGAGCAGTAAAGAGGAGTCCTTGAGTAAAACTAAGTTGTTAGGGAAGTTCAAGATTTATGATTTTGGATAAATTAAATCGAAGTGATTCCTTTTAGTTTTAATTGCATGCAGGGGTGTAATCATGTCCTTTAAGATTGGAATGTATGACTATGCTATGTTTTGAAGTGGTGGGATAGGTTCCAAGGGAACTAAAAAACTAGGATGAGATATCTCGAATAGGAACTGATGTGTGTGTTGTGAGAGGAATGTAAATCTTAGATGGAATCTTGGTGTTAACCATGAGAATTAAGGATGTTATTAGTGTTTACGGGAGTAGAGTATGAATTGAGGATAATCGATTTGATGTTGGGGATGAAGGGAATAAAGAATAAGTATGAATTTCGTTATTAAGTTAAAGCATCTAAGAGAAACAGAATATATGAAGTACGATGTAGGATCTTGGGATTTGGACATAAGACCCTATCTGGTTTCGAGTTACGTAATTTCGAGGACGAAATTCTTTTTAGAGGGGTAGTATTGTAACGCCCCGATTTCTGTGTCTTTCTGTAACAGTAAATACATGTGTATGTGTGTTTATTTTTGATAAAATCCAAAGAATGATTTTAGGTAAACTAAAATCATTATCTTGTCATACCTTACCTTAGAGAGTCACGGTTAAATTTTCGGTTGAAAATTCAGACGAAAGCAGGTCTGTGTTTTCACTGACAGTAAGAGTTTACTGAGCAAAAAACCAAATTTTGACCTGTGAACGAAACGGTCGGTGTTTTTGCTGTGTTTTGTATAATATTGGAATTTTTCAAAAATTTGAGTTCGGAAATAAAATATAATATTTATTCCGGGCGAAATACGATCGGGAACTTGAACCGGATACGCACTGGAGCAGAATAGGAGACATGTAAGAGTTGGAGTGACTTGTTGGAAAAGCAAGGCATGGTGGTAGAAGCTTTTTGTCACATCCATAAAAGTGTCATCATCACTTTCTTTTGAATATATCATATTATAAGCCAAAAACCACTTTTCTCTCACTTTCTCTAACCAAACTCACCTTAACCAAACTTTTAGCCAAGTCCTCACTCTCCCTCTCCCCATCACGCCATTCACTCCCTCTCCCTCTATATAATCACATTTCACTTCACTTCACTCACTTTCTTCTTCTCCAACTTACAAGTTTCAAGTTCCATCACTTAAAGTTCTTATTTTTGCTCATTTTCAAGCTTCAAGCTTTTCATATTTCTTCATCCTAGCTTCAAGGGTAATACTCTATACTCTTACTCATCTAAGTTCTTTCCTTCCCATATTTGTTGAGTTTAAGCCATGAGTTTCCATTTAACATTCTTAGATCTAGAACTTGTAAAATCTCTAGAAATAGTAGAAAAATCCTTTTGAGTTGAAACTAATTTCTATGGACTCCTAATGACTTCTACATTGTTCATCTAAGAGCTTGCATCAAACAAAAATTTCCTCCCTTATTTTCCTAGCTAGGCTGAACCTATGTTGTTGTTGAGCAAGGAAGTTTTGTTTCAATTTTTGAAGTATGATCATTGATTTGAACTCTTTAGCACCTATTGTTGTTGAATCCAGAAGCTTGAAAAGTTTGAAAATCCCTAACTCATTTTATGAGTCATGGCCGAAATCCCTAAGCTAGTGGCTTAGAGGGATTTTGTTCAATCTTTGTCTAATGGTCATTGATTTGAACTCTTTTGTACCTTTAGTTGTTAAATCCAAGAGCTTGAAAAGTTTAAAAATTTCTAGTCTATTTTACACCTCATGGCCGAAACCCTAAGTGTCTAAACTTAGTGGGATTTTTGTTCAATCCTTGTTAAATGATCATTGTTATTGAATCTCTAATACTTAAGGATCATTAATCCATGAGTTTGAGAAATTTGGAAATCCCTAACCCTATTTTTTATACTATGGCCGAACCTAGACCTTAGGTAGATGAGATGTTTTGGTTATTTTTAACTTGTGTTGTGTGTTGGAATCTATAGACTGCCGACGCGAAGCAAGGCGAGGAAGATCATAGCACTTAACAAAGAACGAAAGACTTTATTTGCTTTGGAATCAAGTAAGGGGAGCTTACCTGAGGGATTTTCTCCCGATAGCTATATGTTATTGTTTGTGGTCTGTTGAGTTGTTTGAGTTTTATTATGATTTCTCGAGTTTATCTGATGTGGTTAAAATTTTCTGTTTTGCATATCTGAGCTTGATGATTTATTTGTAGAAATGTGTTATAGCTTTGAGATATGGCATGAGCTGTATTATTTGAAATGATGTTGATGTGAACATTACACTGTTGTGGATTGTTGTCTGAGAAGCCTGACATTCGTCAGTGCTCAATCAATTATTGAGATGAAAGACTTATGAGGAATTTTGACAATGATAATATTTAGTTGATGTTTTCTTTTGATAAAAGAGAAAGTAATGGATAATTACAAGGATGAAATCGTAAAAATATTTCAGTACGTTATCTCTTTCAAAATGTAGACGAAAAGTTATTTTAAGACATTTATGTGTCAATTTCTTTAATGATAGAAGAAGAATAAGAATGGAATTAAGAAAGGAGTACATTTTTGTACGTTATCATTTTCAAGAATGAAGTGGAAAATCATTTTAAGAACTAATTGTTAAAATATTTTTTTAGCTAGAGGAAAATCTTTCTTAAAATGATTTGATTATAAGTGAAAACAATTTTAAAAGTATGTTTTATGAAGGGGAACTTTTGAGAAATGTTGACAATATTTTAGAAAGGAGTTGAAAGGATTTTTAACAATGTTCTAAAGATGGTTTGGAGGAAAAAGAAGGATTTCAAAAGCAAATTGGTTTCTTTATAATTTAGCATTTTACAAATGAATTTCCAATGAAAAGAATTTCTGGAAAAACCTACTTTTGTAAATATTTCGGCAAGCTTGGATAAGTTGTTGATGTTTCAATTTTGTATTTGTGTTTCACTGAACGAAAAAGAATAAACACGTTGAAATGTGAATCTAGTATACGAGACGTCGAATACTAGTATTCTGTAATATACACGTAGATCTTGGATCCGTGTCACGTTGTTGTGGACTTCATGTCCTAATCACGTTGTTATGGACTTCGTGTCCTAAATCACGTTGTGATGAACGTTGTTAAAGGTGAATGTTGTTTTCTATGACCACAAGCCTAAGACTGGTGCATCGGTTCAAGGCATTGTGACTGAGCACTCGGACTTCGTGTCCCGTGTTGATGTTGGAAAAAAAATCTTAAGAGTTAAAGATTTATGAATAGTCGTTAGCCTTTGAGCTTCGACAACGAAAGAGAATGAACACAAAGAAAATGTTGAGAACAATTGTTTTTACATGCATTTTAGGCCAACGTGCCTCACGTTGATAGGAGTGATGCCTTGATGATCAAGTATTCATAATACGATGAATCACTGCATCCTGGGATGGGACAGTGTGTTATTAAATCCATGAGCATGGAATGCTGCATCCTGGGATGGGACAGTATGCTATGGATGTTTAGTCACTTAACGTGACGCCAAAGTGGTGGCGATTTGAGTTTGATCAACTCTTAGAGTGACGAAGGGATCTCATGAGATTAGTTTAGAGGCTGAATATTGAAGTGCCATGCATGTTTTTTATAAAACCAATGACTGATCGGGTATGAGACCCTTTGATATAATACTGTCTATTTTTAAGAAATTCTATGATATATGACTTTACATGTTATCTGATGTTTTGTGCTGTGCATGTAGTTATCGTGTTTAAATGCATATATTGGTGTCTCACCTTTACAAATATATCAGGTTTCTTCTGGTCTCGCTGTTGTACCTCGGTACTCTAATACAGATGGTGCAGAGGAGTTTCTCTAAGTCACTCAGAGACTTAGGTCTAGAGCTTTGAGGGATTATTCGATCGTGGAATGACCACGGGGGGTCTTTTCAATAAATGTCTTGTCGAAGAGACCAGCTTAGGAGTCTTGGTTGGGTTATGTATTTGAAAGGTGGTATTATACTTTAGTTTTGGTTAAATTTTGTTTCTCTTTTCTTTAAAATTGAAACTTGTGAGAGAAGTTGTATGTCGTGGTGACTCTGTTATAAATGTGATTTTACTGTTTAGATGTATGTATCTTGGTATTTAAAAGTTATTCACAGAAGAAAATTTTTATACCCCAGTTTTCTGACTTAAGAGAAAATAACTTTCCGAAAACAACCAACAAATGACTTTTTAATTTATTTCCGCACGTGTTCCGATGTAATGCCCATGGAGGGTGTTACAGTGAAAACAAATAAAAAGTTGTTTTCAGTGTTTACTGTATAAATTTTTTAAAACAAGAAACAGAATGAAAATAATATTACGATTTTAAAAATATTTAAATATAATTATGTTTGAAATCAGGAAATGAAAACATGAAACTGGAAATAAACTAAACATGCCCTTAAATTGCTTAATTTTAAATTGCTGAAATAAGGAAATTTATGTAATAATGTAGTTTGGGAATTAGTTGCTCAATATTTGAAATGAGCATGGAATCTGAGCAATTAATAGGTTGACATGAAAAGTAAATCTGATTACAATTGAATATACATTTAATTATAATCAATGTTCACTTGGAAGTATTAATTGTCCACAAGCAATATTTTAAAAAAAGTTTCCTTATATGCCCTAGAGACATTTAACTCAGTCACTAAAGCAGATGATTAATAAAGAAAAATGGAATAAAAATATGTAATTACTTCCACTAATACCATGTCTATGATTCAAGGGGAAATCGGTTTGATTTGAATACATGACAATAATGAAGATACCATTTGTAATTTTGGTTACTAATTTCTTGGTGTTACGTGATTAATCCCGCCAAATATTTAATGGTAATGTGAATTTATGAATTGTACTTTTTCAAAGTCTAATATGTAAGTGTCAAAGTTGAATTACGCTAAGCTAAAATTTACTTCTATTTATTTATAAGTTATAGTAATGAAAAACTTTCAAGCGATTCTTCTAGGAAAGATGAACTCTTAAAATTTAATTTTATTATTATTATTCAATAATAATAGGTGAATATCATTTTTGAGTCTTTGTACTATCCAAAAAAAAAAAAAAACATTTTTGAGTCTCTGTATTTTTTCTCCCAACAGGGTCGGAAAATAGTTTATGAATTAAAAATGGAAGGCATTAAGAATCAAGAACTTAAAGTAGTATCATAATGTTTACCCCTCTTGATATTCAGAATGTAATTTGCTACATCAAACTTTATTGATAAGTAATAATTCAAACCACTGATAAAGAACACCATTTTTTAGTACATCTTCCTATTACAATCTGAAGACAAATTCATTCATAATCTAAGATTACAGGCTGCGCAGGAGAATGCCTTCAAAAGTAATGCCTGGTCCAAATGCCAGTCCCAATCCCCATTCTTCACCATTTTCTTTCAGCTGCTCCCTCATATATTCCATCACATAGAATATAGTGTTGCTGCTAACATTCCCATAATCCATTAGTGCTTTCCTACTACACTCTAGCTTGTCACTGGTCAACTTGAGTGTACTCTCTAGCTTATTGAGAATTGCTGGTCCACCAGGATGAACAGCCCAGAACAAATCATTAAACTCATTGACATTGCTTTTTGCCATGAGCTTTCTACAGAATTCCTCTATGTTGGCTTCAATTTTCTGAGGAAGGTCTCTTCCAAGTTTGAAGTTTATACCCTCTTCAGAAATTCTCCCATCAATCACATTATGAGTGTCAGGCAGGAAGTTTTGGATTGCATAGTTCAACTCAAAGAAGGGAGACTCTTGACCCAAGACAGGGTTGGCTCCAACTATCACAGCAGCAGCTCCATCACCAAAAAGTGCAGCACCAACAAGATCATATGGTCTAGCCTTATTGGGGGGCCTAAAACCAAGTATGGTGGTTTCAGATGTAGTTAGCAAAACTCGGCTACCGGGGTTGTTCTCAGCTATGTCCTTGGCAACTCTTAGGCCAGTGACACCACCATAGCAGCCTAGGAAGTAGAGCATTACGCGGCCAACATCGTTTCTCAGACCAAGCTCATTTGCTAGATAAAGGTCACCACCCGGTAAGCGGATTTCGCTTGAAGAAACATAGACAATATGAGTGATGTCTTGAGCAGGCCTTCCCCATTCCTTGATGCAGGCAAGGCTGGCTTTGGTAGCCATCTCTACTACTGCTGGATTTGCTATTTCAAGCTTTTGCCTTATGGTTGGTGAGCCCTCTGTGGCCAATTCAGGGTATTTGTCAAGGATCTCCTTCGACATTACTGTGTATCTTGTCTTCACAGTGGTGTTTTTACCTGGCAAATGACAATTGAAGAAAGAAAGAATTACGGTTTAGATTAGGAAAGAATTGCAACAGGTTTAAAATTACGGTTGCGGTCGCATTGCATTTTCCGTTATTGCAGGCAAATGCGGGAAAATGCGACTGCAATTATGGTCGCGATACGGTTTTGGAGACTATCAAAACTACAACGTTGTGGTCTCAATTGTAGTTTCAAACCCAGATTTAAAACCTATGCACAAAGTGCTAATTATTCTATGCAAGGAGTAGGAAATGAAACTATAAATGGCATTAACAAATGGGATTTCCTTTGACAAGTATAAATATTGATTGAGCCAATTTGGCTAGTCACTTTAGAGCAAGGTTTTAAATTGCGGTTGCGATTGCGTTGCGTTTACCGCAATTACAGACAATCGCAAGAAAATACAGCCGTAATTGCGGTTGCGTTTCGGTTTCAGAGACCTCCGAAACCAAAACGTTGCAACCTCAATTGCGGTTGCAGACCTTTATTTAAAACCCTGCTTGAGATTAAGGTATAAGGGTGTTACTATTTTAGGTTGAGTTCCATAATAATGAAGAAAGTGATGAACAAATTGCACTTACAGAGGCGCTCCAATTTCTCCTTAATATATGAATCTTCACACTTGGT
Organism: Echinosophora koreensis; assembly: GCA_035048595.1. NCBI lineage: Eukaryota > Viridiplantae > Streptophyta > Magnoliopsida > Fabales > Fabaceae > Echinosophora > Echinosophora koreensis. The sequence goes on along the minus strand of JAPCYP010000058.1, from coordinate 2,209,747 downwards.
GTCACGGATGTACCCTTCCACCAAGCATTCCTGAGGGATGATTTGGCTAGGGAAGGCCTTGCCTATAGCAAGTATTGTTGCCTTTCCCAGAGTTGGAGCACGCCTAGTAGTAGGTGCAGCATGCTGCATGGAACTACCAATGGAATCACCTTGTGGCATCCTTCTTGTGAGGTTTAAGCAAATACTACAAGGTTGAATGGAGACTTGTTCATAGAATTCAGAAGTTGTGGGGTTATAAATGAGAGCTTGGATAGGTATTGAAGAGAGGTTGGTGTCAAACAAGTCTAGCATGTAGTATAAGAAATTAGGACATAGGTTCATGGTTTGGATGTGTGGGTTTCATAGATCAACAATCTTTTACTTTCTCAGTTGAGCACCGAATCCATTTCTAACTTGCAACACTTCTCAACTTGTAGTAAGTGTAAAATAGACAAAACAAAAATAACATGTCTGTCCTGTAAAGCAGGTGGGAAGGGAATACTCACCTGACATTCTCAGAATATTTTTTAACACAAACACTTCCGGTAAGTAACATTAAAACAAAATACAGTCAGAATCCATAAATTCTATACTGAACCTTAGCTCCTTTTTCCACCATTAAACATTACTTTCTATATTTACAAGATAATAATTTTATTCACGTCATGAAACCAAATCTAATGTTACTGCATAAACTTATTAATATTTGTCCTCAAATTATCCATATTTAGGGGTTTGGATAAGATTAATTTTTTCAAAAACAGCTGTAAGGATAAAAAAATTGTTTTTAATGAACCTCTTATGTTTGGTTCATCAGATGAAATGAAAAAAAAAAAAAAAAAAAAAATTCTCTTCAAGGAACGTTTCTTGCCATCTGAAATTTTGGGCATTAAGTTTATTTTTATAAGCTGTTTCTTCCAAAGTACCGACCATTTCCAATCGTATCTTTGGCCATCAGTGCGTCTCATTTTTTTTTTACCTTTTTTTTTTTTACTTTCTTCGATTAGGTTTCTTTTTCTCCTGCAGTGTCAAATTCTTTACTTTCAAAATATGATGTAAAAAAAAATATGACTTAAAAAATATTACTTTTTATTTTATTTTTTAAAATTCAAAAAGGAGTTAATAAACAAGATAAAAAATTGTAATTAAAAAAAATTAATGTTAAAAAAATCAAAAATTATTAATCTAAACAAACTCCATACCCCAATTTTTATAATTTTACTATATAAAATGATTTTTCTATACAATACAAATGAACCAATTTTCAGCAAACATTATTCAAGCATAAAATCGATTCCCATTATAATTGATTAAAATAATAATTGATTATATATATATAATTGATTATTTAAATAATTTATTTTTTTCAGCTGGGCCTAAGACACTAATTGTTTAAGAATTTTATTTGGTGGAGGATGATAATAGCTATCATGACTGATGATCACGTCTCATAGTTGCTTTTAGATGACCAATCACCAAATGAACTTTAGAATCATAATGGATTTTGAATATGATTCTAATTTTCTCACTTCACAGATGCACATGCACAGGCAATATGAATATTGTAGCAAACTCATGATATTCCTATACATACACTTGATTTCGATATAATCATTGGAACCTGATCTGTAGGGCTGATCATCAACCCGTGACCCGTCCGAACCCGAACAAACCGATTGATAATTTAGTGAAGTGGGTGGGTTCGGTCGGGTTGACGGATGAAAAAAATAAATTAAGAACGGTTATGATCGGGCGGGTTCGGTTCTACATAATTTAACCCATCGGTAACCGAACCCGACCGAAAAAATTAACAACAAATGAATTTTTTTTTGTTACCCAGTGTCTCTCACACACACCAGTTCTTGCTGGCCCGTTCCCTCAGCCCTCATTTCATCCCTCCCAAACCCTCACTACAGATTCAACAGTCAACACAACAAATGAAGAAGTGATGAACACAAGCTCGAACTCTATTCAGCTCTGAAGTCAGCGAAGGAGGAACATGAACACAACATTGTTCATCATCAACAGATTCAACACATGAACACAAGCTCTTCTCCATCAAATCTGAAGTTGGCAAAGGAGGAAGAAACAAGGTTTCACCATTCGTCGTCCGCCGTCCTATTCCGACCGTCGTGTTCTCCAGATCTCAGATCTCTCTAATAGAATCTCATATCTTAGATCTCAGATCTCTCTTTCGTTTCCTTAATGAATCTCAGATATCTCTAACAGAAGAGAGTGAGGCTGTAACACCCTGTTTTTCAGAATTATTTTAATTAAGCTGGTTCTATTAAGTTGGATTTATCGTTCAAGGGCTTAATGAGATTTTTGGCTTAAAAGTCCCCTTCTGGTACATGAGCACGCCCGTGCTCATTAACCAGCACGCCCGTACTTAAAATCAGGAGCGTGTTTCTGATTTTAAGTTGAGCACGCCCGTGCTCAACAGTGAGCACGCCCATGCTCAATACACTGACCGCGTCTCGTAACGTTAAGTCGAGCACGACCGTGCTCAAGGGTAAGCACGACCGTGCTCAGGTCCGGAAGTTATATACGTGAGCAGAATCGAGGGTTTAACGTTTTAACCCTATTTTGGTGAGTGCAGCAGCCTGTGAGTGCGGCCAGAACGAGCCTTCTTCCTCTTGATCAGTTTTGGGAGCCTTGGGAGACCGCTAGCTTAACTGTGTTATTGCATAGGTAACGTTCCTTACTCTTCCTTAGTTTCCTTTCATTATTGTGAATAGGGAACTAATCTTTGTTTTGTTTTGATGATCCAAGATTCGTTTCGGTGTGAGTCGCTGTAAGGAAAGGAATCGGTTTGTTGTTTGGGACGTCGTTAGAGCTACCTTCAATCCAGGTATGGGGAGAAGGGTAGTGTGATCATAGGCTCGGGGTTAGAGTAGAGTAAAGGGGTCCCCATGGCCCCGGTTGTGTTTGTATAATTATTTGTTTACATATGCATATTTGTTGACTGGTTAATGATTGATAATATGTTATGTTTATGTTAGTAAATGTTGGTTGAGTTTATGTTGTTGGAATGACTATGATCATGATGATGTTGTTGGTTGATGCCACTGTTACGTTGATGATTGATATTCTTGCTGAGTTTAATCCTTGAGAACACGTTGATAACTGATTTAGGATGTTAACTGATTAAACTCTTAAAATTGGTTAAAACTCAGTCTCTGTTCCTACCCAGAACAGCACTGCCGCACGATGAGCACGACCGTGCTGAACAGGGAGCACGATCGTGCTCCCAGTTGCATTCTGGGTAAATGGCCGCGCTGTTCAGCACGGCCGTACAGGACAAAGAGCACGACCGTGCTCAATAAGAAGCACGACCGTGCTTCACTTAAAGGGGAGCATGCCCCTCACGTGCTGGAGCATGACCATGCTAGGTTACGAGCACGACCGTGCTCAACCCTCCTGGACAGAACCAGAATTAAAGAACTTAAGGGGTTTCAAACCCCATTCCCCAATAATGATGAGTTGATTAATGATAAGTTGATTAGACAACTTGGCTAATGTCTACTTAAGATAATTAAAGGTGATGAGATGGTGAGGTGTTGAGTTTGATAAGTCGGTACCCATTGGGTACCGCAAGCTGATGAGCTGTGCCTTGGTGCTGTTTGGCCAAGGAGGCCTTGACCCCGCGGTTTGGGTCTAAGGTGTTGTTGTTATGTACCTTGGTGGCCGAGAGTTTGCCCCAGGTACCTCGGTTGATTCCGCTTAAGTCCTCAGGTAGATTCCGCGAGGCAAGTTGGTGCGGTTGATTCCGCTGTTACCTTCGGTCGTTTCCGTTGGAGTTATGGAGGTGGTGTTGCCGTTGTTGTTGTGTTGCATACGCATTGCATCGGAGTTGTTGTTTACGGATGTTCGACATAGGGGAGATCGTCCTAGAGTATGGCGATCCGGCCATCCACGGTTGGAGTAGATTCTCCTAGCGCCCCCGTGACGAGGCATTCGTTGGTTTGATGCGTTGGCTATCCAAGGAGTAGATTCTCCGGCGTTGAGTAGATTCTCAATGTAGATATTTAACTCCGAAGTCGTTCATCCCGAGTTTAGTGGATCCACATGCATTGATGGTTTAGCGGAGTAGGACTGCATTGCACTGCATAGCATAATGATGATGTTGGTGTTTGATGTGATACTGTTGTGCTTGCTGTTTACTTTATTGCCTATCTCCATGCTAATATGTTTATACGATTCTTACTCCCTATATCTGTTTGTTGTTTGTGTTTGGCCTGATTGGCACATTGCAGAAGATGACGAGCAGCCCGGAGAGGAGTGACTTTGAGAAGCCGCCACTCATTGTAGGGCTAGTTTATGTTATCGTAGTTGTTAGTTTCAGTTGTAATTCCGTGGATTTTATTCCAGAACGGTTATACGAGCTCTGTATGTGACATCGGGGTTGGGTTATATTTATTGGTTTGTAATGTTTTTACTGTTTAAAACTTATTTCATTTCCGCGTTGTAAACGGTTCATGTGGGACTTTTCTACCCATGGACAATTGTTTTATTTATTTCAATAATTGCATGTTTTCCCTTTAATTGTTTTAATTTAAATGGCTTATAACATGCGGGGTAGAAGGGTGTCACAGAGGCGATGGGTGGCGATGGCACTCCGATGCGACAGCAACATTCCGATGGGCGACGATCTCTCTGGCGCTGCGGATGGTGGAGAGAGAGTCGTGGGTGGGGAAGCTTTGCCTTTCACCTTCAATTTAGTCGCGGGTGGGTTCTGCCCTCTTTCTATTTTTTTTCTTTTTTTCTTTTTTTTAAGCTTCCACACTGATGTCATATGTATTATGTACTGGAATTAATTAGTCAGTTTTTTTTTTTTGCCTAAAAATAAAATAAAATAATAAAAATCATTGACCCGTTCTAAACCACCTGACCCATGCATCACTCGACCAATCCGCTGTCCAAAATGGGTGGAAATGGATTGTATTTTATTTGCATCGGTTTCGTTCGGGTTGACTATTTTGGGTCTGAACCCGCCCGAACCAGACCGATGCTCACCCCTACTGAACTGTGCTGTAAATTATTCAAGATATCTGGTTCCTAAGCAACCTGTGAAGGTCATTTTGCTATTTTGGCAGTTCAAGGATCTTCAGATTTTTCTATATAATAAATCAAGAATATGAAAAAGAAAAAGAAATAAAAAGATGTAGAAATCAACACGGTACGTAATAAATGTGACAGGTATGATTCTGTCTGAACTTATATGTACAGTTTCCACCTATATTGGAAAAGAAGTCAACTTAATAAACATAAGGGAAAGAAAGCCAATTCTAGTTCTACTTCAATGTAGAGGATAGGAAGAGTGTCATCAATCAAGGCCTATTCAGCAGAAACATCACCAGCAGACTTGTCTTCTCAAAATAACCAAACCCAGGAAGATGCACTTTGGACCTGAAAACACAAGAAGAGGAGATGTTAAAACTGTAAATTGATTAAAGGCAATGCCAGAGTACTTTAATGCATAAAACTAACACTTCTACTTTCGAAAGAAAATCGTGGCACGGATAGGTAGTGAGAATCGTGGTGGCAGACTTGGTATGTCAACCTTCAATCCTTCATGGAAACCTCACATTGCTTCTTCTCATTCTCACACTAGCCATCTCCTCACCCTGCACCACTGACTATCTAAATAGTTTCCTTGCTCCGATTTAGGGATTCTTAGAATTTGGGTTTGGGCTTAACTCAACCCCAAAAGCTAGCTTGTAAGGTGAGGCTTGTCTCTTACTTATAAGCACTCATCAAGCCATATCACTATCCAATGTGGGACTCCAACACACCCCCATCACGCCCAGGACTGGACATCTGGAGTGTGAAGTTTGCAGGATTGGACATCTGCAGGTGGCCTAACGGATTAAGGATAGGCTCTAATACCATCTTAGAATTTGGGTTTGGGCCTAACTCAACCCCAAAAGCTAACTTGTAAGGTGAGGGTTGCCTCTTACTTATAAGCACTCATCAGGCCATATCACTATCCAATGTGGGACTCCAACAGAGATAAATGTTAATAACAGAGAGAGAAAGAGGGAAACCGAAGTTGGAGAGTAAAGTACATGACTTCTCTCATTCTCTGTCATGGTGTTTATTTTTATTAATATATGAAGCTAGAAGGTTATTGCAAGATTGCCTTGCTGAACAATATAAAGAATAATAACTAGACTACTCAGACACATAGAATAACACCTACATATCTAACACAGCCTCTCAAGATAGAACATATATATCATATGTTCCAAGCTTGATACATATGTAACTAATCCGGGATCCTCCAAGAGATTTTGTCAGCATTAACAGCAAATTGGTCATTTGCGTTGACAGCGCTAGTGACAATGTTACCGGCTAGAATCTTTTCTCTCACAAAATGAGAACCAATCTCGATATGTTTGCACCTTTCACGGAAGACTGGATTGGACACCATATGGACAGAAACTTGATTGTCACAAGCATCACCTGTCTTGCATCGCCAAGTTTGAGTTCTATCAGTAGCTGTTTCAGCCACACAAGTTCACATGGCCACGGCCATAGCCCTATACTCGGCTGCAGCACTTGACTTGGCAACCACAACATACTTCTTACTCCTCCAAGATACTAGGTTACCTCCAACAAGCACACAATACACTTAGGTGGAATGCCTGAACGTAACCAATCTGCATTTTAGTAGCTGACTACTTGGTATGTCTTCTATCCTCATAAAGTAATCCTTTGCTCAGTAATCCTTGGTATGTAACCAATAATCCCACTATACAAATGGTGAAGGTGAGTTGAGCGCATGAAGACCACACGCAGAGCACTCTAATGGCGCATGAAGGCAGCGCATGGCAGCAAATCTTCTGGGTCCAGCCGACCTGTGTGGAACAAGAAACATGATACGCAATGGCTGGTGTGAGACACAACCCTGGAGGTTCACCATAGGTAGGAAGGGTTTGGTCACTGTTGGCAGTGGGCCAAGCAGGTAGAAGGCTGGGGTTTATCTCCCCAAGCTCTGGATACCAGATAACAGAGACAGAGAGAAACCTAAGTTGAAGAGTAAAGTCCATGTCTTCTTTATCATGGTGTTTAGTTTTTATAAATATGAAGCTAAAAGATTATTAACAGATTGCCCTCCTGAGAAATATAAAATATAGTAACCAGACTACTCACACACGTTGATAAAAAAAAAATTTAAATTAAAAAAAAAAAAATTGGACTAGTCACAGAATAAAACCCACATTTCTAACAAATGTCAACTGGATCGTTGTATCATGCGTCCATGAGACCAACAATACAACATATAACTTACCTCTAAACACTAAAGAGGACTGTCGGATAATAACTGTAGAGGACACAACACAACCATTAACCAGTCGATAGGTCAATCAACTACAGGGGCAAATGAGTCATTATATTTACTACTGCTAACAAAAAATTTACCCTTTATAAATGCATAGAAAGTAAACTTCTTTGCATCTGAACCCACTTATAATCATGATCAACGCCAATACTTGCTTGACCACACAATCAACACCAACAACTTTACTAAGAAAAAGCACAAGATACTCTCAAACTTTCCAATAATGTAGCAATCACAATGAATGAGTATAAACACATGGAAAAGAAGACAGGAGGCAGAAAATTTTGCTGTCTCCATAATAGCAACTATGATCAATTACATCTACCAGATTAGAGAGCAGAAAAGCACTAGGAAAGTTTTGCAGCTCTGCATCAGAAGAATAAGGTAACTGAGGTGTCTGGTTGTGTCTCCAGATATTAAAACTGGATTTAAACCATCTGTCTTGAACTTCTGCAAAAGATGCATTACGTTACTAGATTCCAGAAGTTTGAAATCCCCTGGTTCTTAAAGACTAAAATCATATTCTGACTATTCAAACAATTGGGCTTTAAATAATTTCCATTGACATGTTCAGAATATAATGGAGTCAGTAAAAATTAAGACACTGGAAATTTGATTGGAACCCAGTTTTCATTGATAGTTTAGCTGAATGCAAACAATTATTAGACTTGCAATGCAGGCCACCTTCTAATCTCTTCCTTGCTCTCCAGTTTAAAAATCCTCAACCACATTAAAATAAAGGTAAAATAGGTATTCCAATCCGTTATCTTTATTTCTAGTTTCAATTTGGTTATATCTTTTATTTTTATCAATTCGGTTCCTTATATTTCAAACCGTCAACAACAATTCCGTCATAAACCCTAACAAAAGTGATGATGTGTCACAATCAATGATGATGTGGCATCACTTGGTAGTGACACATCATCACTTTTTTTATGGAAAATAACGGAAATATGACAACACACTGGTTGACAATTTGAAAAATATAGACCAAATTGACAAAAATAACATGAGACAAATTTGAAAAAAACAAATAAAGATTGACTAGAACGCCTATTTTGCCATAAAGGTGAGTTTTTTTTTTTATGGCATCAATTAAATTTATGTATTAACATATCTTGCAACATGCAAGCAAATAAAAAGGTTGAACTGATACATGCAGGAAAAATATACAAGTTTAGGGACTTGATCAAAAATTTATTACCAATATTTTTAATTAGCCTTTGATGATGATCTCTGGAAGCAGTGGATATGAAAAATGATTCCAATTGCCTCGCCCATTAAGACATAGAGCTCATCCACTTCAGCACAAGAGCTTCCCCAACCTACATTGACTCGGATCCCTTTCATTTTGTGGCACATAATGGGTCCCTGTCCTCTTCTCATGCCATTCTAGCTTCTTAGTCTGTTGAATGTGTCAAATCATTTTAGTTTACACACCAAACAAAAATATTTTACTTAATGAAATAAAGATCAACTACCACCTATAGAAGCTTATGATTTTAACTTTAGATAATCAAAATGGAAAAGATGAAAATAGAAGACTGAAAAAGCAGCGAACAAGACTCACACTTTACTATGCCTGGACTTCATAGAGCTTTAATTTGGCACAGATCTGCCCAAACTCTCTAGTCTTGGCATTCTCTTTGATATAAATGCAGCTTCCTCTAATCTTCCCCCCAACTCTAGAGCAGCTACCAGTTCATTTAGGCATATCAATTGCTGATGTAAACCTTTCTCCACCAATTCATAGCATAAACGAAATGCTTCTGAAACCTTGTCACTTTTACAAAGTTCCGGGATAACTGTATTACACAAATCAATATCAACGTTTTGATGATTTTCCAAACTAAATAGCAACATTTTGCATGCTTCTGATAGCTTTCCTCTCTTGCAAAGAAATAGAACCACTTCTTCTATTTCAACACAATATCCATTCTTATAAAGCAACTCAATAAGCTCAAATGCTCTATCTTGCAATCCACGGCCAAACAGTAGCTGTAAACTCTTAGTTGACAGGTTTATGTTCTGTCTGATATCTTTGTCCAACATCGTGACGATAATCCAGGCGGACTCATGAACATAACCCTTTTCCAAAAGTTTCGCCAGTATAGAATGCCAGGTAGACGCTTTTGGTTGATAGGAGCTCTTTAGCATTTTCTCTAGAGTCTCCTTTGCGAGACGAGGCTTATCCTTCTGAAGAAAACCATCAATCAAATTATCATATATCTCAACATCAGGAAGAAAATCTCTTCTTAGCATCCATATTAAAAGCTCATACCCATTTTTATATGCACCTTCTTTACAGTGCCCCATAATCACTGTCTTGTATGATAGTGCATCTTGCGTGCCCCTTTTCATTAGCTGTCTTAATACCCTTTCTGCCTTATTAGTTTTTCCATGTTCGCACAAATACTGAAAAATAGGACTATAGGCGGCAGCAAGTGGCTTAGAGCCAAAATCGTTTAACAGAATTTCCTTTTCAAATAACTCATCAAACAGCCTCTCTGCTGTATCGTGCTCCCCTCTCTGACATAAACACCGTATCAGAACACTGTATGAGGCTGAATCTGTGGGAACCTGCAATTCTTTCATGTTTTCAAACACCTTTAATGCTTCACCCAGGTTTCCTGCACAGCAATGTGCATGAATTAATGTGTTGAATGTACATGTATCTGGACTAAATTTGCTATCCCCTATCATTTGTTCCCAAATATCTTTCATCTTGTCCAACTTGTGTGCCTCACATAGTCCTTTTATGAGAGTATTGTAGGTAATAATATTCGGCTTGAGCCCCCTACTCGTCATCTCTTCAAGAATAACCAAGGCCTCATCTACTTCTTTTTTCATACAATACCCTCTAATTAAAGTTGTATAAGTCACAACATTAGGATTCAAATCCTCGCATTTCTTGCTCATACCCTTCACTAAATTATGCGCGATTCTCACCTTCCCCGCTCTACACAAACCATCAACAAGTGTATTATATGTAACTACATCCGGATTGCAGTTGAAACTCGTCATTTCTTTAAAGAACCGAAAACCTTCATCAACCATGGAATTCTTACAAAACCCTCTGATCAAAATATTGTATGTATACAAGTCTGGAGTAACTCCATATGTGCTAAGCATTTCATCATACACCTCTTTTGCCATATTGGACCGACCCCGCCTAAGCAATATAGACAAAATACTGTTGAATGTAACCACAGATGGTGAAACACCAACAGACTTCATTGTCTGAAAAAGCTTAATTGACTCTTTGAACAACCCAGCATAACCATAACTCCTAATCAAGCTATTGAAGAACCTGTCCTCAAGTTTGACAGCCCCATTGGACCTTTTCTCAATGGAAAACAGGAAATTCCTAGCCACATTGAGATTCCTTTCACTACCCAGAATTTCTAACATTAAGAAATAGGATTGGTCATTGTGAGGGAAACCCATTTCCTGTGCCCAATTGAAGAACTTAAGGGCCTTGAAAGGGTCCTTTATAAGGCGCAAAGTTTGAAGCACAGTGGTTTTGGACAGTGTGGTGGTGAATGAAGATAACAACTCATTTGACCAAGGTTTGAAATTGATGAGCTTAGCCATTGTTTTAGCTCTTTTACTTCTGTTTTTCGATTTGGGTTTTTCATTTTGGTGCTGTTCTCCAACCCCATCATGGTTTTCTGTCTGATTAGAACAAAAGTACCTGAATTTTCACAACAGGTTATGAGAAAGAAAAGAAAAGAAAAAATGAACAAAATGGAACATGGGAAACACAGGAAATGAAAAAAGAAAGGAGTTTTGAGGTGCACCTGAGAAAAGCAGAGGGAAGGTCGGAGTTGAAGTTGAAGATGGGAACCGAACATTGATCTGCAAACACTGCTGAGGAGAGAATCCGAGGTTGCATGTTGAAGGCCATGAAGATTGTTTTGTCCAGTGATGACCTTGATTCGTAGAGTGCTTGAATTTGTTTGACTTGTTTCAAATTAAAACACTACAAAAATACTCAAAACACTGGTTAAAAAATATATATATATATATATATATATCAAAAGACTAAATATACAACTTTTAAAATTAATAAGAGTTTAATTTTTATGCACCGTTGGTGTAAAAAAAATTTACACTAACATTCACATGTCAAAATGTTAGTAAATGTTAGTATAAATTTTTTTACACTAACATTATATACTACTTTAATCCAATTAATAAATACATCATTTTTAGGTGAAGATTTGCTATTCCAATAAAAAAAAGGACAATGGGGCACAATCGGGAAGGAGGAATAGAATATAATAATTTTTTTATAAAAATTAAAATATAATAATTAAACAATATATAAAGGGGATTGCTATAATACACCTAATAGTTTTTATGAAGAAGTACTTTAGCAACCTGCACCTCTTTTTTTAGACAAAAATACCCAATTTCTTTTTGACAAAACAACAAAGTGATGGGTAGTTATGTAATTTATATTTAATTATTTTTTAAAAAACAAAAGATTTCAAAATTCTTTTCTCTCTCCAACCTTGTAATCCATGTTCGTAGATGTCCCCAAATTTATTTTCTCCTTTATCAATGTCGTTTCGGTGCAGAAGAGTCGTCCCTACAGTCTCTAATAGTACAGCAGCCATGGCTAGTGGTGGCGTCGATGTCGAAGGCGTAGTCGCGGTGGCTCATGGTGTCGAAGGTGGTGCCTTGCTGTGTCGGCATTGTCGATGGAACCCATATTCTTTAAACCTATATGGATATGGATATAGATGTGGAAAAAAATGCATATGCTTTAAACCCAGTTTCAGCAAAAAGGCTAATACAACTCATTTTCATTCACAGTGCAAATTATGCGCAGGTTTGAATTTGGTACTATAAGTAACAAAACAAATCAAGGCTAAGCCTGCCACCAATCGCATTCCACCTTTATCATTACACACACTTCAGATCTTCACGGTAACACAAAAATCTGTACCAATTTGTGAGCTCAAGGCTTATACCATGATAAGGGTGAAGTTTCTAGAAAGAGATTGTTGTTTTCTCTGATGTGCAAGATTAGTTTGAAAAAGTTTAGTGCTTGGATACCATGGAGCCACTTCAACTTGCTTTTGAAATATCTGGGAACGTGGATTACAAGCTTGGAGAGAGAAAAGAAAATTGAGAAATTTGTTTTTTTTAAAATAATTAAATGTAAATTATATAATTACCCATCACTTTAAGTTGTTTTAAAAAAGAGAAATTGGATATTGCTGTCCAAATAAATAGGTGCATGTTGTTAAAGTGCTCATTTTTTAAAACTGATAAGTGTATTGTAGCACTCCCCATATATAAAATATTAAAAAATAATATTTGTTATTTGTTTTAATTTAATATTTTTTAATTATCCACATGAATAGAATATGGAATTAATATTTTTGCATATTTGGCATGGATGATGTGACAATCCATTGGTGACGTTAGTTAATGAAGGTAAATGATGGCATGAATCATTTACAAAATTTAAAAACGTTATGGATCATATCATAAGAAAAATATTTAGAGGGACCAAAATCAAAAGTTGTAGGATTTGCAAGAACCAAAAATTTCATTGAACCTAAAAGTTAAAAACAAATTGCACTCTTCCTAAAACTTAAGATAGAGTAAGGCCCATTTTAGTCCCTAACAATGTTTGAGGTACCACTTTTCATTTCTGTGAGGAAAAAACTGACTGAATAGTCCCAGAGAATGACAAAAAAAAGGGACATATTAGAGTACCCATGTGTTTGTTAAACTTGTCTATGTCATGATCCGAATCTCGTAGCCATAACCGGCCGGAAGGGAAAACCTCTCTTTTCCCTTTCGCAGCCTCACTAGCATACATAAATTCGTCTCATCCAAAGTAAAATATTATATTCATCACTTATATAAGGAATATAATTCATCAGAGTGACTAATCACAAATAAATTACAAAGTTTTTCTCAAATAATTAAATAAAAGACTAAGGGTATAATCTCTCAAGCTATCCACATGACATTCAAGGCTTCTAACGGGCCTGAACATGTAATGTTAAGCGTGGGGTGAGTCCACTAACTCAGTCAGGGAGTTTCCCCCAAACACATGCAATCACACAAAGTCCAGGGTGAAAATAAAGTAACACACTCAGGCAAGCACTAGATCAAACAAATAGATAATTATTTTCAATCTATACATCAACATCTTTACATATGCAAAAGATCTCATAATCTGACAGGATATAGCATGGACATCTTGTCCCTGAAGAGAGTACTTGTGGAATGGCTTGCACTACTTTCTTTTCTCATAACTCGTGTCTCGCTCATAAGGGGATACATATCATATACATTGAATCTTTGGGTTCACTTGGGATTGTTCTCTCAAGGTCCCCACCCCGACGGTTTTAATTTCGTACCCCGGAGACACCGCACCCTCCGGCAAACATCAACATCCCTCTTCAACGCTCGGGGATGTTTAACGAGGTCCCCTCGTCCCTAGCGGTGATATTTGTATACGGAGCCTCCCGTTCCCCTGTTTGCCTACCCAAAGATTCATATAAAAAAAAATTATCGACAATCCATTCCACCAAGTACTTTCCATAAAATTTTAACCACATATATCAATCATCATCACACCAATGAGCGTACACATACAGTTTCATAATCATATCAATGTATCATCAAGAGAAGCATTACTTTTCTATTAACCATAAATAACAATAAATAAATAAAAAATCAATCTCAAGTATATAGTCAAGGCAACGATAGCACAAAAAACATGCTAGCAATATGCATATAAAGAATAAGCAAGGAAGAAGGTAACAACTATATATGTATATATGCATATTGCACCGAACCCAAAATATAGCCCTGCGCCAAATGATAAACTAGCAAAAAAAATATAAGGCTTCAAGGCAACGTCTAGGACACGAACAAGGTTCGTCAACTAAGTTAATTTCAAAGCATTTTTGAAAGCACCTGCACAAATTCATTATTTATTTTTATTTTATTTTCAATCCCTTCGTGAAGGCACAGTAGAAAATACCAGATCATACCAAATTTCTAGCATTTCATTTCAAATTTTTAATCAACATAATGTACACACAAAAAAATACATATATACATTCCCTCACCTTGGCTTTGGAGTTCTTGAACCCTTTAAGGTCAAAAGTGAAAACATGAAGGAGAATGATGAGGAAGCACTTCAAGTTCTACTCTAATCTTCTCCACCAATCAGCTCTCTCTCTATCTCTCTCTCCCCCTTTCGCTCTCTCCCCCTCTCTCTATATTCCTCCCCCTCCTTCCCCTCCCCCCCGGGCTCTCTCTCCCTCTCCCTCCCCTTTCTCTCTCCTGTTGGAACCAAAGTGGTTTTGGCTAAGTAATCTCTTAATTTTTTATGTTTACAAAAAGGTTAAATTTGTATGGCAAAGTGTGCTAAAGATCTAACTGTTTACTCTAGCTTGCAGGATTGTTCTAAGTACTGCTAGACATGCACTACAAGAAAACTGTCAATTACCAACGGAAATTTTCCTACAGACACCGAGTCCGTCGAAAATGTTATGGTTTCTGACCGAAAAAGCCCTCGGAAACGAAGAATGTGAATAGTTTGCAAAATTACCGACGGAAAGGCCGTCGGTAACCTGTTCCGAGGGAATTTCCGTCGCAAAGTCCGTCGGTAACTCTGGCGGGAATGACAAAATTTTGGCGCCAGTGTTTTTCAACGGGAAGTCCGTCACAAATGCCGTCGGAAAAGGAGACAACGATTTCCGACGGGATGTCCGTCAGAAAAAATAGGGTTTATTACCGACGGATAAGCCGTCGGTAATTTAAAATTTGAATTCTCGACGGCTTAAACCGTCGGAAACGTTTAATGGTCCGTCGGAAATCCCGCGCTTATGTTACAGCGCCCACCCTCTTCCCCCCCCACTTTCCTCTTTTGCGTTTTCTCACCATATCAGACCTCTCCCTCTCTTCTCTCAGCCACGCCCTCCGCCCTGTGACCACCACAAGCCACCGCGAACACCACCGTGACCGTCGCCCTCTCCCTCTCCTTCTATATTTCTCTCCCTCTCGTTCTCCCTCTCCCTACTCTGCCGCACTGCCACACCCTCGCTCCGCCGCACCTGAGTAGCCACCTAGCTCCCATCATGCTCATTTCAAATTCTTTCTGCATTAACTTAGAAAACTCTTTGCACAAAGATTCATTAGTAGCACCAAATATGATATCATCAACATAAATTTGCACTACAATAAAATTGGATTTAATTGATTTTCTAAACAAGGTTGTATCAACCTTTCCTCTATTAAAACCATTTTCCATTAGAAATGAACTCAGCCTATCATAACAAGCTCTAGGGGCTTGTTTTAGGTCGTATAAAGCTTTCTTAAGCTTATATACATGTTCAGGTTGGGTTTCACTCTCAAAACCCGGAGGTTGCTTTACATATACTTCTTCATTAATAAACCATGAAAAGCACTTTTTACTTCCATTTGAAAAAGCTTTATATTATGATGTGCAGCAAAGGAAAGTAGAATCCTAATTGCTTCTAATCTAGCAATAGGTGCAAAAGTTTCATTGTAATCTATACCTTCTTGAGAATAACCTTGTGCAACCAGTCTTGCTTTATTTCTTACAACCTTACCATTCTCATCAAGTTTGTTTCTGTAGACCCATTTTGTTCCTATAACAGATTTGTCCTTAGGCAGGGGTACCAGAGTCCAGACATCATTTCTCTCAAACTAACTTAGTTCTTCTTGCATAGCTAGAATCCAGCCATTATCCAGCAGAGCCTCATCTACTGTCTTTGGTTCCAACTCAGAGACTAGTGCAGTATCTTCCTGCTCTCTGAAAGTTGATCTGGTTCTCAGCTTATCATTGGGGTTTCCAATGATTTGATCTGGTGGATGATAATTCTTGAAATGCCAAGATCTCTGAACATTGTCTTGTTGAGAGGTGGATGTTTCTGGTTGTTGAGGAGGGTCTTTCACTTGATCATCAGCTTTTACCTCAGTTGTTTCTCCTGAGATATTTAAATCAAGATCTGCAAAAGCTTCATCTAGCTCTGATAATTTCTTATTAGGATGCTTGTCATCAAACTTGGCATGTATACATTCTACTACTACTAGAGTTCTAGAATTATATACTCTAAAGCCTTTTGATGTTTCAGAAAATTCTAACAGAATTCCATTATCTACTTTTACATCAAGCTTACCAAGTTGATCTTTAGTATTTAGAATATAGCGTTTACAACTGAAAGGATGAAAATATGAAATGTTGGGTTTTTGTCCCTTCCACAATCCATAAGGAGTTTTGTTCAAGATTGGTCTAATGTATATTCTGTTCTGAATGTAGCAGGCAGTGTTAATAGCTTCAGCCCAGAAGCGTCTAGGGATAGAGTTGTCATTGAACATAGTTCTAGCCATCTCTTGAAGAGATCTGTTCTTTCTCTCTACCACACCATTTTGTTGTGGTGTTCTAGGTATTGAGAAATTGTGAAGAATACCATTTTCTTCACAGAACTTATGAAATAGCTCATTTTCAAATTCTCCCCCATGGTCACTTCTGATTGAAGTGATACACATGCCTTTTTCATTCTGTACACGTTTGCAGAATATAGAAAAGACCTTGAAGGACTCATCCTTGTGAGATAGGAACATAACCCATGTCCATCTAGTGTAGTCATCTATAATGACTAGACCATATTTCTTACCACTGACAGAAGCAGTCCTTGTTGGACCAAAGAGATCAAAGTCTAGCAGCTCTAGTGGTCTACTGGTACTAACAACATTCTTAAATTCAAAATAACCTTTGACTTGTTTTCCCTTTTGACATGCATCACAAGAGCATCAGATTTATACTTAAGGTTTGGTAGCCCTCTCACGAGGTTATGCTTATTTAGCTTTGAGATTAATCTCAAGCTTGCATGACCTAGCCTTTTGTGCCAAATCCATCGCTCATCTTCAATGGACACTAAACATGAAACACTTTGATTTGAGAGGTCCTCCAAGTCAATTTTATACAAATTGTTTTGCCTCTTAGCAATGAATAAAACTGATCCATCATTTTTCTTGACATTACACATGTTCTTATTAAAAGAAACATCATATCCACTATCACATAATTAACTTATGCTCAGCAGATTATGTTTTAAACCATTTACCAAAAGAACATTATCAATGGAGGAAAATGATGTTTACCAATTTTACCTATACCAGTGATCTTTCCTTTCTGGTTTCCTTCAAATGTCACCCAGCCACCATTTTTATGTCTTAGGTCTTGGAACATACACCTTTCTCCCGTCATGTGACGTGAGCACCCACTGTCCAAGTACCAAGATGTTTATTTTTTTTCCTGTTGTTAAGCAAATCTGCAACATGTATTATCTTGTCCTTAGCTACCCAAAATGACTTGGGTCCTTTCTTGTTAGTTTTCATTGGATGCGAATGTTTAGCATGCTTATTATGTATACATCTATATATATCATGCCCACTTTTTCCACACACTTTGCAAAAGGTGTTGGACGGGTCAGGCTTGGTTTTAACATATTTAGCTGGAGCTTTTGAAGCTCTATGTTGTATATGTGACTTTGACTTAATATGAGATGCCTCATGCTTATCCTTGTCATAACCAAGACCAGATTTATCATATGGTGACCTAGAGTACCTTAAAATAAGACTTAGCTTATCTGAGCCACCTACAAATTTTGACAGAGTGTCTGTCAAATATGTTACATCTTGTTTTAGTTTTGCAACTTCACAAGAATTATCAGGCTCACATTCAAGTTTGTCAGTTAGACTGACATTCTCTGATCTTAGCTTATCATTTTCTTGTGCTAAGCTTTGCTTCTCCATGAAAACTCTATCATACTCTTTTGTTAATTTTGCAAACTTCTTTTTAAGACTTCTGTATTCATGAGACAGTATGGATGAGTCATGCAGTAATTCATCAAAAGCATTTTTAAGAGTGGACGAGTCAGAATCCATTATCTCATCATCATTGTATTCACTCTCTGATGATGTGTCAGCCATGAGACAGATATTTGCCTCTTCCTCAGCTTCATCTTCCTCATCAGATGAGGATAGGTCTAAGTCCTCCCAAGTAGCCATTCAGCCCTTCTTTTCCTTGAAGAACTTCTTTTTATCTTTCAGATCAGGGCAATCAGCTTTGAAATGGCCAGGCTTTTTGCATTCAAAGCACAAAGGTGGACCTTTTTCCTTGGAATCTGATTTCTCCTTGGAAAACTTATTGTTAAACTGCTTCCTTCTGAAGTTACCTTTCTTTCTCCACATGTGTTGAATTTTTCTGGAGATGAAAGATAGCTCGTCTTCATCTGATCCTTCATCACTATCTGAAGGTTCAGCATCATCTGAAGATTCAGCAGCTTTGAGGACTTTTGATGAACAGGCTTTCTTTGCCTTTAAGGCAATAGACTTTCCTTTTCTGGAATTGTCTTCTTCATTCAGTTAAAGTTCATGAACCTTGAGTGACCCGAGAAGCTCTTCCAGAGAAAGAGTATTCAGATTTTTGGCTTCCTGAATAGCAGTAACCTTGGGTCTCCATTGCTTGGAAAGACTTCTCAGAATCTTTCTAATATGATCTCTATTTTCATAGATTTTTCCAAGAGATCTGAGACTGTTGGTGATTGTTTGAAATCTTCCAAACATCTAATCTATAGTCTCATGATCAGCCATTTTAAAAAGCTCATACTGGTGAACCAGCATGCTTATCTTTGACTCCTTCACTTGAGATGAATCTTCATTAGCAAGGGCCAGAGTATCCCAGATTTCTTTAGCAGTGTTGCAGCTGTGAACTTTGTCATGTTATGATCTGGTGATGGCACACATCAAATAATGTATTGCTTTGAGATTAAGTTGATGTTTGGCCTTTTGATCTGCAGTCTAATCTGCTCTAGCAATGGCTGCTCCATTTTCACCTCTAGGCTCAGTGTAGCCATTCTCAATTAGTTCCCAGATGTCTAAATTTTGTGCATCCAAGAAGGCCATCATCCTCTTTTTCCAGTAGTCATAGTCAGTTCCATCGAAGAGAGGAAGTCTGTTGATAGCCTGTCCTTCTACATCCAAGGTTGTTGGATCGTACTCCCTCAGCACTTGTTAGATGTTCAATCCTTTCGAGGCTAAGCTCTGATACCAACTGAAGTTGACACAGGCAAACACAAAAAGGGGGGTTGAATTGTGTTTGTTAATAATTTTTGAAAAACAACCTTTTTCAAAATAATTTTCGCACACAAGGATTAACAGGCAGAAGCAGACACACAGAAAAAGAATCTTTTAAAGACTTAACAAAATCAAGTTCAAATCCCCACAGTTAGTATAATCAAATAAAACTAAAGAGATAAGGGATTTGCAAGCGTTTTATCCTGGTTCACTCTCTTCCAACCAAGAGCTACGTCCAGTCCCTTCTACTTGAAGGTTTTTCTCCACTATTTTTCAAATAGATTACAACAAGTATTCAACACCTCTCCAGGCTACAAGTATTCCTTTCTTACCAAGCCTCTTCAGGCTTTACCTCTAACAAAGAGATTGATTTCTTTTGATCTTCTAACTCACTATGTGTGAGGATATGAAAGTTTAAGATCAGTTGAATATTATAGCAATATTCAAGCTAGGGTATTACAGACTTTTGCTCTTAAAAGAATAAATGAATTTGAGCTCGTAGAATGATAGGAGTTTTTCTAGCAAGATTTCTGTATTTGCAAAAGATATTTCTTCAGATGTTGAGGTCTTCTATTTATAGTGACCTTTCTCTTCACTTGAAATTCTTCAACGGTTGTTTTTAAATTTTTCTGTTTAGGGATAGAATCAAATGCATAATATCCGCTGTGACTCATAGCTTGCTCGTGGCCATTCTAAAATGTACTATAGGTTATCATTCTTGCACAAAACGGGCACACCTCTGAGCAATTGCAACTTGAAAACTGTCTTGCCTCCCTTGTACAAATTCCAGCTATTCCAGTGTTAAAGGTGACAGGGTACAAGGCGTTTTGCATTGTACTATTTTGCTTTTTCATTTCTTCATTTGTAATATGTCTCTCTCAAAGAAACAAGGCAATAAAACAGTTAAAGGAAATAGGAATGACCAACATATACTTGAAATAAATATCAATCATTTGAAATAAATACTTCTATGTGGTCGAGATAGTTATTCTAATCATATGAAAGATTCACAGTGAAGAAGAGCTCGTCTACTTAACATACTGCGTCTATACGCTCATAGTTAGAAACTCTTTTTAGCTCGTCTAGTGACGTGGCAAATTTTCTCGTCTACTATCAAGTCTTTGGACTTGCTATACATCGGTGAGTAACTTAGATCTCTATCTACTGACGTGGCACTCAAGCTCGTCTACTCATAGAGTTAAAATTCTCGTCAACTGAGACTTCTCTATATTCCGTCTACTCAAACATATTAACATAAGTAAGTATACCATTCATTTTGAGTAGCTCGTCTATATGGGTGGACGTGGATATTAAGAAACTCATTCAAGGTTTCCATAACTTATTAAAATTTCGAATATCCCTACGAGATTAGATAGAGCATATTAGATCTTAACTAACACTTTGCCATACAAATTTAATCCTTTTTGTTAACATCAAAACTTAGAGATTATTTAATCCAAAATACTTTGGTTCCAACACAATACACGCTTAGCCTTGAGCATAAAAGGAACTCCCTTGCCTCTCACCACCTCGTCATCGGTATTGAAGTCCAGCGGACTCCTCGTCGCGCACCGGGGGAATACTTCAGCTTCCCACTGATAATTGCATCCTCATCTGCCAGATTGAGGATGCTCAATTCGTGCCAGTTGAATTAAGGGAGTTCATCATGAACCTTGGGTGAACCTTCATCGGGTTCTCTACCCCACAACGATAGGCAAATGCTATACCGTTCACTGCATGCGTTGAATAGACATTGATCATATGGATTTGAGGCATTTCTTGAATGATCATATGTGAATCAGCTCTGTTTATTGGGAATGGAATTCACAGGGGATATCTTGATGAACGACTGGGGTTTGGTGACTCTCAGCGATGAATAGGTTGTGCATGTGGCCATCAAAGCCTGTTGTGGTTTCGGGATTAGGGTCAACTTCTATGTTTGGTGATTTAGGTAAGATCATGTTGAGATAGATATGGTACTCTCTTAGGATAATATACCATATATGGAGAATGTTATTGTTCATGTTCATAACTTTATTATATAGACTTTGATGGATGCATGTTATTTTCATAATTAAGTTCTTAATTGCTTCTCATCAGGAACTAATACATTGATGGACTATTCATAGATAGTCTTGGGAATATCTAATGTAACTGATTGCTGACTAGCTTAATAGAGACTAATTGCCCAGCTATAATAGCTTAACTAACATAACTATGTTCAGTTAGTTAAGTATTACAAGATATCTGTCTATCATTTAAGAAACGCCTCTAATCCATATGATCCATGTGAATATTCGACACATGGAGTGAACGATACAACAACTGCCTATAGAGGCGGGTAAAGAACCTGACGAAGGTGCACCCAGGATTCCTGAGGAACTCCTTTAATTCAACCAGTACGAACTGAGCAACATAGCAACCTCGATATGGTAGATAAGGATGTGGTTAGCGATACCGACTTGAAGTGTTTCCTCGATGGCACGGCTTAGAGTCCACTGGACACCTATACCGAAGACGCGACGGTGAGACGGTGGCAGTGACACGCAAGAAGAAGTGTTTGTTCATGACGATGTTGTAGATTTGGCCGTTGATTGCCTTGACCTAGGAATAATGGATTGATATTTTCAAGACATCTTCAAGTTCGATGTGCTTGGTTTGAGCATGCAACACTATCAATGAGGCATTGTTAAAAAAAAATTCAATCTATTACTCCTAGGTAGGTCGAGGCGGTCAACGACCAAATCTACAACATCATGAACGAACAATTCTTGTGTGTCACCGTCACCGCCAACGCCACTGTCACATGAAGATGGTTCCAAGACACACTTAGCCTTGAGAAGAACAGGAACTACCTCACCTCTCACTGCCTCGTCGTTGATACCCGCATCCAGTGGGCTCCTAGCCGCGCACCGAGCAAACACTTCTGCTCTACATCACTAACAGTATCCTCATCTACCAGATTGAGTTTGTTCAGTTCGTGTCGGTTGAATTAAGTGAGTTCCTCATGAACGATGCACCTTCGTCAGGTTCTCTACCTGTTGCGATAGGCAGTTGCTGTACCATTCTCTGCATGCGTTGAATATACACATGGATCCTATTGATTTGAGGCACTTCTTGAGCGATAGACAAATATTTTGTAAAGCAGTAAAGCTTAACTAACTGAAGACAATTATGATAGTTAGGCTATTTGTAACACCCTTCTCAGATGCTACATTATTTGTGACATTTTCTCAATTCAGTTTAATGCGAAAATTAAATTTTCAAAAGATATGAGTTTATTTTTCGCTATTCGTTTTCGCAAATAAGGAATTAGATAATATTTAACATTTATTAAGATTTTCCAACCACTAACAGACCTAAAACATATACATCCAAAAAATGAGAAAATAAGTAGTAATTGATCATACATCCTCAGTGTCTACATAATTCCTTCATATATTCTTTCAAAAGATAAAGGTCATGAAAAGACAGAATTCAAAATAGGTGGAAATAACAACGCCATTAAAAATAACATGACCAAGTGAAACATAAATAACCTTGGAGACTCAGCTCCATAAAACTAGTCCTAAACATAAGGACTCATCATGCTAGCCTGTACAAAACAACGACGATGTGTCATCATTGTACCACAATAACAAAATGAGGACAATACATCGTCACACTGGGGTTGAGCTCTCATCTTCCATATACTAATATATGAAGATGCGTTCTCATGACCGGTTCTTCTCATATTCCAAAGTTGGCTATGATACTAAAGCAGTACTACCGCCTTCGTTGCTGAACATAAAATAAACAGAAGACCAGGAAACACAGAAAATGAGATGAGATCCCCATTCATCATACACATAAAGCAGGCATGCAGTGGTACGACCCCCATACATGTTACAACATACATATATTCATTTTATCTTCTATTCTCATTCTACAACTCAAAACTCCAAGAATATACAATACCAAACTCAATAGTAAGCTTATCAGGCATACCAGACACAGTTTGTCCACTAAGGTACAAGAATAGAGAGAAACTGACTGATATAGTCCCATACCTACACAGCCTCAAGGAATTCTTGATCCTAACTCCGGAGTTAATTGACATTTTGGAAAGGAATGATTAGTACAGGTTTCACTTGTGCTCGCAGCGGGCATAATGGTACATACACTATTCACAATCCAACATGTGAAATCAAATTCCTTTACAACAGTCACAATCCAACATGTGACATCAAATTCCTTTACAATAGTCACAATCCAACATGTGACATCAAATTCATTGTGAAACACTCTACCTAACTTGTCAGCTCAGTTTCCTAGGCATAAAGGCCACACTGACAATTCAGCAGATCAAGCCGATAACGGTGTATGCATTCATATTTATCCACCCGATAACCTCGTGATTCCACCGGAATCTATTTGATGTTAATCTCTGACGGACGATATTCTCGGGTTCGAATCATTGGCCCTTCACTGATCCAGAATTCTCAAACAGACTTGTCATATTTGTGCAAAGATGTTTTGGGGTACTTGCTTACAAGTCCTAACGCATTATGGAATTGGATCAACAATCCAATCATTTATTTCTTTGCACTTCTCTAATGGAGCCTTTTACTTGACTTCCAAGAATTCAAATTATTCTGAGTCCATTAAGTCTTATGGATATATGGATATTGAATTATCCACACTTTATGACAAATGGTCTTGCTTCACCATAAGTCATAAATCATTAAGTTCATATTTTCACTAAGTCCTCTATGACTTAGGTTTTGCTCTTTAATGTAAATACTAGTCTTTGAAGACTAAAATCCTCTTTGGCTTAAAACCAAAACCTTTAAATAAAATCAAATCATTTTGACCATAAGTCAATCAATGGTACATAGGTACTAAATTTCTATAAACAAGTTCGTGATGATTCTTTAAACTTTATTCTTTAAAGACAAAAGTCTCTTTGGCATAAAATCAAAACTCTTTGGCTGAAACTAAGCCATTTTGAAGTAAGATTTGAACTTAGGTACATTAGTACCAACTTCTCCAAATAGTTTCCCGAAAATACATGAAATACTTAAAAGACGGTTCTGCCCCTTTTTACTGTATTTAGGGTCGAGACTCCGTATTTTCAAAAATCTAACTTTTTTTCTCGAATCTTTAACTTTCATAAGTTACCATACCTATGTTAAGGTATTAAAATACTGATTTCAAACTTTACATTACGGTTTGCTCAAAAATCCTAAAACTCGACCGAACGTCGTTAAGTTCGAAAATCGCGTAATCTCTTTTTCAACGATTTTAACCCTAATGGTCTAAAACTCGTTTTGGAGTCTTAGGACACTTAATTAGGTCTTAAAACAGTCTCTAACTATCTAAAAATTGTCTTGGCCAAAATTAATGCCTTAGCTCATTTTACATATCCGGTTCTTTAAAAATTATGTTTTTAGGTCCGGTAAAACTAGATTTTTGTTCTCTTAAGACTTAACTCAAATCAAATCATTTTTGGATCATTTAAACCACAAAAGACCGTTTTTAATCTCATGAAAACAGTTTTGGAAGAAATCATTTTCTTCTTGATTTAATTATTTTTTACTGTCCAAAAACATCATGGAATCATATGGTTTTGGAAAACAAAGTTGTCTTGCCATATTTTTCATGCTTGGCCAAAACCAAGAACCCAACAAATATGAAGATTTTCTCTTCATCACTCAATCTCAAAACATCATACATATTCATGTATTCAAGCACTAAACCATGGCATGATTATTTAACATATTCAACATATCTTCTTTCAATGATCAAGTAAGCATACTAACAATTTTATTTTAACTAGCATGCATCAAATAAGCATATACCTCAATTAACATGATCACACCACAATCACAACACAATCATGATACAAAGTCCTCTTAGAGGATCACATATACACAAAGTCATAACACTAACATTTAGGGTTTCAAGACCACACAAACATAACATAAACCACATACACACCCACAATAAGGTAGATGGTGGTTAATCTTCCCCATACCTTTGAAGATCACATAAAGCAAGCAAATCCAAGCTATTCCAAGCAAGGAGGCCACGATTTTGGGCTTCACAAACCTATCAAACTCACACAAAATAACAAGGATTCATACAACTATGCTTAGACAAGAATATAGAAGATAGATCAAGGCTTGGATCACTCACTTGGAAGCTAGAAGTTGATGTTCAAGCTTATGCCAACTTGAAGCTTAGAAACCTATGTCTAAAGAAAGCTCCAAATGAAAAACTTGTGAGATAAGATGATCTTAGATTGATGAGAGGATCATGGATCTATGGTTGATTCATGAAACAAGCTCTTGGATGATGGAGAAGTGGTGTTGGCCGAATTGCTTAAGGAAGAGAAAGGAAAGGAAAACTTGGATTCATGAACAAAGATGAGGAGAGGTTGATGAATATGATCTTGGTTTTTCAATAGAGTAATTGGAAGATGAGGAAATGGTGTGACCGAATTAATGGAGGAAGGAAGGAAAGGAAGAACACTTTGTGTTTTCTATGAAATGATGCTAAGTTGAAAAATAACAAATGAACATGTGTGGAAGGATGATGTTGGCCGAATTCTTGTCAAGGAGGAAGAGAAGCTTGCTTTGATAACCTTCATGACGACCATAGTTGATGTTAACCAAAGCTAGGTTAGGTTAAGTTAGGAAATACTATATTATAACCTATCTATTTTGATGAATCATCATGCTAAGATGAGTCATGGAAGAAATGTGTGGTGGAGGTGTGTCTAGGGAGGATGTGGCCTTGTGATTCATTGTGGGGAATTGGTATTTTTCTTCTAAATCATGGTTGGTTGATCACGGTTCATGTTAACATAACCTTGGTGATTCACCACACTTTGCATTAATGAACAACTATGACTTTTGGTGAGTCATTGCAAAGGAATGGATGAGAGGAGGCCATGTGGTTCACTTGAGGAAGAAGAAGTCAATTTGAAGTTATCTTAGTTACTAACCTTAGGTAGTAACCATGGTTTTAGGTATAGGTTAGAAAATAACTTAAAATACTTAGGTGTCTTCATAACCATTATGATCATCTAGAATGAAGTGAAAGAATGCCTATCCAAGAGGGCTTGGTCAAAATTATACATGGTAGAAGGAAGGGCAAAATTGTCAAAACACTTGTTGGACATCAAAGGATTTCACAAAATGATCAAAAGGTATTTTGGTCATTTCACAGGGATATTAAGATAATTTGTGTTTAAGTCATGATGACTATGTACCATCACCTTTGTCATCACATGGGTGAGTCCCACATGTGATATTAACCTCCCAGAGCCTTTGCATATCTCTGCAAATCCATTTTCGACTCCGACGCTTTACCCGATTAGGTTTTCCGCCCGTTTTTCACTAAAATTTTACCCGATAAAATAAAATATTTTTATTTTTGAGTAGAAATTCTTGAAATATATTTTGTCCCTAACAAGTGGCAACATTTTGAAATTTTTCGTTTCCGGGCCGAAGTTAGGGTTTTCTGTCGATATAAAATTATACTATCAGCGAAAACGCAGATCGGTTTCCGTCTGAGTTTTAAACCCAAAATTTCGCCGTAACTTCCTTTGATATAGAAGGTCTCAAATATGATTTTGTTTTCCTCAAAATCATTTTCTATATCGCCGATAAAAAGATAGAATATAATTATCGATTAAAACGCGAGAAAACAGGATATTACACTAATAAAACTAGGCAATTAATTTCGATCAAGCTAGCTAGATAGCAATGAGTAACATCAATTATTCCCAAGGCTATCTATAAATAGCCCATCACTATATTAGTTCTTGATGAAAATCATCAGTTCTTTGATGAAAATCGATTACAAACTTAATTTTGAACATAACATGCATCAAAATAAAGTCTGTATAATCGAGTTATTAACATGAACAATAGCATTCTCCACATATGGTATTATCCTGATGGAGTAACAAATCTATCTCAATATGATTTTACCTAAATCGCCAAACACAAAAGTCGACCCCAATCATGAAAGTACAACATGCTTCGATGGCCACATGCGCAACCTATTCATCGTTGAGAGTCGTTAAACTCCAATCGCTTATCAAGATATCCCCCTGAATTCCACTCCTGATAACTAGAGCCAATTTCACGTGATCGTCAACACAAAAGCTCGATCCAGGTAATCATTCACGAAATGCCTAAATCCATAGGATCTATGAATATATTCAACGCATGCAGCGAACGGTACACTAATTGCCTATCACGACGAGTAACGAACCCGACGAAGGTGCACCCATGGTTCATGAGGAAGTCCTATAATTCAACCGACACGAACTGAGCAACCTCGATTTGGTAGACGAGGATGCGATTAGCGATGCAGAGCTTAAGTGTTTCCCTGACAGAGCAACAAGGAGTCCACTGGAAGTTAAGTTGTTACGATTGGATAGTTAGTTTCTATCAAGCTAGCTAGTTAGCAATCGGTTACATTAGTTATTCCCAAGGCTATCTATAAATATCCCATCATTGTATCAGTTCTTGATGAGAAGCAATTAAGAACTTAATTATGAACATAACATGCATCAATCAAAGCATGTTCAATCAAGTTATGAACATGAACAATAATATTCTCCACATATGGTATTTATTCTGAAAGAGTAACATTTTTATCTCAACAAGACTTTACCTAAACCTCCAAGCACGGAAGTTGACCCCAATCACGAAAGCACAACAAGCTTCAATGGCCACATGCACAACCTGTTCATCACTGAGAGTCGCTAAACCCCAATCGCTCGAGATATGGAAAAATATAAAAGAGAAAAAACTAAAATTTGTGATTTTCATTGATCGAGAAGCCTTGGAAATATCTAATGTAACTTATTGCTAACTAACTAACTTAACAGAAACTAACAGCCCAACTGTAGCAGCTTAACTAATATAAATGTGTTAAGTTAGTTAAGCTTTACAGCTTTACAAGATTTCTCTAATATGATCGGCTGAAAGGGGAAGATTCCCCTTCCCCTTTGCAGCCTATCACCTACTAAATTCATCTCATCCAAGTTATATCAAATTAAATTCTTTAATTATAACAACATAATAAATATAATACATCTTAAAGGGATTCTCTTAAATGGTCAGGATTAGGCTCTATATAAATTTTACTATGTAAATACATGTAATTACAGAAGCAAAATACTAGATGTCTAGAATAATATCTATAACATTGTATTAGCCATAACTGTCCCTTCTGAGACTTGGGAAGTCACCTAAAGCTGGAACCTTAACGTTGTCGTCGATAATAATACCTGTAAAAATTTGTAGGGGGATCAGTCACAGTATCTAATGGTTGTAAGTTGAAAAATCTGATCATGAAGTGTGTGCATGGATGAAGAGAGAGAGAGAGCATTACACAAATATCTTTATGTTGTAAATAGAAGCATATTTTCTAAGAAGTCTTTCTACGGTGTACCACTCAGAACGGTCAGATCCATCTTGATAACCAATCCTAGGCATGTGGATTGATGCTTCATAGAAAAATAAAAAGAATTTTGTATCAGTAAGTTTCAATTGTTAATTTGACATAATGATTGAATACAGATTTAGTATAAAAGTACCTATCTACAAATTAACCTTTTAAGAATGAGTTACAACCGTATGCGTATGCCCCATGTGTAATGTCCAAACTCCAAACAATTTCCATGAAAAAAAATGAAGACACAGTAATTGGAATATACTAGATTCTTTTATCCTTCTGTAGAAATAACATTTTAAATTCCTTTTTCCTCTTGTACTTATAAAATTGATGTAGTACATGATAATAATGCAAGAATCAACGTGTTGCAATAGTAAAAAAGTTAAGTATTTAGACGCATATACGATGCCTCTAATTTGTTCTGAAGTATACTTTGAATACCAATATATAAAAGGGTATGCATCACACATGCACACCTACAGCTGTTCATGTAAGAAAGAGGCAAACAAAAGAACAAAAGGATAAATTAAGAAAGGAATGTAAGATCAAGGTAATGATAAAGTTCAAATTATATAAATTTGGAATCATGTTACCAGAATTTTGAGCGGCTGAGAATGCAGCCTTTGATAAGCAGCTTTCCAGGTGCACAAGTGAGATCTCACCGCGAGGGACTTTTCGCCTTGGATTATAAGACTGAACCACAGCTAAAGCAACCCATCTGGGAGCATCACCATCGATATTGTGCTCATCACAGCCATCTACAAAGTAACAAGGAGGTACTTAGTGAAAATAATTAGAATATCATCAAAAGAACTTGCAATATATTTTACTCTATATTATAAAATCAATTAGTCTTCTAATCGGGAAGCATTTATAAGTTGTTTCACTTAAAAGGAGAAATCTAAATATTATTTCTGCATTATTGTAAATAACTTTACAAGGATTTAAAATTTATAGACTACAAGGAGTAAATAACTAATCTTAAAAAAATTGCAGAAAATAAGGAAAGGGATAACTACCCCAATCACTACACAATAGATATTACAACACTCATCCTCAAGCTGGTGAATGTTGATCTCTCATTCCTAGCATAATTATCAATCCCGGATAGCAGCATATAGTGGCCAACCCCCCAAAATTGCTATAGCAGGATAGCCACTATTGCAAAAAGGGGGGAGGAAGGAAAAGATGGGAAGAAGAAGGAAAAGAGGGGAAGGGGCAGAAGAAGTGAAAGAAACGAACCCGAAAAAGGAGAACATGGAAGAGGCACTAAAAGTAAAAAAAAAAAAATTGGGAACTTAATTAGTTTTTTGATTCAAGGCTCACCATAATTAGGGCCTTTGGCACCGCAGTGAGTCCACGAAGGATCCCCACGGCTTAGGTCCTTTGGACCCGCTATGGGACTAATCTTCATTTCGGGATCCAGTAGCAACTTAAGGTCCAGCTCCCTCCCCAATGATGCATTCGATGGGAATCGATCTTGAGACCTTCCCCCACCAACTCAGCGCTGCTTACCAGCTGAGCTGCACCCATTGGGTGGAATTTACTTAGTTTAAGTGAGGGTAAATAACGTTTTTTAGAGATTAGCTTATTTTTTTCTTTGGGCTTAAGAGTTAGGCCCAGTTGTTTCAGAAGATTATTTATCCAATCTTTGGGCTTAAGTTAGTCCTTTAGTTTCAATCTTTCATAAGAGGGAGAAGAGAATTAAGGTTAGCCATGTTTCTAAAACACAATCGTCAGTATAGAAGAAAACAGTCGCCGTCAGCAAAGAAGAAAACGGAGCGGCCACTATCCTCACGAAACACCACTAATTCCCGCTATTCTGGCAGCGAAAGCGGCTGCTATTCCCGCTACGTGAAAACACTACGTGACTCATCCACCATAGCGGCCAAGTGCAGTGCCACTCCACCGCTATAGTATACTATAGCAACAGATTCACTACCTAGATTCCCAGCTTGCA
The DNA here is from genome assembly GCA_035048595.1 of Echinosophora koreensis. NCBI lineage: Eukaryota > Viridiplantae > Streptophyta > Magnoliopsida > Fabales > Fabaceae > Echinosophora > Echinosophora koreensis. The sequence goes on along the minus strand of JAPCYP010000058.1, from coordinate 2,178,863 downwards.
AGTAAGATCATGGAACCTCTTTATGACTATCGCTATACCAACTTGTAAGGACAAATCTGAATATTATTTTTGAATTGTCGTAAATAACTTTACAAGGATTTACAATATATATAGGCAATTATATAGGCAATAGGTTACAAGGAGTAATAACTAATTCCTAAAAATAGCAGAAAATAAGGAAAGAGATAACTACCCTAATAACTATACATTCTACAATAATTACGAAATATTCTAATTCTAATATAGATATTACAACACTAGTACTTGATCTTGTAAAACATCAAATTTTGTTCATTAGTATTCCTTTCTCTTTCCTCCTTTTCTACCAAACAAAATGTGTAATTCTTAAGCATTTTGAACAAGTAAATAGACATGAACCATACATTCTTGATTAAACACATGATTTAGGTGCTTATACAGGCAGAGAAATCAAACCCTGGCCCAAACAAAACAGGAAAGGAGTTGACTATGTGTTTAATATTAAAGTTGGATTCCCTCATGATCTTCAAGTAACTGCATAACATCTAGCAAATTTCATTGTATTATACTGCAAGGTAGTAGTTCTATGGCCAACTGATCAATTTGGTTCAAATTCCTGGCAGGTGACGCAGAAAAAGTATCCTTCCCAATTATGGGTTCCCTTTTTAAGATTGTCACTTAATGGTTACATGCATTTATTGTAGTTATTTACTACATGAATCACATTTGATACTGTAACCATTAAGTGGATTTCTTCTGTTACTGCAAGTAACTAACAGCATGATTCACATACTTCATCATGTAATTTGCAGTAACAGAAATAAGATCGATGTCAAGGAACAATTAATGAGACTCATTTTCCTGAATCTTGTCAAGACATGCTCTCCATGAAAGATTCTCACCTTTCAGAGGATACCATTACTGGTAGATAGAACATAGATGATTATGCAATAACACTAGTTCAGCAGCCAGCACTAACTATTCCTGAGGTCAATCAGTCATTACCATCACCCCAACTACTTAACTGGAACTACTAAAAAAACTTTTAAAGCAGATAGAATGAGACCAGAACTTGCTAAAAATTAAAATGTGGTAAATGATAATATGACTAATAACATCCTCGAGGAGAAATAGCCGCTGTTGTTGGTAGTGTGGTGGTGACTTTGAAAGAGAATGTGATAAGACAATTTCCACTGTAAAAATGCAAGGAATTAAGACAGCCCTCCTTGTGGGTCAGGGTAGTATTTTTCTAAATTGGCATAAAGCATCTTGTAGGTACGTGGTCCTGTTTCTGTGTTGAAATAAATTACTTTATACCAGTGCTCACCTTCAAGCCTTATAAGATGGAGATCACCAAGATGCAGGTCCCCATGTTCAGAAGCCCGTTCATATGCATCACCAATGCTCGTAGAAAGTTTGGTCAGTGCATCAAACATTCCACCATGGCCCCAGTGCCCAGAGGTATCAACACAGCTGTAAAACCAGCTTCTATATTCAGAGTTAATATAAAATCAATGACTTCTACAACATGGAGCAATTCCTGAATAAGTCATGAAGTCAACAAGACAACAAGCAACAATAAGTTGAGTGATAAGTAGGATTTTCAAGGTAAGAAGTTTGTTTGTGGTTCCATTATTGTCCACTAGAATGACATTAACAATTCAAACACAACACAAAATTGCTCAACAAACAAAATATTTTGGTTCTTAATTTTCTTTTATTCTTTGATTAGGATTCAGGAAGAGAAAGGGATACACCATATTGCTAAACTCGTAACAATCATCCTTCCCCTCCCTAGTAATGCGGGAATTATGACAGTAACACTAAAAACTGAAAGCTTTAAGTTAAATAGAAGTTTTCGTGATATTTGGAAGGCTGGCATCATGGGGAAAAAAGGGGGAAAACACATAAATAGATTCATATTATTGGGGCGTTGATTTTGTACCCCAGTCCTGATTTTGAAGGAAGAAAGGAAATCCATCACTGAGAGATGAAACAGTAATATAAACAAATATTTCAGATATCAATACAAGTAAAGGAAAACACATAAATATAGCAAATCTAGATAATGTTTCCAAAAAAGCTTCTTAAGATTGGGAAGGAACATCACCAACAAAGCAAAGAAACTATTAAGGTTACGATCATGCTTAATATTATGCTACTGCATGAAATAAAAACTCCAAAAAAAAGATTAATTTCATAAACATAGTTATTGAAATCGTAGTGCTGCAGATCAAAAGCTGCAGTGAGGCAAATAAAAAGTTGACCTGAATATTATAGCAGGCTCAGATGGACAAGCATTTGATGGCACAGTACAATCTCCATAAACATAATGAACAGACCCAGTAGCTGATATAATATCACCACCTGGTGGGCTAACAGGGTCTTGCACGCTCAATGAATTGTATCCAAGAGCTTTCCACTTAGACAGCTTCTTTTCATCTGCCTTCTTTTTTGCAGACTCAAGTTTTAGTCTCTTTTCCTCGTCTAAGTTCCTTCTGCTCCTTGACTCCATGATTGAGTCACAACTTGATTTAGACACTTCCTCAAATTTTTTAACCCAGGAGAGATATGAAGCCTCATCAAGATCACAAGAGAAAGAAGCAGAACCTCCTTCCTTAACATCATATCCTTCTAAAAGATTTCCTGGATTGACCTCAAATTTCCTATCATCCTTATCAAATATTTGTTCGTCACGCAGAGCGATCACCTTGTCTGCCATAGCATTAATTTCTGCTATGTCCATGTCCCTGTGTTTTCCATCGTTGATGTCAACAGGATCAAACATATGTAACCCAAATATGATGGATTTCAAATCACTAGTTCCAACTCCAGATGTTTCTTTATCTTCATGTTCCACATTATCATCACCTATGACATTAAGGCTCAGCCGCAATTTCCCTTCTGCCCTTCGCATAATTACCTACAGTATAATATTTGAGTTCTTATAGTATATGTATTAGCTTCAACTTTAAAAGAATTTTATAAATATATAAAAAAGAGTCATACCTCCTCCACTGTATGTTCAGTAACAAGGTTTATGCACAAAACATGCTTCATCTGGCCAATTCTATGTGCTCGTTGCAGAGCTTGCTTGTCCACCTGAGGGTTCCAGTCTTGCTCATAGAATATAACCTAGAGAATGCCATAGAACATTAAATTCTCAAAATATGTTCTAAATATAACATGTGTGAATCAACCTGCTAAGAAAAATATAAGTCCCATGGATTTTATAATTGACTTAAAAAAGTCAATTCTCATTCTCCCAGAATTATTTCCAAGTAACAGAAGTATTGCATCGAGAGAAAGGAGAAGAGAGATCAATTCTTGAATGTATTGATATGAATTGTCTAAGTTCAATGAACCTGATCAACTACTGTTTATAGTAGTGATGCACGTGTGAGGCAGTTACAAAGAGATTTAGTCTAAGCTATAATCTAGTGCATGTGGGTGTATTTTACATACTGTGAACTCTTAGTGACTAAACTAATATAATACTCTCACACCCCACACCCCCCCCGCCCCCCCCCCCCCCCCCCCCCCCCCCCCCCCCCCCCCCCCCCCCCCCCCCCAACAAGCTCAAGGTGGGTGCTGAGGTGTAACTAAGGCAAACACATTGAGCTTGTCCCTGAGAGTAGCAAACCGAGTGGGAGAAAGAGGCTTTGTCAAAGCATCTGCCCATTGATCTAGTGAGGGAACATGCAGTACTTGAAGTTGCTTGCTGAGAACCTTTTCCCGAACGAAAAATAGATCAATTTCCATGTGTTTAGTTCTTGCATGAAGAACCGGATTATGAGCTAGAGAAACTGCACTTTGATTATCACACAGAACCTTGGGGACAGAAAACTGAATACCAAGCTCAGTGAGGAGGGTCTGAAGCCACAAAATATCAGCTGTGACATGGGCCAGGCTGCGGTACTCTGCTTCAGTGCTGGAACGAGCCACAACGGGCTGCTTTCTAGACCACCAGGATACTAAGTTTGGTCCTAGAAAGATAGCTGCACCAGATGTAGAACGGCGGTCATCCGGGTCAGCTGCCCAGTCCGCATCACAGAAGGCTGTAATAGAAAGGGGTTGCTGTCTAGAGGCAGGTAAAAACTGAAGTCCATGATGAATGGTGCCCTTAAGGTACCTTAGAATTCGTTTTACAGCAACCCAGTGAGCCTCCAATGGATTAGCCATAAATTGACAGACTTTGTTCACTGCAAAGCTGAGTTCAGGGCGTGTTATGGTGGCATACTGCAGTGCCCCCACAACTGACCGATACATGGAGGGATCAGCAAAGGGTTCTGAACCAGTTTTGGATAATTTGCAGCTAGGTGTCATGGGTGAAGGAAGAGAATGAGCTTCTGCCATATTGGTCTTCACCAAGAGATCACGAATGTACTTGCTTTGAGTGAGCATAACTGAACCTGAGGGCTGGAAGTGCACCTCAATACCCAAAAAATAGTCAAGTTTGCCCAACTGTTTTAAGGCAAAGGAAGCATGCAGCTGCTGAATGAGATTCTGAACAAGAGTGTTGTTGCTGCCTGTGATTATAATGTCGTCAACATAGACTAAGAGATACCCCACAGCATTGGATTTGTTGTAGATAAACAAAGAAGGATCACATTTGCTGTCCAGAAATCCCAGATTTAACAGTGCAGTTTTAAGCCGTTCAAACCATTGCCTCAGGGCTTGCTTAAGGCCATAAAGGGCCTTATGCAGCCTGCACACCAAAGAAGAGTCAGAACTTTCAAACCCCTGCGGTTGTTCCATATAAACTTCCTCATCCAAGAAACTGTTGAGAAAAGCATTATTGACATCCAATTGTTGGAGTGTCCAGTTTCTAGTTAAAGCTAGAGTGAGAATCAACCGAATAGTGATGGGTTTGACAACCGGTGAAAATGTTTCATTGTAGTCATACCCTTGTATTTGATGGAACCCTTTTGCCACTAACCGGGCTTTATACCGATTCACCGAACCATCCGCATTCTCCTTGACTCGAAATACCCATTTGCAACCAATTGGCTGCCTATTGGGTGGAAGAGGTACTAAGGACCAGGTATTATTTTTCTGCAGTGCATTAAACTCCTCTTTCATAGCATCATACCATTTTGGATCTTTACCATATTAGATTTTGGGCCTAACTCAATCCTAAAAGCTAGCTCATAAGATGAGGATTGCCCTCTACTTATAAGCTCTCATTAGAGACTATCTCTAGTCAATGTGGGACTTGGGTTTTTCCCAATACACCCCCTCACGCCCAGCACTATTGGGCTTGGTGCGTGAATAACATGGTGGGTGACCCAATTATAGATCTAGGATAGCTCTGATACCATAACAGAAGTATTGCATCGAGAGAAAGGAGAAGAGAGATCAATTCTTGAATGTATTGATATGAATTGTCTAAGTTCAATGAACCTGATCAACTACTGTTTATAGTAGTGATGCACGTGTGAGGCAGTTACAAAGAGATTTAGTCTAAGCTATAATCTAGTGCATGTGGGTGTATTTTACATACTGTGAACTCTTAGTGACTAAACTAATATAATACTCTCACACCAAGAGAGTCTCCAAACATGGAAATATACATCAACTTGAAATTATGGCAAAACTGAATAGCACTTTTTATTCCAAAAATAACAAGAGAACACAATATATAGGTATCACGACATTAATATTAACTTCCCTATACTATGTGGGATTATTTCTAACAATATAAACATAACATGAAAAACTATACAATGTGGGCTATTTCTACACTCCCTCATAGAGTTGGGTATATGGGCCTGGGCCCGTGGACGGTCTGTTTAGCCTGCGATCTGTGTGGGTGAGGACCAGTCAAAATGTAGCCCCGTTTAAATGCGGCCCTTTTCTACCCGGTCCGTATAAACCGTGGGCTAAATGGATTTGGCCTGCCAGTGAGCGGGTTGGCCCGCAGACCACTGCTTGATTTTTTTAAAAAATTATTGGACCCCTATAAAATTGGGCCAACTGAGTCAAACCTGTGTGCTCCTATTTCCATTTCACAAATCACAAATGAATGAAATTGTGACCACCACAACTCTAGGTCTCTAGCTCCTCGTTGCCAAGACCAATCCGCCGACTTCCTCGGCCACCGTGTGAAGCTTCTTGTCACAGCTGAAGGTCCTCATCGGATGTGACTTGTGAAGACTAAAGAGAACAGGTTAGTTTTCTACTTTTCTGCACTTAAGTTGAATCATTGCAAGCTCCCTAATAACGTCGTAAGTTTTCATTATTGCATTTCTAGCCTGTTGTTGTCAACTTTTCATGAGCTTGTGTTGCATTAGATTTTGGGTTTTGTATGTTGTTGGCTACCAAAAATGAAAAGATGCAGTCGGTTGTATTATCACATAGTGGTTTGAGTATGGCATTTTAGAGACTTGGTTTTCATATCTGAGTCTTGGTTGGGTGGTCTCTTTTCTTTGGAGGCTAGTGTCTGCTGTTCCTCTTTTTTTTCACCCTGCCAAGAGTGTGTAGATTCAAGACTTCAGCTCTAATAATAAGAAAGCTGTTGTTCTTTGTTGGGTGATGTATGACCCAAGTTTGTAGAGAGAAGCTATCAGAAGGTTGACGGGGCCACTGAGGAGAAAGGTCGAAGACCTCTAGGAGCTATATCGTATTTTTAGAAGGTGGGAAAAGGCTAAGAGGGCCATGGAGGCAAAAGCTCAAACACTTCTGGAGCTGTCTGCCAAGGACAATGCCAATGATTTCATAACTGGGGGAGTGCTACAGTGCTAGTTGTCTATCTTCTTTGATTGATTGATTGTGAGGAGTGATGTATTTACTTTTTCGTTGTTTTGTGTTTTGGGTTCCCAATTGTAACAAGCTGAAACTTTTGTTAGCTTCCAACAGAGGAGCAGTATTAAGAGTATATAACACACTATCACGGGAAGTCTAATGCATAAAGTGCTGACCCTTGACCGAAGGTTGATCGACGGGGGATTGATTTTAGATGATTAATTGAGGGGAGATTTATAACTACACGATTGTATACTCTTCACCCCAGTATAAATATCGACCTGCGATAGCAGAAATGCATACTTCAACCTCTGTATTATCTTCATCTCTCTCTCTGTAGCACTCTTCTACACCATTATTTTATCTGCCTTGGAATTTTCAACAGAGTATAATATTTATTTCCATATTAATCACAAATATATGCAATCAAGATCGATGTCCATAATCAACATCGTTGGACCCCATAGACTGCCATGCTGCATTTAGAGACAAAAGAAAAATGCAACCCCAGAAAGATGACAAATGAACAGGTGTAAACCTTATAAAGAATCATCAATTTATATTTACCAATACAAGGAAATAGACAAGCAAATTCTTAGATTTTGGACCTAACTCAACTCCTTGAAACCAGCTTGTAAGGTGAGAATTGCCCAAGCTTTATAAGCACTACTTAGGTCATATCTCTAGGCGATGTGGGACTAAACAAACCCTCACAACCAACACAATGAAGGTGCTGGAAGCTGCAATGAAGGCAGCTCAAAGTTGTCGCAATTAAGGCATCTACTGGCAGACCGCAATTAAGGCGGCTTTTTCAACACACACCCTCACGCCCAAGGCTATGCACCTAGAGAGTGGACGATGCAGGTGGCCCAACAACGGACCTAGGACAGGCTCTCATACCATCTTAGATATTGGATCTAACTCAACCCCACAAAACCGGCTTGTAAGGTGAGGATTGCCCAAATTTTATAAGCACTACTTAGGCTATATCTCTAGGCGATGTGGGACTAAACACACCTTCACAACCAGCACAATGAAGGTGCGGGAGGCTGCAATGAAGGCAGCTCAATGTTGCCGCAATTAAGGCGGGTAGGGGCGGACCTCAATTAAGGTGGCTTTTTCAACACAAATGCATTAGGAAGCAGGTTCCAGATTGAAAAAGAAGGTTGAAAGCTTGACAAAACTCACAGTATCAGCAGCCACAAGATTCAAGCCAACTCCCCCAGCTCTTGTTGAGATCATGAAAACAAAAGCTTCATTCTGGTCAGCTTCAGAATTCAAGCCCATATTAGATGATGAACTACTGAAACTTCTTATTGCAGCAAAGCGCTCCTCAGCCCTAATCGATCCATCAAGACGCTCATATGAATACCTTCGTAACTCCAGAAAATCCTATATTAGAATTAAAAAGTATATCATCAATATATGCACCTAACTAATATAAGATGCATCAGTTCAAAACATCTTACCTGCAAAATGTCGAGTGTGTGGGTCATTTGAGCAAAAAGAAGAACACGGTGTCCAGAATAATATAGCTTCTGAAGAAGTTGGTCCAGAATCAGCAGCTTGCCACTGGCCTTATAGAGCAAAAAGTGATAACAATGCGGTAAGCAACGATTACAGTGCAAGAGCATAATGCATATTTACAAACACAGAATCCAGTGAGAACAGATTTTTCAAAACCTAGTTATAAGCAACAAAAAAAAAAATTCAATATTTAATTTCCCACCCTTTGATGTATCAGTCAGACATAGGATATTAAAGTTTGGCAGGTTATGTTTTGTTGAATAATGAGTTTTAAAGAGAGAACTACCGTAACCATCTATTGGGAAAAACCCAAGTCCCACACTGACTAGAGATAGTATCTAATAAGAGCTTATAAGTAGTAGGCAATCCTCATCCTATGAGCTAGCTTTTGGGATTGAGTTAGGCCCAAAACTAATATGGTATCAGAGCTATCCTAGATCCATTGTTGGGCCACCCACCATGTTATCCACGCACCAAGCTCAATAATGCTGGGCATGAGGGGGTGTATTGGGAAAAACCCAAGTCCCACATTGACTAGAGATAGTATCTAATAAGAGCTTATAAGTAGTGGGCAATCCTCATCCTATGAGCTAGCTTTTGGGATTGAGTTAGGCCCAAAATCTAATACCATCTCTCCCAAAAGCTTAAGCTATTACTTATTAGGCGAACCCACATGAATGGTTTTATTACATCTTAAACTGTCAAACATGCCTTCTCTAACAAAAGCCCTTTAGGCTTGAAGCATAAAAAATGCACAAGCACACCTACCTTGTGCTTAAATTCAACTTTGGTTTCTATAGATGACACGGATTCTTCATTTAGTCCCTATACGTAAAAAGTTATTAAAAATGTCCTCATGCGTGCAATCGTTACCCATTTGGTCCCTCATGTTACCATGTCGTCTTTAATGACCCATTAACTCCTACGTATAGGGACTAAATGAAGAATCTGTCATGTATAAGGACCCAATAATTTAGGTTAAAGTGATAATCTGGTCCCTACATGTGACACGAATTCTTCATTTAGTCACTATATGTTGGAGTTAACGCATTATTAGAGACGGCAGGGTAACGGAAAGGACCAAATGGGTAACAATTGCACGTATGAGGACCTTTTTAATAATTTTTTGCGTATAGGGACTAAATGAAAAATCCGTATCACCTATGGTGACCAAATTATTACTTTAACCTTCAACTTTTTATTAGAAGAATAGAGGCTGCAAGTATCGAACTCTAGATGACTTTGTCACAGAGGCTCTAGTATCATGTCATGAACCATCTCCCTCAAAAACTTAAGATGTTAGGTAGAGACACAAACGGTTTTATTATATCTCTAATAAGAATGAAAGGGAAAACAAAGGATATCTAAAAGAAAGGGTGAAAACAACATTTTAGTAGTTATTCAGAATGATTAGAATACATAAGCTGACCCTACACCTCAACCCTCTAATGTGCAACTTCTATAATACCCAACATACCAGAAACCGAGATGTGTGCTGATTGTCCCCTTGCCAAGTTTTTGTTATTGAAGAACCAAAAACACAAATAGGCACACTGGACCAAAATAGCTATGCTTCAAGCCAAGGAAACACTTTGCAATGTGCGAGCCTCCAAGACACGACAACAATCACCCCTAATGAAATTGCACCTGTTAACAAACCATGCAGATTGAAGTGGACCAGATTCTAAATTACCAGATCATTATTGCACTTCAAAAACCCACACAACTTCCTAGCCTACAACTGTGATCATGATAAATTGGATCAAACCCAGTAGGACTCAATAAAGATAGAAAGATGGTCTACCTTCTCTAAGGTCACTGCATTTTTATTTTATTTTCAATTATTTTAAAGAAGCTTGGGCGAGCATACGACCCGGCTTAAGGTGGATGGTACTGTTTTGCTAGGATTTAGAAAAACGAGAATTTCAAAGATGTATCAAGAAAACAAAGCAGATATGAAACAGAGAGAGCACAATATTTTGGTAGTTACTCAACATGGTTGTTGCGGAAGAAATTAGGCTTAGGGTTAGGGAATAAGGAAAAGAGAGTTAAGATTATAGACTGGGAATGATATTGATAATATTGATATGAGGTTATGTGAACAAAAGGCAAACCCAAGATTTCTATTTATACTAATAGTAGAATCTTAATCCTAACTAAACGAGGAAAAAAATCAGAAAATAATAAATGAAAAATAACTCCAAAGTGATCGTCTATGATATTCTAAAATATTCTAAGATAATAAAAGCTTATCACAATCAAACGTAAACAAAAATAAATAACAAAAAATAACTTCAAGATCTTGGAAAACACAACAAAAGAAGCATGATTTTAAGGGCGCACATCAGAAGAGGAACCAAAATGCATCCAGGATGGAACCATATAATATTTGGGGCAAGCACAACAGAAAAGCCAAATTGTAACTGGAATGAGAACATATTGCATTTAGGACAAGTACGATAGAAGGGCCAAACTGCATCTGGAATACTGCATTAAGGAGAGCGCAATAAAAGGGCCAAATTGCATCTACGATGAAACCATACTGGATTTTGGATAGCACAACAGAAGGAGGACCAAATTGTATTAGGGATGAAATTTGAAACTGTCCCCATTTTGGCCAGAACCACAAAGCCAATTTTTTAGGCTGGATCAGGTGTTGCTGATCAGAGATGCATATCAGGAGGAACTAAGCGAACATGCATATCAGAAGTGGACTTGAATGGAGATGCATATAGGAAGTAGAACTGAACATAGACGAGGAGAACAAAAAAATTAGATTTCGATTTATGGTAGTGAGTAATGATTTTGACAATTTCAATGAACACTACACAGTAAAAAGGTGAAACTCTCTACTACCATGTTGAAGAAATCAGGTTTAGGGTTAAGGAATAAGGAAAAGAAATATAAGACTGTAAACTCAAAATAGTATTGATACGAGGTGACATGATAATTTTGTGACATACCCACGAGTTCTATTATAACTTAAAGTAGAATCTTAGTTCTAATTAAATACGGAAACAAATCAGGAGATAATAAATGGAAAATAGCTCCTAAGAGGTCTTTTAAGATGTTATTTGATATTCTATGATTCAATAAACTATTATGAAATATTCTCCAGAATCCAGATATTATAACAGCTATAATACATAAGGTGTCTGACATCTCTAATTTTTTATACAAGCACTCGTGCTGCAATATGAACTGCAAGTAACTAAGTACGTAAGCCTGGAGCACTTTCTTTTCCCTATACTATACCCTTTACATGTTTTATACCCATTATTTTGATTTATGACAACTTAGCTCATAGATTTTCGAAAGCCTGTGTCAAACCTTTGATGCGTTTGTTTTAGTGAGGCCACAGAGTATGTGAATGTGAAACTCAGTCCAAATTTTGTAGGGTCAGTGGCCAGACATGTCCGAGAAACTTTTAGTCGTAATACATATAAATTGCTACATTGTTAGACTTGAGAAAAAATTGTCTCTGTTTTCTTAGATTTACCTTTTTCTCTCTCTTTTCCTTTCCTTTCCTTTTTCTGGATGGAAAATAGGAAATGCAATACAAGTTCAAACAGAAATAAACTTACTCTAACAGACACCATATGTCTTTATAAAAGCATGGGGTAAGATATGTCTAAAGTTTCAGGTAGTAAATAGAAGAGTGGCAATCACCTGAACCAGATGTTCACCTTCTTCGTAAGGTTCGGGCTCAATACCTGGAAATAGATAAGGATGGCTGCATGCTTTTCTTAGCTGTAACACCTAAAAGAGTGAATCATATTTGCTATTAACTTAAAGGTGCAAGAAACAAATATGAAAGCACAACATGAAGTTGATATAGAATAGAATAAATCCAATAAGAGTAGATTTAAATCCAAATTGTAATATTAAATAGAACAGGACCAGTCTAAAAACTCACAGGATTACACAATCATGCTCCAGCCAAATTCATCAGAATACAACTTACAGAAGATTAGAACTGAGTTATTCTATCAAAGAATAATAGTAATCAAACTAGAATTAATTGTTGCCATTGAAGATCATTATCTTTTAAAAGAAGGTTTAGTTAATATGTAGGTCCCTGAATTATTTGGGAATTTCAAATAGGTCCTATACTTTAAAAGTTTGTATTTAGATCCCAAAATACAAAGAAAAATTATAATTGGGACCCTCATACATTTTTCTATTAGTGTTTCCTTTGCATTCCAAAAAGTACAAGGACCTATTCGAATTTTCCTAAAAAGTATAAAGACCTATTTGAATTTTTTCAAAAAGTTCGGGGACCCACAAATGACGAGTGTATAGATCACTTAACAAAACTCTAATGGATACTTAATGAAACCCTAATAGAGAATTGTATGAAGGGTCCAATTACAAATTTTCTATGTTCGGGAATCCAATTACAAACTTTTAAAGTATAGGGATCTAGTTGAAAATTCCCAAATAGTTTAGGGACCTACATATTAATTTAACATTAAAAGAATTTGTACCGAAAGAAAAAATTTACAAGAAAGGAGGACTGAGAATCCTCCAAGAAACAAGGAACAATAAAACAATGGAAAACAAAATAAATCCTCAGCAAGAAGCTCTCCATCATTTCAAAATTTCACTGGAGCATTGAAGTGGACATTTCTCATTTAGGCCCATTTTTAAAGTGGTTGCAAAGAACCTATCTTAGCATGTGATTTGACTACAAATATCTTGCTCTTCAGGCCAACTAGGTTACGACAAGCTCAATATAATATGTGTATGAAATAATGAGAAGCCACAACTAAAAACTAAATAATAAGCCAAAACTAGTCAACCAAAAAGAGATAAGCCAAAATTAAAAAACATGTACTGGAGCACAAAATGATAATTCAGTCAGATAAATATTATAAGGTTTAAATAAGTTTTGATACCTTTAATGATTTTTGGATTTAGTCCTATTAAATTTATTCATTTTTAATCCCTACAAATACTAATAATAAATTGCTTTAGTCTCTGATTAAGGACCAAAAGCACACCAATTTTATAAAATGAGGGACTAAAATCGAATAAAATTTTAATAGAGATTAAATCCAAAGATCGTTGTATACATGCCCTACACAAGTCCTAAACACAATGAAAACAAAAATCATTTGTTACTAAACTTGAGCAATTAAGCACAAGTAAACCATAAATAATCTCGAACGCAAGCAGGAACACAAGGCTTTTACATCTCAGACTGTTTATAATCCTGTTAGTCTAAACTATTCTAAATATGAAATCAACCTACCATCTGCCAAGTAATAATGGAAGTAGAGAATTTTATGTACGGATATAAAGCAGCAAAGAAAAAAAGAGCTTGACTGACAATATTCTGTAGTGACGGATGATTTGAAGCTCCAGCTGACAGTGCAAGTAGCTTAGGAAGTTCCTTCCTCAATATTGACATGTAGACCTTTTTCTGCAGGATCACAAGGGGTACTAACCTGTCATGTCATAGAATTTCCATTTCAATACAACTCTGCATCTTTAACAAGGCATCGTAGATTACAACTTAAATTGCAATATAAATGTTCACAAGTAGTATCCAAGTACAAGAAGATACAACATACACTGTTGTCTCAGTGAGAGGTGGCAGCACCAGATTTCCACACTCAATAAGCTTTGACTTGGTACGTCGAAGCATAAAGGCTCTTAATACACTTTTTAGAATTTTAAGTCGCCCCTTTACCTCTGATGCATCATGAACTGTTAAGAAACAATAACTTCCAAAATTAGAAAAGGATCCAAGCAAGAATTTAATCCCATTCCCTTTCAATAAATCTATTTTTGCATCATCACAGGGTACTCAATTGTATGACAAACCTACTTATGGCCAGGTTCTTCTAATATTTTTCCAGAAAGAATGCAAGAACCAAAAAGGGAAATGTTATGTTTCCCAAAGCCTTTAAACCATTTATATTATTATACAACACATGGACCCAGGTCAACAATAAAGCATTCAGATTCTGCCCGTGTGCTGTCATCAAACTTCTAGAAGCACCAAACTTTTTAAACCAGTGATGCACCTTGAAGATGGACTAAGAAAAAAAAAAAAAAAAAAAAAGGACATATTGAAGAGGGTTTTGTGAATGTTTGTTTGGGCACTCAGGAACTTTGATATTTATATAAAAAGTTTACAAGAACAATAATTACTATTATTTCCTATTTTCCTATCTCCAAGTTACATTAATTCTAATGGTTCCAAGATTTTTTTTTTTCCAAACATTCCCTCTCACGTTGGAGCATAAAGATCAAATGCCCTAAGCTTGTTGCAAATATAATGACTTTGAGGACCTCAAAGAGACTTAGGTGAAAATGTTTGCTACATTGGAGTTTACAGAAGTTGTAGTCATCACAAAACAATGTTTTCACGGAGAAAATGACAATCAACCTCTATATGTTTAGTTCATTCATGAAAAATCAGATTGGAAGCAATGTGCAATGTTGTTTGATTATCACAAATAAGTTTCATCGCTCCTATACCACAAAACTACAATTCTTGAACTTGTTTTAACGATAGGAGTTCGCATGCAGTAAGAGGTACAGCATACTTTACAATCTAGTAGTAGTTTATCATTGGAATACATAGGAGTATCGATAATTTACAATCTAGCATCTCAATTTCTTCCAAAATTTCAAGAGCATACTTTGTTTGGAAGATAGCAATGCCATCCTTCTATTGTACTACTTCAATCCAAAGAAAATATCCTAATCTAACTAAATCCTTAGTTACAAAGTTCCTGAACAAGTGTTGTTTCAGATCTCCAATGTTTGTACGATCCTTTCCCATGATAATAATATCATCCACATAGACCACAAGATACATACTGATTAGGAGATGGATGTTTATAAAACACCAAGTGATTACCTTCATACCAAATTGTTGTACAACTTTGTTGAATCGACTGTGTTGGAATTAACACTTGTTGGAATTAGTAGCAATGAATCTAGATTCATGAAGCTAACAATTCATGTACATAGTTTGAATCTATGCATGTTCTTAGGAAATAGCTATCATTATTATCCTTGTAAACAAAAGTTGTATTTATGATCAAGTGTATATAAATATGTGTGCTGAGTGGGTTTTCACTCAAGCATTTCACAAATCCCTTAGTCTAAAATTACTTTCAAGTCTTTCAACATGGTATCAAGAGCAGGTTCATTTGTCATTTGAAGGTGTTTGCTTCTGGTTCAGCAAAACCCTCAAAATCCCAACTTTTGTCCTCTGTTTTGACCCAAACAGCCATTGTCCAAGTTCAAAACTCACGCGCCGCCCTCCTGCCGTCAGAAAAACGCCACGACCACCCAGAACCGTTCGTCGCGACCTCCTCTGTCTGTCTAGCTGGTCAAAATCCACTTTTTGGGTTGTTTGGAAAGTGGGTTTCTTGCCTTTAGTCTCCTCCGATTTTTTGGTTTCCATTTCTGATTGTTGCTTGCTGGTCTCCTCACAATCTCAGGTATTAAGCCAGCCTCTCTGTCTATTTTGGTCAGAATGGGTCGTCCTCAATGCATTTATTGTAAGGGAATGGGTCACACTCAAAAGACTTGTTTCTCTCTTCATGGTTTTCCCGTAAAGTCAGAAAATACCTTCAAAGGTGAAATGTTCAAGAAAATTGTATCCGAAGCTGAGTACCAAGAGTATCTTCAATTGAAAGTTGCCCATAAATCTCATGGGTTTACTGCCACTGGTGTTCATGACTCCGCAGCCTTCATATCTAAATCTGGTAACAATCAAAATCTTTGGATAATTGATTTAGGTGCCTCTGATCATATTGCTGGTAATCGTTCTTTATTCTCCTCCATATCTTCTCCTAAATTTCCTCACTTCATAACTCTTGCGGATGGTTCTAAGGTCAGCGCCAAAGGAAGTGGTCATGTTTCAGTCACTCCTTCTATAACTTTAAAATCTGTTTTGTTTATACCTGGTTGCCCTTTTAATTTGATCTCTCTTAGTCAACTTACTATACAGGAACATGGTACGGGTCGAATGATTGGCGTAGGACATGAATCACATGGTCTTTATTACCTCCAATCAGCTCCCTCCATAAGTTGTACTGCAGTCGAGTTTCCAAATCTTCTTCATGAACGATTGGGCCATCCAAGTGTGTCAAAATTGAAGCAAATGGTTCCGAATCTTGCAAAAATGTTATCGTTGAACTGTGAGTCGTGTCAACTAGGCAAGCATGTTCGCTCTTTCTTTCCCAGTAAAGTTGAAAGCCGAGTTGATTCTCCCTTCAGTTATCCATTTAGATATATGGGGACCGAGTCATGTGTCTTCTAATGGCTTCTGATATCTTGTTTACCTTTATTGATGAATTCTCCCGATGCACTTTCCTTAATGACAGAACGATCTGAACTTTTGTCTATTCTCAGAACTTTTGTTAATGAGGTCAAAACCCAACTTGGTAAGACAATCAAAATTCTTAGAAGTGATAATGCAAAGGAATACTCTTCTTCTGCTCTTTCTTATTTTTTGTCATCACAAGGCATTCTCCACCAATCCAGTTGTCCACATACCCCTCAACAGAATGGCATAGCTGAAAGGAAGAATAGACATCTTGTTGACACTGCTCGGACCTTATTACTTCATGCAAATGTACCTGTCCGGCATTGGGGTGGTGCAATTTTGACAGCCTGTTATTTAATTAATCGGATGCCTTCGTCCTCTCTTGATCATAAAATACCACATTCCATTTTATCCCCTAAAGAGCCACTATTTCATGTTGCTCCACGGATATTTGGATGCACTTGCTTTATTCATGACTTGTCTCCAGATCTTGATAAGCTTGTTGCCCAAGCCATCAAATGTGTCTTTTTGGGATATTCCAAGTTACAGAAGGGTTACAAGTGTTGCTCCCCTGTGCAGAATCGTTATTACATTTGTGCAGATGTAATGTTCTTCGAATAAAAGTTTTACTTCTCACTATCCACAGTTGAGTCTCATACTATTCAAGAAGTCTTTCCGATTCCGTATCTTAGTCCATCACCTTCTCCTTTGTCGGAATCAGTTTCGACTACAGAAATTCCTGACAATCCCCCACTCGAGCAATCTCAAAGGTCACCCATCATATATCGTCGTCGTCCACGTGTTGTTAATACAGAATTGGAAGGCATTGAAAGACCAGCTGAATCATGTCCTGCTCCAGCAAATGACCCTACTGCGGACCTACCTGAAGGAAACCTTGACTTGCCTATTGCTCTTAGGAAAGGTACTCGGTCTACTCGAAATCCTCATCATATTTATAAGTTCTTAAGTTACCATCATCTCTCTCCTTCTTATTATTATTTTGTGTCATCTATATCTTATGTTTCCATTCCTAAAAATGTTTGTGAGGCACTTGATCATCCAGGATGGCGACAAGCAATGATTGATGACATGCAGGCTTTGGAGCATAATGGTACTTGGGACTTAACTCCCCTTCCTCCAGGAAAGAAACCCGTTGGCTGTCGATAGGTATATGCTATTAAAGTTGGGGCCTATGGACAAATTGATCGTCTCAAAGCCCAGCTTGTAGCCAAAGGTTACTCTCAGATTTATGGACTTGATTATGGAGATACTTTCTCCCCTGTGGCCAAAATCACTTTTGTTCGATTATTTCTTGCCATGGCAGTCATTCGTCGTTAGCCATTATATCAGTTGGATATTAAAATTGCATTTCTTCATGGAGAGTTAGAAGATGAAATTTAAATGGAGCAACCTCCTGGATTTGTTGCTCAGGAGGAGTCTGGTTTGGTTTGCAGGCTACAACGATCTCTCTATGGGTTGAAACAGTCTCCACGAGCTTGGTTTGGGAAGTTCAGCTCAGTTATTCAAGCTTTTGGAATGAAACGTAGTAAAGCAGATCATTCAGTCTTCTATTGTCATCTCTCTCCAAATAGATGTGTTTACTTGGTGGTCTATGCAGATGATATAGTAATCACAGGAAATGGTCAGGAGAAAATTTCTCGGTTGAAGGAACATTTATGTAGCCATTTTCAGACCAAGGACTTGGGGAAATTGAAATATTTTCTTGGAATGGAAGTTACTCAGTCAAAAAATGGGATTGCATCTCACAGAGGAAGTATGCATTAGACATAAAGAAACTGGTATGTCGGACTGTAAACCAGTTGACAATCCCATGGATCCGAATTTAAAACTACTTCCTAATCAGGGGAGCCTTATTTTGATCCTGAAAGATATCAGAGATTGGTTGGAAAACTTATCTACCTCACTATTACAAGACCAGATATTTCCTTTGCGGTTGGGGTAGCAAGTCAATTCATGCAGTCTCCCCATAATGTTCATTGGGATGCAGTGATTCCGATTTTGAAGTACATTAAAAAGGCACCAGGACAAGGACTGTTGTATGAAGACAAAGGAAACAGTCAAATAGTTGGTTTTTGCGATGTAGATTGGGCAGGTTCGCCCATTGATAAGCATTCCACTATAGGGTATTGTGTTTCTATTGGTGGAAATCTTGTCTCTTGGAAGAGTAAGAAGTAAAATGTGGTTGCACGGTCCAGTGCAAAGGCTGAATACAGAGCTATGGCTACAGCCACTTATGAACTAATTTGGATTAAACAACTTCTCCAGGAATTGAAGTTTGGAGATACTCAACAAATGAAGCTATGTTGTGATAACCAGGCAGCCCTACATATAGCTTCCAATCCAATTTTCCATGAAAGAACTAAACATATCGAGATTAATTGTCATTTTGTCCGAGAGAAAATCCTTTCTAAAGAAGTCATCACCGAATCTGTTAGTTCTAATGATCAGCTAGCAGACATCCTTACAAAATCTCTAAGGGGATATTCAGAGTATTTGTTCCAAGTTTGGAGCATTTGACTTATATGCTCCAGCTTGAGGGGGAGTGTTGGAATTAACACTTGTTGGAATTAGTAGCAATTAATCTAGATTCATGAAACTAACAATTCATGTACCTAGTTTGTATCTATGCATGTTCTTAGGTAATAGCTATCATTATTATCCTTGTAAACATAAGTTGTATATATAAATATTTGTGTGCTGAGTGAGTTTTCACTCAAGCATTTCACAAATCCCTTAGTCTAAAATTACTTTCAAGTCTTTGAACAGACTGAACCAACACCAAGGAGATTTTTAAGACCATATACAGTCTTGTGCAATTTGTCGACTAACCCTGACTCCCCTGAGAAACAAACTCGAAAGTTGCTCCATGTAAACTCCTACCAAGTTGCCATGAAGAGAAGCATTTTTTATATCCTACTGACATAAGGGCCAACGATGCATAGCATGGATAGGAAAAGTCAAACAGAGGCCATTTTGGCAACAGGAGGGAAGGTATCCCCAAAATCAAGGTCGAAAATCTGAGTAAAGGCTTTAACCACAAAGCGGTCTTTCAA
Organism: Echinosophora koreensis; assembly: GCA_035048595.1. Lineage (NCBI taxonomy): Eukaryota > Viridiplantae > Streptophyta > Magnoliopsida > Fabales > Fabaceae > Echinosophora > Echinosophora koreensis. Next base: position 2,159,246 of record JAPCYP010000058.1, on the reverse strand, counting down.
GCTGTTCACCTTACCACCAAGACCCACTTTGACAGTGAAGACTCATCAATATCCCATGAGGATGTGGAACAAGGCACCATTTATGGTTAGATTCCAAGGTTGCCATCTCATAAATCATAGTCTATCGCGAACCGGGATGGCAAAGTGCTTCCTGGGCAGTTTTAGGAATGTAAGTAGAAGACAAGGAAGAAATAAAGGCATAATGGGGCGATCAGAGATGATGATAACTCAAAAATTACAAATGGGATAAGGACTATGAGTAGAACATGAACCTTTACAAAGAGCAATAGTTAAGTCAATAGAAGGTGAAGAAAGTTTTATGATAGAACTGGTTAAATAAAATACTCGAAATACTGTCTAATATTGAATATATATCGATATATCTCTGGGAAATGAATTCCAACAGAGCATGAGTACATATGAAACAGAAATTTCAAGTAGAATACTAGGATTCGAGAGCCTCGTCCTCTCCCAGACCAAACCACCCTGAAACTAATCGAATGCTCTCTCTAATCCCTCCTATTTCCTATTTATCAGTTACATCTAATTAACTTCATAATAGCAGTTACATATAGGAGTTATAATATATAACAGTTACTAATATGTAATAAAACTACCATACAAATATTACATGTCTGCTGCCCCCATATGTGCCGAGTATGAGATTATTATGATAAAAGAGTGTGAGCAATTTCAATAAGATGACGAGTTTTCTTTCCATTATGCCATTTTATTGTAGTGTATGAGAACAACTAGATTGATGGATCATACCACGAGATGCCATAAAAGAATTAAAAGGGGCTGAAAAGTACTCTTGCATTATCACTGCATAAAATATGACTAGTGTGCCCAAATTTAGTGTTAATTAAAGAACAATTTTTTTTTTAACATATCAAATAAATCTAAACGATCTTTTATTGAAAAAATCCAAGTGACCTTGAGAAATCATCAATGAAAGTAACAAAGTACCTATAACCTAAGACAGAAGTGACATAACAAGGACTCAAAACATCAGAATGAACAATATCAAAAAAAGACTTTGTCCGACTATTGATCTTGCTAGGAAATATAGATCGAACATGTATTTCAAGCCGACATGACTCGCACTCGAATAAGAGAGATGAGGAACCATCTTTTTTAATTTATTCAGACTCGGATGACCTAAACAATGGTGAAGGAGACTAGGAAGCTTTGAGACAACACATATGGTAGAAGATAAAGGTTGGAAATAATAGACTCCATGTGAATCAGTTCCTGCGCCAATCACCTGCCCTATACTCTTGTCCAATACATAGAAAGAATTAGCAATAAAGGTTATGGAGCATTTAACGTGTAAATAAGTTGACCAATAGAAATTAAATTTAAAGGACAAGCAGGTAAGAAAAGAACAGAATTCAAGGTTAAAGATGGTAGAGGTTTAGCTTGGCCAAAGTCGGTGGCCTTAACCTTTGAGCCATCAGCAAGGGTGATGTGATGTGGAGTTTTCAAAGATGTAAATTTTGAGAAAAGAGAAGGATTACTGGCTAAGGATTAAAAGCACCAGAATCCAAAATCCAAGGTTCAGCTGAGAAGAAATGAGAGGGACAAACCATAGAATTACTAGAATGGACTAAAATGGCTAAAGATGAGGGAGTTGTCTTGAGATGATATGACAAAACATTCATGGATTGGGAGGACTTAAAAGCCATGAGAGGTCTGATTAGAAGTCGTAGAGCCAGACTGAAAGATGTGTAAGAACAGCAGAAATGTCGACAGTAAATAACCCAGCAACCAAATAGGAGTGGTATAAAGATTCTACCTGAGACACCCCGATGTCCCATTAAAGAAAACCCTAATTAATTAAGCCTTAATCCGTAATTAATGTTAACGCGTTTAATACAAACGAAAATACATAGCGGAAGTGACAAAATTTAAAACTTATAAAACATGCACAGTTTAATAAAACAGAAACGACATATATACATAGTATTTACTTATCGTCATCCGAGTACTATGGATCCCAACAGAGGGATCCTTATACTTACATAAAACTATACAGACCAAAATAAAAAAGGGTACATACATAACTAGTCTCGGAAATTGGGAAAAAGTCCTAGAGATACCCGGCTCGCCTCTCAAAAATACATCAAAAAGCAAAAGAAGCTCACAGAGGCTCACAACCTATCCGGCACATCCGACCGACTCATCACTACGTCGATAGACTCTACCATATCGGGTCCTCGGCTCCCAAACCGACTCATCACTGCTCATGACAACGCGTCGGCAACGACAGTGATATATCGTCTAAACACTCTACTGCCTCCGACCCCGCTGCACCATGCCAACATGACTCCTCGCTTCTGAGCGGTCCACCATGTTCCACATATCGTCAGGCAACTCTCTCTGACGAGTGGATACCACATCTCTGAAAAGGGTAACCTCTATGAAATCCGAAACGGGTCGTCCAAGTGAAAGTAAGGACCATCTCCCATCCGTATGTAGAAACAAACCAGGCCGACGTATGTCATGAAGAATCGTGAATGGTTGACCTGCCATCCACGATCATCATGGTAGACAATCTCAACATCGCCGAGTATCGGGATCCTGGGAGGGATCCTCTGCAGATAGTGCCTCGGCTGTTAACCCAAGTCCGCCAATGTCTCCGTCCTGCTGGCGCTGCTCATCTATCGGTTTTACATACAGAGAAACATAGAGGTAGGAGGGAGATAAGCAACAGAACATAGTCATAAAAATGGGGAGGGGGACATACAAAACAGTAATCACATATACATATATCACATACAACAAGTAATAAGCAGCCATCTTCCGAGTCACACCAACACATTACATCCTCTAATTTCACTCTCAGATCAATCCTCTAAGGAGTCTCACTCCTATGCATGTCGGCCGATATCTCTCATCCGGGTCTCAGACCCGAGATATTCCCTTATCAAGCCTCTTTGCTTAGGGAATATCAGTTAGTTTGTCTAGGCAACTTTTCCGCTTGCCGTGACCCATAAGAGTGCATCTCTCTGAGCTCAGCTCCATCAGAGGTATTTGGGTCGCCTCGGATAGTCAACCTTAGATGTGGATACTCAGGGTAAAGTCGAGATAACTAGGCTCTACCGGGGTACACAACGCACTAGGAGCTACCTAATGGTCACTGTGAGCCTCCTGAGTCCAGTTTTACATCCCCAAGGTCTTTTCACAAACCGGCCCCTCCGTAATCCGTACTTGCACTCGAGTACAACTAACCTCGTACGACACCCAGTCATACGGCTCGCCACCTTGGCAAAATGCAATGCAACAAACATCGCCATAATTAACACCGAAACCTTCTTACACATTCACACTCTCATTACGGATGCCCATACATCCCTGGCCTCAAAGCCACAATCTCAAGGCATTACTATGGTGTTAACTCCCAACTCATCCATCTACACATATATTCATCATAACAACCAACCAATCATCAGTTCTCATATACCAAGATAAAATAATCATAAAATCATGTTCAGCATACCAAGTATAGCAAATATCATGTATCATCATCTACTAGTCAAACAGCACAGTAACATGCAATTCCAGACAACCTCAATCAATATCAAAATTGCTGACTTAGGGTATCAGGCTTACTGTCAATAAATCTGCAACCATTAAACCCGAGACAATATTGAAATATTATTTTATTAGGGTTTAGCCATTGTCGATTATTTGACAATCCTAGTAGGGTCTGGGGCACCCTACACACATGCATATATAATTATTATTCTACGCTTGCCTCCCCAACGATGTAGGTTACTTTCTCCCCACCTTGGCTTTTCACGTAGGCCTTCTTGACGTCTCGAAACACGCACCCCTTCTCCCTAGCTTGCTGCCACGTGTCCTACGAGGCTCCTCGGTGCTCCGAAATTTGCCCTAACGCATGGATAGAGTCCCGACAATATTATCAATCCTAATCTTTCAACAGTTTTCCAAATAGAACAAGAATCGAAGCAAGAATTGAAAGAAAAGGAAATGACAATGTCGACATGTCGACGTATTAGAGATTCGAGCATTACCTCAATAGTTTCAGATAATCGATAGTCGATACTCGTAGTACTTGTTGTCATGATCACAGAGTCGAAGTCGGAATTGTGATTGGACGAGCGGATTGATCTCGGGCTCACTTTCTCTCTCTAACCTCTCTCTTATCTCTCTCTATCACAAGCTCTCACTGCTGTCTTCGAAACTTATGTTTTCTCTCAGTTTTTCAAGTTTTAAAGAATCAAGGGGGTTTCAGCCAGCTGCGAACGCTCGAGCGCCCAACTACCCACGCTTAAGCGTTCCAACGCTCAAGCGCTGGGTTTCCCACGCTTGAGCGTTGCCTCTTGCATGCCACGTCGTTGCCGCACGTCAAAAATGAAAACAGGTGTCAACAGTTCCTGGCGCTCAAGCGCCCACTTTCCAACGCTTGAGTGTTCGCTCCACAGAACACTCGAGCGTTGGTTCTCCAACGTTTGAGCGTTGCACTGTTGACAGCATGAGTCGTTTGCGTGTTTTGTCGCATTCTAAGCTCATTTGAAGTCCGATTAACCTCAAAATTGAAACATAAGCTCATCAACACCTAAGGAATAAGATCAAGCCCTTAAATATGCCTAATCCCTTCCTTAAACAAGAATTGAGAAAACGGGGTGTTACACTACCCCCTTAGACAAAACTAGGAGGGGCCGACGAGCTAGAGGAGACAAGTGATGCAGTGTGCCGACAATGGGAAGGAGGTGCACAACTTACCCATGCCAATAAGGGAACCTACAACTGGTGGCACATGGAGAGCTTTCTAGCAACAGCGCTTGGTTGGTTGGCTGGTTGATGACTCCCGTGATGACCAGTAACCTTTGATGATGGGTCTCCTCTGTGATAGCTTTTTGAGATGACCATACAATGGGACTTGAGGGTTTTTGAAGTTTCTGCAGGACCTGATTAGCATAACCACGAGGGTCTTCGAACAGAAACAAGGTCTGATACGACCTAATGGCAGAACCAAGAGGACTTCGAACAGAAGCAGGACCGAGCCCGCTCTAATACCAACTAGAAGATGGACTCGGAAAAATGAAGGACAGATTCAAGAGAGTTTTGTTAATGTTTGAGTGAATTTGGGCACTTAGCAGCTTTGATATTTATATAAAAAGATTAATGAATACATCTCCTATTCACAAGAAAAAATAATTACTGACTTGTAATATCTCTTATACTGTATTAACTTTTGCTATTTCCTAAGTTACATCAATTCTAATGGTTCCAAGATTGTTATTTCCAACAAAATTAGAATTAAAAAACCAAAAACATAATAATGACCTGATGTAAGATCACTGATGCCCTTGAATGTAGAAAGGAACTGATCCAGTGTACCAAAGACAGAAGGCATGCAAAAATACATCAATGCCCACAGTTCTGAAAGGTTGTTTTGAATAGGTGTACCAGTCATCAACAACCGTCTTGGCATGATATAGCGATCTTTGAGAACATTAAATAAAACCTGTTAAAGTTTCAGTATATAACAACCAGAATCAATACTATCAGGAGGTGTATGACTAAAATGCTTTCAAACTGTCTAAAATTCTTGGTTTACATAACTATTAAGACAAAACAGCTGATCACATGAAATATCTTAATATAGATAATGCTTAGATAAACATTGATCACTAAACAACGTAGATTGCTTTTGAAGATTTAGCTTCAATTTTGTCACATTTTCAATTTATTTACAAATTTACTATGTAATAAATCCCAAAAGATAAACTGTCTGCCATAAAGGCAAAGTTAGCCAGGTCTTAAGTAATAAGGATTTCACCAAAGAAACATTAATATAATTAATAATTAATATAATACATAACAACTACTGCTTCATAGGATCAATATAAGATCAGACAAGTTTAACATACAGTCACACAGAAGCAAACTCTTAGACTAGTACCTGTTTGGTTCCATGTTTGGAACCAACAGAAGTACTTTGAGGCTGGTCAAACGTGGCTTTGACCAAAAATAAGGTGTTTGGCTCTCAGAAGGTGAAGCATGTTTGCATGCAAAATGGATTTTGGGGGGAAGCTACTTCTAGCTTTCACTTTTGGGATCCAAAATTGATTCTCAGAATTTTTCTCCCTATCGATAATTTATCTCATTTACCCTTCATTAACTACCTTCACCTACCTATATAGATATAGACATTAAAACCCATTTTGGTAATTGCACATCCAAAAGAAATTTTGATCCAAATTATTCAAACAAGTCTTGATACAAATCACTTTTTCCATGAATGTATCCAAATATAAATCACTTCACTTTCAACTCACTTTTAACCAAAATCAATTCTACAAAATCAGTTCCATCCAAAATCACATTTGTCAAACCCTCATCCAAACATACACTTAATTGAATACTATACATAGGCATTTAATAGTGTCTTCAACATACACTTGAAGGGTTTTTAAGTCTTTGAGCTTCATCAATAATTGCATACTGCCATGGTATTTGAGAAAGAAAATCCTGATCCATCAGTGTAATGTCATATGTTGTTAACAGCACATCAAAAGGCAAAAAGACCTGCAAAAAGTTTTACCGCAACAAATATCAATAGACAATTCATACTAAAACATAAACATTGCACTACAATAAACAAGAAAAGCCATCCAGATACGAGATTCAATAAGCCCTTGAAAATATAGTGCACTCACATTAAGTGTTGATGACTGCCCTTTTACATGTTCATGTATTCTCATGCGTAGACTGCGCCTGTATTCTTTATCGCCAACATATTTGAAGACTTCTAGTTTAGGGGCAAATTTTACTATCTCGGACACCCAACCATCTGTCACACTTAGAGGACATATAACCACTGTAACGAGTAAAATAGAAGCAGGAAAAGAGATAAGTATTTATCTGAATAAATATTACAGGAAAAAGTTTAAATTTATCAAATCAAACAAAGATTTTCTTCACTCACAGAATGGCCCAAGTGAGAACTGGCGCACTTTTAAATAGCATAAAAAGGAGATAGCTTGCAAAGTCTTGCCCAGTCCCATCTGTCCATGATTCATATACAAACACAGCAAAATAAAAATAAAAGCCTTAAATGATATTTTGCATTCTAATGACAAGATTGTGAACCTCATTTTCTGTTCTCATCTGCTGAATTAGAGAAGGTCAAGACTCAACAAAGATTTAAAAACGAGCACACTGCTTATTGGTTAACCATGTTAAGATAATGCAGCTCTTTGTATATGAACCAAAGCAAAACAATGAACAACAACAATAATCAAACCTTTTCCCACTAGGTGGGGTAGGCTACATGGATCAAACAACGTCATAATATTCTATGGTAAATCATGTCTATAAACAAACCATTTATATCTAAATGCTTCTTAATGGTTTCTCTTATAATTTTTCTAGGTCTTCCTCTGCCTCCAACTATTGGGCTAACCTCCATCAGATCTACTCTGCTTACTGAGGCCTCTAAAGGTCTTATCTGCACCAAGGTAGTTAATCTCGGATAGCGGCGCGGAGCGGCGGACTCAAAAAACGCTATAGCGCATAGCGGGATGGCCGCTATTTTAGGCTTTTTTATACAGGTTAGATAGAAATATAATTTTATACTAGATACATATACATATACAAAATATTAAAAATACTCAATATTCAAGTCATATTCATAATTCATGATAGATGGTCATAGTGTCATAGGTCCTAAGCAAAGCACACTAGTTAATAAGTACAAAAAGTAGTGTGCATATATCAATTTAAGCCCTACTACCCTAGACATTAGACTAAACATCAAACACCATATTCAAAACTAAGAACGGAGAATGAGAGACTGAGAACAAAGAGCCCGAAACAGAGTGACTGAGAACAGAGAATGAGAGAAACTGAGAGAACAGTTGCTTCAAAACTGAGAACGTGAGGTCCGAGTCTGGGAACAGTGTTTCCTGGCCGGAAACTCGCCGGAGATGGCGGTCGGAGATCGCAACTTAGAGGGGGGAAACAGTGAGCGCCGAACAGAGAAGAAGGGAGGAGAATAGAAACTGTCGAACAATGAAATAGGGTTTCTGAAGTTAACCCTAAAACTTAAAGGTTAGAACTTTGAAGGAGAAAACCCAAAAATACCCTTAAAACATGACCCAACGGAAACACAGAGAGGGCAAAAGAGGACCACGAAGCCCTAGCGGACGAATAGCGCCGCAACAGGACGCGATTCCGCGAATTCCACCCGCAATAGCGGCCGCGACGGCCGCTACCCAAAAACGCTCCGCCCCGCACCACCGCTATTGCGCGCTATTAACAACCCTGATCTGCACATGTCCAAATTACCTAAGACGAGATTATACTATCTTTTATATAATGGGTGCCACCTCTGTTAAGATGCACATCGACTAGAGATATGGCCAAAGTAGTCCTTATAAGGCATGGGCAATCCTCACCTCTTGAGCTAGCTTTTGGGGTTGAGTTAGGCGTAAAGCCCAAATTCTAAAACGGTACCTCAACTTTCTCTCTAATGCATTCATTCCTAATCCTGCATGCCTTGACTAGATTCACCTTCAATTAATTCATAAAAAAACGTGACACTGAATTAATCCGGTAAGCAATAATCTCTGGTAACATAGATATCTAGGAAGCATGGAGCAGCCCCTCTGATGGGTATTAAATGATTTTACATAACAATGACATTGACAATATTACAGAATGATGTGCCAGATAACCCATTTTAAGGGTGAATTTCAAATGAGTGTATACCAATTAGATGAGAAAATTTTCCCTTTTAGATTGCATTACATAGCCTTTGATACAGAATTGAAGACTATACCTCATCACCTGCAAATAATGAAAACATTCTGGTCACTAACATAATTGAAATTTGTTCCTTCAGAAATATATACCAAACTCAACTAAATTATAGTCTCAAATCATCAAAAAAGAACAAAAGTAAAAAACACAACATCTGTAAACTCAAAACCAATATTCTATCTTCCTTGTTACCTAGAAATGTGAAACGGAACGTGTATTGTAGATTTCAAATTTTACCATATTCAAATTACCTTTACTTGAAAAACAGTTCTTACTAACACTACTGACGCCATATGGGTGATTCAGTATCATTATCACTCATACTCCTAAATTAATTAATCAATTTTTTAAATAGAATAAAAACCCAAATCAAACACCCCATCATTTGGCCAATTCTACGATTATTATCAAACTACTATAGTGTATTAATACACAAATCTTCACCTAAATGTGGATGGTTATTGAAAAAAGAAACGATAAAAATATAAAATAATTTTAATTTACTAAACTGATATAACATAATCATACCCCTTTGTTCATGTGTACATACAAAATATCAAGCATGAAGATATTATAATGTATTCGTACACTATAATGCATTATTTACTTTATATAGTTTTTTTTTTTGACATAAAACAAATTTGACAATAATCGACACCTGGTTAATAACATTCAAAATCATGATTAATCATATATTGAATTTGGTTAATGGGTATACCAAAATTAGGTAACTCATTAACCACCCACTAAGTTTTATTAACCAAGATTTTGTACATTATTAATCAAGTTGTCTACTAACGAATTACTCATCTACCACTGGTGTATCCATTAACATAACTCAACATGTCAATAATCACGATTTTGAAACGTCATCAATCAGTTATCGACCATTGTCAATTTTGTAAGTACAAATATCATTATTATTGTTTATAACTTTATATAGCCTCAATTTTTATAATTTTTTTTCACTTGTTCTTTTTAAATTTAATTATTCTCAAATAAAAAATTGATTAAAAAAATTTCCATTGGCTAACTAACATCAATATCCCAAGAAATCCAAAATTTTCTCTCAAATTATCAGATTTCACCAGCAACAAAATACAGTGACCTGAAGATTAAAGCTATATTAATCTCACCGAGGACAACGTTGACGCCGAGTCTGTACCTCCGTACGAGCCACGAAATCCCTTCCACCTGGTAGGGTTTGAGGGTTGCCCTGAGGCCAAGCTCCTCCGCCTGAAACGGCGGCGCATCGCCGGCGCGTGCATCGTCGTCGATTACGATTCTGGCCACGGCCTGAAGTCTCTGTAGGTAGCTCAGATTCATGATGATGTCCGAGTGAGTGAGTGAGTGAGTGGCTCCGAGTCGGTGACTCGGTGGTCGTTTGGAAGGTTTTTGAACGAAGGAGTTGAGAGGGAATGAAATGGGTTTTGTGTTGTGTTTTTTCGTGAGATCAACACGTGGAACTGGTAAGTAGAAAGGAAGGGGCTGTTTGGATCAATTGAGAAAAATGATTAATTTCAATAATCAATTATCGATCATTGGTATCATTTATTATCATATTATTATAATTATAATTATAATTAGTTTTGGGTTTTGATTTATTGAAATGTGATTTTAAGATTATTTATTTTGTTAAAATTTTATAGATTAAAATTATTTTATACAATATATTAAAAAAAAAGTTTGAAATTAGTTATATAATTTAATAATATTTATTTGTTAGTTAATTAGTTTTGCAATTGTGAAATGAGAATAACGTTATTGGTTTCAAAATAATTTAATAGATTTTTAAATAAGTTTTTGAAGCACTAATTTAGCATGTTAAATGCTACTTAGGAAACCACGTGTATGCCTTGTCACACGGACCAAAATGAATAATAAAATTTGTGCTGTGAAGGATGAATGGGATTTACCGTTTAAGATTGTATCTATTATTGAAGTTCCATTATTTGGGAATAAATGTTTGCAGATGAAAATCAATGTCAGAATGAGAAAGAGGTTTGCAGAAGCCAAGAAGCAAACATACTTGAAAGTATCCTATGAAGGAACAATGATTACGGGGAATTTGTAGGGATGAAAGTTCAGGAAGCTAAACCCTTGATTGTGGATTTATTCATGGAGCATGGAAGGTTTTTGATTAATCACAAAGTAGGAGCTTAATAATTTTGACAACAATTATTCGGCTTATGCCTCTCATGGAAATGTCAGTTTTGCACTTGGTATGTATTGTCAGATGTTAATTAAAGGAATTCAATTGGACCAATTGACATTAACAATAGTGTTCACAGCTTGTGCTCATTTTGGATATTGATATATGAAGCTTGGAATATCTTCAACACGATGCCCTTAAAATATGACATTCAGCCCTTAATGGAGCATGATGCTTACATGATGGGTGTTCTTAGTCGATCTTTAAGCTCTCAAATGCATCAGAATTCATTTCTAAAATGCTAATCGAGCCAAGTGCTAAAGTTTAGGGTGTTTTGCTACATGAAGCTTCTATTTGTGATGATATTGAAATGGACAAGTTTCACACATAAGAAGGTAATCAGGGCCAAGAAACACAGCTCCAACACAATACATAATCATTTTTCTTTTGGGTAGAATAGGGTTGAAGATTTTATCTTTGTTTTATCGATTTGCAAAAGATTAGATTGTTGATAAATCAACTCTGGAAATTTCAAGTTCCATCGAATGGTGTAGATCTAGATTTAAGTGTTGGTTGGTGGCTAGCATTCTTCCTTGGCAAGGCCATAATGGTTGGAATGTGTTGCAGAATGATGAATCATGCCTTCTTGAAGTCATTATCAGATTCCACCATTGTTGTGTATCACCTCCCATCATCATTCACCTTGTTGTTAAATTGCATATCAGGGGGAAGAGGGTTAGGGTTCGCAAGGATTAATATGACAGTGCCTGCCATTTTCAGAGGCCAAAATGGCGGATTACTCTTCTAATAACTGAAGGGTCACTCTAAGAGGAGATCAATACTTCTAATCCTGCATTTTAGTCACATTTTAACATTCATTTTGGTCCATATGAGTAAGCATACATGTGGATCGCCACATAATCTCTTAAGTTAGCGTGCCAAATCAGCGCTTTAAAAAGTGATATCTAACTTGGGTGATGTCATGGATTAAATTGACAAACGAAAGACATGTTGATGGAGTCTTTTTTTATTTTGTTACATTCAGGGACTAATGTGACAATCCTACCACTTTCAAGGATCTAAATGGTGGTTTACTCCATTTCAAATTGATTAAGTTTTGGTTGCATTTAAGTTATTTTTTGTGTGAATTCACTCTTAGGACTTTAAGATTTACTTTGAAAAAATTTGAATCTAACAAAAATAAGATTTTATAATATTTTGAAAAATTATAATGAGTATTTAAAAAAATAATTAGAAGTAAGTGCAATGGATGAAAAAGAGAGCTAATTGGTCGTAGAATAGATAATACTTACATGATTAATCTTAATGATATACCCACAAATGATGCATGTTATTTGTTGAGTAATGAGAATGAACCATGGCTTTGGCATCGGAGAATTGCACGCATTCACATGAATCGTGTTAACAATTTGATCTTTATATTTTGTTTAGTAAAATATAAAAGGAGATGAGAGAAAAGGAGGAGAAATATGTTTTTCTTCTGTTTAGTAATAGAAAAATCGATAAGATAGAAAAAATGGAGTGGAACCCGCCTAATTTCCCTCCAATGATGCAGAGAAAACCAGAGAAAAATAGTGATTAGTAGCTGAAATTATCTGCCTACCCTTTTCATCGATCCTTTCTTCCTTATTCTCAGGCCTTTCTATCTACGACACTTTCTCTTCTACCAAAACGACAAAACGGTAGGCTTTCTCCCTCAATGGACCATGATTCACCATCACTAATGCCACCGTCCTCCTACTCCAAATCGTTGTAGTCGGTAAGAGCTCTGTTTTCAATCTTTATTTGATTTTTTTTTCCTCAGATAGCTAAGGTTTTATGTAGCTTTGTTTGTACCTGAAAAATAAAAGAAAATAAAATTGACAGATAGTCTCAAGCTTGCTATCTTCTTTTGCTCGGATCTACTGTGTTTCTTGTTCTGTGAAGTTTTCCATGATGGGTTTCTTGTTGAGCTCGAGATCTTCCCAAACCATACTCGTTGCTTTCTCCTGAATATGGATTTAAAAAGAAAATGATAATCGTCATTTGTGATGCAACCTAACACCGTGCTTGAAATTTGGAATACCAAGTTATTCTCAACAGGAATCCATCTTTGTATTATTCTGTTGATATACTTAGTTATCTTAGTTTGGACGACTGACAGGTCAATGTTCCGACCAATTTCCCCTTTAATTCTAGAATTATGACTGTTAGTAGTTCTTCCCAGGTTTTCTTTCAATGTTCTATTTGCCATTGGGCATGACCTACTTATGGGGACGAAACACTCATCTTCTGGGACACACAGTAACAAGAAAAGGAAGAAATTAAGCAAAATTCAAGTTCCATTTTTGTTTATTGAAATGCTACGATTTTTTGTCTTTTCCTTAAAAATCCTTGATAGAATGTTCAGAGAACTGAGATAGGGAAGAAGCGTGAATGGATACACCTAGAAGGTATTCAAAATGGCCAGGACATTGAGGTAACGTTGGCCAAGCTTTTTTTGAGCTTAAAAGCTACTTTAAAGCCAAAGCTGAAAAAAAGAGCTTTAAATATAAAGCTAAAATTGTTTGATACTTTTTAAATTTAAATATAAAAAATTTACTTTTATCTTAAAATTTGTTTGGTAAAAAAATTATAAAAACTAAATTTGTTGACACGGGTTGTAAAACCCTTCTCGAGTGCTACATCATACGTGATATTTTAAGTAGAGTAGGTTAATTAAAATTGGTTATAAAAGAATGGGGTAATTTTTTCTTTTTCTTATGTCGTAAATATAATTACTTTGATGTAAAGGAATGGACAATAAAATATTCCATTATCACAATTAAGGTCATGAGTTAGAAAATCATTTACATAATACCCAACCCTACTCATAAACAGAAATCATAGAAATGTAAAGACTCAACATAAAGATATGGAGACGCAGCTCCTAAAATACAAGATACTTGGAGTCGCAACTCCATAAACATTAACATTAACTCCCAAACATACCCAGGTGGCCAAACTAAAATAGAAAAGACAATCCTTTCTCGTACGTCATGAGAAGGATAAATCCAACTGACGAGATCTAGTGGAAACTCTATTTGAGTCCACTACCGGCATCGTCGCAAAAGACACTACTAGAGTCACTACAAAAGTAACTCTTGAACTAAGCCCTTTCCTCTTCCAAGAGGAAAAACATGGTCTACGAACCCATCAACGGTCTGGAAGACGTCCACTAGAAACTCCAACATATCATCCGCATGCTTGAACCTCAATCTCTACGATGCGTCATTCAAGGGACATCTTGACGTCTCAATCTTCTCAAAAGAATGCAGAAAGCACATAGCCAACCGACATAGGCAATATAAAATTAAATAGCTGAGATTTCCATTTATCTTACACATAAGGCAGACATGCAGTGGTACGACTCACAGGTATAAAATACAACAGTCCTATATTCTTTTTATCTCCTACTTTAATTCTGCAACTCAAAACTTCAAGAATATAATATACCAAACTCGACGGTAAGCTTATCAAGCATACCAGACATGGTTTGTCCATCGAAGGACAGGAATAGAGATAAACTGATTGAAACCGTATAGTCTCATACCTACACAGCCTCAAGGAATATCCGATTCTAACATCGGAGCTAATTTGATATTTTGGAAAGGAATGGTTAATATAGGTTTCATCTACGCCCACCTTCAGGCACCATGTGTGGCTATCATGGTACACAAGGCTTAAATATGAACAAATTTTTACACGAGTTTGTTAGTCTTGTTGGGAGGGAATCTTTTGGCTTGCATGCCTAAAGTAACTCCTTTTTAGTTATAAGTCATTTTATTATTTGGTTTAAGTAGGAGAGTTAATATTAGGCAGCCACTTAATTGTTTGTAGTAAAAACATCTATCACGCTAATTAGTGGTTTAGTTATGTGAGTTAATAGGGGGTTATGGTATCTTTTTGGAAGCCAAAAGTTGGCAGCCTCAAAGCTATATGTAACACACTATTTTCATGTTGAACGATAACTTTGAGTTCAATTTGGATTTGTTCCAATTGTGAGAGTGTTTAGCCTCTCTTAGGTTCTTCATGGAACCAACCCTTTGATCTTATCAAGAGTCCAAGACCCTTGTGGAGATCTTCACCTTGGCTTATCAATTCCCGTTGGAATTGTGGTGCCTACCTTCCATTCCTTACCTTGTCCATTTTTCTTGTGTTTTTCTTCTTCAAATTTTGGTAGTCACTCAAGGATAGATCCGAAAATTTACATGCTCTTTTTTAGGATCATATCATTAACATGATCTACGTGGTTTTATATGATAGCATGCTATTTTATTATTATTTTAATATGTATAATATGCTCTGTATGTCTCACATGCAACACCTACGATTTTGTGCTTAGTTGGCTTTTAGGCAACAATATATGGTATTTTGGAAATGTACATGCTGGGGGAGAGTATGATATGAGACTTGGAGGTGCCTAGCCTAATATAATGTGATTTTATATACATGATGAACTTATGTGATATGATACAAGATTTTACATGAGTTTGTGGTAAAAGATTGTGGCGCTTGGTTATGACCGGTATGAATCAAGTCGATGAGACTTATAATAGAATGCTTTATGTTGTTCACAGCCGTGTTTGTGGAACACACGAGATCGGAGTATCCAATTACAGATGCCGGATATCACGGGCTAGTTCCCTAATGGGAATGGGGGAGACTACCGTGATACTCTTGTAGTCCTTGCCAAGCCGTCCCGTATCCTAACCGGAACGGGGATACTTTATTATATGGTGCCACTATTCCCTAACGGGAATAGGAGAACAGTGTCATTCTTTGAATGAGCTCCCTAATGGGAATGGGGGTGTGCACCAGCATTTACGGACGTGCCGCCTGGACGACTGACTAACATCACTAACGGGAATAGGGGAGGGTGACAGGATTGTAGGTGACAACTCTTAGGAATAAGAGTTGTTTTTAAAGTGAAACTGAGCAAGTGGCTATTTCTATAATTTTGGTTGAATAATCTCATGGATTGATTGAAAATATGTCTAATGGAAGTTATACTTGTATAAGCATGAAAGGATTTGGAAATGGAAGCTTGATGGAATGGAATTGCTCTGGAATGCTGCAGCCTCTGAAAGAGGGATCACTAGAAGAAAAAAGACCTGTCAGTTCAGCAAGTTACCTTTTAGCTGGTACCAAGGGACAAGGACGTGTCCTACTGGAAAGAGAAAATGAAGACCTTGTGTACTTAGGGAAATGGGCCAAGGAATATTATTTTGTATTGACTTATTGTAAAAGCCCAAAAAGTGAGGAAAGAGAGAGTACTTGAAAAACCCTATTTAGGGGACAATCTCTGGTACAAATAGAAAGAAGGAGTCCCCATTAGGTCAGCCTAGTACATAGTACAGACGCAACCTTTCTTTATTATTTTCCATTTGTAGCTTTCTGTTTATTAATGGCATCATCTTTATTTTTCATTTCTTTTACTATTTTTAAGCTCATTATGAGCTAAATTTCTTAAGCTTGGGACTATGGATTTGTAATCAATGCTTATGGGTGATTTATGCTAATGTATGTTACGCATTTTCTTCTTTTTTGATCTTCATTTTATTTTTAGTTGAGCCTGATCAACTTAGCTAAAATACTAGCTTGTTAAGCTTGGAAAAGTTGAACAAGTGGACATGTTTAGAAGATAAGGTTCATTTTTAGTTAATTGGAAAATTAATTAAAATTGGTTGAGCTAAGAATAGCCTTCCAAGGCCTTAAGTAGCTGGACGTTCTAAACCCAGAGTTGAGTGGATTTAATTTGAGCTTAGGAATAAGAAACATTTAAGGAAATTCAGTGTTTCTGCTGGAAGGCAAACTTTATTTCTTGGACTAAATGTTGTAGCATTATGAAGCATAAATTATCCTATAGTTAAGATTACAAAGGATTAGTCTCCCTAGCTGTTTATGTAAATTGTTATTCATCTCTTTGTCATCATTTGCTGTTATTACTCTTACTTACAACAATTATTGCTCATTAAAATACTCCCTATCATTTATTATTTGGTTACCAAACTCTTTTATTAAGCTAAATAGAAAACTTAAGCTTAGAACTTGTACCCAAGCTATTCAAATCCTCGAGGGAAAGATCTCTATTCACTTTTATTACCTGTTACGATTGTGTAAACTTGCACACATTGCACAAATAACTTCCCTACCCCACCACTCACGTTCTCCCACTTCCTCTCACCTCATCTCTCTCTATTCTATTAAAGGCTCAGCTTTCTTCTTCATCCCCACACTCGTCCCCACTTCACCCATTTTTGTCTTCGTCCTTGTCCCACTTCTACCCTACCCAAAAGATTAAACAAAGAAAAAGAAATCATGGGAAAAATCAAGGTGCGTGCTACTAAAAAGGCCTCAGTTTTCCCTGTCTCAGAATCTTCTGAGGATCTCGCTCCCACGTTTGTTGATGATCAAGGTAGGGTTAAATATGAAATTGAGATTTCCAAAAGGGGTTTTCACTTGGAGAAAGGCTTTTTCATCAATGCTGACACTCACTACGAGCTAATAGAGGAGGTGGCCAAGATCATTGATCTTCACAACCGGAAGAAGTTTGTTACACATCCAAGGGAACCAATAGCTCCACTAGTGCGTGAGTTCTATGCAAACCTCACCTCTCCTCAGTAGAAATATGTTATGGTGAGGGGTGCTAAAGTCTCATTCTCTACTGCTACTCTCAATAGGCGCTGGGGTCTGGAAGAAGTGGAGGATGAGTATGTGGCTGAACTAGAGGGTGTTACTGAAGCCACCTTCAATGATATGATGAAGGAAGTCACAGTGGAGGGCACTGAATGGATCACCTAAGATGAAAACTGGAAATTTGCTACGCCTGACTTGACACCTCTTGCTAAGGTCTGGTACCATGTGCTTAGGCACAAGATGCTACCCACCACTCACCTAGAAACAATGGACAAGGAGAGGCTATTCTCCTGTATTGCATCTTGAAGGGAAAGAAGGTGAATGTAGCGAAGCTGGTGGAGAAAGAGATCATTTCCTGTGCTTTTAAACCAAAAGGGCTCTTATTTTTCTCCTCGTTGATCACTGCCCTGTGTCTGAGATGTGGAGTGAAGACTTACCCTGTGGAAGAAATAATGGCCAACAAAGCAGCTCTGGACCTTGCTGCTATCAAACGCTTTGCAGCTTCATCATCCAAAACAGCAGCAGCACAAGCTCCTTCCTCTGGGCAGCAGGATCACCCAGAGGAGTTGGCTAAGAGAGTGGACACCTACACCAAAATGCTACAGCATCATATGTAGCGGCAACAGCTCTTCTGGAATTTCTCCAATGAGCACTTCATGTGGCAGAAGAGGATGTTTGAACTGAACAACTTCCAGAAGGCACTGCCTTACACTTAGTTCCCTGAAAATATTCTAAATCATTTTGAGTTTCCCAAGTCTGCACCAGAGAAGCAAACTGAAAACCCCAGCTTGAGTTCTCATTCTGTCAACAACAATGCTATCAGTTCTGAATGGTCACCTCCTCCTCCACCCAGAGACTCCTCACCACCCCCAGCTCAACCAAGTGGTTCCAAGAAGGGGAAGAAGAATATGGTTGAAGAAGCTAAAGAAGTCCCTACTCCACCAACTTAAGGAAGAACTAAAACTATGGCTCCACCACCCAAAAGGAAGAAGCTTAGGGCTTATGAAAATGCCACATTCCTGCCAAATGAGGACAGTGAAGACACTGAGGATAACATGCCTGTCATAGGCAAAGCTAGACCATTTAAGGCTTTCCAAGCTTCTAAAGCTCCAACAAAAAGGAAAGGAAAAGTTGGTGGAGGGGATGTTGATAGCCAAACAAGGAAGGGAGTGATATTACGAAGGAGGTCCCAGGGACAAACAAGCTCACGATGCAGAAAATGGTCCAAACAAGCAAGAGGAGGAGCAGTACTCGTTTGGCTCAAATTTGAAGAAAAGTTTCACCCACGGCGCTGCTGCATGTTGCAGCATCAGATGACCATGATCTTATCTTAATTTCTGTTTAGCCTATTTAGTTTGTTTCCTATCTTTATTAGTAGTTTGTAGTTAGGATGTTGTTTTTAATTTTTGCATGGTAGTTGTTGATCTTTTGTTCCTACCCCCACTTGATCTCTGTGTTTCTATTATTGGCAGTGTGGGCCATTTTGAAAAGAAAAAAAAAACTTGCATGAATGAAATCAGTGTGTTTTAGTTTTCCATGTGCATCTGATGAAGATTCTATGTGTGAGTGTGCTAAATTTTCTGCTTGATGGAGATTTGTGAACTGAAATCCATTCCCAACAATAGTCCTCTACATTAAGATAGTGCTTAAGGGTATTATGTAATTAAGGAAAGACCAATCATTTGGGAATGAACAGAATTGACCCTAACCTGAGAATTGAGGGGTGAGGAATGCACTAGGTAAAAACCTAAGTTTTGGGGGGTGGGGGGATGTTGAAGTCTAAAAATGTGTTGCTGTATTGACAAGTGAGGTAACCTGTGAGATATTGAGTATCAACAGTTTAATTGATTGAGATTTCCATTTGTGTGTTTTCTCTGCAGTACTTGACTTTTTTCTTTATCATCTGTACATATCACTGCTGCACACACTTATGCTTGAGGCATTTTTTATTGTTTCATGTGCTAGTTTTGGCCTAAATAGCCCACTCTCTGAATTTGACTTTATGTGTAAACCCTTTGAGTTTGAGCCCCTTATTCTGTTACTAGCCACATTACAAGCCCTATAACCTGAAAAACAATAATTATCTTATCTAGGTGGAGTTTAGGGATGCATTTCTCGGCATTATGCTTAAATATAAGTTTGGGGGTAGCTCGAGGACAAGCACGATTTTAAGTATGGGGGTGCCATAAAGCAAAGTGTATTGAAAAATAGCTGTTACTAAAATTGTAAAACAGGAATAGAACACAGGTCTTAGAATATGAAATCTGTGTTCTATCTTCAAAAACAAAAACAAAAAAAAAAGAGAAAAAGAATAAAATAAGGGAAGGAATAAAGGGATAAGGAAAGTGGAAAGAAAGAAACACCTTCTCTTTGGTACTGAGATTGTTATGTTGGTTTGTGGAAAACATTTGATGTGGAACACATAGTAGATGAAGCATTTCTAAACTCCACCTATTGTTAGCCACTTCCCAAAAATGTACTCTTCACTGACCTTAGCCCCATTACAACCCAATAAAAGTCCTCTGGCAGTGTAAAGCTCTGATTTTGTGCTAGTGAGTTTAGAAACTTGTCAAGCTTATGATAGGGTTACATGTGAATGATGATTGAGTGAACCCAATTACTCCTGTGAGTGAGGATGGAAATATTGTTCTGAGTATAAAAGTGTTGTAGCATGTGGATATTGTGAAACACCTGCTGCCTTCAAAACTATCCAAAACCCCCATTTTTATGGTGTAACACTTGGTGTATCTAAACCCCGAGATTCAAAGAAAAAGGGGAAGTTCATTCAAATCCCTGATGGGAGGTTGGACTTATGTTGAGGTTTACTTGCGAGAGCTAATCTAGGATTGTGGGGTTGCACACACACATTTTGGAAAAAGATTGAAGTGAACAAAAATCTATTGAGCAGAAAGAGTGTTTATTGTGGTGTTTGTTTAAGGATTGCTATGGAAAATATATAAACTGATCTGATTTCTGGCATTTATATGTTTAATTTACTTCATCACTTAAGGACAAGCAATGATTCAAGTTTGGGGGTGTGATAACTCTTAGAAATAAGAGTTATTATGTCTTTTATAACTTAATTGTTGTATATCTTAAAGTTGTTTGAAGGATGAATTTCATGTTTTTAAAGATAAATTGAGCAAGTGGCTATTTCTATAATTTTGGCTGAATAATCTCATGGATTGATTGAAAATATGTCTAAAGGAAGTTATACTTGTATGCTCAGGAAAGGATTTGGAAATGGAAGCTTGCTGGAATAGAATTGCTTTGGAATGCTGCAGCTTCTGAAAGAGGGATCACTAGAAGACAAAAGACCTGCCAGCTCAGCAAGTTACCTTTTAGCTGGTACTAAGGGGTAAGGATGTGTCCTATAGTTGGAAAGAGAAAATGAAGACCTTGTGAACTTAGGGAAATGGGCCAAGGAATATTATTTCGTATTGACTTACTGTAAAAGCCCAAAAAGTGAGGAAAGAGAGAGAGAGTACTTGAAAAACCCTATTTGGGGGACAATCCATGGTACAAATAGAAAGAAGGAGTCCCCATTAGGTCAGCCTAGTACTAGGGGTGTAAGTGGACCGGGTAAACCCGACCAACCCGGTCAACCCGAACCGAACCAACCCATAAAAAACCGAAGTTCATTGGTTCGGGTAAAAACCCGAACTGAACCAATGAGAACCGAATCTATTTGGTTCGGGTAATGGTTTTTCTTTTCCAAAACCGACTACCCGACGACCCGACCCGACCCGACCATAGAGATTACATTCCCCCAAATCCCTTTACTTTACCTAGCTTCGTAATTTTGCCTCACCCCGACACACCCCCTCACTTCCTTAGATCTTCCTCGTCCTTCATCTTCATCTCACCTTAACAACCATAGCGTTACGCCGCCGCCGCACTGCACGGTAGTTCCTCAGCCGTCGTCGGAGATCGCCGCTGCTCTGTATTTCAGTTCCTTCCATCCCCTCACCAGTAACACACTTCATAGAAGTCATCCACAAAATCATCCACGAAGCCCCGCAACTCTCCCTCAACAAAGTCTCCGCCTTTCCACTTCTAGGCATGACCCAGAAGCTGTTCACCGTAGAATCGGGATTCGCCGCCGTTAGGGACGGTGGGTTCGCTCTCTCCGACCGTGCCGTGTTCGTCCCTCAAATGGGTACTAGCAGGTCGTCACGCGGCAGTTCTTGCAGGAATGGGGATGCGGATGATGTTGATGAGGCTGATAAGGATTTTGTTGATGAGGGCTTGGATGATTTTAATGAGGATGAGGGCCCCATTGAAGATTCTGTAGATGATGAGGAAGAAGAAAAACCCAAGAGGCAGAAGAGATGGTGATGTTGGTCACTTGTTCTTGTTGATTTCACTTTGTTCTTATATAATTCGTGAGTCTTTGTTATCATGAACAACAATATGTTGTTCTGGGAACTTGGTTACTACTTTGTTAGCAGTTCGATTTTGTTTGTATGAAGCTAATTTGGTCCCTTCTTGTTCATAAACTATTCTAGTTTTCTCTATGCTTATGTAACTAGTGAAATTTGTATGGACCCGAATACCCGATCCAAACCAAACCGACTTTCGTCGGTTTGGTTTGGTTCGGGTTTTGAAGAAAAAATCACTGAAAACCGAACCAAACCAAACCGAACCGATCATTTTTTATTGGTTCGGATCTTTTTCCCGTCTAAAACCGAACCAAACCGACCCATTACACCCCTACCTAGTACAAAGTACAGCCACAACCTTTCTTTATTATTTTCCATTTGTAGCTTTCTGTTCATTACACTAGTGCAAAATATACAATAAACGGGAAAGGTTTACGTCAGTTAACTAAAAGTTAGACGTCAAAAAGGAGGCGGTGGCAGTTTTGTAAATATCAGGCTCCCTTAATTCACTTTTAACGTCAATTGTTATAAGGACTGACGTTAAAAGTTAAGTGACTCACTTTTAACGTCAGTTTTATAAACAACTGACGTTAAAAGTGAACCTATTAACGTCAGTCCTTATAACAACTGACGTTAAAGGTAGTTTTAAATTTTTTTAGCAACTATACGTTACCCGCGCGCCTTTCACTCACTCTGTTCTCTGTTCTCTCTCAAACCTTCTCCTCCCTAACCCTTCCAAGTGATCTCCGATCTCCTCTCCACCGCGTGTTCCTCTCTCTCTCTCTCTCTCTCGCTCTCTCCCCTCTCCATCGCGTGCCCTAACCCTAATCTTTCGCAACTCCCTCTCCCATCTTTAACAGGTTCCGAACCGTGCGCGGCCACTACTACTCAAGCGTCTTTCCATCTCCCATCTGTAAGGAATTGAACCCTAATATGAACTCTAATCTCTTCACTTTTTTTCTTTTCTTGTCTTTCTTTTCAGTTGTTAGAACTTGCTTGTAGAACCTTTTGTTTTTCTCAATTTGTGTATGTTTGCTTGTGGATTTTGGATTAGTTGAAACTGTTTCTTGAGGTTGTTATGGTCCTGTAATTTGGATATGAGCTGCATTTTTTATGTTAAGTAAATTTGGGAATGCACTGAACTGTACTGAACTGTATGTTGTTGCTTGTTTAGGGAATGTACTGAACTGTATGTTGGAGCTTAATCTAGCATAGACTTGTCTAACTGAACATTAGTATCATACGTTTTAGATTTATCTGAGGCAAAGAAATCATTATTTCCTATGATATTTTTGATGCTTCTGTGAGTATGTGTGATAAGCCATAGCTTATCTCTAACATAGGTTATGTGAGTATGCTATTTTTGATTTATCTTTAGTTATCCATGTTAAAAAAACAAATTTTAATATTTACCGTTTCTGAACAGGCATACACATGGATCACTCGGACCTGCATGCATGAGAGGACACTATGGGGCCTACGCAGGACATTATGGGGCCTACGCTTGATGATACTGTAAGTTTACATGTTATATAAAATTTAACCAGTATTTATAATGTAAGTTTAAGTTCTTTATATATTCTTTATTTATCCTTGTTATACATAACCCTCTAATTTAACATTTTTTTTGTCCAAACAGACATTACAGTCTCGGAGGAAACGAAGTAGAGGAGCCACGTCATTGAAGAAATTAGAGAAAGCTAGGCAAAGAGGTCAGAAGCTTTGAGGTGTCCTTTGATGCTAAGCCCCACGGCCCCCATGCTAGAGAATTTAAAATGTGGGTGATTCTACAAATCAAGCAACGCGTTAGCATCCTATACAATCATTGGGATGACGTTCCACAGAACGTTAAGGATCAGATTTGGGAGGCTATCACGGTATTTTACTTTTACATTCTTTTGATGTACATTATTAAATAATTATTCGAGTTCTAATATGTATTTAATGTGTAGATAGCTTGGACAGTGCCGAATGACGAGCATCATCGGAAGAAATGGCTCTCATTTGGGGCAAGGCACTGGAGTGGGTTCAAGCATGATCTTACTAGGTTCTATGTATCTGGGAAGAAGAAGCTTGATAAGATGTTCTTGGATTACCCCTAGATTGATAGGGGGACGTGGGATGACTTTGTTAGGATTCGACATGAGGGCAAATTTCAGGTTAGTTGATGAAGTTAATTTATTTATGCTTCTTAAAGATCATTTAAGTAAAGAAATTAAATGTATTTAACTCTATTAATTATGTGTTTTTGTTTAAACAGACTAAGGCGGAGAGGGGTAGGAAGAATCAAGCTAAGAACGTCCATCGACACACCTTGTCTCAGGGTGGGTACGCCACTAGGATCGACGAGATGATGGCGGAGAAGCTGAGGGTGAAGCAGGAGGAGCTGGCTGTGAGGATAGCACATGGAGAGGTGCCTAAGGGCACACCAGTTAGTCCTCCGTCACCCATCCCGCGCGAGGATGTCTTGTTAGCCCGTCGGATGACAAAGAAAGGCTATTTTAAAGCTGAAGCCACTCACGATGTGGCAGATAAGATTGTAAGTAACTAACTATATGCATTTATAGTTGATATTTGTAATTTGTATATGGTTGATATTTTTAAGGAACACCTTTCTCTTACACGTTTTTTCAATTCTTCATTGTAGATGGAGCTTAAGGAAAATGCTCCCAGGGCTCATTCGTCCCTTCTGGATGCCGGGACATATTGGTCACTGCTCTAGGCAAGGACGACCATCCTTGTCGGGTGATCGGGGTTCCAGAGACAATGGGCATCAAAGAATATTATGGCAAGTCTAGTTCACGAAGGCGGGTCGTCGATGAGGATGCACTTAGAGAATCCATCACACAGCAGCTCTTCTCGAACCCAACCATTACAGGCCATCTGATAAGCCACTTCTTATCCAACCCAGATTTCAAGCAGGCGCTTGTTAGGGAGCTTGTCTCCGTGGGTTCCCAGGACACCGCGGGAGCTGCCAACCCTTCACATGTAAGCACAAAAGAGAGCTATAATAGGACACATGTGGAGGTGGACGAGTTGGCAGATAGGGAGCGGGAGTTGGAGGTCCGACGCCGTGAGCTTGAGTTGGAAGTGAAAGGGCGGGAGTTTGAGCTGGCGCAGCGGGAGCTCGAGTTGGCACGGAAGGTATATATTCATTATTAATGTCCAAATTTGTCAATTAATTACTTTTTTTTAACTATCAACAACTTATATACCTGATTTATTTAATATTGATGGCAAAGGCGGGTAAGATGTCTCTCATGGCTCGGTTGTTCTCGATTGGCGAGAATTATGCGCCCATGCTTTTTCAATGGGAGTTGGAGCATGATGGTTGACTGGCACGCCTACTTCATGAGCATGAGCTTGGATTTATATTCAGTGGTGACGATATTGGGTATTTTTGCAGTGACGGCCAGCAACTATCCACCGCGATTGTGAGTCTTTGGTCGATGTAAGTATGCTTTATAGTTTTATAATTAATTCAATTTATATATTTTATTTGAATTTTATGATTTACTATATTCATATCGTAGGTATCTCCATCGACTTCAACTCGAGATGGGCTCTAACCAATTTGGCTTCTTAGAGCCCTACTCCCTTCAGCCTAAATTCTTTGCCAATCACAACGAAGTCACAGCGTACTTAACGAGATTACTGGGAGGTGATGATCGCAAGGAGCTATATCTGGCGCCGTACACAATGAGAGGGCATTGGCAGTTGCTCGTAATTCATCCTGCCAGGCATACTGTCATCTTCCTATGCTCTCTCCACCAGAACCCGCCACGGGAGGTGGTGGAACCTATCAATAGGTTAGTAATTAATCTTCTGTTTAATTTAAGTTTTAACATTTAATTTAATTTAATGCGACACATGATGAATTGGTTAATTGACGTCAATATTCTGTTTATGATAGTGCGCTGAAGACTTGTAGTTTGAGCTATGCCAACGGGAGGAGTAGGACTTTTAAGTCTAAAGGAAATCCTGAATGGATTATCCTCAAGGTTGCTAGTTTGTTAAATAGTAATTAATATTATAATTACTAATTACTAATGTAGAAATATATATGTTTATTTAACCAACATTAAATTTCATTTTTTTTTGTAGTCTCGATTTCAGCCAGACAGTTGGTCGTGTGGCTATTATGTGATGCATCATATGCTGAACATAGTCTCCTCATCTATTATAGAGGGATGGAAGAAGGTAATTACTTATTTAATTATATATTTTAGTTTTCCTTTTCCTTGCCTTAATTAATGTTACCGTGATTTATTTGAACGTGTGCAGGCTTTTAACAGCAACCAATCTCCTCTTGACAAAAAAGAGTTCAAAGACTTGAGGACACGGTTTGCAGAATTTTTCTTCAAGTATGCTAAAGAGAAAGGATTGCCCGAAAGTATACCTCAGGAGTATATAAAAGATGTGTAGTTAGTAATTAGTATAAAAACTTATATGTAGGTGTGTAGTAATTAATATAGAAACTTTTAGTTGTTTTTTCTAACAATGGGGCTTTGATTTTTGTCCCCCTATTTGTTCATTTGTATATATATATACTTTTCTTTTACTAATGAAATTTAAGTGAAATATTGGACTGTTACTAGACTGTTTACTAGACTGGACTGTTTACTAAATGCAGGGATAGCTGTGGGAAGGGATATATTGTAAGTATTTAAATAAAAAAAATAGTCTTTAACTTCAGTTGTTTAGTACAACTGACATTAAAAGTAATTTAAAAAAAATAAATTGGCTTTTAACGTCAGTTGTACTAAGAACTGACGTTAAAAGTTAATCTTTTAACATCTGTTTAATGAAACAACTGACGTTAAATTTTTTTTTTTTTTTTAAATGAGTTTTAACGTCAGTTGTAATAAAAAACTGACGTTAAAGGCTTTGTTTTAACGTCAGTTTTGAACTGACGTAAAAAGTTACACTTTTAACAACTGATCCAATTACGTGAGGCATTATTCAGACATCCAAAATCAATTTTGACTGACGTAAAAAGCACTTCCTACACTAATGTTAATGGCATCATCTTTATCTTTCATTTCTTTTATTGTTTTTAAGCTCATTATGAGCTAAATTTCTTAAGCTTGGGACTATGGATTTGTAATCAATGCTTATGGGTGATTTATGCTAATGTATGTTACGCATTTTCTTCTTTTTTGATCTTCATTTTATTTTTAGTTGAGCCTGATCAACTTAGCTAAAATACTAGCTTGTTAAGCTTGGAAAAGTTGAACAAGTGGACATGTTTAGAAGATAAGGTTCATTTTTAGTTAATTGGAAAATTAATTAAAATTGGTTGAGCTAGGAATAGCCTTCCAAGGCCTTAAGTAGCTGGACATTCTAAACCCAGAGCTGAGTGGATTTAATTTTAGCTTAGGAATAAGGAACATTTAAGGAAACTCAATGTTTACTGCTGGAAGGCAAACTTTATTTCCTGGACTAAATGTTGTAACATTATGAAGCATAAATTACCATGTAGTTAAGATTACAAAGGATTAGACTCCCTAGCTGTTTATCTAAATTGTTATTCATCTCTTTGTCATCATTTGCTGTTATTACTCTTGCTTACAACAATTATTGCTCATTAAAATGCACCCTGTCATTTATTATTTGGTTACCAAACTCTTTTATTAAGCTAAATAGAAAACTTAAGCTTAGAACTTGTACTCAAGCTATTCAAATCTTTGAGGGAACGATCTCTATTCACTCTTATTACTTGTTACGATTGTATACACTAGCACAAATTGCACATATACTTAAGATCTACAACAGTAGGTGGCCACATCAGCATATAGTATTAGTTGCTTGAGTGCTTAAGGGTAGAGGATGATACAACAACGCGAGGATGATTTCTATCTATATGTGTTGCATGTCATTATACTGTTATTGCATTTTATGATATGCACCTTTTTCCACTGCATAATGATAGTATAATTTCTTATCTCTTTATCCCTTTCTCTGTATGTTTTGTTATCGACCCTGGAGCAGAGACAGTTGAGGAGGATACCTCACTTGCACCATCCTTGGATGAGCGAACCCATGGGGGTCCAAATCATGGGGACCATTGAGTAAGAGTACCATGATGAGAGATGATGAATGATTGACCCGACCACATTTGTCTCTGTATATATCGGGCCTGTTACAGTGTACATGCATTTTGGGAATGCTCCATACTCATGCTTCATCAGAGTTTTTCGTCTGGGTAGTTTCTTCCTTTCCATCAGTTTTGGCATCCACCACACCCATGGGATTTATCCCAGAGTTCTGAGGTCGTTGGACCTGTTGGAGTGGTCCCTCGAGGGAGTGCCCGACGTATCCTTCAGTACCAGTGCATGCATCAGCGATGCTAGGTGATTATCTCTAATAGTAGTGAGGCAACCGCCTCAGCACCGCCACATCGACCACCTTGGAGGGTGTACAGACGCAGATATGGGGAGAGTTAGGGCTAGATATCCACGCTAGTACTAGTGGATGGCCAGAGCGTCTGTTGTATAAAGGACTGTGTGGTGAGCCATTTTTGATGTATTTGAGAGTGGGTGGGCTCAGTGTGGTGTTGCAGAGTTGTTTTCTGTTTCCTTTGACCTTTTTATGTATTTTTGGGTTGTATCAATTATGACGGTTTGTACCAGATAGGGGCCCTATTGATGGGGTACCATAGACATGTTTTTATATCTATATATGCATAGATGTATATGTGATGTTTATCCTCACATGTTTTATGTTTTAAAGTTTTAATATATTCGTTTTTATGTTATACGCGTTTAGCGGTAATATCATGATTAAGATTTAGTTAATTAAGTTTTTCTTTAATGGGACATCTAGGTGTCTCAAACTCTACTATAAGTCTAAAAGGTTAGATTTGAAATAAAATATTGTTTCATCTGTCTGATAAAGAAACATGACTCGTTTGATGAAGTTAAACACCACTTGTCTAATAAAGAGATTTCACGCGCCTAATAAAGCTCAGAATTCACCTGTCTAATGAAGTATTCTGAAGCATCTACTCACTCAAGCAACGCGTGTTGATCAACTCCAAGACTTTATGAAGTATCTACTGAAGCCAGAATCACATTGAAGATATTTTCATACAAGGCTGAAATGTAAAAGTCAAATTCGATAAAACAACCTTGTATCCCAGGCAGGAGTGCAACAAAAAGAACTTTGTTTATGATCTTTCTGATAGTTGCACAAAAGAAGCAATTTGCGCTGCACAAGGACAAAAAACAACCCCTATTATACCATGTTATGGTTGTTGCTATGAATAAAGCAAGAACTTCTCAGTTAGAGTACAAGCCAACATTCCTAAACATTAATGATTGACTCAAATGACTTTATTTGCATTTAATGGAGATCAGTTCAAAGTCAAGCTTCAAGGGAATATCTCTACGTATTTATTTTGAAAGAAGACTATAAATAGAAGACATTGGAGATATGTTGAATAGTAATGAAGAAATGATTAAAACTCTGATCAAACATGTATCACACATTCATTATTCTATTCTTCTCGATCATTTGTTCATTCAATTTATTATTTGAGAAGTTATTATGCATATTTTCTTCTTTGATATTTAATCCACTCTTTGAATATTTGTGAAAGACTTTCAAGTTGTATTGATTACACCTTCATTTAATTCTTTTTGAGTAAGCCTGAAGAGGCTAAGTGAGCAAACAACACTAGTTAGTGAGTCTGAAGAGGCTATGTTTGCAAACAATACTTATAAGGAATTTGAAGAGGCTAGATGTGCAAATTAAAACTTGTTTGTACCTGTTTGCAAACAATACTTCTGATCCCTACTGTTTACTTTATTGTTTGCTTATCTAACGTGTTTTCTAACCAAAGGGGTTAATCTATGAGTATAAAACAAAGTCTTGTTTTAAAAGTGATTGTGTGTTTGTTGTTAAAAACCATCAGACATGTCACTCATCTGACTGGTCCTTTCAAGATTCTGTTTTAAGCTTCTGTGTGAAAAAGTCTTCATCGGTTCTCAAAATGTTTAGTAAACACAATTCAACTTCCTTTTCGTGTTTACATTTGTCTATTTCAGTTGGTATCAGAGCTCAGCTTCTGGGTAGAGCACCTTAACAAGTGCACCATAAGGATCCTGAAGAAGAGACATGACTGGTGGAGCTAGCACAAGGGGAAGCCACTCAATAGAAGGTGTATCCATGACCAGACCTCCACTCTTAAATGGAGAAAATTAAAATTGTTGGAAAGAAAGATTCCAATGGTTCATAATGTCTACAAACTTTGATCTTTAGGATGTTATAACAGATGGACCATTCATTCCCAAGAATGATGCTGGTGAGCCAACTCTCAGGGCTCAATGGACAACTGCTGAAAAGACTAAGTGAGACTTGAACTACAAAGTAAGATATGCAATAATCTACGCCTTAATTAAGTCCTGGAGAGTTTGAAAAGGTGTGTGCTTTTGACCCTACAAAAGAAATGTGGGACACTTTAGTCGTGATAAATGAAGGAATAACAAAGGTTAAAGAATCCAGGATCTATATGCTCGTGAGAAAGTATGAATTGTTTTTTATGGAGGATTGTGAATTTGTGGCTCAAATGATTGGATGGTTCCAAACAATCATCAATGGCCTAAAGTCCTTGTGCAAAACCTACATAAAAGCAGAAAGGTTGATAAGATTTTCAGAAGTCTTCCAAAGCGTTGGAGACCTTTAGTCACTATTATCTCTTAGTCCAAAGATTTAACTACCCTGAGTATGGATGAATTTCTAGGCACCCTTACTGTTCATGAACAAGAACTAAATGAGGATGTCTCAACAAAGAAGGGTAAATTTGTTGCCTTGAAAGCTGGTCAGAAGACCAACAAGA
The DNA here is from genome assembly GCA_035048595.1 of Echinosophora koreensis. Lineage (NCBI taxonomy): Eukaryota > Viridiplantae > Streptophyta > Magnoliopsida > Fabales > Fabaceae > Echinosophora > Echinosophora koreensis. Next base: position 2,128,399 of record JAPCYP010000058.1, on the reverse strand, counting down.
TTACTCCCTCCAAATCTTTGAAAGCATACCAATCATCAAGTGATTTAGACGAGTTAGTTGATGAAGATTCTGAGAATGATCAAGAACTATCACTCATCACTTGCAAAATGAGAACATTTTGGAAGAAAAAAAAAGTTCAGTAAGGAAAGACCCTTCGAAAGATGGATTTGTCGTATTATGATTGGAAGCTTTGCACCTGCTTGAGTAAGGAGATGGATTTGAAGGGAGGAAATAATTGAGTTTTGTAACCTCCTTGTTATACATAGTTTAATAACGAATAAAAGTTTGACTCCTCAAAGTAATTAGGGCCTTTGACTCCCCAATGGATCCATTGAGTATCTCCACAAGCTTAGATCCTTTAGACCAGCTAAGGGACTAATCTCCGCTCGGGTGCTTAGTCACAGTTAAGGATATTCACTCCTCCCTAAGAATGTGTTTTGTGGGATTCAAACTTAGATCCTCCCCCACAAGCTCATGAATCCGCTCAACCAAGTGAGCCACACCCATTTGAGTTTGTGCATGATCATTTTAGAAAATATGTTTATATCAAAAAATTGTGTATGAAAAAATTTTATTTTGTTCATTATGTTACTATGGAAATGTTATGTTAGAATTTAGGTTTAGATAAGTTTTTGGTCCCTACAAAGTTCATCAATTTTGATTTTAGTCCCTGCATAATTTTTCCTTAGGATTTCGTCCCTGTACTTTTTTTTTTTTTTTTTTTGGAAATAGTCCTTACCATCATCTCTGTCTGTTAATTGCTGACATGTCAAATGGAATGCCACGTCAGATATGCCATGTCATCCACGTGGCGTTAAGTTTGTCACATCAGCAGGGACTATTTCCAAAAAAATTGAAAATATAGGGACGAAATCCTAAGACAAAATTTATAGGGACTAAAACCAAATTTTTTTTAACTTTGCTGGGACTAAAAACTTATTTAAACAAAGAAAAACTATTTTGCGGCAATTTTTCAGACCATGTCGTACAGGGACAGGAAACCACCTCGATATCCCCAAATACTAGAAATTATATCAGAAAAATGAATTTGACAATTTTGTCTTTGTGTCTCTAATGTATGATTTTTTGTTTATTCTATTTTCTAGCCAAATCTCATAGCAATCAAACTGGAATAAGAAATTACCTTGATACCCTTGAGTAATAGAAATCATACCAGATGAAGGGATTTTTCAATTTGAAACCTATGGCCCTAATGTATGATTTCTTTCTATTTTCTAGTCAGATTTTGGAGCAAGTCAGACAAAAATAAGAAATTACCTCGGTACCCTTCAGTACTAGATATATCATACAAAATGAAGGAATTTAGCAATTTTAACCATGTGGTCCATAATGTATGATTTTGTTTCTATTTTCTTGCCAAATTTCATAGCATATCGTACAGGAAAAGGAAATTAGCTCGGTATCTATGTACTAAAAAACATACCAGATGAAGGAATTTAACAATTTTAACCATGACAAAACTTGGCTAGAAAATAGAAAGAAATCATATATTAGGGCCACAGGTTTCAAATTGACAAATCTCTTTATCTATCATGATTTCTAGTACTTCGACGTATCGAGGTAATTTCTTATTTTTGTCTGATTGCCCTGAGATTTTACCAGAAAATAGAAGGGAAAAAAAATCATACATTAGGGACATAGGGATAAAATTGTAAAATTCAATCTTCCGATATAATTTCTAGTACTCGTGGGTGCCAGGGTAGTTTCCTATCCTTGTCTGAGATTTGATTGCTCTGAGATTTGATATAATTTCTTATTCCAGTTTGATTGCTATGAGGTTTGGCCAGAAAATATAAGGAAAAAAAAATCATACATTAGGGACACAAAGGATAAAATTGTCAAATTCATTTTTCTGGTATAATTTCTAGTATTTGAGGATATCAAGGTAGTTTCCTGTCCCTGTACGATTTGGTGTGAAAAATGGCTAGAAAATAGTTTTTTTTGTTTAAATAAGTTTTTAGTGTTGTTTTGGCTTCAAAAACTCAAGAGGGGGGTGAATTGAGTTTTCAAAAACTTTCCTCTTAAAAAAACTTTCCAAAACTTTTATTTCTCAAAACTTTAGTTTTCAGATTTATGTTGCCTCAGGATCTTTATCAAAAACAGTGAGGGGCTTTTACAAAATCTTGAATAGAAGGTGATGAGGATAAGATGAATCAAGATCAGAATTGATACTCTACAAATCAAGTTCCAAACTCAGTAAAATCAATTATGCAGATTTCAGTTCAGCATTTAGAGTTTAAGATTCAAGAATAGTTTACACAATGTTCAATTCAGATTCATCAGATCAAGAACAGAAGTTATAATGAGTATTCAATATCAATTGAAACTTAAAGCATCAAAATCACAGATTCTTGAATATGAACAGAAAGTAAAGGAGTTTTGAGTTTAGAGATACCACACAATCAGTTTTATATTGGTTCAGTCACCACCATTGTGACTTACATCTAGTCCCCACTCCACCTGTGGGTATCCACACACTAACACACAAGCTTTAGCCAAATAGCTTGAAAAACCTTCACACCACAGAGCACTCCTTCACCTTGAGATACCACACTCTTGTGAAGAGCCTCAATCAATGTTCTTCCTTAGGATTCTTCACCCTAATCACACAGAGAGACTCCCTCTCTCTTACAATCAAATAGAACAGAAAAAATTGATTCCTAAACTCTCAAAAGTCGAATACACAAGTTGAAGCTCTTATGAGAATGAAACACATTTTTCACAATAAGCTCAAAAAAGATGATGAATGATTTTCACAATTGATCTCTCAAATTGATTTCGTGTAATTCTGATATGTTATGAGTGTTCCTTTGATCCCACTTTATATAGAAAACAAGTTATAGTCGTTTGGATCAATCAAAACAGATTTGGGTTTGACAGCAGAAATAGTTGAACCGATTCAAGTTCTTAGACAAGGGTTGAGTACAGGGATGTATTAACCATTTTGCATACTGATGGTTTCTGTACACCTTTGTAATACATGGCTGTACGAGTTCTTTAAAAACTTGATCTTGGTTAATCCACCGGTACACTCATTCAGTACATCTATGTATTAATGAACATAAGAGTTTCCAGAAAATTGAATACACGTGTACATAGCATATGTACAGGGCTGTATTCAGTTAACCATTTATAACTGATCTGATTTCATGTTGTTCATAGGTGTAGTACATCTATGTACTGAATATCAAGAACTTTATCTTCATTTGTCAGTTACAGAAAAGGATATACATCCATTGAATACATGGCTGTACTGACAAAGAATTTTCTTAATTTCCAAAAATCATTTTCATTAAAACTTATTCCTTTTTAATGCAGGTTATGAAAAATGATTTTCTTCATGCATCTTTTCAAATGAGCTATTTGTGAATAAGAGATTTCTTCTCTTACAAATTATCTAAGACTTAAATCTAATTCTTCTTTAAGCTCTTGCCTTGATGACTCCTTGATCTTTGTCCTTGCTTGTTGCTCCTTGAGTTCTCCAAGTTGCTCTTTTGATTTCTTTAAGTTCTTCTTTGGATATTCCCCTTTAATTGCTTACAGAACTTGTCACTCACAGCTTGATACCTGTCTTTGCAATTTGACACTAAAAACACTTACACACACATTAAATTGTATATTTGTCATATATCAAAATCTCTAAGTTATTGAATCTTACAAACTCCCCATTTTTGATTATGACAGACTTTTTAACAAATTATAGAATCAGAGTGTAAGTGTAACAGAAGCTAAGTGTTTTTATCAGCTCATAATTCATGGTATCAGAACATATAAGCACATTTAATCAAATGATTATTATATCAGAGCTTTCAATCAAATGATTATTATTCTTTAATCATATAAGCTCCCCCTCAATATATGCATATTTAATTTGTTATTCCTTTCTCTATACCATACATTTTCCTCCCCCTTTTGACATCATAAAAAAGGTAAGGAAATAACCATTCAAAACAGTAGAGAAGCTATTCAAACATAGCATAGCATATTAAAAAGATGTTCATAACAGAGGGATAGAGTAGGAAATTTAAAACAGAATCCATCAAGCAGTTACAGACCAAGGCTTTTAGCCTTTCAAAACAGATCAAAATAAGTTCTAAGTCCTAAGAACTCCTAGAACTAATTGTCTCATTGGCCTTGAGGTGATGGTTCTTGCCATGTTAGGGTTTAGAAAGGGGAAAAGAAATGTCTGAGATTTTGCTCTGCTAGGGTTACGAATTAGGTGAAGAGATAGTGGGTTTGAGTGGATTTGAAATTTTAAAAAAAATTCAAACTTCAGACTTTATAAAATTCGCGTACAGGGGTGTAATATACCGATGTATTAAAGATTGTATATTCTGAGTTTATCAGATTTAACATACATGCCTGTAGTACACCCAAGTATACTTATGACATTCAGGAATTGTGTTTTAGTGTTTTAATACATCTATGTATCACAAGGATGTATCAGACCAAAAACACATGGGATTCATTCTTGATCCTCTATACAGCTATTGATCACACCCATGTATAAAACAAATTTCCAGTTTTAATACATGTACATGGGTTTAGTACATAGGTGTATCTGATCAATCTATTTTTAACTGAAACTCTCTTTTAACCACACACAGATAGATCATTCCAGAGACAAATCATACAATAACAAGGCATATTTATACAGAGATTTAAACATACAAACACTTTCAACAGAGATCAGATATAGGATTGATCAATTATGCTCAATTCTCTTCTAATGAAAAAGAAGTTTTCCTTGTTCAAAGGCTCAGTAAAAATATCAGCAAGTTGCATAGTTGTATCAACATATTCAATCACAATTTCTCCACTTTGAACATGATCTCTAATGAAATGATGTCTTATTTCTATGTGTTTGGTTCTAGAGTGCATTATGGGATTCTTAGTTAGGTTAATTGCACTTGTGTTATCACATCTAATGGGAACTTGGTCTAGTTGCACACCATAATCAACTAATTATTGTATCATCCATAAACCCTGTGCACAATAGCTACCTGCTGCCACATATTCAGCCTCAGCAGTGGATAGAGCCACACTAGATTGCTTTTTACTAAACCATGATACTAATGAATTCCCTAGTAAATGGCAAGTTCCACTTGTACTCTTTCTATCTAGTTTACAACCAGCAAAGTCAGAGTCTGAGTAACCAATTAAAGTACATGTAACTCCCTTAGGATACCATAATCCCATGTCTTTTGTTCCTAACAGATATTTAATTATCCTTTTAACTGTTGTTAGGTGTGATTCTTGAGGATTTGCTTGATACCTAGCACACATGCATACACTAAACCTGATATCTGGCCTACTAGCAGTAACATAGAGTAATGAGCCTATCATACTTCTGAATTTTGAAACATCAATAGGTTTACCTTGCTCATCCTTGTCCAGATAACAGGAGGTACTCATTGGAGTAGCCATCTCCTTAGCATTTTCCATGCCAAACTTCTTGATCAACTCTTTGCAGTACTTGGTTTGGCTAATAAAGATTCCATTTTTTGTTTGCTTTATTTGTAGTCCAAGGAAAAAGTTCAGTTCACCCATCATTGACATTTCAAACTCACTCTGCATAAGACTTGCAAACTCATTGCACAAATGCTCATTAGTAGCACCAAAAATGATATCATCCACATAAATTTGTACAAGTAAAATGTTGTGTGCCTTTTTCTCAGTGAACAAAGTTGTGTCAACTTTACCTCTTTTGGAACCTTTTTCAATGAGAAAATTACTTAACCTTTCATACCAAGCTCTAGGAGCTTGTTTTAAGCCATACAAAGCTTTAAACAGTTTATAAACATGGTTAGGCAATTCATTATTCTCAAAACCAGGTGGTTGACTAACATATACCTCTTCTTGTATAAATCCATTTAAGAAAGCACTCTTAACATCCATTTGATATAATTTAAATCCCATTATGCAAGCATAAGCAAGTAGCATTCTTATAGCTTCTAATCTTGCTACTGGTGCATATGTTTCATCATAATCTATGCCTTCCTCTTGATTATATCCTTTGGCTACCAATCTAGCCTTGTTTCTCACAATTATGCCATTTTCATCAAGTTTATTCCTAAAAACCCATTTTGCACCTATTACTTGACTATTCTTAGGTTTAGGCACTAGAATCCATACTTGATTTCTCTCAAACTGGTTTAATTCATCTTGCATAGTCATCATCCAATGTTCATCAATTATGGCATCATCTATATTCTTAAGTTCTACTTGAGACACAAATGTCATATGATTACATGCATTTCTAAGAGATTGTCTAGTAGTTACCCCCTTTGTAATTTCACCAATGATGTTATCAATTAGATGATTTCTGACAGTCCTCCATTCCTTTGGTAAGTCAGGTTGCTGTTTTGTTTGATCCTGTTGCAGCAGCTTTTCTTTTGAACTTTCATTTCCTTCATTGTCTTGTTGCTCTTCTAAGACAGATTTCTCAATTGAATCTGCAAGATCATCAATAACAACATCCTTTCCCAACCTTTTGGGGTTAGACTCATCAAATGTAACATGCACAAATTCCTCAATAGTTTGTGTTCTCTTGTTATAGATTCTAAATGCTTTGCTAGTTAGAGAGTAACCTAGGAAAATCCCTTCATCAGTCTTTGCATCAAATTTTCCAAGGTTGTCCTTTCCATTGTTAAGTACAAAGCACTTATAACTAAAAACATGAAGAAGTGCAATGTTTGGTTTTCTTCCTCTATAAAGTTCATAAAGGGGTTTTCTTTAAAATAGGTCTTATCAAGACTCGGTTAAGCACATAGCAGGCTGTGTTGACAGCATCTGTCCAAAAATGTTTTGGCAAGCTTGAGTCATTCAACATAGTTCTAGCTATCTCCTCCAATGATTTATTCTTTCTTTCCACTACTCCATTTTGTTGTGGGGTTCTAGGAGCAGAAAAATTATGTTGAATGTCATGCTCATCACAAAAGTTTTCAAACACTTCATTTTGAACTTCTCCCCCATGATCACTTCTTGTAGAAACAATTTTCATGTCTTTTTCATTTTGCATAATTTCGGCCATTCTCTTAAATGCAGCAAATGCATTACTCTTATTATGAGATAGAAAGTATGTCCATGTGTATCTAGAGTAATCATCTACTATTACTAAGGCATACAAGTTTCCACCAAAGCTTTTGGTTCTAGATGGACCAAATAAATCCATGTGTAAAAGTTGCAAGGGTCTTGTTGTTGAAACAATGTTCTTTGGTTTAAAAGAGACCTTAACTTGCTTTCCTTTTTAACATGCATCACATAGTCCATCTTTCACAAATTTTAGTTTAGGTAATCCTACCACAAGATCTTTAGAAATCAGTTTGTTTAAGTGATTCATGTGGATATGTGCAATCCTTCTATGTCAAAGCCAATTCTCTTCTTCTTTTGAAATAAACAGCATGCATTATTTGAAGAGATATTATCTAGATCAAGCATGTAGATGTTGTCTATCCTATGTCCAATCAGTTTCAGATTTGCATCATTCTGATTTTCTATCAAGCAACTATTGGAATTGAATTTTACCTTAAAACCTTTGTCACATAGTTGACTGATACTTAGAAGATTGTGTTTCAGTCCCTCAACATATAGTACATCCTCAATGATTGTTGTTGAGTCACTTCCAATGTTGCCAATGCCAAGTATTCTTCCTTTGTTGTTGTCTCCATATGTAACACTTCCACTAGATTTTGGAGTAAGTGTAACGAACTTGCTTCTGTCTCCTATCATGTGCTTGGAACAGCCACTATCAAGGTACCATTTAACATTCTTGGCCTTCCAACACACCTACAAAACAGAATTCATGTTTGTGTTTTAGGTACCCAAAGCTGTTTGGGTCCTTTTGGGTTAGTTCCATCAAAAGTTCCTTTAGGAACCCACACATACTTAGACTTGTTATATGCAGAAATTTTGTAATGACATGTTGAAGTTGTATGACCTTTCCTAGCACAAAAATAACATCTAACAAATGGTGTATTTGATGTCTTAGGTGCAGCAAAAAATTTCTTAAAGGATTTCTCATGTATCTTAGTTTCATAGCCTATTCCAGCCTTGTCATAAACACACTTTTGCTGTCCTAGCAATGCATCTAAATTATCTCTACCATTTGTGAATCTTGCTAAGTCATTTTTTTCAGTTTTTCCACTTCTTTAGATATTGTGCAGCACTTAGAACAGTTAGAGCTAGATGCAATCAAGACTTTATTCCTAGCTTCTAGTTCATTTTCTTTCATTTTCAAGCATGCATATTCATCACATTGTTTAGCAATTATTTTTCTAGATGAGACAAGTTGTTTAGCAATCTTAAGATATTCAGCATGTAGCTCATCAAATGCATCTTACAATTCATCAAAGTAGGTTGTGAATCAGAATTTACCTCACTCTCTGAATCATTGTTATTGCTGGCCATCAAGCACAAGTTTGCCTCCTCAGATTCAGATTCTTCAGTGGAATCTACATCATTATCATCCCAAGAAATGTAGGCTTTTCTTGGCTTTCTCCACTTCTTGTCCTTTGAGTCAAACTTTTCAGTTTTGTCTTTCTTTTACAGTTTTGGACAGTCAAGCTTGATGTGGCCAATCTTTCCACATTCATAGCATGTAATGTTGTTGGAAGAGTTGTCACTTTTACTGAAGTTTCTTTTGGGAAAGGTGGATGACTTTCTTTTGAAGTTACCTTTCTTCTTTAGGAACTTCTTGAATTTTCTGACTAACATTCCCATTTCTTCTTTAGATTCTACATCAAGTTCAAATTGCTCATCATCACTGTCCTCTATCTCTTTTGCGTGTGATTTAGAGCCAATCCCTTCTTCCTTTTATCAGTTTCTTCACTTTCATTCAGTCTGTTCAACTCCAATTCATGTTCTTGCAGTTTTCCAAACAAGATAGCAATGGTCATTGAAGACAGATCTCTGGATTCTGAGATTGCAGTGACTTTAGGCTGCCATTCTCTATTTAGGCATCTCATCACTTTGTTGATTTGATCCTCATTTGATATACCTTTTTCCAAGTCCAGCAAGTTGGTTAACAATATGTGTGAACCTCTTGTGCATTTCACTCATTGGTTCTCCTTGCTTCATTCTAAATAACTCATACTCATGAGTGAAGGTGTTCATTCTTGCTCTTTTGACATTAGTGGTTCCTTCATGAGTTACTTGTAGTGTATCCCACATCTCCTTTGCTGTCTTGTAATTTGAAACCCTGAAAAACTCATCACGGCTCAAAGCAGATGTTATAATATTCTTAGCACGTGCATTATATTGAACTCTCTTCTTATCATCCTCATTCCATTCAGTTTTAGGCTTATTTCTTGGAGCACCGTCAGCATCTACAGTAGAGGGGACAAATAGTCCATTTTCTACTGCATCCCATGTGTCAACACTTGCTGCCTCAAGAAAGATTACCATTCTTTCCTTCCAATAGATATACTCAGATCCATTGAAGGCAAGAGGGCGTGCAAGGGAAGCCCCTTCATTTAAACAGTCATTGGAAGCCATACTCTAATAGTTGTTAAGCCAAACTTAAGAGTTTAGCTCTGATGCCAGTTGTTGTTTTGGCTTCAAAGACTCAAGAGGGGGGTGAATTGAGTTTTCAAAAAACTTCCTCTTAAAAAAACTTTCCAAAACTTTTATTTCTCAAAACTTTAGTTTTCAGCTTTATGTTGCCTCAGGATCTTTATCAAAAACAGTGAGGGGCTTTTACAAAATCTTGAATAGAAGGTGATGAGGATAAGATGAATCAAGATCAGAATTGATACTCTAAAAATCAAGTTCCAAACTCAGTAAAATCAATTATGCAAATTTCAGTTCAGCATTTAGAGTTTAAGATTCAAGAACAGTTTACACAATGTTCAATTCAGATTCATCAGATCAAGAACAGAAGTTATAATGAGTATTCAATATCAATTGAAACTTAAAACATCAAAATCACAGATTCTTGAATATGAACAGAAAGTAAAGGAGTTTTGAGTTTAGAGATATCACACGATCAGTTTTATACTGGTTCAGTCACCACCACTGTAACTTACATCCAGTCCCCACTCCACCTGTGGGTATTCACACACTAACACACAAGCTTTAGCCAGGTAGTTTGAAAAACCTTCACACCACAGAGCACCCCTTCACCTTGAGATACCACACTCTTGTGAAGAGCCTCAATCAATGTTCTTCCTTAGGATTCCTCACCCTAATCACACAGAGAGACTCCCTCTCTCTTACAATCAAATAGAACAGAAAAAATTGATTCCTAAACTCTCAAAAGTTGAATACACAAGTTGAAGCTCTTATGAGAATGAAACACACTTTTCACAATAAGCTCAAGAAAGATGATGAATGATTTTTACAATTGATCTCTCAAATTGATTTCGTGTAATTCTAATATGTTATGAGTGTTCCTTTGATCTCACTTTATATAGAAAACAAGTTATAGCCGTTTGGATCAATCAAAACAAATTTGGCCCAGTTGGAGGCATTCGAGACGTTGTGCATCCGGAGACCTTGGTGCACGAGGTTATGGTGGCAACTTGCCAGTGGGCATCAGAGCTTGACCAACTCTTTATTACTTCTACAATGAAACGCTGTTGTTATCTCATGAGATTAAGTTAGAGCCTGAATATTGAAGTGTCATGCATTAATTTTATAAAACTGATGGGTCGGGTATGAGACCCACTGATATAACACTTGCTGTCTGATGATCTTATCTTGATTATTGAATAAATGTTAATATACTGCTATGGTATGTATCATGTATATGGTTGTTGTATGATATATCCAATTGTCGGTATCTCACCCTTACAGATATATCAGGTTTCTTCTGGTTTCGCTATTGCACCTTGGTACGCTAGTACCGATGTTGCAGAGGAGTCTTTCTAAGTCGCTCGAAGACTTGGTTTTAGCTATTTGATAGAGTGACCAGCTTAGGTTTGAAGTCGTGACAAATTTTTATACCCAATTTCAGACGCTTATGTACTTATATAAATTATTTTCCGAAAGCAACCAGCAAACTATCTTTTTAATTTAAATTCTGCATGTGTTACGTAGTAATACCTAGTGGGGGTGTTACAAATTACGACTATCGTTGGATGTTCTTGTGAACTACTTACGATGATGGTTGGAGCTTGTATCCTACCGAGTTATTTACTTAAATAGTTGGAACTCGGAACCTTGACAGGCCAAATCATTTGAAACTTGCCTTATCTGGCAACGTTTATATTCTGTCTTATTCGGCAATGAGAGCCTGATCAACTCATTTATTTGTTGGTTGGAGCTCCGGATATTAGGTATCAAGTTAGTTGATGAATGTTGAAGTGCCATGGTTTTTAAAACGGCTACGACTGTCGGGTATGAAACCCTTTGATAAATATATTGTTTATCTTTGAATATTCATGTTAAATGGTATTTGAGAGACGTGCACATGGTTATCGTTTTAAAATCCATATATTGGAACTCACCCTTGCATATACATGTTATCCTGCTTTGCTGTTGTACCTTGATACACGAATACAGATGTTGCGGAAGAGTTCCTTAAGTCATTTGGAGACTTAAGTTTGGATTGCAGAAAGAGATGTGTGATCATAGGGATGATCATGAGGTCTTGTCAGTGAGTGTCTTGTAGAGCGACCAGCTTAGGATTTTATATGAGTTTTATTTTGGAAAAGGTCAGTGAATGTGGTGCTATACGTTAGTCTTTGGTTTAATTTCTCTCTTTTTGAAAACTGAAACTCTTGCGAAGAATTATATGTCGTGGCGACTTTGCTATGTACCTGATTTACTATTAACTTTGTTATGTATCTGATTTACTGTTTTAATGTGTGTATCTTGGTTTTCTAGAGCTTTCCATTTAAGAAAATAATTTTTATACCCAGATTTTCCGACATCAAAAGAGATCAATTTCCAAAAGCAACCAGCAAAATTCTTTTAATTTATTTCCGCACGTGTTTACATAGTAATACCCAAGGGGGTGTTACATCAACAACCAAGGGTTCAAATAAATATAAAGAAAGAAATGGAGAAATACAGTGATTATGACATTGTAGCCACTAGCCACAACATACAAGGATTGAAAGTAAAGGGAAAAATGGAGAAACACATTGATTAATATTTTGGCATCGTTGCAAGTAGCAACAAACAAGGGCTGAAAAAATAAAGAAATAAACAAGGAGGGATTAGTGCATATATTTTAGAGTGGACCATGCAAAATAAAGTGGGCCACTAGCCGTCTAGCCAATAAGCACTAAAAAATATGGGTATGAACAATGGTCAAGGTGAAGTTAGATTGCAAAGTATTACAATTACAATATTAAGGTCATAAGTAAGTATTGTCGGTCCAAGAAAAGAAAAATGTGAATTTGGGAATTTAGTAGTTGAGATGAGAGATGAGAGATGAGAGATGAGAGATGAGAGATGAGAGATGAGAGATGAGAGATGAGAGATGAGAGATGAGAGATGAGAGATGAGAGATGAGAGATGAGAGATGAGAATATGAAATCAGCAGATTCCTCCATAGACGGGCCAAAATAGGGGATGTGGGTGTAGGCCCTTTGTTGCTTCTTGTCATCTTGTAAGCAGAATCACAACAACTAATAACTTTGGTATCGAAGACTAGTTCATTATTTATGTCTTCGAGTGGCCCTATAATTATGATGATTTCAAAGTCAATTCCATACAAGTGCCCTTGATTCCTTTCCAAATCACTCTCAACTGCCACCATTCCACGAATCCATATGGCATTTTGCCAACTCTCTTTTCTTCTTTCTACTCCTTGCTTTCATGGTCACATATAAGGTGAAGAATATGCATTCTATGATTAGGTTTTATAAAATATATGAAAATACAAATTATTAATTTAATTATATTTTTATTCATATTTTTTTTTTTAAAATCTTTAGATAAATGATCGAAATGTACAATATTAATAATTTAATGTTGGATCAATAAAAATTATACTTTATTAAAAATTATTGGATAATATGAGAGTATCAATTTTTTTTATTTTTTTATTTAATTTAAGGAGAGGTTTATAGTACGTCTTACATAAACTTGAATACTCATACTTGGTTGTTTTAATAACCTCATTAGCCTACATTTAGTTTATAAGAAAACGTTTAAAGTATGCAATTATAATTGTTTGTCATGTAAAAATTGTTTATTCAGCCGAATGAGAAATCAACTGAGATACACGTATGTATTTTTAAATTAATCAGGTGATTTAGTTCGAAGGGAAATAATTCAACCCTCAGCAAGATCTCCAAACTACTAAAGAAAGTGTTTGGTTTGAAGGTGAACTAAGAAAAAACTAAGAAAGAACTGGCAAAGAATCAAACGACTAAGTAAAGTAAGTTGAAATAAAGTAAAATAAGCAAAGTAAAGGCAGTAAGCAAGCTAAATGAAAACACAGAGAAAGTAAGCATAAAAAGCTTAAAAGTTGTATTGATTTGGTTGTGTGTTGTTACAAAGATGTACAATTGGTATTTATAAGCTGAAACCAACCCATACAGCAACCATCCCTATTGGCTGAGATTCCTAAATTCAAGCAAACTACCCACGACTAACCTACCTATGATCTCCAACGGTTCATCCCATGACGGCCACCTCCAAGAATTGCATCCCTATTTTCTCGGCACATCCCTTGGTATCCATTGATATTTACTCTTCATGCTTGTGTTATTCAATCGTGAGCCCTTAACAAATTTTATCCATTGCCCATGTTTTTAGGACCTCAACGCATAGCTATCCAACTCGATCATCCTTCCAGACTTCAGCTGAATATTTCAATATAATCTAACCAAAGCCAATACTTTTAAGGCCCAACCCAATATCTTCCTAGCCGAATACTTGCCATTCCCGCTCGGCTACTTATATCCTGGGTTGTATATCCAAGCTAATTCTGTTATCAGCTGAAGTAATTTATTTTGGGAGATAACAATAATTCGAAGAGTTTAGCATATAACTTATTATTATATTTATTAACTATTTCATTTTCATTCATTTAGAGCCTCTTTTAAATCGGCATCAATATATAAGGTTAATTATATGGAGACAAAAGCTAATGGAAACCATTATACATTTCTTCATAAGTGGAAAAAGTTTGTCTTCGATAGGTAGACAAGAAATAACAATGTGTTTCATTAAATACTATATATAAATTCAATGATAAGATGGCAACGAATGGGCTACACTTTGAAGTTATTCTAATTGCACAGAACTTCTATAAAGTGAGAAAAAAAATGTAAAGCAAAAAAATAAAAATATATCTATTGTTAATCTATTAAAGTGTATTAAGATCTCAATATATTTTAATTAATTAATAGTGTATATACTCTTACCTTTTCATTTTATGCTTTTGCTCATTTTAGAGGAGTCCGATCCATTACTAATTAGTATTATTCAGCTCAAATGTGTTCATTGGCTCGTATCAACCCGATCGAATGTACTCAAAAATTTGAATCAAACCAGTTAAATTGGTTTGAATTTTTTTAATATTCCGGTCTAAAAATGAACCAAATTTGATGATAATTGGTTCGATTATTGGATTCAATGATTCTAGAATCGAACCAAATTAAACCGATTATTATATGTTAATATTTATATGTATTTTAATATTTTATTATTGACTGTATTTTAATATTTTTATATATGTATATTTTATTATTCTTATTTTTAATATTTAATATATTTTGATATTTATAATATTTTTCGGATCCAAATCGAGCCGAACCAATCCATTCTTGAATGAATTTGGTTTGGTTCAAATTTCCTGAATAATTTTTTTAACTCAAACCTAAATCGAATCAATTGATTCTGATAGATTTAGATTTTTTTTTTTTTTTTTATGTAAATCCAAGTCATGACCGAACCGTGATTATTCCTATTCAACTCTTTTCTCCTGATTGCATTACTTTGCCTAAAAATTTTAGGACCGTGAGAAATTGAGGTATGGGAGACTTTATAGTCCATAAGGAAAATACATAAGGTATGGTGAAGACATTCAAAATATATCGGTACAAAAATTATATTACAGAACTCGTAGACTTAAAAAATAACTTGAATAAGAAGAATTTTGATGGCGTACTGAAATGCTCATGAAAACGAAAAAGAAGGGCAAAATAGATTGATTTAAAAAATTAATTATCAAGCATTTAACGTTTTTTTTTTATTATCTAACATGTTTTCAAATATATATGTTGTGTGCACCAACATGTGGTTAGTTCGAGTAGTAACAGGCTCAAACCCATTAAACAAGTGGTCAGTGGTTCGATCCATAACTCTTGTGCATGGAGAAAATCTAGTTGGGAGATGTGACCCTTTAATACCGTCCAGTATCTCGAGGGATTAATAATATAAATATTAATTTCTTATTATTAATCTTTTTAGGTTTCACAAGAGAATTCGGCTTTGTTTAATATAAATAGCTCATATAATTTATTTTTTTTAACAAAAAATAGCTCATAGTTAATAAGCTAACTAATAGTTTTTTTTTTTATTTTAAGCAAAGCTAACTAATAGTTGAAAAGTTAATTTTTTAGCTAAAAGCTTGTTGATGGCTAATAACTATAGATGAAAGGCTAGATGATTTAGGTTTTTTTTTTTTTTTTGGTAACCAAGACATAGACATAGGTATGAAGTAACCACCACCGTTAGTAGTGACTAATCTCCGTCGGGGAACCTGTTGGGCACACAAGGTAGTAATGACTAATCTCCATCGGGGAACCTGTTGGGCACACAAGGTGGGTTCTCCCCTCCAAACCAGGTTTTCTCCATACATAAGAATCAGGATTCGAACCCCTGACCACTTACTTAAGGTATCCAAGTCCCTTACCACTTGGACCAACCACATATTGATAGCTGATTTAGTTTAAAACATTTGATAAAATTAAATGTTAAAATTACAGCTTAAAATAACATAAAAGGACATGTTTATATAATTTTATATAAGTTCATTTTAAATTCGAATTAAAGCTTTATTAATTTTATATAATATTATATTATAAAAATAGTGTAAAATTGAGTATTAATTAAATTAAGTTGATAACTTGCTGTTGATATATATTAGTAGTATTCGACTTATAATTTTTTTTTTATATATATAATCTTCTAATCTATGATTTTAATTTATAAAATTGTTTAGATATAACACATTTCTAATTTAATAATTTTTAATGATGAGATATACGAAATATTTTATATATGTTATAAATATTTTATTAATAGATTTTTGTAAATGTAAAAAATTAAAATCTTATGCTCAATATTAATTTAAGTAATATAAAATTATGTATCAATTAGGTAATATAGAACTGAGTAAAGTAGGAATTCATTTAAAATTATAATAATGATAAAAATGAGAAAAACGTTAATAAGTTAAAAGTTCAATAAAATAGCATCTGAAAAAAGCTATAGGCTGATTGGATAAGCTAGGTAGTTTATCAAACAACTATACCTTGATCAAACATCCTTATAAGATAGAAGTTAGCTTATTTAACTTGTGAGTTTTCATATATGAGCACTGAAAAGAAATGAAATGAAAGATTAGAGACTAAATTCATGACATAATAAAAGGTTTTTCTATGATGCCTATATATGGCCCTTTATTCACAAATTTACATCAAGTTTGTCGGTGGCTCCATCTGAATTTACACTATCTCAACTAGTTTTCTTTTTTCTTTTAAACTTAATATGTTTACAGTCCTTGAATTAATGATTTGTGTTGTGTATGTTAACCATAAAAGAATTTTGCAAGTATCATAATTCTTCAATAAACTCCCTCCACTCATTTTATATAAAATTTCAATTTAAAATATACAAATCAAATTATGAAATACTCTATCTCTAAAGCATCCCTTGCCAACGAATTAATGGTTGTTATTTCTTTGGTATACATAAATGATTCAATTGTGCTCTGAAAATAAAATAAAAAAATATGAAAGGGAGGAAGGAATCGAAAAAGTGGACATAAACTATACTAAATATCTATAATGATTGAGTTATTATAATGCAACTTGCAACTTTTCTTCTCAACCATCATAATTAGTATTGGCTCTTATATGATGATCAGATTGCTCCTCTCAAACTATAAGCCTAACATGACCAGAGAGAAAAATAATAGTAGGATGGGAAAAACAATCAACTCATGGGGCACCAAGCGACTCTCTCATATGAGCCATTATAAATAAGCAAAATCGAAACAAAACAAATGCAAGCAATGAAAAATGAAATGTATTTGTCTGCCACTAAAAGTGCAAGAGTTAATTTTCATGTCCACCACATATTAAAATTAATGCTACCATACCCCACATGAACATGGAAAGAGCATAAACCAAATTAACCATGCAACCAAAAATAATGCAAAAGTCTAGGGTGGCAAATCTGTAATTAAGACTAATACACAATGCAATTGCACATAGCAACTGTTCTAGCTATGTCCATATTTATATATAGCCAACGTTGCCAACCTTCATATGCAGAACACACTCAACACCAAAGCCTCATTTCATTCACTTCCAAACATGCAAGCCAAGCCACTACACACGATCCCAACATACATTCCTCCCTCCATAAGGCCATCTCCAGTGCAACAACAATCCTTGTCACCCGCAATCATACCGCGGGCGATATCCATATCTGCACCCGATACCCGTGTAACCATTCCGGTTCCTCCAAGTATAGAGCTTGATGACTCCATTGCCGCCTTTTGGGACTACCAATTCCTATTTGTTTCACAAAGATCCGAAACATCTCAACCTATCACCCTACGCATTGTGGATGGTTCGATACCGGCCGATTTCCCCTCCGGTACGTATTATCTAACCGGACCGGGACTTTTCGCCGACGATCATGGATCCACGGTGCATCCACTAGATGGTCATGGATATCTAAGGTCATTCACTATTGATAATGTTACTAAGAAAGTCAAATATATGGCTAAGTACATTAAGACTGAAGCTCAAGTGGAGGAGCATGATCCAAAGACTAACACGTGGAGGTTTACACATAGAGGTCCATTCTCTGTATTGAAAGGTGGGAGAAAAGTTGGAAATACTAAGGTCATGAAAAATGTGGCTAACACTAGTGTACTAAGGTGGGGGGAGAAGCTACTGTGTATGTGGGAAGGTGGGGACCCGTATGAGATCGAATCTGGTACGTTGGATACGATTGGGCGGTTCAACATGATGGACGGTTGTGATGTGGAAGAACATGATGAGAACTATGGTGGCGATGTTTGGGAGGTTGCTGCAAACCTATTGAAGCCTCTTTTGTATGGTACGTATGTTGTTTGTCTCTTAAGCCAACTCAAATATATTTTTTTCTATGGATATAATGAAATACAAACAAGAGTGTTTTTTTTTTTTTTTTTGTTGATTCTCTAAACAAGAGTGTTTTAATGATTCCAACTAGTTATAAATTATGTTGTCATAAAAAAAAAAAACTAGTTATAAGTTATAACCATAGCCAACTTAAATCCATTCGTTACTCTTATATACGTGTTGGGGTGTCACTTGTACTCCTAATCAATATATACTTGCTTATAAAAAAAGTATAAGTATTTATACTACTTAAAATTCTTTAGTTTTAAATTTTTAATATATATATATATATATATATATATATATATATATATATATATAAAATTGTAGTTAAATAAATTTATGCATGGAAGAATATATTATTTAAGTTGAAATCTTATTTAGAGGTTTTAAAGTAAAAATGTACAATAATAAATAGAGTTAATAAATCAGTCATATAATTTATAGTCTAGAAACTTCTCCCGCTTAATTTCTTCTCCTTGTATAGGAGTTTCAATCACATTTTTTTATAGGCAAATGTGACATATTGACATGACAAAATTAGCACAATCAAAGTGAAAAATTTCCCTTTTCTTATATTAAAATACATTAGATGAAAGGTGACCTAATGGTGTGATTATTTGTTTTTTTAGACCAGACCAAATGGTGTGATTATGATGTTGAATAATGAATAATAGTAAGCAACTTGATATTTATCGAAAAGAATTATAAACAATATGGGTGGAAGTTGGTGGTTGGTTGGACATGCAGTACAAGACTCTAGCTAAACAACCCATTATAGTGCTTCCAATATCTTTCCAACAATTTTTTTTTTTAATAAGAAAAATGGGTTTATGACACTTTTGCTAGCAAAAGTTAGTGGCAGAATGCATTGTCATGTAGTTTCCAAGGTATATGCTTGCTGGAGAACTTCCAAAGTTCCAAGCCATGTATGGCTAAAAATAGTTAATTTTGAGGACCATTTCTAGTTCCCCAAGGAGAAATTATAACCTTTTTTAATCACCTTGGCATACTTTAATTAATTCACATAAGTTGCATTAGTATAAAATTAATTTTTACTAATGAACTTTTGTGCAGCACAACAGTTAAGTGTTTAAAATATTCTTAATAGGTTATAATATTCTACCCTTTAAATATTTAATTTGTCTGTATTTTATTGAATGCAGGAGTGTTTAAGATGCCCCCAAGGAGACTTTTGTCTCATTATAAGGTTGATTCCAGAAGGAGTAGGCTACTTACCGTGTCATGCAATGCAGAAGATATGTTGATTCCACGTAGTAATTTTACATTTAGTGGTAAGTAATAAGAATGGGAAATATATGTAATTTTCTTTTTATAGAAGAAGTTCAACTTATTTCTCACCAAGTTTTGATTTTTTTTATTTTTTATTTTTTTCCTGCAGAACATGACTCTAATTTCAAGTTAGTACAGAAGCAAGAGTTCAAACTCCCAGACCATATGATGATCCACGATTGGGCTTTCACGGATACCCACTACATAGTATTTGCCAATCGCATAAAACTTGATGTGCTAGGTAGGAATTTATGTTGTGTTATCTTCAGTATTTTGTAACTAATTTAAAATCGTTTACATCAAATTTAACCTTTATTTTTTTTACGGAATTTAACCTTTATTTGAAAATCAATGAATCGTTTATAAATAAATCTATATAAATATATACATAATATACTCTCAAGATTAAATAATTAATAATATTGCAAATAGCAATTTTCAATATATCTCTTTCTTCGCCACGTGCATGGGCACATACATATATTAAATACGATTTTTCTAACATATGCAACCTTGCACGAAAATTCACACATTCATGTATTAATACATTATTAGATTAATTACCAAAAGTGTTTGAGAAAGTCTAAGGTTGATCTAACGATGTATTGATGCATGAATGTATGAATGCATATTTTTTTTAATGTAGGGAATTCGAATCCATACACAACTTTCAACACAATATTTTTATTTTTGATTTTTTAACATGTGCAGGATGAGGATAGAAAAATCGTATTAAATATTACTTCTTTTTCGTAAAGTGATTGAATTAAATTGAGTGGAAGAAAGTTACATTTAATTATATATAACGATAAAACTATTGTTTATCAGGATCAATGGAAGCAGTGTGTGGCATATCTCCTATGATATCAGCCTTAACAGTAAACCCAAGCAAGAGAACATCGCCAATATATTTGCTTCCTCGGTTTCCAGACAAATCTAAAGGCAAAGAAAGAGATTGGAGAGTGCCAATTGAAG
This sequence comes from Echinosophora koreensis, assembly GCA_035048595.1. Taxonomy (NCBI): domain Eukaryota; kingdom Viridiplantae; phylum Streptophyta; class Magnoliopsida; order Fabales; family Fabaceae; genus Echinosophora; species Echinosophora koreensis. The sequence goes on along the minus strand of JAPCYP010000058.1, from coordinate 2,107,811 downwards.
CACCTTCACAAATGTGGCTACTCCATGTTGGCAATGCCTTTGAAGTCAGCCATAATAATGGGAATTTGGAGATTCAAATACTAGCTGCTGCTTGCTCTTACCAGTGGTTCAATTTCCGCAAGTTATTTGGTATGTACTTTATATTGATATATAATAAATGTCTTTATGTGTGTAAATTATATATTAAAATGAACTCGTGATTCTCCCAATGAATATGGTGTTTTTAATTTCCCTAAGCAATTTGGATTTAAGAGTCTATTTGTTTAGACTTTCTTGGAAAACTAGTTTTTAATAAAAAATAGCTTGAATTTAACTTTTATGAGAAATTATGTTTCTATCCTTTTGAAGAAGAAAAAAAAGTACAACAGAGGAGAGAAGGTAAAAACAAGTAAATTTTATAATTATAGTCAAACTCAAACAGCTTTTGATTTGCATAAACAATGATGTAGAATAAAAAACAAAAATGGCTTTTCTAAAATTCAAACAAATAAGCCCTAAATGTGAGTTGCTTGGGGTTTGATTTGGGTAAGAGTGGAGAATGAATTCAGGTAGAAAAATATATTAAAAAAAGGTGTTCTTAATCATATACAAAATCATTGTCAAAAAAAAAAAAATCATATACAAAATCATTTCTAATATAAACTCTAATTTGGTTAATTATGATCAGGATACAATTGGCAAAACCAGAAGCTAGATCCATCAATTATGAATATTGAAGGTGAAAATGAGTTATTGCCTCATCTTGTTCAGGTATTGATGTTCCCCCTTTCTTTATCTTTAGAAATCCTAATGTATTACAGATTGTTTTTTTTCTTCTCATTTTATGTTTAAAGAATTAATTTGACACCACTTTCAAATGCTTTCTATTTTTTGGAGTCAATAAAATAACAAATAATTCATTTTTGGGTTTTATGAGTTAACATTTGGATCCAAATTTTCTGCCTTAAAAAAATTCTGCATTTACACATTCACACACATCGTTGGATCAATCCTAAGTTTTATCCAACAGTTTCATTAATTGATCCAACGGTATATGGATATATTTAAATGCATGATTAATGTAGGATTTTTTGAATGTAGGGAAATCTTTTTCTAGCTTTCTTTGCTCAATATGTTATATGATGTACTTCACAGGTATCTATAAAATTAGACTCTGACAACAATTGCCAAGAATGTAATGTGAAGCCTACGAAGAAATGGAAGAAATCCTCCGACTTCCCTGTTATCAACCCTGCATTTTCTGGTAAGAAAAATAAATATCTCTATGCTGCAACTACCTTAGGATCTCGCAAAACATTGCCAAGTTTTCCTTTCGATACTGTGGTGAAATTAGACTTAGTAAATGATTCTGTACAAACTTGGACTGTTGGAAGTAGAAGATTTATTGGCGAGCCTATTTTTGTTCCCAAAGGTGATGAAGAAGATGATGGCTACCTTCTTGTTGTTGAGGTGAGTTTTAATTTCACATGATCTTAGCCCTATAGGCATATACATATAGTATTCTTAAAATAATGGCAAAAGAATAATTAATATATGGATAGCTAGCTATTATTATTATTAAGGTTACACAACAAACCATTTGCTTAAACAACCGATGTGTTGGAAGAAATTTACTTAGGTACCCGATCGTACATTTGGAGATTAATTTCTCATCTATCGAGAGGAAAGATGTCCTGGAAAAAAAAAATATCTGCTTCAACTTTAGAAATTTAACAAAGTACCCTCTAAAGTTTTAACTTTGGCAATTAACCAACTTGAACTTTGAACAACTAGTAATTCCTATTTATCCCCAAAATCATGACACTTTTTTTTCATCGATACAACTTATGTACAATTAATTCTTTAGGTGTTTGTGATATTATTTTTCAATAAAAACATATGTACAACATCTATTATACATATTGAAGAATAATACCACAAACATCCAAACAATTATATCTAATCTATGTTTTGTGGTTTCTTTTATACATCCAAAATCAATCATAACTCTTGTCCTATATAAATTACCTCTCAATTCTAGAAAAAGTATTTGGCTGGGAAAATAAAAATTTAATGAAATATTTGACATTAATATTGGAAAAAAAATTAATACTAGAAATAGTAAATTTCTAAAATCCAAGCAGTAATTTGTTAAATCTAGAATTTCAAAAATTTAAAGTTGCAGCGAGTAATTTATAATATATAATCTTTCATGTATAATTAGTAGAATGCGGGATTGAACTATGTGTCTCTTTAAAATTAAAATATAAGCCACACTTAAAACTTATCTCACTGTAATTTGGAGGTAGACTATTTTGTAAAAGAGAGATCTTGTTTCGTAAACAGATCTTGTTATAGGTCGTATATAATTTATGAAAGTATCTAAGATGATATTATTTGTTTTGCAGTATGCTGTTTCAATGCAGAGATGTTATCTCGTTATCTTGAACCCAAAAAGGATAGGAACATCCAATGCCGTCGTTGCAAGACTTGAAATTCCAAGGCATTTAAATTTTCCTCTAGGTTTTCATGGTTTTTGGGCAGCCAGCTGAAACCCAAAATGAAATTATTATTATAAAATTTCTTTTATAGTGAAAAGAAATTGTATTCCAGTCCCAAAAAATTTTTATTCAAAGTTTCTTCAATTGATTGTAGTTATATGAATATTTATGTAAATATTTTATATTTTTATTAACAGCTATTTTTTTTTCCTTCTAATCAATTCCATAAAACAAATATCAAACTTATTATCTAAACAAAGTTGGTCCAAACACAATTCGGTTTAGGAGACCCACAACTTGGTCGGAACATCAAAAATTGCAACAGGCCCAATACAGGTCTCGAACCTGCGCCCAACTTTCAAAGGAAACCATACTAGAAAAATGTCAAAATGCAAGTCTCGAACCTTCGATCGAAGTTTCAAAAGAACACATATTATTGTAAAAATTTCAAAAACATGGCCCATGCAGGTCTCGAACCTGCGACCTTCGCGTTATTAGCACGACGCTCTAACCAGCTGAGCTAATAGGCCAGTTGATGTATCTGATGTAATAGTAATATTTCTTTTATTTTTTTCACTAGGTGTCCCAGTCATACATAACAGCAGCTCCGTCAATTTAAATGCAACTTGTTTGGGAAAGATTAAATCTTTCCATTTCAACTATTTTTGGAGTAATAAGTTATTTTGTAAATAATTTGTTATGTTTGGATATGTAAATTTTTTTAAAAAAAAAGCTTTTTTAAACAAATTTAAGCTGTTTTTTTGCATCTATGATGCTGGACTGTTATAGTGTTTTTGGGAAAGTTGTAACGCCCCGATTTCTGTGTCTTTCGGTAGCAGTAAATACATGTGTATATATTTATTTTTGGAAAACTCCAGAGAGTGATTTTAAATAAACTAAAATCATTTTCTTGTGTTCCTTTACCGTAGGAAGTCACAGTTAAATTTTCGGTTGAAAATTCAGACCAAAGCCGGTCTGCGTTTTCACTGCCGATACAAGTTTACTGAGCAGAAAACCTAATTCTGAACCGTGAACGAAACGGTTAGTGTTTTTGTGATGTTTTGTATGATATTGGAAATTTTCGAAAATTCTTATTCTGGGTCAAAATATAATACTTTATCCGGGTGAAATACGATCGGAAACTTGAATCGGATACACAATGGGGCAGAGTAGGGAGCACAAAAGTGATGAGGTGACATGCGAGAGTGAGGTGACTTACTAGGGGATGGCTCAAGTCACATCAAAGGAAGTCATCATTACACTTTTTGAAATTTATCATATTTTATTCTAAAACCCATTTTTTCTCTCACTTTCTCCAACCAAACACTCCCTAAGAAAAACTTGGAGCCCAAGCTCACTCTTTCTCTCTTCCTCACACCACTCACTCTCTCTCCCCCTATATATACACACTTCATCACTTCACTTTCATTTTCTTCTTCTTCTCCATTTTCCTACTCAAAACTCCATTGATTTTCTTCAAGAAACTCATCTTCTTCATTCATTTTCTTCAAGCTTCAAGGGTAACATTTCTTTATCCTCCTCATCTAAGTTATTTCATTCACTTATTTGTTGAGTTAATGTCATATTCTTCCATTTAACATTCTTAGATCTAGAACTTCTAAAATCTCTAGAAATTAGTAGAAAAATCCTTTTGAGTTGAAATTAATTTCTATGGACTCCTAATGACTTCTATATTGTTCATCTAAGAGCTTGCATCAAACAAAAATTTCCTTCTCTATTTTCCTAGCTAGGCCGAACCTATGTTGTTGTTGAGCAAGGAAGTTTTGTTTGAATTTTTGAAGTATGATCATTGATTTGAACTCTTTAGCACCTATTTTTGTTGAATCTAGAAGCTTGAAAAGTTTGAAAATCCCTAACTCATTTTATGAGTCATGGCCGAAATCCCTAAGCTAGTGGCTTAGAGGGATTTTTGTTCAATCTTTGTCTAATGGTCATTGATTTGAACTCTTTTGTACCTTTAGTTGTTAAATCCAAGAGCTTGAAAAGTTTAAAAATTTCTAGCCTATTTTACACCTCATGGTCGAAACCCCAAGTGTCTAAACTTAGTGGGATTTTTGTTCAATCCTTGTTAAATGATCATTGTTATTGAATCTCTAATACTTAAGGATCATTAATCCATGAGTTTGAGAAATTTTGAAAATCTCTAACCCTATTTTCATGATATTGCCGAACCTATGCCTTAGGTAGATAGGATGTTTTGGTTATTTTTAACTTGTGTTATGTGTTGGAATCTTTAGACTTCCGTCGCGAAGCAAGACGAGGAAGATCGTAGCACTCAACAAAGAACGAAAGACTTTGTTTGCTCTGGAATCAAGTAAGGGGAGCTTACTTGAGGGATTTTCTCCCGATAGCTATATGTTATTAATTGTGGTCTGTTGAGTTGTTTTGAGTTTTATTGTGATTTCCTGAGTTTATCTGATGTGGTTAAGATTATCTGTTTTACATATCTGAGCTTGATGATTGATTTGTAGAAATGTGTTATAGCTTTGAGATATGGCATGAACTGTATTATTTGAAATGATGTTGATGTGAAAATTACATTATTGTGGATTGTTGTCTGAGAAGCCTGACATTCGTCAGTGCTCAATCAATTATTGAGATAAAAGCCTTGTGAGGAATTTTGACAATGATAATATTTAGTTGATGTTTTCTTTTGATAAAAGAGAAAGTAATGTATAATTACAAGGATGAAATCGTAAAAATATTTCAGTACGTTATCTTTTTCAAAATGTAGATAAAAAGTTATTTTAAGAAATTTATGTGTCAATTTCTTTTAATGAGAGAAGAAGAATAAGAAAGGAATACATTTTAGTATGTTATCAATTTCAAGAATAAAGTGGAAAATCATTTTAAGAACTAAGTGTTAAAAATATTTTTGAGCTAAAGGAAAATCTTGTCTTATGATGATTTTAGTATAAGTGGAAACAATTTTAAAAGTATGTTTTGATGAAGGAGAACTTTTAGGAATGGTTGGCAATATTTTAGAAAGGGATTTGAAAGCGGTTTAATAATGTCCTAAAGATAGTTTGGAAGAAAAAGAAGGATTTCAAAGGAAAATTGGTTTCTTTATAATTTAGTATTTTACAAATGAATTTCCAATGAAAAGAATTTCTGGAAAAACCTACTTTTGCAAATATTTCGGCAAGCTTGGATAAGTTGCTGAAGTTTCAATTTGTATTTGTGTTTCACTGGACGAAAAAGAATAAATACGTTGAAATGTGAATCTAGTATACGAGACGTCGGATACTAGTGTTCTCAAATATACACGTAGATCTTGGATCCGTGTCATGTTGTTGTGGACTTCGTGTCCTAATCACGTTGTTATGGACTTCGTGTTCTAATCACGTTGTGATGAACGTTGTTAAAGGTGAATGTTGTTTTCTATGACCACAAGTCTAAGACTGGTGCATCGGTCTAAGGTGTTGTGATTGAGCACTCGGACTGTGTATCCCGTGTTGATGTTGATGATTTCAAAACGTTAAAATTTATGAAAAGTCGTTAGCTTTTGAGCTTCGACAACGAAAGAGAATGAACACAAATAAAATATTGAGAACAATTGTTTTTACATGCATTTTAGGCAGACGTGCCTCACATTGATAGGACTGATGCCTTGATGATCAGGTATTCACAATACGATGTATCACTGCATCCTGGGATGGGACAGTGTGTTATTAAATCCATGAGCATGGAATGCTGCATCCTGGGATGGGACAGTATGCTATGGATGTTTAGTCACTTAACGTGATGCCAAAGTGGTGGCGATTTAAGTTTGATCAACTCATAGAATGATGATGGGATCTCACGAGATTAAGTTAGACATGAATATTAAAGTGTCATGCATGTTTTTATAAAACCCATGACTGATCGGGTATGAGACCCCTTGATATAATACTGTCTATGGCAAGGATTCTATGATATATGACTTTACATGTTATCTGATGTTTTGTGTTGTGCATGTGGTTATCGCGTTTAAATCCATATATTGTTGTCTCACCCTTACAAATATATCAGGTTTCTTCTGGTCTCGCTGTTGTACCTCGGTACTCTAATACGGATGGTGCAGAGGAGTTTTCCTAAGTCACTCAGAGACTTAGATCTAGAGGTTTGAGGAATTATTTGATCATGGAATGACCACGGGGGTCTTTTCAATAAATGTCTTGTAGAAGAGACCAGCTTAGGAGTCTTGGTTGGGTTATGTATTTGAAAGGTGATATTATACTTTAGTTTTTTGCTTAATTTTGTTTCTCTTTTCTTTAAAATTGAAACTTTTGAGCGAAGTTGTATATCGTGGTGACTCTGTTATAAATGTGATTTGACTGTTTAGATGTATGTATCTTGGTACTTTAAGAGTTATCCGCAGGAGAAAATTTTTATACCCCAGTTTTCTGACTTATGAGAAAATAAATTTCCGAAAACAACCAGCAAATTACTTTTAAATTATTTTCCGCACGTGTTCCAATGTAATGCCTAGGGAGGGCGTTACAAAAGCTGAGAAAAAAGATTATGCTGATAACCAATTTTTGTATAATCGATTTTTATGATAATCGATTATACTCAGAATCTGTTTTTGTTTAGGTCTGTTTGTTGAAAAGTGATTTTAAGATAATCTATTTTGTTTGGGTGATGCAAAAAAATTACTTTTATATAGTATATTACGAAAAATGGTATGGAGTTATTTGTTTGTATTAATAATATTTGAAGTTATTTACCGTCTTCATTTTTTTCTATTATAAAATTAAATATAATATTATTCAACAAAAAAAATATAACTTTAATATTTTTCTTGAAAAACATCAACATGTGAAAATATATTAATATAGAATAGTTAAATAAAAATAATAAATAGTTTTATTTCGATATTTGTTTTTTATTATAATAATTTTTTAAGAAAATTAGTCAGACAAAAATAAAGACTAACGCACCTCACTAAACAAAATAGGCAGCAGACCCAATTGTTTTTATGGGCACCAATTTTTTTTTTTTTTTTTTCACTTGGTATATATACTATGTATATAGTAAAATAAAATTTTATATAGTTAAATTTTTTACTTCCCAGTTGTTTTTTAAAATTCTAGTCCAAAACTTGACAAGCCTAGTAAGTAGGAGCGAGAATAGGTCGAGTTGTTTACAATTAATATTATATTTTAATTAAATGTATAATATACAATATAAAAAAATTTATTTTAATTAGAAAACTAATGTATTATTACTAGATTCTAAAAAAATTGAAACTATGTATGTGAATCCGCAAGTGTATAGCTTCGTCGTCAAGTAATAAAAAGATCGAACCCACAGAAACCGTGATCTTGAACAACAATATTAATTATTAAATCAATTAAACTAAACAAGGAAAGATTTGGTTTTTGAATTTAAAATTAAGTAACAAATCAATTATTAAAAATCGTAATCAAACAGAATCGGAAAGTAAATCAAATCAGTTGTTTTTCAAATCAAAGGAGATTTCCAGGAATTGTGTTACCAACAAGACTGCTTATGCTACTAAATTGATTACCCCTCTGGTTAATTATCAAAACGCTTTGAAGGTGAATTTATCCTAATAAAGTTAATGTTCCCTCTCGAGATACAAGAACCGTGCCCAATTAAACCAACCCCTACTCTCGTGGTAATTATATTTAAATTGAACCCATTAAGGTTTGTGACAATTCAATGAACCGCTTCTAACTCTCGTGATTTAAGTCCTAAGTTCAATTCTAATGGATCCAATACCTAGGTTCACTTCTCAGTTCCTCCCTAGAATATCTAAGACATGCAAATAGGTGATCAATCAATTCACATGGATGAAGCACAACAAGAACCAAATCTAAAGCAAATTGAAATTAACAAAATGGAAAACATCAATTCATAACATAAAACAAGTCTTGGGCATAGCCCCAATTCCTAGAAATAAAACGACTACTCAAACATTGCCATGGTCATAGCAATCTTGATTAACAAAAACATAAAAATCCTAAGAGAAGAAAAGAAATTGGAGAAGAAGAGAAATCATAAAATTAAGCCTAAGGTAACAGCCAAGATCCCCTATTTTCGAGCCTAATTCCCCTATAGGTTAACTTGGGATTAAAGCAATTACAAATCAGATCAAAAACAGATCCCAAAATTCCAGATTTTACGCGTCACGGCTGTGATGGCTGTCAGGGCCAGCCCATGACAGCTTCTGCTTTGTGAATTCTTGTGCTGATTGGTTGTCACGGCCAGGCCGTGATGGTTGTCACGGCCAGGCCGTGACAGCTTCTGACTTGTACACTCTTCCTTTTTTCTTCATTCTACGTGATCATGGCCATGATGGCCATCACCCCCAGGCCGTGATGGCTTCTGCCTTGCTTATTTTTCATGCTTTCCAAATCCCATCTTCAAGCAAACTCCAAATCAACTGGATTTAAGCATTTTCATCATCAATTCCTGCACACAAACACCACAAAACCACCTTACCCGTTCCAAAGGAAAAACTAACAAATAACTAAACAAAAATGCCTAATCTATCATGAAAATGCATGCAGAATGACAATGAAATATGATGTGAAATCACACTCATCAACTGACTGACTAGGTGTCTTTGTTGGCACTTCTCATCATTATATTACATTCATTATTGTTCTAATGAAGAAAAACAAGATACAAAAGACCTTGGGCTGAAGAATGTCTCTTTTGAGCTTGATGCAAAATATGTTGTTGATAGTTTTCATGCAAACCATTTAGATGTTTCTGTTTGTGGTTCTATTATCAAGGATTGTAGGGAATTGTTTTTCTCTTTTTTTGATTCAAACTCTACTATAGAGTTCACTAGGAGGGAAGTTAATGTAGTTGCTCACACCTTGGCTAAGGTGGCTACAAGTATGGCTAATCTTCATGACTTTGATGACATTCCAGCTTGTATTGCTGATTTGGTTTTAAATGATTTGCAATAACTCTATTCCTTTCAAATGAAGAAAAACAAGATAGGAGTTGACTTGTTTATTCAAAACAATTAGATAGAGTTTTTTGTTTTTGCTATAAGTTATTTGGTACAAGTTGTAGAACAAACCACTTAGCAAATGAAGGTTTAAATGATTGGAATCAAACTAATATTTTTGCTATTTCTATTGTAGTTTGCTACTGTAATCTTTTCCTTTTCTTCGGTAATATTTTGCTTACGTACGCACGCATACACGCACGCACACATTCGGCTTATAAAAAAAAGGCACCAATTTCTCAATTCGCACAGGGCGGGGGCACCCAAAATCTCAGGGACGGCCATGGTAGCAGTGGCAGTACTGTACCAAAAGGCAAAAGCTAATAATATTGGTCGTTGGGAGGTCATAATGGGAAAGTGAGTGTTGAGATAAAAAAAAAAAAATCGTTCATCTAAGTATACAACTACAACCAGATTAGTTTCTCCAGGGGGAAATAGATAGAGTATGAGAGATCTACTTTGCTATTTCAAAAGGATCAAAAGCATGTAACACAAAAAACAGAGTTCTCAAGTTTTATGAAAGACTCGACCGGTAAGTGCTAACATAAGAAGGACTTGTGTAAAAAACTTTTATGTCATAAACTCCTTTTAAATTAAGTTATTTACTATTTTAATACAAACTCAAAAAAACTATTTTAGAATCTATAAAATATGCAAAAATAACTTCCTATATAAGTTTTAACATAAAGTTTTTCAATAAGACAAAAAAAAATTTGACTTATCAGAAGAAACTAAAAATGTTTTTTTTTTCTTAACCTCCTTATTACCATACCCCTTAACTCTCCCACTCCAACCACCAAGTCAACCTTATAAAAGCACTTATATGGGAAGAGAAGTTCTAATAAACTGTAAGTTGTACTATCCAAATTGGTCCTTATTGTATGCTAGTCATATTTCATGCACTTCATACGAATAACATGTGCTAAAAAAAATTTCAAAGTTGCAACATCTTTTGAAGGTTAAAGTATACCCAAAAAAAAAAAAGAATTTGCTGATTGGCTAGTCTGAACACAGGTCACTTGAAAAAAAAAATGGAGTTCGTAATATGTTAACTAATCTGTCCAGGGGATTAGATTAACAAAAAAACTAAAAAAATCTTTTTCTCTACTTTAGAGTTTAGACAGAAGAATCATTTTTGCTTCACCCCCGTAAACTTATTTAAAAAATCATTTTTGGGATAAAACAACTGAAATAAAAAAAATCCAGCTTTCTCAAACATGTCCTATAGCACCCAAAGAAAGTTGTTTACCAGCTATAAAGACTACAACAGGGATATTCATATTATAGAAGAGCAACTTCTTGTTACTAGTTATATTCTAATAGACTAATAGTATATCTTAGCCTCGGGCGAGAAAGTAGGAATATTTATATCCAAACCGATTCAAAAGAAAACAAAAAACCTTCCAAAAAACAAATTGAAAACCAAACAAAACCGATGTTTATTGAACTTTTTTGGATCTTGTTTTGTGAAAACCGATTGGATTGGATTTTAGATTCTTTTTTTTAAACCAAACTTAACCGTATATATAAAATTTAATATGTTTATTCTACTTTTTGAATTTTTACTTTTTTATTTGTTGTTTTTTTTTTCCTTAATAATACTTACTACTTTGATTCTAATGTTCCAAACATAAAAAAGATGTTCCGGAACTAGATAATGATGATATTTATTTATTTTATTTTTTTACATATTTTATGAAATGCTATTACATGAATATATCAACAAGTATATATAGGTTTAAGATTTTTTTTAATTTAGCTTGTAATCTTGGTTCTTTGATATAATATAAAGGGTTAAATATGTTTTTAGTCCCTCGAATTTGGGTGATGTTCGATTTTAGTCCCTCATTTGGAAAACATACTTTTTTAGTCTCCCAAATTCTAAAACATCTCAGTTTTGATCCCCAAACGGGACTAAAAAACACGTTTGGATAATTCTAAAACATACGTTTTGGTGACAAAAAATGTACATTTGAGGACCAGAATTGACATATTTTAGAAATTGAGGGACTAAAAAAAGTAAGTTTTCCAAACGGGGGATTAAAATCGAACATTACTCAAATTTCAGGGACTATAAACATATTTAACCATAATATAACTATGTAATGATGTGTAGGTAAAAACCAAATCAACCGATCCAATCCAAACCACATTTAATTGGATCAGATCATATTGGTTTTTTAAGAAGTAATCCAAACCGAACCGAACCACATGTTGTTTTGAACTTTGGATCAGATGACTTTTCGCCTCAAAACCAATCTAAACCGACCCGCAAACACCCCTGTAAGAAACAACATCACATTAGAAACAACAGTCTCTTTTTAAAGTTATCCAGTCTACATAGTCATAAGTAAGCTCCACTTTCAATCCACTACTATGGCCCCGTTTGGATAAACAACTTATTTAAGTGCTTATATAAGAATGACTTATGTGAAAAGATTTTATACCATAAGCACCTTTTAAATTAAGTTATTTACAATATGTATACAAACTCGAAAAAGCATTTTTAGAATCTGTAACTTATACAAAACAACTTCTTGTATAAGCTTTGTCACAAAGTTTTTCAATAAGCCAAATCGAACTTATCAAAATAAGCTAAAAATAACTTTTTGAAACGATAAGTATGAGAATAGTTTTCTATTTAACCTTCCAAAATTTTTTCCTAGCATGGAGTGATGCAATGACTGTGTAGAGAATTTATCCCTATTATGCTTTTCTCCCATGTACATAATATAAACCTGCAGTTTAAATTTGGCCTGCTTGTTAAGATATACAATTTCCTTCTGATTTTGCATGATCACAAATTTAAGTGGAGGGAAACTCAATATGAAAGTCATTGAAGCTAAAATTTAATATGAAAAAGAAAAAGGTATTACATTAATACTCCACCCAATATATGCAGAAGTTGATATTATTATATGGAAGTGCAAGATGGTTTGAGGGTACTAGCTCATTCAGTGGAGCAGAGAAGAAATAAAATAGTATAGCGTCATACCTTCTTCACTGAAGAAAGACATACATCATAGAAATTGAAAATGAGAAAATTAAGAGAAGGAGCAACTCTGGTATAGTCATTTTTGTGTATGAATCACTGTTTATTTCCATAAGAAAAAAGATACATGGGTATTTTATAACGTAAAGGTCACTGTTCGAACCAACATTACTGATTGGTATAATTCACTTCATTTTTTTTCCAACCACTTGATTATCAGAATAATGGAGAATTTTTTCACAAGATTTCAAACCTGATATTGAGACTTGAATATTTTGCGTCTTTATAATAAGGTGTAATTCACATAAAGGTTTTTTTTTTGGCAAAACATAAATGTTTATTTCTTTATCATAGTATCCTGAATTATTGATTAATAATTCAATTTTCATAATTGAACTTTGGTTAGTCTTTTAAACTTATGCCACATCACAGGAGTTAAATATAATGTTGATGAAGATATCTGATCTGCTAAGCTTCTGAATTTCAGGATATTAGAATAAGTCTTTGTCCTACAAAATGGCATTGAAATCATTCAGGGCAATCCTCATTCACATGCAAAGTTTAATGAGTTCTTTATGTAACACCCCGACTTTTCGCTACTTTCTAAATCGGAAATTATATAAATACGTTTATATTTTATTCGAAATTTAGAAAATGATTTTGGGAAAACCAAAGTCATATTTATGTCATACTTATTTTTATAAGTATATGGTGAAATTTTGGGTTAAAAGCTCAGACGGAAACCGGTCTGCGTTTTTACTGATAGTATAATTTTATACCAGCAGAAAACCCTAATTTAATACAAAAACTGAAAATTTTAGATTCTTTATATTTTGTCCGTGAGGAATTCTACTTTCCAAATTTCTGATCAGAAATGAAATATGATGTTCAGTCGGATGAATTTTGGTAAAAGTTCAGACGGAAAACAATTAGTGATTTCATTAACAATAAGATTTTAATTATCAGAAAACCTAATTTTGACTCGTGAACAAAATGGATTATGTTTAAAACATATTTCCAACCAGTTTGGTTATTTTGAGAATTTTCGACCGAAAATAAGACGGAAACCCTAATCGGGTAATCGACGGAGCCGAGAACGGACGTGCAGAGACAAAATCCGACATTCAATGGATGGAGACAAGTGATGACTCACAAGGGGTGAGTCATATAGGTGACTCGCCTTAGTAATGATGACATTTAGGGGATTTTACAATTTTGTCCTTAAGGTTGGTTTTAACTACAAAAATGCCATTGTATAAGATTACAATTATGTCCCTAAAAATTTATGTTTGGACCCTTTTATCCCTCAAAACTCATGGCCCAAACCACCCCAAGGAGCCCATCTTCATGCTATTTAAGGCATTCATCATCTTCTCCATGAAGCTTTTCCTCCATTGTTCAAAAACTCCAAGTTTTCCATTAGCCATTTTTGTGAAGGAAGTGCTTGATTCCTTGCTCCTTTTTCAATTCCAAGAGGTATATCATACTCTACTCACTCAACCATCATCATGTTCTTCAATTGTTTTTGTGTTTTAAAGCCATGTTCATAATTTTCAATTTCTAGATCTAGAAACTTTGAAAATTCATAGTAAATCATAGAAAAATCCAATGAGCATGAAACAATTTTCTATGATCTTATTATCCTCTTTATATTTAAGATCCAAGAGGATACATCAAACAAAAATTTCATGCCTATTTATTTTGTTGAGGCCGAACCCTAACTTGTTGTGGGGGAAGGACTTTGTTCATTTTTTTAAGACTAGTCTTGCTTGATTCAATCTTATGGCTCATATAGGTATTGAATCCACGCTTGTTTAATCAAATGAAAATCTCTAAGCCATATTTGTACTCATGGCCGAAATTATGTTCTTGAGGAGTTGAAAGATTTTGTATCATTTTTCAACTTATGATAATTTATCTTAACTCTACACTACTCTAAGGTCATGGATCTAAGAGTATATGAAATTTTGAAATCCCTAGCTAACTATGATGGTCTTGGCCGAAACCCTAACTATGTGGGTTAGGAGAATTTGATTCAAAATCCTTGTCAAATAATCATGGTTTATGTCTTAAGTACTTAAGGATCATTAATCCAAAGGCTTAAACAATTTTAGAAATTTTTAGTCACAAAACCCTAGTGAGGCTGTGACCTATCTTTAGTGTGTAGGTGATTGTATTTGTTTGATTTTGATTGGTTGAGTTGTGAATGTTGAAGGATAAAGATGTGTGCCTTGTACGTGTGTCGCCGTTTCCGGATTCGTGTCAAAGTTTTAATCGAAAACTTGAATCTTCAAGAGGTAAGAGGGGATTGCCTGAGGGATTTATCCGATGGCTACGTGCTATCTGTGGTTGTGGTGTTTTGCTTGACTTGTTTTAAGCTGTGTTATTTATATCTGCGTTTATTTATTTGAGGTTAAGTGTTTACTTGCAATTATATAATGATGTTGTGATGCATGATCTGATTAGGAATATTGCTATGATATTGTTATGGAATGTTTGTTTGAAATTTGAGAAGCCTGACAGTGGTCAGTGCACAATCAATTAACCAGATAAAAGCTTTAAGAAGCTAAAAAAAATTATATTTAATGTTTAATGGAGAAATATTGGGATATAATATTGAGGTACAATTTTATTTGGAAAAATAAGAAATGTTGAGAAATATTATTATTTTAATGATTTATTAGTGTAAAAACAAACTATGAGTCACAGTGAGGGCGAAACCATGAAATTATTTTTGTACTACTAATTTTTACGTGAGAAATTCCGTAATATTATAAAACGTTATTTTATGAAAATAATTGTTGAAAAGAATTTAATTATGATTTTAGAAAATTATTTAAGTGGAAAAACATTAAAATTTGACTAAAACGTTGTGTAGAAAGGCTAAACGAGGGCACATTCTTAAAAACAACAGTAATCATTCACACATGGGTCTTTCTAAAAGAGTAGAGTATCTAGGAAAAAGATTTTCAGAAGGAAATGAGTTTCAAGTGATTTTGATGATTTTGTACAACGAATTTCCAACGTAAACGTATTTTCTGTAAACTAGTTTTATACAACGGGTCATTTCCGACAACTTGGATAAGTTTCGGAAGTTTTGTTTTGATTTTGTGTTTCACCGAACGAAAACAGTGTTAACGTAAACCTAGTATCCGAGACGTCGTGATACTGGCGTTCTTAATTATAAGCACGAAGATCTTTGATCCGTGTTACGTAGTTACACGTTGTACCGTTGTTACACGTTGTGATGAACGTTGTTAATAGAGAGTAATGTTTTTATCACCACGAACCCATGACTGATTGCAAGGTCTAAGGTTTTGTGATTGAACACTCGGACTTCGTGTCCTGTGTTAACGTTAAAAAGTCTAACACATTGAAATTTAAGAATAGTCGTAAGCCATTTTGAGCTTCGGCAAAAGAAGAATGAACATAAAGAAAATAACAAGAACAAAATGTTTTATCTGCATGCATTGGCAGACGTGCCCACGTCCTATGTCTGATACCTTAATGATAGGGTATTCGGGGTACGTTGTTGTTCTATGTCTGATACCTTAATGATAGGGTATTCGGGGTACGTTGTTGTTCTATGTCTGATACCTTAATGATAGGGTATTCGGGCTACGTTGTTGTCACGTCCTATGTCTGATACCTTAATAAGGTATTCGGGCTACGTTGTTTAATTGGTGTTGGGATCTCTGGAGATTAGGTATGAAATTAGAGCTTAAAGTTGAAGTGTTTATACATTGTTTTTTTTAAAAAAAGACTGTGATCGGGTATGAAACCCAGTGAGAGAGTACTTATTTACTTATGAAAATGCATGAGCATATATGTTTCTGTTGTGTCGTGCATGAAATTGTCGAGTTAAATCCATATATTGGTTTCTCACTCTTGCATGTTTTATAGTTGTTTTCTCTACTTGTGTTATATCTGAGTCCAGATGAACCACTCAAGGGATGTGACGACTATAGGAGGAAGTTTCCATAGTTCGGGGCATGACGTTTACTTGCTACTATTATGTCTGTATTATAGGGGTGACCAGCTTAGGTTTGATTTATGGTATGTTGTTGTGTTTTTCAATAAGGGGACCTATACTTATATAGGCCTAAGTGTGGAAAAATATGATGCAGTATAGTTGTATGACGATAAATATATATATCTATCCATCTACGGTTATAGTTACGTTGTTGTTGTGGTTGTCGAAAAAGAAAAGATAAGGAACCAAATTTTATCACCATTTTGAACAGGATTACAACTTAAGAAAATATTATTTTCCGAAAGCAACCAGCGATTTAATGTTTTGATTTATCCGCACGTGTTACAAGTAATGCCCAAGGGGGGTGTTACATTAGTGGTATCAGAGCTGGCCGAGTCTTTCGGGAATGTTGGGGAATAGGTCTATTGTGTTGATGTTGTGTGTTCTCTGATTAGGACTTGTTTGAATTACTTCTTAGAAGTAATGAAGGTTAATACATAATTACGCATCTCATTTTCCGGTTATGGTCTAACTGATTTTGTCTGGATAGGCCAGTTATAGAACCAGTACCAGAAGGTGGACGTGGACGAGGACGTGGACGCGGCCGTGGAAGAGGCCGTAGAGGTGGTCGTGTTGGCGGTCGTGGTGACATGAATGAGAATTATGAGGAAGGAGTGGATTATGCAGCACAGGCTATGGAACACGTGGCAGCTACTATTGCAAATCAGACTGCTACAATGGCTGCCCAGAACCAACAGGAGCAAGCTCGAGCTGAACAGGCAGCTGAAGGCAAAAATCTAACTGCTTTAGGCGTCAGGAGCCATCACAATTCCATGGAGACGTGGATCCTATCAAAGCTGATTTATGGATTCAGGAGCTAGAGAAGATCTTCGAACTCATACACAGTCCAGAGGGAGTGAAGGTATCTTATGCTACATTTCTGTTAGTTGGTGATGCTGAGTATTGGTGGAAAGGCACCCAACAGCTGCTGGAAGCAGAGAATCAGGTGATTACTTGGGAAGTATTCCGAAACAGGTTTTTGAACAAGTATTTT
Organism: Echinosophora koreensis; assembly: GCA_035048595.1. Classification (NCBI taxonomy): domain Eukaryota; kingdom Viridiplantae; phylum Streptophyta; class Magnoliopsida; order Fabales; family Fabaceae; genus Echinosophora; species Echinosophora koreensis. Next base: position 2,090,321 of record JAPCYP010000058.1, on the reverse strand, counting down.
CCACAAAGTGAGCGAGTTGAGAAGGAGAAAGAATTTCTGCAACTTCAGCAAAGAGATTTAACTGTCGGAGAATATGCTGCAAGGATTGAATCGCTTGCCAAGTATTTTCGTTTTTTCCAGAATAATCCAGACGAGGATTGGAAGTGCGAGCATTTCGAGGGGGGACTGCGTTTCGAGATTAAGGAATCAGTGCTACCATTAGAAATCCGGAATTTCCAAGCCTTAGTCGAGAAGTGTAGAAAAATAGAGCTGATGAGGAAAGAAAGAGACAACAGAGGAACTGTAGGAGGACTGACTAGGTCGAAGGGTTAGTTTCAGAACCAAAAAGAAAAACAAGTGCAGAATGAACCTTATTTCCGACCACCAGGAAATAACCAGAATCAGCAACATCATCGTCCCAATAATTCTAAGTCGGGAGGTCAACAAAGCCAAAACCGAGGTCAAATTAGGAGGTGTTACAAATGTGGAGACCAAAATCATATGGCTGATAAATGCCCAGTGAGGGGAATGAAGTGCTTTAATTGTAATCAAGTTGGACATCTATCGAGGGATTGCAATGCTCCAAGGCGTGGACCTACTGCCAATAACACCAGCACTAATAAACTGACGACTACGGATAGAATTTATAATGTGTGCGGAACTGAGATTTCAAACTACGACGGTAATCTTTTAACTATACTTTTAATTCAGACACAACGCATTCTTTCATTTTGATAGATTGTGTGAAATAATTGAGTTAGCCTATGTCTAGCTTCATGTCACGAAATTTCGAGGACGAAATTTTTTTAAGAGGGGTAGTCTGTAACACACCGACTTTTCGCTACTTTCTAATATCGGAAATTATATAAATACGTTTATATTTTATTCGAAATTTAGAAAATGATTTTGGGAAAACCAAAGTCATATTCATGTCATACTTATTTTTATAAGTATATGGTACAATTTTGGGTTAAAAACTCAGACGGAAACCGGTTTGCGTTTTTACTGACAGTATAATTTTATGCCGGTAGAAAACCCTAATTTAATCCAAAAACTGAAATTTTTAGATTTTTTATATTTTGTCCATGAGGAATTCTACTTTTCAAATTTCTGATCAGAAATGAAATATGATGTTCAGTCGGATGAATTTTGGTAAAAGTTCAGACGGAAAAAAGTCAGTGATTTCATTGACAGTAAGATTTTAATGATCAGAAAACCTAATTTTGACTCGTGAACAAAATGGATTATGTTTAAAACATATTTCCAACGAGTTTGGTTATTTTGAGAATTTTCGACCGAAAATTAGACGGAAACCCTAATAGAGTAATCGACGGAGCCGAGAACGGACGTGCAGAGACAAAATCCGACATTCAATGGATGGAGACAAGTGATGACTCACAAGGGGTGAGTCATATAGGTGACTCACCTTAGTAATGCTGACATTTAGGGGATTTTACAATTTTGTCCTTAAGGTTGGTTTTAACTACAAAAATGCCATTGTATAAGATTACAATTATGTCCCTAAAAATTTATGTTTGGACCCTTTTATCCCTCAAAAATCACCGCCCAAACCACCCCAAGGAGCCCATCTTCATGCTATTTAAGGCATTCATCATCTTCTCCATGAAGCTTTTCCTCCATTGTTCAAAAACTCCAAGTTTTCCATAAGCCATTTTTATGAAGGAAGTGCTTGATTCCTTGCTCCTTTTTCAATTCCAAGAGGTATACCATACTCTACTCACTCAATCATCATCATGTTCTTCAATTGTTTTTGTGTTTTAAAGCCATGTTCATAATTTTCAATTTCTAGATCTAGAAACTTTGAAAATTCATAGTAAATCATAGAAAAATCCAATGAGCATGAAACCAATTTTCTATGATCTTATTATCCTCTCTATATTTAAGATCCAAGAGGATACATCAAACAAAAATTTCGTGCCTATTTATTTTGTTGAGGCCGAACCCTAACTTTTTGTGGGGGAAGGGCTTTGTTCATTTTTTTAAGACTAGTCTTGCTTGATTCAATCTTATGGCTCATATAGGTATTGAATCATGCTTGTTTAATCAAATGAAAATCTCTAAGCCATATTTGTACTCATGGCCGAAATTATGTTCTTGAGGAGTTGAAAGATTTTGTATCATTTTTCAACTTATGATAATTTATCTTAACTCTACACTACTCTAAGGTCATGGATCTAAGAGTATGTGAAATTTTGAAATCCCTAGCTAACTATGATGGTCTTGGCCGAAACCCTAACTATGTGGGTTAGGAGAATTTGATTCAAAATCCTTGTCAAATAATCATGGCTTATGTCTTAAGTACTTAAGGATCATTAATCCAAAGGCTTAAACAATTTTAGAAATTTTTAGTCACAAAACCCTAGTGAGGCCGTGACCTATCTTTAGTGTCTAGGTGATTGTATTTGTTTCATTTTGATTGGTTGAGTTGTTAATGTTGAAGGATAAAGACGTGTGCCTTGTACGTGTGTCGCCGTTTCCGGATTCGTGTCAAAGTTTTAATCGAAAGCTTGAATCTTTAAGAGGTAAGAGGGGATTGCCTGAGGGATTTATTCGATGGCTACGTGCTATCTGTGGTTGGTCTATATATTTATCTGTGGTTGTGGTGTTTTGCTTGACTTGTTTTAAGCTGTGTTATTTATATTTGCGTTTATTTATTTGAGGTTAAGTGTTTACTTGCAATTATATAATGATGTTGTGATGCATGATCTGGCTAAGAATATTGCTATGATATTGTTATGGAATGTTTGTTTGAAATTTGAGAATCCTGACAGTGGTCAGTGCACAATCAATTAACCAGATAAAAGCTTTAAGAAGCTTAAAAAAATTATATTTAATGTTTAATGGAGAAATATTGGGATATAATATTGAGGTAAAATTTTATTTGGAAAAATAAGAAATGTTGAGAAATATTATTATTTTAATGATTTATTAGTGTAAAAACAAACTATGAGTCACAGTGAGGGCGAAACCGTGAAATTATTTTTGTACTGCTAATTTTTACGTGAGAAATTCCGTAATATTATAAAACTTTATTTTATGAAAATAATTGTTGAACAGAATTTATTTATGATTTTAGAAAATTATTTAAGTGGAAAAACATTAAAATTTGACTAAAACATTGTAAGAAAGGCTAAACAAGGGCACATTCTTAAAAACAGCAGTAATCATTCACACATTGGTCTTTCTAAAAGAGTAGAGTTTCTAGGAAAAAGATTTTCAGAAGGAAATGAGTTTCAAGTGATTTTGATGATTTTGTAAAACGAATTTCTAACGTAAACATATTTTCTGTAAACTAGTTTTATACAACGGGTCATTTCCGACAACTTGGATAAGTTTCGGAAGTTTTGTTTTGATTTTGTGTTTCACCGAACGAAAACAGTGTTAACGTAAACCTAGTATCCGAGACGTCGTGATACCGGCGTTCTTAATTATAAGCACGAAGATCTTTGATCCGTGTTACGTAGTTACAGGTTGTACCGTTGTTACACGTTGTGATGAACGTTGTTAATAGAGAGTATTGTTTTTATCACCACGAACCCATGACTGATTGCAAGGTCTAAGGTTTTGTGATTGAGCACTCGGACTTCGTGTCCTGTGGTAACGTTAAAAAGTCTAACACGTTGAAATTTACGAATAGTCGTAAGCCATTTTGAGCTTCGACAAAAGAAGAATGAACACAAAGAAAATAACGAGAACAAAATGTTTTGTCTGCATGCATTAGCAGACGTGCCCACGTCCTATGTCTGATACCTTAATGATAGGGTATTCGGGCTACGTTGTTGTTCTATGTCTGATACCTTAATGATAGGGTATTCGGGCTACATTGTTGTCCTATGTCTGGTACCTTAATGATAGGGTATTTGGGCTACGTTGTTGTCACGTCCTATGTCTGATACCTTATTAGGGTATTCGGGCTACGTTGTTTAATTGGTGTTGGGATCTCTGGAGATTAGGTATGAAATTAGAGCTTAAAGTTGAAGTGTTTATGCATTTTTTTTTAAAAAGACTGTGATCGTGTATGAAACCCAGTGATAGAGTACTTGTTTACTTATGAAAATGCATGAGCGTATATGTTTCTGTTGTGTCGTGCATGAAGTTGTTGAGTTAAATCCATATATTGGTTTCTCACTCTTGCATGTTTTATTGTTGTTTTCTCTACTTGTGTTATATCTGAGTCCAGATGAACCACTCAAGGGATGTGACGACTACAGGAGGAAGTTTCCTTAGTTCGGGGCATGACGTTTACTTGCTACTATTATGTCTGTATTATAGGGGTGACCAGCTTAGGTTTGATTTATGGTATGTTGTTGTGTTTTTCAATAAGGGGACCTATACTTATATAGGCCTAGGTGTGGAAAAATATGATGCAGTATAGTTGTATGACGATAAATATATATATCTATCCATCTACGGTTATAGTTACGTTGTTGTTGTGGTTGTCGAAAAAGAAAAGATAAGGAAACAAAATTTTATCACCATTTTGAACAGGATTACAGCTTAAGAAAATATTATTTTCCGAAAGCAACCAGCGAATTAATGTTTTGATTTATCCGCACGTGCTACAAGTAATGCCCAAGGGGGTGTTACACTTTCCATCACTACATGTTTATGTATCTCATGGGACACATCCCTTTCCAAAAAATGGTGACAATCATTTTCTTTTGTTCGGAACGCAGCCTAATTAGCCCTTTGGGCCGAGTGAGTCCACCAGAGTATTCCCACGGCTTAGGCCCTTCGGGTCCGTTATGGGACTAATATCTGGTTCCACTGATTGAGCAGGGTTTTACCTCTTGGTTCTCAGCCTCCCAATTTGGGTGACTCCACAAGGATTCGAACTCAAGTTCCCCATATTCTCCTTCTTATGGGGGCTAGTTGCTTCCAGTACACCAACGGTGGTGACAATCATATTTTTTATGTGGGTTTCCTCAGATATCCATGAGGATGGCAAGTTAGTGAAAGAGAAGCAACATTTGAAGTTTCATGCTTGACACGTATGTCACCTCAACTTCACATCAGATTTATAGTCAGCCAATATATTGCAGTGCAGCTGAGTCACATTCAGAAAATTTTCTATAAAGTAAGGAGATCATAAGAGAGAAGCAAATTTCTACAGATTTATGTCATTCCCCTTAAGTGTGCCACTTTGTTCAAGCGGTGACGGATCAAGAAGTCCTATGGCAGATAGCATTCTTAACATGTTTCTCTTGTGAAAGCTTAGTGAGTTAGAATAGCAAATTAATTAAGACTCTGATTTATACAAGGACATCCTGAACTTGTGATTGCATGGGCACCTAAAGCATGGTCAAAGAACCAAGAACCATATTCTTCTTTGTAATTGTTGTAGTTTTACAAATGTAACAAATATGACTGATAAACCACATGCTTATTGGTGGCAGTGTATAATTGTTAATAAAGTTTAATAAAATATCACATGTCCGTTGGTTTTGTAGTTTCAGAATTAACCTTTGGATATGCAATTTTTTTTATATATATAAATGGACTCCTGAATTAGTATTCTCTTGTACGAGTATAAAATTTCAAACCAATCCCTTCCTCATGCTTCAAAGCGTTTCTTTTTCTTTTCTTTTTTAAAAGAAGCTAAACATCCAATTGCATTCCAGAATTATAATTATGAAAGAATATTTATCTATTTATGAAAAATACAAAGGCTTAGAAAATTTGTGTAGGATAACGATTCTAAGTCCAACAAATCAGAATTGCATTGAATGATCAAAATAAGTTCTGCAACTTATAGTTTGCATATAAATACAAGATGAAAGACACAAAGCAATACTTACTTCAGAATAAGTTCACAAATAAGTAAGCCACATAACTCGTGCATGTGGTTGATCATACGCAAAGCCAGACTATTACTCAAGCATTGAGAGATTACAAAAATAAATATCCATTTTGAGAAAGACAAAAAAAAAAAAAAAGTTATTCTTGATCCAGCCAAAACAATTGAAATAATTATTAGAAAACTTTCAACTTGGTCACAAAAAATCTCAAATGCCAATTAGTCCTTTTCATGAGTTAATTTAAGGATATATTAGTTCCTATTTGCAACTATTTTAACTAATATTTCAGGTTATTAGGAACTAAATTAAGTGAATTTTCATTTGTCATAAACTAAATTAAGGGCTAAAACTATTCTTATAGAACAATTTGAATATTTACTGCAGACTCTAAGAATAACCATATGCATATAAAAGATACTAAAAAACATGCTTCATACAGTGGCACAACTTGGAGTTTGCAAAGTAAAAAGTAAGTTAATATAAATACTCTCTGCTCCTTTCCCCTTTGTTTTTCGAATAATTCTTACCTCTGCTCGTCTCTCTCTCTCACTGTGTAACTCCAATTGCCTACATACAGCTCCCTCTTCCCCATCTTTTTGTGTTTGGTCTTCTAAACTAACAGGCAGTCAGTGGACATTAAACGTATTTGTAGTCAAGTACTACTTAGGTAGGCATATAGAATGCAATATATTTTTTTAATAAAAGAAGTACAAGAATGTTAGTTGAGTCAATTTTACTTATTAGCCTTGTTTTAAATGCAAATATCAATCATAAAATTGGAGATCTCTGCAAAGAGTTTTTATTAATATCTATATGCAGAGATAATATTTCAAATGCAATTAGGCACAGTTTGCTCAAATTATGTTTGCTTAGAGAATTAAGATTTAAGAAATAAAAAGTTGATTGACTACTATTTGGTATAAAGGGGGCAACAAAGGGACATTTATGAGATGATTTTATTCTGATTATAAATAATTATTTATTTTATTAGGGTACATAATGTTGCTATAAATCTACATGCCATTACATTACAAATTAAACATATTCACAATGTTACAAAAGAGGGTAAGTAGAATTGAGATATGCTTGGAAAGTGCAACAATCTTCAAACAACCTTTCCGGTGTGATTGATTCTGTGAACTAGTCCAAAAAAGCTGACTTCGGCTTTACGAGTTCCTTAACTATTTGTTCCATGGTAGGGTGAGAACGTGGATTTTCAGTCAAGCATGAAATTGCTAGCCTTCCAATTGATATCACTTCCATGCCAATTTGATTTGTAGGATGAGGAAGACGTTGATCCAACTTATCATTCAATGACAAACTGTCAAGTGCTGAGATCACAACTCTCCTAGAAGATGATAACATTGTTGATATAATATCTCCAGGATGCCTTCCTAAAAGTATTTCCAAGGCAAATATCCCAAAGCTGTACACATCACATTTCTCATTCACTTCCATAGTATAAGCAAGTTCTACAACAAATCAAAATAAATATCATGCATAAAGTAGTAAATTGTTGGTAACAAAGTGCGGAATATACAAATAATTATAAAATAGTAATGTGACTGTAAATAAGTATGAAAGGAAAACTATAGAACCATGTGATCAATTATATAATTAGAAGGAAAAAAAGGAAATTAACTAACCTGGAGCAGCATATCCAAAGGTGCCTGCAAATGAGGTCCAGTTGGATGAATAGGGATCAAGAAGCTTAGCTGTTCCGAAGTCCGAGACATGAGCCTCATAATCCAAATCTAAAAGAACATTCTTTGTTGAGATGTCTCGATGAACAATAGGAGGTGAGCAATCATGGTGCATGTAGCATAACGCATTAGCCACACCTTTAACAACATTCACCCTTCTATTCCAATCAAATTCAATTGCTTGTGCATCATTGCAAAGAATCTTATCAATGCTACCTATTTCCACCAACTCATAAACTAAAAACGAGAATCGAGAGTATGAGCAAAACCCATAGAGCTTGACAATGTTACGATGCCGAATTTCTGTCAAAGCTTTAATCTCACTTCGAAAAGCTTTAAGATTAGATGTTTCCCCACATGGCATTGAATGAATTTTTTTCACAGCAACAACTTGACCAGTAGACAACTCGGCTCTGTAAACAGATCCACACCCTCCAACTCCAATGAGATATTTGTTGTCAAACTCTTCTGTGGCATCAATGATGTTTTCATACACCATTTTCCCGTCATAACTCCATATTGAAAATAGATTCTGAGTTTGTGGTTCTGCAACCTGATTTCCTTTTGTACTTGCACTTTGGTAAAGACGACTTGAAATTACAAGCACCAATAGTGTAAGTATCACAATACCCAGAGTAATTGGTAAAACAAGGACTAAGACTCTATTGTTCTTGTGAGGATGATATTTGTTGCTTGATGGTGGGCAAGGATTAAGGCCAGAGAAATTACCACACAAGCCTTTATTATTTCTCAATGCTTCAATTGGAGCTTTTTCAAAGGCTCGAATGCTTGGAAGTGGACCTTCTAATTGGTTGTATGATATGTCAACAAATGCCAAGCTTATCATATCATATTCAAAACTGGAGGGTATTGCACCAGTAAGATTATTATGTGAGAGATTCAATGTTTCTAGACGATTCAACTCCCCAAGTGTTGTTGGTATTGTTCCACCCAAAAAATTCTTACAAAGATCAAGACTTTGAAGATATTTTAATTTGCCAAACTCATCAGGAATATTTCCAACAAATTTATTTAGGCTTAGATTCAAGTGCAACAAATTGGGAAAACTTCCAAGTTGTTTTGTGATGAAGCCACTGAAATCATTTGCCGCAAGCTCCAAGGTTTGGAGTTCTTGCAATGATGCTATTTCTATGGAAACATTTCCTGAAAGATTGTTGTTGCTTATCAAAAGCTCAAACAACAAGGTCAACTTACCTAACTCCTTCGGAATTTTTCCTGTAAGGTGGTTTGAAGATAGGTGAAGTACATGCAAGTTGGTTGCCTCTCCTAATTCTGGTGGTATACCACCAGATAAATTGTTGTTGGAGATCATGAGGCTTGTGAGGCTATAGCACTTCCCCCATTTTGGTGAAAGGTGTCCATACAAATTATTGTTTCTCAAATCGATGAGGTTCAAATTTGGATATTCACCAAAATCTTCTGTTATATTTCCTGTAAGTTGGTTTTGATCAAGCCTTAACCTTATAAGACTGGAACAATTCTTTAGGCTCTTAGGAATTGGACCTGTGAAATGATTAATGCTAGCAGGAAATCTCGTCAACATTCCACCAAGGCAAATGTTGGAAGGCAAATGTCCTTTGAAATGATTTATTGCTAATTGTAAATCTTTTAAGTTGGTCATATTTCCAAAAGTGGATGAAATTGATCCCGAGAGCTTATTTTCTACAAGGAAAATGCTATTCAAATTGAGCAACCTACCTATTAAGGGTGGGATTGGCCCAGAAAGTCTATTTGAGGATAATTCTAGATCACTTAGCTTTGTCAAGTTTCCAATAGTGGAAGGAATTGATCCAGAAAGCTCATTTCCGTATAAATATAATATTTCAAGCTTTGTCAAGGTTCCAACAGTGGAAGGAATTGGTCCAGAAAGTTCATTTGAGGATAAGTCTAGATCATTTAGCTTTATCAAGTTTCCAAAAGTGGAAGGAATTGATCCGGAAAGCCCATTTTTGAATAAAAATAGTGTCTGGAGCATTGTCAAGTTTCCAATAGTAGACGGAATTGGTCCAGAAAGTCCATTTGAGGATAACTCTAGATCACTTAGCTTTGTCAAATTTCCAATAGTGGAAGGAATTGATCTAGAAAGCTCATTTCCGTATAAATATAGTATTTCGAGCTTTGTCAAGGTTCCGACAGTGGCTGGAATTGGTCCATAAAGTTCATTTGAGCATAAGTCTAGAGTATTGAGCTTTGTCAACTTTCCAATAGTGGAGGGAATTGGTCCAGAAAGACCATTAAAGGCTAATTCTAGAATTTAGCTTTGTCAAGTTTCCAATAGTGAAAGGAATTGATCCATAAAGCTCATTTTCATATAAATATAGTATTTTGAGCTTTGTCAAGCTTCCAATAATGGAAGGAATTGATCCAGAAAGCTTATTTTTAGATAAATATAGTAATTCAAGGTTTGTCAAGTTTCCGATTGAAATAGGGATAGAACCAGTGAGATTGTATTTGCTAATACCAAGTTCTACAAGACCAACCAACTGTGTTATCTCAGCTGGAATAGTCCCACAGAGACGATTGTCACTGAGATAAAGATATGAGAGTTTTGACAGATTGCCAATACTTTTGGGAATGCTACCAGAGAGTTGATTAATGGGGAAGTCAAGAGTTTCCAAATTGGACAACAACCCAATTTGTGGGGGAATGGTTCCATAAAATGAGTTGTTGCTTATATCTATACTGCGGATGTTGGGAAGTGACGAGAAGTTGAGACTTTGAAGCGTACCTCTTAATCCAAAGCTTGGAAGACTTATATTGAAGACAGATTTGTACTCATCACATTCCATTCCCACCCAACTGCAAGGACTATTGCCGGTCCATGAAGAGAGCAAAGCCTGGCTTTGGTTGTCAAGACTAGCTTTCCACTTCAACCGAGCATTCGCTTCGCTGCCTTGCATCGCAGCTGAAGCAGTTTGAGGTGAAGAGGCGAACACGAAGGCACACAAGCACATTAAAAGAAGCCAAAAAAATAATGGTACGAGCTTCATGGACAGAAGCTTTGGAAATACGAATGGCATATATGGTTATAGGGTGAACTTTCAATCACTGATGATTTAATGCAATCAGAGACTGATGATGAATCTGCATGGGGTGTGGCAGATACTTATATTGGTTACAAATTCAACATTGCCATTTCCAATGGTCAGCGGTCCTAATCCAAAGTCATGCAAGTAATGCTTCAACCAAAGACTAAAGAGTAAAGGCACGAGAGATAATAATGTCATCCACGAGAGGTAACCTATATATAAGGGCTTAGATGAATAATTAATGCGATTTGATCCCTTTAACATCTGAGATGAAGATGATGTATAACAGTATAACGTAGACTATTTATTGATAGTTTTTCAATTATTATTAACAATAATAATATTTAATTATCCAACATTTAGTTCAAATTTTTTTTTTGGGTATACCAAGGATGTTCTCCAGCCGGTAGCTAGAGACTAATCTCTTTCGAGACTTAGAGATCAACGAAGTGAGTTTTGTCTTTCCCAACAAAGTCTTTTCCATATATATAGCAGGAGTCGAACCCCTGACCAGTGGCAGATCTAGGAACCTGAATGAATGGGGCAATTTATTTAACAGAATAAAAATTAATAAAAATTATTAGGGTTAAATATATTTTTTATTTCTATAAAACTGATAAAAATTGATTTTAGTCTCTATAAAAATTTTATTCATTTTTAGTCCCTAAAAAAATACAAAAATGATGTGTTTTTAATCCATGGTGAGGGACTAAAAACACACTACTTTTATTAAATGTTGGACTAAAAATGAATAAAATTTATATAGGGACAAATAAAATCAAATTTTACCAATTTTAAGGGATCAAAAACATATTTAACCCTAATTATTATCATACATCTGAACATAAAGACACAAAGGGCTGGGTGAGGGTGAGGGTGAGGGTGAGGGTGAGGGTGAGAGAGAAGAGAGGGTTGTGTGACTGTGTTTGTTGAAAAAAATAAAGAGAAAATGATAGTGGGTTCAAATATCTAAAAATAGGGGGGAAAATACAAATACCTAAAATATTTACTTGTAATATTATTAAAGTCAGGGTGTGCAAGTACACACCCTGATTTATATCTAGGTCTGCCCCCACCCTTAACATCATGCTTAAAGAATCTAACTATCTACTAATTCTGCTGGCCTTTTTGGTTTTTTAGTTCAATTTGTTATCAATAGTATATATAAAACACAATAATTTTTACTGTACACAAATCCAAGCATCATTACATGGTGTAATTTATATTTATTATAATATTTGATAAGTTACAATGTTTCCACCACCTCTTGCTCTTTCTTTTCTTTTGTTTTTTTTTTCTGTTTATTTATCTCTATCAAATTGTGTTCTTCACAATTTCCTCCCGCCGTACGTCACACAAAAAAGCATTGTGATTGATATCTCAATATAATATATAATTGTTTGGTATAATATGATTATAATAAGAGTTTAATTTTTATGCACTGTCAGTGTAAAAGATTTTTACACAAACATTCAATAATATCTTAATCAACATCATTGTTATTTGAATTAAAGTAGTATACACTGTCAGTGTAAAAAGTTTTACAATGACATCCACTAATATTTTGACATGTATGCTTTTATTTCAATAACAAAGAGAGAGAAATGTATGATATTATTGGGTATCGGGGTAAAAAAATTTATACTGACAGTACATAGAAATTAAACTGTTATTTTTCTTTCTCTTAATTATTGAAATAAATGCACACATGCTAAAATATTAGTGTTGTCAGTATAAATTTTTTTACACTGATAATGCATATTACTTTTTTTTAATCCTTATAATAATGACTTTTGAAATATAATCTCATGTAAATCATCTAAATTTCTCATCATTGCCTCAATCTTAATAGCTTGATATCATTCAACATACTTATTGGCATCCTTTGAAGTTGTTACAAAATATTTATTTATGTACTTATTTATTTTTATTACAAAGGCAACCTAGAAAAAACTACACAAAAAAGTTATTAGAGGAACATACTCCGCTGTTATCTTTCTGAATCAGGTGTCAAAATATAATTGAATGATATTTTATAACGTTGTCTTATTTATTTATTTATTTATTTGAATTTTTATAATAAATATAATTGAATGATATTTGATTTCACATTTATAGTATTAAGATGATTGATTTTTTTAATTTTTATATGACTAATAGTATCTATAAAAAATTATTAAAATAAATATGCATGTATATGTATTAAATTAATATATAATTATATTTATTTTCACATGAATTAATTAAAATGAAGTAAGATAAACGACCGACCTTTCTAGTTCGAAAGAATAATGCAAAATTCTTTTGAAAAATAACTTTGAAAAACTTATCCAAACAATCAAACTACGTGGAAAGACTAAGATTAATTAAGACCTCATCAGTCTTCATATTTGTTGCAGTCTCAATACGACACAAGAGAAGCTGAAAACCATTCCATCACCTTCGTTACTATCCACGCCCACCATAGCTAGCTGTACCTTTCCACCTCCTTCATTCCCGTGAGATAAATGAAATGGAACGTGACAACCAAAAAAAGGATAATGCATTATAACTTTTTTCAACAAATACATCCTATCCGTCTATAAAATTTTAAAACAACAAGAATTATCCTTGAAGAATTTAAATCATTATTTTTCTTCTTCTGTTTTAGCATTGCTACATTGCTAGCCTCATTCTTTTTCAAAGAAAAAAAATATTTTCTTTTGCAATTGTAACTAAATATAAAATAACTTTTGCATTACATAAAACTTTAAAAAATTATTTTATATAATTTAAAAATTATTAATTTTAAACTTAAACAAAGGGACCCTGAAAAGAACGTTTTAGTATTAGATGTTAGGCCTAACTCAATTCCAAAAGCTAGCTTATGGGATAAGGATTGCCCAATACTCATAAACTCTTATTAGATACTATGTCTAGTCAATGTGGGACTTATGTTTTTCCAAATATTTAGCATGGTCGCAGTGGAGTGTGGACAAGAAACGAGCATAAACATTCCCCTAATCACTTAAAATAGGTTAAACGTTGTGTTTATGCCAAATTCAACACAAAAATATCTCATATGTATGGATCAGTTCAAACTAGGGGTGAGCGTGAGACAGGTTGGGATGGGTTTGGTTTGTCTCTCACTCGGCCTTGAACGTTGATCGGGTCAATTCTTTGAACCCGAGCCCAACTCTAGACCCGAAGGAACCCGATCATATGTGAGTTGAATTAAGACCGGGTCTAGATGGGACGCGTCTGGGTTGGCCCGAAGTTGATATAAACTAAGTTAATTAATTTGAGAGTGTAACACCCCCTTGAAGCATTACCTGTTTAACTCGTTGCAAAAAAAAAAAAAACTTTATTTCGCTGGTTACTTTCGGAAAATAATATTTTCTCAATCAATTATCTTTTCCCAAAAATGGTGATAAATTTTTCTTTTCTTTTCTTTTTCTTTTCGACTACCACAACAACTGACCGTATATATATATATATATATATATACTACATCATACTGTTTTCACATCTAGACCTTTATAAGTATAGGTCCTTATTGAAAAACAACAACATATGATAAATAAAACCTAAGCTGGTTAACCTATAAGACAGACATAATAGTAGGAAGGAAACATCGGCATGCCCCTAACTAAGTAACCTTCTTCTTGTATACATCATATCCCTTGAGCGGTTCATCTGAACTCCCCAATATAGAACACAACAAGGAAGACCCAATACAACAATGCAAGAGTGAGAAACCAATATATGGATTTAACACGATAATTACATGCGCGACACAAAAGAAAACATATACACATATACATGTTTATAACAACATAAGCATTCATAATAAGGCAAATATTTTATCACTGGGTTTCACATCCCAAACATCATCATTTGAAACTATGCATGAACACTTCATATACGTCGTCTAAAATTCATACTTAATCTCATGAGATATCCCAACGTCGTGATAAGTTGATCAAGCTTGATGGCCAACTAAGACACTCGTTAAATACCATAGCACATTGTCCAACACAGGGCACAGTGATCACCGAATATGGTTACCAAAGCACACTGTCCAATTTAAGGAGCAGTAATCACCGAATATGGTTTTTCATTGTCCAACCAGGGCACAATGATACGTCGTGACATGAATATCGCCATGATACATGATTAACAAATAGGCACGTCTGCCTAAAATGCATGTAAAACATTTTGTTCTCATCATTTTTCTTCGTGTTCAATCTTTCCTTGCCAAAGCTCAAAGGCTTACACGACCATTCACCTTTTCAATATCTTAAGTTTTTCATCATTAACACTAAGTTTTTCATCATTAACACAGGACTCAAAGTCCGAGTGCTCAATCACGAAACCCCTAGACCTATGCATCAGGCTTAGGTTCGTGGTAATAGAAAACAATGTTCACTTTGAATAACGTTATTTACACCGTAATTAGGGCACAAAGTCCATAGGACACGTAGTCCAAAACACCGTAAGAACACTAGTACCCCGACGTCTCGGTTATTAAGTTCAATATCACCGTCTACACTGTTTGCGTAAAACTTGACTTCGGAAAGTCATTTCAAATGGGAAATTCTTTCATAAAATCATCAGTTACTAAAATCTTTTCTGAAAACTTCATGTATCAAAAAGAGAGTCACTTGAGGCTCAATCTTATTTTAAAATACATACTGCCACTTTAGAATTACTCGCCATCTACACTTTTCCAAATTACCGTCGTTTAATTTTTTAAAGTCATTTAAGTCAATTCTTGACCTTTTCCACTTAAATAATTTTAGAAATTTTTACCCACAAAACCTACACAATGCCGTGACCTATAAGTGGTGTATAGGTGATGTTATTTGCTTGTTTTGATTGGTTGAGTGGTGGTTTGTTGAAGGATAAAGACTTGTGCCGTGTACGTGTGTCGCTGATTTCTGGATTTCGTGCAAAGTTTTATTCGGAAGCTTAATTCTTCGAGAGGTAAGAGGGGATTGCCTGAGGGATTTTTCCGATGACTACGTGCTATCAAGTTGTTGGTCTGTATGATTTATCTGTGGTTGTAGTGTTTGGTTTATAGTTGTAGTGCTTGATTAAAGTTGTGTTATTTATTTGTGTTTGTTTATCTGCATTTAATTATTTATTTGCAGTAGTATATTATAGTGTTTTGATGCATGATCTGCCTGGGTTAATTGCTATAATATTGTTGTTGATTGTTGTTTGATAAGCCTGACAGTGTTCAGTGCCTGTGGCTGATTGTGGACCATAAGAATTAACCTTGGTTCCTTAACCATGGTTAAAATTTAACCAAACGTCGGTTAGGTTAAGCTTAGGGGTATTTTGGTATTTTCACTTGAAAATTCTTGATTACTAGAAATTAAGGCCGAACTCCTTGTCCTCTCTGATACATTACTCCCTCCTAATATCTCAGCTCCATAATCGACTCCGTCGTTTGCCCGACTTGTCCTCCGACTTAGGTTTTATGCGTTTTCTTAACGATTACATCCAAATAAAATAATAGTATTTCATTCCTAACGAATTTTTCCGAAATGTGGAAAATCGTCCGGGGTAAAATATAAAACCTAATGGTTTCGTTCACGAGTCGAAATTAGGGTTTCTGATCAGTAAAATCTTACTGTCAGTGAAATCGCAGAAAACACAGACCGGGTTCCGTCTGAATTTTCAACCCAAAACTTCCTCGTAACCTTATAAAAATAAGTATAACAGGGAAATGACTTTAGTTTATCCAAAGTCATTTTCTAAGTCTCGGATAAGAATATAATCATTTATATAATTATTACCGATATTAGAAAGTCGAAAAATCGGGGTGTTACAGAGAGTGAGTGGGGAAATGGTACTTTGTAAACTGATATCACAACATGATCTTATGACTTTTATAGCATATACAACAACAATATACATGCATATAAATCAACAAAGCAAAGTTAAAACTCAGCTCTGTCAAGTTCCTTTTAAGACACAGGAGTGACATCCCCAATATTGTATCATTCTCATAGTAAATTGCAGATTTGAGAAACCATTTCCCACTTGAAATAATAATGTAATCAAAGTTCATGTACTGCTCCTTCCATTTACTGAAGTTACGTTGTATGAAGGGAAGTGCCAGCTTTTGGACTTATACTCCTCATCGTCATAGACTATGACAGCTTGCCCCACCTGAAGAACAAAATATTTTAAGTGAGTCATTGACTTGCATTTCGATGGTTCCTTAATGGAAACAACCATATATTGGCCATCACAGTTTCTAAAATACATTATAACGGACACAAAGTATAAACACCATTATAATGAAGCAACAGTATATGAGATCCAACTACTCAAATAAACTGCAGATCGAGTGCAGACATAACAGAAAACCCATAATAGCAGAACAATCACAATATCTGTAATATTAATTAATTTAAAGAATATATATATTAACAAGAAAGCAAGAGTAGAAGCTCATATGACCTTTCCAAATATAAAGTTTGTTCATGAGTACACCTTGCATCAATGCATGACAGAAAAAATGAAGAAGCACGAAACAGTTAAGAAAAGCACTTGAGAGCAAAGGAAGCCATGTAATGTAATATATACTAGAAACCATTGCACAGTAGGTCAAAGGCATGTAGATGCAATGAAAAATAGTGTAAAATGTTGGAATATTTTATTCTGATGTCATAACATGGGCAGATATCGGTAGTTAATTATATTAGCTATTTATTATTTAGGGGCCTTAATTGATATGTGATCAATTTAGAGATAAGGCTTACCGGATTTTTTATTTGATAATTGATTATCATTAATTATCTTATATGTACAAAATATGAGTGGATGTCACCGATGACCAATTTCGAAATAATGGGAACCCTAATTGGCCATCACCCTATATATAGGCTATGGTCCCCAATACACCGGACACAAAGCACACCGTCTCTTCTCCCCATCTGAAGAGCGACTAAGGCATAAGGAGTCCAGGTTGAGGAAGAACCATAAAGCCACCGCTAACCATATATTTGTTATCGTCCTCATCTATGTTGATTGTCAAGGTATTCCGCACAAGAAGACAACCAACCCCCATGTTTGTGATTGATTGCCGTTCTCCGTACATGAAGGTTGGTGATCAAGTTCATTATTTGAAGAACGCTTAAGATCAGGAACCCCTATGGATCCAGGTATATTCATAACCTTAGAATTCTACTCATCTGGCATGATGTAGATCCTATACCTATGTGGTATCTGTGCTCTAGGATGTATGCCTATTCGCATTTAATGCTTCCACATAAAGAATAAAGAACCTAAAGAATGGCGCTGGCTAGGGTGAGAGACTTGTTTAAGTCTCTCACTGTGAGCTATGTTTTAGAACCGTTAGATCAAGATGTTTCACCAGATGTTATCATGTAACATCCACACTAGATAATTTTTTTCATTTCGTCTCTCCCTTTCTCTGCTTGACTGTCTCCATTTGTAACCTCTCGGCAAAGTCCTCCGCCACCGCTGTGATTACTTCTTTGCACCATCTCCCATTGTAACATCTCTCTCCCCTCTCCCTTTCGTGTTCTCGCTGCCTTCTGTCACCTGCAAAAACAACATGCAGCGAGGAGCGGCGGCAGAGTTCGAGGTGTGAGCAAGGCGTGCTTGGAGGCAACCTGTACGGGCTTCACGGTAGGAAAAGACCTTCAACCCCTGATGCTTCTGTCTTCATCACTTTGTAACGCAGATTCGTCGCCAGAGATTCCCAAACTGCTGCCGCCTTGCCGTCACAGTGGACTCTCTCAATGATACTTAAAACCCTAACACAATGTGAAGAAGATGAAGTCCTATCAGAGCTCTACACCCAGATTCATTGTCGTCGCTGTGTCATCCGTCGCAGATGCCTCTGACTTTATCACCTTGTCGTCGATTTGGAGATTGTGCCTATCTCCATTACAAATCCCCGCCATCGTAACTATTACGAATCTCTGCCGTTGCACAGATGCAGCAACGTCTTCGGGACTGGTTGGCGATTTCGAAGAAACCGAGAGAATCGGTGGCATTAATTTATATCACCCGTCCAAAATACTTTTAGGGGTGATGGAATGGAAGGAGGGAGGGCAAGGAGTGGGGGCGGCGGCGCGGCGATGGCCGCCATGACAGAGACTGATCGGAGGAGGGGAAAGCACAAAATGAAGGAATTGAGGAATGATATGGTGCAGAAGGTATAGAATAAGGATGTGGACATGAGATGAATCTAATGGTGGGCGAAGGTCTCTCACCATGAGAGATATAAAGCCCTCGCCCACCCTAGCCAACGCCCCTAAAGAATTAAATAAAATATCTAACAAGTGTATCAGAGCAATCATCACAGGGGCGGACCTACGTTGGTCTCATGGTGTGCACCTGCACACCTTCAACTTTTAAAAAAAATTAGAATTTTCTTAATATATATAGTTTTTGCCCCCAGCAAGTTGAAAATATTACACCCAATGCCATCACTCCTCATGTGACAAGACCCCACACTCTACCTTAGACCTTCTTCTTCGTCAGTCAGTAGCCCACTATACATTGGAGCCCCGCCAGATAGCCGTCCGCCGCTGTCCCTCCATCGTCGGTCTCTCTCTCATCTCGCACCTGTTCAGTGTTCCCCACCCTCTGTCGTCACTCGATCATCTCTCAACCTGTGGCCATGTCAGCACGTCGCCGTAATCCCTCCCAACTTGCGTCGCGGATTGAATTTGAAAGGGGGAAGGTGCGGAATCTACAGATCTGGAGTTTTGGAGAAATAAGATGGAAAAGGATAAGAATGGGGAATGGGAAGGGGGTTACGTGGGGCTGGGGCTGGGGCTGGGCTGGGAGTGGGTTACGTGAGTGGGTTGGGACTTGGGAAATGGTATTTTATTATTATTTTTGGTAAATAAATATAATTATTTTACAATAATATATTCATAAAAATATATATTTAATTATTAGATATAAATAATAAGATAATAAATATTTTTTAACAAGAATTTAATTGGTATACACTGTCAGTATAAAAAAATTTTAAACTGTCAACCAATAATAAATCGCCACGTCATTAAAAATCTTTGATTCTTATCCAAATCACCTTAAAATTCATTCATTCCATGATTTGTTATTGGTTGACAATGTAAAATACTTTACACTGACATTGCATACCAATTAAACTCTTTTAACAATGGTCATTTATTCCATTTTATAAATTTATCTTCATCTTTTTTAACTTTTCTGAACTTCTCTTCTTTCATTTTTTTATAGCATCTCTTATTGGAGTTGTTTAACAAATTCTTAAAATTAAGGACGAGTTCTTATTGAATTGCACCATTGGAGCAAGTTGATGTGGATGCCACATATAAAAACGATTGCTTCTATAAGCATTTGGTTCTTATATAAGAACCTCCAATCAGAAAAGAAGAGAAAAAAATAATAGAGAATTATATTAATAAATATTTTGGAAATATGTTGTCCCCACTGCTCCCGGGTCCTAGATCCGCCACTAATCATCATTGTTGGATTATTAGGATTTGTGGATTCTCTTTCCATGATTGATTATTGATATGAATCCTCCTTTGCTCTCAGGAAGAGTGAAAATTGCTAATTTCTCTTTTATTCTGGATAGGATCAATAGCAAACTTGCGGGTTGGAAAGGCAGGCTCTTAAGTAGAGCTGGCATAGTCACCTTAGCTAAGTCTGTCCTCAGTTCTATGCCAGTTTACTGCATGCATAATCTCTGGTTACCTGAAGGAGTTTGTGACAAAATTGATGCTCATATTAGACAATTCATTTGGGGTGGAAAAACTGGTCATTGGGTCGATTGGAACACCATCTCTCAGCCAACAACTAAAGGAGGCCTTGGAATTAGACAGGCTAGACCTGTGAATATTGCCATGTTAGGCAAACATGTTTGGGAGCTCATTCACGATACTGACAAATTATGGGTGAGGATGCTCTCTGCCAAACACCTTGCTGAGTACACCAACATTTTGCAAGAGAATGATTATAAAGGGGCCTCTTATTCTTGGAGATCCATTATCAAAGCTATTGTTATCTTAAAACCAGGTTTCATCATTAGAGTTGGGAAAGGTGACATCTCTATTTGGTACGAAAAATGGCTTCACAAAGGGAGAATATTTGATAGAATTCCTTATGTTCATATTGAAGATACTGATCTCAAGATCAAAGATGTTTGTCAGTATGGGAGATGGAATTTTAATCAGCTAGTAACTCAACTTCCTCCAGATATCAAACTTGAAATGCAAAGTATTTTTAACAATAATAATTCTGATGACTTGATCATTTGGGATCCAGCCATTGCAGGCACTTATTCTACTAAGAGTGCTTATTATTGGCTCTTACAGAACTCAGGTTCTCCTTTGGCTTCTAATGAGAGTTGGACTTGGATTTGGAAAATGAAGCTCCTTGAGAACATCAAGCACTTTGTTTTGGCTTTGTTTCCATGGCTGCCTTCCTACCAATTCCTTCAGATCGGCATCGCCATATTACTGCTGATTCATCTTGCCAGCGATGTAGTGCTACTGATGAGACCCTTCTGCATACCTTGAGGGATTGCCCTGTTGCTCTTAAAATCTGGTCCTATCTTGGTTTTGCTACAAATCCGAATTTCAATATTGATAATGCTTCTGCTTGGATTAAGGACCATGTTTCTCTTCTCAATGGTAATGTTTTCATCATCACCTGTTGGATTATTTGGAAATCCAGAAATGCAACCATTTTTTCAGTAAATGTTTGGCCAGAGTGGCTTGTTCTTTCTCAAATCCAGTGTCTACTCTCATCAGTTCATAAAGCCTTCGGCTTTGCTAGCACAGACAGAACTCCCAGAATGGTTTCTTGGCATTTCCCTTCTGGTGACACAATTAAATTAAACACGGATGGCAGCTCCTTCGGCAATCCTGGAAAATCGGGTTATGGAGGTTTGTTGAGGAATTCTTTTGGCGAGTGGCTGCTTGGTTTTTCTGGTAGTTGTGGTTTTACATCAAATCTCAATGCCGAACTCCAAGCTATCTCTCATGGGCTGGATATAGCTTGGGATAAAGGTTACAAAGATGTTGTTTGTGAATCTGATTCTCAGCTAGCTCTCTCTCTCATTGGAGAAGGTGTTCAAAATCATCATCCTTATGCTCCCATTGTGGACTACATCAGATCCTTCATAGATAAGAATTGGTAGCTCTCCTTTGTTCATACTTTGGGTGAGGGGAACAAGTGCGCCGATTGGCTTGCTAAGTTTGGTGCTAACATGGAGTGTGGCTTGCGGTTGTGGATTTCTTGCCCTCGTGAGCTTTCTCGCTTTATTCTTGTTGATGCTTTGGGGATAGAGTCTATCCGGCATTAGTCTTTTGTTGCTTCTGTTTTTTTTTTCCCATTAATAAAAAAAAATGTAGTATTTTTTTTAGCGGTGGTCCTATGCGTTTTTTCCTTAATTGCCTTTCTCTCTTGGCTTCAATACGTTGGCAAATTCTTTTGGCCAAACTCAGTGTTTTTTGGCTTTATAATGAAATCACGCATATGTTAAATCATTGATTATGAATATTAATGGTTTGCTGTAGATGATTCCATTTGATGAAATTAATTTTATATTATAATTGTATTTCAATGATTGGATTCTTTCCATGATTCACGTAAAAGCTTCCATAAATATTTTTTTTTTTTGAAACTTTTAAAGGCAATAATTAAAATTATGGGCAGCATTTATGAAAGAAAGAAAGAACACGTTGGTAAAACTCTTTCTTCGGTTTTCCTGGAACAGCAAAATTGCAGTGGCTTTTATTTTAAAGAAGTTTTCTAACATCTTGGTTATTTGACCGAAAGGTAACAGTGGATTTTTGACGAAGAATCGTTTTGACATGATGGTTTAGTTATTTTTGTTATATATAATATTAATTTATGTGAATTATTATTATATTGAATTGAAAGTTCCTGGATGTGAATGGATTCAGCTAATAAGAATGTCAATCCATTTGGATTATCCATTCAGCGATCATTATACTTGTATTTGTTGGGAAAGTATGTCGGGCATAGAGCACAACCGTGCTCATGAGGTGCACTATCATGTTTAAGGACGTGCTCGAGAACAAATTCGTTTGTTTTAAAGTTTTTCTTTTTCATATTAAACATTAAGGTTTCCATGTTTTAGTGTAAAAAAAAGGGCAAATTATGACCCTTCCCCATTTTATTATTAAAATTGTCTGATATTTTTTGTTGGATTGGTTGAAGCAACATGTTGCCAAAGTAACATCTGTTGTGTAGATTAATTTAGTTGAATTTACTAAGATGTGCATGAAGTTATTTATGCGGACTGAACTTTGCCCAAAGATAAAGGACAATTTGGCCGAATAATGGAGTGCCTGCAATGATAAATGTGTGGTGATTATAAATGTATTGTTCATGTGAATAACGGAGGGTCCAAAGATAGCTGTTATTTGACAGAACTTATCACTAATGTTTGATCATTGCATGAGAATGCTACTTACGGTTAATCCTTACTAGTATAAAGACTGGGGATTAATGTTATGCTAGGCATCTTGTTTGGGCCTTTAATTTGCCAATTTGGATTTCGAGTGAGCAAGTTAAAGTATGAAGTCACCAATGTAACCTCTCTTGTGGAAATTGCTCATAAGAAATATTGAATGTTGTCTGGGTGTATATCCATGCGGTTATTAATCGGCTCAAAGGAAGGTTAATATTTAGCCACATAGCATTCACACATGTGATGGTAAACACTTGACAATTATAAGGTTAACATGTCAATGATAAATCAATAAAAATAAGGGGATTTATTATTTGACAAGATTAATTGTCAGTGTTTGATCATTGCAACAAAATATCACTAGAAATTAATATTATTGTCCGAAGACTTGATATTAATGATGCACTAGGTATTTTAGTGAGTATCTTTACGATAATTTTGTTCTCTTTAAAGTTAATATTGCTTATGTATCTGCTAATTTAATCCTCAAAAATTCTGACTTTTAGGATTGAAAGGAAAACAATAAAGTTGTTTTTTGATCTAGATCTGGCATAAAGATGGAGAAACCCACCTTCTCTCACTCAATCCAGTACCTCTGAAGAGAAAATCAAGTATAGGAAGTGGAACCGCTCCAATCGCCTGGGTCTTATGATCATAAAACATAATATGCCAGAAATCTTTAGGGGTGCTATTTCGGATGGCATAATTAATGCCAGATTCCCTTGCTAAAGTTGAAAAGTGCTTTCTAAAAGCAATAAAGGTGAAAACAAACACTCATTAGAGAGCTAGTTTTTTCATTATGTATAATGGCAAAGGAAATTTAAGAAGCACTTTATAGGAATGTCCAACTTGCTCATAAACTTAAGGCATTAAAGCTTGGGCTGTCTAACGACTTGCACATGCATTTAACAGTTGGTATTCTTTTATGCACAATTCAGTCAATTCAAGTTAGCTTATAGCTACCGAAAAGAGAAATGGTATCTTTATGAATTCATTTTAAAGGTGTGCAAGAAAGGAAAGAATGAAGCAAGAGAAGACAAATGGTGCTCATTTAGGGAATACCTCTAAAGATAAGGGCAAACAAAAGAAAATTAAGGATGAAGCTGATAAAGACCCATCTTAAAAGAAACAACTAAGGTCTCAATTGTTTCTTTTATAAAGTCATCGGGCATTTAAAGAAGAAATGTCTCAAATATCATGTTTGACATGCCTATAAAGAATTGTCTGAACTGATGAAGGTTAAGTGGTGTGAAAGATTCATCTATATTGGAGTTAACCAAGTCAGTAAAGGATAAGGCTATTGACATTTTAGATTTTTCTTACTGGCTAATATTTGGAATTTGAAGACATTTCGGTTTAGTCATCATTTATATTAAATTTGGTTTTGGTTTCTTATTGAACAAATTAAGAATAATTTTGTTTATTTAGAAACGATGGATTCAATCTGTCTTTTAAATTCAAATATTGTTGGAACCAGTTAAGCTATGGACTGTAATGATCTATAGTTGCTTGGTATTGAAACCTCTTGTGGTAAAACATTGAGTGAGGATCATATGGCACTAAGCATAAAGTTGACAATAAAAATTAAGGAGCGTTATGATACAAACATTAAGGGTATATCTCTATAAATAGAGTTGAGCGACTTGTACGAGGGATCCTAGATTCTATTGGCCTTATACATTTTATTTTTTGTATTAAATGTATTAAAATTAATTAGATCAGAACATGACCATCAAGAATACAGTTAAGTCCTAGTAATGACTCTTAAAGATATGGTGAGGAGTATGATTAATCATTCTACCTTACCAGAGTCACTAAGGGAGTAACACTAAAGATTACAGCTTAAATGCTTGACAGAGAACCAACTAAAGTAACCGACCAATCACTTTTAAGTATAGGAATATCCAACTAAGGCAAGGCCTTATAAGCCTCGCGAACGAAATTGGAGTCCCAAATAGTGAGTGGCTACCTTATTAGTTACTCTGAAAGGTTAAAGGGGTATGAATTTTTAAATCCCAAGTTGAAGATACCTTGATACGGGAACTGACTAATTCTTTGAGGATATTGAGTTTGGGGGGAGATAAGGTTAGAGACATTATCTTTGAGGAAGAATTGGTTCTAATCCCTGAAACGATTCATATAGTTGCTATTTGTGTAGCAAATTTGGATCCTAGTGAGCATATTGTTGTTATTCTTCTTATTCAAGATAAGAAGATTATTCCTGAAGATCAAACTCAACACCCTCAAGAACTAGAGCATCAAGAGTCATTGCATTTTGCCATGATACACTAAAGAAAGGATGAATACTATTTTGGATAATTATGTAGTATTTCTCCAGGAACATAAGGTAAATGGTGTAATGGAAGATGATTCTATCAACTCTCATCAAACCATATGAAGTTTCAATTCGGAAAAGTGGATTGAAGGAATGAGTACAAGCTTAAGCTAGACAATGAG
Source organism: Echinosophora koreensis (assembly GCA_035048595.1). Lineage (NCBI taxonomy): Eukaryota > Viridiplantae > Streptophyta > Magnoliopsida > Fabales > Fabaceae > Echinosophora > Echinosophora koreensis. The sequence continues at coordinate 2,064,850 of JAPCYP010000058.1, read as the reverse complement.
GTTTGAAACTTGTCCATTTACCTAAAGGTTTCAAGGGGTAATATGGAGAGGTATAAGGATTGTCTAGTGACAAAAGGCTATACTAAAAATAAAGGATTGATTGTGAAGAGACCTTCCTTTCAGTACCAATGAAGGACTATTTTAGGACAATCATGACTCTCGTTGCTCATTATAAATTTGGAGCTTCATAAGATGAATGGCAAGACAGTGTTTATCAATGGCAACATTAATGAAACATTTGATATAGTACAACTAGAAAATCTTGTGTTGAAAGACATAGAGAAGATGGTTTGCAAATTAGCAGGAATCTATCTATGGGCTAAAGAAGGTGTCTCATCAATGATACCACATGTCCCATCAAGTGATTGTCTTATTTGGTTTTGAGATAAATATCGTGAACAACTGTGGGTATCACAATTTTAGTGGGAGCAAATTTATATTCTTGATGTTATATGTTGACATTTTTACTAGCCAACGACGATATAGGCTCATTGCACGAATCCAAGAAATTTCTAACGAAAAATTTTCAAGATGAAGGATCTTGGAGCGCCTCTTTGTCTTAGGACTTCAGGTACTTGGAGATCACTCTCGAGGTATTCTTGGGTTATCACAAAAGGGCTATATCGATACAGTTTTTGGACAGGTTCAACATGAAAGATAGTAAACCAGCGAATACCCCGATAACTAAAAAAGACTATTTTAGTCTCAATTAATAACCGAAAATAAATCTAGAAATTCAGGAAATACAGAAGATTCCCTATGCTTCAGTTGTGGGAAGTCTGATGTATGCTCAGGTTTGTACGGATCCGGACATAGCGTACATAGATGATGTTAGACAGATACTGGAGCAATCCAGAAAATGGTCATTGGAAAGCAGTCAAAATGATCATAATGTACTTAAAGAGAACAAAATAATATATGCTCATGGATTGAGATCTGATAGTTAAGAGATCATAAGTTATTCTGACTCCAATCTTGTTGGGGGCCAAGATAGAAGGCATCCAACCTCAGGAAATGGCTGATGAATTCTGTCATTGAGCTGCATATAATAAAAGGAATTGAAAGACCACTCAAGTTATATTATGACAATAAGTTAGTCGTGTTGTACTCCAATAATAATTGGAGTTCAATGAAGTTGAAGGTTATCGACATCAAGTTTCCAATTATCTATAGAACATATAGGAACAAACTTTATGCTAGCTAACCCACTAACCAAAGGCTTGACACCTAAGGTCTTTCATTAGCATGTTGCTCAAATGGGTGTTGGTTTTGAGATTGCCTTAGATTAGTGGGAGTTTTCCTTTTGTTATTTTGTTCTATGTTCTATGTTTTGGATTTGGTATAGACTTTATGTTATGTTTGGTTTTCTGCAGAAATAAAGTTTTTGAGGTTATTATTATAATAACCGTCTTATGTTTTGGTTATGTGCAAATATTTAATTTGCACCTAAGGAACTTCAGTATGATCTCACTAAAGAATTAAGTTGGACCAGTTGGAAATAGGCATGACTTAGAGATCACATTGCATGAAATTTCCATGCCACTCATCCATATCGATCTATGTCATCAAGTGCATTGATATGGTGGTCGTCGGGGTTTAGTCACGATATACGTTAGTGGCGACAGCCGCAGTGGTCCCATTATTGATGTATAAGGTGGACCAGATTGTAAAGTTAAAGTCTGAGGATAAATAGCATTCGGATGCGCACCTAAATAACTCTGATATAATTATTAAGATATATTGCCCAAGTGGGAGATTGTTGGAATATTTTATTCCAATGTCATAACGTGGTCAGATATCGGTAGTAAATTATATTAGCTATTTATCATTTAGGGACCTTAATTGATATGTGATCAATTTAGAGATAAGGCTTACCATATTTTTTATTTGATAATTGATTATCATTAATTATCTGATATGGACAAAATATGAGTAGATGTCACCGATGGCCAATTTCGGAATAATGGGAACCCTAATATAGGCTATGGTCCCCAATACACGGGACACAACGCACACCGCCTCTTCTCCCCATCTGAAGAGCGACTAAGGCATAAGGAGTCCAGGTTGAGGAAGAACCATAAAGCCACCGCTAACCATATATTTGTTACCATCCTCATCTATGTTGATTGTCAAGGTATTCCGCACAAGAAGACAACCAACCCCCATGTTCGTGATTGATTGTCGTTTTCCGTACATGAAGGTTGGTGATCAAGTTCCTTCTTTAAAGAACGCTTAAGATTAGGAACCCCTATGGATCCAAGTATATTCATAACCTTAGAATCCTAGTAATCTGACATGATGTAGATCCTATGCCTATGTGGTATTTGTGCTCTAGGATGTATGCCTATTCGCCCACATAAAGAATAAAGTAAAGAATTAAATAAAATATCTAACATAAAACTGTCAGTTCATTTCTATATGGCAGGGAAATATAAGGAGGGAAATGACAAATGCATTAATATTTCAAAAATGCTACTTGGTGCAAAGGAAAATTCGTCAGGTGACGTCCTGACGTGCCAAAAAAGTGGCATGGTTTTTTTAATGATATTGTTTAATTAAAATACAAACCAGAAAAAAAAAAGAAGATAAATCAGGATTGGACCGCATCCATCTCTGCCCCACTCCTTCATCCATAGTATTCTACTCGGGTCTCCGGTCATGCTTCGTCTTTCTCCCCTGCCGCTAGCGAGTTGCCGCCTCATCCTCCTTTGCCGTGGTTTGCTTCTTCACCAGTTGATATACTCAGCAAAGTTGCATATAGTTGAGGAGACAAAAACTATTCACTCATATAGACTATCAATTTAAATATTTAATGTGTGTTTGGTTCCACCTTTAGAGACATCAGAAGTGCTTCTGCATCTGTCAAATGTGATTCTGGTAAAAAAAAAGAGGTGTTTGGTTACACGTTTGAGGAAGCAATTTTGCATCCAAATTTGATTCTACCAAAAGCAACTTAGAGTAGCTTCTGCTTTTGGATTAAAAAATTACACTAAGTTTTACATTAAACTTGCTATCAAAGTAAAAACATCCAAACATAAATCACTTTACTTCAAATTCAATTGTATTGAAATCAATTCTACAAAATCAATTCCATCCAAAATCACGTTTGTCAAACGCTCGACCAAACACACAAAAAATTAAATGTCCACAGTTTCATATTACTCCCCAGAGCTAGAATTGTAATTGAGGTTCAATATTAGCCACGGTCTGCTAAACGAAAATACAAAAGGAACACATCTTGTTGATGAAACTGGGAGCAGCAAAGGACAATTGCTGAAAAAGCAAAGGACGACAAAAGAGGGTGAGGCATAGAGGCGACAACCTGCTAGCGCTGGAGGAGAAAGGCAAAGCATCATCGAGCAGAATGTGGTTGATGAAGGAGAAATAGATAAGGATGATGCCCAATCCTAATTTACCTTTCTTTTTTGATTTATATTTTAATTAAATAATAAATAATATCATTAAAACAACAAAAAGGTAAAAGAAACTTCACGCCACGTCATTCGCACGCCCCTTGACAAATCTCCCTTCGCACCATATAACGGTGCTGTTAATATTCAATGTAAGAGTGTCGGTTACCCATGAACTTCTATAATACGAGATATATGGGATAAAGCTGTTTTATATATGAAATCTTATCATTCTGTTGATTATTTGAATTTGTAACCACAAGTAGATTAGGTTGTTACATTATATCTTCATAGTTTGTTACTCTTTGATAGGCTTTATCTGGTCTTATCAGATATCATTGTATAAATGTACATGTCTTAGCCCTTGATTGAATGAGAATACAATTCACTCTTCCACATTACATATATTTTATTTTGGCATCGGAGCATGTTAATAAGGATTCAGGGAAGAACAATACCCCCGATGATGAAAAACCGGAGAAGAAGAATGCCTCTGGACAGTTTACCATCACACCTTTTTCACCTTATTATATTGGGTCATCAGATAACCCAGGAAACCCATTGGTAGCAGTTTCACTCAAGGGAGAAAATTACCGCAACTGGGCTCGATCGATGAAGACAGCTCTACGTGCAAAGGCAAAGTTGGGCTTCATCGATGGAAGCATCAAGAAACCTACAGTAGGATCACCAGAGTTCCACAAATGGGAGAAAGTGGATTCCATGGTCACTGCATGGTTAATCAATTCAACTGATGCTATTCTGCACAGCAGCATATCTCATGCTGCCATAACCAGAGACATTTGGCTCGATCTTGAGGAGAGGTTTGCTCACACAAATGCACCACGAGTCCATCAACTTTGGCGCACTCTCTGTATGCAACAGCAGGAACCTCACACCAATGTGATAGAATTCTACACCAGCTTCAAGAGCCTTATAGATGAATTGAGTGAATTGGTCCACGTCCCAAATGTTATCATTGCGGAAAGGTAGGACATGAGAAAGCAGGGTGCTATGAGCTGGTTGGATATCCAGCACACTGGAACATCAGGAGATCAAATCGCCCTCCAAAAGGAAATGCAGAAAATGGAATGGCTCGGCTTGCTTTGTCAGAAAATGAGCAGGAAAAGATGACATCAGAAGGAAAATCTGGTGGACAAGCATTGTTCGGGCCACATGTTAAACATGATTATATGGCTGGTAAAGAAAATTGGGTTTTGGACAGTGGGGCTTCTCACCACATGAGTCCATTACAGTGCCTTTTTGAAGATATACAATCCCTTAAAAACCCACTGCATATCATTGTACCTACTGGTAACACAGTGGTGGTGGACAAAATGGGGACTATATCACTTAGTAGCAATATAAAGCTGCAGAATGTTCTTTATACACCACAATTTAGTTGCAATCTCATTTCTATACATAAATTAGCTCGTGATTTGAAATGTATTGCGACTTCTTCTGCTCATACTTGTGTGATATAGGACCAATCCACGAGGAGAATGATTGGCTTGGTTGACTTGTGTGACAGGGTATATGTTCTGAAGCAAGGTGCAACTCAAGGCTTATCTTTGGCAGCCAGCACTATGAGCGAGACTGTCTTATGCCATGCAAGAATGGGGCATTCTTCAGAGTAGCATCTATCTAGATTATCTAAGTTTTTGAATTTTCATGTTGATAAGAATAAGCTGGAGTGTTGTGATATATGTCATCGCTCTAAGCAATGTAAACAGTCTTTCATTTGAGTATTAATAAAGCAAAAGCACCATTTGAATTGATACATTGTGATCTCTGGGGCAAATATCATACTATGGCTCATAATGGTGCACATTATTTTCTTACGTTAGTTGATGATTACACTAGAGCAGTTTGGGTATATCTTTTAAAATAAAAATCAGATGTTCCAACTATTTTTATGAATTTTTATCCATGATTCAAACTCAGTTTAACACCAAAGTTAAAGTTATGCGGAGTGATAATGGCACTAAATTCACAGGGAGCACCATCCAAATTTATTTTCGTAAAGAGGGTATTCTTCATGAGACGTCATGTGTTGGAACACCAGAGCAAAATGGTAGGGTGGAGCGCAAACATAGACACATTCTTAATGTGGCTCGGGCACTTAGATTCCAAGCAAACTTGCCAATCACTTTTTGGGGTGAATGCATGTTAGCAGCAATACATCTTATTAATGGGACTCCCACAATAGCAAATATTGGTGTGACTCCACATGAGATGCTATTTGGGAAACCATCAAACTATCAGCACTTGAAGGTGTTTGGCTGCCTCTGTTACATGAAGACCAGACCTCACGAACAAGTTTAAAGCACGAGCCAACAGTTGCGTGTTCATTAAATATCCTCAACGACAAAAAGGGTGGAAGTTTTACAACCTAGAAACCAAAGAATTCCCTGCGTCCAGAGATGTGATCTTTTATGAGAATGTCTTTCCTTTTACTGAACATAAATGAGATGTTCCTCATTCCAGAAGCTCTTATACATGTTTGTTGATCCAGCTGCGCATAATGATTGCCAAGATGATGAGCCTGTGTCATCTGGTTCGGGTGATGTGATTCAAGAACATGGTGATCAATTGCAGAATTCTGATACTCCATAGATAAATACAGTTGATGGGGAGGAAGAAACTCAGGAGGTTGCCAACATCACGACATTGGGACCACAGCCAAGACAGCCACCATCATATTTGCGTGATTATTATTGTCATCTAGCTGGAAATAACCCCTCACACAGGTCTCACGCATCATCGAACTCCTCTAGTAAGTTTTGTCACATCTCAAGCTTTGTCCATTATGATCATTTCTCTCTTGCTCATCAAGCTTATCGTGCGGCTATCTCCACAAATGATGAGCCCAAAACTTACTCGCAGGCAGTCAAGCATGTAGCATGGCGTCAAGCCATGGCTCAAGTACTGGCTGCATTAGAAGAAAATCACACTTGGATTCTTGAACCACTGCCCACCGAAAAGAAAATGGTATGGTGCAAGTGGGTTTATAGAACCAAATATAAAAAGCTAATGGAGAGATTGACAAATATAAAGCTCGACTTGTGGCAAAGGGTTACACACAAGTGGAAGAAGAGGATTTCACCGAAACCTTTGCCCCCGTCACCAAAATGACCACGGTGCGTTGTTTACTCACTATGGCAGTATCCAAAGGATGTAATCTATATCAGCTGGATGTGAGCAATGCTTTTCTTCATGGTGATCTTCATGAAGAAGTATACATGGAGGTGCCACAAGGATATGCAACACCAGCAAAGGAATGGTTTGATATATGTTGATGACTTGGTTATTGTTGGCAATGATTCCGCTACATGTGAAAAATCCAAGTCCTATCTTCACACGTGTTTCCATATGAAAGATTCGAGAGCTTTGAAATATTTCTTAGGTTTGGAACTGGTTCGAAGTCCAAATGGCTTATTTCTCTGTCAACGCAAATATGCACCGGACATTTTAGAAGAATGTGGAATGCTAAACTGCAAACCGTGTAATTTTCCCATGGACCAGCATCACCGATTGTCTATTGCATCAGGCACACCTTATTCCAATCCAACTCAGTACCGAAGACTGGTTGGTAGGCTCATCTATCCAACTATTACTCGTCCAGAATTGTCATACTCAGTTCACATTCTAAGCCAATTTATACAAGCTCCCCAACAAGACCATTGGCATGCTGCTATGAGAGTCCTGAGATACATTAAATCCTCTCCAGGCCAAGGCATTTGGTTGCCTAAAGACAATGTCTTAACTTTGGTGGGTTACGCTAATTCGGATTGGGCTACATGTCCTATAACAAGTCGGTCTATCACAGGATATCTCATGAAGCTAGGAACAGTTCCCATCTCGTGGAAAATAAAGACAACAAAGGCCGAATGCTGGGCAATGTCCTATGCAACTAGTGAAATCATATGGTTGCGTAGCTTACTTGCTTCCCTACAAGTAACATTCAACAGTCCTACTATTCTTTTCTATGATAATCAATCAGCCATGAATTTGGTACCCAATCCAAATCTCCATGAAAGAACCAAGTATATAGAAGTGGATTGTCACTTCATTCTTGAGCACATTCAGTCCGGGACCATCACGACAGCTTACATCCCAACTTTATAGCAACCAGCAGATTTGTTCACAAAGTCTCTTGGCACTAAGCAGTTTCAAGAGTTAATGTTGTCCAAGTTGGGTGTCCGCAACACATACTCCCAACTTGAGGGAGGGTAATACGAGATATATGGGATAAAGCTGTTTTGTATATGAAATCTTATCATTCTGTTGATTATTTGAATTTGTAACCACAAGTAGATTTGGTTGTTACATTATATCTTCATAGTTTGTTACTCCTTGATAGGCTTTATCTGATCTTATCAGATATCATTGTATAAATGTACATGGCTTAGCCCTTGATTGAATGAGAATACAATTCATTTTTCCACATAACATATTTTTTATTATTCTACAAACATATTATCTATATATATTTTAAGGTGGCTTCTAGGGTCACCAATGAGGTAGCCAAAATAACCATCAGAATTATTAATTTAAAAAACGGATGGCTGAGATTAATCTATTGTGAACTGTTATACTCGTTCCCTCAACATTTAACAAATTGACTCCAACATTTTCTTAACAGTGCTCCTACAACAATACTTCCAGTCAACATTTTTTCCAATTTTATAAAATTATCCCGTAAATGTTTTTATTTTCAAACTTTCCATCTTCTTTCTCAGTCTACCACCCACCTCCTTCGTCCACATACACCACCGCCACTTCCATCTCAGTGCACCCAAATTTGCACAGGCAAACCAGGAAAAAAATATTTGCAAGCTTCAAAAAAGAACACAGGACCCTTGTCTTCTCTATTGGATCTGGGAGGTTCAACCCAAATCTGCCATGGCGCCACCATGGTAGCTACGCCTTGTCTTCTCCCGCAAAGAACTCGGATCCGAAATTAATCCCCGCCAGATCTGCATTCTTGCTTGAGTGCCACCATCGTCCCGACTCTCCGCCGTCAATCCAATATCGTAGGTGGGGTTCCCCCTAATACCGTTGACGGCAGTGCAGTTCGGGTAGGGTTAGATAAATATGATGAGATCTGTTTCATTTGGAGATGAAGATGGTGCTGCGGTAGTTGTCGACGAATTTGGCGTTGAAATTGACGGAGATGTGGTAGTAGGTGGTGGTTGTTGAGATCTATAGTGAAAACGTCGAAACCATATTGAGCCCAACAACGATGTTGAAGGCAATGGTACCTTTTATTGACATTGTACAACCAAAAAGGTTTTTCTTTTGAGATATAAAAGAAAGTGAGTTTTGACTTTTACACCTGTTCTTTTCCTCTTCCAAAAGAAAGTGAGGTATAAAACAACGGTGAGAGTGTAACAGTGTTGACATTTTGTGTTTGTGATGTGGTACGAGTGGGCGGCGTTGGTGGGTGAGGTGGAGTGGGAGAGACGCTTTTTCCTGCAAATTGATGGAAGAAGAACCCCTTTTTGCAAATTAAATTTTACAGGTTACCAATGATAAAATCTAACCATTCATCTATTTTAATGTTAAATATGTGGCTCTTATGCAATGTGTATGGATGAACCCTTCTATCAAGGTGCACCCATAAACAACACCTTATTTAGATTAACCTGCTACAATCTGTTTTTTGTCCTCCCTCACAGGTGAGGGACTTAATAGCTCCCTCACCTTAGAAGTCACCATATTTTAAAGGCAGAGTTCCTAAATAGACATAGAATTGCTTCCAAGTCTTAAATTTCCAGTTCTTACTTTCGCTTGTTTTGCTAATCCTTTGTGTTATATGTCTGATGTACGTAAAACTAACTCTATGCCCATTATGAATAAAACAAGTCTTTATTATTCAACAAATAAAGATGAAGTATTTAACAAATGATTGAAACATGATTTTAGAGGTATCCAAGACATACAAGTGGAATCTTTGCAACTTGAAATCCAGTTGGTGAAATAAGCTTAGCATCATTATCCAACTAAATTAATGAGGTATACCCATTTCTTTTTAGCTAATCAATAATAATCACAGAAGCAAAAAATTAGTACCAAACACAAGAAAGAAAGGGTATGAACAGGAAAAATAGCCATAGAACAACTAGGATGGCAATTTTCACCTATACATGGGGATTCCCGCAGGGACTTCCCCATTTGGGGCCCGTAGGCAGGAATTTTTTTCCCCACGGGGATGGGGATGGGGATGGGGGATAAAACCCCCCCAAAGACAATATGGGGACAGGGACGGGGAGTATACCCTCGCAACCTCAAAGACAAGGATCAAACTTGTTACTTTATTAAAGTAAACCCCTATATAGATTTTTTGTAAATTCTTGAAAACAAAAACAGACTGAGGATTCTGGAATCCGAAAAACGAGTGTAAAAAAAGGAATCAAACGTTTTCGACAATGTTGACAACAATAAGGTAGGGTTGAGTGAATTTAATGCAATCTAAAGGAGGATTGCAGTGAAGGAAATATAGGTGTTGACAACGAGAAATTTATGGTTTGGGTCTGGACCAGTTGTCCATTTGAGATCCTGTGGGGATCCGTGGAGACTCGTTGGGAGGCGAGGAACGAGGACGGGGAGAAATACTCCCTGAGATGGGGAACGAGGATGGGGATGGGGAGGAAAATAAGAGATGGGAACGGGGAGCGGGAGGATACCCCCCGCCCCGCCCCATTGACATCCCTAAGAACATCCTAGAATAGAACCAGGCCAATAAGTGAGACATGGGTTTGTCCATTTGACATTTAAGATTAGGGTCTGACCCGACCCGAAGTGATCGGGCCAGGACGGGTTTTCAGGCCAGATTGGGTCCTACACACCCCTAGTTCAAGCAATAATTTCTCATTTAATAAAAATATTGAAAATTAAATTTATAATTTTAAGATGATAAATAATTTAAAAAAATTAAATTATTAAAACAATATTTATTTTAATAATAAATACTACTTAATAGAATTTATATAAAAAAAATTATATAAATGTATCCTTTTATATCATTTTATACTTATATGCTAGTTCAATAACTAATTTTATCAAACACTTAAGATTTAATCAGTTAACTTTTCATCTATTTCAACTAAAAATTAGCCTTTTAATTATCAGCTAATTTTTTTTTTACTTTCACTTATTTTATCATTTACTAGCGGAAATACAAGTACTATCGTGCCTATCTGTCCATATTTTTTATTTTTTTCATTGTGTCCATTTTTTTGATATTTTATTTGTTATTTTGGTGATTTGAATAACATATGTATGTTTGATTGGACATGCTCGATTTTATGTAGATTTTTCTTTTCATTTTTAAAAACAAATTTTTAAAACAAAAATCACCTATAACCACCAACAAAAACTACCTATATTTAATTTTTTTTAAGAAAAATAAAAGTTGAAGTCCAAAATCTGGTATTAGTATAGATTTTTGTCAACATAGCTACCATGAAATTTACTAGGTCGTTCCATGCAATGACTTAGCATTGCTTCCACGATAACTTGTGGAAAATATTGATTTGCGTTGTGATGCCGAACCCATGTAATTTACAAATTAAAAGGGTGGATCTGAATAAATTTTAGTGTGCATTTAAATGAGGTATTTTAAAATTCTAAAAAATTGGAAATACATGGCAATTGAATTTCTTCAACTGAATTTTTTTCATTTTCAAAATACTTTTTTGGAGCAATTCAAACTCCGTTTAAAAAAAATACTTTCCCTTTCTGGTTTCATCTGATGACGACTCTACCATCACCCGTTCAAGCCATGAATAACAATTTTCACAAACTTCTTCATTCTACCTCAATCAGTGGACCATAATTCGGGTGAAAAAACTAATATAAAAATGATAGAGGATCCATAGAGAACATGGATACCTATTCACATTGTAAAAGCTACAAATCACAGTGAGAAGTTATAAATGATTAGCAATGTAAATGATAGTGAGAAGCTACAAAATCTGCCCTTGAACAGTTGAACATTTCAAATGGCAATGCAACTTTAGTTTTTTTTTTTTTTTTTGATAAGCAAAGATAATATTTATAAGAGTACAAGGGATACTCTGAACCCATATACAAAGTAATATAGATACAAAAGAAGGTATAAACAAAGCTAATTTATCAATCAAAGCAACCACCAAGACACCTAAGCAATCATTTAGTATGCACAAGGGGAAAAGTTATAACACTTGGTTGAGAATTAACGATGTCAACCAAAGACCCGATATTAGGCCCTATAACCGAGTTCCTCCCTTACTATTCATGCAGAGGACCCATCTATAATAGTAAGTATAGCCACTAACCACTTTTAAAAGCAATCAGTATAACCAAAAACCAAGAGATGAAAATTAAAAACCATTAACACCTTTTGACTTTGAACTGCACCACGAATCTGGGAGGCCAGAGTGAATATTAGGAAGATACCAAAGTATCCAAGTAACAAACAGAGTAAGCTGTGCAAAGGTCCAAAAATTCATCAGCCAAGAGTAAGCATTTATAACCATGCTAGAGCATCTTTAAATCAAGAGGATTAAGAGAGCAGGATGATGAGAAGTAGGATTAACAGAGGTGTTTTACATATGATAAAACAAATAAATAATTAAAATATGGAAATTAAAACATGAAAACAGTAAAACAAGTACTGTAGAGATTAAAACAGAGAATATAAAAGCATAAACCCAGAAAGGCGGTGAACCGACCAAGATCTGGAAAAATAAAAGAAACCGGAGCGGAGGCAGAGCCTCACCAGGACCGGTGGAGGGAGAAGAGATACTTTAAACCATAAGTTTTATTGAATGAAAAGATTGAACACTACAAGATTGAAAACAAAAAGATTGATCCGAAAGAGGAAGGTAGAATATCTGAGGAACTCTTACTGTTGAGTACTCAGAGCTTCTATCTCTAAAAACTCTCTCTGAAACTTCGGATGTCTAACAACTGAGCCTAACATCCTTTAAATAGAAAATTGAAAAGTCACTATTACAACAGTACAGGTAACAGAAACCTAAACTATTGCAACTATTGATGAACAGTACCGATAACTTGACTGGAACTGTGACTGTCGGCAATGAACAGTGCCGGTGATGAACAGTGCCGGTAACATGACTGGGACTGTAGCTGTTGGCAAACTGTTTTGATTGACTGGTGACTGGAACTATTCATCGTCACTCAGATGGACTGTGGTGTCGATCCCATAGCAATCATCTTCATTCTGATAGAATGGGTCGGAACATTGACTTAAGTCTTCTTGATCTTCATCTTCCTCGTCGGACTGGGGAAGCTTTTGTTTGGAAGACTTTGCTGTTTTTGATGGTGAAGGAAGCTCTTCTTTAGCCAACTTCAAGATAGCTTCCATATTATTAAGGAAACTTTCTTTTGACTTAATGCCTACCAGAACTGAAATAATCTGGGAGCGCTGATTGAGAAACTCGCAGGTTTCTGGGTTCGCTGCCTTCATCCATTTTGGATTCTGCTGGAACCATAATTTGACATTGTCACTGGTGGCCGCTGCATAGTTAAACTGTGCCCACCATTTGACGTATGTTGATCTTTGCAAAATTGGCAAAATACCAGGATAAAGTTCTTGCTTCTGATACTTATATTGCCAACTGAAAACCCAAGATAGGGAAAATTTTGAGAAAAATACCAGATTGATTGGAAATGGGCTTTCCTTGATATCAAAGTATTTTTCAAAAGTTTGATATGCAGTTGCCATCATTGTCATGTGCTGCATTGTTTGGAGGATTTGATACTCCATTTGACCATCTATGTTCCATTCGTAGATGTTGTTTGCATTAAAGCTTTTGAGGGCTGAAGTTTTCTCTTCAAGGAGCAAATCCAGAGGAGTTGCTCTAGGATAATACAGTTTTGTTGGCTTTTTCCAGGGTTGAGTGTAGATTGGATTCATATTGATCAGAGGTTTATTTAAAGAGTTGGATTTAGAAGTACTGGCTACAGATTCTGTTTGAGCAGTCTTCATTTAGGACATTTATGGTTGGATCTTTGGTTGAATCCTTGCTCCTTATTAAGGGCCGTCCTTCTTGGGTGTTAGCAGGAGATTCTGGAACACTTAATTGTTTTAGCATATCTACTAATTCTTGTTTTTCCTTTTTTATGTCAGGGTTAAGAAGGAGCTGTAAACTTTCTTTGACCTTCTTATTGACCTTAAAAGGTTTAAACAAGGGTTTTTCTAAGGGAATCTCTTTCTTAGTTCCCGAAGTAGATGCACCAGTGGATACATCTTTTTTTATGATGTGTTCTCCTAACACTTGTAGGTATTTGTTTGTATAGTTTGATTGCTCCATTAATTTGTTAATGTCGTGCGCTGAGACTGTTTCATCAGCATTTTTGTTTTTGAACGGAGCAGCTATTATGGGTTTGTTGGTGAAAGGATCTTTAACACCCGGGAGTTGGAAAGAGTTATTTGGTGGTAACTCTGTTTTGACTAACTCACCATTTTTCAAATGCCATACTGTAATGACATTAGTGGTTTTATCAACATCTATCTTTGTTTTCCAAGGATAGTTAATTTGATTTTTGACTGCATAAGCATGAAACCAGTCAAAAAATAAAACATTTGTCTTAATATTGTTAAGAAATTGATAATATTCCTCTTGGATATTATTCTTAATTGTTCCCTTATATTCTTGTAAGAACCACTCTCTTTGAGGTTTCCATTCCTCAGAGTAAAAGTCCTTTCGAAGGGATTCCTTATCAATAATGAACTTACAGATCATTATAAGATTCATTAAGGGAGGAAAAGGTTGGAGACTGAATTGATTGTTGATCATCTTCTGTCTGATAAATTGGTCTAGGGATAGTAGATGATGTATCTAATCCCTGAAGATTAATATTCGGAATTTGAGATGTGGTTGAGAAAGATTGTCTTGAAGGGACAGTCCTAAAGTCTTCTGATCTAAGACTAGAGGATCTGATAGAACTGAAAGAATTTCTTCTTTCGAAGATTAATTCAACTTGTCCTGATTGGTTTTGGACAATATTGCTAAAATTGGCAGTTTCCCTTGGTAAAGCAGGTACTGCTTTATCCAAAATCCATCTTTCTGGTAGATTTACATCTTTCCAGTGGATTGTCTTAGGGACAATAACATTTGCTTTAGTAACATCAGTAAGAAACAAAGTTGTCTCTCCCGATGTTCTAGTTTTAAGAACTTTTGAATTACAAGAATTCATAACCTTGTATTGAATTCTGTAAAGCAATGCTGCTGGGATAGATCCAGGCTTCATGTCTAAGCCACAGATCTTAATATTTAGAAACAAAGAGTCTAGTATATTATTATCCTGTAGACTCAATGTCCTATTTGGGTAACAATTGAAATAAATCAGACCCTGACTTAGGCCAGTTTCTATTGTGCCTAATAACGAATCCTGAAATTTGTTGTGCCTAATGTCTCTTAAGCACATTAAGATTGAAGCATTTAATCCTTCGCGGATTAAAGGTTTAACAACTACCTGTACACATCCTATGTGCAAGTATCTGTATTTTTGTTTATGATTTTTGATTGTATCCATTGAGAGAAGATGAAATTCCTCACTCTCTGGATTGATAGGGATATTTTTCTCTACCGTTTTGATAACATAATCAGAGGTAGCAAAAAACCTACCTTCTGGTTTGTATAATTCTTTTGTGGGTATCTTTGGGATTACCCAATTATCAATATCTTGATTGATATTTTCAAAGCAGATTTCCTCTTGGAAAATACTGCTTGGATTGGTAGGAATATCAGATTCCTGAAGAGATGAAGAAGAAGGTTGGGAAGAGCGGAAAGAAAGCCTTGAAAGGGAGCGAGATAACATAATTTCAATTATCTGATATCATTGCCTTCCTTTGGTTCCATAAAAACAGTAGATATAGAGAATTAACGATGTCAACCAAGAGTAAGCATTTATAACCATGCTAGAGCATCTTCAATTATCTTTATGGAAACTGATTCTCTGTGGGCAAAGGTGCTCTGGGTGAGATACGGGGACCCTTCATCTTGGTCAGCACCGTGGCCAATGAAATTAATTGATGGTGGTCCTTCTTCCTCTTGGTGGAGTGACTTAGGCAGTTTAGAAGGGGAAAAGTCTCTAAAAAAGGATTGGCTGTCAAATGGGCTTTCTAGGAAGTTGGGGAATGGGGAATTAATCTCATTTTGGAATGAGTCCTGGGTGGGTTCGTTGCCTCTGTCTATGTTGTTCAACAGATTATATCTCCTATCTTTGAGTAAAGAAGCAAAAATTGCTCAAATGGGGGTATGGAGGGATGGGAAGTGGTGTTGGAAGCTAAATTGGAGGAGACGCCTATTTGTTTGGGAGGAAACATTAGTTGAGAATCTGATGGTATTATTGTCAGATAAAAATCCAGGGTCTGCAGGGTCTGATTCGTGGAGGTGGAGGTGGAATTCAGAAGAAAGCTACACAGTTAAATCAGCCTACAAGTGTATTTCGGAAGTGGGGGGGCAGCAGCAAGTTCTCTTACACAAACTGCTATGGGACAAATCTGTCCCACTCAAAGTGGGATCTTTTTGTTGGAGAGCCACCTTAGATAAGATCCCAACATTATTCAACTTGGTAAAGAGAGGTATTGATGTTAACAACAATCCAATTCTGTGCTGTTTCTGCAATGAAGAAACCGAAACCACAACACATCTTTTCCTATCCTGTAATTTTGCATATTCAATTTGGATGCATATTTACCGATGGTTGGGTGTGGAAACTGCATTATCATGTAATCTTGCAGAGCTGTCACAGCAACATGATGGGCTTTTCGTGGGTAGGAAGCTGAAAAAGGTGTGGAGGATGATTTGGTTTGCCATTATTTGGAACATTTGGTTGATTAGGAATGATGCTATATTCTCTCAGGGACAAAAAGATTATGATAGGTGTATAGAGTTGATCAAAATCAGCATTTGGAGTTGGAGTCAAGCAAAACTACAACAAGGAAGCTTTTCATTCTTGGAT
Source organism: Echinosophora koreensis (assembly GCA_035048595.1). Classification (NCBI taxonomy): domain Eukaryota; kingdom Viridiplantae; phylum Streptophyta; class Magnoliopsida; order Fabales; family Fabaceae; genus Echinosophora; species Echinosophora koreensis. Next base: position 2,048,465 of record JAPCYP010000058.1, on the reverse strand, counting down.
TGGAATTTAAACCCGAAAGCTTGTCTACACTATGCAACATAGGAAAGATACTGCCACTGCTATTCCTACACATGTTTGGGACTTAGTTTTTTTACATTTTGTTTGGATATGTTTTAGGACACATCCTATAAAAACTTTGTCTCTGGGGTGGTTACTGCACTGGCTGGTACATATGTATGGGTCTGTCTGTTACTTCTTTTTACTTTCAATTTGATTTCTTTGTTGTAATGGGTTTGAGTACTCCTTGTACTCTTATCTAATACACTTTGGTTTATCAAAAAAAAGAGAGACCAATAGTATCAGATAAGAGCAGCTGTGGAGTATCCGTAAATTTAATCCAAACAAAAGTAACAAAGGCCACCATGTTTGAGCATCTTCCAAAAACTTGAGTTACATGAACAACATGTTCGTCTCCTCTCAAATCAATTGCAATCTCCACTTGTTGATCTACATGGTTTTAATGAAAAGTCAAATCATATTCAAGGACTATTAAACAATAAAGACTTAAAAGATAAACTTATTACAAGGATTCAAAACAAAATTGAAAGTATAGGACATTTACGCAACTAAACAATTTCGAGATTACAAATATTGTATCTGTGTTAACAGTTTAAGGATTACAAACAATTTCGTGATTACAAATTATGTATCTAAGGATATTTACCCATTTAATCTAACAAACATGTCGTTAACAGTTTATCAAAACACTGCTAGAAATCTTCTGATTACCTGCAGATTTTGCTACGGATTTTGCTCAAAAATTCGCAGGAAACAGATTTCATGCGGATTCCTACAAATTTCTACCTATAGGTAATATCTTTGCGGGTATTTTACTGTGGATTTTAAAATCCGTAAGAAATTTCCTGCGGATTTTCTTGTGAAAAATTTAAATATACAAGAAATTCCTAATAATTTAATTCTATAGGAACAAACGTTATTTATGAAAAAATTGCAGCAAAATTTGTAGGAAATTCCTACAAAAAAATCCACAGGAAAATTCACAAGTAATCCATGAATTTCTAGTAGTGAAAGAATTACGAGAACTTTCAAAAAATCTATGTATTTAGCACTAAAATCTACCAGAGCCTAAACGTTATAGACCACATATAAGTGTGTCATGATCTAATAACTGTTTTACTTAATTTTACTGATAAAACTTTAACTTCAAATGATAATTTGAAATTATAACCATGTACACTCCTTAAGCTAGAGTTGTCAATTCGCCAGCCCAGTCCATTTGGGCCAGTCCACAACGAGCCACTATATTTTCAAGTTAGATTGTGCTGGGCCAATTTAATTTTGGGCTAGTAATCAGGACCGGCCCAACTCCTTTTGAGGCCTAAATCGAACTCTAAAAGTGAGGCCTTTTTAAAGAAAATAATAATATTTTAATAAAATTGTTTGCTTTGAAAAATTTATCTATAGCCCCCTTTTTTGTGATTCAGTTAAAGCGTCAACTCTTTTCTTTTTCTGTTTTAAGCTTTGAATAACCTAATTCAAACTTTCGAGTTGACATTTATATATTTTAAAATAAAAGCAATGACCATTTCACGAAATAAACTTAACGAAAATAAAAACTAAAGAGAAAAAGTTAGAAAAATGGAACCTGATTGCCAAGAAATTATTTAATATAAAAATTATGGGTGCTTGTTAGGCCAAATGCAACGGGAACAAATACAAGATTTTTGCAATAAAAGGAGAAAATAATTTGCCATTTTATTATTAGTTTATATAAAAAAAAATTTAAAATGCTACATATTACACGATAATAACCACACAAAGTGACAAAATAAAAGCCTATTGTGTACAATAACAACACACTCAAACAGCCTCCATTAATTTATTATTTAAACAATGAAGATGTGACATTAGTCGGTACTAATATCTCTCACCTTCACAAATGATAATTTTACTAGTGATTTTTACTAGTGCGAAACCCACGGGTAGTTTTTCAAAAAAATTAATAATGCTATAATATTTAATTTTACTTTTATTTGTTAACTCTCTCCATTTTTTAATATATTTATATTATGATTACGCACCATAATCTTGATAATAAACAAGCGTTTAAAATGTTAGTTTAATGTTAACAACAAAATAAAATAAAATATACTTTGGTAATGGGTAATAAAAAGAGTGTCGTAATTTGGTATAGTAAGACAATTAAGATAGAAAATTGTATTTTGCAAGAGAGATATAATTAGTGTTTGTTTTTTACGAATATAGTAAATGATTTTCATATTTTATAGTTGAGTAGGACTGGTAATAAAATAGGCTAACCCAATTAAATAATGAATATTGATATATATTATATGTATAATAAATTATATTAGGTTAACAATATATTGTTTCAAAGCTCTATCATATATAACTTAGTTTATATATTTTTATAATAAAGATGCAATCTATATAAAGTATAAATTTTTTCATAAATAATTACCTACAACCTTTTGAATCATTGATTTAAGATAATTATACATAGAACTGAATTAAAACATTAAAAAGGAATGGCAAGGTTATTATCAAAGGAATACACCTCACGATAGAGCATGAAACTATTTTAGTTTAATAAATTTAACATACATAAATCACTAGGAATTCTAAAATTGGCTAACATAATTAACAACCAAAACACATAATAACATGATTCTCTCTCTCTCTCTCTCTCTCTCTCTCTATATATATATATATATATATATATATATATATATATATCATTTTTTGTTTTGAAGACTTCAGTGTAAACAACATTTTTCACAATAGAGCATGGTTCCCCATCACCATCAAGAGTTAAAATCTTAAGACCTAACTTACTTTTAACTCTAGAAATAGCAACGTATAATTGCCCATGAGAAAACACTTGTCGCGGCAAATATAAGCCCACATGTGATAATGTTTGCCCTTGACTTTTATTTATTGTCATTGCAAAGCTTAGAATGAGAGGGAATTGTCTTCTTTGAAATTGAAAAGGAATTGAAGCATCTGAAGGGATCATATTCATCCTCGGAATATACACCTTGTTCCCAACATTGGTTCATGTAGCAACCTTGCAACCAATACATTCAAACCTAACTCATTTACAATCAATCTTGTCCCATTACACAAACCAGCTGATTGATCAATATTTCGCATTAACATAACAGGAACACCAACCTTCAATACTATCTTGTGATTTGGTAATCCAGAGCAATTTAGTTGGTTTAGAAACTCATTAGTTATCTATTTAGGATCAATCCCATTAGTTTCTTCCATTCTACAAACACTATCAGCCCTTAGGTATTCCTTCCCTTCAGCAGGTAGTAATGCCAAAACATGATTGTTGACTTTGTGTTCAATTTCCAAAGTTGGGACTAATATTGCCCTGTCTTCAAAAAAATGATAATCACTGATATTGTCCATCAAATTAGAATATGTGGAACAGACAATGCTTTCAATATGGTCCAAAGAATTAGAAACCAAAAGTTCTCTTGGGATATCAATATCAGCCTCCCTATCATTATCAATACCCAACTTCCCATCACCAATATCAAGGATCCACTTTGCAAATCTGGCAGTTTCTTCTACATCAGCAACATCTGAGGTACTTTACAACCTTATATTTTCTGTTAACTTCAATACTTTGCAATGTCTCCATATTATAGATGAATTAATGGTAGCCATAAAAACATCAACCCTACCTGCTTTAGGAATAACAGGTAATATTTGTCTAAAATCACCACCAAGAACAATAACCTTCCCTCCAAATGGTTTAGACGAAATACCAACATCAACAACACTCATAATATCTTTCAAAATCCTATCAAATGCCTCAAAAGCCCATCTATTAACCATAGGAGCTTTATCCCATATTATTAAACTCGCTTGACGAAGTAAGTCAGCTCTGAAACTATTCTGCTTAATTTGACAACATGAGTCCTCATTTAATGCCAAAGGGATTGCAAAAAGTGAATGGGCAGTCCTACCCCCAGGTAATAATAGAGAAGCAATGCCGCTAGAAGCAACATTAAGAACAATATTACTTTTCGAACGAAACTTGAAAGACAATGTTTTCCACAAGAAAGTTTTGCCAGTACCACCGTAACCATCAACAAAATAGAATCCACCACCTCCATCTATAACAGCAGCAACAATTTCATCATATTTCAATCTTTGCCCAGTATTCAAATGCCCTAAGCATTCAACGTGTTTATCAAACATATGATCTCTATCATAATCAAGCTCCCGGACAATGTAAATGTTTGTAAAATCTGGTAGTTCTCGGCTTTTTGGATAAGGCATAGTAGCGAAATCCCTTAAAGATTTTCCTTGCATACGCAAAAGTTTTTCAATATCAACTAAACACAATGTCTTTAATTGTTCTTGATTCAAACATAATCTTGCATTTAGAAACGCACACATGTATATATGTATATACAAAATTTGGTATATAAATATAGTAAAAAAATGTACAAAATTTAAATTTAAAAAAAAAACTAAAGTAACAAACAAATGAATAACAAAATATTTTTTAAAAAATAAGACAACTTGTAGGAAATAATGATTGAATGATAAGAAGTAATACCTGGATATCGCAACTTCTGCCTTCTTTCATATAAAATACCATCTGCTAATAGCTCCCAAGTCTCTTCCCATAAATGTATTGGGTTATCCATACTATTAGACAATAACAAAGTGACAAAAAGCCTCCTAATATATATCCCGGAAGCCAATGCTGAAACCTCACAAATACCATCAACAAACTCCTTATCATCAGATAATAATCCTAAAGCCGAGCATGCACCTTGAAATGTCTCATATACATGACCATTAACAGTTCTCATGTAACACCCCGTTTTTCATAAATAAGCTTAGTGCTTTCATATATATTATATATATGTTTGTATATGCTTGTTATGTTTGTTTTTGATGCCTAAGTTCATGTTTGGGGGATTATAGCCTTAGAAAGGTTCAACCCTTTTAGAGTCTAGTAACCTGTTTTACCGTTTTGGCCATATCTTGAGTCTAGATGTCCGATCAAGGTGATCTTTGTGACATTGGAAAGCTGAGAGAATTATCTACAAGTCTTATTTTATGTGTTTTTGCCAAATCAATAATCTAGGAGGTCTCGCAAGGCATTCTTTCAGCGCCCCGGGCTTAGAAGTTTCAACAGGGAGCAAGGCCGTGCTCAGTTATTAGAGTCTTTAAATAGAGCAGTTTCGTGAGGGTTACGAGCAAACCCTATTTTGGCACTTTGGGCAGCTTTTGTGGGGCAAAAACCTCTTCTCTCTTCCTCCCCTTGAACCCCTTTGATGCCCTTGGTGTTCTTGCTCTAGTTTTGGGAGATCTTGGTTGGTCTGTGCCAATCGTAGAAGGTAATAGTTCCTTCCCTCTTTAGTTCCCCTTCTTGTTTTGATTTGGGAAACTAAATGGCTAGCCTTTTGTTTGACCAAGGCTTGGAAAGCTAGTCAAGCCGCTTGAGGGAAACGCGTTGGTTCTTCGTTTGGGTTGCCAGTTGGCTTTCGTTGGTTGGAATCTTCATACCAGGTATGGGGAGAAGGAATAATATGGACATGTAGGCGTTGGGGGTAGCGTAAGATAAAGGGTTAACCCATGACCCTATCATATGTTATTGTCTATTTAATGTTAATTGATGTATGTATGATATGATTATAATGTTAATGGCATGCTTTAATTATTATACTGTTTTATGTTAATTATTGATAATGTATGAATGGATAGTATTGGTATGCCCAATTGAGTATGATGTTTAATGTTACCATGAATGTTCATGATGATAATGATGCTATTATGATGATGATGTTGTTGTTATGATAATGATGAGACTGTTATGATAATGATGATGATGTGGTGCTCTGAATGAGTGTTGATTATTGGGGATGTTAATGCCAACAATGACGTTAATAAGACTCTAACCAATTAATATGGCTTATTAATGATGTTAAGACGTTAAAATACGTTAACGATGATAATGAGATTTAAGGGATGTTGTCCCAGTTGGTCATAAGATATGAATATAGTGTGAGAGGTAAGGTTATGTTCATAGGGCTTAGTTAAAGACCCTAGGATTGATTAGTGAGTGTTTTAGGAACGTTAATAACGAAGCTGTGATTAAAGGATTAATTCCCCATGATGATAAGACATGAATATTAATGAAGAACAATTAAGATTAATGAAGAACAATTAAGATTAATGAAGCTGATGTTTGATGGATTAGTTAAAAGCCAATAGGTTGAATCTGTGAACTGCCCCAAAGATTTGGGAAAGGGTTTCTGACCCTTTTTGCCCAGATCAGTACGGCCACGCTCCATTGAACACGGTCGTGCTTAACAGGGAGCACGCCCGTGCTCCAGTTTGAAATCCATAGCAGGGCGCGTAATTGAGCAGGCCCGTGCTCATCAGGCAGCACGACCGTGCTTGCCTGCAAGTCCAGCACGCCCGTGTTGAGGGTGAGCACGCCCGTGCTCACCTGACCAGAACAGAACCAGAATGTTGAAAACAGGGGTTCTACCCCAAAGTATCCAATTAATGAAAGAAGACACCAGATGAAGAAAAGATGAGTTAGATAACTTAGAGATGTTGTTTTGTACCTTGGTAGCCGAGTAGCCAAGGGGGCCTTGATGCTTAATGGTCAAGGTGTTGAGCTCTGTACCTGATCAGTCAGAGTGTTAATAATTAAAGTGGAAAGATGTTGTTCTGTACCTTGGTAGCCTAGTGTTCGCTCCAAAAGGGGCCTCGATAGCCGAGTGGTCGAGGTATTGAGCTCTGGTGCTTATTGGCCAGAGTGTTGTTGTTCGGTACCTTGGTAGCCTAGTGTTCGCTCCAAGGGGGCCTCGATAGCCGAGTGGTCGAGGTGTTGAGCTCTGGTGCTTATTGGGCAGAGTGTTGTTGTTCTGTACCTTGGTAGCCAAGTGGCCAAGGGGACCTTGATGCATAATGTCAATGTGTTGTTAAAAGATATTGGACCTTGGTAGCCGAGTGGCCAAGGAGGCCTTGATGCTTAATGGTCAAGGTGTTGAGCTCTGGTGCTTTTTGGCCAGAGTGTAAGTGAAAAGATTATGTGATAAAAGAGTAAAGACTAAAGATGAAAGATAACGATTGATGATGATGATGAACTTGGGTAGCCGAGTGGCCCAAGCGGGGGTGGTGATTGTTGGTTGTGCGTTGTATTGCTCATTCATGCATTTGAGTAGTGGAGTAGCGTTGCATCACATAACATACCTTGTTTGGAATGTATATATATATGATATTAATATGATGAAACGTCTATGTTTGATATGTTATGTGTATATGATACATGTTCATCTTGCTAACTGCTTCCATGCCGTTATGTTGATATATATGTTTCTTACTCCTCGTCTTTTGTTGTTGCTTTGCATGTACCCCTTCTTGTGTTATGCAGAGGACGATGAGCAGTTTGCTGAGGAGTGACTCTGAGGAGCCGCTTCTAGAAGTTTAGTTTATGTTTAGTTTAGTTGTTATCCGAGTTGTTTTATCGGATCGGTTATACCAGCTCTGTAATGTGACATTGGGGTTGAGTTTCGTTTATATGTTTATGTTATGTTTTCTTTATAAACATATTTTGGTTTTCCGCGGTTGTTAAGCTTGTTCATGTGGAACCTTTCTACCCATGAACCTTTTTATAAAGGACGTATTTTATTTTATTTTATATCTATTATATGCCTTTTAGTGCTTTATAAATACATACGGGGTAGAGGGTGTCACATCTCAAGCTTTCATAACTGGTACAACCTTTTTGTATATTAAGCAATAATCTCATGTAATAAGACTCTCCAGCACCTGGGGGAACAAAATTTAATCGACCAATCATTTGCCCTCTTTTCCTAGGATGCCACTCCCTTGATTGTGGATAGTAAACAAACCTTGAAGGAAATTTAGCATAAGTCAAATCCATGCTTGCAACATATTTTCGGTTAGCTTGCATCGAAGCTTGGAACATTGTTTTTTGATTTTTACCTCTCTGAAGAACAGTTTCAATGTTATCTTTGTCTTTAAAGACTACATATTGTTGTTTAGGAAGATGGAAGGTTAGTCTTTGAACCGGAGGCCATCTTTCATGGATGTCAAAAGCAAAGAGTCTTCAAATAGACTCACAAGGAGAGAGGTAACGAAAATCATAGTACTCCTTGATCTCATCAATGACTTCATTCTGATCTATATTGGAAACACCAGCAGTCATAGCAACAGTAACACGATCCGGGCCCTTGTTAACATATTTGAATAAATATTTAATGCAATCTGACTTATTGCAATATTCAATATTAATGTGGGCTTGGTACCTCATTAATAATTTAGGATTATAAGGGACCACATATAGATTATCCAATTGAAGACCACCCTTTGCAGTGGTAATTCCAGTATCTCTTCTTCTGTAAACTGGATATCCATCATCATCAAAGGACATATGATCAACAAACTTCTTTGGGAAGTACTTCGAACATTTACCATCCTTCATGCAAGGAGACTCACCATTTACATGATCACATGGTCCATAAAGCATAAAATTTGTCCCCACTTTATGTAACTCTGGGAAAAGATTACTGTCTGGCAATTTAGCTGATATCACAGAATCAATAAAGTCAATATTCTGCAAATTATCCTTGTTTTGTAACCACAATATTATATGCGGATGTGGCAAACCTCTCTTTTGAAATTCGATAGTATACATTCCTACAAAAAAAAAATTATAAGTTATGTTAGTTTATAGATAGTTAATTTAATTTCATAAGAAAAATCAAATATGCAACCACAATATATGTTCTATGGAATTCTACCTACCACCACTTTTCCAAAGAAATCCCCCTTCCTAAAATCATTCATCAATTGTTCCAGCTTCATGTGAAATACTCTACATGTAATACCAGGACGATCTGATGCAGTAAGTCCCTTCGAACTAACATAATCATGCACTTCATTCCACTTCGGGTTACATGTGAAAGTTATAAATAAATCAGGATAGCCAAAACTCTTACATATGGACATAGCATCCTGACAGTTGTTAAACATGTATCGACGACCACTAGTAAAAGAAGATGGAAGTATTACTCGCTTCCCAATAGAGTTTGCTTGCACATCACCTCTTTCAACAGCCTTCTCAATGCCTTTCAAAAATTTGCCTCTTATAACATCTTGATTTTTCCTAATAAAGGACAATCTCTGTGCTTCAACCATTGAGTAAGAATCAACAACGAATTGCTGAAACAATCTTACTTTTCAGCAAAATAGTTTCCTCAAAATTTCTCTCCATCAATCTGAATGTAATAAACTCTCGAACTGAGATTCAAATCCTTGGTTTAGCTGCAGTAGATGTATTATCAATGGTCAAAGGAATATACTCTTGATAACCATCCTCTCCATATGGGAATAATAACGGATATTGCAATGGAATAAATGATTTATGAGTTTCTAAGATATGTTTAAATTGACCACCATGTTTACGTAGTATGATATCCCTGCCACATTCATTAGAACCTTAGTCACCAACGATTAGAGCAGCAACTTCATCCACAGAGGGCAAATTATACATACGGGCAACCACAGGTCGATTCCAAAACAATCTCAAAGAAACATTATAATTTTCATCCTCCTCAAGAACATCCCTAACACGTCTGAAAGACTTCGTTAGAGAATTCCACTGATCCGTCATTCCTAATAATTCCTTCACCAAAGATGGGTCTAATTTTTTTTCCCCAGTATCAGACCTATAAAAATTTATTACAAATCAACCTTAAATAACATGGTTTTTCAATTGAAAATAAATAATGCTAAAATCATATAAAAAAGAAGATTATTATTAATTTATATATTAGTAAATACATACATAAAACACGGCATAATAAATAGCCAAAGTTTACAATTAATATTCAATAATAACATATAATGATGTAAACAAATTTGTATAAAAAAATATTTCCAACAATGAATAAATTGGATACTTGAAATGGGACAAACGATTTGCAACCTCATTTTGTGTATCATATATATACAGTTGTGCAAATTTAGGAGGCTCCCCTTGATAAGGCAACAAACTTCCTATTTGATGATAATTTTGGCCACCAAAAATAAATTGTGAAGGTCCACAACCATAATTCAAAGGTCACTGAACTTTCCCTCCCATTGAGGTAAAGGCAAACATACTATTGTATTAATGTATATTTTCAAGAAAATGAGTACTTCTTGAATCTAACCCATGAATCAAGTTCCAAAACAAGTCTGGTGGTCTTTTCAAATATGGTAGAATAACTTTGCCTTTCATGCAACAGATTGAAAATGCAACACCAAAATATCTTTGCTGTTTCTCAGCACATTCCTCAAACCAAACCAAAGTTCCACAATATTGGCAACAAAAATCCATATTCCCAAAATCAGAATACCCTTGCATTAGATTAAAACTACAGTAAGTACTGAGTAAATACAAACACACACAAGCGCACACAATAGTATGAATAAGTACCTTCATTTTCACCTTCAACAAATAAACTATTCATTTCAGCATGAATATTGGCATCGTTGTTTGAAACTTCAACATCTTTTAATTATATTATAAAGCATTGAGAAGAAGACAAAAATAATATGTTTAAATTAAATGTACCAAAAAAATACAATAGAACAAATAAACTCGTTACCAGGAATATTATGAAAACTAATATTATTTCTTCTACAATAAAGACCCATATGTATAGTAATTTGATGTTGCCCATGAATGAGAGAATGCATCAAATTTAGATATTCACAATTTACTCTATAGTTAAAAAGATTCTTTTGATAAAAAATAATTAACAACATTTTAACAAAATAAATAACTCCAATGAGAGTTACAAATAATTTTGCAATGAAACTAAAAAAAAAAGTAAATGAGATTTAAACTTTAAAAACTTTAACTTAAGTAATAGTTTTAAAGTATCATATAATCCCACAAACATAGGAATAATAAAAGGTCAACAAACAATTACCAATTTCAATAGAACGAAATGGATTTATTGAACTACTGCATGGAACATCTTCCTGAATTGTAGATGATGCTTTAAGCACATTATATAATATTTGTCCTGCATTAAATTACACAATCAATATAGACATGGCGTAAATTAGGTGGGTATGGTGTTTATTTTAAAAGAAATAACATGTAATGTGTATGATTAACAAAAACATGTATTCTCTTCACAACACTTTTTTCTTCTTCTGGTTAGGCAAAGACATTCTCCTTTTTCTAGCATCTTTTCCCATAAATAAACTACTTCCTTCAACATCAATATGGGCATCGTTGGTGGAGACTCCAACATCTATAATTATAATATAATACATTGAAGTGTAAATATATAATTATGAATAAAGTAAATATAATAACAAATACACAATAAGACAATTAATTTCGTTACTTGAAATTATACGGGTATTAACATTCTTTCTTCTACAATAAATATCCTTAGGTATAGCTGGTTGCTGAATTTGATGTAATAGAGAATGCATCTGATTTTGATAGTCACAATCTATTTTTCATAAGAAAAAATTGTTATGTTCACAAACCATGAACAACAACATAACAAATGAATAAACTACATTCAAAGTGGTAAAAAGATTTTGCAATGACCTAAAAATGAGAAAAATGAGTTTTAACGCTTGGAAAAATTATCAAACAAAATAGTCTGTAAATAATATATAATCCCACCAACATAGGAATATCGAAGGTAAAGTAACACACTGACCATTTTCAATAGAACTTAATGGGTGTATAGAACTACTGGATAGAACATCCTTTTGAATTATAGATGTTGCTTCAAGCCCATTATGTAATAGTTGTCCTACATTAAATTACAAAATCAATATAAACATCTTTATTATTAAAAGGAAGGTGGTGGCTGGGGCAATTTTGTAAAATCACTTGGAGTTTATAAAAGTAAGGTAGTATGGGATAATATTGTCAATTCACTTTCTTTCTTTTTTTCACTTTCTTTCTTTTTTTTCTTCCTACTAGCTAGGGTATATTTGGTATTTTATTTAGCCTAATAAAAGAGTATTTATGTTTATATATTTTTTGTATTGTATTTTTTTAATTCTCTTAAAAATGAACCTCCTTAAATCACTACTTAATGAGTCTTTTTGTTGTAGAACAATCATTTTATCTATAGAAAGGAAAAAAAAAAAATTGGAAGAATGAGAAAAGCCTCCTCATTGAAGCCTATAACTCTTAGTCAATGAGCTTTACTTTGCAACTGTAGACAAGGGACTAAATGCTCCATTCATCATAATTAGAGAGGAAGAGGTTTGGAAGGCCCTCGATATAAGATATGCTGCAGCACAACTGCAGTCCAAAGAGGGGGAGGAGCCGTGGAGAGAGTTTAGGAAATACTGTAGGAGAAAAATGAGTTCTAGATGGATGGGCTAATAATTAATAAGAAGATGAACTGACACAGATGTCAAAACAAAAATAAAAATAAAAATGGAAGAATGAGAAAAGCCTCCTCATTGAAGCTCATAACTCTTAGTCAATGAGCTTTACTTTGCAACTGTAGACAATGGACTAAATTCTCCATTCATCATAATTACAGAGGAAGAGGTTTGGAAGGCTCTCGATATAAGATACGCTGCAGCCCAAAGAGTGGGAGGAGCCGTGGAGAGAGTTTAGGAAATACTGTAGGAGAAAAATGAGTTCTAGATCGATGAGCTAATAATTAATAAGAAGATGAACTGACACAGATGTCAAAACAAAAACAAAAACAAAAAAAGTGGAAGAATGAGAAAAGCCTCCTCATTGAAGCCTATAACTCTTAGTCAATGAGCTTTACTTTGCAACTGTAGACAAGGGACTAAATGCTCCATTCATCATAATTAGAGAGGAAGAGTTTGGGAAGGCCCTCGATATAAGATACGCTGCAGCCCAAAGAGGGGCAGGAGCCGTAGAGAGAGTTTAGGAAATACTGTAGGAGAAAAATGAGTTCTAGATGGATGGGCTAATTTTCTCTTTGCTAAGGTTATGTGTAGCCATTCTCTTTTGTAGAATTTTTATAATTAATATAATGTTCTGTTGTTCAATATTTCATTTTCATCTATCCTATAATTAGAAGTTATGTAATGGTTGAGCATTACATAATCCAGTTGATATAGCTTCTAATGGACAAAATGTTCTCCAGCACTATAATATAATAGGTAAGATATTTTCTTTCATACATAAAGATGTCGGCTTCTTCCCGCTGATGCACTTGGTAAGATGTTGGCTTTTCTCATCATCAATTACTGATAATTTCAATTTCTACATAAGGATGTAATATATTTGATGATAAGCTAAAAGCCTAAATGGAAATGTTTGAAATAGACAACTATAAACACGAGAAAGGGGGTTGAATTGTGTTTATCAGAAATTAAAATAAAGTTAAAAACTTTTTGCATGCAGAAGCTAAGTACAGACAGGTGTAAAAAGGTTACACAGACAGGTGACCTGTCTGTTGTAGTTTTCTCAGAAAACAACACACGTATGGATGAAAAGCAGACTTGATAAAAACAGTTTTAACCCCTTTGTTAGAAAGCAGATGATATATAATCAAAACAACTAAAGAGATTAAGGGAAGAGAGATTAACACAGAGATTTATCCTGGTTCACTCTTTAACACAAAGAGCTACGTCCAGTCCTTGGCAGCACCAAGATTTATCCACTATAACTGATCAGGTTACAGACTCCAAGTATTGTTTGCACACCTAGCCTTTTCAGGCTCCAACACAAGTATTCTTTGCACACCTAGCCTCTTCAGGCTCACTCAGATTTGTTTGAGAGTTTGGTTTGTAATAAATACACTTACAGACAGACAGATCTTTCACTAACACTCAGAGAGTGGTTTAAATGTAAAGCTTAGGAAAGTCTGCGTAATAACTTCAAATGATTGAAGAATCCAGAGTGAATAAATGAACAGAGTAATGGCTCTTTAATGCTTTGTAAACTCTGATTGTGTTCATCTTCAATGACTTCTGTATTTATAGCCTTCAAACATTTAATATCCGTTAGAGACATTCCTTGCAACGATGGCTTCAAGCAGAGCTTCATTAAATGCAATATAGTCGTTCTGGGCAGCCATTAATGCAATGGAGACGTTGGTTGTACTCTAACATGAGGGATAATAGCTTTATGCATCGTGTAGACGCCAAATCAGAGTTGTGCAGAGTGCTTTTGTACTTTTGCAGAGTACATTTCCCTTTCTGTGTAATAACTGAAAGTACTAGGGAATAAAGCATGTTGGAAACACTCTTTAGCTAGAAGTTTGTCTCTGACTTCCTAGGTTGCTTGAGAGAGAGCACTTCTGAGTTTCTTGATAAGCGTGAGAGAGAGTTCTCAGAGTATTCTTCATGAGGGGACAGCTTGCAAAAGCTTCCTGTACTTCGAGTTCTTTAACAAAGAACCTTTAGACAAGTTGAAGTGTTAGAGCAGAGACAGGTTGTAAACCAGGTTGCACATAGTCAATAATCCTAGTCAGCAGACAGGTTGAATTTTTGGCTTATACGGACAGGTTGGTACTTAGGTAGACAGACAGGTGAGTTTTGTAATCTTCTGATCTGTACACTAAGTAGATAAGTTAGCAACCACAAATTAGGTTAATTAAATCATTAACCAATGTTTAGTTTTCATCAAAACTTAGGGAAATGCACACAGACATTTTAGAGACTTAACAATCTCCCCCTTTTTGATGATGACAAACATTCAGATGATTTAATGAACCTTTGAAAATATCCGAGTACAGAATAACAGAGAGTAGACAGGTTGATATTTTCCATATGTGCAGACAGATGCATTTGTGTTCAATAAAGAGTATCAGAGCAATATGCAGCAGGTTTAAGTTATCAGAGTATATCAGAGAATTAAATTTTTACCAATTGTTATATTCTCCAGAACACTTAGCATATTAATCATTGTACATATTAATCATCTTACACTTTTCTCCCCCTTTTGTCAGCAACAAAAAGAGTAAACAGATAACAGTGGAGAGAAAAAAGAGACAATAAAAAGGATAAAGTAATATTGATTTGTATTCATCATAAGCATTTCAAATACAGGGCAGTTCCTACAACTACTTATCTAGGCTGATTAAAAAGAAGATACAAGGAATCAACTTTCTGTTCTAACAGCAGCCTAGCATGCCTTTCTGCATCCAATTGTCTTCTGTCTTCTTCTAGCTCAGTCTTAAGAAGATTGAAGCTAACTGAATCCACCATCTGAGAGGAGGAGACTTCTGTAGACAAGCTGGTTGAAGCAGCAGACAGGGATGGATACCAGGGTAAGGCTAAGACTGGGGGTGCCTTAGGTACAGAGAAAGGTGAGGAGACACGGGGAAGGAAAAGCTGATGAATGGTTCTGAAAAAGAATAAAGGAAGAAAAGCTATCTTAAACAGAAGAGTGATTCTGACTGGGTCAAAATCAGGAGAGGGAAAGACACATGAGAGTCTTTCACACAGAGACAGACGTGACTCTTATTTGAATAGGAGGGGGAAGAGGTTGATTGGCTAAGACAGATGGAGGTAGGGGTAAGAGAGAGTCTATGTGAGAAAAGAATGAATTAGACCCTGTGACTAAAAAAAATATCTAGACCTAGAGGGTAACATTACAACAGAGGCAGGATTGTGAGATCCTTCCAATGTTCTAATGAACAACATAATAGGGGGATAAAAGAAAATCTCCCTACATGGGTTCAGAATGTGAGGTGGAGGAGAAGGGATGACAGATAAGTGAGATACACTTGCATTCATCAGAGATTGCAAATCACTCACAAACAGTCTAGATAATATGCCAGATTGTTCTCTGGGAGTTGAGTCCCTGTGAACAACTGTGTACTGACATACATCAGACACGACATCAAAAGATGTTTGAGTGGGGTGAGAGGAGACAGGTGAATGAAAAGGGGAGGCAACAGATAAAGGGTTGACAAAAAGGGCAGAGGGGGAAGAAACAACAGAATCTGGAATACCTAAATGAATGGGAGAGGATGGTGCAGAAGGAAAGGTGAAGAGCTGATCTTCCAAGAGTCTTGCTTTCTTCCTTGAAGGGGACAGAGAAGCTTCTTCATGATGACCAACTGTCTGTGTTCCAGCAGACAGGTCAGCAGAGGTTGCAGTAGCAGCAACAGCAGCAGGCTCTTCTGGAAGGACTGCTTCCCTTTCAGCAACAACCACAACAGGCATAGGGTAGCCTGACCTTCTTTTTCTGGGAATGATTCCCAGATCAAGAGGTTTGATCTCCCTAGGTTTTTCTGAGGGTGGAGATGTCTGCTCCCCCTGAGCAGGTGCTTCCTCTTTACTAGGCTCAGACTCCACTTGTCTGACCTTGGTAAAGGTCTTCACCAGTCTTCTCCTCTTGGTGGGTTGTGCAAAAACCACACCAGATTTTCCAGCCTCACTGGTCTTTCTCTTGGGAGAGGGCTTCTTCAGCTTGAATCTGAGAGGCTCAACTGTCTCAGCAGATCCTTCAGAAGCTGTGGGTTCCTCAGGCCTTTGATCCTGTCTGGCAACCTTTCCAGCAGGTTTCCAAATTCTTTCAGAGATTGGAAACTCTGATTCACCAGTGGAATCAGCAGGTTCTTCTGCTTTTTCCTTCAGCTTCTGCTCAACAGCAGGCTTCTTCTTCTTCTTGTCTTCTTCCTCATCCTCCAGGGGATTCCTTCAATCCCCATCATAGACAAGACCTTCTTGTGTATGGGCAGAACCATACACAAAGTGGACATCAGTTGGAACAAATATCTTATTCCTAAAAACCCTTGTCAGCAGCATTCCATAAGGGTAGGTAGGCATATTTGTCCTTCTGATCAGAGACTCAAGATACATGTAGATGAGATCATTGATGTCTATCTTGATTTTGTGAATCAAGTGGTACAGAGCAAATCTGTCCAACTTGGTCACATTGTCTCGTGATCCTTTTCTGGGCATCACACACTCCAGAAGCAGCTTGTGCAAGAACCTGCACTTGGCCACCATGCAGACAGGCTTCTTGTTCTCAGGGTTGGGAACTCCATATATGGCAATATTGACACTTTCAGTTCCTACCTGATCTTCCCAGTCAGGTCTGAATGCAGTTCCAATCCTTGGGCATCTGGTTGCCAATTCCAGAGAGCTGATAGGAAACTGGAGAGTCACATCAGCTGACATTTGAGCCTTGAAGCTCTTGGTTCCATCAACCACATTGGTGATGACCACAGCATTTCTCCAGAAGTCTCTGACAAGCTTGGGATGAACCAGCTCCTTGATATCAAAGAAGGCTGTCCACTTAGAGTATTCCAACTCTTCAGTGACATCCATTCCCTATTTCTTCATCTGTTGAAGATCAACAATCTTTCCTAGTAGAATCTTCTCAACGTCAGCTAGTCTCATTTCATATTTCTCAGCAATCTCTTTTGGAGACATACGCTTTGAAGATGCCATTTTTCAGAGAAGAGAGAATGAGAGTTTTGGAAGAGAGAAGGGTTTGAACGAGAGGAAGACGAAGACGAAAAGACTTAGGGCTTTTGAGAAGGATAAAGTTTGAAACTTTATGACGATTTGCCTTTTAAAGCAGTAAAAGCAGGAGAGAGAAAAAAGACATTTTTAATTAAGAATGGCACGATATATGTGGGGAACTGTAGCGCCCACTTAGACAAAAAGAAAAACATGGTTTCGAGGTAAAAACTGCCGTGTCCATGATTAGCTTCAGATTAACAAATGGTATTAAATAAATAAATAGATAATAACCATTTTAACAAAACTGTTGGGTTTCAGCCTAGTGACTCAGCAGAGTCAGACAGGTGATCACAGACAGTTCAAAAACTCAGACATTTTATTCAACAATACAATGCATGTTTAAATTATCTCTAATAAATAAAAATCTTTCTTCTGCTAAAGGCTTAGTGAAGACATCAGCCCATTGATTCTCAGTTTTAACAAACTTAATATCAAAGATACATTTCTGAACATAATCTCTAATGAAGTGATGTTTGATCTCTATATGCTTAGCCTTAGAATGCTGAATTGGATTTTTGGTTAAGCAGATAGCACTAGAATTATCACACCATACAGATATATTATGCTCAAAAATAGAGTAATCCTCAAGTTGATGTTTTACCCATAAGAGTTGAGAACAACAACCAGCAGCTGAGATATATTCTGCTTCAGCAGTAGATAGAGTAATAGTTGTCTGCCTTTTGCTTGATCAAGAGACTAAATTTGCTCCAATGAAGTGGCATCCTCCACTGGTGCTTTTTCTTTCTATTCTGTCTCCAGCAAAGTCAGCATCACAGAATCCCACTAATCTGTATTCTTTAGTTCTTAAATACAGCAAACCAAGATTAGTAGTACCAAGCAAATATCTGAATATTCTCTTAACAGCTTTAAGATAAGATTCTCTTGGGTTAGATTGAAATCTAGCACACATGCAAACACTAAATTGAATATCAGGTCTGCTTGAGGTTAAGTACAGTAAAGATCCAATCATACCTCTGTAGACAGTTTGGTCTACCTTTTTACCTTCATCATCTTTACTTAGTTTTGCATTGGTTTCCATGGGAGTTTTCATAAGTTTAGCACTTTCCATTTTGTATTTCTTGAGCATTTCCTTGATATACTTTTGTTGATGGATGTAGATTCCATCACTTGTCTGTTTGATTTGTAGACCAAGGAAGAACTTCAATTCTCCCATCATGCTCATCTCAAATTTTGCTTGCATCAGCTTTGAAAAATCCTTGCACAGCTTTTCATTAGTTGCTCCAAAAATAATATCATCAACATATATTTGGACTATAATGAAATTTTCTTTAGAGCTTTTCTTAAACAGAGTAGTATCTACTTGGCCTCTTGTAAAACCATTATGCATGAGAAAAGAGCTTAGTCTATCATACCATGCCCTAGGTGCTTGCTTTAAACCATATAAAGCCTTTTTAAGTTTAAAAACATGATCTGGTTTATCAGTATCTTCAAAACCAGGGGGTTGTTTAACATAAACTTCTTCTTCAATTATTCCATTGAGAAAAGCACTTTTCACATCCATTTGAAAAAGAGTGATTTGGTGTTGTGCAGCATATGACATCAGTATGCGAATAGCTTCTATTCTAGCTACAGGTGCAAAGGTTTCAGTATAGTCAATACCTTCCTGTTGGTTATAGCCTTGAGCTACTAACCTTGCCTTGTTTCTGACAACTTTGCCATCTTCATCTAACTTGTTTTTGGGCTTGGAGACAAGTGTCCAGACATCATTTCTGGTGAACTGGTTGAGTTCTTCTTGCATAGCAAGAATCCAGCTTTCATCATCAAGAGCTTCTTCAATGTGCTTTGGCTCTATTTCTGACATAAAGGCCACATTGCTTGATTCTCTTAAGGTAGATCTGGTTCTCACTCCTTCTGAGGGATGTCCAATAATGAGATCCTTAGGATGATGAGTTTTAAATTTCCAGTCTCTTTCAAGAGGATCTTGACTTGTCTGTTGACGTGTCTGTTGACGTGTCTGCTCCACTTGTCTGTCTGGTTCTGCTTCAGGTTCTGATTTGGTTAAGTCAGGTTGTTGATCTTCTGACTTGTTTATATCAAGACCTGCAAGATCATCTTCTAGATCTGACAATTCCTTATCAGTCTTTAAGTTATCATTAAATTTGACATGAACAGATTCTTCAATAACAGATGTTCTAGAATTGTAAATTCTAAATGCTTTAGACATTTCAGAGTATCCCAAAAAGATACCTTTGTCTGTCTTAGAGTCAAACTTTCCAAGTTGATCCTTGGTATTTAAGATGAAGCATTCACATCCAAATGCATGAAAGTAAGAAATGTTGGGGTTTTTTCCTTTCCACAGTTCATAGGGAGTCTTCTTTAGAAAAGGCCTAATGAGTATTCTGTTTTGTATATAACAGGCTGTGTTTACTACTTCTGCCCAGAAGTACTTAGGGAGATTATTCTCATTTAGCATAGATCTAGCCATCTCTTGCAGAGATCTGTTCTTTCTCTCAACCACTCCATTTTGTTGAGGAGTTCTAGGTGCAGAGAAATTGTGAGAGATCCCATTCTCCTCACAGAACTGACTAAACTGTTCATTTTCAAATTCTCCCCCATGGTCACTTCTAAGAGTAGAAATGCAGAAACCCTGCTCATTTTGTACTCTTTTACAGAATACTGAGAAAGCCTTAAAAGACTCATCCTTGTGGGTTAAGAAGAGTACCCAAGTATATCTAGAATAGTCATCAACTATGACAAATCCATATTTCCTTCCAGCTAAGCTAGCAACACTAACTGGTCCAAACAGATCCATGTGTAACAACTGAAGAGGTCTAGAGGTTGATACTTGGTTTTTAGATTTGAAACTTGATTTTATTTGTTTACCTTTCTGACATGCATCACACAAAACATCTTTCTTAAAACTAATATCAGGCAATCCTCTCACAAGGTTATCCCTTTTTAGTTTTGAAATTAATTTCATACTAGCATGTCCTAGTTTCTTGTGCCACAACCATCTTTCATCCTCTTTAGACATCAGACAGGTTACACTTTGATCTGAGAGATCAGTCAGTTCAATCTTATATAGATTTTGTTGCCTTTTAGCTGAAAAGAGGGTTTTGCCACTTAGATCTTTAACTATACAGAAATCTTTGGTAAAGGAGACATCAAATCCACTGTCACATAATTGACTTATGCTAAGCAAATTGTGTTTTAATCCTTTAACCATAAGAACATTTGATATAGAGGGAAGAGGAGGTTTACCACCAATAGTACCAATTCCTATAACCTTCCCTTTCTGATTTCCACCAAATGCCACATGTCCTCCTTTCTTAAGTTGGAGGTCTAGGAACATAGACCTTTCTCCTGTCATGTGTCGCGAGCAACCACTGTCCAGGTACCAGCAGTGGTGTTTTCTTTGTGCTGTTGAGGACATCTGCAATAGAGATTATTTGATCTTTAGGTACCCATAGTTTTCTGGGTCCTTTTCTGTTAGTTCTAGGAGTCTGTGAAGACTTCCTTCTTTTCTTATGAAGACACTTAGACATAACATGTCCAGTCTTTCCACAGAAATTACAGACAGGTATGGATTTAATAGAAGTAGATGTAGTAGACACTTTAGAGTGCTTAGTTGATACTTTATGATGTATCTGATGAACATATCCTATACCTTCTTTGTTAAGGGAGTGCCTCTGACAGCCAAGTAGCTTGGTCAGATTTTCTCTACCATTAACAAATTTAGCAAGATCAGAAGTGAGCTCTTCCACTTTCTGTTGAAGTTTTTCAACTTCTTCAGACTGTGATGTATCACTTGAGATCTTAGCTTTATTAGACTTTTCAGTCTTCAGCTCACTGTTCTCCTTGGCAAATTTCTCACACTCTAGAGATTTCTGTTTATGCTCACTGAGGAGCTTAACATGATCTCTTTTGAGAGATTTGAAAGCCTTAGATAAATAGTTGGATTCCTCCAACAATTCTTCATAGGCATCAAGTAATTCCTCATAATCAGAATTTACCTCATTATCTGAATCAGAGACAGTGTTAGCCATTAGACAGAGATTTGCTTCTTCCTCTGTCTCCTCATCAGAAGATGTTGACTCTAGATCTTCCCAAGTCCATCATTCCTTTCTTCTTCTTTTTGAAGAACTTCTTAAACGGAGCTTTATTGAGTTGAGGACATTCTGCTTTGATGTGACCTGGTTTCTTGCACTCATAGCAGACAATTGAGTTTTTGTCTGTTGAAGTGGAATCTTTGAAGTGCTTGTCCTTGTTGAATCTTCTGAATGGCTTATCTTTTCTGAACTTCTTTTTCTGTAAGAGAAGCTTTATCTTTCTGGTTAGGAGAGATAGTTCTTCATCACTTTCAGAATCATCAGGTTCAGACAGGTCAGC
This sequence comes from Echinosophora koreensis, assembly GCA_035048595.1. NCBI lineage: Eukaryota > Viridiplantae > Streptophyta > Magnoliopsida > Fabales > Fabaceae > Echinosophora > Echinosophora koreensis. Next base: position 2,026,628 of record JAPCYP010000058.1, on the reverse strand, counting down.
ATCACTGGATGACTCGTCTGCTTTTAAAGCTTTAGAAGCTTTGGAAGATTTTTGATCAGCCTTCAGAGCAATTGACTTGCCCTTCTTTGTTGAGACTTCATCTCCAAGTTCTTGCTCATGAACCGTAAGTGTTCTAAGGAGTTCTTCCATAGTTAAGGTGGTAAGATCTTTGGCTTGAGAGATAGCAGTTACCAGAGGTCTCCACTGCTTAGGCAGGCTCCTAAGTATCTTTCCAACCTTCTCAGCTTTAGAGTAAACTTTTCCAAGAGACTTTAGACCATTGATGATAGTTTGGAATCTTCCTATCATTTGAGCAACAGATTCTCCTTCCTCCATGAGAAACAGTTCATACTTTCTGACAAGTATGGCAATTTTTGATTCTTTGACTTTTCCTATTCCTTCATGTGTGACAGCTAAGGTGTCCCATATTTCTTTGGCAGAATCACAGGCACAGACCTTTTCAAACTCATCAGGACTGAGAGCACAAATAATGTTGTATCTGGCTTTGTGATTCAGTTCCCACTTTGCCTTTTCTGCAGGGGTCCACCGAGCTTTTGGCTTGTCAGTGTTGTCATCATTCTTAGGAATGAAAGGACCATCTCTGATGACATCCCAGAGATCAGAGTTTGTAGATAGAATGAACCATTGAAATCTATCTTTCCAATCGTTGTAGTTTTCTCCATTGAAGAATGGAGGTCTGGTTAAGGAGGCTCCTTCAGTCTGGTGACTTCCACTAGCTCCAGCAGTCATGTCTATTCTTCAGGATCTTTTACCTCTATACTGTTAGATGCTCAACCCAGAGGCTGAGCTCTGATACCAACTGAAATAGACAACTATAAACACGAGAAGGGGGGTTGAATTGTGTTTATCAGAAATTAAAATAAAGTTAAAAAATTTTTGCATGCAGAAGCTAAGTACAGACAGGTGTAAAAAGGTTACACAGACAGGTCACCTGTCTGTTGTAGTTTTCTCAGAAAACAACACCCGTATGGATGAAAAGCAGACTTGATAAAAACAGTTTTAACCCCTTTGTTAGAAAGCAGATGATATATAATCAAAACAACTAAAGAGATTAAGGGAAGAGAGATTAACACAGAGATTTATCCTGGTTCACTCTTTAACACAAAGAGCTACGTCCAGTCCTTGGCAGCACCAAGATTTATCCACTATGACTGATCAGGTTACAGACTCCAAGTATTGTTTGCACATCTAGCCTCTTCAGGCTCCAACACAAGTATTCTTTGCACACCTAGCCTCTTCAGGCTCACTCAGATTTGTTTGAGAGTTTGGTTTGTAATAAATACACTTATAGACAGACAGATCTTTCACTAACACTCAGAGAGTGGTTTAAATGTAAAGCTTAGGAAAGTCTGCGTAATAACTTCAAATGATTGAAGAATACATAGTGAATAAATGAACAGAGTAATGGCTATTTAATGCTTTGTAAACTCTGATTGTGTTCATCTTCAATGACTTCTGTATTTATAGCCTTCAAACATTTAATATCCGTTAGAGACATTCCTTGCAACGATGGCTTCAAGCAGAGCTTCATTAAATGCAATATAGTCGTTCTGGACAGCCATTAATGCAATGGAGACGTTGGTTGTACTCTAACATGAGGGATAATAGCTTTATGCATCGTGTAGACGCCAAATCAGAGTTGTGCAGAGTGCTTTTGTACTTTTGCAGAGTACATTTCCCTTTCTGTGTAATAACTGAAAGTACTAGGGAATAAAGCATGTTGGAAACACTCTTTAGCTGGAAGTTTGTCTCTGACTTCCTAGGTTGCTGGAGAGAGAGCACTTCTGAGTTTCTTGATAAGCGTGAGAGAGAGTTCTCAGAGTATTCTTCATGAGGGGACAGCTTGCAAAAGCTTCCTGTACTTCGAGTTCTTTAACAAAGAACCTTTAGACAAGTTGAAGTGTTAGAGCAGAGACAGGTTGTAAACCAGTTTGCACATAGTCAATAATCCTAGTCAGCAGACAGGTTGACTTTTTGGCTTATACGGACAGGTTGGTACTTAGGTAGACAGACAGGTGAGTTTTGTAATCTTCTGATCTGTACACTAAGTAGATAAGTTAGCAACCACAAATTAGGTTAATTAAATCATTAACCAATGTTTAGTTTTCATCAAAACTTAGGGAAATGCACACAGACATTTTAGAGACTTAACAATGTTATCTCAAAAGGCCAACGTACGACCAATTATAGACATTTGTTTCAGAAATTTGGCCATAGGAACAAACTTTGACTTCATTTTCATAAATAAATAAAAAAATGTAACATGATCAATATAGGTCAAAGTAAATACTATCTCGCATGAACATATACTACCCTATGGTGAAATTTATACAATCAACCATCATACCATGAATAGGACACTTCCCGCCAAATTAAAAATCACAAGTTTCACTACTAGGTATATATCAAATTACCTTAAGATTATCAACTATCTTCTATTGAAAAAGATTGAAAGAATAGCAGATAGGAGGTTTCTGAATGCCAATGGCCAATATAGCATTGCTTCTGACCATTTTCCCAAATGATAAGGTTGGTGAAAAACCTCAATTTTTTCTTTTCCTTTTCATTATTGATTTAAAACCAGGATATTGAAACTCATTGTTATGCATCTTTCTTTAACATTTTTGTCTTTGATTTTAGCAATAGCTTACCTCTTTTCACATCACAAACACATTATACAGGTAGTAACTCAAAAGGTGAAAAAGAAATACATGATTGCATATAACCTCCAATTCTATATAAATTTTTATACTTTCATTGTTAACAATTATATTCTCATTTTTCACAAACTACTTTTCATGAAAGGATTGGTAAACCTGATTTCCACTATATTGTGCTTCAAACTTTATTCTACATTCTTATTAGTAGAATAGCAATTACTAATATTTTATTGGTCAAATCAATAATAACTATTACTAAAAAAAAATTAAAAACATGTACAAGTAGATGAAAATTTAAATAATATATTTGTATCGTGATTATTAATATTCCAACGTTTCAGTAGCATGAATGTCTAAAGTCATGGCAATTATTATATTATTACTACATATTTATTAACCAATATAAATAAATAATTTTTTATGAAGTGGACTGAATAATTTTGTATGAAGAACAAGTGGACTGAGTAAGAAGCAACGTAAAATAGTTCAAGCTTCCTTACTTCTTCAACCATTTTGAGTGTGTCTTTCTATTAATATGAGTACACTTTGATATAGCTTATGGTGTGTGTCCAGCATGTGGAAGTAGTATTGGTAACATAGATGCCAAAAATGACCGGTTTATAACCAATGACATTGATGAAGCTATCATATGACAAAAACTCTGCTCTGCTTAGATATTGATTTGCATCAATTCCAGTTTTGCCATTTATAAATCTATTATTCTTGCTTCATACAGTGCAACAAAATTATTGGGACCTACTATAATGGATTAGCTGCTCCTTGATATTTTTCTCATCAACAGGTTACGGTTTTTGGTCATCATTTGATGGCTATTCCAGTAGTAATAGGTGACAATAACTTGGAAAACAATTACTTTAAAACTTCCATGCTTAATTGGACTTAATTACAATTGATTTTTTTTTCGTTACACCTTCTGTTGTGGATTTCCTAGAGGTTACAATTTGATTGATATTCTTTGATTCTTTTAATTGACATTTGTTTTAAAATGGACACCCTTAATTGAAAAAAATTAAATGTTTTTTAAATGTTTTTAAAAAAATAAAAAAACTACCTATCTAGATTCCAATTCCAGAGGAAATGAATCTCCATCCAAGTATAGATGAAGCAAGTTTCTTTTGAAGAGCTTAGAACAACACAATAAATGTGTAAAAGCCAACTTTTAATAATATATGTATCATTGTTCATGCTTTTGTCGGTGTAATGTATCTCCACTACATTGGATCATAACAAATTACCAAAGTTAGTTTTGATTATATTACTTAAGTAAAAATATAGGTATTTTTCTAATATTATCACCTACTTAATCGATATTTAAAAAAAAAAAAACATGTTATCTTTAAAGAAACTGTATAATAATTTGAAACATCTATCTTTACTTTTTTCCTTTTAACAAAAAATGAACTTCCACACACTTCCCTAAATTACACCTAAGAACTTCTATTTTTTACCCAACATTGCTTTAAATGTTGCCTTCTTCCATATACCTCATAAATTAACAAAGCCTCCTTAAATTAGCAAATGATTCCTTTGAAACTATTTAATCAATTATTTATAATTGATTTTATATTGATTTAATCAACAAATAAATGATTAACTATATTTATTTTGAGCCTGTTTGTTTAAGATTAAAAAATAAATGTTTTTATTATAAAATAATTTATTTTTAGAGATTTAAAAAAAAAGAAGCAGATTTGTATTTGTTTTCAATCATAAAATCAAATTTTTTTTAAAGTTGTTAGTTATAAAAAAAGATTTTTTTCCAAAAGCTAATGAAAGTTGCTTTTCATTCTTACTACAAATTTTTTTTTATTTTCAAAAATAAAATAAAATAAAATAAAATAAGGAACCTAAAATTTAAAACAAAAAAGGTACAGCATTAAAAAAAATAGTTAAATTTTTTTATTTCCAAAATAAAATAAAATGAAGAACCTGAAATTTAAAACAAAAAAAGGGTACAACATTGAAAAAATAAATAAGCTTAATTTAAATTTTTTTCCTCTAGGTGGATTACATGCTATAAAACACTTATTTTCAAAAATAAAATAAAATAAAGAACCTGAAATTTAAAACAAAAAAAGGGTACAACATTAAAAAAAACTGAATATTTAATTTTCAGAAATAAAATAAAGAACTCGAAATTTTTTTAAAAAAAAAAAGGTGCAACATTGACAAAAAAAAGAAACTGATTTTTTTTTTTACTCTAGGTGGACAACATGCTATAATTCACTTATTTTCAAAAATAAAATAAAATAAAGAATCTGAAATTTAAAACAAAAAAAGGGTACAACATTGAAAAAAAAGTGACTGAATTTTTAATTTTTAAAAATAAAAGAAAATAAAGAACTTGAAATTTAAAACAAAAAAAAAAGATACAACATTGAATGCTCTACGTGGGCTCTAGAAAGAAGCTGAATTTTATATTTTCAAAAATAAAATAAAAGGAATAATTGTTTTTAAAAGTTGCATACAATATATATATATATATATATATATATATATATTGGTACTCAAAAGTTTAGGTGAGTTGGGTCCCGGTGGCTCATCAGGGTCAGGACAAGCCTTAGGGCTCAAAGAGCGCTTTCAGAGGTACTTACAGATTACAATATATTTTTTACTTACTATATTATTTTAATTAAAATATATTAAACAAAGTTAAATGATAAAATAAAGAAACATATAGTAAAATACCATACAAATCATATTTAAAATAGCCAATGAGTTTAATTAAATCATTTAATCAAAGAAGAATTTTAAAATTGATTTAATATTTGATGATTTTATTTATTGTTAAGCCAAATGAGCATATCAAATACCTATCATATGGTTCAATTAAAAAAAACGACTATCATATGGAACAAAAATCCTTATCAATCCATATATATATATATATATATATATATATATATATATATATATATATATATATATATATATATATATATATATATATTTTGATAGATTATCAATCCACACTTGAAAGAATGTCTCGAGAACAATAAAAATAAGGAAAACAATTTTTCATTTATGATGATGAGCTTTTTGACCATGCTTACTGTTTTGGTTCTCATACAATTTACTGACATCTTAATAGATTGGAAATGGGAAATATTCCTCTAATTCAAGTAGTTGTTCAAATGTCTAGCCAACCAATGCTTTCATTAGCTGGTGACGTAATTCAAACACAAAGAATGACAATCTCATAGCTAAACGAATTTCAGAAATTTGTTTGTTCTATGATCGCTAAGGCAAAAAATTCAACAAAATTCAAACACTACTACAAATGTGGTTTATAAAGAAGTCTATCAAACATTAATCTACGTGAGTTACTCTAAAATTATTATATTTATTGATTGTTTAAGTATAAATCATACTCTTTAGTAAAAAAAAAGTATAAATCATACTCCTATAAGTACACTTTAACTCTTATAGGGACTTCGCCAAACTATGTTACCTGCAAAACTGTAACTATCCAGGATATTTCCCTTTTTAAATAATATGATTTACTCAATTCATTCCACAATAAAAATTTCAAACATTTCAATTCAAAAACTCCCTTTGGACTCAATTATTAGCAAAAAAAAAGTACCTATATTTGGTGGATTCAAATATAAGCAAAATCAAACCAATTCAACTCTAATCAATGTCAGTGTTCCAAAAATAGACTTGGTTAATTCATCTTTTACTTTTCCAACAACATTGTACACTCTCGAGAAACAACTTCCGAAGACATGATTGTTATAAGTAAGGGTAGTTCAATCATTATAACTCATTTTTTAACATAAATTAAGAAAATTAAAATAAATTAACTAACTTCCTTAATAAGTATAAAGTTAGTTAATTTTGTTTATAATTTAGTCTTAGTCTGGAAAGACTCCTACTCATTTTGCATTTCTCAGATATATCTTTCTTTAGCGATTCTTTTTCTTCAAAATCATTACAAAGAAACAATACATAAATCCTTATTCATTCAATTAAACAAATATATAAACAAACACTATATTTATTTAAAGGACTATAATACCCCGTGCATCGCACGGGTCATAGTTCTAGTTGTCTAAATAATAAGTGATGATGTATATTATTTTAAATAATAACTTTGAAAGTTTGAATATGGATGGTTAACAATAACCTGTATTCTTTTTACAACGCGTTTTGTTCTTCTCCCTAAGCAAATACATTCTCCTTTTTCTAGCATCTTTTCCCCTAGAGTTAGATTCACCTTTTAAATCAGCACCTTCAATACTACTCATTATGTGTATCTAAAACAAAATATAATAAAGGCAATGTCATTTGAATCCAAATAAAAAAATTTATTTAAATATTAAAAACCTAATAAACCTTAATCTTAACTTCTGTTAAGAATTAAGTAAAGAAAACAAATAAACTATTATTGTGTCCAAATATGTTAACAATTTAAATGGGTTGGAAAATTATAGTTGGAAACAAATTTCCGTGTCGGAATAATTAAATACAATATTTATAGTATAAATGAAATAAGAATCACTATTTTTTTTTTAAAAAAATATTTGGATTGCTGTACGTGGGAGAAGCCTCAACCACTAGGTGAGGTATAAAATAGGCAGATGCTATTTATTATAAAAATTATTTAGGAAAAATATATGAATCAAACCAAATTGGGTGCAAATTTGTTTCACTTTGAAAAACTAAGCTGAAAAAAAATGGTACATGCAGGTTTGTTGTTGGCAAAAAATATCCAAAAAAGAAAGGGAAGCAGATAATGTAGAGAAATAAATTTCTTTAAATATGTACCAATAGTGTATTATTTATTATTTTCTACAATAAATCATTTAAGAAAGAGAGTGGTAAACATTAAAATTGGTTTATGGCCAGCAAATAATCTTTGAGAAGAAGCATGTAGCCATACAAAGATTAAAGGGTATCACAAATGTTGCTATTTAAGCAAGTGCAATAAATATTAAAAGATACCGAATCACCTAATTCAAAGTGAAAAAAGAGTAGGAGGATAGATCAACAAAATAACCCTAAAAGTTGGAAAACCAATTTACCATAAGACCTAATACTATTAATCATATAACTTGTTGTAGAAACCCAGGAAATGGAATATAACTAATAATCAAGAAAAAGTGATGAATGGTAGCTTACGTGAGATAAGTTGATGCAGGTCAGTGAAGATAAAACATCAATATGGAAGCATCATGGAGGCAGCATAATACGTAAGCTGGAAGATGTAACACCCTGTTTTTTCCGTTAAGTGCTTTTGTATGCTTGTTTAGTCGGTTAAGCCTTAAGACTTAACTTGAGGGCAAAGTAGGACTTCTAGGCTAGAAACCCCTTCTCTTAGGCTTGTGTCTTGTGACTTTCTGAGTCACAAGCACGGCCGTGCTTGTTAAGGAGCACGACCGTGCTCATTGTTAGTGAGCGTCTCGCTGACGCTGAGTTGAGCACGCCCATGCTCAACAGTGAGCACGCCAGTGCTCAAGTGCGAGTCGCGCCTAGAAGACACTAAGTTGAGCACGCCCGTGCTCAAGCTTGCGTCTTTATAAGCAGAACAGTGATCGAGGGTTTACGTCATAAACCCTATTCTATCAGCAGCAGCTTCCCCAGTGCGGCTGCAACCCCTTACATTCCCTATTTCCTCTAAATTCCTTTCGTTATTGGAGTAGTGGAGACCCTTGGGAGCATCTAGTTCGTCAGTGTTGATCACTATAGGTAATGGTTCCTTCCCCTTAGAGTTTCCTTCTTCTATTTTTTAGATTTGGGAAACTAATTGGTTAATGTTTTGTTTGACCAAGGCTTGGAAAGTTAACTGAGCCGCTCGAGGAACGTGTGGGTTACCGTTTGAGCAATCGCTACCGAATTCTTCATGCCTTGTATGGGGGAAGAATAATGTATGCTCTAGGATAGGGAATAGCGTAAGATGAGGGGTTCCCATAGCCCCGTTAAATGTTAATTGTTATGTTAACTGTTATACCTAGACTATTATGTTTATTATTATTGATGCCATGATCTGCCTGGTTGTATGAATTTTTATTATAATATTAATTGGTTGTTATAACGTTGAATATGATCGTTATGTTGATGTTGTTATTGGTTGAATGATGTTGGTTGAGTTGGACTATTAATAAGACCCTAAGTGATTTAATATGACTCTTAATTAACATCAGAATTAATGGGTTAATTCCCATTAAGTTTCATAAGACATGAACGGTTAGTGAAAGGTGAGAATTGAGGCCAATTAGATTAGTTAGGACACTAGGATTTGATTTGAGAGCATTAGGGAGTTTTAACTCCAAGAACATAGTTAAATCTGCCCAGAACAGTATGACCCGCTCCAGGAGCACGGTGGTGCTGAACAGAGAGCACGACTGTGCTCCCAGTTAAATTCTGGAAGGCAGGTTGCGCATTTAGCACGACCGTGCAGGACAGTGAGCACGACCGTGCTGGGGGCTAAGCACGCCCGTGCTCCCCTGACTGGTCAGAACCTGAGATTAAAGGAATTAAGGGGTGTCTCACCCCAAATGTCCCCAATAATGTGATAAAACACCAATTGAACGATGATGAGTTAGATAACTTAATTAAAGGAAAATTAAGATGGCAAAGAGTAATAAGCTAGTTAAGCCGGTACCCTTTGGGTTACCGCACGGTTACGCTTTGGTGCTTTTTGGCCAAAGTAACCTCGATGCTTTTTGGTCGAGGTGTTGTTAAGTTGGACCTTGGTGCTTTTTGGCCAAGGAGACCTTGACCCCACTGTTTGGGTCTAAGGTGTTGATGTTGATGTTGGTAATAAGTCTTGGGTGCTTTTTGGCCCAAGCAAAGGAGGTGGTTGACTTGTGTGTTGTTGTGCTCATGCATTCATACGTTGAAGTTGATTAGTGGGGGATGTTGAACATAGGGGAGGTCGCCCTGTTATGATGATCTGGCCCAAGTCTCGGGTGGTTCACCCATGGTTTGGTGAACCGTGCGCCCCCGAGGTGGCGTACCCCATTATGGTACGCCGGCTATCCAAGGGGTTCACCCATGGTTTGGTGAACTGTCGGCGTTGGTGCTTTTATGGCCAATGTGGATATGTAACTCCAAAGTTGACTTCCTGAGATAGTTGGATCCACATGCATAACGGAGTAGTGGAGTAGTGTTGCACCGCATAGCATCTTTTGACTGTTGGCTTGTATTATGCAAATGATGTTATATGACGATGATGCTATGCTTGATATGATGTATGTTCATATTATTCCCTATTTCCATGCCGTTGTTTTTACATGATTTCTTACTCCCTGTTTTCCTGTTTCTGTTGTTGCATGTATCTCTTTATGCAGAGGACGGTGAGCACCCAGTGGAAGAGTGACTTTGAGGAGCCGCAACTCTAGTTAGGATGCTGAGTTATAGTTGTTAGTTTTGTTTAGTTATTAGTTTGTTTTCGTGATGTATCCATATTTTGGATATACCAGCTCTGTATGTGACATCGGGGTTGGGTTTTTCTTTATCTGTCATGTTTATGTTTTATTGTTTTAAAACTATGTTATTTCCGCGTTGTTTAGGTTGAGATGTGAAACCTTTTTATCCAAGTTTTATTTTATTCAATTAAATGCATGTTTTTATATTTCCTCTTTTAAGTAAATGTTTTATATTAACATGCGGGGTAGAAGGGTGTCATATTTAGTGGTATCAGAGCAGTTCGGCCCTGTCCGGACGTGGTATGAGTCTGTTGCGAGTCTTCTGCGTGTTTTGTTTGAATTATCTATACTTGTTGTAGATAATGATGCTTTAGTATTAAGAAGTGTTAGACCTTCCTGCTTGGTTTCCTGTATTTAACAGTTGTCTTGGGTAAATGCAGGAACCAATGGCGGGAAGATGTAGGAACGACCAAGCGATCGCCGATGCTTTGGCACCGCTTGCCATTGCTATTGGCCAGAACCAGAACAACAACCAACATGGAGGACTGGTTGAGTTTCAGGGTCTAGATAAGTTCCAGCGGAACGACCTGCCCAAGTTCAAGGAGCTTATGACCCCGACAGTGCTCTTTTGTGGATGAGGGAGATTGAGAAAATCTTCCGAGCTATGGGATGCAACGATGTTCAAAAAGTCATCTTTGGGACTTTCATGCTATCAGAGGAAGCTGAGCACTAGTGGGAGAATTGTCGCCAGCGTATGGAAGCTGAGGGTACGGTGGTGACTTGGAATGTCTTCAAGGACAGGTTCCTGGAGAAGTACTTCCCAGCTAACGTCCGCGATAAGAAAGAGATGGAGTTCTTGACTCTGAAGCAAGGTAGTATGTCTGTGGGAGAGTATGCGCAAGGTTCGAAGAGCTGGCTAGGTATTACACACCTTATCAGGTCATGGTGAATGACCGGTCAAAGTCTGTAAAGTACGAGGATGGCCTTCATCCGGAGATCAGGCAGGCGATCAGCTATCAGGAGATCCGAGTCTTTCCAGTTCTGGTGAACAAGTGTAGGATCTTCGAGGATGCCTACAAGTTCAGGGTGGCGAGTCGCAAGGGTTCAGATGTTCAGAGCAGTAAGAATGATGATCGGAAAGACGAGGTGAGGCAGCATCTAACTCCAGTCGGCCGAGATTTCAAGCAGAGTGGCAAGGGGCCACAGTTTTCTCAAGATAGGTCCAGAGGTGGTAATTCCAACGCCTCTAGGCCCAGGAAGTACAGCGCACCGGATCACTTCACAATCCAGTGTAAGGAACCAGACGTCATCTGCTTTAGGTGTGGCAAGTCTGGCCACATCAGCCGGGAGTGTAGCGAAGTGAAGCCAGAGCCACAGAGTGCTAGCAGGGACCAGAGACCCCAAGTCAATCGTCTGAAGACCATTGGGAGAGTTTTTACTCTTAGTGGGAGTGGAGCCTCCGAGTCTGAAGACTTAACCCAAGGTACGTACTTAATTGGTAAAAGTTTAATTAATCAAGGTGATAGAAATTTCGAGGACGAAATTTTTATAAGGGGGTGGAATTGTAACACCCTATTTTCGGTTAAGTGCTTTTGTATGCTTGTTTGGTCGGTTAAGCCTTAAGACTTAACTTGAGGGCTAAGTGAGACTTCTAGGCTAGAAATCCCTTCTCTTAGGCTTGTGTCTTGTGACTTTCTAAGTCACAAGCACGACCGTGCTTGTTAAGGGGCACGATCGTGCTCATTGTTAGTGAGCGTCTCGCTGACGCTGAGTTGAGCATGCCCGTGCTCAAAAGTGAGCACGCCAGTGCTCAGGTGCCAGTCGCGCCTCGTAGACACTAAGTTGAGCACGCCCGTGCTCAAGCCTGCGTCTTTATAAGCAGAAGAGTGATCGAGGGTTTACGTCATAAACCCTATTCTGTCAGTAGCAGCTTCCCCAGTGCGGTTGCAACCCTGACGTTCCCTATTTTCTCTAAACTCCTTTCGTTATTGGAGCAGTGGAGACCTTTGGGAGCGTCTAGTTCGTCAGTGTTGATCACTATAGGTAACGGTTCCTACCCCCTTAGAGTTTCCTTCTTCTATTTTTTAGATTTGGGAAACTAATTGGTGAATGTTTTGTTTGACCAAGGCTTGGAAAGTTAACTGAGCCACTCGAGGAACGCGTGGGTTACCGTCTGAGCAATCGCTACTGAATTCTTCATACCAGGTATGGGAGAAGAATAATGTATGCTCTAGGCTAGATAATAGCGTAAGATGAGGGGTTCCCATAGCCCGTTAAATGTTAATTGTTATGTTAACTGTTATGCCTAGACTGTTATGTTTATTATTATTGATGCCATGATCTGCCTGGTTGTATGAATTTTTATTATAATGTTAATTAGTTGTTATAATGTTGAATATGATCGTTATGTTGATGTTGTTATTGGCTGAATGCTGTTGGTTGAGTTGGACTGTTAATAAGATCCTAAGTGATTTAATAGGACTCTTAATTAACATTAGAATTAATGGGTTAATTCCCATTAAGTTTCATAAGACATGAACGGTTAGTGAAAGGTGAGGATTGAGGCCAATTAGATTAGTCAGGACCCTAGGATTTGATTTGAGAGCATTAGGGAGTTTTAACTCCAAGAACATAGTTGAATCTGCCCAGAAGTATAACCCGCTCTAGGAGCACGGTCGTGCTGAACAGGGAGCACGACCGTGCTCCCAGTTAAATTCTGGAAAGCAAGCCGTGCATTTAGCACGACTGTGTAGGACAGTGAGCACGACAGTACTCCACTTAAGTGGCAGCACGACCGTGCTGGGGGCTAACCACGCCCGTGCTCCCTTGACTAGTCAGAACCTGAGATTAAAGGAACTAAGGGGTGTCTCACCCCAAATGTCCCCAATAATGTGATAAAACACCAATCGAACGATGATGAGTTAGATAACTTAATTAAAGGATAATTAAGATGACAAAGAGTAATAAGCTGGTTAAGCCGGTACCCTTTGGGTTACCGCAAGGTTACGCTTTGGTGCTTTTTGGCCAAAGTAACCTCGATGCTTTTTGGTCGAGGTGTTGTTAAGTTGGACCTTGGTACTTTTTGGCCAAGGGGACCTTGACCCTACGGTTTGGGTCTAAGGTGTTGATGTTAATGTTGGTAATAAGTCTTGGGTGCTTTTTGGCCCAAGCAAAGGAGGTGGTTGATTGTGTATTGTTGTGCTGATGCATTCATATGTTAAAGTCGATTAGTGGGGGATGTTCAACATAGGGGAGGTCATCCTGTTATGATGATCTGGCCCAAGTCTCGGGTGGTTCACCCATGGTTTGGTGAACCGTGTGCCTCCGAGGTGGCGTACCCCATTATGGTACGCCGGCTATCCAAGGGGTTCACCCATGGTTTGGTGAACTGTCGGCGTTGGTGCTTTTATGGCCAATGTGGATATGCAACTCCGAAGTTGACTTCCTGAGATAGTTGGATCCACATGCATAACGGAGTAGTGGAGTAGTGTTGCACCGCATAGCATCTTTTGACTATTGACTTGTATTATGTAAATGATGTTATATGACGATGATGCTATGCTTGATATGATGTATGTTCATCTTATTCCCTATTCCCATGCCGTTGTGTTTACATGATTTCTTATTCCCTATTTTCCTGTTTCTATTGTTACATGTATCTCTTTATGTAGAGAACGGTAAGCAGCCAGTGGAGGAGTGACTCTGAGGAGCCGCGACTCTAGTTAGGATGCTAAGTTATAGTTGTTAGTTTTGTTTAATTATTTCAGTTTGTTTCCGTGATGTATCCGGATTTTGGTTATACCAGCTCTATATGTGACATCGGGGTTGGGTTTTTCTTTATCTGTCATGTTTATGTTTTATTGTTTTAAAACTATTTTATTTTCGCGTTGTTTAGGTTGAGATGTAAAACCTTTTTATCCAAGTTTTATTTTATTCAATTAAATGCATGTTTTTATATTTCCTCTTTTAAGTAAATGTTTTATATTAACATGCTGGGTAGAAGGGTGTCACAGAAGACAAATGCGTTTAGGAGTAATAGGATAGAATTTGAGAAATCAGGCAAGGTATGACTTGAATAGCAACCATGATGATAGGATATAGATAGCAATGAATCTAAAATGCAAGTGGTGTACAATGGCATTGGCAACTAATTGATAGTAAGAGAGGTCCCTGGTAGCTACCATATGAATTGATTAAGCTAGCCTACAGAGTAGCAGAAGTTAACATGCACATAAAGATAGCTAAAATTCAGAATGTCATTGTCAAAGTTGGTTTTAGGAGTAGGTTACTTATCCATCGAGTCAGATTTGACATTAGAAGGCAGTCAATCAAAATCTAATCCATAGGCAAACCTATAAGTTAAAAAAATAATTAAATATGGTAGCAGCAAGTGGTTAGCTTGTTTTAGCTTTATAGTTATGGTAATGTCATATACAGTAACCTAAGGATAACTAAACAGGAGTGGTTTTGTAAAAAAAAAAAAAAAAAAAAAAAAGGAGTGGTTATCCTTGAACTAATATATAAATCCTTGTTAAAGTAATACTACTAAGTTTAAAATAAAATGGTTGCTGAAAAAAAATTAATGTAAACATCAACTATAGAAAGAAGTGAATGGAGATAAAAAGTTCGGATAAATATGGAAACAAACAACAGAAACTTCCATTAAAGTGCTTAGGTGTTTACATACAACTTAATAGCAGCAAGACCATACTCCATTCACAAGACCACACTCCATTGCCCACATCCAAGTATTTGGCAAGAGGGGACAAGTATTTTAAAAAGGAAAGCTACTACATGCACAAACATATTTTACAGTGCAGAGACCTAACTTAAACAAACTTACAATAGAAACCTAAGTTAGGATCTATGTTTGTCCATGGAAGCCTAAACATAGACAGCTTTAACATCAAAGACATCCAAGGACAAACACTTTGACCCAACACACAAAAGGATTCCAATCATCTGACAATACAGAGAACTATGATCACTTGGAGATCCACACAAAAAGACCACATATTATACATATGTGAGAACCTAATCTTTCTCAATCTTCACTGGAACCAGCTCAAAGCTTGACGGGTGAGACGCCCCGACGTCCCATTAAAGAAAACCCATAATATTTAGGACCTAAACGTGTTATTATCGTTAAGCGTATATATTAAAAACGGCGAAAAATTAAAAACTTAAAATATAAACAACATATATACATACATGCATAACATATATACATCATAGCCTGATATAGTACAGTAGAGGAAATCCTATCGGTGGGATCACAATATGCACAAACCAAAACAAACTGAAATAAGCAACGGAAGATACAACATCTCAAAAGACGCACTGGCCATAGATACTAAACTCTACTGCTAGAATCCACGGCTCGTCCTCTAGCACCTGGCTCATAAGGAGTCCCATCCAATTCCTCCATGGCTGGTTCCTTCGCAGGGTCTTCTCATAACGATCACATAACCAAAGATACACCATAGAGAAAACAGGGGAGAAGAAACATACTGTTATCAAAAACGGAAAAGGATTCATAACATAATACCCAATAATAGTACACTAATATCCATCACACAATAACGACGTATATAACCATTCATCCTCCAATCACTGTAGCATCCTCTACCCTATACACTCATGCAGCTATACCTATATGCTGACATGGTCATCTCAAATACTATCACATTTTAGTCATCAGTCAAATAAATCTCGGTGCACCCACCAGTTCCCGTTAGAGGACTCATTCATAGAATGAAACTATTTCCCCCTCCCCGGTGGAGAATAGTCGAACAACCTGATCTCAAATACTATCACATTTTAGTCATTTGTCCGATAAATCTCGGTGCACCCACCAGTTCCCGCTAGAGGGCTCATTAAGAGAATAAAACTATTTCCCCATCCTCGGTGGAGAATAGTCACACAACCTGGACTTTAATAGACCACGGTAGTCTTCCTCGAGCCTCATTGCCCGTAGGGCACTCACTCGTGACTCACCCTGACCTCGTGTGTTCCCCTCACACGGCTGTGATTAATACCACACATCTATATACGCCTCATCGACTCGTATAGGTTCATAGCCTAGTGCATCAACCTTTCATCACCATCTCCTAGATAGCCTCAACAATAATAATATCTCATTGGTCTCATCATCGTACCACAATAATCATCTTGGTTAGGCACTTCTGAACTTCATGTATCATGAACCCCCACATACATCACTATACTCATAATTAATCAAGTCTCAAATAATCTCTATTCACAATAATCACAATCATCATCCATCAATTCAACATGTCATCATTACAATTATCTCCACATATAATAAAATAATACATATAATATAAATATCTATACTCCAATAAACATAGATAATCAAAACAACTCATCATATATCAAACATGTATCCCTAACAGTCAAATCAGTCAATTCAAACAACCTCAATAATAATATAATATATATTATACGTAACGGTGTAAACGTACAATTCCACTATCATCATTGGTACCACTAAATAGTCCCCAATGTGATATTGACATTGTCCGTTACTCGCGCTCTAGTAAGATTTAGGTCGCCCTACACCGTTATTGCATAAAATGTTACTTGGCCAATTCCGACAATAGAAAGCTTATTTCCCCCACCTGAACACCATACGACCTCGGAAACGCTACGAGATCGCTCCCACTCGAATCCTCTCGACTCTATCTCACACCGAAAGAGGTCCCTGAAACTCCGATATTGTTGGTGTAAGCCCTAGTGGCCAATCTATTTTGAATAGATCATAATTTGTATCATGAATTTAATCATATATTTGATATATGAATAAGGCATTCATTTATTATGTTATTAGCTTATAGCATAATAAAGTCCTTAGAATAGGTAGTTCATTCAATGAGATATTAAGTACGTGACTTAATCGTGAGACCTCATTGAATAATAGAATGCTATTCTTAAATATCCGTAGTCGAGTATTATTGTTAATTAGGACGACAATAATACATAGAGACTATTGTGTGAGTAGACTGATGACCAAATCTCACACGGGTCATGGATATGTGATATTAAGTCGGCACACAGGTATAAATATTAGGAGTAATATTTATACCGGATGACCCACTATGGGAATACTTCATAATAGTTATGTAAGTGTCATAAGTATTCTCATGGCGACCATAGTGAAGTAGTCCTTCGACTTGAAGTCACTACGATTCCTACATGAGGAGTTCTAGGCTTTAATACTATCAAACGTCATGTGTAACAGGGTGATCATAAAGGTAGTTATTGGGCCTGCAATAAATCATGTTGAGGAGTGTGAGTGATGTAGACAGGATTCGTCCCTCCTACATAACAAGGGTAATGTCTTGGGCCCCTCGATAGAGTGAGACGTGAAATATGCGTGGCTACGTGGAAGTGGGCCAATATGTGATATTGGGCCCATTTGTGATTACACGTCTACTCGAGATCGATGAACAAATAATTGAACATAACAAGGATGACACTCTTATGCCTTATGTTCAATTAAGACATATGGACGAAGGGACATTTGCTGCACGGTAAATTTTGGTTGCGGCAAGGCTAAAATCGGATCAACGATACTCTCGCTAATTGGGTCGTAATGATGCATTGCTAGATGTCGTTCATTATTTATAATATTTAATATTATAATTAATATTTGATATTATTATAATATTAATATTATTGCCAACTTAGTGGGAGCCTATAGGGTCACACGCATATCGCAAATGCGGAGCAGTTGAATTAATTAAATATGATTTAATTGATTTAAAGGACAATTGGGCTTGTAGTGTACAAAGCCCAATAGGGTAAGCAATTAGGTTAAAGGGAGCTGCCAGCTTATAAAAGGTAAGTGCTCTCCCCTCTAACCTACTCTGGCTAACCATGCCTCCCCGTAGCCATCAGCTAGCACAAGACGCATAGCTCCGACGCCTGTTTGCTCGGGTGGACTGAGTAGAGGTACTGCCCCTTTGTAGCACTGGTGATTGAAAAAGTAAAAACACGCTTCAAGAGGTAAACACAAATAGCCCTTTTTGTGATTCATGTTTTGTAATGCGCGATCCATGGGATGGTTTTCTTCCGCCTTGAGATTTTATTTTAGAAGAGGATAATCTCATGAAAACCTAACAGTGGTATCAGAGAGTATAGTCGTAATTACCTTGAATTCCTATGTGCTTGTTTGCCTTAATTGATAACATGATTTATTGTTTTTGAATATGTTTCAATCGAATATATGTTATGTTTGTTCTTGGATATATATGTTGATATATTTTTGCATACTGGAACATACTTTTGCGCCTGCAATCAAGAGCTAGGCGTTCCATTCTTTTTCAATAAAATTAAAATAAAATAAAAAAATTGAAAAGGATCTGCACCGAATTGTAACGCCAAGATGTCATGTGTTTATGGCATTGATTTCAAAATTTTGATAAAGGGCGTTAGTTTAGCATGACAGTTAAGAATTTGAATTCCTTCTTAAACTCTCCAAGAGTTTATGAATCAAAACGAAATCATGCTGTGAACTGGTGAAGGAAATCCCGTGTAATGTGCAATGTGGATTGCCTTTTTTACTTTTGACCAAGTTCTTTTTTTTAATTAAAAAATGATTTTCAAATTAAATTGACGTGAACATCACGTCAGGGATTTCAATTCTTTCAAATTGTGAGAATTATGACAAGTATGGTATGTACGTGAATTGTGTGGCGTGACTTGATTTCAATGACCACCAGTATGTGTATTGGTTGAATTGGCCTTTAATCATATTATTAATTGGCTTTGATTTTCTTTGGAATTTGAAACTGGATTACTTCAATCTCTCATGCGCTAATTTAATGAGATTTGAAACTTTTGAGTTTCAAAGCAATCAAATTAGTAGCAACAGCGCCGGCCCAAGGGTGAAGCTGGTGAAGTTAGGGCTTTAGGCCTACAAATTTTTTTTACTACCTATTTTAATAATATTTTTTTTACAACGTATATATACCATATTTTCTTCATCTACTAAAAGATGGAACATTTTACAAGATCATATCCCTAGCCTAACTCTTAAATCATTGTCACAAACACGTTGGGAAAGTCGTATTGAAAGTGTAAAAGCTTTAAGATTTCAAACTTCACAAATAAGAGATGCTTTATTGAAATTTGTTGACGTTAATGACGAACCTAAAATAAAAAGTGAAGCTGATTGTTTAGCAACTTATGAGCTTGAAAATTTTGAGTTTTTATTAGGCATGACTATTTGGTATGAGATATTGTTTGCGGTAAATCCAGTTAGTAAAAATATGCAATCAAAAGATATGTGTATCGATGTTGCTATACAACAATTGAAAGGTCTTATTTCATTTTTTGAAAAATATAGGGAAGACTGATTTGAAAATGCTTTAATTTCTGCCAAAGAAATTGCTATAGAAATGAATATAGAACCAAAGTTCTGTGAAAAACGTATTATTCGTAGAAAGAAACAATTTGATGAGATTATTAACAGTGAAGTTGTAAAATCTCCCAAAGAATCATTTAAAGTTAATTACTTCTTGTACATAATAGATAAAGCAATCACCTCATTTCAAAGTAGATTTGAACAATTTAAAATGTATCAAGATATTTTTTGTTTTCTATTTAGTATTAAGAAATTAAGGTCATTGGATGAGGAAAATTTAAAAGAAAATTGTCTTAAACTTGAACATTCATTAAAACATAATAACAACTCTGATATTACTGGATTAGATTTATTTACACAACTAAAACTTTTAAGAGAAATTATACAAGTGGAAAACAATACACCAATTGACATAATTATATAATAAGACTTGATTCTTTTCCAAATGCATATATCGCTTATAGAATAATGTTAACGATTCTCGTAAGCGTTGCTACGGCAGAAAGAAGTTTTCAAAACTAAAATTAATAAAATCTTATCTAAGATCGACAATATCTCAACAAAGATTAAATGGACTAGCTTTATTATCGATTGAAAAAGATTTGTTAAATGAAATTGATTACAATAATTTAATAAATGATTTTGCATCCCAAAAAGCATGAAAGATAAACTTTAAATAAAAATATAATAATTTTTATAATTTTTTATTATTTTATTTAAAAGGCCTCACTTTGGAGTTCGCTTTAGGCCTCCAAAAGTGTTGGGCCGGCCCTGAGTAGCAATGAGTGGAGATCAGTCCAGATCTTGCGTGTTATTGGGTATTACGTGATATTAGAAAATCTTTTGTTTAAAATAATTAAATATTTAAAGTTTAAGGATATAAATAATAATAAAGAGTTATTATTATATTTTAACTGCGGTGTATGGTTATGACCTTAGATTTTGGTGTTATTTATTTTGGATAAATACGACCTGCGTGTCGTGATTTGTTTATTTTAAATACGGCTTGCGTGTTGTGCCTTTAATAAATTATTTATTTATTTAAATAAATGTAATTGCTCGAGTTGAAGAGGAGGCAACACCAAATGATGGCGCCGTGGGAGAGGCTTGAGAAGCTTGCTCGAGGGTCAAAGAATTGTAATAAATTAGTTATTTAATTCTTACTTTTTAGGAGGCCATAACTATAATACCTTATCTTATATGTTTATGTATGAGATGCATGAAATGTATGAGATGTATGTTTGTGTATGTGAAGCATGAAATATATGTATACATATGTGTTTTAAATGTTATATATGTTTGTTAAATGTATGATAACATGTATGTCATGTATGTTGAGAGACGTTTTGTATGAGATACAATACCGGTGAGATCACTAATTAAAAATCACTCAAAAGGAAATATTAAGTTTAAGAGCCTTCCAATGCATGGCACTCACCAAGACTAAAATCGAATGTGTGTAGGTCCGCCAAAGCGGAGTGCATTTTTCTATACTAGTAAGATGCAATGGGACAATTGTAATGTCCAAATGCTATCCATTGGGTCTAACTTAACTAAGCCAAATTCAATAGGAGTGAAAGGCTTAGAGGCGTTAAGTTGGGTTTTAGTCCATGAGATGGATTAGAATAAGAGTTATTCACCCAACTGATCCAAGAGTTACATGAGATGTAATTGGAAAGGAGTTTCCTACCTAAATAACTAAGTTTTGGGAGATCAGCCAAAGTTGACTCAGAACAAGGTGAAATATGGATCTTGATCTCACTAGAAAATCTTCCAAAGGGATTTTCCGAGTCAATGATGAGGGTCATTGATTTGAGTAAAATAGTGGGAGCATATTTATAAAAGACCTTATAAATATGTTTTATCATGATACTATTTCTGTAATTAGAATTACCATGAAATAAAACAGTATAAATTTATTACTGCGATTTGTCCTTAAGAAGGACAAGGTATCCAAAATTAAATTTCTGGATTGGTACAGGAATTTGAGGATTGTCCTCAAGTAGGAGAAAGAGCTATATGTTCTCAAGCAAATGATACCTGAGCAACCAGTTCCTACTAGGATCGAAATGGATGCTTACGAGAAGCATCAAGTCGATGTCCTAGATGTAGGATGTCTTATGCTTGCAACCATGAAGGCACGTGATATGATCATGCACCTCATGAACCACAAGTCTTTTCGACCCTTTTTCAGTTGGGAACTAACAGAAAGGAAATCCCGACAGTTACAATGTTCTTCATATTATTGAGTACATTAAGAAGTTGGTAAAATGAGATTTCCTTTTGGCCAAATGTTGGCTAGCGATATGATCTTGCAATTGTTGCCAGATAGTTATAGTCAAATCATTGTCAACAATTCTGACAGACCTCTACTAGAGACTGCAAGGAAGTTAAGAACTGCCGAGCAGAGTCTCTACAGTAGAAAAGGGTAGACTATTTTGATAGTCTTGAAAGGGAAAGCCTTAAGCCTGCTAAACAAGTAGAAGAACAAGGGCAAGAACAAGTTCAAGCCCAGTACTTCTATCTTGAAGCTAATAGGCAGGGTTGCAAAGGAAGGCAATTGATTTCATTGCGGTTTGACCGAACATTTGAAAACTGCTAGAGATACCAGAAAGAGTATGAGAAAAGAAAGGAAGTGTGACTTCCTCTTTGAGCATTATGTTGTAGAAATCAACCTACTTCAGAATCATGGGTATTTGATACTGTATGTGGATCTCACATTAATGTGAATGATCAAAGGAAATAGGACGTTGACTAAAAGGTGAAGTCAACCTGTGAATAGAAAATGGAGCAAACGTTGCTGCATTAACGGTGAAGTTTTTGACTTTGCCTCTGGGGCTTGTTTTGGAACTAAATAAATGTTATTATGTTCCAGCTATTGGTAGAAACATCAGTCACATGATATTTTCTATGCTAGCACGTTTTCGGATAATGGACTTGGTGTCCTTAATCCTCATATGCCCATCTATAATATAAATGCGAAAAGGGTAAAATCAAGTGATTTGAACCCTACATGCCTTTAGCATTGTTGTTTAGGTCAGATAAGTGAGAAACGTATCTCCAAGCTCCATAAATATGGACTCTTGGAATCATTCGATTATAAATCGTTTGATATATGCGAATCTTGCTTGTCGGAGAAGATGACTAAGGCTCCATTCACCAGGCAAGGTGAAAGGGCCAGTGATCTTTTGGGATTGATACATAGCGATGTATGTGGACCCCTAAACAAGTCAGCTAGAGGTGGTTATCCTTACTTCGTCACATTTACTAATGATTTCAGTAGATATTGATTTGTGTATCTTTTGAAATACAAGTCTGAAGCCTTTGAAAAGTTCAAAGAGTTTTAAGAATGAAGTGGAGAACCGACTTAGAAAAAGTATTAAGGCCATACGATCAGATCGTGGTGGAGAATACTTAAGCCAATAGTTTTATGACCATCTGAAATAGTGTGGGATGGTGTCCTAACTCACACCTCCTGGAACGCCACAATGGAATGGCATGTCAGAAATGAGGAATCGCACCTTGTTAGACATGGTACGATCTATGATGAGTCATTGACACCTTTTAAGACTCTTTTTGGGGTTTTGCTCTAATTACAGCTTTATTCACTCTTAACCGTGTTCCATCTAAGGCGGTTGAAAAGAGTCCATATGAGATATGGACGGGCCGAAGGCCCAATTTGTCATTTATGAGGATTTGGGGATATCAGGTTTATATGAAACGTCTTATAACGGATAAACTAGGGCCCAAATTAGATAAGTGTATATTTGTGGGATATCCTAAGGTAACCAAAGGATATTATTTCTACAATCCCTTCAAGGACAAAGTGTTTGTATCTAGAACTGGAGTGTTCCTTGCGAAGGAGTATCTCTAAAGGAAACAGTGGATGGATTGTAGAACTTGGAGAAATCCAAGTACCACAAAATATTAACCCGCCTGCAATGGAACAAGAATCGATTCCACAAGATGTTGTGGTTGAACTGCCGGTTCAAGTAACACAAGACTTGTGTAGGGCTAACATGCCACATCACCAACCCGAGAGAGATATGGACTTCTCCTGACTCAAAAGGTGATGTGCTGCTCATGGATCAAGATGAGCCTGTAACCTACCAAGAGGCCGTAATTGGTCCAGAATATATAAGTGGCTTGAGGCCATAGGATCCGAGATGGAATCCATGTACAAAAACCAGGAATGGACCTTGGTTGAGCCACCCGAAGGGGTAAAACCCATAGGGTGCAAATGAGTCTTCAAGAAGAAGACTGACATGGATGGTAAAGTGGGTACCTTTAAGGCACGATTGGTTGGGAAAGGTTTCAAGCAAATTCATGGTGTAGACTATGATGAAACTTTTTCCCCGATAGCGATGCTTAAATTTATTCGGATTCTGCTTGCTATTGATGCATACCATGACTATGAAATCTGGCAGATGGATGTCAAGACTGCATTCCTTAACGGGAATCTTCTCGATGATGTGTACATGACACAACCCGAGGGTTTTGTCGATCCAAAGGATGTTAGAAAGATAGGTAAGTTGCAAAGATCCATTGTTGGATTAAAGTAAGCTTCTAGAAGACGGAATCTTCGTTTTGATAAAGTTGTAAGACAGTTTGGATTTATCAAGAACGAGGATGAACCTTGTGTGTACAAGAAGGTTAGTGGGAATGAGATTGTCTTTTTGTTTTATATGTGGATGACATACTGCTTATCGAAACGAAATCCCTACACTGTAAAATGTGAAAACATGGTTGGGGAATTGTTTCTTGATGAAGGACTTGGGCGAGGCTTCCTACGTGTTAGGAATCAGGATCTATAGAGATAGATCGCTGAAGTTGTTGGGCCTTAGTCAGAGTACGTTATGTACTACACCAATTGTCTTGTATGCTTTGAGCATGACAAGAAGGTACCAATTGATATCGGTGAAGGTCACTGAACAGTAGTCAAGAACATCCTTAAGTATCTAAGAAGAACTTAGGATACATTCTTGACAGATGAAGGTGAGGAAGAAGTCATTGTAAGGTGTTACATAGACAGTGTTTCTAAACCGATAAAGATTATTCCAGATCGCAGTCTGGATTCGTGTTTTATCTTAATAGTGGCACTGTATGCTTGGAAAAGTTCCAAAAGTGAAATATTTATAAATTTCATTCCAGAGGCCAAGTATATTGAGACACCCTCACTGTGCCCCGGTGTTTTATTAGATTAATTCTTTCTTAAATCATTTCTTAATCCCGCGCTTAGCGTGAAAAATACATAAAAATTAAAACTTATTTAAATATCATATAACTTCTGCAAATTAAACACATCAACATTTTAATATATAAATACACACCTGGTTAGTTATTACGTTACCAAAACACTGTTGAGGGTATCCTTTCCATAGGATCCCTCACAGGCATATACTTAAACCAGAATTACTAAACAACTGAAAACATTTAAAACGTCTCACAAGACGCACTGGCCATATACTACCTTGACCCTAATCACCATGGGTCACGACTCGACCTCCGGCATCCGGCTCGTAGGGAGTCCCGTCCAATTCCTCCTCGTACATCTCCGACACAGGGTCTTCAAGCACGATCCCATATAAGATAAAATAAAACGTACAGAAAGTGTACAGGGGATAAGAAACTATTTAACATCAAAAGTGGAAAGAGTTTAGCAACATTTAAATCCATAACAACATATTAAACATAATTTTCCATATATCTCTATATATATAAAATATACATATTTAAAACACAACCATCCTCGACAATCGTCTATCATTTTCCTCTACCCTCCATCATGATGCAATGCAATGCAGTATGTATAATCAGTTGTGGCCAGATATCCGGATGTCCATCTCAAGTTAACCAGACTATGTTTCAAGTCCACCAAACTATGTTTCAAGTCAACAAGACTATGTTTCAAGTCAACAAGACTATGTCTCAAGTCCACCAAACTATGTTTCAAGTCAACAAGACTATGTTTCAAGTCCACCATGCAAAAATATCACAGACCATGTTTCAGGTCACCCCCTAATGCCATAACCTCTCATCACTATTTCATAAATAACCTCAACAATAATCACATCTCATCAATTTCCTCACTATATCACAATAATCCTCTTGGTTAGGCACTTTTAAACTCAGATATCATGAACCCGCATACATCACCCTACTCATCATATATCAATACTCATAAAATCTCTAATCACAATAATCACCCATCATATCATCATTCCAATTATCTCCACGTATAATATAACTAAATAATTAGATAAATACATAAATAATATAACAACCAGTCCACTTATCATAATATTTCCAAACAATTCATCACATATTAAGCAACATATCCAAGACAGTCAAACAGTCAATCTCAGTAATAAAATAATATATTTTTAATACGCATTGGCGATAAACATACAATTCCAATATCATCATTGGTACCACTACTTGATCCCCAATGTGATATTGACATTGTCTGTTACTCGCTTCCTAGTAGGGTTTAGGTCGCCCTACGCCATTATCGAAATAAATGCCACTTCGCCGTTTCCGACGTTAAGTGGTTTCTTTCCCCCACCTGATTGACATGCACGCTTTCCCGTACAAGCTCCGAATGGGTCCACGTTACTGCCACGAACCTCATCACGCTGTCCAACAACATCCACAAATCTGCCACCATCCATCCTTACACATTCACCGTTCCGCTTTCCGTCCCGATTACACGTACGAGCAAGGAAGTCAAAACCGGACCGGACCGGCCGGTTCGACCGGTTCGACCGGGACCCGGGACACACAACGGTTCGGTTAGCACGTTAAACCGTCCTTGAGAGAAACCGGTGCCAGGACCGGCGAACCGATTCAAAACCGGCAAAATCGGGCAAAACCGGTCATGCGCCGGTCTGGACCGGTCCGTTAAATTACTGTTTTTTTTTTATAAAAAAAACCCTGGAAACCCCAAAACGACACCGTTCCAAGCCTCTGCCTTTTAATTTCAAGGGTTTCTCTTTCAGCCTTTCAGGTTACTAAATCTGCTCAACGCCTTTCCCTCTTGCTCGACGCCTCCACTGCAGCGGTACAGCCTCCACGAGCGGACGAGTTCCTGACGGCGACGAGCGGACGAGTTCCTGACGGCGACGAGGTTGTTGACGGCGACGAGCGACGAGGCTGCTGATGGCGACGAGCGCGAAGGTTGCTGCGTGCTCCACTGAGGACTGAGGTGCTCCAATGTCGAACCAGGTATGCCCCTCTTCTTCTCCAAGTTTTCTATTCTCCAAAAATATATGTTCATGATTCTATTCTCAAAAAATGAGGGCTGATTGGTGTTGTTTCTGAAAATTTGATATATATGCCATATTGAATGTTGTTGTTGCTGCAAAAATTGGTGTTCATTTTTATTTCCAATTGTAGGAATTACCAAGTGGGAATGCTCCTCAAGATAATAATCCTAATTTATCTATCAATGCCTCTAATACACAGTCATCACAAAATCAATCCCCAGAAGGCTCTACTGCATTTCGTGGGAAAAGTGATCCTGCTTGGGAGCATTTTGGATTTAGAAAAGAAGGGAGAACTAATGTGTATACTTGCATTCATTGTGGAGTAAGTTATAGAGGAGGAGGCATAAATAGAATGAAGCATCATCTCGCAGGTATAACTGGTCAGATAAGCTCTTGTAAGAAAGTTTCTCATGATGTTCGTCACGAAATGATTCAGTTATTGAAAGGTATCAAAGAAAAGAAGAAGAATGAGGACCTCAATGATGCGTATGAGGGGGAAGTGCAAGAAGTTCAACCTTCCCCAAATACTGCATCTGCATCTGCTCCCAACAAAGGAAAAAGAAAAGCTAATGTTCAAATCGGTGGTTCTTTTGCTCCAAGGACAACTCCTGGCTCTCAACCAACTATAAAAAGTGTAATATCTGGCAAGGATGCACGACACAAAGCTAGGATGGCGATTGCTAGATGGTTTTTCGATGCTAACATTCCATTTCATGCAACAAGGTCACTATATTTTCAAGTTGCTGCGGATGCAATTGCTGCTATTGGCCCCGGTTATAAAGTTCCATCTTATCATGATCTACGGGTTAACTTGTTGGGAGATTGCAAGAAAGAATGTCAATTGCTTGTTCAAAGTTATCGAGCCAATTGGGCTAAGAGTGGATGTACAATCATGGCTGATGGATGGAGCGACCAAAGACAAAGGACGTTGATAAACTTTTTAGTTTATTGTCCTACAGGTACAACATTTGTGAAATTTTGAGGTTCATTATTAAATTTGATAGTCCATTTAATTTTTATTTGATAAGCTTTTTACTTTATTATTCCATAGGGATAGCATTTGTGAAATCTATTGATGCATCGGATGTTGTGAAAGATGCCGCGACTTTGTGCAATATGTTTTCTGAAGTTATTGAATGGGTTGGAGTTGAACATGTTGTTCATATAGTGACAGATAATGCAGCTAATTATGTAGCTGCTGGTAAATTGGTGCATGAAAAATATGAAACCATTTTTTGGTCTCCTTGTGCTGCTCACTGCTTGAATCTCCTTTTGAAGGATATTGCTAGTATGCCTCATATTGCAGAGCTTGCCAAAAAAGCTTCAAAGGTAACTGTGTTTGTGTACAACCATATGATATTCTTATCTTGGCTAAGAAAAAGAGAAGGTTGGAAGGAAATCGTTCGTCCAGGAGTGACTCGATTTGCTACTACTTTTATGACATTGAAAAATATTTATGATCATAAGCATGATTTGCAAGCATTGGTTGTGGACAAACACTTTGCTAGCCATAAGTTAGCAAAGGGTACAGTAGGAAAAGTTGTTAGTGATATCATTTTGGGTAATAGATTTTGGAATGACTGTTTTATGATTGCCAAACTTGTAGCTCCCATCATTCGATTGCTAAGAATTGTAGATGGGGATGAAAAACCTTCTATGGGTTATGTTTATGAGGGCATGCAAAGGGCAAAAAATGCAATAAAGGAGATGTTTAAGAATAGAAGGCCCTTGTATAAGCCATACACAGATATTCTTAAGGCTCGACGGGATAAGCATTTGAAGCGCAATCTTCATGCAGCAGCATACTTTTTAAACCCTGCATTCATTTATGATGGCAAGTATTGTGATAAGAGTACGGTCATGCAAGCACTTCTTGATTTATTTGATATACAAGCTTTTTGTTCTGATGTGGCCAAAGCCATTAAAGAGTTGCAAGTGTATCGTGATAGACAAGGAACTTTTAGTCGAGAAAGTGCTCTTAAAGTGGCAAAGGAAATACAACCTGGTGAGTACCAATTTATAGTTTAAAATAATGTTTTATACTTGCATAGTTATGTATATTTGTTGTTTTATTTAACTAAATATGTGTTTTGTAGATGAATGGTGGAGATTGTATGGGGGTAGTGCTCCAATATTGCAAAAGTTGGCAATTCGTCTTCTTAGCCAAACTTGTTCTTCTTCGGGGTGTGAGAGAAATTGGAGTGTCTTTGAACGTATCCATACGAAGAGAAGAAATAGACTTGAACATCAGAGACTAAATGATATTGTTTATGTTGCTTATAACTTGCGTTTGAAGAATAGGTATAAAAATTTCATTATGTCAAAAGTTGAAACCTTACTTTTACTTTTTTTGAATAGCATAATAATTTTGCTTTTTGCTATTTGTAATGTTTTGTTATAGGGGACACTACAAGAAGATATGTCGTGATCCCGTTGATTATGAATCCATTGATGAAGTTGATTTTTGGGTGATTGATGAAGAACCCTCTCCTGAACTTGATATTGACGAGATTGAAAATGCTCTTTATCATGGTAGTGGTGATGTTCCAATAGTTGGTGATTCATCAAGAAACAATGAAGGTTAATGTTTAATTATATTGAATTTGTTTTGTATGTAAAATATTATTTTAGAGTTGAAATTTTATTTTTCTACTTGTTTGTTGTTTAATTAGGTGATGAAGAACTTGACGCTACAGAGTTTCAACTTCAAAGTGGTGGTGATGGTGATGAAATTAGTGAAGATGTTATGGCTAACATGTTTGAATATGAAGGAATCAACCTCAATGAATATTACAATGTTTGATATATCTATTATTAGTTTCTAATGGACATTGTCCACTGTTGTTGAACTTAAATGTTATGGTTTGATCACTTTGATGACATACTTGATTGTTGAACTTAAATGTTATGGTTTTTGATTTGGTTGTCATTTTGAATGTTATATGTTGAGTTATATGACATTTAAGTGAAGTTTATTTTTCAATGTTATCAACTTATGTCATATTAATCATATTATTTTTTTTTTTGTTTGATATTGTTTAACATATTATATTAAAAATTAAAATAATATTATTTAATTATAACCGGTTCAACCACGGTTCAACCTCGGTTGGACCATTGAACCTTGAACCGGTGCCTTCACCGGTTCGATGACCGGTCCGGTTTTGTAAACCTTGCGTACGAGTAACACAATTCGCCGGAAACACCAAATACCAACCGAATCAACAATAGGGTTTCAAATAAATAAATCTATTTGAATCAAGAGAAAAAATCGATGGAAAAACTTACGAGAACAACGGCTGGACTTAGGAGAAATCGGATTCAAAATAAGCTCATGAATCCTAGTGAAAAGCTACCAAAACAGGGCTACTGTTCGAGCTTCATTACTATGGACACAGATCTATAATTATAAAACTGAACGGTGAGACTGAAGAACTATCCTTCAGAAACAATCTCACAAAGTTTCAGCTTGATCCAATGGTTAACGAATCTCAGATCGCAATTATATTGTGACTGGTTTGGTAGTACCCGGGTTGAGTTTCTCACCTCCTAAGCCTACTGTCCGAGCTTCATATCTAACACTCTGGAGGTTTGTTCCAAATTATGACCGTTCGATATGAAGAACCACAAGTATTGAACCTTCTTCTAAAATTTGGGAATGATCCAACAGTTGAAGAGTGTTTGGAGACTCCCTCACTGCAACTGCTCCAACTTGGTTTCAAAGCTTCCATCAAAGGCTTC
Source organism: Echinosophora koreensis (assembly GCA_035048595.1). Taxonomy (NCBI): domain Eukaryota; kingdom Viridiplantae; phylum Streptophyta; class Magnoliopsida; order Fabales; family Fabaceae; genus Echinosophora; species Echinosophora koreensis. Next base: position 1,996,159 of record JAPCYP010000058.1, on the reverse strand, counting down.
TTGCAACTATTGAGATTTCTCTCTCAATTCTTCTCCTCTAATCCGAAGTAGTGGTTGATAAAGAGAGTTAAGGAGATGAGGAATATAACTAAGATAATAGAAGTAAGGGTTTACCTCTAAAAGAAAGTGAAAGAATGATCAAGTTGTGCAAGAACAACAATGGAGTTTTTGAAGAAAAAGTGAAGAAGAAATGGAAGAGATGAGGAAGTGAGTGAAGGGGGAGGGAGGCCACGGTTTTGGGGGTATTTATAGGGTAGATCTTAGGCTTTGTTTGGTTCCTTAAGCTTAGATTAATAGCTTTTAGGAATATTTAATTAATATAAGATTAACCATAGTTAATAGTTAACTTAACTAAGGTTATTTTGGCTAATCATGGTTAATAATATGTGGCTCACAATTGATGGAGGTGTGGCTGATTTTGGGCCACACATAGTGACTCACCAATGAGTCACTGATCCTATCCGTTATCGGTTCCCGGAAATTCCGTACGCAGCTCCGTCATTTACCCGATTTCGGTTTTTGAGAGGAAAATGATGAAACGAAAGCAAAATGAAATAGGTATGGTTTAATATATATATATATATATATGCACGAAATTTAGGACATTTAGAAGGTTTACAACCACATAAAATGAGTGGTTAAGAGTGCGTAGATGTATCTTGTTACTAACCGCAAAAGCTTGGGGTATTTTGGTCATTTTACCTAAAAGTCATGATTACTAGCATTTCATGCTTATAAATGCTTGGTGACTCATCCTCCATGAGTCATCATGTGTGACTCGTTGTCCCGATCTCTTGACGGGTCTCTGTAGTTCCGTTTTCGACTCCGTCGGTTTTCCCGATTAGGGTTTCTGTCTGTTTTTCGATCGAAAATTTTCAAACTAACCAGACTCGTTGGAAATATGATTTAATTATAAACCATTTCGTTCACGAGTCAAAATTAGTTTTTCTGATCATTAAAATCTTACTGTCAGTGAAAACACCGATGTTTTTCGTTCGAACTTTCGCTAAAATTCGTCCGAATACACCTAATTTTTTATTTCTGATCAGAAATTTGGAAAGTAGAATTCCTCACGGACAAAATATAAAAAAATTTACAAATTTCAGTTTTCGGGTCAAATTAGGGTTTTCTAGCAGTATAAAATTATACTGTCAGTAAAAACGCAGACCGGGCTTCGTCTGAATTTTCAACCCAACTTTTTACCGTAACCTTCTACCACAAGAGAGACTATGAATATGATTTTATTTTATTAGAAATCACTTTCTAACTCTCAGATTAAAATATAATTAATTATATTTTAACCGGTTAAACAGCGTGATTAAAAATCAGGCTGTTACATATATAGCTGCCTTAAATGTAGATTTAAAGGCCGTTTGGATCGACAAGTTCATTTATGAATTAGGAATGATTCCTAACTTTGCGAACTCCATTGATCTCGTTGCGATGATGATGGAGTAATCGCATAAGCTATGGAAACATGATCTCACCAACGATCCAAACATATACTTAAGTGCTTCCATCTCATTCGATAGATGATCGATAGAGGAGAGATGTGAAAATGTGCAGAATGACAACATTAAATAATCCGCTAATGCAATCTCTTGCTCAATGGTTGCATGACACTCACACTGGATCATTGGGTGTTAGATTGATGCCCGATTGGCTCTAGTGCTAGTGGGATATTGTTGGTGTAAGCCCTAGTGGTCAATCTATTTTGAATAGATCATAATTTGTATCATGAATTTAATCATATATTTGATATATGAATAAGGCATTCATTTATTATGTTATTAGCTTATAGCATAATAAAGTCCTTAGAATAGGTAGTTCATTCAATGAGATATTAAGTACGTGACTTAATCGTGAGACCTCATTGAATAATAGAACGCTATTCTTAAATATCCGTAGTCGAGTATTATTGTTAATTAGGACGACAATAATACATAGAGACTATTGTGTGAGTAGACTGATGACCAAATCTCACGGGTCATGGATATGTGATATCAAGTCGGCACACAGGTATAAATATTAGGAGTAATATTTATACCGGATGACCCACTATGGGAATACTTCATAATAGTTATGTAAGTGTCATAAGTATTCTCATGGCGACCATAGTGAAGTAGTCCTTCGACTTGAAGTCACTACGATTCCTACATGAGGAGTTGTAGGTTTTTGATCAGCTTTCAAAGCAATTGACTTGCTCGTCTTTATTGTAATTTCATCTCCAAGTTCTTGCTCATGAACAGTGAGTATACCAAGAAGTTCATCCATAGTCAAGGAAGTGAGATCCTTGGCTTGAGAGATAGCAGTGACCAAAGGTCTCCACTGCTTAGGTAGACTTCTTAGTATCTTCCCAACCTTCTCAGCATTAGAATAAATTTTGCCAAGAGACTTTAGGCCATTGATAATAGTTTTGAATCTTCCTATCATCTGAGCAACAGATTCTCCTTCCTCCATGAGAAATAGTTTCATACTTTTTGACAAGTATGGCAACCTTTGATTCTTTAACTTTGGTTGTTCCTTCATGTGTGACAGCTAAAGTATCCCATATTTCTTTAGCAGAATCACAGGCACAAACTTTTTCAAATTCTTCAAGACTGAGAGCACAAATGATGTTGTATCTGGCTTTGTGATTCAGCTCCCATTTTGTCTTTTCTGTAGGGGTCCACTGAGCTTTTGGCTTGTCAGTGTTGTCGTCATTTTTAGGAATGAATGGACCATCTGTGATGACATCCCAGAGATCAAAGTTTGTAGATAGAATGAACCATTAAAATCTATCTTTCCAATAGTTGTAATTTTCTCCATTGAAGAATGGAGGTCTGGTTAAGGAAGCTCCTTCAGTCTGGTGGCTCCCACTAGCTCCAATAGTCATGTCTATTCTTCAGGACCTTTACCTCTACACTGTTAGATGCTCAACTCAGAGGCCAAGCTCTGATACCAACTGAAATAGACAACTATAAACACGAGAAGGGGGTTGAATTGTGTTTATCAGAAATAAAAATAAAGTTGGAAACTTTTCGCACACAGAAGCTAGGTTCAGACAAGTGTAAAAGCACTACACTGACAAGTGACCTGTCTGGGGTATTTTAATAGAAAAAAAACAAGCATACAAAGAGAAAACAAGCTTGATATTCACATTTTAACCCCTTAGTTAGAAGGCAGACAATATAATCAAAGCAACTAAAGAGTTTAAGGGAAGAGAGATTAACACAGCTATTTATCCTGGTTCACTCGTTAACACAAAGAGCTACGTCCAGTCCTTGGCAGCACCAAGTTTTATCCACTATAACTGATCAGGTTACAGACTCCAAGTATTGTTTGCACACCTAGCCTCTTCAGGCTCCAAGACAAGTATTTTGTGCTCACTTAGCCTCTTCAGGCTCACACAGGTTTGTTTTGAGAAATTTGTTTGTAATAAATACAATCAGACAAACAGTTCTTTCACTAACACTGAGAGAGTGGATTAAATGTAAGCTTCGGAAAGACTGGGTAATAACTTCAAATGATTGAAGAATACAGATTGAAAGAATGAAGAAATAAATGGGTAGAGTAATGGCTCTTTAATGTTGTGTGTATTCTTCATCTTCAATGACTTCTATATTTATAGCATTCAAGCATTTAAGATCCGTTATAGACATTCCTTCAAACGTTGGCTTCAAGCAGAGCTTCATTAAATGCAATAGAGTCGTTCTGGGCAGCCATTAATGCAATAGGAACATTGGTTGTACTCTAACATGGAGGATCATGGTTTTATGCATCGAGCAGTAGCGAAATCAGAGGTGTGCAGAATGCATTTGTACTTTGCAGAGCATATTGTGAATAAAGCATGTTGGAAACATTCTTTAACTGGATGTTATCTCTGATTTCCTAGGTTGCTTGTGAGAATGACCTTCTGATTTTCTTGATAAGCGTGAGAGAGATCTTTAGAGTCTTCTGTATGAGGGGACAACTTCCAAAAAGCTTTTTGTACTCGAGTTCCCCATCGAAGAACCTTAGACGAATATAAGAACATAGCAGAGACAAGTTGAAACTTAAATGCAGAAAGTCAATATCCTAGTCAGCAGACAGGTTGACTTTTGCTTCTCCAGACATGTGGTCATCTATGTGAGCAGACAGGTGAAAAAGTGACTTCTTACTGTTTTGATCTACACACTTGATAGATAGGTTAGCAACCAATATGAAGGTTAATTAAATCATTAATAAATGTTTAGTTTTCATCAAAACTTAGGGAAATGCACATCAGACATTTAGAGACTTAAACATAAAGGACTTGAGAAATGTGTTTGATTTTACTCTACGTTTGGAACTAACCAAGTGAGGTCTTAAAGACCAAGAAAAAGGGTGTTGTTTTCCAAAACTGAAACAGTGCTTAGAACTGTTTTTAGATGTTCAAAGGATTCCATAATGGTTTTGAAAATGGTTTCAGCCCAGAGGAATACGCTTGTGTTTTTGGAAGTCTCAGAATTTGAATTTTAAGGGTTTGAAATGGTAAAATGGATCTAAAGTATGGAATTAGATCAACACCATTTTATGAGATGGAAACTGCTTTTGAACCTTAACTAAGTGTCCTAAGACTCCAAAATGAGTTTTGGACCTTTAGGGTTAAGAATCGATGAATAGAAAATCACCCGATTTCCAAACTTAGAGGCTTTTGGCTAAGTTTTAGGATTTACGAGTAAAGCGCGATTCAAGATCTTAACTTTGTATTTTGGTACCCTAAAATGAGTATTAGCACCTAGGCAAATGGTGGTTCTGAGTAAGGAATCGTATTTTGATAGTGTAGGGTTTCGGCCCTACATCAAGTGAAAAAGGTGAAAATTGTATTTCAACGTCTTTCAAAGTGATTAGAGAAACTATTTTGGGAAGATTTGGTACAAAGGTACCTCTGCGTCTTAATTCCAAATGACTTGATTTATTTAAAAAGGTTTTGGTTTTTTGAACCAAAGAGGTGTTAGTCTGCGTAACTAGTATTTCAAGTTATACAGGGAAAAAAAAACCTAAGTCGAGGATGAGCGACTCCCGAACTCAAATCTCTCCATCTTTTTTAAGGCCAATTTTCCTTAAATAAATTGGTTTTCCAAGGTTTTTTTTTTCCAATTAAGGCTCTGTTTGGTAAAAACTAGCGGATAGCGGATAAGTTAGTGGATGGCGAATAGCGGATAGCGGATTAGCTAGCAGGTTGGATTTGAAGTGTTGATAAAACTAGCGGTTGTACTAGCTGTTAAATGTAAAATGACATAAAAAGATATGTTTGCATTTTTTTATATAAATTTTTTATATATATTATTTATATTATTTGTTTTAAAATAATTATCTCTTTAAATTATTTTAAATTATTTATCATTTAAAAATAAAATATTATTTTTTAATTTTAATATTAATTTAGTTTTTATTATTTTTAATAAATAAAATGGAATAATAAAAATAAAATTACATATTGGTATGATTTTTATATGAATTGTATTTTTTATAGATAAAAATATATTTTCTTTTTTTATCTTAAATATAAATCTAAATAGTGAAATTAATTCTTATTTATATATTATGTTAAATGATTAGTATTTTATTTTATTAGCTAAGGATAAGCGAGGAATTTAATTAAGATAGTAAGGATAAACATAGAAGAAAAAATGATAAGCTATATCCTATAAGCTCAAACGCTACTTCAAGTAGCGTAAGGAAAAAACGCTATAAGCTAGTGAAAATACGCTATAATGCTAGTTTTAAAAATAGTTACCAAACAGGACTACTTTTCTATCTGCTATAAGCTATCCGCTATAACGCTAGCGGATTTGGCAAACCAAACAGACACTAAATATTGGTAGCAATTCCTCTGTTTTTATCTTTTTTCGCGGCTCTCGGATGGGACGGTCGCAACAATAATATTCACATTTATTCTTTGAAAAAAGAGAAAACAATTTTAAAAGGTCTTAGCAAGGCGAAGAGAAATTAAAATCTACCTACCAATTATCCCACTATCGAGTCTTGTGAAGTGATTGAGCATCCAAAACAAGCAAAAGCAAGTACGTTTTCTTTAATTGTGAGCATGGACGGATATATGCACATAGGTTTGGGGGCAATTGCCCCTACAAGACAAATTTCTTTCATTAATATATTGTGTAATTTGTTTTTCCCCCATAAAAAAAACTTAGATGTTGCCCCCATATGTCAATTGATCGCCACTCATCTTATTAGTTATATCACATCCACTATTTTTTTAAATTGAATTTAAGAATTATTTTACTTAAGATATAAAGTTAAAAGAAATATTAGAATCCAAAAAATGAAACAAAAAAGTCATAAGATATTGGTCTCTGGTAAGCTTCTAGATTTTTGCTTACATTTTTGTTCTCTGGTAGCTCTCTAGTCTTTTGCTTTCATTTTTGAAGTTGTGATTCCAACTAAAAACATCATCATATATAACTCTTTGGTATGGTGATTTTAAAATTATATGCATATGTTTTGGAAAATCAAAATGTGTAGAGGGAATGGTTAATTTGAAAAAGCTTCGTATATTGTATTTTTGGTCATGATATTATGTATTTTGTGTGAGAGATTGGGCGTAATTACTTCTCATTTAGTGAATTGCTTCTCATTTCTCACCCATGAATGTAGGTTTGAAATAGACATTGCATCATGTTATATCAAGAGTATTTTATATCATTTTTATCTTATTTCATATTTATAATATTTTCCTTTGTAAATATATATATAAACTATTCTTTTGTCCACGCTAATCATAATTTCTGGATCCGTCACTGACTGTGAGACAGAAAGCCATCATTGTGTGGAGAAGTTTAAGGCATCATCAACCTCTCAAACTTGTGAGTGTGTTCCACCAAATTGTTGAGGGTAATAGGCGAAAGTGAGTTATCATTGTAATTCATCCTATTTGGGTGAGGTGTTGAGTGCAATCCTCTAGCTTTAGCATTTCTATTACCGTCTTCCATACTGGTAGCAGAACTACTTTTGTAATCATCATCCACTTGTATGATTTAAGATGGAGGGTATTGTCACCCCATGATGTTGTATGTTCACACTCTAATGGAGGACCACCTATATTGCACGAATTTTCACAAGTCAATCACCCAAAAAAGATGTCGAAGGGGGAGAGGGAAAAAAGAAGCCAAATTGTTTCACTTTTTAATTTTATATTCTATTTTCTGTTCTATTTATAAAATACATCAAATATAAATAGAACTCATATATTTTCGTCTTTTTTTTTTAACACGTCTATTAAATGCTACCTAAAAATGTAGGACAATTATGACAATAAATATAATAAATTAGAGTTTAATTTTGATACACTATTAATGTAGAAAATTTCACTTTTTCAATTAATCACAAATGATGTGTAACTTTCAAGGAAATTATAATTATAGTAATATTTTTAATGAGATAATAACAATTCATCACTTTTTTTTTTATGAACTATCCTTAGTCGGTTACTTAAAACAAGGAATTAACTTTTCGTTTTCGCAATCCCCTATTTAAAGTATCTGCCATCAGGATTCAAATTTGTGTTCTCTTCTTTATGGGGTCGAAATGCTTACCACTCCACCAACCATTGGTTGATAATTTATCTTTGATTCTATAAAATTTCTTTACACTAAAGTGCATATCAATTAAATGCAATACTGAATGTCAAATAAACGAAGGAAATTTCATTTCTTCTCCCTCTTTATTCTCTTTATCAAGTTCTCGTCATCTTCCAAATCATTGTAAGTTTTTATCTATTTGGGAATTTTTTAAAAAAGTTTATAAATTTTAAAATTATTTAATTGAATTCTTGAACTGTATAAAAATGTGTAATTGAGTCCATTAGGATTTCTTTAGTGTTGACAAAAATATAGAGATTCATTTAAATTTTCTTAAAAAATACATCAACTTATTTGAATTTTTCTACCAAGCTCATGAAGCTACAAAAGCACAAATATAAAGGTCGCGTAACATAACTCTAGTGAAAACTTAAGGAATCGTAGCGGAATGTGCATAAGGACTCAATTAATTTTCGGTTGTGTTATTTGAACATTAAAATAGGACAATAAAATTCAACAACAATTTTCATGATTAATATAGTTTAAAAATGTGGTTAATGAAACGTTGAGTTTGATTAATGGATATATCAAGGTGCCACAACTCAAATTAACTATCAAGTGAACTTCATTAATCACGATTTTGAATGTCATTTGTCACGATCAATATGTATTCTGAAACCTTTTTTGAAAACTCTAAAATACTCTACTAACATTAATTAAATGTTTAATTGCACTTTTCGTCCCTCAACTTTTTCAAGTGTGCGATTTTGGTCTCTAAAAAATTTTAATTACACATTTAGTCATCTAATTTGTCAAACTGTGCAAAATCAGTCATTCCGTTTCAACGTATAGTAAGGACTGATTTTGTATAATTTGATAAATTAAAAGACTAAATATGTAATTAATTTTTTTAGAGATCAAATCGTACAATTGAACCAGTTGAGGGATGAAAAGTAGAATTAAGCCTTACTTTTACTTAAACTTGTTCATATTCATTCCCAACTCAGTTGTTTTTGTTTTTTTTTTGTAAGGTAAAACCCTCGGATTGTACCCCCGAAACTCAAAACCCCCCATCAAATTGCAATCGAATTCGAAACCCCTCATTTTCAAAAAGTTGGTCACACACTCCAAGTGTAGAGACACCGCACAACAATGTCGGGTTTCAACTTCGGAGCATCAACATCCTCCGCGACGACACCGTTTGGGGTATCATCTTCCTCTTCGACACTGTTTGGGGGAACGTCCTCTTCGACCACGCAGTTTGGGGGATCATCTTCCGCATCAACGCTGTTTGCCGGGACCTCTGCTTCAACGACGCCGTTTGGGGGATCATCTCCTACTTCAATGCTGTTTGGAGGGACATCCTCTTCAACGACGCCGTTTGGTGGAGGAGCATCAACATCCTCCGCGACGACATCGTTTGGGGTATCATCTTCCGCTTCGACGCTGTTTGGGGGAACGTCCTCTTCGACCAGGCCGTTTGGGGGATCATCTTCCACTTCAACGCTGTTTGCCGGGACCTCTGCTTCAACGATGCCGTTTGGGGGATCATCTCCTGCTTCAACGTTGTTTGGAGGGACATCCTCTTCAACGACGCCGTTTGGTGGAGGAGCATCAACATCCTCCGCGACGACACCGTGTGGGTTATCATCTTCTGCTTCGACGCTGTTTGGGGGAACGTCCTCTTCGACCACGTCGTTTGGGGGATCATCTTCCGCTTCAACGCTGTTTGCCGGGACCTCTGCTTCAACGATGCCGTTTGGGGGATCATCTCCTGCTTCAACGCTGTTTGGAGGGACATCCTCTTCAACGACGCCGTTTGGTGGAGGAGCATCAACATCCTCCGCGACGACACCGTTTGGGTTATCATCTTCCGCTTCGACGCTGTTTGGGGGAACGTCCTCTTCGACCACGCCGTTTGGGGGATCATCTTCCGCTTCAACGTTGTTTGCCGGGACCTCTGCTTCAACGATGCCATTTGGGGGATCGTCCTCTGCTGCTGTAACGATGCTTTTTGGGGGATCGTCCTCTGCTGTTACCACAACGACGCTGTTTGGTGAATCATCAACCCCTGCTACTGCAACGACGCCGTTTGGGTTTTTGCTTACATCAGCTCCTTCGTCTTCAGCTGCAACAACAACCACCACTCCTTCGTTCGCAAGCGCGTTTGCCACTAGCTCCTCTTTATCTTCAAGCTCAATGACGCCGTTTTCAGCAGCATTTGCAAAATCTTCTTTGCCCACATTCAGCGTCACTGGTTCTTCTGCTCCTGCAAGTGATTCCAGTGCAGCCAGTGGAGGATCATCTTTTGCGGGGTTCGGGGTAGGAACTTCGGCCTCCGCGGCTTCCACTGCTTCTTTCGGAACTAGGTTTTCATTTGCAACCAAGGCTTCAGCTACGTCAATGCCGGCTGTTTCGAGTGCCACTGCTCAGACATTTGGTGAGCTATCTTTTTGTAAATATATATGATTACACTATAATTAGTTTATGGCTATTGAAATGATGTTTACTACTACAATAATGCCTTTTATACACCTTAAACTTGACAACTTGGTACACACAGGTTAACGAGGTTCAAAATTGTGGTTAATGGTGTACTGAACTTAGTTGATGGTATAAATCTACATGTAGTAGATGGGTAACTCGATAACCATTAACTGAGCTTCATTAATCAGCATCGATTTTGATATTTTAGTGAAGTTTTAGGATTTACGTATGTTATAAAATAGGGAACTGGTGAGGAATAAGTTACTTGTTTTAAAATCACGTGAGAAGCAATGGGGAAAGTACTGTGGGTAAGTCAAGAAAAAGATAAGTTATAATTTACGAGGAGAGTGTTCATGAAAGACTTGGAGAGGGCATTGATTTTGTTGCTTGAATCTTGATGACTGTTACGTTACTTGGTTTTTGTGAAATTTATGTTGCCTCTTGCAGTAGTGTTTCCTCTGTGGTTCTTTAACTGTGGTGTCAATGTGTCATGAACTCGGCAAATGGGATGAGGGCAGTACTTACCTATGAAGCATCGACTGTGACACGGACACCGCGACACGACACGACATGGACACCGCGACACAGCTAATGTCCAAAACACAGGACACCGGGACACTGCTTATATATATATATATATATATATATATATATTCACCTTCGAAAAACAAAGTTGTTAAGCTTTACAATTTTCATATGATAATGACCCTCACAAAAAGAATACTAAGACTAAGAGGGGTCATTTCACAATGCAGTCCTTACAAAAATAATCCCTAAGATAAGAAGATGAATCATGTTTTATAAAACAACTAGTTAGGTCGTATGATAATGAGCCTCACAAAAAATGCTAAGATGCATCATGTTACTTTATGTCTCAAAAAGTAAAAGATCTAATTTGGGGTTGGTGACCCATGACTTTTTTAGAAAATATTTGTCTAAAAAATATTTAGGGTTGGTGACCCATGATCTCAAAATGCTAAGTAGACTTTTTAAAAAATATAATTTTTTTATAATAGGAGTGTCCGAGAAGTGTCCAACCCGTGTCCGAGCTGAAAAAATATTTTTTTATTGTGACACCACAGAGAGGTGTCTAACATGTGTCCAAGGCGTGGCTGAAGTGTCGGTGCTGACACGGGACACGGCACTTCGAAGAGGTATCCGTGCTTCATACGTACTTACTGATTGTGTACTTATCATAGTAATAACTTCATCGGATATTTTATTGTCATTGTGAGCACTTTGATTGATTAATTTTGAATCTTTAAGAGAAATGTACTGTGTGTGTGAAACTAGTTAGCTTCTACAACTCACAGGGCCACTTTCAACTCTCAAGTATATTTGATGCAGTTTATTATCCAAGTTCATTTGTTTGTGATCTGCAATTTTCTTCTTCTAGTTAGAGGCTTGGAATATTTATTGTTGCATTAGATCCAATCCAGACGACTCTTGTCTTATGAGCTAAATTTTTTTTTCCTCTCTCTCTCCAAATTGTCTAACAATGTTTGGTTACCTCATTGAGGTCGGTGGTTTTTTCTGACCTTGTATGGGGATGTGTCTAACCCAATTCTAAACTTTTTACTACTGAAAAAAGTTTAAACTTTTAACTTGAAGCTAAATAATTTTTTTTAATATCTTTAACGCATCATATACGTTTATTTTAGAGTTTATAAGTTGGTGAGAATTTTGAAGTGAAGTACTGAAATTCGCAGACTTTCCTGTTGCTAGTTGTTAGTAAGCTCAAAACTAGGCACACAGTTACTAAGGTGTATCAAAGAGGAATGAGAGGACTGTGGAGGATCAGACCAGGGGTTATATTTAGAATTTGAGAGGGCTGGAAAGGGTTTAGCAATAGTGGAAGGGGAAAAATAACTGCCTATCCAAGAGACATAGAATGTGTGAGAGCAGGAAAGCATTTAGTTAGTTAGTAGAAGGATAAAAAGTGAAAAGAGTGAGGTAGGGGTAAGGGGTGGGCGAGGAAGAGAATGGGATAGGGCGGGAGAGAACTATGCCTCTCAAATGCCTGGATAATCTACATTTTCTGTAGAGTGAGTGGGAAGAGAGAGTTTCTACGTTTCTGTATAAATCTATCACTCTTACTGATATTATACGGATATCAATGGCAGAATTTTCAGTAATAATACATTTTATTCAGCTATTCTGGCCCAGTCATCTCAGTAGTCCTTGACTCCTGGTATTTTTCGCCTCATCCTCCCCCTCCGGTTTTTCATTCGGATCTTCTCCCCTCTTCTCCTCTTCCTCCGCCTCCGCCACCACCACCGCAAACCCTAGCTCCGCCGCTTCTCCTTTCCCTAGCCCAGCCCTTTTGTCTTTCTCCTTCGCTTCTTCTTCCTCTTCCACCTCTCTCTTCTCCGTTCCCACCGCTACCACCACCACAGCCTCCGCTCCTCCTTCTGGCTTCAGATCATCTCCCGCCGCCGCTTCGTCAGCACCGTCGTTTGGTTTCGGCTTTGGTTCGACGCCGGTCGCATCCGGTGCGGCTCCGGCTCCGGCTCCATCCCTGTTCGGCTCTTCCACTGCAGCGGCTAGTTCAGCCTCGTCCTTGTTTTCCACAATTTCCTCTGCAACGACGCCGTTTGGTGGAACTTCAATTTCCGCAACGACGCGGTTTGGGGGATCATCTCCTGCTTCAACGCTGTTTGGAGGGACATCCTCATCAACGACGCCGTTTGGTGGAGGAGCATCAACATCCTCCGCGACGACATCGTTTGGGGTATCATCTTCCTCTTCGACGCTGTTTGGGGGAACGTCCTCTTCGACCACGCCGTTTGGGGGATCATCTTCCGGTTCAACGCTGTTTGCCGGGACCTCTGCTTCAACGACGCCATTTGGGGGATCGTCCTCTGCTGCTATCACAATGACGCCGTTTGGAGGATCGTCCTCTGCTGCTACCACAACGACGCCGTTTGGAGGATCATCAACCCCTGCTACTGCAACGACGCCGTTTGGGTTCTCGCTTACTTCAACTTCTTCGTCTTCAGCTGCAACATCAACAACTAATCCTTCGTTCTCAAGCGCGTTCGCCACTGGCTCTTCTTCGTCGACGCCGTTTTTCAGCAGCATTTGTAAAACCATCTGCACCCACACTAATGTATCCTCTATGACCGCAACTGCAACGACGTCGTCTGGCACTTCTGGGTTCTCATACGGAGCACCTACTTCCTCTGCAGTTTCTCAACCCTCTTTTTGGGTTCCCAACCAATGCTGCTTCTGCTTCGGCTTCTGCTTCGTCTGGCTCTGCAATTTCTCTCTTTGCCACACCGGCAAGCTTCGAAGCCAAGTTCTTTTCCATTTGCCACGTCATCGGCGCCTCTGTTTTCGACGACCACCACAGTTTCAACCGCTGCAACCAGCAGCAGCACCACCCTGTTGTCTTCTGCGCCTGCATTCGGCATCGCTGGTTCTTCTGCTCCTGCAAGTGGTGCTTCCAGTGCAGCCAGTGGTGGATCATCTTTTGCAGGGTTCGGGGTAGGAACTTCAGCCTCCACGGCTTCCACTGCTTCTTTCGGGACTGGGTTTTCATTTGCGACCAAGCCTTCGACGACGTCAACTCCGGCTGTTTTTGAGTGCCACTGCACAGACATTTGGTGACCTATCTTTTTTGTAAATATGTATAATTACACTCTAATTAGTTTATGGCTATTGAAATGATGTTTACTACTACAATAATGCCTTTTATACACCTTGACAACTTTGGGACACCCAGTTAACGAGGTTCAAAATTGTGGTTACTAGTGTATTGGACCTAGTTAATGATATACTACATGTAGTAGATGTGTAACTCGTTAACTATTAATTGAGCTTTATTAATTAAGATTTTGTGCCTCATTAAGGAAGTTGTCCGTTAACGAGCTACCCATACAAGTACAAGTGTACCTGTTAACTAACTAAGTCCTTTTGAACCCCATTAACCAGCTGTCCTAAGGTGTACAAATAGTATTATTGTTACTACTATGTCTTTGATGTATGGATGAACTTCTAGCAGGTGGTGGAGCTTTTTTGCTTTTCAATGTTATTAAAAAAAATTAAAAGATTGTGTAGGTGAAAAATTTTGCTTCCTTGATTTGTTGTTTGACGCTTCATTGAAATAAGTGTCAATTATTTTGCAGTTGTATCTCTTGTTTCAGCATCGATTTTGATATTTTAGTGAAGTTTTAGGGTTTACATATGTTATCAAATGGGGAACTGGTGAGGGGTAAGTTACTTGTTTTAAAATCTTGTGAGAAGTAATGGGGAAATTACTGTGTGTAAGTCAAGAAAAAGATTAGTTATACTTTACGAGGAGAGTGTTCATAAAATACTTGGAGGGGGCATTGATTTTGTTGCTTGAATCTTGATCTTGATGACTGTTACGTTATTTGGTTTTTGTGAAATTTATGTTGACTCTTGAAGTTGTTTCCTCTGTCTGGTGTCATGAACTCAACAAATGTGATGGGGGCAGTACTTACTGATTGTGTACTTATATCATAGTAATAACTTCATTGGATATTTTATTTGTCATTTTGAGAGCTTTGATTGATTAATTTGAATCTTAAAGAGAAATGTAATGTACTGTTTGTGTGAAACTAGGTAGCTTCTACAACTCACAGGGCCACTTTCAACTCTCAAGTATATTTGATGCAGTTTATTATTCAAGTTCATTTGTTTGTAACCTACTATTTTCTTCAGAGTTTCTACTGTTTCTGTATAAACCTATCACTGTTACTGATATTATATGGATATCATAGGCGGAATTTTCAGTAATAGTACATTTTATTCAGCTATTGTGGCCCAGTCATCTCAGTAGTCCTTGTATTGTTCTGAACTTGGGTTTTATCCTTGTACTTTTTTTTTGTTCTTTTTTCTACTTCACTTCATTAAAGGATTAACTGCATGTTTCATATAGCTTGTGTTAGGGGAAATAATCATTTATTTTTTCAAAAGCTCTTCTTGGGGCTTATATTATAAGCAGTTTTAAGTACAAATAAGCTAATCCAGACACACTTTCAAACCTGAAACTTATTTTTTGCAAGTTGTCCTCACTCTTATAAACTTATTTCTTTTCTCTTCGGAGAATTCTTTGTTTGGAAAAAATGCTCAAAAGCTTTTTCAAACCTGATGTTTGATTGTTCACACTTCACATGAAAACTGATTTTGTAGCGGTAAGCACTTCAGTTTCTGCTGCTCCAGCCACTTCCAGTGCCAGCACTAGTGCAACTAAGATATCATCCTCTTTTGTCGTGGCTTCCCCAAGCGGGTACGTATATTTTTTATTTGGTTGTAGTTAAATTATTTCTTTTTCTCTGTATGTGTTCACTTTTCCTCTCCTCTCTATCTCAATCTCGATTTTCTGTCTTAAATTTCTACATCTTACAGTATGACGTATTGGTAGTTAACTGATGCTAATTTCATTAATTCACTCTAAAAGTTATATGCATTATACTTTTTTATATATAAAAAAATAAGAACACTTATTTGCATTCCTAATGTTTCCCTATTTTTCCTCCATAAATTTTTACTAGTCAGTGTAAAGGGGTGTTTAGGTAAACAACATATTTAAGTGCTTGTTCAATGAGCTTTTTTGAAATAAGCTAAAATGACCTTATTTTCATAAAGCTAATAAGAACTTATAGGAAGGTCATAAGGTATTTTCATAAGTTTAAAAGCCCAAATAAGCTCTTTATAAGCTCTTCCAAATGGTCCACTAAGTCTTTGTGTATCATGTGTACTTTGGTGTCCCAAATTGCACCTTAGATTGGTTATTATGTTACTTAAAGAACAAATCACCCTTATTTCACTTTGCACTGTATTTAGTCTCCTTTATTTTTCGTTAAATCATATTGATTTCTTCAATATATCCATCTTCCTCTACTTTAAGTCATTGTATATGCATGAGGAGTGACTAATAAATCATATGAAGGTGCTGTTGATACTCTTCTTTTTTTTCTTTTTCCTGCTTGTCCTATAGAACTACTTCAGCTGTAAGCACTTCAGTTGGTGCTGCACCAAAATTGCCATCTGAAATCACTGGGAAGACTGTGGAGGAGGTACTTGATGTGTTCCATATTTTTTTTTAAATGCCTTCCTATGTCATGTTTTATACATTCTGTCATCAAATTATGGTTCTAATTAATTTTTATGTTAATGTTAATTTGGCTTCAAAAATAGGGAGGTGTAGATAGTCTCATTGCTCGTTTAGACCGCCTCGAGTCAGGCGTCTATGCTTGTTTGGATTTTCAGGACACACGAATTCAGGGCCTTTACCAGCGGTTGGATGCACAAGACGAGCAGATGAGGACTATGATCCAGATGATGCAGCGTTATTTTGAGGAGGTATTTGATGTGTTCCATATTTTTTTTAAATACCTTCCCTATGTCATGTTTTATACATTCTGTCATCAAATTATGGTTATTAATTTTTATGTTAATTTGGCTTCAAAAATAGGGAGGCGTAGATAGTCTTGTTGCTCGTTTAGACCGCCTCGAGTCAGGCGTCTATGCTCGTTTGGATTTTCAGGACACACGAATTCAGGGCCTTTACCAGCGGTTGGATGCACAAGACGAGCAGATGAGGACTATGATCCAGATGATGCAGCGTTATTTTGAGGAGGTATTTGATGTGTTCCATATTTTTTTTAAATACCTTCCCTATGTCATGTTTTATACATTCTGTCATCAAATTATGGTATTATTAATTTTTATGTTAATTTGGCTTCAAAAATAGGGAGGCGTAGATAGTCTTGTTACTCGTTTAGACTGCCTCGAGTTAAGTGTCTATGCTCATTTGGATGTTCAAGGCACACGGATTCAGGGCCTTTACCAGCAGTTGGATGCACAAGATGAGCAGATGAGGACTATGATCCAGATGATGCAGCATTATTTGGGTCCTCCTCCGCAGTGATTTTCCTTCTATTCATTTTTGTACACAATCTGCTATGCTATTGTATTAAAAATGAATATTCAGTCGTGACAACTTTTATCAGGAAAATCTCTGTCTCTATCTCTTTCCTTTTAGCTTTATTAATTTTCCCTATTCCTTACTTGTGCTTTTATTTCTCCGCATTGGGGACATTCAATTTTTATCTACTGAGTGCACACACTTTCACTTAACTTATTTGTCATGTACATTTAGTTGATTGTGATGAGTGCATTATTTTTTTGGGTGATGATTCTGTGCCACATTTTTATAGAAATTAGAGATCTATATCATTAGGGGACCCCCATGTGAATTAATGTTGACAGACATGTGACTTAAATTGAATTAGGATTATCATTTGAAAGCTGAAAAGTAGCATGATGATCCTTGTTTGATTGTTTTTCATTGAATTGAGCTATTAAATGTGAGACTTGAACAATTATAGGGGTTTGTGTTAAATCACGAATTTTCACCTCTCTCTTTGTTTGAGTATGTTTCCCCAAGTTTGTGCATTCTAGAACTTGTTTTGTGACCATTTCAAGGCGAATTTGATTTGCATGCATGTTGAATATGATTGAGGCAATTTTAGGTATTTTTTGGCCTTCAGGTGTATTGTTCTGTCATGCCCATTATTTGCCTATTTTGAGCCTTCAATTAAAATTATTTTCCTTGGTATGCAAGTATAAATTCAAAATTGTTTGGCAGTAATCTCTTGAAAACATATATGGAGCAATTTAATGTGGATTGTATTCATGAGATATTGTTTATTTATGGTTGGCAAAGTGAAGTTGGGGATTTTTCTCTATTTTTGAACAAAGAAAAGAAAGAAGAGAAAGGAAAAGTAAAGAAAGATAGGGATCTCTTTGAATGAGTGATGGTGTGATTATGTGATTCATATCTAATGCTTCATTTATGCTCTAAGGATTTACTTAATTCTTGATTTCTTTTAGCTTTTTTGCATATCCATTTTCTTTATTTTTCCTATCTGACATCATTTCCATGACCACGTTATAACCCATGAAAGACCTCTTGATTTTGGATGTATGTAAACTGTATAGTGGAGATTTGGTTTATAAACAAGCTTATGGTATTGTGCTTTTTTCCGGGAACTTGGTGATTGTTGTCTTTAGTCTTTACCCTGATATACTTTGAGAGTTGTGAGAAAAGTGGCCTCCTTATTCATTGAGAAGTTCGATTTCAGGGAAACTAAATGTCTAATTGGGCAATGTCTTGATTTTTCCCATAAAAAATTGAGGTTGATTTATCTATCATTGCTTGTGAAGATTTAGGGTCTCTTAATGGTTGATTCTTTGATTTTTTTCATGTTTCTTCTAGGTCAGGATTATTGCTTGAGGAAAAGCACTCCTTGAGTGTGGGGAGGTTGATAAAATGTTATTTCGAATATTTTATTGTTGGGAAATTAGGTGTAATTTATTGTTAATTTGGAAGTTATTGTGGATATTCACCCGATTTCTTGTGATTACTATAGGATATATTTACAGGGCAGTAAATCATTAAATTTGAAGAAAAAGGAAATTTATGGAAGGTTTTTCTGAAAATATTAGAGGAGCACGACCGTGCTCATTGGAGACCTTTTGCTGATCAGCATGCCCTTGCATGCTTTTTGAGAGTTAACATAGATTTTTGAGAAAGGTCGTGCTCACAGTGAGCACGGTCATGCTCATTAGCAATGCCAATGTTGCTTACCATTAAGCAAGACCATGTTACATTAAGCACGACCGTGCTCGTGTTTCAGCATCCAAATCACCTAGGTTTTTGTCTTTGATATAAAAGGGAGTGGTTTGGATGAAAGAAGGCTGGTACATTGAGAGAGTCGTCAAAGCCTTTTGCTTGGTTAGAGAGAGAGAGCTTTCACGGATTTGAAGAGGATCAAGTGAAGGATCATCTCCGAATTGATTTGAAGACTGCTTTGCTTCAAAAGGGTGTTTCGGGTTTTAGTTATCTATTTCTATTTATGGATTGTTATATGGATTTGATTTATGTATTGTTCTTCATGACTATGCATAGTTAAACCCATACCTAGAGTATGGTGGATCTTATTTCTTGATACCTTTGATTTTTGCCTAATTTTTATATGATTCAATATTTCTCTTAATTGATTGTACTTTTCCTTGTGTTTGAATTGCTAAGAAGGTTTGATCATTCTTTATTAAGTTCATTAATTGACCAGCGACCATACCACAATTAGTTAATGGAACTTTAGGATTAATCGGATTTGGGATTGTGTGGACCAAGCGCAATACCCTATTTTCAATCAATTATTGAATTAACAAACTTGTTAGTTCTTTATGCTTCTCTTAAACTGTTTGCATTGTATGACCGTTGGGGATAATTGATTAGGGGAAATAACATTAATATTGCATGATCATTGGATATTAATAATTTTAGAGCAAGTGATTGGCAATCAATAAGAAACACATATTGAGAAATTGAATAATATCATAGGTAGTGACATAAATGAAAACTAGGCACCTTAGGCTTTCCATAATTGAACATTTGCTTGTGATCATTTGTCTTACGTGGTTTTTACCATCTTCTTACTTCTAAATATTTAATTATAACCTGAATTCGATTGTCTAGATAACATAAGGGAGTAATTAATCTAGTACTTGTCACCAATCCTTGTGGGTTTGATACTTGGAGTCCCAAATACTCCTATATTACTTATGCGATAGGGTGTGCTTGCCCTTAAGTGCAATTTTAGTTGCAACAATTTCAAATGTATTGTTTCTTTTCCTCGCTTGGTATTATCCATCAAACTAGTTGTGTTGAGACTCCTCAACAAAACTCTATTATGGAAAGGAAACATAGACATTTACTTAATGTTACTAGGCGCACCTTATGTTTCAGTCTAATCTACCTAAAACTTTTTGTTCCTATGTTGTTTCCCATTCAGTTTTTCTTATTAACAGATTGCCAACACTTGTTTTGAATCATAAAACACCATATGAACTATTGCATGGCATTCCTTCAACCTTTCTTGATCTTAAAGTCTTTCGTTGTTTATCATATGCTTTTACTTTATTGCAGAACAGAAGAAAATTGGATCCAAGGGCTAGGAAATGCCTCTTCCTTGGAATCAAACATAGCACTAAAGGTTATTTACTTTATGATTTGTAAACTAGAGAAGTTTTCATTTCTAGAAATGCTATCTTTTTTGAGTCTATATTCCCTTGTCAACCTACTACTTTTCAAGACTCTACTCCCATTCAGGATGCTTTTGGTCAGCAAGAGTATCAATTTTTATTTGATACACCTAGACCTGTTACTACATATTCCTCTGCCTCTTTTACAGAACATGAATCTCATGTTCCAGTTCAGTCTTCCATTGAAGCACCTGCCCCTGCAGCACCTGACCTGCAGCCATTCAACCAAGGAGATCAACCAGACAATCTAAAGCACCAACCTATTTACAGGATTTTCACCACAACTCTATTTCTACAGCATCATCTACTACTACTCCTTTATATCCTTTGTCTTCTGTTCTTTCCTATCACAAATTTTCTCCATCTCATTTACATTTTGTTCTCTCAATTACATCTCAGATTGAACCAACTTCATACAAACAGGCTATGCACACTGAACTTCAAGCCTTAGAACATAATTCAACTTGGACAATTACTCACCTACCTCCAGGTAAAACTCCAATTGGATGTAGATGGGTCTATAGAATCAAATATCTCTCGGATGGCACCATTGAAAAATTCAAAGGAAGATTGGTGGCCAAAGGCTTCACCCAAGTAAAAAGCATTGATTTTTTTGAGACATATTCTCTTTTGGCCAAGTTAACCACCATCAGACTTTTACTGGCAATTGCATCCTCCCAAAATTGGTACATTCAATAGTTGGATGTCCATAATGCCTTTCTCCATGGAGATTTGGCTGAGGAAGTCTACATGACCTTGCCCCCTGGTTACCCTTTAAACAATTCCAAACAAGTGTGCAAACTGCAAAAAACCATTAATGGTTTAAGACAATCAAGATTGCAATGGTTTGCCAAGCTTTCTACCTTTCTTCTATCAAATGGTTTTAGCCAATCAGCATCTGATCACTCATTTTTATAAAGAGCTCTGGTAACTCCTTCACAACTGTTTTAGTTTATGTAGATGATCTCTTGATTTCTGCTAATGACCTTCATGCTATTAACTCTCTCAAATCCTCCTTAACAGTCACTTTAAAATTAAGGATTTAGGAGACTTAAAATACTTTTTTGGCTTAGAAGTTTCCAGATCTAAATTGGGAATTCACCTTAGCCCGAGAAAGTATGCCTTGGATTTATTAACTGACTGTGGTCTATTGGCTACCAAACCAGTGTCTACTCCTATTGCTAGAGGCACCAAACTTTCACAGCAAGGAGGAGAACCTTTGCCTGATCCAAGAATCTATAGGAGGTTGATTGGAAGACTGATCTACTTGACAAATACCAGACCTGATATTACCTTCCCTAATCAACAACTTAGTCATTCTATGAGCTCTTCTATTTCCATCCATATGATACTGCCATTCGAATACTTAGATATGTCAAAACAATCACCAGCTCAAGGTCTCCTTTTTCCAGCCAATTCTCAATTGCAACTCAAGGCCTTTAGTGATTCGGATTAAGGCATCTGAATAGACACTCGAAAATATGTGAAAGGATATTGCATTTTCTTAGGGGATTCTCTCATATCCTGGAATTCTAAAAGCAACCAACAATTTCAAAATCTTTATCAGAGGCTGAGTATAGAGCCTTGGCTTCAATAGTTTGTGAACTGCAGTGGCTCACATATCTTCTTTAGGATTTCCAACTACCTTTCATACAACCAGCTTTGCTATATTGTGATAGCCAATCGGCTAGGCACATTGGTCCAACTTTTCATTCCATCAAAGGACTAAACATATAGAACTCGACTGCCACATTATTAGGCGGAAACTCTAGGATAAGCTTTTGAAATAACCAAAGTTAACACAAGAAGGGGGGTTGAATTGTGTTTACAAAATTTTTGGAAACTTTGAAAAAAATTTCGCAAACAAAATAGGCATAAACAAAACTAAAGACAGTTCACACGTGCACACAAGAGAAGGTTTAAGAAGAGTTTGATATTCACAATATTAACTCCCCTAGTTAAAAGCTTAAACAAATATCTTTAAAATAAATTAAAGAGATAAGGGAAGATGAATATAACTCAAGAGATTTATACTAGTTCACCCCAAAAGCAGTAGGGCTACGTCCAGTTCTTGGCAGCACCAAGTTTCACTATAACTGATCAGATAAGTATTCTTTTCACACCTAGCCTTTCCAAACTCACACTTAAACAAGTATTCTTTTCTCACCTAGCCTCTCCAGGCCCAACAGTAAAGA
This sequence comes from Echinosophora koreensis, assembly GCA_035048595.1. Taxonomy (NCBI): domain Eukaryota; kingdom Viridiplantae; phylum Streptophyta; class Magnoliopsida; order Fabales; family Fabaceae; genus Echinosophora; species Echinosophora koreensis. Next base: position 1,973,856 of record JAPCYP010000058.1, on the reverse strand, counting down.
GTAAATGATTTTGTGTATTAATTACAACTTTGCAAGTCTTTCACATAACACTCAGAGTGGAATTAAATGAAGGAATGAAAGACTGCTAAATTTATGTCAAATGATTGAAGAGATAATCAATGAAAGAATGAAGGAGTTAATGAGCAAAGTAAATGCTTCTTTGAATATATGTGCAATCTCTTAGCTTCATCTTCATGGAATGGTCTATATATGAGCTTCAATCAATTTGATCCGTTAGACAAAGCTTCAGCAAGTGAACTCTTCCAGTTTACTTCTGCAACGCCATTAATGCCAAAGAGTCGTTGGGCAAAACATTAAATGATCAAGGACGTTGAGTTTTATCATAGGGAACCAAGAGTACACTTTATTCTGAGCAGCTGTTGTTCTCAGAGTGCAGCAACAGGGAACTTTCCCATTTCAGTGCAACACCTAGTTCACTTTAGGAAAGTCTTTTTCGCTTTGATATTTGAAATATCTAAAGGACAATGTCGTGGTACAGAGGTGGCGTGTTTATTCCTTAATACCTTGAAACAATAAGTTCCTTATTCTTTATCCTTGGTGCTTTTGTTAAGAGGTCTTCGAGGTCCTTAATGAAGGCATCTTTTTTCAAATTAAAGTTTGACTTGGACTTTTCTTCTGACAATCTGACAAGGAAGCTTGTGCAATAGAGTCTTGAAAATTAGACGAGTGAAAGTTCAGACGATTGTTGTGCTTCAAAAGCTAGACGGGTGAAGTGAGCCATTTTCAGACGGGTAGTCCACTGAGGCTTCTTCAGACTTTTGAATTATGCTATGTCATCAAGTGAGTTCAGAACTTTGACTTAGTTGACTTGGTCTTTCAGGCTTAGTTGACTTGCCACATCATCAGTCTTAGAATCAGAACTATGACTTCTTTTCTAGACGAGTAATTTTTCAGACAAGTCTGAAATACTACGTCATGCTAAAAACTTAGACGAGTCAAAATAAGATGAGTGATCCTGAGACCAAAAACTTTTGCACACTTAAACATATTTGTCAATAATTTCACATGGTTCAATAACACCATAGTTAATATATTTGGAATCATCAAAACTTAGAGAATTCAAACATTGAATGTGTTCCAGACTTATGAGGTCTCAACATTCTCCCCCTTTTGATGATGACAAATAATTTTTCTGTTTATATTGAACATCAAAAAGTGATAACAGAAATATGAAAAAGTGCAATGCTCCCCCTAAGCTTATGCATCAGATAAAAAGGTTATCAGAGCTTACCACAGATTAAAGAAAGAAAATTATCATAGCAAAAACATTTTTCAGAGCAAGTCGTTTATTTTCACACTCATGTATTTCTGTTACTTTTATTTCCTCCCCCTTTTGGCATCAATCAAAAAGATAGAAACAGAGAAAGAAATAAAGCCAAAAGTGATAAAAACTTAGTTCATTTCATTTCATTTCAGAGTCAAAAGGTTACAAGTGATTTGGACATCACTGACAGTACATTGCATGACTCAGACAGAAATGAAACTAAGTTCTAAGTACCTAAGAACTAGGACCTCCTTGTCCCTTGAAGAGGGCTTCCAACATCCTTTGCATTGCTGCCTGTTGAGCTAGTATCTAAGCTTGAAATGCTGCTTGTTGTTAAAAAGCTGCATCCTGCTTTTGAATGATATTTTGCAGACTTGAAGCCATTTCATCAACTGGAATATCATCCTCAAGCTAAGGGTCTAGAAAAACACCAGTTGAAAGAGCAGTTATGAAATCATTGTTAGGAAGGAAAGTATCCAGGAACCATTGGATCCTTTCATTGTGAAGAGGTGAGTCAACAATAGAAAGCAAAAATTCATAAGATCTCCAAATGAGATTTATGGGGGTTAAAGGGCTAGTGACAGGAAAATCCAGAATAAAGAAAGGGAAAATGACAAAGAAGGGAGGGAAAGTGTAAATGGAAGGGAAAAAGGATAAATGGCATAGGCTTCGCTACCTCTTGTAGGAATGCTTCTTTTTTCTTCATCTGTCAGCCCAGAGCTGGAGCCACATTTGTAGTAGATGTGTTTGACCTTGAGGTACTGGTGATGGGTTTCAGTAGTGAGCAACCTTTTTCTGTACTTGCACTTGTGATCTCTCAGCTTTATTAGGCAGAACTTCTGATCCAGAGGCAAGTTAATGATCGATCTTCTCCTTGCCTTTGAAGGACATTGAGTCAGGCATTACCCTGATCTCAGTGGAAGGCTTCATCATGATGTGAGGATTGAGCATCCTCCTGCCTGAGGTGTTCTTCCTGCTGGCCAGCTTTACTAGCTGCCTTTCTGATTCCAGGGAGGCAATAAGATCAAGGTCCTTGCTAAACAGAGGGTTTGAGCAAGACTCATCTGAGACAGAGAAGGGGGTAGTTCTGGATGATGGATTATATGGAGTGAAGGTGGCTTTGGGAAGAGGGTTGTGTCTGGTGTCAGATAAGAGATTAGGGAAGACCTTTCTCAGAGGGATAAGGCATTGGTTTTTCAACCAAGCTGGAGTAGGTGAAGGAGGTGGAGGTGGAGGTGAGTGAATCTGAAACTCAGTCATGTCAAAATCAGTAATATGACCATCAGAGGTATGGGAGTGTGGAGTAAATGGCTCAGACATTTGTTCTGGTTCAAAAATTTGGGGTTTTGGAACGGTAGGGTTGGGTTCAGAAGTGTCATCTATTTCAGAAATGCGAGGTTCTGGAACAGTGGGGTTAGGGTCAGAAGATTGGGGTTCATAAATAGGGTTTGGTGAGGTCTCATGAACAGGGGATGGTGTTGGAGGTGTTGGTTGTCTGATTGGTGAGATATGTGGTGGAGTTAGGATTTTTGGTGAAGGTGTGGGAGTTTTCTATTGTGGTGAAGAAATGAGGGTTTTATTCTGGTTTTGTGATGGTTGGGAGGGTAAAGGTGATAAAGGTAGGGGTGGAATGATAACAAGTCATCTCTTAATTTTCTCAGATTCTCTGGTAAGCTCAACAGCTTTCCTCTTGAAGGTAGTGATTCTCTTCTTCTTTGGAATATAGACATCAAGCTCATCAGCTTGTGCCTGTTCCTCTACCTGAGGTTCCATAGCAGCAACTTAATCAGCTTCATCAAACCTAGAAGCTTCAGCTGGTTCAGAAGTATCAGCACCCTGAACAAGGGCTTCAACAGCAGTTTGAGCAGAAGATTTTGCAACTCTTTTCCTCTTCCTCAACTATTGAGGCCTTTCTTCTTCAGCATGCTCCTCAAAGGGTTCTTCCTTAACAATGGGAGCACTAATTCCCACTTCACCAGGTGCAACAGATGATGAGGCTTCAGCACCAGAAAGCTCAGCAATGGGGTCCAGAGGCATCTTCATCAAGGACAAAATCTTTGAGGTGATTTCTGTCCAAAGGTCAACATGATAAATTCTTGCCATATTCTTCAGATATTGGCCCTGAAGACTCTAGTCATGACCATACCATAGGGGTATCCACCCTTGCATTTTTCTTTCACAGCCTTCTCCATGTGTCCAAAAATTAAATTTGTGGTATATACTTTGACTCTTTGGACCAAGTGGCAGATAAAAAAAATTTCTATCTTACTCACGTGATTCCTAGAACCAACTTTAGGAATCACACCGTTAACTAGAAGAACATGAAGAAACCTTGCCTTAGGGTTCAGATTTTTGGCATCAAGGTCCTTCGGGCTGGGTTCCCCATAAAGCTCGAGGTTCACAGCTTTCTCACCACCTTGAAGATTCTTTATCCAATCCTTGTCATACCCAGCTCCATTCCCTTGGGCACTTAATCACTTCAGCGAGTGATTCGGGAGTGATGAAGATATGATCATCATCCACGTCTCCAGAAATCATGGAGGTAGTGTTGTCCTTGGTGACTAATAAGCCTCCAGCTTATCTAGTTTTATAGCTAGAAAGGTTAAGGTTTTTATGCTAACTGAGCGATTTAACCTTGCTAAAACACCCGAATTTGGCTTATTTTGTCCCTAAGCAACAGTTTGAGACTCTTAGGTTAGATTTAGTACATTTTGGTTATTTTTGAGTCAATAAAGCATTAAAATGCTACTTTTATGTTTCATGTTAAAAGTGAAGCTTAAGAGAATATGGAAACTTGAAGAAAAACAAGCTAAAGGCCAAGAAGAGTGTCTCGTCCCGCGAGACAATGCTCGCCTCGTGAGCCAGAGCTACAAGACTGAGCAGAAATTGTGCATATTGAGGCTCACCTTGCGAGCAAAGGTTCGCCTCGCGAACCAGACACATGGAATCTGCAACTTCTCTGTCTCGTCCCGCGAGAACGCCCTCGCCTCGCGAGCATTCAAAATCCAGATGAAGCCAAAATCAAGTATTCACCTCGCGAGAGGATGCTCGCCTCGTGAGAGGGCACTGATTCAGAATGTTATTAATAGCTTGTTTTGGGAACAGTTTAGGGATCCAAATTTTGACCTATTTTTCCTTGTTTTCTTGGAGCTGTGTAGCCTCTAGTCTTATTAGGGTTTATGCAGTTGTAATGAATTCTTTCTTCTTCTTTGCTTTGAATTTGATTACTATGAGGAACTAATCCTCTATTCTAGGGGAACGATGAAGCGACCCTTGATGGCATAGCGACATTCAATGTGATGTTTTCTTTTCCTACTTAATTCTTGTTTCTTAATTCTGCGTTTGTTGTGTTAATCAAAAGGGCCCTTGGTTAACTTGTCAGTGTGATGAGACTTGATAGGTAATTCACGATTAGGACTTGAATTAGGAACACCAGTTGAGTATTGCATTGATAGTGGGTAGGAAATTGGTACAACTACATAGGGAACAAGAACTTAACTTAGTCTAACTGCAGGTTATGAGACTTGATAGGTAATTAATTTACAGTTTAGATACGTCCTTTAGAGCATTGATAGTGTCTTTAGGAGAATTTGGGGTCCCGGTTGACAATGAAATTGAACCTAGGAAACAGAAGATCATCACTTGGGTAGCTAGCATGATTGGATAGGTGGATTCGTGACCTTAGAAGCTTTAATCATTAATTTGAATCTCATTGTTTCTATTAGGAATTTTGGGATAATTGTTTTAGATAATTCTTATTACTTGAACTTTCTCTCTCCTCTCAACCAACTGCTATTTGACTTAGTCAAACGATTTGAATTTTCTTTTAAAGATTCGGTTAAATTGGTCTCCCAATCCTTGTGTTCGACCTCGATATTTCTTACCATGATTTATTACTTGCAACAAACCGGTACACTTGCCAGATTCGCATCAAATTTTTGGTGCCATTGCCGGGGATTGGCACAACCAATTTTTCTAAATTTTAGGAAAATTTAAATATTTTGATTAAGCAATTTTTCTTTTAAATTTCTGCACTTTTAAATATTTAAACTTTTTTTATTCCACTTGGTCTTGCCTTGTTTGCTTGTGTATGCGAGGTACCATTCAATAGGAAAACTTGCTATACGACCCAGAGATCACCAGGACCGAGAGGAGGTTGAGGAAGGAATTAAGGGAGAAAAAGAAGCTAGAAGCAATCCAACCCATCAATCTTGAAGGGATAGCAGAAGGAGATCCTCCACCCTACAAGCCTCTTTATGAGTACAATCTTCCTCACTTGGATGATTGTGCTTCTAGTGTTGTTAGGCCACCCATCACGACCAATTCTTTTGAGATGAAACAATATGCTCTCACTCAAGTGCAAAGGGAGCAATTTGATGGAAGCGAACACCAAGATCCTCACAGACATATTGCTCACTTCTTGGAGATATGTGACATATTCAAAGCTCCAGGACTATTCCCTTTCTCTCTTCAGGATAGAGCGCGCGATTGGTTAGACTTGAATTTGGATCTTGCTAGCATCACCACTTGGGAGCAAATGGCTCAGAAGTTCCTCATAAAATTCTTTCCTCCGTAGAAAGCGGCACAGTTGAAGATAGCCGTCACTTCCTTCAAGCAACATGATGACGAGTCCTACAATGAAGCTTGGGAGAGGTACAATGTGCTTTTGAGGAGATGTCCTTCTACATACTTTGACTTTTACTCCAAAGTGCAACATTTCTTTAATGGGTTGAAGGGCCGTTATCAGATGAATTGTGATGCTGCAGCTGGGGGTTCTTTCTCTTGCAAATCAACAGAGGATGCCTGAGCTTTATTAGAGAAGATGTCAATAAATGATTACAATCGCAGTATGGGCACTTCTTCGGGAATTAGTGCGACATCTTTAGAGGCTATTCTTGAATAGAACACTCTCTTGAAGAAACAATGTGAAACACTCACTAATGAGGTACATGTAGTGCGAGAAGGTTTGCCTCCGGGGTGTGATTTTTGTAAAGGTGATCATGATGGTGAGAGTTGCCCCATTAATTTTTCTCAGGAACATGTCTCACAACTTTTATGACACAGTGCCACAGAACAACTATCAGAGGAATAGACAGAATTCACAATCAAAATCGGGGGTACATTAGGAGAGACCATCCGGGTTTTTCTTAGAACAACACAAGTAGTGGTCTAGCCGAGCAACAACAACAGAATTAGAGGCCAAACTATAGAATCCAACAGCACAACATTCAGCAAGCTCTCCTGGGGCCTAATCAGTTACAGGTCACAGATGGTGGGAAGCAACCGTGGGAGTTGGCTATTGAAAAAACTAGTGTGGTCATTGAGAAATTGTCAGTGAATACAAACACAGCCATAGACAAGTTGGCAACTCACACAGGGGCAGCAATTCAGAATCTCGAAACTCTGGTAGCCCAACTGGCAAAGCAACTGAATGAACACTTTCTAGGCTCTTTCCCAGGTAATACAGAGAACAACCCCAAGAGCCAATGCAATGCCGTGACAACTCGGAGCGGTAAGGAGTTGGAATCTAATGGGGGTGTAACAAGTTCTCAAGAAATTGAGGCTCCAGAGCAACCACAGGTGGAACAGGAGCAAGCCAAGGAAGAGGAAGTAGCTAGTGAAAAGGTGACGGAGCAAGGGGGAAGGTTGAAATTAGTAGCTGAAGAATTCCGAAGGAAGAAGTAGGTTGAGCCCCAAGATCTTCCTCCCTTCATGAAGGTACCATATCCAGAGAGATTGAAGAAGCCCTTGCAAGACAAGCAATTCAACAAGTTTCTTGATGTTTTCCGCAAGCTTCAAATTAATATTCCATTTGCGGAAGCCTTGGAGCAAATGCCATCATATGCCCGGTTTATGAAGGAGCTTTTCTCCAAGAAGCAGAAGATAGTGGATGAGGAAACGGTTGCTTTGACTGTGGAGTGTAGTGCAATTCTCCAAAGGAAGCTACATCCAAAATTGAAGGATCCAGGTTCTTTTAGCATACCATGCACCATTGGAGAGTTAACTTTTGGGAAAGCATTGTGTGATCTAGGGGCTAGCATCAACTTGATGCCCCTATCTATGATGAAGAAGCTAGGCATAAAGGAAGCCAAAGAGACTAGGATGTCACTCCAACTAGCGGATCGTTCTATCAAATACCCTTATGGGGTGGTGGAGGATTTGTTGGTGAAGGTAGACAAGTTCATATTTCTGGCGGACTTTGTGGTGCTTGACATGGATGAAGATGCCGAGATCAATCTCATATTGGGTAGGCCTTTCTTTGAAGCAATGAGACACCCTGTTGAGAGATCGGATGTATACAGAGTTGATGTGGTGGAGCCCATTGTAAAATCTATAGCCACACGAGAAGCCCATGGTTCTTCACTTGCAAAAGTGTGGGTAAAATCCCATGATGAGGATGAAGATGAAGACCTTTTGGGGGATGAGGATTATCTTGAGTGCTTAAAGAACATGGAAGCCTTGCCAAATCTCCCAGAAGATGAATGTCCAAAGGAAAAGCTCAACAAAGAAGGAGTGGAAGAAGACAACAAAACATCGGAGTTGAAGCAACTCCCGACTCACTTGAGGTATGCATTCTTGAGTGATAAGGGACAACATCCGGTCATCATTAGCAATGCCTTGAAAAAGGATAAGGAAGAAAAGCTCTTGAGAGTTCTTAGGGAACACAAATCCGCCACTGGGTAGAAGATTTCGGATCTAAAACGTATAAGTCCTTCCCTATGCATGCACAAAATTTTGATGGAGGATGATTATAAACTGGTGGTCCAACCACAAAGATGGTTAAATCCCATCATGAAGGAAGCGGTGCATAATGAGGTGATTAAGCTTTTGGATGCCGGAATCATCTATTCAATCTCGGATGGCAAATGGATTAGTCCAGTTCATGTGGTTCCGAAGAAAGGTGGCACAACCGTAGTGGTCAATGAGAATAATGAAATGATCCCAACAAGAACCGTCATGGCGTGGAGAGTTTGCATTGACTATAGAAAGCTAAATGATACAACATGAAAAGATCACTTCCCTCTTCCATTCATAGATCAAATGATTGAAAGGTTGGCCGGATATGAGTACTATTGTTTCTTGGATGGTTACTCCGGTTACAACCAAATTGTAGTGGATCCTCAAGACCAAGAGAAGACGACCGTCACATGCCCATATGGAGTTTTTGCTTATAGGAGGATGCCCTTTGGATTGTGCAATGCTCCCGATACTTTCCAAAAGTGTATGCTTTCCATCTTCTCGGACATGGTGGAGAAATTCATTGAAGTGTTCATGGACGACTTCTTGGTCTTTGGGACCTCTTTTGATAATTGCTTGAAGAACTTGGCTTTGGTGCTTGAGAGATGCCAAGAAACCAACCTAGTGCTCAATTGAGAAAAATTCCATTTCATGGTCAATGAAGGTATAGTTTTAGGGCACAAAATCTCCAGGGGGATTTGAGTTGATTGAAAAGCTACCCCCACCAACCAATGTGAAGGGGTGAGGAGTTTCTTGGGACATGTCGGGTTCTATCGAAGGTTCATTAAAGACTTCTCCAAGATAGCAAAGCCGCTATGTGACCTTCTTGTGAAGGACATATCCTTTGATTTTAATGTTTCTTGTTCAAATTCGTTCAATACTTTGAAAAAGATGCTTGTCATCGCACCCATAATCACTGTAATTTACTTTTTGAAATCATGTGTGATGTAAGTGATTATGCGGTGGGGTAGTTTTAGGTCAAAGGGTGGAAAAGTTAGCTCATGTGATTTACTATGCAAGTAAGGTTTTAAATGAGGCACAAGCTAACTATTCTACCACTAAAAAGAACTCATAGCTATAGTTTTTGCTTTGGACAAGTTTAGATCTTATGTTATAGGGTCTAAAATTGTTGTTTTCACCGATCATGCTGCTATAAGACACTTGATGAGAAAATAAGAGGCCAAACCTAGATTAATTCGGTGGATTCTTCTTTTGCAGGAGTTTGATCTTGAGATTATGGATCAGAAAGGGTCGGAAAATGGTGTGGTGGACCACTTGTCAAGGTTGGTCAACCCCAACATCGAGGAGAAATTGCTAGACATCAAGGAAGAATTTCCTGATGAGAAACTATTTGCAATTTTTGAAAACATTTCTCCTTGGTTCGCGGATATGGCCAACTTCAAGTCTTCGAATGTGGTTCCGAAATGTTGGACTATGCAACAAAGAATGAAGTTCTTCTCGGACGCAAAATACTCTATGTGAGAGGACCCTTATCTTTTCAAGCAATGTTCGGATGGGATCATGAGAAGGTGCATTCCTCATGACCAAATTGGAAAAGTATTGTGGCATTGCCATAGCTCGGATTATGGTCGGCACTTTGGGGGAAAGAAGACCGCGGAAAAAGTCCTCCAAAGCGGGTTTTATTGGTCAACACTCTTTAAGGATGCACACACTTTTGTTGAGAATTGTGATCATTGCCAAAGGGTTGGAAACATATCTAAGCGGCATGAACTTCCTCTGAATTGCATGCTTGAAGTAGAACTCTTTGATGTTTGGGAAATAGACTTCATGGGACCCTTCCCACCCTCCTTCTCCTATCAATACATTTTGGTAGCGGTAGATTATGTGTCCAAGTGGGTGGAGGCAATTCCAACAACAACGGATGATGCACGGGTAGTCATGGAATTCTTAAAGCGCAACATCTTCACAAGGTTTGGGGTTCCTAGAGTCTTGATTAGTGATGGTGGATCTCACTTTTGCAATAAACAAATGAACCACCTACTCTCGAGATATGGGGTCAAACATAGAGTATCAACCCCCTACCATCCACAACCATTGGGCAAGCAGAGATATCCAACCGTCAACTCCTCACGGAAGGATTGGTAAAAAAGTTAGATGATGCTTTGTGGGCCTACAGGGAATTGGAACAAAAGTCTTATTGGGCAATCAAAGAGCTCAATTATGATTTGAAGAAAGCTGGTGAGAAGAGGCTCCTTGACTTGAATGAATTGTCTGAGATCCGCATGCAAGCATATGAAAATGCAAGAATCTACAAAGAGCGGACGAAGGCATGGCACGACAAGCATATCCTGCCTAGGAAGTTTGAACCGGGACAATTAGTGCTTCTATACAACTCAAGGTTGAGACTTTTCCCGGGAAAACTTAAATCAAGGTGGTCCGGACCTTTCAAGGTCTTCAAGGTATATCCACTTGGAGCGGTAAAGCTAGAGGGGACTGGAGGAATATTCAAAGTGAATGGGCATAAACTCAAGCACTACCTTGGAGAACCATTTCCAACTGATAACCAAGTTCTCCTATTGAATTAGTCCTTAGGGGGCCATTTCTGTCAGGCTCGGGACGTTAAACATGCGCTACTTGGGAGGCAACCCAAGCTAGATATCCTTTTTCTGCATTTATAGAATCCAAAAATAATAAAAAGTGTCTCATATAGGGTCCTTAGTTAGAAAAATTGGCCTTATGAAGCATGTAGGAGTTAGATGCATGGAGGAATTAAGGGTGCAAAATGTGTCTCTGGCTCGCCCCGCAAGCAGAGATTCGCCTCCCGAGCTAGAGGGATGTCAAAAACCCTGTCTCTGGCTCACCCCGCTAACCAGGCCTCACCTCGCGAGACCTGGAACCTAAGGAAAGACACTATTCGTAGGCTCGCCTCGCTAACCACCATTCGCCTCGCGAGTCTAAAAGAAAGAATCCCAAGGATAAAACATTTTTCTGCCTCGCGTCGTGAAAAACCTCTCGGCCCGCGAATCTGGGCAATAAGGAACAGCATAGATAAACCCAGATTCGCCTCGCGAGACGTTGCTCGCCCCACGAATCTGGGAAGATGAAACGGTGGAGAACTCTCTAGTTCGTCCCGCGAACCCTAGCTCACCTTTCGAGCCCTGAAATTAGGGTTTCAGAAATTGGGAAATTTTAAGTTTGCCCCGCGAAACCTTGTTCTCCTTGCGAGCGAGAAGATTAGAAGTTGGCCTTGCGAGCCATTCTGGCTCACTTTTTCAAAAAAAAAAAAAAAACTTTCAAACTCCATTCTTCTTCTCTCTCAAACGCGCGAATTAAGGGGCAAGGAAACAACTCTCACTACAATTCTTTCATCACTAACACACTTGCTCATCAAAGGTTTGGGTTCTAACTATCTCTATTTTATTGAAAACCTTTGATGATTCACTCTCCTCCTTTCTTTCTTGCAAAAATTTTGAAAATCATGTAGAGGAACAATGATAATGATGCTTGAAAAAATGTTAGGGATAGCTATTGAATGTTAATAAAGATTGAATGCTTAAATCCCTGAAAATATTCTTTATGCATGTGGAGAAGAACAAGGTGAATGCACAATCCTTTTGAACATGTGAATGTGTGAGGAATTTGATGAGAGTTTTAATAATGAAGTTTGATCTAAAACCATGAACTGCTGTGATTGTTGAACTGAACTGTTAAAAAGCCTAAGTTTGGGGTATGGGTGGTTAGAGATGATGCATGACTTAATTGGGTTTTGGATAGAATTTTTGAAAATTGTAGAACGAATTTCTGTGTTCTAATTGCTTTAGACTGCCTATGATATAAATATGATAGTGTAGGATATAACTCTGAATTCTGCACTTTAATTCTGTTATGAATTGTATTGGGAAATTTTATGGATTTCAGGTTATGCCTCCCCCCAAAAATTTGGAGAAACAGCCGGTTAAGCGTAAGAAGTGCCAGTCTGCTCAGGATGATGAGCAGTTGTCCTCTGAGGGACCAGGTTCCTCTTCCAGGGCTGCTCCATCTTTCCCCATCCTCCGATCTCCTCTACATGAGGATCATTGGGATTTTGCGAGGAAGAAGGAGATTGTCCTGGAAAGGAGGGTGGTCCTTGTAGGGAACACTTACTCCACCATCTCTGAGCAGATAGTCAAGAGGGGTTGGGGTATGTTGGCTAACCTTCCTCGACGAGTTGATGTTAAACTCATCAAGGAATTTTATGTCAACGCCCTTAACCCTGACATCACTGACCCCGGATGTATTTCTATGGTCAGGGGTGTGTACATAGCGTTCACGGCAGAAGATATTAACAGCTTCTTGGGTATTCAAAATACCTGGGGTGAGAGGAGCCAGCACGCTGAGTTGTCGGCAGTTCAGGCCCTGGGGCCCAATGGGAAGTAGGCACCTCTGGGAACCTACTGAGGCTAAGGAGGCAGGATCTGAATCCTGTGACCCGCATTTGGTCGGCATTTGTACATGCCAACCACATGGTGAGCTCTCACGAGTCCACTGTGACTGCGGCACGGGCCCACCTAATCTATGCCATCATGAAGGAGAAGACCATTGATGCAAGCTCAGTCATCGCCACTGACATCCAGCAAAAGGCCAACTCCCAGAATAGTAAGGAGGTGTTGGCTCATGGGTTCCTCATCACGGAAATGATGGCGCGGGCACAAATTGTTGTTTCTGAGGAGACTGAGAAAGTCCCTCGACAGCCTATTGATAGAGACTACATCCGCCGCCACTGTTTTGGAGAGCCGGCTGCTCCTGGGAGGCCAGCAGGACAGCCCCCTCAGAGGCCATGATCATCGGATATGGTTTTGCTTTTGCAAAACCAACAGGCTATGAGGAGGGACTAGGTGATGCTGAGAGAGTTTTTTAGGGAGATGTCCCTGGCTCAGCAGGAGGGCCGGGTACCCCTTTACCCTTCCGAAGAGGATTTGGCACCTCGGCTTAGGTGGCAGGACTATCCTGGGGACCAGGATGCTATGCCACAGGGGGGTGCCCGAGGTACCTCAGTAGGATGAGGCAGCAGCAAAGCAGGGTGACCCAGCAAACGATATTGATTTCGATCTATGATCCAGCCCATCATTACCAGCGTTACCAGTTCCCTTTTCCCATTCCCCAGTTTTTATGAGTTCTAGCTATTTTCTTATTCGATATGGTTGTACATTGATAGCTAGCTAGAAACTCAGTTGTCTCATTTTTATTTTGATACTTGATGCACACACTTTGATGACTATATATTGGTGCATGTTTTCATTTTTTTTTTTTTTTTTTTAAATTTTGATTATATAATTGACCAATGTTTTATTTGTGAATAAGTAGATGATTAACTTGAGTCATTTGCGCAATGTGAGAATGTCGGTTGACGAAAAGGATATCACTTCGAACCACCCCGATTATGAGTATGTTCACCTATGCATTAGAGAGAGGCGGATCCCAAACCCTCACGTTGAAAACTTGACTAAGGAAAAAGAGGGGAAGATGGATCCATTTCACTTAAGCTTTGATCGGGGTGTGAATGACTATGTTTGGAGGGAAATTGATCGTGAGGTCGAAGAAATACAACGGGACTTTCCGGTGCACATATCTACCGAGCATATATTGTATGCGAGAGTTAAGAAAGCGGTAGAAAACAACCGGATCCCATTCCCGGAAGTGGAATTCTTGAGCAAAGAGGAAGAGAATAAATGGGATCTGGTGTGGTTGCTCACGTTCAAGAGAGCCAACAATATCACATGGGTAGAGACGGAGATGATCCGGCTTGCAAAGGAAGGAATTCCGAATGGAAGAGCTCAAAGAAAAGAAGCTACTGTTATTAGCCCGGACATAGTTTAGGCTAAGTATCTTGATGAGACCGAAACTAGTAGGCCAAGGAAGAAAGTAAAGAGAGACAAGGAAGAAGCGAGGCATGCTAACGAGAGCGTGGAGTACGCTCGGACCCCTTGAGATAACACTTCTTAAACCCTTCTCTTCTTTCCTTATCTCTTTTCATTTCAATTTCTTCCACTTCTCTCCCCCTCCCTATCTTGAATCTTTTAGTTTGCATGTGAATAATTGGTCAATAAGAAAAATCCATAGTGTCATCGAGTCTAATTGGTAAGATGGTGGATTTAATTTGAATGCAACTTGGTTGAATGCATGAGTTCTTGTGAAAACCACTTTGATGAACCTCCCTCGATGTTTTGAAAGATAAATCCCCGTGTGAAAAATTTGAAGATAAGAACTTAGAAGAATTTTGTTGTGATTGCATGAATTATGATAAGTTTGAGGTGAAAAGGTGCACACTCTAGGGATTGTATCTCAGTTAAACAATTTGCGAAAATGTCCGGGGTGAGGAATTTGAGCCTCCAACATGTTCTTAAATTTTGCGTATCACTTTTAAGTTGCATTTTCCCGGATTTGCTTGAATCTCTTCATGGTTTGCATGTTTATATGTTTGTATCAAATGATTTAGGCAATTTTCTTTGAAATAACTACTTGGCCTAAAAAGAACCATCCCTAATGCATGTTCTCTAGTTCGCCACATTGAGCCTAATAGCCTATTGTTTCTTGATGACCTTATGTTATAAGCCAAAAATCTAAAGGAAAAAAAAAATCATGTTAACCCAATCTTAGGATTTAGGAGAGTATGGATGCTTAGCAAGACAATGGTTATTGGAAACTAAGTTTGGGGTGGTTACAATGAGTTTATCATATTATTTTGGGTTGGAAAAAATAAAGATAAATTAGAAAGAAAAAAATAAAGATTGAAGCCAAAGGCAAAAAGAAAAACTAGAAAAGTATAAAAATGTCAAAAAGGTATTAAAAGGAAAAGGTAATAGCCACCCAAAGTGAAAAAAAAATGAAAAAAAATGGAAAAAGGAATTAGAGTGAAAATAAAAGTGTAAAATGTTTCATGCTCTCTTAATTCCTAGGGTCTTAGCCTTGTACCTTTGAATATTCTACCTTTAGCCAGGCCTCATTACAACCCTTAAAAGACCTTTTGATGTTGCATACATGTTTTTGTGAGAACTTTGTTTAGATGAAAATCAAATTCATGGAAAGTGCTCTTGAATTGTGAAATTGAGTGAAATTGATAACCTAGACAAATTGAGCGAATGAGTGAATTACTAAACACCCTTCGTGAGGAAGGCAATTGTTTGAAATTGGTGATCTCACTTTTGTGTGTATGTTGCTTAGAGTAAAGATTGTTTTGATGATGAATTTCTCTTTTGATCAAAAGTAGATGCATGTGGGGGTGTCCATAATGAATAATTGGCCCCCGCCCGGGGGGGGCATCAAGTTGAAAAAGAAATTGTAAACGAATGCATGAAGCTCGATTAAATTTGATTGAATCCATGAGTCTTACCTTGTCTGAGTCTTTTTGAATTTTAGGTTGCTTAGGGACAAGCAAAGTTTAAGTTTGGGGTATTTTGATAAGCCTCCAACTTATCTAGTTTAATAGCTAGAAAGGTTAAGGTTTTTATGCTAACTGAGCGATTTAACCTCGCTAAAACACCCGAATTTGGCTTATTTTGTCCCTAAGCAACAATTTGAGTCTCTTACGTTAGATTTAGTATATTTTGATTATTTTTGAGTCAATAAAGCATTAAAATGCTATTTTTATGTTTCATGTTAAAAGTGAAGCTTAGGAGAATAAGGAAACTTGAAGAAAAACAAGCTAAAGGCCAAGAAGAGTGTCTCGTCCCGCGAGACAATGCTCGCCTCGCGAGCCAGAGCTACAAGACTGAGCAGAAATTGTGCATATTCAGGCTTGCCTCGCGAGCAAAGGTTTGCCTCGCGAACCAGACACGGCAATCTGCAACTTCTGTCTCGCCTCGCGAGACAGCCCTCGCCTCGCGAGCATTCAAAATCCAGATGGAGCCAAAATCAAGTATTCGCCTCGCGAGAGGATGCTCGCCTTGCGAGAGGGCGTTGATTCAGAATGTTATAAATAGCTTGTTTTGGGAACAGTTTAGGGATCCAAATTTTGACCTATTTTTCCTTGTTTTCTTGGAGCTGTGTAGCCTCTAGTCTTATTAGGGTTTATGCAGTTGTAATGAATTCTTTCTTATTCTTTGCTTTGAATTTGATTACTATGAGGAACTAATCCTCTATTCTAGGGAACGATGAAGTCACCCTTGATGGCATAGCGAGATTCAATGTGATGTTTTCTTTTCCTACTCAATTCTTGTTTCTTAATTCTGTGTTTGTTGTGTTAATCAAAAGGGCCTTTGGTTAACTTGTCAGTGTGATGAGACTTGATAGGTAATTCATGCTTAGGACTTGAATTAGAAACACCAGTTGAGTATTGCATTGATAGTGGGTAGGAGATTGGTGCAACCACATAGGGAACAAGAACTTAACTTAGTCTAACAGCAGGTTATGAGACTTGATAGGTAATTAATTTACAGTTTAGATACGTCCTTTAGAGCATTGATAGTGTCTTTAGGAGAATTTGAGGGTCCCGGTTGACAATGAAATTGAACCGAGGAAACAGAAGATCATCACTTGGGTAGCTTGCATGATTGGGTAGGTGGATTCGTGACCTTAGAAGCTTTAATCGTTAATTTGAATCTCATTGTTTCTATTAGCAATTTTGGGACAATTGTTTTAGATAATTCTTATTACTTGAACTTTCTCTCTCCTCTCAACCAACTACTATTTGACTTGGTCAAACGATTTGAATTTTCTTTTAAAGATTTGGTTAAATTGGTCTCCCAATCCTTGTGTTCTACCTCAGTATTTCTTACCGTGATTTATTTCTTGCAACCAAACCGGTACACTTGCCGGATTCGCATCAGTGACCTTGGCAGTTTTCCAGAAATCCCTAACCAGAGAGGGATAAACATCTTCCATCTGTTGGAAGAATGGTAACCATCAACCTTGAGTAATCTATGGTTTGACATCCAGTCCTTTGTGCTTAAGCTCATTAAAGTTAGGGACCCTTCCAGGGTGCACCTTCTTCAGTTCATTAACAGTTAGTCCAGACTTCTCACCAACTTCATCAAGAAAGCTCTTGGGTGCCATTGATTCAGAAAAGAGGATTTTAGGGTTTTGGAGATGAAAGGGTTTTGAGAGGTTGAAGACGAAGAGCAACAGAGAAAGAGAAATATTGACAGCATAGATTGTGAGTGGAGAGTTTGAAACGCCAAAGTTTTCTTTTATGATAAGCAAAAGAACACTTGAGTGTATTTTGCATTGGGAACGAGGAGAGAGGTTACTGCCATAAAAGGTAATAAATTTGAAATGACAGTTGTGAAAAGACAGAACGTTTTTTAGAAAAAGGAGGGAATTTTTTACAATATACACGTGTCTCAGTCAGGGTTAGCACTTGGTGAGTGCTTTTAGCCACGTTATCAGACGCTTGACTAAAGTAGACGAGTAAAGCATAAAGTAAGACGAGAAAAGTAGAAAATTTTCAGACCTGTGAAATTTTAAGACAAATCAACATACACTCATTCAAACACATTATGCATATTAAGATTCCTTCTTATAAAAACAAATCTATCTTCACTTAAAGGTTTTGTAAATGATGTCAGCCCACTGATTTTCAGCATTGACAAACTTAATTTCAAAAACATCTTTTTGCACATAATCTCTAATAAAATGATGCTTTATTTCTATATGCTTTGCTCTAGAATGGTGTATGGGATTTTTAGACAAGTTAATAGCCCTAGTATTATCACACCAAACAGGTACATTGTGCTCAAACATAGAATAATCCTCAAGTTGATATTTTACCCATAGCAGTTGTGAACAACTGGCTGCAGATATATATTCAGCTTCAGCAGTTGAGAGAGCAATAGTGCTTTGCCTTTTGCTTGACCAGGAGATCATGTTTGCTCCAATGAAGTGACATCCTTCGCTGGTGCTTTTTCTATCAATTATGTCTCTAGCAAAATCAGTATCACAGAAACCAGCTAACCTGAAATCTTCTGATTTCTTATATAATAGACCAAGGTTAGTAGTTCCAATAAGATATCTGAAAATTATTTTAACAGCCTTATAATGAGATTCCCTAGGATTTGATTGAAATCTTGCACATAAACAAGACTGAATTAAATATCAGGTCTGCTAGCAATTAAATACAGAAGAGATTCAATCATACCTCGGTAGGCAGTTTGATCTACTTTGTTACCTTCCTCATCTTTGTTTAGAAGAATAGATGGATGCATAGGAGTACTCATTGACTTTGAATTTTCCATCTTATACTTCTTTAGAAGCTCCTTGGTGTATTTTTGCTTATGGATGTAAATTCCATCACTAGTTTGCTTTATTTACAATCCAAGGAAGAACTTCAGTTCTCCCATCATACTCATCTCAAACTCATTATGCATCAACTTAGAGAACTCTTTACAGAGCTTTTCATTAGTAGCACCAAATATAATATCATTAACATAAACCTGTACTACTATGAAATCTTTCTTTGAGCATTTCTTAAAGAGTGTGATGTCTACTTTTCCTCTGATGAAATTGTTTTCCATCAGAAAAGTGCTTAACCTATCATACCAAGCTCTAGGAGCTTGTTTCAGTCCATATAAAGCCTTTTTAAGACATAGTGAGGATTTTCAGAGTCCTCAAACCCAGGAGGTTGCTTAACATAATCTTCCTCCTCAATAATACCATTTAAAAAAGCACTTTTAACATCCATTTGATAAAGAGATATATCATGTTGTGTAGCATAAGACATAAGAATTCTAATTGCTTCTAATCTAGCTACAGGTGCAAAGGTTTTAGTAAAATCAATACCTTCCTGTTGATTATACCCTTGAGCAACTAGTCTTGCCTTATTTCTTACCACTTTTCCATCCTCATCCAGTTTGTTTCTAAAAACCTATCTGGTTCCAATGATAGACTTATCTTTAGGTTTAGAAACTAGGGTCTAAACATCATTTCTCTTGAACTGGTTCAGTTCTTCTTGCATGGCTAGAATCCAGCTTTCATCTTTTAGAGCTTCATCAATTTTCTTAGGCTCTAAGTCAGATATGAAGGCAATGTTGTTGTTTCCCTTAAAAGCTGATCTGGTTCTAACACCTTGAGATTGACTTCCAATGATGAGATCTTCTGGATGATGAGCTTTGAACTTCCAGTCTCTCTTCATATTATGATCTTCAGACTGTTGACCACTTGTCTGATTTTCTGAGTTTTCAGACAAGTCTATGATAGACTTTTCTGAAGATTTCTCCACTACGGGATTGAGATCAATACTTGCAATATTGTCTTCTAGATCTGATAGTTCCCTATCAGTCTTCAAACCATCATTAAACTTAACATGAATTGATTCTTCTACAACAGATGTTCTAGAATTATAGATTCTAAAAGCTTTAGATAATTTAGAATAACCAATAAATATGCCTTTATCTACTTTGGAATCAAAATTTCTCAAATGATCTTTTGTATTCAAGATATAACATTCACATCCGAAAGCATGAAAATATGATATGTTTGGTTTTCTAACTTTTCACAATTCATAGGGAGTCTTGTTTAGGATAGGTCTAACCAGAATTCTGTTTTGTATATAACAAGCAGTGTTAATGGCTTCTGCCCAGAAGTACTTTGGGAGATTGTTCTCATTGAGCATTGTTCTACCCATCTCTTGAAGAGATATGTTCTTTCTCTCAACCACTCCATTTTGCTGAGGAGTTCTAGGTGCATAGAAATTGTGAGAAATACCATTTTCCTCACAGAACAGCTTAAATTGCTCATTTTCAAACTCACCCCCATGATCACTTCTAATAGCAGAAATACAGAAACCCTGCTCATTCTGTACTCTCTTACTGGATACTGTAAAGACCGTACAAAATTCATCCTTATGGGATAAGAAGAGTACCCATGTGTATCTAGAATAGTCATCAACTATGACAAAACCATATTTCTTTCCACTTGGGCTAGCTACACTCACTGATCCAAACAAATCCATGTGCAACAATTGTAAAGGTCTAGAGGAGGTGACTTCTTTCTTAGTTTTGAAACTTGATTTTACTTGCTTACCTCTCTGACATGCATCACACAAAACATCTTTCTTAAAAGAAATATCAGGCAATCCTCTCACAAGGTTATGCTTTTTCAACTTAGAAATTTGTTTCATACTAACATGTCCTAGTTTCTTATGACATAACCACTTTTCATCATCTTTAGACATAAAACATGTTACACGTTGATCTGAAAGTTCAGACAGGTCAATCTTGTAAAGATTGTCTTGCCTTTTAGTAGAAAAGAGGGTCTTTCCATTTTTGTCATTGACTATGCATGCATCCTTAGAAAACGACACAAAAAATCCACTATCACATAATCGACTTATGCTAAGCAGATTATGTTTTAACCCTTTCTCTTACAAGACATCACAGATAATAGGTAAAGGAGGTTTACCACCAATTTTACATACTCCTACAACTTTTCCTTTCTGGTTACCACCAAAAGTCACATGTGCACCTTTCTTAGGTTGGAGGTCTAGGAACATAGACCTTTCTCCTATCATGTGTCGCGAGCATCCACTGTCCAGGTACCATGATAGGTGTTTGTTTGATTCTGTTGAGCATGTCTGCAGCAGGAATGATCATAGACTTAGGTACCTATATTTTCTTGGGTCCTTTTCTGTTAGTGTTAGGAGTTTGTGAAGACTTCTTTCTTCTTTTGTGAATACACATGGATGTGATATGTCCAGCTTTTCCACAGTAAGTACAAACAGGTTTATGTAAATTAACTGAAATAGAATTTGCAGTTATTTTTTAGAACTTTGTTGATCCTTTATAATGATCTTGACTGGAATATCCCAAACCTTCTTTGTTAAGGGAGTGTCTCCGACTTCCCAACAGTTTAGTCAGATTATCTCTACCATTAACAAACTTGGCTAGATCTGAAGTGAGCTCTTCCACTTTCTGTTGAAGTTTAATAACTTCTTCAGAATGTAGAGTTTCAACTGAGATCTTAGCTTTAGACTTTTCATTCTTAAGCCTACTATTCTCTTCAGCCAACTTCTCACACTCTTGAGACTTTTGTGTACACTCATCTGAGAGCTTGACAAACTGTCTCTTAAGGGATTTGAAAGCCTTAGATATATAGTTAGATAAGATTCTTCTCAAAGTTCATCATAAGCATCAGTCAACTTCTCTAGTATCTGCCATAAGACAAAGATTTGCTTCAAGCTCCTCTCCTTCACTTTTAGTGGAGCTTTCATCAAGATCTTCCCAAGTGGCCATCATTCCCTTTTTCTTCTTGTTGAAAAACTTCTTGGGAGTTAGTTTTTTGAGATGAGGACATTCTGCCTTGATATGACTAGGTTTTTTGCATTCATAGAACACAATGACATTTCTGTCATTTGATCCACCATCTTTGTTATATTTGTCTTTGTTGAAACGCCTAAATGGTTTGTCCTTTTCTTCCAGAGTTTCTTCATCTTTCTGGTAAGAAGAGAAAGTTCATCATCTTCATCATCAGAGTCATCCTCATTAGATTCTTCAGATTCCTCTTAAGAGTCATCAACCTTGAGGGCCTTTGATGCAGTTTCTTTGGATGATTTTTTGTCTGCTTTGAGAGCAGTGAATTTGCCCTTCTTTCCAGTGTTTTCTTCTATTAGCTCCTGTTCATGGATCTGGAGTGTTCCAAGAAGCTCATCAAGCTTCATTGTTGAAAGATCCTTGGTCTGTGACATAGCAGTTACAAGAGGTCTCTATCGTTTTGGAAGACCCTTGAGAATCTTTTGAATGTGTTCCTCAGTCTTGTAGACATTTCCCAGAGATTTCAATCCATTTGTGATAGTTTGAAATCTCCCATACATTTGGCCAATGGTTTCTCCTTCTTCCATTTTGAACAGCTCATACTTTCTTACCAACATGTTGATTTTGGTCTCGTTAACTTTGCTAGTTCCTTCATGAGCAATAGCTAGTGATTCCCATATCTTTTGCAGATTCACAAGCACAAACTTTCTCAAATTCCTTTCCAATCAAGGCACACATGATTGAATATCTGGCCTTGTGGTTGAGTTGCCATTTTGTCTTTTGTTCAGAAGTCATGCTTGCTTTTGGAATCTCTGCTCCTTTGTCATATTTAGCAATGTAGGGGCCATCTTCAATGATATCCCACAGATCAGAGTTTGTGGACGGCAGAAACCACTTCATTTTCTCTTTCCAGTAAATGTAGTCCTCTCCTTTGAAGTAGGGAGGTCCAGACATTGAGGATCCTTCTCCTGCATGATTCTTGATAGAGCCAGCTTTTCCTGCCATTTCCAAGATATTTTCCTCAACACGGTTAAGTGCTCAATCCAGAGGCTGAGCTCTAATACCAACTGAAATAACAAAAGTTAACACAAAAAGAGGGGTTGAATTGTGTATACAAACTTTTTGGAAACTTTGAAAATATTTTCGCAAACAAAACAGGCAGAAACAAAACTAAAGACAGTTCACACGGGTACACAAGAGAAGGTTTAAAAAGAGTTTGATATTCACAATATTAACTCCCCTGTTTAAAAGCTTAAACATATATCTTTAAAATAAATTAAAGAGATAAGGGAAGAGGAATATCACTAAAGAGATTTATACTGGTTCACCCCAAAAGCAGTAGTGCTACGTCCAGTTCTTGGTAGCACCAAGTTTCACTATAACTTATCAGATTACAGTATAAGTATTCTTTTCACATCTAGCCTCTCCAGGCTCACACTCAAACAAGTATTCTTTTCTCACATAACCTCTCCAGGCTCAACAGTAAAGAGTAAATGGTTTTGTGTATTAATTACAACTTTGCAAGTCTTTCACATAACACTCAGAGAGTGGAATTAAATGAAGGAAAGAAAGACTGCGAAATTTATATCAAATGATTGAAGAGATAATCAATGAAAGAATGAAGGAGTTAATTAGTAGAGTAAATGCTTCTTTGAATATATGTGCAATCTCTTAGCTTCATCTTCGTGGAATGGTCCATATATGGGCTTCAATGAATTTGATCCGTTAAACACAGCTTCAGAAAGTGAACATTTCCAGTTTGAACTTCTGCAACGCCATTAATGCCAAAGAGTCGTTTTGGCAAAACATTAAATGGTCAAGGATATTGAGTTTAATCATAGGGAACCAAGAGTACACTTTATTCTGAGCAGCTGTTGTTCTCAGAGTGCAGCAACAGTGATTTAGTCCTTGCAGCAGGGAACTCTCCCATTTCAGTGCTACACCCAGTTCACTTTAGGAAAGTCCTTTTGCTTTGATATTTGAAATAGCTAAAGGACACTGTCGTGGTACAGAGGTGGGGTGTTTATTCCTTAAAATCTTGAAACAATAAGTTCCTTATTCTTTATCCTTGATGCTTTTGTCCAGAAGTCTCCGAGGTGCTTAAATAATGCATCTTTTTCAAAATAAAGTTTGACTTGGACTTTTCTTCTGATAATCTGACAATGAAGCTTGTGCAATAGAGTCTTGAAAATTAGACGGGTGAAAGTTCAGACGATTGTTGTGCTTCAAAAGGTAGTCCACTGAGGCTTCTTCAGACTTTTGAATTATGCTACATCATCAAGTGAGTTCAGAACTTTGACTTAGTTGACTTAGTCTTTCAGGCTTAGTTGACTTGCCACATCGTCAGTCTTAGAATCAGAACTATGACTTCTTTTCTAGACGAGTAATTTTTCAGACAAGTCTGAAAAACTACAGCATGCTAAAAACTTAGACGGGTCAAAATAAGATGATTGATCCTGAGACCAAAAACTTCTGCACACTTAAACATATTTGTCAGTAATTTCACATGGTTCAATAATACCATAGTTAATATATTTGGAATCATCAAAACTTAGAGAATTCACACATTGAATGTGTTCTAGACTTATAAGGTCTCAACAGTTTTTCAATTGTTACCTATTCCAAGCTCCAATCAACTGACGGATATGTTTACTAAAGCTCTTGATCCAGTTCCTTTTCAACACTTTATATCCAAGCTAGGAGTCCTTAATATATGCTCTCCAACTTGTAGGGGTATTGGATATGTAATTTACTGATAACTGAAGTTTGTTATATCAGTTATCAGTTTCTCCTTTATGATAACATGTTAGTTAGGATACATATGGATTAAGCTAGATTAGTTAGTCTGTTAGCTTATTAGCTTCTTGTTTTCTATTTTTATCTTTCAACTCTATATAAAGAGCTTTGCCATCTCTTTGTAATTCAAGTTAATCAATTCAGTATTCAGTGATGATATTCATGCTTTTTATTCTCCAAATCATAAGAAATATATCAAGGTGTCGCAACGCATTAACCATCAATTGAACTTCATTAATCACGATTATGAAAGTCATTAGTCACGATCCTCATTTGTTCAAAAATCTTTTTGGAAATTCTAAAGGAAAAAATTTATGTACAATACCATATGTACTGTACGTACAATTTTACATTATAAATGAAAGGAAAATGCCAGTAATTACTTTGAAAATTATTCAACTAGCACATCGTTTCAAATGAATTTAGTGTGATTTGCTTTAAGAATCGTATGTACAGTACCATAAGTTTTATTCAATTCTAAAATAATCGACTGACGTTAATTAAACTTTTTGAAAAAGAAGCCAAACTTCTCACTTTTAAATTTCATATTCTATTTTTCGTTCAATTTATAAAATACATTAAACATAAATAGAATTCATATATCTGTTTTTTTCTTTCACATGTCTATTAAATGTTATATTAAAATGTAGGACAATTATTATAATAACAATTATGCTATCTTAAAATGCACTTCTGGTGATCCTATTATTGATCGTGTGCGATTTTGGTCCTTAAAGTTTTTTTATACATATTTGGTCCTCATATTTTTTCAAAGTTGCTAATTTGATCATTCTATCCAATGTCCGTCAGATTTTCACAATAACCAATATAGAGAAATAACTCTTCTAAGCGCATAGAACCCCAGGTTAAAATTCTCTCTCCTCTGCATTTTCAATTCAACATGATTCTATGGATCCCCTTTGTTATTTATTGATTTTGACCCTCCTTTTAGGGACCTTTATTTGGTTTCACCACAAGCTCCTTTATCACAAAGGCTCAACCAGAGGATCTATGTGCTTATAGCAGTGGTTCCTCTATGTTAATCATTAAAAAATTGACAGACATCGGACGGAAGAATCAAATTTGCCACTTTAAAAAAATAGGGGACCAAATTTGGGGGGAAAAAACTTTAAAGGCGAAAATCATACATATTTAGGGCCTGTTTGGATAAACAACTTATTTAAGCGCTTATGACATGAGAGCTTATCATATGAGAGCTTATGCCATAAATGCTTACATTGGATAAGCTAAGCGTTTGGATGTGTACAATGAAAAATACTTATACAAAAATGGAACTGTTTGGACACATAATTACATAAGCACTTATAAAATGTTATAATTTTTAAAAATTAAATAGTTTTAAAAATCAAACCGTAATTAAAAATATATTAAAAATTTAGAAAAATATCATGATATATCACAAAATGGTTATTAAAAATTAAAAATTCACCAATCACCATAACACAAAATTATTATTCAAAAATATATTGAAAAATCAATGTTATATATATTTATATATTACAAAGTCATGATTAAAATTAAAATAAAGCTAGATAGATCTAGGCATTATGTCTCTGATAGTATCTCTGACTCACTCCACCTGTCTGGTACTTCCTTGAGATGGTTGTTCCCATTTGACATCTCCAACTATAGTGTCATGTACATCAACATTATCCTCTAAATCAACATTTTCATCAAATAAACGAAATTCTTCATCATTGGTATCATTTCTTCTTTTGAAATTATGCAACGCCATACAAGCAACAATGATATGAGTGCAGTTTTCAATGGATACTGAGGTATGCTTCCTAATATTCTTCACTTAGCTTTACAACACCCAAATGACCGTTCAATCGTGCTTCAAAGGCTAGAGCGCATATAATTGAACACTTCGTTTCTTCCTCTAGCTCTAGGCCCTAATCTAAAATGAGGGAGATGATACCTAGTAGTTTTGTAGGGTCCCATGTAACGCATGAAGTTAGGATATCCTGCATCAACAAGGTACTGTTTACCTGCAAAAATAATATAAAAAAATTATATACATAATCATATTGGTATTGGTATAACATTAAAAAGTATGTTACTATGAATTAAAAAAAAAAGTATAGGTAATTAACCCTGGAGATGGATGCGGAAAATGAAGGCTAGGCGTGCACAATGCATCTATGAAGTCCCTAGTATCATGTGCAGAACCCTCCCATCCTGCTAGTACAAATGGGAAGCACATATTAACATCACAAGCAACCATTACGAGTGTGTTTGGGAAAGTTGAAAAAAAAAAGATTATACTGATAATCAATTTTTGTATAATCGATTATCACAATAATCGATTATAATCAAAATCTGTTTTTGTTTGGGTCTGTTTGCTTAAAAGCGATTTTAAGATAATCTATTTCATTTGGGTGGTACAAAAAAATCACTTTTATATAATAAATTACGAAAAATGATATGGAGTTATTTGTATAATTTAGTAATATTTAATAAGAAGTTAGTTTTGTAGGGATAAACAGGGAAGAGAGTTTTGAGATTGAAAAATAATCAAATCACAATAATCTTAAGCTAGAAAAAACTAGATGGCATAAAACAACTTTTTCCCTAAAAGAAGATTTTTTTTTTTAATAAATGTAAGCAAAATACCAAACACGATAGATTATCTATGAAACAACTTTTAAGCTAAAAAACAACTGAAATGGGGGAAATTAATCTTTCCCAAACACACTCTACATTTGTTGATGTATACCCTCTTCTTCAGGTGTAAGGAATTTGTTCATAAGTACTTATACCAGTAGATAAGCCCTGATAAACTATAGATAAGTCAATCCAAACAAGCACATAACCAGTAATAAAAAGACAAAAAGTGCAAAACTGCAAATAACCCTAAACTCATTCGTATTCATATGCAGTTTAGTTGTTTTTTTAGTTAAAGTAATATTTTGGTTCTTATACTTGATACAAATTCTCGATTTGGTCCTTATACATAAAAAATATTAAAATGATATCTATATGTATAAAATGTACCTGTTTGGTCCCTATACATTACCAGTTTGGTCCCTATACGAAGCAAAAAATGATTAAATCAGTCCCTAACATGGTGTATGACAAGGACCAAATAAATGCTTTTTATACGTATAAGGATCATTTTAATAATTTTTTATATATAGGGACTAAATTGATAATTCGTGTCAAATATAAGAAACAAAATATTGTTTTAAATTTTTTTTTTCCTTTTTTGAAGTAATAAAACCCTCGGATTGTACCCCTGAAACTCAAAAACCCCCCAGGAAATTGCAATAGAATTCGAAATCGAAACCCCTCGTTTTCAAAAGTTGGTCACACACTCCAAGCGTAGGGACACCGCGCAACAATGTCGGGTTTCAACTTCGGATCTTCTTCCTCTCAACAATCTCCATTCTCCTTCACAAACCCTTCTTCCTCCCCCTCCACCGGTTTCCCATTCGGATCTTCCCCCCTCTTCTCCTCTTCCTCCGCCTCCGCCACCACCACCGCAAACCCTAGCTCCGCCGCTTCTCCTTTCCCTAGCCCCGCCCCTTTCTCCTTCGCTTCTTCTTCCTCTTCCACCTCTCTCTTCTCCGCTCCCACCGCTACCACCACCACAGCCTCCGCTCCTTCCTTTGGCTTCGGATCATCTCCCTCCGCCGCTTCTTCAGCGCCGTCGTTTGGTTTCGGCGTTGGTTCGGCGCCGGCCGCATCCGGTCCGGCTCCGGCTCCGGCTCCCGCTCCATCCCTGTTCGGCTCTTCCACTGCGGCGGCGAGTTCAGCCTCGCCCTTGTTGTCCACAATTTCCTCTGCAACGACGCCGTTTGGTGGAACTTCAATTTCCTCCGCGACGGCGCAGTTTGGTGGCACTTCAGTTTCCCCTGCAACGACGCCGTTTGGGGGATCATCTCCTGCTTCAACGCTGTTTGGAGGGACATCCTCATCAACGACGCCGTTTGGTGGAGGAGCATCAACATCCTCCGCGACGACACCGTTTGGGGTATCATCTTCCTCTTCGACGCTGATTGGGGGAACGTCCTCTTCGACCACGCCGTTTGGGGGATCAACTTCCGCTTCAACGCTGTTTGCCGGGACCTCTGCTTCAACGACGCCATTTGGGGGATCGTCCTCTGCTGCTGCAACGACGCTTTTTGGGGGGTCGTCCTCTGCTGCTACCACAACGACGCCGTTTGGAGGATCATCAACCCCTGCTACTGCAACGACGCCGTTTGGGTTTTCGCTTACATCAGCTCCTTCGTCTTCAGCTGCAACAACAACCACCACTCCTTCGTTCGCAAGCGCGTTTGCCACTAGCTCCTCTTTATCTTCAAGCTCAACGACGCCGTTTTCAGCAGCATTTGCAAAACCATCTGCTCCCACCACTAATGTTTCGTCTATTACCGCAACTGCAACGACGTCGTCTGGCACTTCTGGATTCTTATTCGGAACACCTACTTCCTCTGCTGCCTCTCAACCCTCTTTCGGGTTCCCAACCAATGCTGCTTCAGCTTTGGCTTCTGCTTCGTCTAGCTCTGCAATTTCTCTTTCTGCTACACCGGCAGCTTCGAAGCCAAGTTCTTTTACATTCTCCACGTCATCGGCGCCTCTGTTTTCAACGACAACCACAGTTTCAACTGCTGCTACCGGGGGCACCACTACTATGTCATCTTCTTTGCCCACATTCGGTGTCACTGGTTCTTCTGCTCCTGCAAGTGCTTCCAGTGCAGCAAGTGGAGGATCATCTTTTGTGGGGTTCGGGGTAGGAACTTCGGCCTCCACGGCTTCCACTGCTTCTTTCGGAACTGGGTTTTCATTTGCAACCAAGGCTTCAGCTACGTCAACACCGGCTGTTTCGAGTGCCACTGCTCAGACATTTGGTGAGCTATCTTTTGTAAATATATATAATTACACTATAATTAGTTTATGGCTATTGAAATGATGTTTACTACTACAATAATGCCTTTTATACACCTTAAACTTGACTACTTGGGACACCCAGTTAACGAGGTTCAAAATTGTGGTTAATGGTGTATTGAACTTAGTTAATGGTATAAATCTACATGTAGTAGATTGGTAACTCGATAACCATTAATTGAGCTTCATTAATCAGCATCGATTTTGATATTTTAGTGAAGTTTTAGGATTTACATATGTTATAAAATAGGGCACTGGTGAGGAATAAGTTACTTGTTTTAAAATCACGTGAGAAGCAATGGGGAAAGTACTGTGGGTAAGTCAAGAAAAAGATAAGTTATAATTTACGAGGAGAGTGTTCATGAAAGACTTGGAGAGGGCATTGATTTTGTTGCTTGAATCTTGATGATTGTTACGTTACTTGGTTTTTGTGAAATTTATGTTGCCTCTTGCAGTAGTGTTTCCTCTGTGGTTCTTTAACTGTGGTGTCAATGTGTCATGAACTCGGCAAATGGGATGGGGGCAGTACTTACCTATGAAGCACCGACTTTGACACGGACACCGCGACACAGCTAATGTCGAAAATACAGGACACCGGGACATTGCTTATATATATATATATATATAGAGAGAGAGAGAGAGAGAGAGAGAGAGGATCCGTTGACGTCAGTGTAAGTCTTTAGACTTACACCAAATCTGAACCATTAATCTTAATTAATCCAATGGATTTAAAAAAATTAATTAAAAAAATCTAAAAAATTAAAAAAACAATCACGTGCCCCTTCTTTATCTTAGCATTTTTTTCGCCCCTGTTCTCGACCCCTCTAGATATGAGTTAGTTGGAATGGCTTTTATGCCAATACCAGATATATGAGCTGCGGTTGAGGCTGGATTCAGAGACTGGACCATGCTATTGGCAATCAAAATCTCCTTTGAAAGATTGGCATCCGGTTGTCGAACCAACTGAGCCGTGCTTCTTGCCATTGATGTACCAGCCTCTGGAGAAGTGGATAGGCAATGCTTCCCATATTGTCATCATCAAAATCACAACTAGTAGCAATTGAACTAGGAAACACCTTCTCTAACAATTGAAACAATTGAACCAAATAAGCTGGGAATGGATTCAAAAGAAAGAAAACCGGGTCCAAACACTTCAGGCCCCCTGCGGTTGTACCATGGAACATGCTAACGTGGCTATCAATAGCAACTGGGATTATTTCATCACATAGTTCTGAAAACAAAGGGCTAAACCTTAATAAATATGGTTCTCTACATGTGGTCCCTTCTGAGCACCATAAGCTAATGACTTTCTGGGCACAGGAGATTGTTGAAGGGAAAGAAAATCCATGGCCCACGACTGCGCTATTGAACCGAAAGAGTTGCACGACAGTGGTAGAAAATCGAGGTGTTCAAGACAACACTGTTGAATGGAAAGAAAGTCTTGGGGTTCAACAATGGGCAACGGTGGCGGCAGTGGTGGGAAGAGGTGGTGCAGTGGTTAGCGGCGGGGGCAAGGGGTAGGGCGGCGTGGGATGGAAAGAGAAGAGATAAACTTTGTTAGGAAGTGGGAAGGCTGACTGAGGTTGAGGGGAGAGGAAAAAAAATGGTAAAAGGGCACGTGACACTTGGTTTCTTTTTTTGAAAAAAAATTATTGAAAACATTTGGGCCATCAGATCAATTAACTTCAATGGTTCAGATTTGGTGTAAGCCTTTTGACTTACACCTGACGTCAACGGATCCTGTCTCATATATATATATGTGTGTATATATATGTATATAAATTCACCTTTTAAAAACAAAGTTGTTAAGCTTTACAATTTTCATATGATAATGACCCTCACAAAAAGAATACTAAGACTAAGAGGGGTCATTTCACAATGCAGTCCTTACAAAAATAATTCCTAAGATAAGAAGATGAATCATGTTTTATAAAACAACTAGTTAGGTCGTATGATAATGAGCCTTACAAAAAATGCTAAGAAGCATCATGTTGCTTTATGTCTCAAAAAGTAAAAAATCTAATTTGGGGTTGGTGACCCATGACTTTTTTAGAAAATATTTGTCTAAAAAATATTTAGGGTTGGTGACCCATGATCTGAAAATGCTAAGTAGATTTTTTTAAAAATATAATTTTTTTATAATAGGAGTGTCCGAGAAGTGTCCAAGCCGTGTCCCAGAGGTGTCCGAGCTGAAAAAATATTTTTTTATTGTGGCACCGCAGAGAGGTGTTTGACATGTGTCCAAGGCGTGTCTGAGAAGTGTCGATGCCGACACGGGACACGGCACTTCGAAGAGGTGTCCGTGCTTCATACTTACTGATTGTGTACTTATCATAGTAATAACTTCATCGGATATTTTATTGTCATTGTGAGAGCTTTGATTGATTAATCTTGAATCTTTAAGAGAAATGTACTGTTTGTGTGAAACTAGTTAGCTTCTACAACTCACAGGGCCACTTTCAACTCTCAAGTATATTTGATGCAGTTTATTATCCAAGTTCATTTGTTTGTGATCTGCAATTTTCTTCTTCTAGTTAGAGGCTTGGAATATTTATTGTTGTGTTAGATCTAATCCAGACGACTCTTGTCTTATGAGCTAAATTTTTTTCCTTTCTCTCCAATTTGTCTAACAATGTTTGGTTACCTCATTGAGGTCGGTGGTCTTTCCTGGCCTTGTATGGGAATGTGTCTAACCCAATTCTAAACTTTTTACTACTGAAAAAAGTTTAAACTTTTAACTTGAAGCTAAATAATTTTTTTTTAATATCTTTAACGCATCATATACGTTTATTTGAGAGTTTATAAGTTGTTGAGAATTTTGAAGTGAAGTACTGAAATTCGCAGACTTTCCTGTTGCTAGTTGTTAGTAAGCTCAAAACTAGGCACACAGTTACTAAGGTGTATCAAAGGAGGAATGAGAGGACTGTAGAGGATCAGACCAGGGGTTATATTTAGAATTTGAGAGGGCTGGAAAGGGTTCAGCAATAGTGGAAGGGGAAAATAACTGCCTATTCAAGAGACAGAGAATGTGTGAGAGCAGGAAAGCATTTAGTTAGTTAGTAGAAGGATAAAAAGTGAAAAGTGAAAAGAGTGAGGTAGGGGTAAGGGGTGGGCGAGGAAGCGAATGGGATAGGGCGGGAGAGAACCATGCCTCTCAAATGCCTGGATAATCTACATTTTCTGTAGAGTGAGTGGGAAGAGAGAGTTTCTACTGTTTCTGTATAAACCTAACACTGTTACTGATATTATACGGATATCAGTGGCAGAATTTTCAGTAATAATACATTTTATTTAGCTATTCTGGCCCAGTCATCTCAGTAGTCCTTGACTCCTTGTATTTTTATGGACTTGGGGTTTATCCTTGTACTTTCTTTTTTGATCTTTTTTCTATTTCACTTCATTAAAGGATTAACTGCATGTTTCGTTTAGCTTGTGTTAGGGGAATAGTCATTTATTTTTCAAAAGCTCTTCTGGGAGCGTATATTATAAGCTGTTTTTAATACAAAATAAGCTAATCCAAACACACTTTCAAACCTGAAACTTATTTTTTGCAAGTTGTCCTCACTCTTGTAAACTTGTTTCTTTTCTCTTAAGCAAATTCTTTCGGTTGGAAAAAATGTTCAAAAGTTTTTTTTCCAACTTGATGTTTGATTGTTCATTTGAAAACTGATTTTGTAGCGGTAAGCACTTCAGCTTCTGCTGCTCCAGCCACTTCCAGTGCCAGCACTAGTGCAACTCAGATATCATCCTCTCTTGTCGTGGCTTCTACAAGTGGGTATGTATACTTTTTATTTGGTTGTAGTTAATTTTTTTTTTTTTCCTGTATGTGTTCACTTTTCCTTTCCTTTCTGTCTCAATCTCGATTTTCTGTCTTAAATTTCTACATCTTACCGTATGACATATTGGTAGCCAACTGATGCTAATTTCATTAATTCATTCTAAAAGTTACTTTTATATTAAAAATAAACACTTATTTGCTTTCCTAGTGTTTCCCTATTTTTTCCTCCATAAATTTTTACTAGTCAGTGTAAAGGGGTGTTTAGGTAAACAACATATTTAAGCGCTTATTCAATGAGCTTTTTTGAAATAAGCTAAAATGACCTTATTTTCATAAGCTTCTCTGATAGGAGTATTGAAATAAGCTAATAAGAGCTTAAAGGAAGGTTATAAGGTATTTTCATGAGTTCTTCTTATATGCTCAAATAAGCTCTTTATAAGCTCTTCTAAATGATCCACTAAGTCTTGCATCATCATGTGTACTTTGGTGCCCCAAATTGCACCTTAGCATGGTTATCATGTTACTTAAAGAACAAATCACCCTTATTTCACTTTGCACTGTATTTAGTCTCCTTTATTTTTTATTTTTTCGTTAAATCATATTGATTTCTTCAATATACCCATCTTCCTATGCTTTAAGTCATTGTATATGCATGAGGAGTGACTAATAAATCTTATGAAGGTGCTGTTGATGCTCTTCTTTTTTTTCTTTTTCCCGCTTGTCCTATAGAACTACTTCAGCTGTAAGCACTTCAGTTGGTGTTGCACCAAAATTGCCATCTGAAATCACTGGGAAGACTGTGGAGGAGGTATTTGATGTGTTCCATACATTTTTTTTAATACCTTCCCTATGTCATGTTTTTATATTTATGGCTATTATTATTTTTTATGTTAATTTGGCTTTGAAAATTGAGTCTAATCGCTTGGTTAAGACTTGAACTGCACTGTCAAGGTACATGAACTTTCTGTAATGTTGTATGACAGTATGACCAAGAGAACTCCTTGTACTCTTATTTTAACCATTTTTTTTTTACTGATTAAAATAGACTTGAACTGCACTTCCTTTTGAATGATTCTTTAGAAATGCCTTGCTTCTTCTATCGATTGATGAGTGCATGACATACTGGAATATATAGAATAGAGTTGGGATTCGGGGATAATGGAAAAGACCAAAGATGATATATACAAGCTTGCCTAATAATCCTACCGCGATCTCGCCAAACTTAGTTGTTGTGGGTAATTGGGATCACAGCACCCACAACATAGTGTAAGATTGTGTGGTTTATGAGGAAGATAGCGATCTTAACAACCTTGGTTGGGTCTTACTGCTGACACTGATATTCATTTTTTTTTTTTTTGATAAACTTCATTGTATTGAAAGAGCACATGGGGTGCTCAACCCTTATACAAAGTATCACCATAACATTCCAAGACTAAGATAAAACATCATCCCTAAGCAAAATAATACCCCCAAGGTTGAAGCTGTAACTCAATCCCTATGCCCCCCCAAGACATGAACCCAAAAATGTCACCCAAATTTCTTTCATTTTATATTAGTAGTCTGCATCCACCCAACTTTTCACTTTCCACATGAAAGAACCAAAACCTTCTTTGATCAAGGAGCACAGTGACCACTACATCCAGGCAATCTCACACCTTTGTTTCCCTTGTTTCATTACTCAACAAACGCTCCCCCATGACAAGCATAATACCCTCCACCTGCAACCTTCACTTAGCCGAATAGCCACATGGAGTTCAAACTAACACACACTATTTCACCAACCAATTATTATGACCATATCTAAATCATTTCCATCATTTCTAGCACAACCTCACCAAACTAATACCAGACACAACATTCCACCCTATTCAAAAACAAGAGACCAAAGATAAATGTTAACCAAAGATACCAAAGACCATCGTCGTAGCATACCACCTCTCTGTAAGAAAAAAGTTAGCTCTCTTTACTCATCATCAATTGCCAAAAATTTCCCCTTCATACCTGCTACCAAAAGCCTTCTTCAAACCTTCAATTAAAAATATTATGCTGACACTGATATTGTTAACATAATTAGGCATTCCTCTCTTTCTGACTCTCTCCCACCTGTCTTAATCTTGTGGCCTTTTGTAGATTATCAAGGAGTGGAATGCTGAGTTGCAAGAGCGTACTGGAAAATTTAGAAAACAGGCTAATGCGATAGCTGAATGGGATCGGCGGATTTTGCAGAATCGTGATGTTCTATTGAGGCTTGAGGTTTCTCTATGTCTACTGATGATCCCTTTTAATGATTTTCTACATGGGAACAGCTGAAATTTGGCAATTATTGCTCTATAACTCATTTATATTGTCAAATTCAGATTGAAGTGGCAAAAGTAGTTGAGACACAGTCAAATTTGGAGCGGCAATTGGAGCTGATAGAGACTCATCAACAAGAGGTATTTTGAGGACCAGTTTTAACTAAATAGTTTGATTCCCAGCTTCTTTTCATGCATTGTTAGAGTATAATTTGTTTTGATTGTTATGGTGTTAACAAAATGATGTGCTTCTATTATATTCTTTTTATACTTTATAGAGTTCTTTGTCTTGTTATCTAACTGCAAGCTCTTCTTGGTTATCAAAAAAAAACTGCAAGCTCTTCTTTGTTCTGATAGTAACCTTGTTAAGAAAGATTCTAAGAGAGAAGATAGGAGAATATTCTGAATACTTCTGATTCTCATTGATTGATTTGATTCTTACACATTACAAGTGTTATATAGGGATGCTGAATGCATCAGATAGGAGGAGCCTGATCACAACTGAATAACTGATTCAGTTGAGCCAGCTGGCTCTAACAACTAAGGCACGGATACAGTGCAGCTGTGCAGCACAGTATCCATGTACTCTATCAGACCCCCCTCAAGCTCAAGGTGGTTGAGCCAATGAGTGAAGGTCAAGCACCTTAAGCTTGTCCCTGAGATACAAAAATCTAGTTGTAGAGAGTGCTTTAGTTAATAGGTCAGCACACTGTTCTTCTGAAGGAATGTGCAGAATCTGCAGAAGTTTGTTCAAAACTTTCTCCCTGACAAGGAACAAGTCCAGCTCCATGTGTTTTCTGCGAGCATGGAGGATTGGGTTGTGGGAGAGTGCAACAGTACTCATATTATCACAATAAATGACTGGAGGAGGCAGCTTGACATGTAATTCTTGTAGAAGGGACTGCACCCAAACAATTTCAGCAGTGGTGGCAGCTAGACTACGGTATTCAGCTTCCGTGCTAGACCTTGCCACAACAGTTTGTTTCTTTGCCCACCAGGAGACTAGATTGGGGCCTAAATAGATGCAGGAACCTGAGGTAGATCGCCTATCATCAGGGTCCGATGCCCAATCGGCATCACAAAAGCCAGTGAGGACTAGAGGATAGGATGCAGATGAGGGCTGCAGGTGCAAGCCATGATACAGTGAACCCTTTAGGTATCTAAGGATCCGCTTCACGGCTGTCCAGTGAGACTCCAGAGGTTGGGCCATAAATTGGCAAACCTTATTTACTGCGTAGGATATTTTTGGGCGTGTGATGGTTGCATATTGTAATGCACCCACAATTGACCTGTATAGTGATGCATCAGGGAAGAAATCAGCTCCTTCTTTAGAGAGCTTGCAGCCTCCAACCATTGGGGAAGAGATGGGCTTGGCCTCAGCCATTTTAGCTCTCTCTAGGAGATCTTTGAGATACTTGGTTTGGTTGAGAAGAACAGAAGGAACTTTGTGAACTTGGATGCCTAGAAAGTAGTCAAGAGCTCCTAGTTGCTTGAGAGCAAAGGTAGAGTGCAGTCTGTTGATAAGTTGCTGTATCAGTGGAGCAGAGTTGCCAGTGACTATAATGTCATCAACATATACAAGCATATAGATGGTGTTGGCTCCTTGGCTGAAAACAAAAAGGGAGGGGTCACACTTGCTGCTAGTAAACTCGAGGGAGAGTAGGGCTCCTTTAAGCTTGTCAAACCAAGCTCTAGGGGCCTGCTTGAGGCCATACATGGCCTTGTGCAGCCTGCACACTAAACTGGAATCTTGAGAAATGAAGCCTGGGGGTTGTTCCATGTAGACCTCTTCATCAAGGTCACCATTCAAAAAGGCGTTGTTTACATCAAGTTGTTGGAGAGGCCACCCATTAGATAGAGCCAAAGTTAGAATGATCCGGATAGTGGTAGGCTTTATAACTGGAGAAAATGTTTCTGTATAGTCGAATCCGGGTTGTTGGTGAAACCCCTTAGCTACAAGCCTAGCCTTGTACTTGTTGATTGAGCCATCCGGGTTCTCCTTGACCCGGAAAACCCACTTGCACCCAATGGCCTGTCTATGGGGAGGGAGAGTTACCAAAGACCAAGTGCCATTTTTAATTAGAGCCTCATATTCAGCTGTCATAGCAGAGTACCAGTTGGGATCAGCAATAGCAGTTTTCACAGTTTTTGGTTCAGCATGAGCAAGAAGTAGGGTGGGGTTGAGGCGTGGTCTAGTGATGCCAGCCTTGGCACGGGTGATCATAGGATGAATGTTGGTTGGTCCAGCAGAGGAGGATGAGGTAGGAAAGGGAAAGGGAGTGCTGGGAAGGTCATTTGTAAGTGGTATATGGCTGCTGGAATTTGGGGAAGTTGATGTGCTAGAAGAAGGGTTGTGAGCAGATGAATGAGAGGGTGAGTTGATGGGGAATGGTGGTTGATGGGATTGTAGGAATGAGGTGGTGTGAGCTGAGGAATTATGGGATTCTGTGGACAGATTGTTGGTTGGGGGAGGATGGGTATTGGAGGTAAGGGTAGTGAGGGATGGGAAGGTGATGAGTTGTGTGAGTCAAAAAGTTCATGGTAAGGGAATCTTAGCTCATTGAAGACCACATCCTTGGAAATGAACATACGGCCAGTTGGAGAGAGACATTTGTAACCTTTATGATTAGAGGAGTATCCTAGGAAGACACATTCATGAGAACGGAACTCAAGTTTATGACTATTATATGGCCTTAGGAGGGGGAAGCAGGCACAACCGAAGACTTTGAGGAAGCTATAGTCAGGAGAATGTTTTAACAGTTTTGTATGAGGAACCTCTTTGCCAATGGAGGCAGAGGGCAACCTGTTTATGAGGTAGACAGCTGTCAGGAATGCTTGATCCCAAAACTTGAAGGGAAGGGAAGCATGAGCAAGAAGAGTGAGTCCTAGCTCAACTATGTGCCTGTGTTTTCGTTCTACAACACCATTTTGATGGGGTGTGTGGGGGAATATGACTCTGTGTGTGATGCCAAAATCTTGTAGAACCTTGGGGAAGGAGCGAAACTCACCACCCCAATCAGTTTGGATTGATTTAATTTTAGCATTAAACTGAAGTTCAACCATATTTTTAAAGGATAGGAATGTTGGTAATGCCTCAGACTTCTTTTTAAGTAAAAGTAGCCAAGTGAACCGAGTATTGGCATTAATGAAGGAAATGTAATAATTGAATCCAGTGGAGGAAACAATAGGGGCAGGACCCCATAAGTCACTGTAGATGAGATCAAAGGGATTGGAATAGACAGTATTGGAGGAATGAGATGGTAGGCGATGAGCCTTACCAAGACAGCAAGAGGAGCAAAAATCAAGATTCATTTTATTGCTAATAGGAAGATTACAACTTTGTAGTACATGCTGTAAGGTATCTTTATTGGGATGGCCTAATCTTAGATGCCATGTGTTTGGTGTTACAAGTGTAGTGGTATGAACAGTGGGAACATTAACAGAACCATTACAATTTGAATGTGAATTGAAAATGGAACTTGAACTTGAACTTGACTTGGTGAGAAGATGTAGGTTAGTGAACTTGTATAGTCCATCAGCTCCAACATCTCCTCGAAGCAAGACTTCATGGGAATCCTGAGATTTCACAAGACACACATTAGAATGAAATTCAAAAAACACATGATTGTCCTTTGCAAATTGACTGACACTCACAAGATTCTTTGTTATGTTAGGAACATGTAAGAGATTATTGAAAACTAGGCTGACATTAGAATTAAAAGGAGACTGAAAGTAAGAGGAACCATGAGAAGAGATGGGTAAACCTTGACCGTTTCCTACAAGAATCTGGTCTGAGCTTCATAGGGGACTGGATTTTGGATATTCTCCATGTTGGATGTAACATGATGGGAGGCACCAGAGTCTGGGTACCATTGGTTGGAGAAGTTTGGGTTAGAGGTTGCAATCATGGCTTGTGGTATAGCTGCGGGTTGGGGATTGAAGTTTTGGTGTTGATATTGCCAGGGTGGTGGATTGGGTTGGGATGGTTGTTGGTAGTTTGGATGTGAATGTTGCTGATAGTTGGTGTAATTTGGGTTTGGATGTGGCGGGTTGGGGTTTGGTGTAAACTGCTGATCATACCTGTGCCAACATGCAAAGGCATCATGACCATATTTCTTGCATAGCTGACATTGAATGGAACTGCGGCCACCACGGCCTCTGCCACGGCCACCACCACGAAAATACTGCTGTGAAGAAGCTGAGTACAATTGCTGATTTTGGACCAGATTTGCTTGCGGTGAAGAGTCAACAGAAGAGGTTGCATTTGCCACATTCACAGAGGCATTATTACGAGCAGTTTGCTTGTATCAATCAAGCCTCACTTCTTGAGCAAGAAGAAGTGCCTCTAATTCATCAAGATCAGCAGCAGAATCATACCTGGTGCTGACTAGGTTGATTAAAGAATCATATTCCTCTGGTAGACCTTCTAGGATGACATCAATATGTTCTTGATCTGAGACCGGATCACCGATCGAGTAAAGTGCATCTACCAGAGCTTTGACGCGAAGGACGAACTCAGAAATGGAGCGATCTTCTTTCTTCGTGTTGCGGAGTTCTGTGCGAAGCATCCTAGCTCGCGCTCACGCGTCTTCGACTGAAAGTGATTATGCAACTTCTCCCAGAGTTGCCATGAGTTAACACAACCGATGAGCCGAGTAAGGATCGGCGCTGTTACGGATTGTTGGAGCCAAGACAGAAGCATCGAGTCTTGAAGCTCCCATCGCGTGAACGCAGGATTAGGGTTTCCACTTTGTCGATCAGTTTCAGAAAGGTAGCGGATCAGGATTTGTGGTGATACAAGAAAGCGATGAAGCTGATGAGCTTTGATAATTGGTTCGATTTGCTGTTTCCATAAGAGGAAGTTGTCCTCTGTGAGTTTCTCAGAGATCGTGAGAGAGAACGCAGGTGGAGGAACTGGCGGAGGAGACGGTGGTGGTGGCGGAGGAGGAGGTGAAGAAGGAGAGTGTTCGGAAGCCATGGATGTTTTACCTAGCTCGATGATACCATGTTAAGAAAGATTCTAAGAGAGAAGATAGGAGAATATTCTGAATACTTCTGATTCTCATTGATTGATTTGATTCTTACACATTACAAGTGTTATATAGGGATGCTGAATGCATCAGATAGGAGGAGCCTGATCACAACTGAATAACTGATTCAGTTGAGCCAGCTGGCTCTAACAACTAAGGCAAGGATACAGGGCAGCTGTGCAGCACAGTATCCATGTACTCTATCAAACATACTCTTCTTTATGTCGTCAAACTCATGTAGGCTCCTGTACTAGTTAATCACAATCTACAAAATTAACATTACAACAACAACCAAGTCTTTTCTCACTAGTTCAGTTAGGCTACATTGATCAAAGAATGCTATAATGTCCTATCATAAATCATGTATATAGACAAAGACAAACCATTTAAACCTAAGTTCTTATTGGTTTCATTTATAGTTTTTCTTAGTATCCCACCCTCCATTATATTGGGAACCATATGGGTCACTTATGGTAAACAACTTTGCTAAAGGTCAACAAGCAGGCAGCAGTTATTCAAATCACTTGTACCACTGGATACAAATAAATAAGGTAGCATAGCTAGTCGAACAATATCAGTAGAAATGAAAATGGTTTTCTCAAGGAATAAAAACCAAAATTGAAATTTATGAATTCAGGAATTAAGTTAATTTTATTCTAACATCTAATTTTTAAATGAAGCTTGATGATTATGGTCATTCAATCTAGCTTTTCTTATGGACTCTTGAAAATTTGGTTTTTTAATGTTAGATAGAGAAGTTACAATGTTTCATAAATGATTGAAGACTATCTCACCTTTGAAATCTTTGCATAAAATATATTTGAAATGTGTTCAGTGTTGTGGATGTGAAACTCATCTTCGTCATCCGTGTATTTTTAGGTTGATAAGGCTTTACAAAGCATGGAAGAAGAAGCTGAACGTATTTACAAGGATGAGCGTGGATTACTGCTTGATGATGAAGCTGCATCTACAAGAGATGCAATGTGAGTGTTCAATTGCTCAAAATTTTTTAAAACTGGTTATTACCTGGGTACACTAATGGCTAACTGTGTTTAATCAAAGTCTTTGTAATATGAATTGCTGTTTTGTTATTGCTGATAATTTTTGTTTGTTTTTGTCTCTTTTAGGGGGTTTACTATATTCTATATTTTAACATATCCTTTACAATATTGAGAGTCTGATCATCAGTTCAATCTCTGGTTTTTCTGTGTAGTGTGGAATAATTTTTTATCTGTGCAACTGTTGCATTATTACACCTAGTTATCTTGTTGATCATGTATTCCAAATTTCATAAAAATTAAACAACTAGAAGTATTATGAATATTTTTTTTTTGGTAGGCCAATTGGTTAGAAGTTAGTGGGTTAGTTGTTAGAGGGGGTGGGGGGAGGGGATCGAAACCCCAAACCTTGAAACTCCTGATGTCCCTTGGCTACCACTTGAGCCACCTATGCGGGACAGAAGTATTCTGAATATGATCATGCAGTTGATCCAACGTTGTTTTTTTACTCCAGTGAACATGTGTCAATATGATAGCTAAGTAAGTCAATGGTCTGATTTATCTAAAGCACTTTTTAAAGTAGTTGTTGAGTGGTGGAAGTGTACTGATACATGATAAGGATTAAGGGCTGATTGTGTGCTCATGATACTTATATGGGTGTTATGTAAATCACATCTCAGCTGGCAGAGAATAAATTGTATGATAGTTAATGGAATGGAACAAGGTTTTGGTGAGCTCCCCTGGTGGAGCTCCAGAGTTCATCCCCCTGTCCCCCCTCCCCCCCCCTCTCTCTCCTCAATCCGTGTTGGAAAACCAACTAACTCTAATTATGTAAAAAAAAAAAAAAAAAAAAAAGTTTTGTGGAAAAATTTATGGAGAGTTGCAAGGTTTACTGTTTAGTCACCTTTATAAGATTAAAATAAAATTGTGAAAATTTAAGTCCTCTGTAGATAAGTTTGCACTAGGTTTTGTTCCATGCCAAACTTATATATTTATTTAGTTAATTAATTTATAATCAGATGAAATTCAGTACACAGTTTTACATATTTATGCAATGCAAGTGAAAGCCATATATCTTTTGAAAATCATCAGATTTATGGTTATATTTTCTTCTCTTTTTCCACTTTTACTTCATGGGCTGATGCATTCGTCATCTCTTTGATTTTCTTATGCTTTTGTTTGCAGGTATGAGCAATCTGAATTGATAGAAAGGGAACTGGAACAGATGACAGAACAGATCAAATCAATTATCCAATCCCTTAATTCAAATCAGGTAAAAGTTGTCAGTTCTTTTATTCCAATATAAGAACAAT
The DNA here is from genome assembly GCA_035048595.1 of Echinosophora koreensis. NCBI lineage: Eukaryota > Viridiplantae > Streptophyta > Magnoliopsida > Fabales > Fabaceae > Echinosophora > Echinosophora koreensis. Next base: position 1,931,532 of record JAPCYP010000058.1, on the reverse strand, counting down.
AAATGATGCTTACAATGTTTCATTCAGGGTGGAGAACTTGAACTTGATGGAGTGTCTCCATTAGATGCAGTAGTTCGAATTCTAAATAATCAACTAACTTCTCTGATGTGGATTGATGAAAAGGTTTGTATTTTTCATTATGCTCTAACTATTTATATCATATATTGGAAATTTTGTTGTTCCTGTGCTTGTTAGATACGAAGGACTACGCTTAGACTAGATCAACTTGTTTCACAATCTAGTTCCCAATTCCCATTGCGTCTTTCTCTCATGATGTATTTTTCACTTTATTGTGCTTTTATGCTAGCAAAGGTGCTGTTGCCTTGTGTGTTAACCTGTTCCCTGATAGGAGCATCTCAAATGCATAAAATGAAATTGAAACACAGAGATGGAAGAAGGCTGTTTTACTGATGGAAATAAAAAAGAATTACAGCAAATGGAAAGTAAAAGCAGAAATATAAGAACAAGATGCTCCTAGCAAGGAGAAGACCCTCTAGCCCCAAGATCAGTCAAAACCCAAAATACAATACAATTCACATATGCCCCTCCCTAAAAGTGAATTCTTCCTTTTAATAGATTTTAGATTCTCTCCCCAAAACAAGCTTTCCCTCCTCACACTACATTCTCCCTTCTAGAATGGTGGCTGGATGTGCCATCACGCGCGGCTAGTAGTGGCGGCGCTTGGTTCTCATGCGTAGAGAAGGTGGTGGCGTGTGAAGGCTGATCTGGGGCTGGGCTTTTGGTAGCTGGCAGGAGAAGAGATGACATGACAGTCCTTCTGGTAGGGTTGTCGATGTGAGAAATGGTAGTGTTTAGACAGTCCTGGTAGTGTGGTCGGTGTGAGAAATGGTGTTTAGTAGCAGGCGGTGGTGGGCAGCAGTTGAGACGAGTGTGTGCAATGAATAGGCAAGGATAGAGCCTCAATAAAGGCGACGGTCGCAATGAAGGCAAGCTAGGATTGGATGCGGAAGCAGAGTCTCCTAGATCGGGGGCTCTGATACGGTGATACCTACCGGAAAGAATGAAATAATCTGAATATTATTTCGTAATGGATCAATACAAGGATTTACATTACATAGACATGGGCTAATAACTACCTTCCTAGAACAGGCCTATATTACAAGTGTCCTAATAATTAAAAATAAATAGATGGATCTATACATTAAAAGAAAATAAACTACAGTTATTCTCAACAGTGTGCATAGAAAAATAAGAGTTCTTGTAGTTCCTTCTAGGAAAGCAAGTTAGAATTGCAATATGGAACTAGAACGTAAGATGGACATTACTGATACTTTGGACACATGTTGGCTAGTGTCCTGTTTGATAGTTTTCCTTATTCAAAAAGGTTACTTTAATCTAGTTCCACAGTTTGTAAGCTGTGGGTTTATTGTAAAGAATGTGAGTTGGTTAACCTTTGAATTGCCTTGCTCCTCTGTTTCTCCTTTTCCTGAGTAATGGGAGAAAATGACGAGGGTTCCCTTCCCTCTAAACTTAGCTTCAGTTGGGGTCGTGGGACTGAAGTCGAGCTCCATATTTAGTAATCTGTTGGCAATGTGGGTCTGAAAGGATTGAAGTTTGTTGTGCCAACTCTGAGGAATGTTAGCCTGATATTTGAAGTGTTGAAGTTTTTTCTCCAATAGAAAGATATGGTTCATTTACTTAAATATTCTATTGAATCCAGAGTATGCCGTCCTTTATTTTGGGAATTTTTTGAATCCCAATCCTCTAACTTTTTTGCGCCAAAAGTCACCTGACTTTCTTTTTATCTCTCCTATTTTATTTTCTTTTATCTTATCTCTCATTTTTTCTCTCGCCTTTTTTCTCTCTCAAATACACCAAAGTCAACTAACTTTTCCCTCCCAAAAGTTAGGGAATCCGGATCCGAATTTTTTCTTTCTACCCTGTTTGTCTGTCAGTCTGTCATCTACTTGTTTGCAAGTGGTTACAACAACAAATAAAGCATTTTCTTACTAGATGGTGTCGGTTTATAGATCAAATGATGCCTATTATGCTCGGTAACCACATTCAAAACCAAGATAAAATGATACATGCTCAAAATATTGACTTAGTGAGTTAGTGTATTCTTATAGTTGAGGGTGAGCATTAGTGCCACAGTAAGGTTGTTGCCTTGTAACTTGGAGGTCACGGGGTCAAATCCTTGAAACATCCTTCACTTTGGGGGTAAGGCTGTGTACCCCTCTTAGATCCCACTAAGTGGGAGCCTCGTGTACTGGGTCGCCCTTAGGCTTTGTTTGTGAGTCTTGTTTAGGAGGGGAAGTAAGGGAAATGGAAGGTTTATGAGAACCTCTCCCTTGTTTGTGAGTGTAAAAAATTGGAGGGGAAGTTTTTGAGGATTTTAGAAAACCCTCCAAACCCCTCCTCACCTCAATTTTTTGGTTTACCCAATTTGGGTTTTTTGGGGAATAATAATTAAATTACTAGAGGAAAAGGAATAATTTTTTTTTTTGCGTTAATTTTTTTTTTTTTGGAAAGGTGCATTAATATTATTTATAAAATATTTTTTGTTAATTTTGTAAAATAAGGGTAATATTGTAAAAGTATGTTATAACATTTACTTTCCCTCATACAACATGCACTCACAAACAAGGGGAGGGATAATACTTTCCTTCCCCTTTGATCCCTTCACTTTCCTTCCCCTCCAAACTCACAAACAAAGCTTAGTGTCATCCTATATTTATAGAAAAATCTTGCACAAACTCACTAATTTTGCAAATGCGTACTCCTGAAAACTCAAATGGATAAGCTCCTAACTATTAGTTTACTGAACCGAAGTAGCTGTCTAGAGCGGCAGGGAGGCGAAAGAACAAACCTAGACTACCAAGTTATGAAAGTGGTGGATGTAGGTTCAAAGTCTGCATACTTTATTGATTCGATCATTGGATTCATGTGTATGGAAAAAAACGTTATCAGGGGATCCTGCTTAGGCGCCCAACGACATTATGAGAGAGTAGTCTCTCGCTTATTAAGTGGGAGGAGACTTTGAAATCAAGAAAAGAAGTCTGCATACTTTGCTCTTTTGCTTGTTTCACTGGAATCGCTGACTTTGATCAATCCTCTTTCAGGCTGAAGAATTTTCTTCCCGCATTCAGAAGGTAGCTAACCAAGGTTCTGCTTCAGGTGGTGAACTGACAGGTTCAAAACCCTGGAAGTTCTGATATTTCAATTTTGTACAGAATTTCAAACTCAATCGTTTCAAAATTAGATGAAATACCAACAAGAGAAAACACAGTTTTGTATGAAGAGTTCATCATGTATTCTTTCCAAGATTCTGGGCCAACTGTTTCGGAATTATTACTATTCATTTTTCTACCGATCCATTAAATTTTCCATTATTTTATTTTCGAGGAAAATAATGCCATTTTATTTTACTGATAACCCTAAGCAACAAGAATAAAGAATGAAAATACAATTAACTTTTTCAAAAGCAACCATCAAATACTGTAAGCGTCCCACGAGAAAACGATTAGGATTTCTATGAAGTCCATAGAATGTAGTTTTAGAGGTGAGATAAACTGCACTGCTGGTTCACAAAATTATACATTTGTTTTCAACGTAAGAACAGTAATGTAATTCAATTCAATTTGCCAGTAGTCTAGTGAATAATTTTTTGAATAACTAGTTTTTGAATTAGATGACTAATCAAGCTGTTCAAAATATATTTTTGCTGGTCGTTGCTTTTGATTCTTTGTCAAATTTATAGTTCTCAACTCTCAATCATGCATATATGCAGATTATGATTCTCTATGTGTCTCTTAGAATGCTTTCTCAAATTGCTAGATATAAGTGGTCTTTTTTTTTTTTTTGGGTTACAATAAGTTTAGATTAGGGCAAGGACCGACTAATGCAAGGTCAAAGCTAACCACTAACATCTAGAAGGATTTCTAAGTGGTCTTGAATCGAATACAAGTGAAAAAGTAATATCAAACTCTTAAATTTATATATTTGTCCTTAAAGTAAGGTAAAGTAAATTACTACTCTAGGGTAGAAAAAATTTACATAAATGAGTCAAAGATTGATATACATGTCCTTTCCATAGTCACTGGCACCTTTAAAATCGAGCCATAATTACAATCAAGATGATCACAATGGAAAGAAGCACAGATGACCTAACTTTTTCGTCCAGCACTGCTGCATCTACTGTGGTATTTTCCTTCCTTGGAGACTGACAAAAATCATTCATAAGTGACTGGAAACTTTCTATCAGTTCCAAAACCTTTCCTTTTACGATACCCAGTATCCAGCTTAATATTTGTATGCTGAGTTCTCTTTGGTCAGAAATCTGAGGCCTTTTACATTCATCTGGATGAAATAGTACAATGTAAAATGAGTCAAGCAATTGATGTTTAATGAAATCTAGGATTTCGACCTTCACGAAACACATGTTGGCAATATCAGGTTTTATGAAAAACCATTCGATTGGGTTGGTTTCATTCCTTCTTTCATAATGCTAATAAAACATATAGATGCTTCAAGACATTTACTTAACCACTATTAGTATATTACATTTCAGATCGGGATTCCCTACGGTCAGGGAAATTCACCCATTCAGCTTGATTTATGATCAAGATTTCATACTTACAAATTTATATTAATATATTTATAGTACATAAAAGTTAATCAATGGCTAAGATCTTTGTATAGTCAAAAAATGACTACAGGGAATCCACTATCCATTACATTTCTATCCGCTTTCTTTTTCTTTTTTTTTGTTAATTTTTCTTGGTTTGAAATGCACTGATGAAGTTAGTAGCCACTGCAGCATCTTTACATTTTTACTTCTGAATTTTACAAAGTACACACAGAAGAACAGAAATACGTACCTGAATCAGGCAACTCTGGGAGCAGTTGATGCAGCACATTGCTTATGACAGCATCCCAAATAGCTTTATCAGATGATAGTGAAACCACTAATCTCTACAAGCAAGTTAAAATGCAAGAGACATATTCAAACTACATAGCAACGATAAAAGTCATAGAAAATGAAATAATAAAAAATACTTTTCAGTGTCATAAAGCCGCCAATGTAAAGAGGGAACCTTCACAGAGGGATCGGATTGCAGCAACTGGAGTGCATCATAAAGTCTTTCATATCCCTGAGAGAGCAATATCCTCGGATCGAAAGAGCCTATGATATGCTGAAGTGTGCTTGGGGATGATACTGCTTGCACAAAACTAACATACAACAATTTAAAAATTAATGCTCGAGTTGTTATTGCTTGCATAAAATCTGATAGAGTTTACCAGCCCTCCCCCTACAAAATAAAAACTATGATACCAACAATTGGAAACACCAAATTTTTGCAAAACAGTGTCACTAAATCCGAACAAGGTTTGACCCATCTATTCAAACCTTCTTCCCACACTCGCTATGGCTTGGGTTAATTCTCATATTTCCCCTATTGGCAAGTAATATGTAAATTTCACTATAAATCCTCGATTCCTTGCTGAGATTGATGATATTCCTTGACCTTGCAAAGGGAGCCTTCTCCTTATCTAAACTTTATTCACCAAAAAAGTAAAAAAAACAGTAACTAAATACAATTTTGGATTTCGAATTCCAAGAAAACCTGAAATGATCCATCCAAACACCCTCTTGATTATTCCTAAAAGATTTACAAGTTTAGAGCAAGGAAGGTAAGTTCAAATAATCTAAAAGAAAAGCTACCAAATTATCTAAAAAAAACTCTCTCTCTTAGAGATGCAGAGGAATATGTAACTCACAATTTAGTACTCACCCTTGAAGAGCAGACACAGCATCTTCAACTTCCCTTCGAGATGGAACCGGTCCAAACACCTGATGATAGAGACAACCACTTACTGTTTTCTTTCCTTTTCCATCCAGCAGCTCCCCTTTTTTGCAAAGTTGACTCTGACAACAAAGAGATAAGCTGCTGTGTGGTGTAAAGAGCATGGTGTTGTTATCAGTTGAAACTGGAGGCTTAAGATTTGGAGAAGAAGATGATGATGATGATGATGATGGTGATGACAACATATCCATGGAGCTTCTGAAACGTGGCACAGGATGATCAACATGCATGGTTCCACCACCTCCCATTGATTATTGCTTTGCAGAATGCTGAGAATGAGAGGTTAGTGTCCACTCTTACTGTTCCATAATCTTATGGTGGATTGTGGGGTGCGGATGATTTGGTGGGCTGATAGCAAATTATAAGCCCATTTGATAGAGTTGGGTTGGCATGAACTGTATTCAGTATCTGTGAACAGTAACTCATCTGCTGCTTTTGCATTTTTTCTTTTGTTTCCCTGGGTATCCTTCGTGTGCAACCATGGAGACTAATCCCTCAAGTCGGATACGGTCACTGCTATTTTTGCATGAGTGAAAATACCCAAATTAATCCTTCAAGAAAAAATGTCTTTTAATTTATTTATTTTTAGGTTCGGGATGGAACCCAGGGTATCCCCACAGCCGGTAGCCGTAGGACTAATCCCTCGAGGATATAGAGTATCCGGTTAAAAGGCAACTCTTCTACCCACAAATGCAGCTCTATGTCTTTTAATTTAGTTTATAGGAAATGAAAAGTTTTAATTTAAACCCTCAAATATTGGTCAAGGTAAATCTGTGATAAGGATTAATGTATTCTTAAAATTTGTCTGGAAAAGAACGTATTTTTTTTTTTATATTGTTACAAGACGGGGCAAAAGCCCAAAAAAAGAAATTAGACTCTAACTAAGTGGGGTAAGGAGGTCCCAGAGACATCACCAAGAAAGTGTAAAATAAGATCCGATGGAGGATGAACAAGTTCCTTGAAACCAAACTGCTCCTCAAGGTTTTTGTTTTCTAAAAGATTAGCACTTTATTTTTTTCTCTCTATGTGTGGTTGAATTTGAGCTCCTATTGGCTGTGGATTAGATCCTGGATAATCCGAAAGACCTGATTTCTTCCAGCATGTTTAGAAGGATTTTGGAGAGCTAAGATAATACTTTGAGAGTCACTCTCCAAAATTACTTTCCTGTAACCCTTCTCCCACGCAAGACTAAGGCCTATATAAACACCCCATAGCTCAGCAACATATGCGGAGCAAGTTCCAATGTTGTGGACAAAACCTACGAGCCAATCACCATCTTCTCCTCTGATGAGACCACCACACACTGCACTTCCTGGATTACCTTTGTCTACACCATCTGTATTAATTTTTACCCAGTCAGGTGGAGGACGAATCCATCGAATATTCTTCCATGATGAACTAGAGATGAGGCTGGGGGAAGACTGTAAAGCATTGGATATGTGGATCACAGAATGCTTTATACTTTCAGTTGCTCCTTCTTCAAAGAGGTAACGATTTTGCCATTTCCAGAGCATCCAACATGTTACTCTGAAAGTATGATTCCATGAAGAGACACATGCTACATTATGGATACTAGGATCATGAGAAAGGCAATTGATAAGCCAGATTTGTTGAGGCCAGCTGAATAACTTTGCTATTTTGTTTGGATGCACACAATAAAGCTAGATCTGTGCAGCAGTGGAACAATCGCGGAGGACATGAGAAATAGCTTCGGGCTTCTGTACAGAGCAGTCATTATCCTATTATGACCAATCTTCCAGGGGAAAGTTGAAATGCGGAGGGGGCCTTTCCAACCCCAAATATTTTTCCACAACTCTGATTCATTAGAAATATGGCTGAGAGCATTGTAGGCACTTTTGATTGTAAAATTACCATTGTCAGGTCTACTCCATATGAAAGAATCTGCTCCATCAGCAGGCACTTTTGATTGCAAAATTACTAGTGTCAAAGAGTGAAGGAATCGAAGAAAAATTGCGCAGAAACAAATCTTTCTCCATCCAATCATGGTTCCAGAAATTTATTGTGTTACCATCCCCTAATCTGTAGTGAACGTTGGACTTCAAATTGGGCCAAGAAGCAACAATATTTTTCCACAAGATTGAGTCATAAGGATAGGCTTTTGGCACTTGATCCAGCCCAATACCTCTGTTGCAGTATTTACCATGGATAAATTGGACCCAGAGTTCACTTTGGCCCGTGATAATACCCCAACAATTTTAAGAATAAAGGCATCATTAACCCCTTTAATGTTCTTCAGGCCCAATCCACCCACGTTTTTAGGCAAGCACAAAGTGTCCCATTTGATTAAATGGGCCTTCCTAGGGTGTTCATTGTCACCCGAAATGAAGCTTCCTTGGGCCTTTTCGATTTGATTACAAATGGATGTTGGAATTTGGTCATGCCGCATATGATGGGAAGCTATGGAACCCATCACTGATTTTGCTGAAGTTATACGGCATACCATAGAAAGGCATTGCCTCTTCCAGCCACTTAATCTTGTTTGGATTTATTCAGAAATTGATTTGAAGGAGTTGATATTGGACCTTCCATAGGAGATTTGGGCTCCCAAATATCGACCCAAGTTTTGGGTTAAAGAGAAACCTGCAACCTGCGCAATAGCTTAGGTTTTTGGGCTAGGAACATTTTTAGAAAAGCAAACACTTGGTTTTTTTATTATTAACCTTGTGCCCAGAAACCTCACATAAAGCATCTACACAATTTTTAATGATAAGCATTTGTTCAGGAGAGGCCTCCGCAAAGAGTAATAAATCATCAGCAAAAATTAGATGGGAAATTTTGGGTCCTCTACTACCGGCTCTCATGGGTTTCCACTCATTATTATGAACATAATCAAGGATAATATGAGAGAGAATTTCTATGCATATAACAAAAATGTAAGGGGAGAGAGGATCACCTTGTCTAATATCTCTATTAGGGAGGAAATTATCAGCTTTATCACTATTCCATAGAATTTGAAAAGATGAGGAAGTGATGCAAGCCAAAATTAAATTAGTAAAGTGGTCTCCCATATTAAGCTTAAGAAGGCATTGATGAATAAAATTCCTATTTAGCCTATCATAAACTTTTCTAAATCTACTTTACCATGAATTTTTTCTTACATTTCATTCTACCCATAGTGTGAACCATTTATTTTGCAATAATAATATTATGTTGGATATTATGCCCCGGAATGAAACCACCTTGAAAAGGGGAGATAATGCTATCTAAGAAAGGTTTAATATGATCAACAATGATTTTTGTGATACATTTATAGATGACATTGCAAAGAGCAATAGGCCTAATTTGAGACCTAAATTCCGGGGGATTAATTTTAGGAACCATCACAAGGAGTGTTTTATTAATATTTTTAATCAAATCATGGTTATGCCAGCATTGAGAAATAAAATGGTAAATAGAAGGGCTCACTATGTTCCAGTTTTTGTGGTAAAAAATGTGGATATATGCCTTGACAGGTACTTTTGTTTTGATGATGAGCAAAAGCAAATTTCAAGTCCAAGGACAAACACGCAAAATCAACTAAAGGACCAAATTGCAAAAAGCGTGAAAAGGATCAACAAACAAATACGAGGTTAAAAGGGAAATTTACTTTTACTGTATTGTTTGTTTTAGATTAAATGTGAATGGGTGTGTGTCTCTCAAAGGTAAAATAAATCACACACACACACAAATCGTTTTGGAAAAAGATATGGTAAAATTAATTTCGAAGACCTTTTTCCAAAACGATTTGTGTGTGTGTGTGAGATTTATTTACCCTTGAGAGACACACACCCATTCACATTTAATCTAAAACAAACAATACAGTAAAAGTAAATTTTCCTTTTAACCCCGTATTTGTTTGTTGGTCCTTTTCACGCTTTTTGCAATTTGGTCCTTTAGTTGAATTTGCGTGTTTGTCCTTGGACTTGAAATTTCCCTTTTGCTCATCATCAAAACAAAAGTACTTGTCAAGGCATATATCCACAAACTCCCCCTTTTTGATGATGACAAACATCTCATGAGGGAATTTCTAAAAGATAGAGTTAGAGCAATAAAATATATCTCATTTCATAATTTTGCTCTACTCCCCCTTAAGCATGCAATCAATAGAAGATTTGTCAATTTAGTTTTCTCTACTCCTTAAGCATGCATTTATTAAAATCATATATCAATTTGACTTTATCTCCCCCTTTATCTCCCCTTTAAGCATGCACTCATGTAATTCTCCCCCTTTTGTGATTATCAAAAAGCGGGAAAAGCAAAATAATAGTGTCATGGCATATATCCATTATCATGTTGAACAATTCAAGCATAAGATATAATTACCATGGCATGCAAGCTTAGAAATATCATATTTATCAAGTACGTACGGAAGCAAAAGTGCCAGGATTAATGACAGTATAGGAGTTATAACCATTTGAAGAGAATTTAAGGAATCATGCAATTAATTCTCCCCCTAAAAATTGTGCATTTATTATCAAGGATTCTCCACCTAAAGATTTGTTTTTAATTAATGTGAGAATCTTTTTATATTATGGTATGGTGTAGATCCAATACTCATTGGATACCATACAATTATTTTTAGAGCCAATCAATTTTGGATTTTGATGGTCATAGTTGATTCTGAATTTTATACGATCCATAATCGATTACCGTTCTTGGTTAATCGATTTTCCCTTCTTTTCTTCATATAATTGATTATTCTAATCGATTATTACGTTTCTGTCTTTTATTGTATACCATACGTTGATTTCCAATTGATGAATAATGTTTATGTCTAAAAAGATGAAGTGCTAATATGAAAAAGTCAATCACACTCTCATTAAGCTTAAAGACATAACATTCAAAATATCAAATATAGCAAAAAAGGCCTATAATTTCTACTTGGTGCTTTGATTCTCCTTAGGTAGCCAAGTATTATCATGCTTCACAAACCCTAATGATGCTAGATATGCTTCATTGATGCTATAATTTGATTGAGGCTCTATTTCTTCTTCACCCTCTAATGGAATGCCATAATGGTTGAGGATCTTTGTAATTAGCATAGGATAGAGAAGATGAGAAGCAGTTTTTGAGTAAGCACAATCTACCATGTGTTGAAGTACTGCAGTGGCCCAGTTGATCTTCTTCTCCTTGTTGATGGCCCACATGAGAACTATGTCGTTCTCCGAAATTCTTGTCACATTATTTCCTCTAGGAAGAAGGCATCTTGCAAGAACATAGTGGAGCAATTGTTCTTCAGAGTTGAGAGCTTTAAAGGAGATTACTTTGGATGGCTTGGCTTTTGGAATAATGAATTTCTTTAAAACTCTTTCTCTCTTGAAAGAATTTTTCCATACCAACTTTGCATTTGCAAGAGAGATGTCAGTGCCTTGGTTTGATAGGCGGGTTAGATTAACCCATATTTCAAGAGGAATGTTGATCTGAACACCTTTTACTTTTGAAGAGATGGTTTTGGATGAATATTGAAAGGAGAAATTTTCATAGAATTGCCTTACCAAGGATGGGTAAATCTTTAGTTTACGAGAGCAAAAGGCAGTGAGTTTGAGATTTGATAGAGTTTTCATAAGGTTGAAGGTTGAATCTTTGAACTCCTTCTTGTTGATGTAGCTGAGAGGGACGATAGGCCTATTCATGCAAATCGCCGAAATTCGCCCTTGTTGAGTCTTGGAGGATAAGAGCATCTTCATCCTTGGAGGAATCTTAATTTTTGATGGAGTCTTTTCAACATTCTTTCTTGAGTTGCAAACCATAGTGAGAGTTGAGGTAAGGAAGCTTTTTCAAATCGATTGTTTTGTGTTTTGGTATGAATGTTTCAAGGTGTATTTATACACTTTCTCAAGGTTGGAAGGTTAGAGGATAGATGCTGATTTCACAATCTTTATGATTTGTAATCAGATTTTAGTCAAGATTTGATTTGATCTGAATCTTCCAGATTTTGCAAAGATTTTGTGAGGAATATTTTTAAGAAAGTGTAACTTTTATCTTTCTAACATGTCCAAAAACAGATTTTGAAAATTGATTTTAACATTTTGAATAATCAATTTGTTGGACAAGATCAATGTCTAGAAATTTTGAGATGTAAGAGTGAGATCAAAATATAACACCTTTTATTCGAAGCTAATATGAATAAGACAAAGCAAGGGAAATACAATAGTTGAGATAGGGCTGTTCTATTTTCCTGGAATCCATTGATTTTTCACCAGCTCAAAACCCATCTTGTATAAGGTATCTTCATCAAGACCAGCATTCTTCCTTATTGGGATTACCTCTTCATTTTCCAATGGAATATTGAAGTGTTTAAGAATTTTGGTAATCATCATTGGATAGGGAAGATGAGAACTTGAAGAGGAAAGTCCACAATTTACCATGTGCATCAGAGTACTAGCAGCCCAATTTATATATTTACCCTTTTCTAAGGCCCACATTAGGGCTATGTCTTCCTCTAAGACCCTTGACTGATCCATGAAGCGAGGTAGAAGCCAATGTGCTATTGCATGGTGGATCAATTTCTTTCTCAGAGTTAAGTGTTTGTCATGAATAGTACCATTGATATTTGTACCTGGAAGTATAAGGGTACTACACATCATATCTCTCTGAAATTCTCCTTCCTATAAGGTATTAAGATTTTGGCTAGTGATTATGTCTCCGTCTTTGGGAAGACAAGACAAAGAAGCCCAAGAGGTGAAGGTCATGGTGAAGGATACTCCTTTTACTTCGGAAGAGAAGGCTTTTAGAGAGGAGTGGAAGCGGAGATTGCAGTAGAAGGCTTTGACCAGTGAGGGATATATTGTATCATTCATTGAGCAGAACTTGAGAAGATCAAGTTTGGAGAGAGTTTGAAACAGTTCAAACTCTTGGAACTTGAATGAGTCCAGATTGATGTAGCTAGGGGAAATGATAGGACGATAGATAAAGTATGTGGCAAAACGTTTCCTTTGTTCTTCACTTGAGAGGAGATTTGCTGTCTTAGAAGTCAAATAAGAAGTATTTGAAGGAACTTCATCTGATGTTTTTGATAGACGACTTTGTGAAACATCAAGTGACTGGAGATTGACCCTATGATGTTTTCTTCTGGTTGATTTCAAGAGTCTCATTGTTTGACAAGAGCAAAGAGAAGACTTTTAACAAGGTTTCAATACAAAGGATTAGTATGTTATGAGTGGCTGTCTTAACATCCCTATTTGTAGGAAAGGTAATTAGGTCTAAGTGCAATAGGTTTAGCCCACTAGTCAAACTAATCGCGTCATAATCGATTACTCTAATCGATTATAGTCTCTCTGTTTAAACATGTTTACGCGCATAAAAAGCATAATCGATTACGCTAGTCGATTACTGCTTCTCTGTTTGAGAATCAACCTTTGGTGCAACGCATATAATCGATTATTAATTGTGATAATCGATTATTCAGTTTGAATTTTAAAAACTCTATATTAATGTTCCCTTTGAAAATTTGAATTTAAAATCTCAAAACTGAATTTCCTTTTTATTATGATATTCAAAAGATATTGAAGTGATATCATAATTTATTTATCATTTACATTTCAAAAATTGATCCTCAATTAAGTTTTCAATCAATCAATATCAAAGATGTATTACTACCACAATTTTATGATTTTCAAATTGAAAATATGTGGATAATTAATTCATGACTATAAAATAGATTTTCGATAAAGTAAGATCATGAATTAAGTAATAAATTAATTTTCGAATCAGATTTTGAAAGGTAGTAAAAATAATGATTTTTCAAAATAACTTTGTGTCATAAGATAATTTAATGTCAATTCAAATTTGAATTTGATATCTTGAAAAAGATTAGAAAGTTAAATCAGATATCTTTTTATAAAGAGGCACTTACTATAAAATTAATTAGGATTTGATTTAAAACAAAGTATTTTAACAAATGCCAAATTTCATAGCATAATCGATTATTCTAATCGATTATGTGCCTACTGTTTTCTACGAATTTTATAGTAACATCCTATAATCGATTATCTTAATCGATTACAGCATTTCTGTCTTTCTTCCCTGTTTTCCCGAGGAAACATAATCGCTTATATAGTCGATTATCCAGTTCGATTTTCAATTTTCTTAACTAGAGAGATTTGACTGTCTCTCTAAGAAGCTCTATATCATCCTTTGATTTTTCTAGCTTTCATAGAGAATTTTAATTCACTTAAAATAATCATAACATGCTTCACAAAAATAATCAAACATCTTTTAAGCATGTTCTTGGCATTTAGCACAAAAGTCCACAATCAAGCAAATATATTCATGTTAGAATTATCGCATGAAATATGTCTTGATATCAAATTGTTATTTTTATTAACATACTTCCATTTAACAAATTAACAGTTGAGCAAGTATTGGAAGTAGGGAATAGAGTTACCTCATTGTGTAAATTTACAAGACTATTCCTCCTTACCCACTTTTGCTTGATCTTGAATCCAGCTTTTACGCCATGTATCTTCCTTGAGTTGTTCATTAAGAGACCTTTGCTTATTTTGGTAGCAAATGCATTTTCGGATTTGTGAAGCATCATTCTTGATGTCAATTCCTTTTCCAAGATAACTTGTTTCTCAACTTTGAACTTTTCCTGTAAATTTGAAACACTAGAGAAACCTTTTGGTACCCATTTCATTTTGGGTCCTTGTGGGTTAGTGGACATGCAATTTTTGCCTTTAGGCACCCAAGCAATTTTATTTCTCATAAGATGGTTTTTCCTATAATTGCACATATGAGAAATATGTCCTAACTTTCCACAGTAATTATATGTTACATCCTTTTTATTTTTCATCAAATAATTTTCATATGAAGGTTGTACACATGTAAAACTTTTTGTTTTATTAATTTCATGAAATAGGTCCTCAATTTGATTATCAAGAATTATACAATTTTCATAGCATGGAGAGGATTCAAATTTCACAACATTTTCATCACAACGAAAAGTATATTCATTTTTCAATTTTTCCAAATCATTTTCAATCAATGAAATACTTTTCAAGCAGTTTAAATTCTTATTTTCTAAACATACTAATTCATCATACAACTCATTGTATGCATGTAAACATTTATCATTCAATAGATTTAGTTTAGAATCTATTACCTCCAAGTTTCTTTGACTTGCTTGGAGTGTTGTTTCTATTTTCTTGACCATTAGCTCTTTGCTTTTGTGGTCTTTCTTCTTGGCATGTTCTTGAGGATATTTTTCCTCCAATGAATTTTGCCCTTTCCTGAAATTACTTTCATTCTCAAAAGTGTTAGTGACAAGATAATTATAATCAAGCACATTCAAAATATCCTTGGCACAATCATAATTTTTGATTTTCTCATAAGCGTCATCGCATAGACAGTTTCGAAGAATTTGCATAGCTTTGAGATTCAAGCAGAAACAATTTTTATCAAACTCAGTCTGATGTTCTTTGGGTTTGAGAATGAGTCCATGAACTCCAATATCCCATAAGTCGACATCAATTGACTGCATAAAAATTTCAATTCTCATTTTCCAATTTCTCACCATCAAAGAATGGTGGTTTGTCAAATTCAAAACCATACATTTTTGGAAAATATAAAGAGGCTGCCAAAAGGATCTTAACTCTAAGCTGTTAAGCTACTAACCAGAGCCGAAGCTCTGATACCACTTGTTGGCCATGGCAACAATACCCGAGAGGGGGGGGGGGGGGGGGGGGGGGGGGGGGGGGGGGGTGAATTGGGTTTTAGATAAAATGAAACTTTTTCGATAAATCAAAAACCCTTTAAGATATAAAACAGAATTAGCAGCGGATATGAATTTCTTTTCAAATTAAAACGTTATCGCGTGCAAGTAAAAACGTTTTTGCAAATGATAAAGCAAAAGTAAAAGAGATAGGGATAAGAAGATTGACACAGCGATATATCCTGGTTCGGCCACAGACTACCCACGTGGCCTACGTCCAGTCCCCAAGGCAATACCACCAAGAGTTTTCACTCAATCCCTAGCTTTTAAACAGGAGCAGCTAGAACAATAACGAGAACTCCTCACAGACCAGAGACATACAATCCCCCAGTGACAGAGTCTCAAATCCCTAGCTTTTAAACAGGCGCAGCTAGAACCTTTACAATGAAGAGAACCCTTAACACAAATCACAGGACATACAATCCCTTGTGTAAGAGCCTCAAAAATATCCCAAGAGATATACCCTCTCTTGTAAGAATGGTAATCAAAAGAAGGTTTGAGTCAATCCGACTCTTACCAATATAAAGCACTCTAATTAGTGCGGATAAAACAAATTGAAGCACAATACACAGAAACACCTATATGGTGTGTATGTCTCTCTCAAGTATTTGTAATGCAAGTGTAAGAGTATGAGAGTGATAGAAAATGATTCAAGAGAAGAGAAAGATAGATAGAATTAGCTCAGTGTTCGTTGCTTGCTTTCTCTGAAAATGACCCATATATATTACTTTGAAACTTAGGTTAAAACTCTTGAAAACTCTTTTTTCTCGAGCCATAATCGATTATCTGAAAAACTATAGCGACCTTTTCTACCAAGGGGTCTAATGATTAGAGTTCTTCTCCAAGGATCCCTGAGTCTTTCAAGCTCTCTATTACCAGGGATAACATTTGGGCCCTTCTTCTCATCATACTCTATCTTGTATCGGGGTTCTGAGTCTTGAGTTTCAGAATGGGAGTTTTTGTTTGCATGGGTTTCTTCCGGAAAGACAGGGTAGCCTACTAGGGACGCAAGGTAGGATTTATTTTCTTGAGATGCAGCAGGAGAGGCTCCATCTCCAACCTTCTCAGGTTCTTCTCTCGCAGCAAGAGAGAATGTCCTTGTCAAATCTTCATCATCATCTAATCTTTTTCGAACTTTTTTCTTTCTTCTTTGAACTTGATCAAGTTCCTCCTTAGAGAGATCAGCTTTGGATGGGTTTTCGCGAGAGAGAATCATCACCATTGGAAAAGAACGTATTTAACTGGCATTTGAGTTTTTTACAAATTTAGTTCACATTTTTATTTTGTATAGACTAAATTGGAGATATTTATTTCTAAAAAGAAAATTTGGGTATTTACTCGTTGCGGAAGTATTCCTAAATTTGATTTTGCCATCTGGGGCGAGAGTCAAGTCCACTTCGATGCATTTATGATATTACAGGATAAGGCAAGACAAATAACATACTCTCTTTTTATTTGTTGAAATTCATGTAGGTCCTACAAAGTTCAAGTAGGACCCACATGAATTATTGGAACCTATATCCAAAAAAATAAGACCCGTTTGAATTTTAAATAGAAGAGAGTGTGCTAGAAAGATAATATTAGAGATTATGTTGGTAGCACTCCTCTTAGCTATTATATGGGGGCTTCTATTATGCACCTTACAAGATTTTTTGGGTTACCATCATTGGTACGAAGTATCAACCGTTGTAAGCAATGACTAATCTTCGCCGGGAGACCTGGGCTACATTTAAGGGTTACCCCCTCCCAACCAGGTTTTCTCCATATACAAGTGCCATGAGTCGAAGACCACTTACTTAAAGGGTCCAGACTCGTTACCACTCGGAACAACCACATGTTGGTATACACCTTACAAGTTTAAGGTGCATAATACATAGCCCAATTTTATAGATGGTGACCTATTTAATGATATTTATAAAAATGATCAATAAATTTAATATTTGTAATTTAGCCCAATATGCATTTTAACAGGTTTGCACATGGCCACCTCTCTATTTTGCATCATAGAAGACGAGCCCACTATTATATTATCAAATATGAAGTGACATCCTTTATTGGTACTCTTCCTTTTAATTCTATCCCTAGCATAATCGGCACCCTAGAAGCCTACAAACTTAAAATTTGAAAATCTCTTATACCAAGCCAAGGTTAGTACTTCCCAAAAGATATCTAAAAATTCCTTTTATAGTTTTAAAATGAGATTCCTTTGGAACAAATTGAAATTTAGCACATAAGTACACACCAAACATAATGTCAGGTTTGCTAGCACTAAGATACAAAAGAGAGCCTATTATACATGTATAGACCATTTGATATATTGTTTTCATCCTTTGTTAGAAAATAAAAGGATGCATGTTTGTGCTCGTAGGGTTGGAATCTTCCATCCTGAACTTCTTTGGAAGATCCTTGGTGAATTTCTACTAAGAATCATAATACCATCTTTTTTCTTGTTTCACTTGATATCTAGGAAAAACTTCAATTCTCTCATCATCCTTGTACAAAACTCACAAGTTGATCAGAAAATCATGTGATCAAGATAAATTTGAGTGATCACACTTTTTTTTCCAGTAGATTTCTTAAGCAAGGCTATATCAACTTTTCCTTTAACAAAGGCGTAGAAAATAATAGTTCTATCATATCAAGTTCTAGGAGCTTGCTTAAGACCATAAAAGATTTTAGACAACTTAAAGACATGAATATGAATAGGAAAAGAAACATCATCGACACTTTGGATATTGTTTCACAAAGACTTTCTCTTCTATGATACTGTCGCAACCGAAAAAATCGCGACGAGGACAACCATAAAAAGAAAATCAAAACTTGTAAATCATATCTGCAAAAATTAAGGATCAGAAACAAAGGATTTCTATCTCTAAATCAAAATGTTGGAGGGAGAATCAAAGGTGGCTGCTAGGGTTTGAGTAATGGGTTTGAAAAATGGGTTTGAATAATGGGTTTAACTGTTTGGCCCAATAACAAAAATTTTTTTTTATTATGCTTTTTTATTTTCTCTGCATTTTTATTTTTTTGAAATTTCTAATGAAAACTAATATACCCGGTCAAAATAGGGTGTTCACAGATACAATTCAAAAATATACTTTTCACATCCA
Source organism: Echinosophora koreensis (assembly GCA_035048595.1). NCBI lineage: Eukaryota > Viridiplantae > Streptophyta > Magnoliopsida > Fabales > Fabaceae > Echinosophora > Echinosophora koreensis. Next base: position 1,912,882 of record JAPCYP010000058.1, on the reverse strand, counting down.
TTTGAAATAATTTAATACAATATTGAGCAGAATATGCAAGTAGACTTCTAATATATTTGTTAGAAAATAAGAGAAATATTTGATAATATCTTTTCATATCTTAGCATATCTTAGAGTATCCTAGATGATCTTTTAGGATTTATTTCTTATTTATATTTTATGATTTGATTCTCTATTTGATTAAGATTAGGATTCCACTTTTAGTATAAAAAGGACTATTGGGGTTATCTTTTGTAATCACATCATCACTACATCAAATCAATATCAGTGTTTTACTTGTTAGTTTATTTCTCTCTTTTTCTCCTTCCCTACCTAAAACCTTCCAATTCAACATGGTATCAAAAGGTACCATCCTCCGTGACCTATCCCGTCACTATTCAGCTGCGGAGTTCCGTTAAGTATAAAAGAGCTCTAATCATCTTATCATCTCCTTTGTTTCAAACGGGTTATGCCAATGTCTTTTTTTTCTCCTCAAAACCATGTTCTCTCTTCGATTTTGCAGCCTTTTCCAAGGTCGTGTGCTCATTCCAACCCTTGTTTCTGTCCCATCAGCCGTTATCAGTGTAACACCCCGATTTTTCGGCTTTCTAATATTGGTAATAATTATATAAATGATTATATTCTTATCCGAGATTTATAAAATGACTTTGGATAAACTAAGGTCATTTTCCTGTCATACTTATTTTTCTAAGGTTACGGGGAAATTTTGGAATGAAAATTCAGACAGAAACCGGTCTGCGTTTTCTGCATTTTCACTGACAGTAAGCTTTTACTGATCAGAAACCCTAATTTCGACTCATGAACAAAACCATTAGGTTTTATATTTTTCCCCGGACGATTTTCCACGTTAAGAATGAAATACTATTATTTTATTCGGACGTAATCGTTAATAAAACGCGTAAAACATAAGTCGGAAGATATGTCGGGCAAACGATGGAGTCAACTATGGAGCTGAGATATTAGGAGGGATTAATGTAGCAGAGAGGACAAGGAGTCCGGCCTTAAATTTTAGTAATCGGGAATTTTCAAGTGAAATGACCAAAATACCCCTACGCTTAACCTAATCGCCGTTGAGTTAAATTTTAACCATGGTTAAGGAACCATGGTTAGTTTGTGTGGACTAGGAGCAACCACACCTTTCAAATAATGTGAGCCACATGTTTATTAACCATGGTTGGCAACAAAACCCAAGTTAAGTTAACTATTAACCATAGTTAACTATTATATTAATTTAATATTCACAAAACCCATTAATTCAATTCCTTTTAACCAAACAAGGCCTAACTCCTAGCCTATATAAGGCCCAAAACCGCAGCCCTCCCTCCCCTTTGGCTCATCTTCTTCATATTTGCATTTACTTCAAAAACTCATAAAAACACCAAAACCCCACCGAAAATATGGTTTCTGAAACTCGAAAAACTTTCTACATGAAAGTTGTTCCTCTTTCTCTCTTATTTCCAACGAGCAAAATATCATCAAAAATGGATAAGTATATTAGGAGATATGCCCAAAGTATCGAAACAGCTCGAAATCCTCAGAACCGTGCGAGAACAGTGGAAAGAAAGCCCTTGTAGCCCCTGTTCTGATCTTAATCAAATAAAACCTTCAACATAAAAGTTGTTCCTTTTCTTCTTTTCTTTCCAACAAGCCAAAGTTTGCAATTTTTGGATGAGTAGATCGTGAGATATACTCACAAAACCACCACATCCTCAAAGCTGTCCAGTTTTTAAATAAGTGTTGGTTGATCATTTCTCTTCATTTCTTCATCATCAAGAGGTAATATCTTCTCTCCATGATCAATCATGTCTTCTTCTTCATTAATTTCACTTGTTTTATGCCATGATCATCATTTTAAATTCCTAGATCTAGAATCTTGTAAAAGTCTCTAGGAAATTGTATAAAAATCTTATGATCATGAAACCAATTTCTATGATCTTGTAATCATCTCTATTTTCATTATTCAAGAGCATGAATCAAACTAAAATTTCCTCCCCACTTTTCTTCTCATGGCCGAAACCTTGTTTATGTGGGTGGAGGAACTTTGTTTCATTTTTTGTTAAGTTATACTTGATTCAATCTTTATAGTTCATGTATATATTGATTCCAAGTTGTTTTGTCAAAAAGAAATCCCTAGCTTCATTTTTTATTGAAGGCCGAAGGTGGGTTTATGATGGATTGTAATATTTGATTTCAATTCTTTATGTTAAATCATTAGATCTATGTCTTAAGTACTTAAAGATCATTGATCCAAAGACTTAAGCATTTTAGAAATTTTTAGCCACAAAATCCTATCATGGCCGTGACCTATGTATAGAGTTTAGATGATTTTATTTGCTTGTTTTGATTGGTTGATTGTGATTCGTTGAAGGTTAAAGTGTGTTAATTGTACGTGAGTCGTGACACCGGAGTTGACATACGTTCGAGAAAGGAAATCGGATGCTTAGTTCTTCGAGAGGTAAGGGGAGCTTACCTGAGGGATTTTTCCCAATAACTATTTGTGATTAGTGTGGTCTGTTTATCTGTGATTGTGATGCTTGATTAAAGTTGTGTTATTTTTATCTATGATAGTTTATCTGCCTATAATTGTTTATTTCCAGTTATATATTATAATGATGCATGATCTACCTGGGAATATTATTGTGATGCTGTTGTTGATTTTTGTTTGAGAAGCCTGACAGTGGTTAGTTCCCAATCAGTTAATCAGATAAAAGATTTAAGAAGCTTTAGAAACTATTTTCAATGTTTTAACGGTAAAATATTGGAATATAATCTTGATGGAAAATTTTATTTGGGAAAAATAAGTGTTTTTGGAAAATCTCATTATTTTAACGTTTTATTAGTGTAAAAGTAAACTATGAGTCACAATGAGGATGTAACCGTGAAATTATTTTTGTACTGCTAATTTTTATTTAAGTAATTCCGAAATATTATAAAAAGTCATTCTGTGAAATTAATTTTTGAAAATAACTTAATTATGATTTTAGAAAAATATTTAAGTGGAAGAGTTTAAGAATTGACTTAAATGACTTGAAAAATGCTAGACGACGGTAATTGGGAAAAGTATCGACGGCAAGAAATTCAAAAATGACAGTACAGGTTTTAAACCAAGACTGAGCCTCAAGTGACTCCCTTTTTGAAACATAAATTTTCAGAAATAGATTTCAAAATTTTCAGAAATAGATTTCAAGTAATTGATGATTTTACAAAGGATTTTCTGTAAATGAGTTTACTAAACAGTGTTATTTCCGACAACTTGGATAAGTTGCAGAGACTTTGTTTTGGATTTGTTTTTCACAGAACGAAAACAGTGTTAACGTTGAAATGCGAACCTAGTATCAGAGACGTCGCGATACTAGTGTTATTTAATATAAGCACGAAGATCTTTGATCCGTGTTACGTTGTTATGGACTTTGTGTCCTATCCACGTTGTTGGTTACGTTGTTAAAGTTGAATGTTGTTTTCTATCACCACAAACCTAAGACTGATTGCAAGGTCTAAGGTGTTGTGACTAAGCACCCGGACTTCGTGTCCTGTGTTAACGTTGAAAAATCTAACATGTTGAAAATTATTAATAGTCGTAAGCCATTTTGAGCTTCGACAAATTAAGAATGAACACAAAGAAAAATGACGAGAACAAAATGTTTTATGTGCATTCATTGGTAGACGTGCCCACGTTTTATGTATGGTGCCTTGGTGAATAAGGTATTCCATGCTACCAAGTTATGTATGGTGCCTTGGTGAAGAAGGTATTATGTATGGTGTCTTGATAAATAAGGTATTCCGTGCTACGAAGTATGTATGGTGCTTTGATGAATAAAGTATTCCATGCCACGAAATGCCTAATATACCTGGCAATCGAGCTTGATCAGCTCATTTACACGGTGTTGGGATCTCCGGAGATTAAGTGAAAAGTTAGACGTTGAAAGTTGAAGTGTTCATGCATAGTTTTCAATTGATGACGTTTGGGGTGTGAAGCCCATTGATAAACTATTTGCTTTGATATGAATGTTTATGTTGACATAACATGTATATGTGTATATATTTTCTTTTGTGTCGCGATGTAGTTATTGTGTTAAATCCATATATTGGCGTCTCACCCTTACAAATATATCAGGTTTATTCTAGACTATGATAGTACTTTGGTACACTAGTACAGATGAAGCGAAGGAATTCACTAAGTCATTCGATGACTTAACTTCTAGATGCTTGAAGAAGTATTCGTTAGTGGGAATGTCACGAGGGTATTTCAAATAACTGTCTTGTAGAATGACCAGCTTAGGAATTTTGGTTGAGTTGCATAATTAAAAAGGTATTTAAAATGTGAGATTGTAAGTTAGTCTTTGTTATAATTTTCTCTTTTGAAAATGAGACTCTTTGAGAAAACAGTGTATGTCATGGCAACCTTGTTATGAATGTGTAAAGATATTCAATATGACTTCACTACTTTAATTTGTGTATCATGTTTCTAGAGCTTTCCGTTAAAGAAAATTTTTACACCCGAGTTTTCTACCCTAAAATAAATAAATTTTCCAAAAGTAACCAGCAAATTGACTTTTAATTAATTTCGCACGTTTTATGAAGTAATGCCCAAGGGGGGTGTTACAGTCAGCCACCGCCCGTCGTTGTCCACCGTCATATCCGGCCGCCGAACCCACCATCAGACTCGCCGTCGTCCGATCTGTCCGACCGTCCAAACAGCGCCGCCGCCTCCCGACGCTCCTCCAAGCGCGTCTCTTTCAATTTGCGCGCAGTCACAGGCACGGACATTTCTCCGACGCATGACGACGTACCCGGGAGGCGTTCCTGCCGTCGTTTTCAGCGGCTGACTCACCGGCCCCTCCTCTTTCTGGATCTGTTCTCACCTCCCTCTATGGACTACTTTTCAGTAACCACCTTGATGTGTTTGGCTCTTTTTGGTTATGTTTTGCTTCTTCAATATTTGTCATGCAATTCTTATCCACTAATGGGTCATACCAGTGGTTTCTTTTCCCACCTTCGATCATTCCGATGGTGACTCCTTTCCCACGGATGACTCATATTAGTGGTGACTTTTGTTCCCACCGACGATCATTCTGGTGGTGACTCTTTTCCCCACATATGAATCATATTAGTCGTGACTTCTATTTCTGTCGATGATTGACTTATGTTGGCTATTGGCTCATACCAGTCGAACTCATTGTCCCAGATGCTCTGGCCCGGCTCTTTTTCCTAGATGCACTGGCCCGTCTTTCTCCCAGATGCACTAGCCTTGGCCCCTTTTCCCAGATGCACTGGCCTCGTCTCAGTCCCGGAAGTAGTTGTCTAACTTAATTTCAATTTTAAATAATTTGGGTCTCCGATATTGTTGTTGAAGCTCCCAAATATGGTTTTGAGAAGTTCGGACCTTGCTGCTAGATTGCTTGCTAAGAAATTTCTGTCAAGCTGATGATCATTCCAGCTATCTTGCTAAGTTTTCTTTCCAGCAACTCTCTCCGACCTCTCCAACATTCTTGAGTTGTCTTCCAATCATTATTTTCGTGGAGCTCGGTTTTTTGTTATTTTAAATTTTAATTTGAGGGGAAATGCATTGTTTTCATGTAACAAGCTTAAAGCTTAGTAAGCTTTAGCTTGAAGGGGAGTGTTAGAAAATAAGAGAAATATCTTATAATATCTTTTCATATCTTAGCATATCTTAGAGTATCCTAGATGATCTTTTAGGATTTATTTCTTATTTATATTTTATGATTTGATTCTCTATTTGATTAAGATTAGGATTCTACTTTTAGTATAAATAGGACTATTGGGGTTGTCTTTTGTAATCACATCATCACTACATCAAATCAATATCAGTGTTTTACTTGTTAGTTTATTTCTCTCTTTTCCTCCTTCCTACCTAAAACCTTCCAATTCAACAATAGTCAAGTCTAGAAGCAGGTGCAAAGGTCTCATCAATCATGTTCTTCTTGTTGATTATAACCTTATTCTACTCACCTAGTGTTGTTTCTTACCATTTTACCTGACTCATCCAATTTGTTTCTCAAGACCCATTTGGTTCTGATAATTATTCTATCTTCAATTTTTAGAATAAGAGTTCATAACTTGCTCCTTGTGAACTGGTTGAGTTCTTCTTGCATTATCATTATCCACCCATAATCTTTAAGACCTTCATAAATGGATTTCGGTTAAATATCATATAGGAGAGTTATATTGTTGTATTATTCTCTGAAGAATGATCTAGTTCCGACTCCTTGAGATGTATCTCCAATGATAAGATCCTATATCTACTTTCCTTATTAGAAAACATTCTCCGAGTGTTCTAATATGTGTTCTCAGAATCAACATACTGGATCATGAGCTTAAGTGTTGTCACTTTGAGTCTACTCATCTTTCTTTTCTGAGATTTGTCTTTGCTTCAAGTTGAGATTTGGCAACTCATCCTCAAGTTTTGATATTTCTCTATCAGACTCATTAAACATCACATGTAGAAATTTAAAGTTCTAGAATCAAACACACGATACGCTCTAGAACTTTCAAAATATCATAGAAAGATACCTTTATCATTCTTAGAGTCAATCCTCCCAATTTGTTTACTAGTTTTGAGAATAAAGCTTTCACGGTCAAAAGGACGAAGACAAGAAATGTTGGGTTTCTATTATTCCACAATTCAAATGAAGTCTTCTCTAATTATGGCCTTATCAGTGTCATGTTCTAAATATAATAGGCATTGTTTACAGCTTCAATCCAAAAGTACTTTGGTAGAGTGTTACTATGGAGTAGGGTCCTAGCCACTTCTTGTAGTGTTTTGTTCTTTCTCTCTGCCATTCTATTTTGTTAAGAAGTTCTTAGCACTAAGAAGTTGTGAGAAATTCCTTTCTACTCACAGAATTTCTTGAAGGCATGATTTTCAAATTCTCCACTATGATCACTAGTCGCAAAGATGCAGGAGCCTTTCTCATTATAAACTCTCTTGCAGAACACCTCAAAGGCCTCAAAGGATTCATCCTTGTGGAGTAGGTGGATTCTCCATGTGAACATAGAAAAGTCAAAAAACTATGACAAAATCATATCTCTTACCACTTAAACTACCAATGAGACCAAACAGATCAATATGTAACAATTTGAGAAGCCTAGAGGTTGAAACAACATCTTTCGCATGGAAAGAAGCTTTTGATTGATTTCCCCTTTAACATGCCTCACATAAGGCATATTTCACAAACTTAATTTTAGGGAGACCCCTAACCAAGTTATTCGTGGCAAGCTTAGAAAGAAGCTTTATGTTAGTATGCTTAAGCTTCTTATGCCAAAGCTACTTTTTGTCTTTGAAAGGCGCAAGACATGTTACATTTTGAATGCCCGGATCCTCTAGATCAATCTTATAAAGATTATTTTGTCTTTAGCCATTAAAATGTTTTTGACAATTTCATAATCTACGAATTTTTATTAAAGGAAACATTGTAACTATTGTCACTAGTAACACATTATGTTTTAATACTCAACAAATTATGTTTTAATACTTCAACTAGCAACACATTTTCAATAGACGATAAAGGGGGCTTGCCAATCTTACATATACCTACAATCAACAATTTTCTCATAGAGTTTTCTGATTTGCTTAGACAATTAAAATCTGTCATTTGTTTTTTTTCAATAAAGCATGTATCGTCTGATCTTTTGAGGCGATTGTTTATTGTATTTACTTTACATGTGGGTATTCAACGAACCTTCCAACAAAGACCATCATAAATGGTTCTATTCAAAGCCTGCTTCTTGAATGACAAACACAGAAAATGTAAAGGCGAGACCGGAAAATAGCCATGCTTGAGAAATGAATTTCCTTGGAGCTTGCTCTTACGTAACCAAGTGATCTTCATGGACATAACCCATATTTGCATGCTACATATCAACATACCTCCTAGCTTCCTTGTACACATGCATGATTAACCTGGACTTGCTATGAGACACAGGCGAAAAGTTTAGGTCCCGTTTGCTTTGTTTTCAGTTTTTTGTTTTCAAATACAATTGCAAAACTGCCACCTTGTTTTCATTCTGTTTCATATTTTGAAAGATTTGTACAAGAAACACTGTAAACAACTTTTAATTGTTTTTACTGTTTGCTATACAAATATTTGAAGACAGGAAACAGAATGAAAACAAGATGGCAGTTTTGTAATTATTTTTAAAAACATGAAACTGGAAACAAATCAACTAGACCCTTAATGTTTTACCTTTTGTAATGACTAACAATCCTTTTATACTTAGCATATCATTTAGGACTTAATTTAAAATAGTAAATCTATCGGCCAAATATCATGTGCATTAACATTTTTAATTAACTAATGTGTTTTATTATAAAGAATGTATTTGATCTATGATGTGTCTATCAGGTTTAAAAATATATATTTAATATATTTAAAATTAATTTTTTCATCAGAGCATAAATAGTGACCAAATTAGTGACTGATTTATTTTAAAAATCAATAAAATCGGTCATTAAAATGGTCACTAAACCATACAACAAATTGATCACTAAAATTGATCTCTAAATTAGTTTCTAAAATCGGTCATTAAATTGGTCATTAAAAGTGATCTCTAAATCAATGTATGAAATAAATCAAAAAAATAAAATAAATCAATGCATTAAATTAGTGGTTTATTGACGAAATTAAATCGGTCTATAATTCGGTTAGTGATTGATTTGCTCACTTTAGTGATCGAATTTTCTGTCTCTAAAAACAAGTTTTCTTGTAGCTAGTATGACCTTTAATCAAGTGATCAATGGTCCTTAAACGCTAGTTCTTTATTAATTTTTTTTGTTTTCATACATCAAATTTTGAAAATAAAAAGAGAAAAAATTACATAAACCTTATTCAACTTCGAGTTTTGATACATAATTTTCTATAAGAATAATATCTTTTTTCAATTTCTATTTGTAAAAATGAATATTTGCTAAAGTCTTAAATTGAGATTTGAGCAAGATTTTCTTCTAAAATAAAGGAGGTAGGGTCTAGTTCATTTTTCTACTTAGGATATAATAATAAAATCAAATGAAAATGTACATCTGAAAAGAAAAGAAAACACAACACATAAAAGGAAAGCATGCACGTTTTTGAATGGATTGAGACGTGTGAAAGAGAAGTAAAGTCGGGACAATGAGAGAAAGGGAGGCCAAAACAAAACCAAATGGATAACTGCTACAATAACATATTCATTCATCCAACCTAATCATATACTTGTTCCAGAAATCACAGCATATAAAAATTTGCATCATCACCTCTTCAAAATAATCATATCATCTCAGGTTTCTCAAATTGCACCATCATTTCTCACAAACATATATTATATCTATCATTCCTTCTTCTTTTCTTCATATAATTTTCTTGTTTTTAATTCCTTTTGTCATTCACATTATATATACATTCTTCATTGCTTTTATCATTCATCTTATATTTACATTCTCTTTGTGTATATTTATATGCTTCTTCTATGTTGATGTATTTTTTTTTTTTTTTTTGGTGTTTTGATCAGTGTGGTGATAACATGGCAGAGGGACATTTGAGATACGTGAAGTTGACTAAAGAACAAGCGCCATTGCAGGATATTACTCCTGGAGAACTGAACCAACCCATAGAAGTTCCACAAGTAATATACCAATATATATATATATATATATATATATATATATATATATATATATATATATTGTGTTTCTTGCTTCTTCAAATTTAAGCATTTTTTGTTAAAATGATAAGATTTGTTCGAGTGATTATATTAATTTTATTTTGTATATATGATTTTCCCTTTTCTTGGCTTTTGGATCTATGTGTCCTTTTGGTCATATTCACGGAAGTTGGGAAAGTTTCTATTTTTACAATCTTTGGTTTCTTGGGTGTGTTGATTTATCTTGTGTCATTCCAAAAAATGAAGAAGGATGAAAAATAAATCAATATGGTTTTGATAACAGTGATTGTTCAATTTCTTGTTAGAGTGCACTATATCCATCAAGGGGCAGTTTTTTCCCTTGCCCTTTTTTAGGTGTGGAAAGAAGAAGGAATAGTACCCTTCTTCCTTTATAATATAAATCAAAATGTTTAGTCAAGATGTAGTGAATACGTTTTTTAATTGTGAGTTGTAACTATTTACCAAAAGATTTGCCATTATATTCTTTCATGTTCTTCACTGATGCATGATGATTGATATTATCTTTTCACAGTTAAATGCTCGTAGATGTATTGAATGTGGACAACCTCTACCTGAAAACCTACCAACCCCCTAGTGATGAAGATTGGACAACTGGAATCTGTGGTTGTGCTGAAGATACTGATAGTTGTAAGATTCTTTCTGCTTTACCATGATCAAATTGACTCATGTGTCAAGATGTTACATGTTTTATGTGGAATATGTATTGTATGCCTATGAAGTAGTGTAGAGTTTCTGAAGAACGATTTAAAGAAAGGGTGAGGATGTAGGGAAGTCTAAAATGCTCTAAGTTATATAGTGGAGGCCTTTATTTAAGTTTAAGATCTACCTAGGAAACGACAATAATTTGTAGGAAACACAACCTAGCTTAGAAAATATCACATTAGATCCAAAAAGGAGCAGTTGTTGTACTAGTAAATTTAATTGAAATCATGTTATATTATGATTGATTTACCCTCTCAGCCTCTCTTAGCTTAGCTTGGATTTCCTTTTTCCTATTTCTATTCATTGTATTCTTTTAGAATAAAAGAAGAGACATTTTGTAATTTTTATTTCTTCCTCTCCAAACTCCAAAATATGTAACATGCTTATAGGAACTCTAGGAGAGACCTTACACATTCTATAACTCATGAAATAAACTATCCTAATTCTTCCTGATGACACATAACTCATACCATAAATTTTCATGACTATTGTAATATAAAAAGGGCAACCTAGTGCTATAAAGTTGCCGCTTTGCATAGGGTCCAAGGAAGGGTTCGAACCCACTATGTGGGTCTAAAGTAGACAATCTTACCTTACATTTGCATGAGACTAATTCCACGACTCAAACCTGTGATGACCTTGTATAATAATTCTCCATAACTTTCATAACTTGCTATAACCAAAGCTCACATAACCACCAAAACTCCATTAACTTCAAACTACTATTTTTTCAATTCAACATAGGGTTGTCATTTTTTTTCTTTCTAATTCTCTTTTTGGAGAGGGAGGGGGGAAGGGACCTTGTTTAAAATCAAGAAATTATAATGCGATGGATGTAAATTTTGCTACTTTAACATCCTGAAAATATTCTGCCAGCTGCTTAGATGGTTTTCTTCCACAATCATATTTATATTGGTCTCTACAATAATGAATTAATGATGCTTGTGGTGTAGGTTGGACTGGGCTCTTCTGTCCATGTGTTCTGTTTGGACGTAATATTGAAGCAACGAGAGACGATATTCCTTGGACAAATGCATGTGTTTGTCATGCTATGTGTGTGGAAGGTGGAATGGCTCTTGCAGCAGCTACAGCACTTTTCCATGGTATTGATCCTGATACATCATGTCTCTTTGTTGAAGGCTTGTTTTTTACTTGGTGGATGTGCGGCATTTATACTGGTTTGTTTTCGACAAGCTTTGCAGAAGCAGTATCATCTCAAGGTGATTTTATTTCCTTGTCATTATTAGTAGTTTGGATTCATATTTTGCACAAAGGCAATGGTGTGTTGTTAATAATTTGTTTTTGAAAGTATTGCATCTGGTAAAATAATGTGATTTGAAACTTAATTGAAATGGGATTTACATGCATACTAGTTTATACTTGCATTACATTAGCACTGTTGAAGAAGTATGAAATGTTGCAAGAAGTCGAATATAATTGAAACCGTTTAGCTTCTGTTAACATCATTTTAAATATTTCCAAGGTAGTTCATGCGGTATGTTGTTACTTTTTAAAGGTTTATAAGTGAGACTAGTATTATTTTTTAAAGAAAGAAACATGGATGGTAGTAATCATGTCTAGTGTTTATGAAACTTTGAAAAGTCATTTTTTTTTAAAGAAACTACTATGAAAAGCCTTGTATTTGGCAAAATTTTCCTTTTTCCCTTTTAAAAAGTAATTCTTGATGGTATAATTGTAATTTCGTGCTTGATACTTATTTTTTATTTATTTATTCGTTTTTGCAGTGGAGTTGTGATTTTACACTATGATTGCTTGATCTTTATTACATGCTATGTTATATAAGTATCTTCTGTTTGCAATTTTGCTAGCTTGTAAACAAGCATGTCTTTGTGGGTGGTTTGCCTTTTTCTTAGCTTTAGTTAGGAAGAGTGGAGTTGGTTTTGATTGCAAGTTCAGAATTTGACCAAGAATGACAGGACAAAAGAAAAATGAAAAAAAAAAAGTTAGGTGGCATAAAGATGTAGGGCCTGCAACTAAAATGTCTGCAGCAACCAAAACTAAAAAAGGAAGAAACTTTTCCTAATTGTTTTCAGTTGAAATCGAAGTTATGAAGCTTTTTTTTTATTCTCTTCTTTTTGTCAGAATATTTGAGGGCAAATGAGCTGATATAAAGGTTTTAAGACTTTCATATCAATAAAGGGAAGTCTGATATATGAGTAGGAATGATACTGTGATTCTTGCTAAGTATTAGGATATAAGATGTACATTTACTGATACTGTGATTCTTGCTGAGTATTAGGATATAAGAATAACATTTAACAATACTTGAACATATCACATACCGGTCTTAGGTGAACCTGCTAAAGAGATTTGAATTAGTTGATAATCAAATCAATAAGTGGGGTAGCGTTCAAATCCTTGGGGGCGAGCCTTGGAGCTTGGAGCAACGGTAAGGTTGCTGCCTTGTGACTCGGAGGTCACAGGTTCAAATCATAGAAATAGCCTCTTCACTTGTAGGGTAAGGCTGCATGCATGATCTACCCTCCTCAGACTCCACTAGGTAGGAGCCTCGTGCATTGGGGCAGCCCTTTAAAGGGGTAGGGTTGGCCTTGAAGCAAGTTGCTAGGTAAAAGTCCATGACATGACTGCATTTCTATGTTCTCCAATGATGCTCTCCATGGGGTGATTTTATCAGGGAATAGCTTAGCTTGGGTGTTTGACATAAGTTAGATGCCTAAGAGATATATTAAGTGTGTTGGCTTTTACTTGTTAGTTGGACATGCTACCAGAATTGCCATTTTAATATTGACATCCCATTGTAACTAGCATGGTGCTGTTGATGACTCGTTATGTTACTTCATTTTCAGGACTCACCATGTGATCCTTGCATGGTTCATTGCCTCTTGCATTGGTGTGCTATATGCCAAGAACACAGGGAGATGAAGAACCATCTATCTGATAATGCTTCCACTGAATCAACCATTGTTAATCCTCCACCAGTTCAAGAGATGAGTTCTCGTGAGGACAAGGAGTCTGCACCTAGTCATGAACATAATAATTTGCAGATCCAGCCTGTTTAGGAATGTGGCTTTGATTGTAAATAGGTGTTATATAATGTTCATCATCCTTGTTCTTCTTTCTTTCTTTCTTTCTTTTTTTCTTGTGCGTGCAATGTTTACATAACTCTAGATACCTACACAGTGTCATGAGTCATGGCACTATTAAAAACTTTAAGTGAGTGTTAGAAAAGCCTGCATTAGTAGCAGGGGCATGCTATAAATGAGTTGCAAGTTTACTTCATTATTATGGATAGTTTGGTTTATAAGGATGAAGAATCATGAATAAGTTTTATATAAAAAATCAACCTTCAGTTTTTTACCTCTAATTCTTCAAAATATTTTTGGTTTCTGAAATTCTGATGGTACCTTCAAGCTATTTTCAGTGTGAGACAAGTAACATCTTCATGCTGGAACCATTGTCTTTGCCTAAGAGTGTAGTTCATAATTAACTTAACAGATACTAAATTAACACTTAGTGTACACTTCAACGTCTTTAAACCAAATCAAACGTTTGTGGTATAGTCTTGCCATATTTGTACAGCACCAGAGTTTCATTTTAGCCTTTGATTCTATAGCGATTTGAACGCCATCGCCAGAAGCATTGAAGGATAAGAATTCGGTTAAAGCCATGGATAAGGAGATGGGTGCACTAGAGAGGAATGTAACTTGGGAGATTGTTGAAAGACTAGGTGATAGAAGACCTGTGGGGTGTCAATGGATCTATACCTTGAAATATCAGTCTGATGGTACTCTTGATCGATATAAGACAAAATTGATTGCAAAAGGATACACTAAGACTTATGGAATTAACTTTCAGGAGACATTTGCTCCAGTGGCAAGGATAAACACCATAAGGATACTTTTTCTCCTTTGCTGCCTACTTTGATTAGGAGCTACACTAGTTTAATTTGAAAAATACATTCCTTCATGAAACTTTGGAAGAGGACGTTTGTATGGAGATTCCACCTGGGTATGGCGCTACTAATGATAGTAATAAAGTATTCAAATTGAAAAGTGCCTTATATGGATTAAAGCAATTCCCTCGAGCATAGTTTGGGAGGTTTACTAAGGCAATTGTTGTAAGTGACTTCTACACTTGAAGTTTTGATGTACGACAATCTTATATATTCTGGTTTAAATTGATAAATACTAATCAAATATGCAAGTTAATTTGATTGATCAATTACAGAAGCCAAGTGCAAATCAAAGTGACTCAATGAAGATCAAAGTTAAAGAAGAATATAAATTACAAAGCATCAAGACCAAGTAATGGGAGTTATAAGGTGGTCAAGGTGGTTTGGGGGAGGGACATAAGGGTTTGGAGTGATAAGGAGGTCATGGGTTCAACTCCTCCCACAAACATAACACACTAACATTTGCCTATCAAAAAAAAAAAAAAATCAAGACCAAGTAATTATTGGATTTGCTAAATAGATGCTTTTAAAAGGGCAAACTACTTTGGATCAAGAAATAGTTCTCAATTATAAAGAGTTATAGACTGTTATTTTTCTCCCATTTTTATCTCACGCACATACTAAATAGCATGGAGAAACCAACAAAGGCAAAGGTTCCATATTTGTCTATATGGATTTGGATCCTCTTCATATTTTGTCTCATGAGATGTTTTCTTGACTAGGGCCCACTGAAATTTGTTGTTGTCTCTTTCTCTCTCATAATATGATATGAAAAAAAGAAGAGAAGTAGATAATTAAAATCCATTATGAATTGGAGAAAGCTTACGTGTTAGATATTTTTTATGGTGTTTTTCAATAAAAAAAATACTTGGGTTAAATATGTTTTCGGTCCCTATAAATACAGAGTTTTGGTTTTTAGTCCTTATAAATTTTTTTTGAGTGTTTTTAGTCCCTACAAAATGTTCTCTTATGTTTTTAGTCCCTGTTGTTAACTTGGTGATGACATGGCATTTGCCAAATGTAACATTTTAATACATAGTAGATAGTAGATGAGTCAATTTTATTTTTTATATTATTATTAAATTATTGAAAAAATTATTTAATTATACAAATTTCCTAAACCCCCAAATTCCCAAATCCTGTTAGTGGACTTCGTCACCTTCCTCCCTGCCTCTGTAACAATGATGACAACAGAAGCAGGAGCCTCATCCTTTGCAACAATCCTACCCAAAGTTTCAGTCCCCACAACCTTCCCCAGTTCTACCTTCAACTCCTTCGCCAGTGTCTTCGCATACAGCGACGCCACGACCCTATTCCCTTCCTCCGACGCCGGTTGCCAGCAACCTTCTCCGATCGAGATTCAGATTCTTTCACCACTTTGGGTGCAGGTGAGGGAGACGAAGATGAAGACGGTGGTGATTGAACGGCTTTGGACCTGGCCAAAGGAATCTCGTCTTCTATTTCGACTGCGAGATCCGATGGCGGCTAGCCACCTTCTCTGACCATGACGGCAGCGAGGTAACCGTCGTAGAAGGTCTCGACGTCCATATCGGACTTGACGTCATTCTGCAGTGGGGGAGAGGGGGAGTGGGGTGGCGGCGGAGGGAGGAGAAGGAATGAAGGAAATGAGTGATGAGAAGGAGAGCAACACCTCTCCACCTACAATTCCAATTTCAATTCCAATACAACGAAAGTTTATGTTCTGGTGAAACTCTTGTAGGGGATGAAGAGGAAGAAGTCACTAACAGAGGTAGGGATCTGGGAATTTGACGGTTAGGAATTTTGTAGAATTAAATGATTTTTAATAATTTAATGTTAATATAAAAAAGAAATTAACAAAAAAGTCTGGGTCAGCTGACATGTCATCAAAATGTTCCATGTAGCAAATGTCATGCCATCAACTAAGTTAATACTAGGGACCAAAAACATAATGGAACATTTTATAGGGACTAAAAAAGGCCAAACAAATTTTATAGGGACTAAAAACAAAAAATCATTTATTTATAGGAATTAAAAAATATTTAACCCAAAATACTTATATAACACCCATCAACGAAAATATAATATCTATACTAATATAAAAGTTGCATAGTGAGACACCCCGTTGTGCCCCGTTGTGCCATTAAATTAACATCTTATTAACTAATTACTTACTCACGTGCTTAACGTTAACTATATATTCCGAAAATACGTAAAAAATTAAAACTTAAATAATAATCATAGAACTTCTGCAAATTAACGTATCACACCTTATATAATAAATACATAAGATAGATACACTCTAAAACCCTATCTAGGGTATCCCAGTAGTAGGATCCCGTGCAGGTGCATACTCATACAACCTATTACACTCAGTGGAAAATATAAAACGTATTAGGACATACTGGCCATAACTTCCTAATCTCTATAACCGGGATCCACAGCTTGTCCTCCGGCTTCTAGCTCATAAGGAGTTTCATCCAACTCCTCAGCATCAAGCTCCTCCATAGGGTCTTCTCGCACGATTACATATTAAATATACCAAATACATAAATATAGGGGATAAGAAACAATTCTATTATCAAAGGTGGAAAGGAATACATAGCACATAATATAATAACAGTTAAAGACACACATCACATATAACTAACAATAATCCTCAAAGTACGATATCATCCTCTATCCTTACTCTCATGCAACTAAACCTTTATGCTGACTTGACTATCTCTATTCTTGTCACGTTAGTCAGTAGTTCTGAACGGTCTGAGGTCAAGAACTTGGTGCGCCACTATTCCCCTATCTCTCGTAGGGAATAATGCGTTAAGCACAGTATGCGTCACTAATCCCCCATTGGAAATAGCACATAAGCACAAAATACCTAGTAACTCGGTGCGCCACTATTCCCTATTCTCTACTAGGAAATAGTGCTTTAAGCACGGTGTGCGTCACTAATCCCCCATTGGAAATAGCACATAAGCACAAAGACATGGTAACTCTATCTTCGATAAGATAATCAGAACAATGCGTTAAGGACTAAAAGAGTATTACAATAGTCTACCTCGGCATCAATATCAGTAGGTCACTCAGCTGCAATATCCAGTATCCAAAATAGGATATTCTGACCTCGTGTGTTCCACTCACACGGCTGTGAATGACAATACATATATATATATATATATGAATCTCACTAAATTGCATCAACAATAACAACCTAGTACCTCAACCTTCCCTTATAGCCTCAACACATGCTCTGTGTCACCTCTCATCTATAAAATAATTAATTTAGGCTAGGAACCTCTAAGTCAATTCATTCTCCCACCCACATGAACATCTCCCGAACAACATATATCTTTACTTAAAAGACAATTTAGCACACTATCAAATCAGGCAGATCATACATAACACAATCAATAATAATAAAGTCATACATCCTCAAATATTATAAGATTATCCTAACGTCGATAAACTTACAATCCCCAAATCATCATTGGTATTACGGAAAGGTTTCCAATGTGATTTTGGTCTTGTTGATTACTATACCACTAGTAAGGTTTAGGTCGCCCTACACAATTATATTATAAACTACTTATCCATTCCGACGATAGGTTGAATCTTTCCCCCACCAGAACTTATCACCGAAGTCCCGAACTTTCCGATCCTCGTTACCCTACCACGGTTAATGGTTAACCTTCAACCAAAACAACATAATCACTAGTTAAACAAACAAAACTCATATATGTCCATTTTATGCTAGGTTCGGCCATGACATCAAAAATAGGCTAGGGTTACTTTCTCAACTTCATCTTTTAGATCTTAGTTCCTAGAGTATTAACTAACATAAATCAAGTGTTACTAGTTACAAAAATATGAAACAAAATCCTCTAACCAACTAGGTTAGAGTTTCGACCTTAATGACAAAAATAGGTTAGAAATTCCTTTTAATTTCAAACTTTTGGATCTAGAACCTATACACCTTAGATAGTTCATAGAAATCATGATCTAGTTTAAGATTGAAGAAAACTTATTTTGTTCACATGAACCCGAATTCGACCAAGACTAGAAATTAGGGTTATGAGTTTTTTTTTTTTTTTCAAGCCTCTAGATCTAACTACTATAGATATTAGAGAGTTCAAATCAAGTGTCATATTTTAAAAATTGAACAAAACTTCATTTGCCTAAAACCACATAGGTTCGGCCTCAATAAGAAAAATAGGAAGGAAAATGACTTTGCTTACATGCTCTTAGATGATGATAGTAGAAGTCATATGAAGATCATAGAAATTGGTTTCACATTAAAATGATTTTTCTACAATTTTCTAGTATTATTTGAAAATCTAGATCTAGAAATGGAAATTTGTGAAAAGTTGATGGAAATGAAGATTTGATGCATGATAAATGAAGCTAAGATGATGAGGAAGGGATTCCTGACCTTGGAATGAAGAAGTTTGATCAAGAACTTGAAGAAGAAATGAAGAACTATGAAGAACTTAGCAAGAACACTATGATGTTCTTAGTGTTTTGTGAAGAACAAGTGTAATAGGAAGAAAGAAATGTGTTAAGTGCGGGAAGGGGAGCCAGCCACGAAAATGAGAGTGTGAGTGAGTGAAAAATGCTTTGTTTAATATTAAAATGTAACCAAGGTTAAGTTAATTGACATAGGTTAAGTTTAGAAAATAATATAATAACTTAACTATGGTTATAATAACCTAACTAGAGTTCATTTGTAATCATGATTAGGTTAGATTATGTGGTTGAGCATGAAGGGAGGTGTGGCTGGTTTTGGACCACAAATGAGGAGAAAGAAGCCAAATTGGCTTTGTCTTGCCTTAACCATGGTTAAAATCTAACTAGGATAGGTTAGGTTAGGTTAAGCTTAAGAGCAAGATGATTCTGCATTAGTCTCTGAGTTAGAACCAAAGACAGTAGACGAGCTCTATTGGACGAAGGCTGGATTCTTGTAATGCAAGAAGAGCTAAATCAGTTTGAAAGAAGTGAAGTGTGGACTCTTGTACCTTTACCAAAGAACAAATCTGTTATTGGAACCAAGTGAGTTTACAGAAACATGGTTGTTCCACACTATAAAGAACACTAGAATTGGAGTGAGACCTTACATGATCTGTCCAAGACTACCTATGTTGGACTTGAACAAGGATAAGGACTTGAAAAAGCAAAGAAGTACTGCAAAGATGCCAGCTGATAACTCCTGTATGATTACAGAATCTGATGACACTGTTGATCAGAACATGATAGATTTTTGGACATCACAACCTATTGAGGACTTATTTGAAGATTATGCAGCTGATTTTTGGAGACATCATATGTTAAAATGTACCAAGGAGGCATCTTCTTCTGGACTAATTGATTAAGATAAAATAAGCATTCCAAAAGTTAGAGGCAAGTATGGTCTCTCCTATGTTAGATTTTTCATTCATAACGACACTCTTGGAATTCCTCTCATTAGTCCTGTTTATGAAGAAGACCTTGTTCACTAGGCTAGAGACTTGCCCCCTCCTGTCCTCACTCTTGCTTCATCTTCACAACCATCTCCTCCTACTGAGCATACTGAAGAAGAGATTATAGTTGAGGGACCCGATGTGACTACTGATACTGTTCACTCAGTAATTGGGTGTGAGGAAGTTGTTGAGTCTGCTCTAAGACAAAGTACTTCTAGAAAGCACTCATCTCAACCACTGGCTCTGGCAGCTATCCATCCAAATGATCAACCTCAACATTCTAGAGCAGTAAGCACCTTTCAAGGTCAAGCAAATGTACATGACAGTGTTGAAAGCTCAAGACCTACTCTGCCACAGAATTTTGAAGAGATTGTTGGAAAGATAATAGAGGAGAGAGTAAAAATAGAAGTAAAGGAACAGGTCAAGGAACAAGTTGCAGAAGCTTTAGCTTCAACAAATGTGATGATAAACCAGATGATGAGCATTCTACAAAGTTTCCAACAGAGCCATAATCTGCCTACTTAGCCTCCTCCTCCACCTCCACTCTCACCCTCTTCTCAGTTTTAAGTTTTCAACTGACAATGATGGTCCACTCCTATTTCCTTTTTGTCTGATGACAAAAAAAAAGGGAGAAAGGATATGAGAATTAAATTTTGATATTAATATATGTCAGTCTTTGGAAGTATCTATCTGTCTGCATATGTATGCTCTTAACTGCTTATATGTTTGGATATGCCTTCTTATATGCTCTGATACATATATTACTGTTATTTATAACTGATCTGCTTATATGTCTTTATCTGATACTACTTGAAAATGACCAAGTCAATGCTTAACTGATCTGATAAGTTATATATAATTTGTGATGCTGTTTTATTTTAAGTTTGAATGTTTTGTCTTAGGGGGAGCTCTGTAGCTCTCTTAGACTTTGCTCACTCAAATTTAATTAGTTTTTGTCATCATTAAAAAGGGAGAGATTGTTAGAACCAAAGTGGTTTTGGATTAAATAATCTTTTAAGTTTTGATGTTAACAAAAAGGTTAAATTTGTATAGCAAAGTGTTGTCAAAGATCTAACTTGTTTGTTATAGATTGCAGGATTGTTTGTTTTTTATACTAATCAGAGGAACTTAAAATAAAGAATGGAATTCCATCTTGATCCTTTAGAAGAGCTCGCAAATCTTGGTAATATCTCTGAGTTTGTTAAAAATTGTGTTTAGACGAAGTCTTAAAATTGACTAAGGTAAACGAATAACTAAGTCAAACAAAAGTCAAGTAGACGAGACTATGAAATAAATTTTCAGAATAATAGCAAGTCCAAAGACAGACTTGATAGACAAGTAGTCTCACTAGACGCCACGTCAGTAGACGAGCTATTGATTATAGCAAGTCTTGATATATAGACGAGTAGTTTCACTAATTGCCACGTCAGTAGACGAGCTCGTGAAAATAGCAAGTCCATCCCTTGGAACTTGACAAGGATGTATAGATGCAGTATCAGTAGACGAACCCATCTCACTGATAAGTTTTTGTTGCACTTTAAAAAGATCTACGCGTCTACTAGCTTTTAAGAAGTAAACCCTCTAAGCTTGAACGCATTTATTTCAAATGATTGTCTATTTAATTCAAGAGAATATATGTCTTTTTACTCGTGCTGCTTCTATTGTTAAACCTTTGTCTCTTGGATAAAAGAACATAGTACCATCGAAAGTATAAAACTTTGTACTCTGTCACCTACTTTGCTGAAAAGATCAAATCAAATACAAAGAAGGAAAGTCAGAAATCAACTTTCGGTACAACAGGGAAGTGACAACTCTACTTTGAGCATTCCACTGATAAACAAGAGCACTTCTCCATGAAGCATATCAAGTTATCAGACTCAACGGATCTCATGCATTAAATGCTATTTCTAAACGGGAAGTTTATTCAAGACTGTTGAAGATTTTCAAGAGAAGATGGAGCTCACTATAAATAGGCGACCATGTCTATTCTGAAGAAGTACTTTTGCCAATTTACAATCAACATTCCTGTAAACTTTCAAGTGCAATAGTTTGAGTTTTTATCTAGCTTGAATATCTCTGTAACATTCATTTGATCTTAAACTTTCATATTCTCACACATAGTGAGTTCTTAGATCAAGATCTTAAATCTCTTTGTTAGAGTTAAAGCCTGAAGAGGCTTGGTAGAGAAGGAATTCTTGTAGCCTGAAGAGGTGTTGAATACTTGTAATCTATTTGGAGAATAGTGGATAAAACCATCAGGTAGAAGGGTCTGGACGTAGCTCTTGGTTAGAAGAGAGTGAACCGGGATAAAACACTTGTGTGATTTTTCTAAACCCTTATCTTTTACAGTCTTTGTTTATATTAACTGTGGGGATTTGAACTTGAGACTGTTAATCTTTTAAAGATCATTTTCTGTGTGCGTGCTTAGTTAGTTTCTGCTTGAGAAAATTATTTGAAAAAGGTTGTTTTCAAAAATTATTAACAAACATAATTCAACCCCCTTATTGTGTTTGCCTGTGTCAACTTCAACTACTTTATAGATATATCATATATGCTTTTTTCCTTGACATGAACTTTATAGATATATGTTAAAATCCATGTTTGAGCTACTAATAAATCTAAGTAATTAAAATATTTATAAATTTATAAATATTTTCAAAGAAAATAAATAATTCCAAGATGATGAATGATTTTTCAGTGTAATTTACTCAAATCTTTGAGTTATTTCTCCTATATTCCCCATGTGAGTTTACCCTTTATCCAACCTAATAAAGGTACTATAAAAATGTAGACAATCAAATAAAAACATAAAATTCAATTAAGCATCCGCTGAGAAAGTTTGTTCCTCTATAGTTTGTTTTTCTATCTTTCACTCATGGCTAAAATTAAATTTATTAGTGACCTTTCACCATCGAAAGATAAACGAAAAATCAGAGTAGAGTGCTATAAAAAACTATGGGTGGAAACTTTTGAGGCATGTCATCTTCAAAATTACTATAAAATTTAAATTCTTTTGACAATTGGTGAAACTTTCCACTTTTAGCTTAGCTAATATGTATTTATAGACTTTTTTTTAATCAAAAGAAAAATTATAAATTATCAAATATTTCTTCTCCTACTTACAAAGGTATTGAAGATTATCAATCATTTCCAATGTAATTAATTAAAGCAACTAAAAATTAATTGTTGTACATGAAATATGATAAATAAAGATTCCTAAATTATTATCAATAAAAGTTGTTATCATAACTTTAGCTTATACCAATAAAATACGGCACCTTTTTGCAATGTTACATTTGAAAGCAAATAAAATAATTTTGGATATTTATAATTCTTTGGGATAAATAATTACAAGACATTTGGGGAAAATAAGACTACTATATAAATATATCATATATGTTCTTTTTCCTTGACATGAACTTTATAGATATATGTTAAAATCCATGTTTGAGCTAATTAATAAATCTATATAATTAGAATATTTATAGATTTATATTTTCAAAGGAAATTAATAATTCCAAGACGATGAATGATTTCCTAATGTGAATTTACTTTTTATCCAACCTAATAGAGGTACTATAAAAATGTAGACAATCAAATGAAAATATAAATTCAATTAAGCATCTCCTGAGAAAGTTTGTTCATCTAGAGTGCATTTTTCTATCTTCTATTCATGGCTAAAACTAAATTTGTTAGTGACATTTCGCCATTAAAAGATAAATGAAAGATCAAAGTAGAGTGCTATTGTTTTGGAAACAACCCAATTTCTTACAACCTCAATTGGGAGATAGTGTAGAGTTGGCCTTTTTAGATGAGAAAGTGTTATCCATAACTATTGCTTAATATTTTTTAACTATATGTATTTTACAACTTCTTTCATTACTAATATTTGAACTTCTTGAATTTTTTTAATGTAGGGTGTGAGGATCCAAACTACTGCTAGATGTACTCTTCAGGTTGACAAATGATATGAAATATTTAACTTTAGAGTGACTTTGAATACCTATATAAAATAGTGATGCATGCATACCAGTTGACCCTCAACTTAAGAACAACCGTAACTTTTATACATACATCAATCATTTCTATGTATGGATTTTTCTTTATCAATTTTGACAAAAATTATAAATGAAATGAAAGAAAAGACATATTTTTAAATAAAATACAATAAATATTTTACAATAAATTTCTAACAAAAAACTAGAGTGCATTTATATGAGGCTGATCCAAGACAATAAATATTACCATATCTCATGAAGTTTTCTCTTCTCTCAAGAAGATGTTTAAATGTATTGTGTGTATTTGAGAAAGATGTTTAAATACATTGGTTTCCAATGCATTTATAAAAAAACAACAAAATAAAGATACGGAATGAGAAGGACACAAATGTTGCTTGGGAGAGCATTTAGTGATTTTGAGAAATTAAGTGAATTGTCCCAATATATTGGAAGAAGTAGATAAATAAATAAAGTAAATAAAAAGAACACAGCTCTTGAAAATGATAGTTATTGTTATCGAACATGGCACTCAAAGTTAGAGCCCAATGGCCATAATGAAAACAAAGTTATATAAAAAGATTTGAATTGAGGGAGGAAGAAAAAGGATATTAAATTTGGAAGCAGGTGAAAGAAATTCTTCCCTAATAACATTATTACTAATATGACTTCATGTTCTAATTTGAAGCATCTTACACGGAGTTGAAAATCTTACATGAAAACATACTTATATGTATATCTAGATGTATATAATTATGTATAATCTATAATATTTTATATTGAAGTTAATATTTTAAATGTGAAGATAATAGTTTAAATATTTACAATCCACAGGGCTAATTTTTTAAATTAGTATATGAATTTATAATATATTTTCACATAATTTTTTATATATATCTTCATTTTGATTTTGATTAGATCATATCAATGTGAGTTTGAGTAGAAAATTGTGTTACTAAAACATATTTTAATTATGTGAATTTGTTAAAGGTGTTTAAACACGCTGCGTTCCAATGTATTGAAAAAAGAAAAACAATAACGATAGGGAATTGAAAGGACACAACTCTTGATTGAGAGATCGTTAAATGAATTGAAAGGACACAACTCTTGATTGTGCCACCGTCGTGTTTTCCGGAGATGACCATCCCTCCATGAAATGATTTTGGTCTGCTACCGAGAGTAGACAAAGTCTATCTTTGCGGTTTCTTTTTCATCTATCCATAATCTTAAATTTCCGAAAACCATTTCTTCCTCAATCTCTCTCTCTGTTTTAATTTCCCTCTCCATTCTAATCTTAATTCCTCAAAATTTTGTCATTCTTCCTTAATATGTATTTACATGTTGATTATGAATTTATTTTCTCATCTTGAGTGAATTTTCCGGCATCAAACTCTTATGATAGTTATATGTACTTTAGTCGTCATTTTCCAAAATTAAAACCTTTGATAATCATACTAAGTTTCTCTATTCCACTCCATCATATTGATGACAATGAGGATATGGGGATCAGTTCTATGATTTAAGACGATTAGTTGATCACTTGTAATAATCAATGAGAGATGCTTATATTGTTACATTACGTATTGTAATATCATTTTAAAATAATAAAAATATCAATTTTTTTTTTTTTCAAATTATTGACAAGATTGTTTTAATGTTTTTGCTGATCACTTCAGTCTATAAGTTAAAAGCCTTGAAGACGAATGGGTACCGGTAGTTTGGGTGAGAAGAAAAAGTTGAAGTCAAAGTGTGAAACAAGAAAGGATTTGATATGTTGGACTTAATTTGGAATAAAGCAAAAAAGGGTTTGATAGATTTAGAGACACAATTCAAGTTATTAATGATAATAATAATACCAATAATAATAATAATTGATGACCCGTACATTGCACGGGTAAAAAAAGCTAGTATATAACAATTATTACTGATATATACTATTTCCAAAGTTTTTAAAAGAGTTCACCGCTTGAGAAAGAGAAATGATTTTTTAATACCAAAATGAGACATCATTTTAGATGGTTAACACAATTCAAATATGTGGTTAATTACGTTCAGTGAATGATTAATGGATATAATAAGGTGTTGTAACAACGTTCAAATTCGTGGTTAATGAGTTGTGACACCTTATTATATCCATCATCCATCCACTGAATATAACTAATAAAGTATTTAAACTGCATTAACCATATATATTGATGTCAAAAATTGATGTCTCATTTTTGTGTTCAAACTGAAAATAGTAAACACAAGCCCCCAACGCATGTCACAAATTGGATTCATTTTCACTTTCAACCCGAACCCGAACCCGAACCCGAACCCGAACCCGAACCCGAACCCGAACCATTCCATTTTCTTTCCCATTCCTCAGGGTTTTAGCTCCATTCCATCAAACACCACAAAACCCACAGCGAAAACCTTCCACCCGCATCATGGCTCGTTTCTCGTGGTCCTCCGCCGCGCCGCGCCTCCTCTACTACACCGTCCGCTCCTCCACCACCCCTCCTTCCACATCCTCCTCCCTCCTCGCCGCCACCTTCCACCTCCGCCACTCCTCGGCGGGGAACCTCGCGCGCGCCAAGGATGCGAAGGAGACGTGGTGGAAGGAGTCGATGGAGCGGCTGCGCAACATCGGGATCTCGGCGCACATCGACTCTGGCAAGACGACGTTGACGGAGCGGGTCCTGTACTACACGGGTCGGATCCACGAGATCCATGAGGTGAGGGGAAGGGACGGCGTCGGCGCGAAGATGGACTCGATGGATTTGGAGAGGGAGAAAGGGATAACTATTCAGTCAGCTGCCACTTACTGCACTTGGAAAGACTATAAGGTAATGTTTAAAAGTTGAGTTTCAAGTTTAATTGAATTGAAGTCAGTGAGTTTGAATTTCGGATTTAGGGTGAGTTTGCAAGAGTTTATGAGAATAACTTGTAAAAAGAAAACTTATCCATTTTAGCTTATTGCAGTAAGCTTGTCAGAGATTTTTATGAAAATAAGCTGTTTTTTAGCTTATTTGAAAAAGGCTTATCAAATAAGTGGTTAATGAAGCTGTTTACCCAAACACACCTATAATACACTATCAATTTGGCATTATTATCTTAAAAGTGACACATAGGATGATTTGTGATTAGTTGATAATATAAACTTGTGCATCAAAATTAACCTCTTGAATTTTTAAAGGATAGTGAGTTTTTTGAAGTGTGTATTATAGGAATTAAGGAAAACAAATTGGGGTGTTTGAGATTTGAATGGTGTTTTTGAAGACTGTAAGGTATAACAGTTGAGCTTAAGTTGAATTGTTGTGATTGAATTTTGAAGGGATATTGAATTTTTGAAATATTCATAACAAGAATCAAGAAAAAAATGTTGAGGTGTTGGGGGATTGAATAGTGTTTATGATGAAGTATTCATAACAAGAATCAAGAAATAAATGTTGAGGTGTTGGGGGATTGAATAGTGTTTATGAAGACAATGGGTATAAGAATTGAGTACAAGTTGAATTGAATTGGAGTGAATTTTGAATTTTCAATGACTAGTGAGTTTTCTGTAGTATGTAAAATAGGAATCAAGAGAAAAAAATGAGGTGTTTGAGACTTGAATGGTGTTTTTGATGACCATAGGGTATGCCATTTGAGTTTAAGTTGAATTGAAGTGATTGAATATTGAAGGGATATTGAATATTTGAAATATGTATAATAAGAATCAAGAAAAAAAAGTTGAGGTGTTTGAGGATTGAATAGTGTTTTTGAAGACTATGAGGTAGAGTAATGATATTCTAACACCTGATTTGGACACCTCCAGCGACATTTTGGTTAATCACGTGCAAATTTTTGGTTAATTCAGTTCATTATATGGTTAATGGGTCATCTGAAGCTTATTTTCCATAACCATGTAAATATTTGGTTAATCACATACAAATATCTGGTTAATTCAGTTCTTTATATGATTAATGGGTCATCATGAATTAACCAAATATTTGCACGTGATTAACTATAAAATGAACTGAATTAACCAAATATATGCACCGATTAACCAAGGTGTCAAAAGTTGGTGTCAATTTTTGGTGTTAGAATATCATTGCTCATGAGGTATATATAACAATTGACTTCAAGTTGAATTGAAGTCAATGAATTTGAAGGAAACATATCATGCACACACTTAATCTTGTTAAATTAGTTTGCAGCAAATTGCTGCACTGTCATAACTCATAAGAATTATGGGCGGTGTTTTTGTGCCATTTAACTGGAGAGTGGTTTAATAAATTAGTAATTTTGAACGTTGACTTGTGAGGCTCCAGCAACCAAAGAACATTGTAATTTTGAATAATAAATGACTAAGATCGCGTTTGGGTAAACAACTTAACTAAGCACTTTTATTGCATGAGAGTTTATGCTATAAGTGCTTAAATTCAATAAGTCATGTGCGTTTGGATGCACACTTCGAAAGGCACTTATACAAAATTAAGGCGTTTGGATACATTACTATATAAGCACATATAAACATTTTAAAATTAAAAAAAATAATTTGTCTTATTAAACATAATATTTTTTTCTCTCCTGAAAACATTTTTTTTTTAATGAGGAATCCCTAATTTACCACCAGCTGGAACAGTGGAACGAATGAAGTGCTGCGCGTAGGATCTGTGACTGCGGACGACGTGACGCGGTGGCGATGGGCGGAGAAGCACTGTGGCAAGGTGGTTCCTGTCTTTGCGATGGGGTGGTGCTTCGAAGGGCGGTCGCGTGTTCTGGCTCTTGTCTGTGGGCGTGACGGCACCATGTGTGGAGGAGATGGTGCGGCACGGCGCTGCGTGGTGCGCGATGTATGGTGGTAGATGGCACACATGTGTCGACGGCGCATGGAAGGCAGGCGGCGACGGCGGTCGCCTTGCTAGGGTTCCTCTACCTCTGATACGAAGAAGAAGAAGGGGCATATGGGACTGTTTGACTGGAACGAACAGAGAAAGAGAATAGAGAGATGTGAAGACAAAAAGAAAGAAAAAACGAAAGAAGGCTGTCAATGGGTATCGAGGGGTGAAAAACACGGAGCTTGTGTCGCATAAGCTCCTTTTAATAATACCCATAAGCTTCTCCCAATAACTTATGAAAATAAGCCCAAAACTCCTTATGAGATTATATAAGATATTTTTATAAGCTCTGCCAAATACCCTGCATAAGAACTTATGTCATAAGATAAGTTAAAAGGAGCATAAATAAGCTCTTCCAAATGCCACCTAAATAGGCAACAGCCTATGCAGTTGTGTGCTTATAATTTATTACCACATAGTTTCTAATGGTAAAACTAAAAACTATTTAGAAAAAACCTGCTGCTACTACTATTATTATTACCAATATTAATTATTAGTTATTAACTATCAAAGAGAAAGGTGAAACCATTAAAAAGTTATTCTGTTTCTAATCATGCTTAACTGAAATGGGAGGGAAACACAATTTCGTTTTATCAGTTGATGTTTTAATGAGAAAAAAAAAAATGAAACAAAGCAAATTGTCTCTTGAAGTCGATCAGAAACTTTGGAAGTTAGATAAAGAATTATAATTTTTCTTGCTTGCATTATTGACTTGAAGGTATTAAATTGATATATTCTCCAAGCCTTCAGTTAATGGTTTTCTGTTTCTTTTTCTTATATTTGTTTATCTTTATACTCCTGTTAAATTTGTCTGTGCAGATTAACATAATTGACACACCTGGTCATGTTGATTTCACCATTGAGGTTGAGAGGGCTTTGCGTGTCCTTGATGGTGCCATTCTTGTTCTATGTAGTGTCGGTGGGGTGCAAAGTCAGTCCATTACTGTTGATCGGCAAATGAGAAGATATGAAGTTCCAAGACTTGCATTTATCAACAAGCTTGATCGGATGGGAGCAGATCCGTGGAAAGTTTTAAATCAGGTAATTTTGAGGTTAATGGAGGCCATCATAGATTGTAGGTTTTATAGTTTTATTGCCATTTAAACAGTTTGTTTAGTTTAAAAAGAGAACTTAAGTAACATGGTTGTATAAGAAACTTGAATTCGAAATTCTTTCAAAGTTGCTTTTTTATAATAATCTGGTCTTTAATAAAACCTTCTGTGAGTTTGTCTCGATTTTTATACAGAGGCTAACTTAAATTAAGATTTTGCATCGTCAAATGTATAAACTACAATTTTTGTACTCTGTGATTTAGAAACCTATAATATTTAATTATTATTGACCTTGAGCATTTTTATAATTTTTTCTCAGCCTTATTATATAATTCAAATTGTTGTTTTCATTTTTAGACCATTTTGTTTTGTTTTGTTTTGTTTTTTTTTCAGGCAAGATCTAAGCTTCGGCATCATAGTGCTGCAATACAAGTTCCAATAGGCTTGGAAGATGATTTTAAGGGACTTGTTGATCTTGTGCAGTTAAAGGCCTACTATTTTCATGGTTCAAATGGGTCTGTTTCTAAAATTTCTGCATTGTTTATTCCCGTGATTAAGTATCCTTGTCATTATTCTTCAGATTACTCAGTTGTTGCTTATTGCAGTGAAAAAGTTGTTGCAGAAGAAGTTCCTGCAGATATGGAAGCCTTGGTGTCAGAAAAAAGACGCGAACTCATAGAAACTGTGTCAGAGGTTGACGATAAACTTGCTGAAGCTTTTCTCAGTGATGAGCCTATATCAGCTGCTGATCTTGAGGTGTGGTTCACAGTCGTTTTTTCTCTTCTGAGTTTAGTATGTTAATTATTTAATTTACTATTACTGGAGATTCGTCATATGTGTTCTACTTCTGACAATTAGTTTATCAGCCTATTGTCTGAAATTGTTGATGATCTTGAGGTTTGAGCATCCTAGATGTTTTCAATTAAAAAATCACAGATGTGTCTGCTTGTAATGGTATAGCATGTTGCATTGGTGCTAGTTCAAGTATCCAGTATGACTTGATATGCAAATAGATTAATTTTTCAAAAGTTGAAGATACCGTTATATAGTAAATAAAACATTATATATGTATATATATTATATTATATATTATATTATATACATATGTGTATATATAAGAAAATAAAATAAAGTTTATCCACACTTTGTTATCCCGACCTTAGTTCCATGCATTCTCCTTCTCCCTTGCTCCTTTTTCTTCCCCACACCCTTGTTTGCTCGCTCCTGCTTTACCCTAGCTCCTTCACCACTCCACCACTTTGCCCTCACTAACCATCAGTGGTTGCCATCATGATAGTTCAGTTGGTGAGGAATAAGGATGAAAGTTTGCTGTTCTATATGATGATTTTGAGGAGCTCAATATTGCAAGGGTGAGAATATGCTTTGAGGGATAAAATGGTGAGAGCAAAACTTGAATCCGCATCATGGAATTTTTGAGTAGCAGGTCTTTGACAGCGGTGGGTATCCCAAAGGAATATGGATGTTCCAAAATTGCGAAAGCCAGCGTATTATTAGTATTGGTATTGATACGGATATGGCGTATCCAGTATCCACGCACCACAAAGTAATTAAGAGTGGCAAATGTGCCGCAATTGCAGTGGTCCATGGCAAAGCTGATAGCAGCGGCTTCCAGAATCTCATTGTATCGCTTTTATGAGTAGCACAGATCACAGCTGGTTGCGGGTGGAATCAGGGCTGTAGTGGCTGCGATGGTTCACAGGACCAACATCCCTGGGTTGCCCAGTTTTGACCCTCAGGTTCCGATACAAAGTTGAGGGCCAAACTCCAAATTCAAATCCATTTTATGCATGTCATACATTTTAGGGTTAGATCCTTTGGAAAACCCCAGCAGCCCCCACTTCTTGTTGGTACATCTCTGAAGTCAGATGCATTTCCATTAATCTTCAAGCAGCCCACACCTCTGGTTTGCACATCCATGCCTTTGCATGTCTCTGCCCTCTGTCCCAGCCTCTTTTTGCATTTTCTGCCCAAATTCCAGCAGCCTAGGGTGTTTTTTAGCCAAGCCTTCCCCTTTTCCGACCAAGTCCCAGCTGCCCAGCCCTTTTGTGGCTAGTTCCTTTTGCCCTGTTGCTGTGTTTCACTATATCCTGCCTTTTCTTCCATTCCTCTGTTATATTATGCTTCTTGTTGTTGTTGACTTGTTATTAATTGTGCCTTTGATCAATAATCATTGTGTCTTTAAGTTATGGCTTTTGTGTGTCATTGATGAATATGTCCTAAGTTTTGTGTGTAGTTTTTTGACTGTTGAACATCTATATTTGTGTGTTAGAAATTGTTTACATAGTATCCACTATCTTTGGCGTAGCTGCTGCACTGCTATCAGTAATACCACTATAGTGTTTTTGGTTTAGGCAACTCCATTCTGCTATCCAGGATTAACTGCTATATCTGGGCGTCACTGTAGTTATTTTAACAGCACATTCCTGTTATGCATTTCCCATTTTCCCTTGATTCATGTATCAGTGAAGGAAATGATTTATATGTGATTTCATCTTAGAATTGTAAAAATGATACTTCCGTTCATGTTTTGCTCTTATATTTGTCACTCGCTTTGCACTTTCGTAGTGATCACCACACCATCACCGATAGATCTCTCATGCAGTGGTAGTACTACATTCTCCTTTACCTTGACGTGTTTTCAGATATAGTGATATATGAAAACCAGTTGTTACTTTCCTCTTGCCCCCTCCCAATTTTATTCATAAATAGTTTTTTTTGTTATTATTTTTTGTGTGTAGGAAGCAGTTCGTAGGGCCACCATAGCACGGAAATTCGTACCAGTATTCATGGGTAGTGCTTTCAAAAATAAGGTAACCATTGAATTACCTTGAATTCATATGTGCATTCTGTGCTGTGTGGTCATGATCTTTATTCCTCCCCTTTATCAGGTAGAAACATTATGTTCTCTTTTTCTTTAATCTTGACTTAATGCTATGATTATGATGTAATTTAGTTTGAATCTTCCAAAGACTTCACTTTTGAAATTGAATCAATTTGTAGCATTCTAAGCACCATAATGGCTACTGGTAGTGTATCCATCACCAATCATAAATGTCAGGTCACTCCGCCAGCTTTTTGGGTCTAGTCACATCTTATGCCGCAGCCCAAAATTAAATACAAGACACTTTATAGCCTTAAGCAATAAATAATATAAGAAAGCAATAAATAATATAAGAAAAATCTGATTCTGATAAAATCTACTTAGAATCCTGCTGTTTTAAAGCTAGCTATTATTTAAGCTTCTCCATTCCCTTACCATGGTCATGGTTATGTAGGGGAAAAACCTGATTTATGATCTACCGGTCTTCTGAAAAGTTGCCAACTTTCTTCTCTAATAACTAGTAAGGCTTTGTTACAGAAGTTCTCTGATGGCTTTGACTCTAAGGGACTCGGGAATTTGAGACATGATATTCTTTGTATGTTTTAAAACTTCTTGATATTAATTGCCTAAATGATGAATCTTTTTCTCATCAATTCATCTAGGATATCATCCTTGTTTTTAAGTTTCAAACCCCCAAAATATTCTCTCACATGCATGTACACACACATGGGCATCCCCGAAAACTATTTAATTATCAATATGATCCAAACTTGAACATTCTATATTTCATGCATGCTCTTTACTTAGTGTCATTATCCTGTGTCTCTGATAGGATACTAAGTTCTGGGCCTAAGTCAGATAATGGGGCTGAACAGGACTTGGATCAGTTGTTGGATTCGAGCCCAGAGACCTATTATCTGATTGGTTTATACCAGAAGGCAGAAAGGTCGGCCTGGGGGAGAGAGTTGGTTGTTATGCTGAGTTGGCCAGTTAGTTATGCCTAGCTACTGGTTTATGGTTAAGAGGGGAGGAGAGTCAGGGAGGGTCATGCTTGTGTCGTTGAATTGGTTGACAGAAATCTTTCTTTGAGGTGCCAGTGGCTCTGGTGAGGGTCCTTTCTTTGCAAGTGCTACTGCTCTTTTGGCTTGAATAATACATACAAACCAGCTCTTAATTCTAGTGTATTATCAGTCTCTTATACTAGTGTAATATACCCGTGCAACACACGAGTAAATTTTTCGTTAAAATTGTTTTTTGTTAATGGTTAATAAAAAGAGGATCGTTATTTGACATAGCAAGGCAATGGAGATAGAAAATTGTATTTTATAGAAGATACATAATAAGAATCTGTTTATTACGGATTATAAAAAATGATTTTCATATTTTATAAAAAAATATTATTATTATTATTGTTATTATTATTTCTATTGCTAAGTTACTAAAAACTACCTCATTCTATCATTTCTTACTAGACATCTTTTTAAGGTTGCGATTACAGCTAGACTATTCTGCTCAGATAACCAAGACATTGATTAATTTTTTAATGCAGTCAAAAGCATACCTATCAAAATATTAGTGAATGCCTGTCAAAAAAAAATTTATACTGATTGTGGATACTACTTTAATAGATATTTTATTAATGTTAAAAATAATGTTACATTTTTTTAATATGGTCTAAAGAAATTTTAATCCAAGTTAAAGACAAATAACATAGCTTGTCCATAGAACCTTTTTTTTTTTCACAGCAATAATATATGGGAAGATAATACATGAGAAGATGGGCTTGTGGTATTTCATGACAACAATGGCTTTTCAACACATTGACTCTATTTGAATGATCCTGGAATCCATATAGTTACAGATGACTGAGCTAAGATTACGTTGCATCTCCTACATTTGCAACATAAACCTAAAAAAATTCATCAAAAGAAAAACTAAATGTTTATTGTTGACTTGAATGAATACCAAAGCAAACCAAAACCACAATTCACTAAAAGGATAAAATATCAAGATTGGAGACAACACATTTTATACCCCAAAAATGTTGCATGGTTACTCCACAAAAATTCCATATTATCCTACCTATGATATTTAACTGAAGTTACAATATGTCCCCAATTAAGACATGATTTGTGTGGCATCTAAAAGAAGGAACGTAAATTACTTGTATAGCAAATGAAAAATAAGTAACCGTAAACTTACTTTTTGTCCCAATACCCAAACACATACAGCTATAGTACCCTCCTGCCATGCCCTTGTAACATCAAAAGACTCTTTAAAAGTTATTAGTAGTTCATTTGTGATGAGATATGTAACTCTAAAACCAGCATAAAGAAATGGGAAAATGACCTATCACAATAACGTTGTTACCCAAGCAGGAAGAGGGATATCAGATGGATTTTGATAGAATATGCAATATAGAGATGAAAATGGAAAGAAAAAAAGCAATGAACTTGAGAGAGACATATCAATGAAAATCCAATTTTGGAAGTGAATCTGTGTGAGTTGAACGCAAGAGAGAGTGAATAATGAGAGAAGAGAAAAAAGGGGTACTTGGGTCTGGCCATTGGCAACAGCAATATGAAGAGGAGAGTGACGATCATAGACAGTGGTGTGGTGTAAGAGAAAAGGGTCTGATACGAAGAGAGTAGCCTAATACATCTATATCATCATTAATCACGATACTTTATGTTGGAAATCCGCCTTAATTGCGGTTCGCCCCTAGCCGCCTTAATTGTCTGTGTTCATTGCAGCCTCCAGCACCTTCATTGTGCTGAGTATGAGGGGTGTGTTTAGTCCCACATCGCCTAGAGATATGGCCAAAGTAGTGTTTATAAAGCTTGGGCAATCCTTACCTTACAAGCTAGCTTTTGGGGTTGAGTTAGGCCCAAACCCAAATTCTAAGATGGTATCAGAGCCTATCCTAGATCCGTTGTTGGGTTGCCCGCATCATCCACGCTCCAAGCCCATTGGGCTTGGGCGTGAGGGGGTGTGTTGGAAATCTGCCTTAATTGCGGTTCGCCCCTAGCCGCCTTAATTGTGGCAAGTTTGGGCTGCGTTCATTGCAGCCTCCAGCACCTTCATTGTGCTGAGTATGAGGGGTGTGTTTAGTCCCACATCGCCTAGAGATATGGCCAAAGTAGTGTTTATAAAGCTTGGGCAATCCTCACCTTACAAGCTAGCTTTTGGGGTTGAGTTAGGCCCAAACCCAAATTCTAAGACTTTACAAAGGTGCTCCCTTTATCACAAAAAATCTGGAGTGAAGGAAGTTAGGGTGCAGTGAAGGAAGAGTGGAGAGGAGAAAGATATTGGGGGAGAAAGAAAAAAATCATTTTTTGTTATATGAGTGAAGACCCAAATTGGTCCCTGAAAATTTTGGGGACCTACTTTTAGTCCCTGGAAAAAATAAATTAACCAATTAGTCCCTCAAATTTTCAACGTAGGACATATTAGTCCCTAGATTTAGTTCTGATATTCATTTACTTGCCCACCTGTCCTATTAACCATCTCACTTGACTCGTTAGTGGTCCTGCGTGACCTTTGACGAATTTCAGTAGTGAAAAATTAATGAATAGAAATAAAATTATGCATGTTTTTCACTTTTTATTCGTTTTACACATAAGGAATTCGTCATAAGGCATGTGGGACCACTAGCCGGCCAAGTACGGTGGTTAATGGGCCACGTAGGCAAGTAAATGGATGTCGGAACTAAATCCGGGGACTATTGTGTCCCGTTTTGAAAATTTGAGGGACTCAAGAACTAATTTATTTTTTACAGGAACTAAATGTGGGTCCCAAAATTTTTCAGGGACCAATTTGGACATTCACTCTTGTTATATCAAAAGCATAAAGCGTGTATAAGAAGTTAAATTCATTTAAGACATGTTAAAAAAATCTGAAATAATGAAATTGTCCCAATTAAGAGATATTTGGAAATTCAAAAAAATTAGAAAGAAAGAAAAATAATTGTTATAATATCATATCATATCTTGTATTTATGGCTGATTCTATCAGTTTTAATTAGACAGATTAGTTTTTTATTTTGTTGATTATTATGACAGATTTGATTCCTTAATTTTAGGGATCAGATTTAAATCACCTTTGTCTATATATTGTAACTTTCTGTACACATTCATTCAAGGAATAATATTCAATCATTCCAACATTCCTTCGTTTCTACATGGTATCAAGAGCTCCCGATTTTTGGGGTCTCGCTTCCGCACAAAAACCCTAGCTGCCTTCCTTGCGAATTTTTTTTCTCTGCCTTCAGTGCAGTGTTTGGCACCTTATTTGTGCCCTATTTCGTTCATATCATAGACTACTGTTCCGCTCCGTTCAGCCTCCATCCGCCACTGTTAGCTACTGCCCAACTCCGTTCACCACCGTCCGCCGCCGATATCAATCCGGTGACCCCACCATCCGGTTCGACGGCCCAAAACCGTCCAGAACCCAAAATTTCGCACCCATCGGACGGCTCACGTGCCTCCACGCGCCGTCGCAGCTCCGGCCACTCTCAGGCGCGTGTAAGCCACGCGCCGCCTTCCGGCCCCCGTTTCGCCGCGCGCTTCTCACAGAATCATCGTCGGACCTTCCCCATTCCGTTTGAGGGGTTCAAATCGTGATCCGAAGACATTTTTTTCGTGGGTCTGTTTGAAGCATCGTTTGCTCTCGTCATTGTCGTCGTTTCTGAGTTGTTTTAGGTCCAAACAGAATGACTTCAGAAGACACCCAGACCTCCACCAACGTCACTCTGTTGGATTCTATGAGTAAGCCTTCTGGCACTTGTTCTCTATACATGACTGGTAAGAATTTAAGTTCATTATCCTTTAATGTTTCTAGTACTGTATCTGAGGATCTCTGGATTATTGACTCTGGTGCTACTGATCATATGACCCCTTATCCCTCATATTTTTTCCACTTACTCTAAATTATCTGGTAAGCATCACATAACGGTTGCTAGTGGATCCCATGTCCCTGTTTCAGGATGTGGTACAATTTCACTTCAACCTTCCCTTCCTTTGCATAATGTGCTTCATGTCCCTCATTTGTCAAATAACCTTATTTCTATTCATAAGCTTACCAGAGATTTAAACTGTACAGTGACCTTTCCCTCTCATTGTGTGTTTCAGGATCTTACCACGGCGAGGACGATTGGGGTTGCTAAGGAACAGGGAGGGTTATATGTCCTTCATCGGACTCATGGTAGTACCAGTCAGACGGTGTCCACATCCAGACATCAGAAGAGTTCAGATTCCGCTGCGTCTCAGATCTGGCTTCACCACAAACGCCTTGGTCATCCTCCTTTCAGTCTTCTTAAGTCTTTATTTCCACAATTGTTTAAAAAAGAGTCTGTTGAGTCTTTTCTTTGTGATGTTTGTCAGTTTGCGAAACACCATCGCACAACTTTTTCTCCAAGTAATAATAAAAGTGTTGAACCTTTTGATCTTATTCATTCTGATGTGTGGGGACCTTCCTCTAATTCTAATATATCTGGTGCAAAATGGTTTGTTTCTTTTATTGATGATTGTACTAGGGTCACGTGGATATTTCTTATGAAAGATAAAACAGAAGTGTTTCCATTATTCTTGAATTTCTATCGCATGGTTCAAACCCAGTTTGGAAAGTCTATAAAAAGGTTACGATCTGATAATGGCAGGGAATATGTGAATCAACATTTCACAAAATTCCATAAAGAACATGGTGTGTTACATGAGTTCACTTGTGTTGATACCCCTCAACAAAATGGGGTTGCAGAAAGAAAGAACCGTCATCTCCTAGAAATTGCAAGAGCACTTCTATTTCAAATGTCTGTCCCTAAGTCTTATTGGGGGGAAGCTGTCTTAACTGCCGCATACTTGATGAACAGATTGCCCTCCCGTGTCTTAGATGGTCTTAGTCCTGTGCAACTCATGACTTCCTTCTTTCCCTCCGTTCCTACCATGAAGAATCTCCCGTGTCGTGTCTTTGGTTGTGTTGCCTTTGTTCATGTCCATAGTCAACATCGTAGTAAGTTGGATCCCAGGGCTGTCAAATGTATCTTCATAGGTTATGCACCAGACAAAAAGGGGTATAAATGTTATCATCCTCAAAGTCGTCGTGTCTATGTCTCCATGGATGTCACTTTTCATGAATCCGAGTCTTTTCACATTCGTCCTCAGCTTCAGGGGGAGAGTGATCCAGAAGCTGAGTCTCCTGAGTCATCTTTTATTCCAGCTGAGTCTCCTGAGTCATCTTTTATTCCTCTTCTGACTCCTTTGGTGAAGGATGTGGCATCATCTTCTGGTACTTTAGAGACACCTAAAGAATCGGTTCCTATTGATCGATACAAACAGGTGTATTATCGGAAAAAAGATGAGTCTCCTGAGTCATCTTTTATTCCTCTTCTGACTCCTTTGGTGAAGGATGTGGCATCATCTTCTGGTACTTCAGAGACACCTAAAGAATCGGTTCCTATTGATCGATACAAACAGGTGTATTATCGGAAAAAACCCAACCTGGTCCAACAGCAGCTTCAGTCGCCCGAACCAGAGGTAAGCATTCCTGATTCTGAGCCTTTGAATCCTTTACATGATATTTGTGAACCTAATCTTGATGACTTGCCAATAGCCTTAAGAAAAGCCAGAAGAAATTGTGCAAAATACCTTATATCTCAGTTTGTGTCCACTAAAAACCTATTAGTACAGCATCAGAGTTTTATTTCAGCAATTGATTCTACCAGAGTCCCCACTTCAGTACAAGAGGCCTTAATGGATAAGAATTGGGTTCAAGCCATGCATGAAGAGATGAGTGCTTTGAACAAGAATGAGACCTGGGAAATTGTTGAGAAGCCCAAGGACAAAAGGATAGTAGGGTGCAGATGGATTTACACAGTGAAATATCGGTCTGATGGTACTCTTGACCGGTACAAAGCAAGGCTGGTTGCAAAAGGGTACACTCAGACATATAGGATTGATTATGAGGAAACGTTTGCCCCAGTAGCAAAGATGAACACAGTCAGGATCATTCTCTCCTTGGCAGCACACTTTGGTTGGGACTTGCACCAATTTGATGTTAAAAATGCCTTTCTACATGGGCACTTGGAAGAGGAACTATATATGGATATTCCACCAGGGTATGACTCTACTGGTGGAGGGAACAAGGTGTGCAAATTGAAAAGGGCCTTATATGGGCTCAAGCAGTCTCCTCGGGCTTGGTTCGGAAGGTTCACCAATGCTATGGTGTCCTTAGGTTATAGACAGAGCCAAGGAGATCATACCCTCTTTGTTAAACATTCTCAGGATGGCAAGCTCACACTTCTGTTGGTTTATGTGGATGACATGATCATTGCCGGTGATGATGAGGTTGAGAAACGGGTTCTGAGAGAGAAACTAGCTGCACAGTTCGAAATGAAAGACTTGGGAAAGTTGAAGTACTTCCTTGGGATAGAGGTTGCCTACTCCAAACAAGGCATCTTTATTTCCCAAAGGAAATATGTCCTGGATCTCCTTAAAGAGACAGGTAAGCTGGGTTGCAAAACCACAGGGGCACCTATTGAACAGAATCACAGGATTGGAAACAATGAGGAAAGCCCAAGGGTGGACAAGGCACAATATCAAAGACTAGTAGGGAAATTGATATATTTATCCCACACTAGACCGGATATAGCCTATGCTGTCAGTGTGGTTAGCCAGTTCATGCATGATCCACGTGAGAGACATATGCAAGCAGTGAATAGAGTCCTCCAGTACTTGAAGTCAAGCCCAGGAAGAGGATTATTATTCAAGAAAGGGGAAAGCTTGTCCATAGAGACCTATACAGATGCAGATTATGCAGGGTCGATTGTAGACAGGCGATCCACCTCAGGGTACTGCATGTTTTTGGGAGGAAATTTAGTGACTTGGAGAAGTGTTGCAAGATCTAGTGCCGAAGCAGAATTTCGAGCTATGGCCCAAGGGATATGTGAATCATTATGGATGAGAATCATTCTGGATGATCTCAGAATAAAGTATGAAGCTCCTATGAGATTACTTTGTGACAACAAGTCTGCCATTAGTATTGCTCACAACCCAGTCCAGCATGATAAGACTAAACACATAGAGATAGATAGACACTTTATCAAGGAAAAATTGGATGATGGTCTTATAGCTACGGAGTACGTGCCCTCAGAGTTCCAATTAGCAGATGTCTTCACCAAGGGACTTCCCACAGAGCGGTTTCATGGTCTTACTTGCAAGCTGGGAATGATAGATATCCATTCACCAGCTTGAGGGGGAGTGTTATAATATCATATCATGTATTTATGGCTGATTCTATCAGTTTTAATTAGACAGATTAGTTTTTTATTTTGTTGATTATTAGGACAGATTTGATTCCTTAATTTTAGGGATCAGATTTAAATCACCTTTGTCTATATATTGTAACTTTCTATACACATTCATTCAAGGAATAATATTCAATCATTCCAACATTCCTTCGTTTCTACAATAATGATGATCGAACAGTTGTGGTGATGTTTTAAATGTCATATCCCATTTAATGCCCCTCAACCAAGTTAGGCAAACAATATAATAAAAGAATCAAGTAGAATAATAAATATTAGAAACAAATAATGGATTAAAAAACTATTAAACTCCTTAAATTAGGGAGATGCTGCCAAATCAGATGTACAGTATTTTTTACTCTTCAATCTTATTATTATATAGATTTTTTCATTTTCTGCTGTTACTGGTGCAGGGGGTACAGCCACTTCTGGATGGTGTACTTAGTTATTTGCCATGTCCAATTGAAGTTAGTAATTATGCTCTCGACCAAACTAAGAATGAGGAGAAGGTACATGATTCATAGAAGCTTTATCCTTGTTTTGCTTTATTAGTATGTTGGTGCCATGATTGTCAGAAATTGCAATTTTGAATTTGAAGGCCAATTTCTTGATTAAGTATCATAAGATTCACTGCTAAGATGATGAAAATTGCTTAGAATGTGCGTTCTATGAGAAGAAACATAATTCAATCATTCAGAAATCGGAAAATATCAATATTAGACATATTAATACATGTATAGTAACATGTATAGTAACATCGTAAGTTTCTAGCGGCACCCTCCCCCCCCAAAACACCCACCCACACACAAAAAAAAAAAAAATCCAAATTAAATGAATAGTGGTTTAAATTTAAATCATGATAATAGTCAAATTACTTTAAAATTTAAAAATATAAAACAGCACTTAACATATTAAAAGAAGGTTAACTTAGAAAGGTTTAGGTCCCTGCCTTCTTGCTAATAATGTATTTTTCTATTAAAAAGAATAAAGCTGATGATTTCTGGATAGAGTTGGGACTTCAAATTTAAGCTAACAAGGAGGATTGGCTTTATATGAACTAAGGATGAGTACTTCAGAATGGCGAAAAAAAAAAAAAAAGTAAAACAGTAACTTCTGCATTTGGGTCATGCAGGACCTGTCCTGGATTTGATGCGACCTGACTCTGGAAATTTTCTGAGGTTGATTCCTGCA
The DNA here is from genome assembly GCA_035048595.1 of Echinosophora koreensis. Lineage (NCBI taxonomy): Eukaryota > Viridiplantae > Streptophyta > Magnoliopsida > Fabales > Fabaceae > Echinosophora > Echinosophora koreensis. The sequence continues at coordinate 1,870,892 of JAPCYP010000058.1, read as the reverse complement.
AACCCATGATTCAGAGAGATCACTGTCATTATATTTTTCTAGGGACATTTGAGTGGCATCAGCACAAAAGAAAAGAGAAACATGAGAGACTACAAAAATAGAAACTGGGTTAAGTTGCCCTGGTCACCGCATCATCTTTCCAACTCTATGAGAGGACTTCTTCCGCAAGGTCCAATTTTTCATCCAATCAGCATAATTACCCTCTCAAATGGTATGTATGAATTCGGTACTCGAATCCTTAGAGCCTGTTTGCTTCGTTTCTAGTTTTCTGTTTTCATTTCCTGTTTTCAGAAATAATTACAAAACTGCCACCTTGTTTTCATTCTGTTTTTTGTTTTCAAAAAAAAATGTACAGGAAACACTGAAAACAACTTTTTTTTTTCCCTTCCTGTTTTCAGTGTTTCCTATACAAATCTTTGAAAACAGAAAACAGAATGAAAACAAGGTGGCAGTTTTGTAATTATTTTTGAAAACAAGAAATGGAAACAAGAATATGGAAACAAAGCAAACAGGCCCTTAGTCCTCCAAGGCAGGATTCAATGAATCAATCAGATACGGTGCCATAAACTTTCTTCCAAGTTGATATTGATACTATTTCTAGCTGCAGGATCACTTTCAAATTCAGCCAGCCTATAACCAAGTTTCCAAGTGAACTCTTCCTCTAAGGATACCCCAAAGCTCAGCAATGAAGGCTGAGCAAGTACCAATGTGATGAATATGTCCTCTGATCAATGTCCCATTACCCTCCCTCAATTCCTCCACTTCCTGCATCACATGGGTTGTTTTTTGAGGCCCCATCAGGGTTCACCTTTATTGAACCACCAAAAGGGAATATGCAGCAACCATTAACTGTGGTAGACTGGGTTGTAAAGGTACCACATCCTTCCTGCAGGGTGGCATTGATCATACATTGTGCCTGTTCTGTTACGGATAAAGCTAGGTTGAGAGATCTATGGATATTTTTTTTTTTTTTCAAATATCACTGATTCCTCCACTTCCAAAGCCACCAACAAGCTGTCATGAAATGGGTCTTCCAGCATGAGTAGAGGTTTTACAAGAGGAAGCCAGATATTGGATGCCATTGGACAATCCCTAAACACATGGAGAGTTGTATCTGGCACACCAACAATGTGGATGCAATGAGGACCAGGGTTATCAATCGCATGATATAGTGGTGAAGCGGAGCAGCCGGTGGCCGCTACTTGGGTGGCGTGGCAGAGCGGTTTCCAGTAGCAGCGGTAGCGACTGATATTGAGGTAGAAATAGCACCAAAAAGCGGTGGAGCGGGTGCTCTTGTTTCGTTGCCCGAAATTCCATCCACTGAGCCCTGACGAGGCTCTTCCGGCCACACCTAATTGTCACTGCCGCTGTTCGACGTGTGACTCTTCCTCTCTTGCGGCTGGCACACTTAGATCTAGGTTAAGCATTTCTGGTTCATTCCTCTTTTCCTCTGCCTCTCCCCCTTATGTCTTTCTGCCTCTCCTCTCTCTTTCCTTCTCAATTCTCTCCACTGGTCTAAAATAGCGACCATCATCCGGGATTGATAACTCTGATCAGAACTTGTCGCTTCCATTTACTTCTCTACTTGTTGGTAAGTAACCTGTCATGAACAGTCTTTACATTCATGGACCTTGTACCGTTGTGGTCCTTTTCGCTGCTAGAGTTTGAGCCATGGGAACGTACGATCCCCTGTATCATTACCAGATATGTACCTGCTGTGTTTGTACCAATCTACCCAGCTCTATCCTCGCCATTCTCATCATTAGGAGGAGGAATGGTGTAAACCATATTTACAGATTGTGTAGGAAGCATAACCTGAAGTTGAGTGATATTCCAATCTCTCATGCGGTTCAGTTGCCAAAAGGTCATACTCGTTGGAGGGTTGAGGATAAAAGTTGGAAAGAGTAGAAAATGTTCCTGCCCATGGTCCTGTAGGAAAAGAGTGTTTTTTCCATTGCCACTTCAATATATGTATTCTGAGCGAACTTTGGCCACAAACAATGTATATGTCTCCAAAGTTGATAGTTTGTATTGGAGCTCTTGGTGTGTTGATGCTCTTGGTTCCTGCCATATTTTTCTCTCATCATTCATGAGAAACACATCATTAACTAGATGCATGTATTTGAAACTCAATCCATCAACCTGCTTAGGTGTACACAACACGCCCCATTGAAATCATGAGCCTTCTCTTATCTTTTGAGCTTCCCTAAACAAAGTCTTGCTGTAGTTTTTCTATCTTGTTACATACACCCGTTGGTATATTGGCATGCTGCATATATTGAATAAAGGCATACTGTCATGACAGATTGAGCCAAAGCGACTATGCCCCCTATAGACAAACATTGAGACCTCCACCCTGCTAGTTTGCACCCCATCTTATCAAGAATGTTTATTATTTTCTTTCCTACTCCAGTTTATAATTATATTTATCAGAAGAACCAAGCTTAACTCCATCCCAAAAGCTAGCTCCTAGGTGAAGGATAGCCCAAGTTATTATAAATAGTTCTTTACTCGTATATTCAATTGATGTGGGACTTTAACACTTACCACACACCTCTCATGCCCCATACTAAACATCTTGAGTGTGAAGTTTGTAGGACTGGACATTTGCAGGTGGCCCATCATCGAGACAGGCTCTGATATCATATTAGAATAACCGGGCCTAACTCCACCCTAAAAGCTAGCTCTTAGGGGGGGAGGATTGCCCAAGTTATTACAAATGATTCTTTACTCATGTACTCCACCAATGTGGGACTTTAACACTAAACAATAATCATATTAAATTGTGATAAGTGTATTTCAAATAACCATGTATTTTTTTTTGGATGGAAAAATGCAATGTTTTAAAAACCGGACCAGTCATTGAACCGATGATAGCACTTTTTGAAATTGGAACTCAAAATATCACTGGTTTGGTCGGTTTTGCATCGGTATGACTGGTTCTCCATTGGGTTTCAGGCCAAGCGGTTTCTAGGGACACCCGGACTGGTACTCGGACTGGTTCACCAGTGAACTGACCGGCCCGGTCCGTTTTTAACAACCTTGGAAAAATGAAATTCATTAAAAAAGAAGAGAATTACTAATAGAAGAGTATAAGATGTTCTCCATCAGCTAACTACTAAAAAAAGAAAATTACAAAGGACCACCAAGCCTAATCTTCATGCAAATCAGAAACAGTGACTCCATTAACTGACCATGAGCTGAGCACCAAAGAGAAGCCAAAAGCCTTATTCTATTCCACAACATTTCTAAACACAGTGAAACAACTTGAAAATCTGAGCGTTCCTCTCTAATCATATGCACCACAGAATAACAGATTGCACAGTTCCACAGAATCTTGATAAACAGTATGGTTATGTTACTTTTTAATCTACTTGAAAAATATCATTATTGGGTTATTGTAACAGCCTATACTTGTCTAGGTTGAGTTGCTTGGAAGTCCCGATGGGCCACTCGTGGCATTGGCTTTCAAGTTGGAAGAAGGGCGGTTTGGTCAGTTAACATATCTAAGGTATCCTAACCTTAGGATCTGGTTAATCCTATTTCAAACACTGTTTTGTCTTTTATATATATTGATCTTCTTTTTTTTTTTTATTGGGTGAAGAATTTATGAGGGTGTCATTCGGAAGGGGGATTTTATTATAAACGTTAACACTGGCAAGAAGATCAAGGTAAGTTTAAGGCTTCTCACTTTTCTAGTTTGATTGCATTGGTCTTGTGCACATGGGTATTTTGCCTTGTGGATCTGCTTTTGTTTTGGCTATGTTATTTAATCATGTTTTTTCTCTCTCCATTTGTTCATTTTTGAGAAGGGTATGACTGAATTCAAGATTGTATTCATGATATTTTTTTAAAACTCCAAATCTACAGTTTTAGCTGGTGTAATTAAACCTGTCATGTGAAAATAAATTACAAAGGCATAAAAATTTATGGGTTCTTTCAACATTATTTTGCCCCCAGATTATGAAATTCTTATTAGTCCATGGATTCAAATCTCTGAGTGCATGGATTCAAATTCTTACTTGTTACAGTCTTACTAGCAGCATCGACTGGTTTTTCAAGCAACTTGTTAGAGTAACGGTGAAGGTGATACAGTGTTGCAAAATGTAGTGATCCTTAGGTGGTTAAGTGTAACAGATTCAGTTACATAGCTGTTAGACAGTTTAGCTGTCTTAGCATTGTATAAACTCTGTATGATTTAGATTAAACACAATGAGAATATTCATTTCAGTCTCAGTTTCTCTTTCTCTATTTTATCTCTAATCTTTACACAACTTATCCTGCATGTTCTGGTCTTGTCTCCTCCTTTTGTACTTTTTGTAAAAACAGTGCTACAACAAAGGCTGGTATTAGTTTTAGCTTTATTAGCTTAATATGACACAAGAAACATAATTAAAAAAAAAATGCCATGCTATGCACTCATAAGATCATTCCCGTGTCTCTGCTTTCATTTATTGCATTTTGAGACTATAATGAATTTGTAGTTGAAGCCTTTCTTCTGCGAATGCAGGTTCCTCGTTTGGTTCGGATGCATTCTAATGAGATGGAGGTTAGCTTTTAGACTTTCACTATGATTAGTGGATCTTCCCATTAAATTGAATGCCTTTGGAGAACTTATAATTAGTTATTCTCTGCCATCTCTTTTTAAGTTTTAATTGCCATTCTTCTCCTAAATATGCAGGACATTCAAGAGGCTCATGCTGGGCAAATAGTTGCTGTATTTGGTGTTGATTGTGCATCAGGTGCTACTTTTTTCTTCGCTCAAGACTGTGCATTTCCTGAATTCTACATTGCTCCTTTTTGCAAGTAGGGCTTTTCCATGAATTTGTTGGTGGCTTTAGTTTCTTGAAAACATGGACATTATATTTTTTTAATAAAAGAATAAATTTAATTTGAGGGGCTGAAAAACAAACTGAAAATTGCATCGGATAAACCTAAAAATATGAAAGGAGCCAAAGTAGCTGAAAAAAATGCAATACAATTGAAACCTTTCTGCATGTCAGAAATGAATATTAACATCCCCTTACAACAACCATTACCAAAGCTCCAGTTAGATCTCATAGAGCACAACACAACCCAATTTCATATGACAGTAAAGACAAGTTGATGTCCTTAAAATATGGGCATTCCTCTCCAACAAAATATGCAAGAGAACCCTATATACCACGCATGGCTACACATATTTGGCTCTTATTGTATCCATTGTATTAAGAGAAACTGCTCCTAGGTGAAAGGAATGCTATTTTTTCACCAAGAGCACCACAAAAATTGCTATCATTTTCAGTTAAATTAAAAAATCTAGTGCTAGACAAATTTGAAGTTTTAATTTTTATCAGGTTTGATGATGTCATTCAGTTCGGCCTTTTGTTTGCACAGACACTGACATCGATGTGACTAGACACACAGATACAAGGACACACCACAATCCAAAAATTGTAGGACACGAACATGTCATATATATTTAACAGAAAATTGAAAGAAAGAGATTCATATTTCATGATCCACGATGTAGGACTGCAGAGGGGGGAAATTTGGGGGAAATAAAATTGGTACATGGAAAAAGCACCCCTGCCTCATTTTCTACTTTATTGTTAAAATTACTCAAAATTTGAAAACAGACCCGACATGTGTTTTTTATTCAAAATTTAAATGGTGTTGTACAAGGGTCATTTCGGACAGAGCACCAAAATGGTTGTCCGTGCTTTATTGGTATTCAATCACCAAGGGCACCTCTGCCTGTCAGCAATGCAAAATGATAAACACACTGGATTACATGTTTGAGAATTGAGTTATGAAAGTTTCTCCACTACATTTTTTTTTTTTTTGGGTTTGAGATGGGGAGGATTTTTCATATCTGTTAGTGTTTCCAGTGTCTCTTGTTCTTTGTGTTCGAAAGGCTAGAGATGTGTTGTTGTGGCAGTCTTTTGTGTTCGTTATTTTTCTTCTCATATTTTTGTTTTGTTTTATTGGGAAAAACCCAAATCCCACATTGACTAGAGATAGTGTCTAATAAGAGCTTATAAATAGTGGACAATCCTCATCTTATGAGCTAGCTTTTGGGATTGAGTTAGGCCCAAAATCTAATATAGTATCAGAGCTATCCTAAATCCATTGTTGGGTCACCCATCATGTTATCCACGCACCAAGCCCAATAGTGCTAGGCGTGAGGGGGTGTATTGGGAAAAACCCAAGTCCCACATTGACTAGAGATAGTGTCTAATAAGAGCTTATAAGTAGTGGACAATCATCATCCTATGAGCTAGCTTTTAGGATTGAGTTAGGTCCAAAATCTAATATGTTTTAATTGTGTATTAGCCTTAATATTTTTTCCCATGGTCATCAGGAGACACTTTTACTGATGGGTCAGTTAGATATACAATGACTTCTATGAATGTTCCTGAGCCTGTGATGTCATTAGCTGTCCAGCCGGTCTCGAAAGATTCTGGAGGGCAAGTGAGTAGTTTCTTTTATGTAACTTGCCAACCACCCTCCCTCGGCTTCAAATGGAAGTTATATCATATAGTTGACTTGTTTTGTGTATTGCTTATAGTTTTCAAAAGCTTTGAATCGCTTCCAAAGAGAGGATCCTACTTTCCGAGTTGGTTTGGACCCAGAGAGCGGGCAGGTTGTCTTTTATTCTTTTTACCTTTCTCATTTGTGACAAATTTGTGGTTCTTATGATGACATTAGTACACTTTCGTGGGTAGACGATCATTTCTGGAATGGGGGAACTGCATTTAGATATCTATGTTGAACGCATTAGGAGAGAGTACAAGGTACTGATTGTTCTACTCCCCAAGTTTATATAATTTTTTTTTTTCACTTCTTGATGCTGGCTGAGATTTTTCTTGCTACGGCATTTCATTCTTATGGCTTTACCTGTTAAGGTTGATGCTTCAGTTGGAAAGCCCCGTGTAAACTTCAGAGAAACTGTTACCCAACGTGCTGATTTTGATTATTTACATAAGAAGCAAAGTGGAGGGCAAGGTCAATATGGACGTGTAATTGGGTAAGTATAGATTAGTAATTCTTATTTTATTTACTGTGACCAGCAACTTAGCTACAATTAGGAGTCGCAAGTGGATGGATTTGGGATTAGATCATAATGGATGCATAAAAAGTAAACCATTAAATCATTTAGGATCCTTTTCAATATTGTTAAAACCATCTAACCCATCCATGACTCAATATAATGGATAGATATCCAATCCATCCATTAGGTATATTGTGAACTGCTAATTTGGTTTACCTAGATTAATCATGCTGCATGTAACCTTGTTACTTCAATTATTTTCCTATTATGGTAGAGGCTGGTTGTGATGTTCCACTCTTTTAATCCCCCTTCTGTTTCTTAATGACATATTTTTTATTCAATATATCATTGTAGGTATATTGAACCACTTCCTGCAGGATCACCAACGAAGTTTGAATTTGAGAACATGCTTGTTGGACAAGCTATTCCATCAAGTTTTATTCCAGCAATCGAGAAGGGCTTCAAAGAAGCTGCCAACTCGTGAGTGGCTTTCTAATCATTGCTTGATTGTACTTTCAATAATCTATGTTCTAAGTTTATTTTTGTTGTTCATCATATAGGATATTGTACTCTATCAATCTAATAATCTAGATTTTTTTTTGCTTTTTTTGTTTATACAATCTGGGTGAATGTGATTGAATTGGTATTCAAATATAATTTCACTCTTCATACAGGGGTTCCTTAATTGGTCATCCAGTTGAAAATCTCCGAGTTGTCTTGTTAGATGGTGCTGCCCATACTGTTGATTCGAGTGAACTCGCATTCAAGTTGGCTTCTATCTATGCTTTTAGACAGGTCTCTTTCGTTTCTATTATCTATTTTATGAACAGCATTGCAGTACTGCACATGTCTTCTGTTTCCTTTGCAAAACAATGACGCTCTTCTCCATAACAATGTCCGGTGTTATCTTCTGTAACAGTGCTATGCAGCTTCCAGACCTGTTATTTTAGAACCAGTTATGCTTGTTGAGCTGAAAGTACCAACAGAATTTCAGGGAGCTGTTGCTGGTGACATCAACAAGTGAGGGTTCTTTACTTTCTTTTTTACTGGATATTGTAGTAAATTTTTAGAATTTCCTAACATACTTTTATAACTGATGAATAGGAGAAAAGGTGTTATTGTTGGAAATGACCAAGAAGGAGACGATTCTGTCATTACTGCCCATGTAAGTACCTAACAAATCTTTATTTGAACTATTCATAGTTAGTAGTCTCCATGGTTGATCTGTGGAATTGTGTAAAACTTTGATTTAATGATGGTATAAAATGTGAATGTGAATGTGAATGTGAATGTAAATGTAGATTGGTTTTTTTTTTTTTTTCCTTTGACTTTTTTCATTACGGTAGCCATTCTGGCTGTCCTTGGTATGCATTACTTCTGATTGTTGATTTGACATAGAAAGCCAGGCCTAGGCAAATTTAAAGTTGTTTCTGTTGCATTATTTGGAAGGTGTACAAGTATGCTGTTAGTGTAAATGGTCATGCTAACATTTTTAAAGGTTTGGTTTGCGGCATCCAGAATCACATCAGGACTGAAGCAGCTAATTTAGGAAAATGTGACCTCGGGTTCATGATGTGATTCTGGATGATCCTTAGTTCAAAAACTAAACTTGCCAACTAGTCTAGTTTCTGCCATAAGACATCCACGGCCTTTTGATTTTGTATGTGCATGCTTCTACAGTTGATTTGATACTATTTCACGCATGCTCCAAAGTTTGGGTGTAAAAATGTTTTTTAAACTCCATGGTGTAAAAATGTTAATTTGCATTTTAAAAACCGGAATTTCCTGTACATTGTTGCCCAATGCCTTTTTCATTTGGGTTTATCTCGCACGCTTATTCCGAAGGTTGATGTAGTTTGTGGACTTTTAGCAAAGTTGTGTGCCCATTTGTCCTTGCTGAATGATTTGCTGTCATAAATTATTTCAGGTCCCTCTTAATAATATGTTTGGGTACTCTACTGCTCTTCGTTCAATGACACAGGTGAATATCATGTTAGACAAGAATACATGCCTTGTCTTAAATGTTTACTTATATTGGGTTTTTAATTTCCTGTTGGTTCTTAAATAACTGCAGGGAAAAGGTGAATTCACAATGGAATACAAGGAACATTCACCAGTTTCTCATGATGTACAGATGCAATTGATAAACACGTACAAGGGGAATAAAGCTGCCGAATAATCAGGTTTTGTCGGATACATGGTCCTAAAATTTGTGACGATTATTTATCTAGAAAAAAGGGAATTTAGGTTTGATTCATTTTATTGGGGTCAATCAATTTTGAAAAACAAATAAAAATTGCTGTAATTGTAGTAATATGCTGTACGAATAAGCTACTGATCTCGTTCTTTTTTATACACCAATTATTTAAACATAATCAAGCTCCTTTTAAATAGGTAGTTACATGGTTGTTTGGCTTCTTTATGTAAGATATACTCGTATTTATTCACTTCAAATATAAGGAAAATGTCTAATATTGATTCAGAGCTCTTCTCTCTGTAACTTTTAGAGTTTAATTTGTATGTACTGGCATTGTAAAAAAATTTATACTGACAACCAATCAGAAATCACGGAATTGATGACTTTTAATGTGGTTAGGATAAAAATCAAACATTTATAATGTTATATCAATTTTTGATTAGTTAACAGTGTAAAAAAACTTTACACTATCCATGTATATTAATTAAATCCTAACTTTTATGCCGAGGTGGTTTTTCATATTTGGATCTAAAGACAAGCAAATTTGAATTTGAATAGACTCGCAACTAAGTAATTTAATTTTACATCTTTCTCCCTAAACATAAAAGGATATAAGAGAAAAAATAAGGTTGTGTTTGGATGGGGTATTTTTAAAATTTCAAGGAATTTCAAGGCAATTCAATTACTTCAATTGAATTACTTTCATTTCGAAAATACTTTGTTTGGATAAAGCATTTTAATTACTTTCAATTATATTTTTTTTTAATATTCATTAAAAAAAATTGTGATTTAACCTGTCCGGGAGTCGGTGCCCCTCGCATTGGGTGTCCAGGGGCCGAACCAACAAAAACCAGTTTGTCCGGGGGTTAGGATACCCTCACTGGTTTGTCCAGGGGCCGGCGCCCCCAACGAATGTCTGACCCTCCCCCCAACCAGGGTGTTCGGGGGCCGGTGCCCCCTCATCGGTTGTCCGAGGGTTAGGGTGGTGAGGGGGCCAAGTCCGGGTGGTACGGGGGCCGGGTCCCGCCCTGGTGGTTAGGGTGGCCAGCGTCGATGGAAGGTGTCACATGAGTAAGGAGAGGGAATTTCAAAATACCACCTCTTTAGGAGGTATTTCAAATTCCTCAAATTTACCTTAAACAAAATACCCCCATAAAATCCCTTGATTTTTAAAATCCTTCATATTTATTACTCAAATAAAGTATTTTATTGTGAAGTATTTTAATTACCCTCTTAAAATACTTCACCCTCTACAAATACCTCATCCAAACACACTCACAAAATACCCCCATAAAATCCCTTGATTTTTAAAATCTTTCATATTTAATATCCAAACAAAGTATTTTAGAATGAAGTATTTTAATTACCCTCTTAAAATATTTCATCCTCTACAAATACCTCATCCAAACATAAGGGTTTCCAAATCCGTTGGTTTTCTATCTAAATAAATGGTGGCTTGCACTGATTTATATGCTCTGGGATCAAGACACCTAGTCCATGTCAGGTAATCTTTTTTTGACGGATAGTCCATGTCAGGTATGAAAGCTTGAACACCATTTATTTGATTAATGTACGTGGTTAGCATTTGCCAATTTTGATTATTTAGTTAGTGTTATTAGTCTAGTCGTTAGATAAACCCTACTTTATAATGATTATTAGTGGCTAATATGATAGTATGGCTTTTTATCCCATTCTCTACAACTATTATCGGAAGGACTTAAATTTGTGTATTCGAGTTGAAGTGCCTCTTTGTGTCTTTTTATAATGAAAGTGCCAAATTGCAAACGGGTTAAAGTTTAAAGGGTATACATATTCTTTGCCCATTGAATTTAAACTCTTAATTGTGTTACAAGCTCTTATTTGTTACACATTTGACAAATTAAGAGGAGAAATTATGATTGTGTTATAAATTAAAAACTTAATAACTAATTTTATTTTTTTTTTTTTTTTGGGTGAGTAAGCGGGGAAAAAAACAAAGAAAAGTTAACTTAGGACCTTTAAATCAAGCTCATATCAAAATAAATTATGCTATATGTTTATTACCTCAAATTGAAGTGATCCAAGGATTACAACAAAATATTTTGAAGTACTCGTTATTGTTAATCCTGATATTGTGAATCCCATATTAAAAGGCTTGATTTACCAATAATACAATAGACTTTTTTTAGGGGTACATTAGGGTCAAATCTTAAACTGTACCTATAATGGAGCTAGTGATTTTTGGTTTAGTTACATTTAGCACCCTTCATGTTTCAAATGTTACACTCGTTTCTCTTTTAGGGGAGATAAGTATAATTTGATTAATTTCAATATTATTCCTCAACAGGTAAGTAAATAATAACATAAATCTCAAGGGTAAAATAAGAGATATTTAATGCAATTAAACCAAATTTCATGAGAGATTGGTATAAGTATAACCCCCGTGCTCCGGAAGATGTGGGCAAAAGTGTTCTTGGGTTAAGAAAGCGTTGAAAAATCTAGGGGCCCTGCTATTTAAACTGATTTTTTTTGTTCTTTGCACCTTACATAATTTTTTGTTTCACTTTCTTTCCAAAAATACCCTTTGAATGAAATCTCCCCACCCCACACCGTTGCCGAGCCGTTTCCTCCACATACTACGACCCTCGTCATTTTCTTGTCAGCCTAGGTTCTACCTCCACCCTTGAAGAACTCTTCCTCTTCCCTCTACTCATTTGTGCAATTTCAAGTTCCTAGTCGGCCCTCAATTACGCAATGTTTAGCCTCCACCACTCATAGTTGAAGCTCTTATGGTTGAGTTTTTCGGAATTGTCGGCATTTTGCTTTCCGGAGGAGGTAGAAGATGATGACTTCCTGTAGTTGATAGTCCGAAAATCCGTTTCTCGAAAACTTCCGGAATTCACTTTCCGGACACTTCCAGAATTCACTTTCCGGATGTACAATAGCATTAGAAAAGTTAAATCATGAAATTTAAGACATCCGGAATTTACTTTCCGGATGTATAATTTATACATCTGGAAAGTAAAATCCGGATGTGTTAAATTTAACACCTCCGGAAAATTGTTTCCGGATGCACAATTGTAACAAATATGCAATTTATAGATCCGGATTTTGAATTCCGGAGGTGTAAAAAGTGTCCGGATTTCATTTTCCGGAAGCTTCCGGAAAGTAATTTCCGGAAGTTACATTACATAAAAAAAATTGCAAATTTAGCATCTCCGGAAAACTGTTTCGGGATGTACAATTGTAACAAATATGCAGTTTATGCATCCGGATTTTGAATTCCGGAGGTGTAAAAAGTGTCTGGATTTCATTTTCCGGAAGCTTCTGGAATGTAATTTCCGGAAGTTACGTTACATAAAAAAATTGCAAATTTAACACCTCCGGAAAACTGTTTCCGGATGTACAATTGTAACAAATATGCAATTTATGCATCCAGATTTTGAATTCCGGAGGTGTAAAAAATGTTCGGGTTTCATTTTTCGTAAGCTTCTGGAAAGTAATTTCCGGAAGTTACGTTACGTAAAAAACTTGCTGAAGGTGAGTGAGTGAAAATGGTATTTTTGGAAAAATAAAAGTCAAATTGAAGTTGAAAGGTGCAAATAGCAATTTATAAGGTATAAATAGCAGTGCCCAAAATCTAATTACAGATAAAGGCAGGAGGAAGAGCTCAAGAAAAACAGCTTATATACCTTTGGGTCATCAACAAAGCAGGCCCTTTCTTGGGTTTCCTGAAGCGACTTATACGTCACAATGGAATTCGGCCTATACAGATAAACAGGAATGCTTTTGTTTAACTGAAAGCAGACATAATCAACAAACTTAATTACTTTTTCACTTAAACTGATTGTGTACTAGTATTAGATGTAACATATATCTTAATAGGGGTAAATACAAGAATAAAAGATACATAATTATAAATGCATTTATTTATTTATAGAACATTATTTATAAATAAACTTATAATACACTTTTATAAAATGCATAACTGGGAAATTTTGCGTTTAAATATTAGTCTAATATAATGAAAGCCGTATAGATTTCCTTTTTTTTTTTTTTTTAATCTGCACATTAAGTGCATGTTTGGATACATGTGTAGTTAGTGACTCCAAATTACTTATGTCATTTTTTTATTATGATGTTTGGTTTTGGGTTGGAAGAATTGATTTTGGAGCCAAACCTTGATTTGAGTAGAAGTAAAGTAAACATTTGTTGCTTTTGTGTTTGCCAAAACCTAGTTTGGGTTGTTCAATTACTACTTCTTCTACCAACCTATCCTTAAAAATTTGTTTAATTATTCAGTTGGTCCTTAAATTATTTGGAAATTTTCTAGTAGGTCCTTGAACTAAAAATGTTTTTACTTGGATCCTTGAGTTTATAGAAAATTTGAATTGGGTCCCTAAACTTATAACAAAAAAATCAATTGGATCCCTGGGATAGGGACATAGGGATCTATGAAAAAGTCGTTAAGTTTACAGATGTGAAACTTGGAATTTTTTTTCCCAAATTAGTATTTAGGGCTGCAAGAGACCAAAGTGTTGAACTAGAAAATCAAAACATGATCTGCAACTACTTTCCCATCTAAACCAACAGTGCCTTCCTTCCCTGATATCTGGTTCACAGTTGCATACCCCTCCCCAAAATAGTGAACGAGGGTAAAGTGTTATATGGACAATAAAATGACATATGTGGCTGATATGGGTGGACAATTAGATGAAGTAATACTTGATTCAATTTAACGGATTACTAATATATTTTCTATTTTAGCCTTTAGGGATCTAATCGAAAATTTTATATAAGTTTAGGGACCCATTAAAAACTTTTTTTGTCTAGGGACCTACTTGAAATTTTCAAAATAGTTCGGGGACCAACTGAATACTTAAACCTGAAAGATTAATCACTTTTCATACTTATCTAAAAGTTGAAAGATAATTTGGCAACTGTGCATTTAAAAGTCATTTTAATTGACATAATCCAAACAATATTATTTCTATCAAAATTATTTTTAACAATAAAATATTGAAACATAAATCAATTTTTACAATTGTAGGAAAATATAATCGCAATGTGATTGTGGCGATTACATAACAGCAATATTGTGGCTGCAATTAAAATTGTAGATGATAATATAAAATCTTGGGTCCATGGATGTACCTAAACTTAGGAGTTCCATGTCAAATGCCATACGCAGGCCATCAAATCCCACAATTTTTGGTCAGAAACCCTTCTACGAATGTGAATGTACACATTTGTTAAGTTCTCTATACAATAATTGAGGGGACACCCAAAAAAGAAGGGACAAAGTTGATTAGATCTGCAAAAGGAGGCCATGTATATAAGAGTCAGATCCACCACTATGACAAAGATGAACAATTTCAGGGCCTGAATTACTTTCACGAGTTTGGTTAGACAGTTGGGAGGAGTCTCTTCCTTTGGAAGGGCCCCATCTTGACTCAGCTTGATGGAACATCTTATGCTTTGTCTCATCTTTCTTGCTACTTTCTAGAGTATTTGTGCTGTCACTTTCTTTTTCTCCTTTTCTCTTGTGTTTCTGATAAGAAAAGATTGGTGGGATATTTGTGGCTGAACTCAACTCAAGTGTTTCCTTCTCCTGCTTGTTCTTCATTGATTATTATGCTTACCAACTTTTCCTTTGTGACTTGTCTTCTTTTGCTTTCAAAGCATCTTTTTTAAGAGTGGTTTCCAGACGTGTTTGTTAAAAGTGATTTTAAATAAATTTAATTTTATAAAATTGACTTAGGTATGATAATGAGATCCAAACTTGTGGGTATCTATCGAATTTGTCCCTATTTTGATGGGAAAAGCTCGCTTTGACTGGGGATGGGGGTGGGGATACTGGTACCTGCCTTGTCCCGACCCCGAACCCGCCGTGTTGTTTACATAATTACAATAATACCCTCATATATCTATGTAGGGGATTGGATTTGTTTTAATTGAAAGGTTCTATTTTATATAAAGAGGTACTTTTAAAAAGAAAAATTAGGGAACATTTGATTGTGCTGTTTTTTTTTTTTTTTTTTTGATGTTATCAGTGTTATTTGAAGCATGACGAAGTGCTTCCAAAACACTAGTTTCTTTTTAATTTGTAGCTGAAAGAAAACTAAGTTCCAGTTTCTAGTTAATTGTTCTAATTGTATGAAGGTTTTATTTGTTTATTTTATGGAAGTGCAATTTTTGAGTTGGTAATTTCAATTAAAATAAAATAATTTTTAAATTTCTTTACTCATTGACGGAGGCGGGGGCGGGGAGGAGGATCCCGACCCCTGCTGGGGACCAGAGATGAGGATCTATTTTTCAAACTCGACAAGGAGCGGGTCGTGTCGGGGAGGATAAAACCCGCCCGCCTCATTGCCAACCCTAAATTGACTTAGTTAAAATTGAGTTTGAAGTGAAGTGATTTATGTTTAAATATTTTTAGGTTAAAATGATGTAAAACTTAATGTTAATTTTTTAACTTAATTAAAAATTATTTTTTATCCTATCTAGTCAAATCGAGATTGAAACAAAATTGATTTTGCTTGACGGTAATTAAACTTATATATTTTTACTAAAATCATGCTTGAGTATAAGAGTCAAGATTAATTCTGATATTTTTAACAAACACACCATTATATCATTAAAAAACACTGTATTATAATTTGGATAAAATTAACATGACGACATCATCTTTAGATTGTGAGGTGTGACTTTATGTCTTACACACCAAATTCTTAATGAACCGTATTGATACATCTTATCTTATATATAAAATAAGAGAAATAGGTAGGATTTTTATGTATTTGGATCATCTAATTTTAGAATGATAAAGTCACCTACCTTTCTCTCTCTTCTAAACACAAAGTTATCGTGACTTTCCTGTCCTAAAGCTAGAGATAATTTTTTTTTTTCCCTTCAAAATGTTAGAGATAGTTGGCAAGCGATCAAGTATGTATAATAATATTTCTCATAAGAAATACTCATGCAATGAAACCAACCTTACCAATTTGATGTTTATGCATGGTGCCTGTTACTTTTGTACCAAGAGAACTTTCTTGATTTATGCTTAGCCATTGGAATGATTGAAGCTAAGAACATCTTCAAGGGTGGTTCTTCATGAGGTTCTTATAATTAAGAACTGGTTTTTAAAATTTCTACCATTGGAGTTGGCTGATTTCACAGCCAGGGTGGAGAACGGTTTTTGTAGAAGAACTGGTTCTTAGCCATTAAAAAATAATTAAAAAAGGGAAAAAGGAAAGAGGGGGAAAGAAAATAGGAAAAAATGGACCTATTAAAAATATGTTAAGAACTCAAGTTGAGTTCTATCATTAGAGTGAAAACTAACGAGTATTCTTAAATCCTTTGTGACATTGTAGGGTCCACTAAAAGAAAGTTAAGAACCCAAATTGAGTTTTATGATTGAAGATGCTCCAAGAGACACAGTATTTTTAAGTCAGTAGATCACGTGCAAGTCCAATAATTGCTCCTTTCATTCCTAATAGTTTGTCTTTTTTCCCGAAAGTCGATCGTATTTGCTTGATTTCTTCGTTTTTTTATATGGCAATCAAATCACAATCATTTTAACGTCAAGAATGAAAACACCTCTTATAAATGCTGAAACCTAGTCATAATAACAGAAAAAATTATTTGCATTGCTTAATCAATCAGATAATAAAATTAGTATTTAATTGTTATAAACATTTTTGTATGATAATTAAAAAATTTTATACCAATAATATATCAAAATTTAACTCGTAAATTTATTGAGCATACATTGATTAATTCCACAACTTTCCTCGGATGAGCATTCACATAATATATCAAAGATTTAGCACATACCAATCTGAATAGTTTCTTGAGATAAGCAATCATATTATATGTCAACTAGAATCTTGTGAAACAATAACCATTCTAATTACCAATTTAAGGATGGGAATGCGTCACCTTAGATCATATTTTGAGTTAAATAGTTCTATCCTATTTAAAAAAATATATGACTTGAGCATGGTCTATTACTTGATATAGGTCTTTAAGACTTGACCTGAAAGCCCATTTAAAGGCATATTTTGCATTAAGGTTTTTTTTTTTTTTTTTTTTTTTTTTTTTTTTTTTTTTTTTTAAGCAAGGTGATCAAGTCACCATAAATTTATTAAAAAGAAGAAAAATAAAGAAAACAAGATAATGGGGGACATAACCATGCAAAAAACAAAAATCAAGTAAATCTAGGATTAAGCTTTTTATTCATTCTCAGGTTATACTTCTGAGATTTAGACACAACCATTATAAATTTATCATCCTCAACGGTATTATCATTATTCTGCTCTGCTGAAAGAGAGACATTTTCTAGGTCATCCTTGTCTTCATCTCCAAAAACTTTGCAAGAACTTTCATTATATCGTGAATAACATTGGGATGCATTGGTGCTGAACTAATCAAGGGAGTCTTACCACTAACATTGAAACTATTATCACCTACCATTTTCCATATAGGCGAATCCTAACAAAGGAGTAGAGTCTACCTTATAATCTAACTGATTATCTAATCAATTAGTTGGACTATCATCTGCCTGACATGACTCAATCAAATTCTGTTGATCATTAATAGTCCATTGGATAGAATGTTCCTGAATAGAATCAGACACGTGCTCCAATGAGTCCTAAACCAGTTTCTCAATCCGAATTGATCGAATAGAGCTATTACCAGGTGACCATTATTTTGACCTTCCTCAATCAAATGTTGTTGACTGACTGATCCATTATTTGGCCTTTTGTTTTCTGACTTCTTAGGAACATACTTCTGGACAGGTCTCCGAGGAAGAGGATTAATCTTCTTATCTTTGGGCACTTCTTTATCCTTAGCATCAAAAGAAGGCTTACTTCTATATTTATCAACAGAGTGACCAATAGTTTGGCAAATGGAACAAAAGAAAGGCATATTCTCATATTCTATTGTTGCCTTAAAAACAGATGTCTTAAGTTTGTGCAAGTATACACAATCGCATCAAGTAATACAGAGTAAGAAAGATCGTCCCACGAGGATTATAATGCTGTAGCAAATTCCATTCTAAACTATATGCTCTTGATAGCTAGGATTAGTGACACAAATAGTTGTGTGTGTAGTGACAGTTATGTAAAAAACTTGGGTAATTGAAATGAATTAAAGGCAAAGAGTTAAAAAGATTGTTTGGTGATAATTGTGAGTAAACAACCTTAGGTATGTTCCTTAGTAATTTCTGCTTAGCTTAGGTTATGCTCTGCGTATGCTGTAGCATCTAACTCCTGGAAGTAAAAGTTGTGTTTTCCAACACTTAAAGATTAGGTTCATTAAACGCTTTCTATTCCTAGATTCATATTAATTACACCTTCTTCTTAATAAGCTTGTTCCAGCTAGTTTAAGGACTTGAATAACCATTCCTAGTCTATCCAACATCAATTAGTTTTCCAATTAATGATTTAATCCTTATCCTTTAACTATTTCCACTAAACTCAGTTTTTCCAAACCAAGCAAGCTTAACATTCATTTAAGTTGATCACTCTTAAATAAACAGCAGTTAAAGCAAGTTAAAAGAAAATACATAAACTTAGCATTGCTTAAAAATTCAGCTAAGCATCCATTACAAGTCATATACCTAAAGCTACAGCAAATTAGCTCATGATAAGCTTAAGCAAAACAACACATAAAAATGAGAAAGAGTTCATTACAATGGAGGACTTGGGAAATGAAGAACAGTGGAGGAGGTTGAAGAAGAGAGCCTTTCGGATGCTCTTTCCTAGGTCAGACAAGGGAATATTTTGTGGAATGTGTCATAATGTGTGTCCTCCCTAGGGTTACAAAGGCTTTATATTCATAAACCTCTCTCATCTATTTTGGGCCAGCATTAAAGAATATTAAATAAAGTCCCTGGCCCATTTCCTAAAGTGTGGGAATCCTGATCCCTAGGCATGCGCGTGGAGCCCACGTCCAGCTCGTACATGAGCGCCTGCCAAGAGAGAGAAAAAGGTATCCTAATCAGTTTTGTCCTCCTCTGTAGAGCTTTAGAGGTTCACTTTGCTGCAACCTTTAAGAACTCATCTGCCAATGCATACTGCATGCTCCAGCAATGCACTGCAATAACACACAAACTTCATGAGCTATGTTTCAGCATTAAATATTAAAATAACTAACACAAATTGACTTAGCTATATATATTCACAAACTTAAGCAATTACTCACAAAAATTGCAACTCTCACTCAAAGATAACAACAATTCTAAGTAAAAAGGTAATGAATAACTCTTATTTCTAAGATTTATCATCTATTCCACAAAGAAGACAAAATCTTCACTTTCCACCAAGATTTGCTCACGTGGGCTGCCACTTAAATCAACATCAACAAGCACTCTTGCAAATTGTCCGAACATCTTCTTGTCAGTTGTCTCATCTAGGGCAATAGGTGCACCGATACCAGCTGCAATCGCAAAGATTATCTTAGCACGCCAGTACTCCTGCGGCAGTCTAATGATGCACACCCAACAATTGGCATGAGTCTGCTTTTGGGTATAGGGGTTTCGGGGTCTAGGAAGAAAGACACAGAATTCCAGGTTTTAAACTCCAAGAACCAATCGATAAAACACTGTGAAGCTCTGATGGGGAAGAAAAAGAGAATTCATAAAACTCTTTCCCCAAAGAAACCATGCTCCAAGAACCAATAGACTTCCATAAGGATAAAAGCTTAGATCGCAAGTCAGTCACTTTGATAGGAACATTACCCTTCGATAAGATTAGACGACCATGGAGGTGATTTTTACAGCCTTCGAGGCTGGCTCTATACTCCTCTTGGGAATCTTTACAACAATTTTGTTACCCTACAGACATGGTTTTGGAAGCTGACTAAGAGAGATATCACAAGAATTCTCCAAGATTTGCGCAAAGGTTTTGCGCTGAATAGGAGTGGTGGCTGATGGAGAAGAAGAAGATGAAGCCAAGCATTTCCATGGGCAAACTGGAACGGCCATGGGGAATGGATTAAGGCTTTTAAATAGGCCAATCATCCTATGTCTAAGTAGGTCGATAGACTAATAAGCTAATAGATAAGGCCTTTAAATATGCACATAAGACCTTTTAATAGACCAACAAGCCTACTTCTAAATAGGCATTATATATTATAATTTAAAAAATAATATTATATATTATTAAAAATAATTATTTTGTTTCGAAAAAAAAAAAAGGACCGACTTATCAGGCTTATAAGGTTTTTTCATAAGTTCGTGTCTAACATTTTCTAACTAAAAGTGCTTTTTGAAAAGCCTTGACCTGAAAAAAGTAAAAAAGGTGGGCTTTAAATATGCTATATCATAGGTCCCTAACTTGCAGCCTGATCTATTTTCACCCTAATTGTCATATTGGTTATTAACCTAGGAAATTGTTTTTAAACAATTAGACACACATAACTTATTTATTTATTCAAATTAGAAAATACAGACATGCTAATTAATGAAACAGTCATTAAATAGTCTAGTCAAGCACACAAAATTTTCACATGTCAATGTAATAACAACATTTTCTTTTTTGGCTTAGTTTGAACCTTCATAACCACATACTTACGGTATAAATTTAATATAAAAGTAACAGATAAAATGTAATTGGAAATACTGGTCCAAAGTCAATTTTTTTTTTTCATGGAATGTTGAAGGTAACCATTAGCCAGGGTCTATGTACCATCTTCATATTGACTAATAATATGATTAAGTGGTGTCTCATAATCACATTTAGAGCTGAGCAGGATCACTTAAGTTAGTTAATAAAAACTATTAGCACTTTTTTTTTTTTTTTTTGCTAACAGAAATTTAGGGTGAGGGGATGGTGCCTCAGTCCAAGGCAGGAAAAATCTTCAGGTTTTATGAGTATTTATAGAGGGATTTACATTTACTTTCCCCAAATGAGATTAGTGGGGGTTTGAACCTGCAACCTGTCTGATACGAGACCCTATCATACTCCACTAGATCAACCCCCTTTTTTTTTATATTCTAAACCCAGTATATTCCAACGCTGTCAATGAATGACTTATCACTGTTCGCGCGGCGTGGCTTCCGTTGGCCAAGCATTATTTTAACACTCACTAGTAGAAATCTTCTTATTACCTGCAGATTTTCCTATGAATTCTTATTACCTGCATTATTTTAACACTCGCTAGGTGAAATTCGTAGGAAAATCCTCAAGAAATATCAAAATTTCCTACGAATTTAAATCTATAGGAAAAAAACCTTATTTCTAGAAAAATTGCAGCAAAATTCGTAGGAAATTCCTTAAAAAAAGTCTGCAAGAAAATCCGCAGGTAATCCATACATTTCTAGTAGTGACTGCCAGGAATCGAACCCGGGAGCATACCGAATCGACCCCTAGAGTGTCACAGGGCAGGCCTTACAACCACTAGACCAACCCTTTGGTTAAACTTTTAGCACTTCTGATTGTCATATTATGAAATAATGTATGTACTACCTTCATTCATTTGCATCATATGCGCAAAGTTTAATGTAGACGGACTCTTCAGGTGTATGCATGCGTTCGTGTGTGTGAGTTGATAATCATTGAAATATGTAGAATTCCCCAATCCGCTATTTATTGTCTAAAAAATAAATTACATTCAAAGATGAGGGGGCATACTTGAATTATTATTTTATTTATTTATAATAAAATAATGAATATTAAAAATTATAAAGGAAATAATTAAATTTGAATACTTAGATTGCTGATAGATGGAATGCACTACTATTATCACATCACTTTCTATTAATAATAACTTAATATAGAGTCACTACAACATTTGGTACTTTAGGTAATAACAAAAAATCATTCATAAAAGTATGAAAATCGTTTCTTAAAGTTTAGGCAACAGTTTGACAAACAGTTATATAAGTTTTTTCTATATGGTTGTTTCCTATTCCCATAGGCAATGGTTTTTTTGCTTAAGGTGACAATATATATATATATATATATATATATATATATATATATATATAGCTGTTATTATGGAGATCAGGCCATGGTTTTGAACCACTTGTTGGCAATGGTTTTTATTGTTTCTCAGTTAGGCAACGGTTTTTAAACTGTTGCTAGACGTTTCAACCATATTTACATTCTATAATAAATACAATGTACTTTAATGTTGGCGAATAATATAGAAAACATCTTAAGGTATGACCCATCATGATAATTATATTATAGGGTAGGCACTGAAGTGGAGGAATTTAAAGTTTGTGGTTAATTGTGAATACATCAAAGTTTAAGGGGTATCGATACATTTTCTGATTTTTATTTTATTAATAAGTTCAAGCTAATTGTATTTACAACAATATTCTTGTTAAAAAAATTCATTGCCACAACAAATTTGAATCTAGGAAATGGTCAAGTGTGTCACCTCCGGTGCTCATAAGTCGTAACAACAACACAAAACATAATTTGGCGAAATTTCTGTTATTTCCTTAAAAATATATGATTTTTTCTATCGTATATAATTTTGCACATGTTAAGAAATGAATAAGTAGAAATGTTGTATTGAAAAAAATAATATTTAAACTTTTAAGTAATTCAATACCCAACTTTTAAACATAACATTTCTATTTTAATTTGATTCCTTAATGTATATAAGGTTACATATGATAATAAAATCGAAAAAAATAAAATGATTAATTAGGTGATGAAGTTCCTCAATGTCAATGATCAACCATTTGATAGTGCTTTGGTATGTGCAAATCCTAGGTAACACAGATTTCAAGCTCATATTACGAGGTCCACAATCTAAAATGCTACCTCCAAAATCTAAATGGTCCCCTCTTCAATAATCAATAATTCTAAACAGACACAGAAAATTGGAAAGATGATAATGGTCCCCTTATTCTTTCAATTCCCTGCCCACCCCTCTTCATCTTTTCTGAAAAAATAACATGTCTCATTAAAAGAAACAAAACCCTCCTATGTCTCTCAAATTTACGACTTGTTTTGAGTAGAGGGAGCAATTGTGAAAGTTAAAACTTCTGTGGATTAGAGTACACGTATCAGAAACCCACCAAAATTGGAGTTTGGCATATCCAGATTTGTGGGTACCGACACCTTTGTTTGGTAGTGAGGTAAAATTAAGAGCTTTAAATTAACGTGAAAATAATAAGGTGACTCAGCATGTTCCCCCAATGCCAGTTGTCAGAGGTAGCAATCCTACTTCACTGGGCCATATAGACCGTACACGTGGCTTTATCACAGGAATTAGACTTTTATTCACAGAGACGGGTCCTACACCATTGAGTTCCTATAGTTGAAATGTTTGAAGGACGACTTTTGGGGGCTTTTTTTTAAGTGTCTGGAAAAGAATTAAAAAAATAGACTAAGTCATATATAAGATTTACGATTAATTCTAGTAAGTTGTATGTCTCAACCACGACTCATTTTTATAATTGAAGATATATAAAAAAAAATTAAAATCATTGAAAGTTGTATTCAAGGTCTATGATATTAAATTTTTTTATTTTTTCTAATAATTTTGATAAGTTGTTACCAAGATGTACGACTTTTATAAACTTTTTTAATTGTTTTTTATAACTTTTTGTTAAGTCACGTATGTGATGTACTTTCTGCTTTTTTTATTTGTTTCTTTATTTTTTAATTAAAAAATGGTTTAATTAATTCATTAATATTTATAGTTAATTATTTTAATTAAGCTAATTGTTATGTCAATTAATAGATAAAAATATTAATTAAAATTTATTAGCAATTTACTACAAAACTGAATTAAAATTTCTAGGCACAGTCCATATCTTTTTGGGTGACCCTTTTCCTTGAGGTCCATCCTAGTGTAAATATGTGTAGATTTTGGACGACCCCGTGGATCTTTCTACACATTTCTGGATTATGGCACACCGTTTCTCCATTATATTGTAGCCAATATGTTTCGTTGGGCATGACGTCGAATTGTTTCCTGTTAACGTTGAATACATTCTACAACTTGTACACATCCAACACATATGTCATGAAGTCACGAGCAGCATGTGAACATAATGCGATGACATGGGTGGATGCATACTGCTGTTTTAATCATGGGTATTGTATCGCATGTCGTTCATTGCACCACGGTGCAATCATGAACCAGCCGTGAATCTTGCATACGACTTTTAATGATTTAAGAATTTTTTTTTTGGCCATCGAATAGAAAAAACGAGTCGTGGCCTAATCATACGACTTGCTCATATAAGTCGTATATCTTATTTATGACTTACTTTATTTTGATAAATTTTTTTTTCAAATGTACACCATACCTGTAATTTCGCAATCAAATTGCACTAGAAAGGTAAAAAAGCCATGACTTTTGTTATTTCAACATCAAATTTTGAATGTTGTATGTGATATTATATATGTTTATCTTTTTTTATCTTTTTTTATTTTTATATATACATGTATTTTAAAAATACATCAATTAGTGGGACATCATATGATGTCCAGTTTGAGATGTTCAAAAATCATTTCCCTTAAAAGATTCTATAATCCCAACGAAAAAATAAGAAAATTCAAAAGCGATTATTTTAAATTTTCTCTCATTATGTTTTGCAAATATAACTTTATAAAATCTAAAACAAACCGGTTGTAAGTCTCAAGATACTCTAAACAAATATGGATACTTCTAAGTGATGTAAATATAATGTTTAGCTAATTTAATTAAACAAATAGTTAATTGTATTAGACTTAATAACAAACATTCAGTTGTAGTTGATGATTATGTAAATAAATGAGTCAGCTATTTAATAGTTAATTAATTTAATCTGTATATCTTTCCACTAAAGTTCTTATTTTTACTTTCAGTAACGAGTATAGGGCAGCTCGTTGATTGAATCTCATAAAGCTACGTGTTCTTTTCAATATATGTTATATAGTATATGCTATATAATTATGTATAAAAAAGCTAAAATTTGATAATCAAAGGTGGAAGAAATATGTAAAAATGGAGTGAGTAGAAGTATATTCTCAGATCATCCTAGGTCCACAAATTAAATGTAATAATAATTATATTGCAAATTATTTTATTTTATATACATATAATATGATTTTATTGATCAAGTTTGTTAAATATTCCTATCATTCTACAACAAAAATAAATCATTCAAATTTGTTAAGAGTATCTCTAATGGTGCAACTCGTTGAAGTTGCTTAACTTATCTTTTTATGTGTCTTATCATGCTACTTCACAATTTTTTACTTATACTATTTTAAGTAACCTTCTACTTCAGTGGTGCAATTCTAAAGGGCTTATCAAATAGATCCCACAAGTTACCTTAATTATCTTTATTTACTTGCGTTTGTTTTAATTTCCGGTGGAATGTAGCCAGATGCAATTTTCTATTATTTTTCCATCTCTTATAGAAACAACCGTTCGTTATATATGGATAACAAATAATCCTACTCCAATATGATGCAACCCAATGAGAACTAACTCTTTTGTTTGAATACATACTTTTAATACTAAATAAATATTTAGAAATAAAATTATAAAACTCAACTTCAAAAGGTTCTCCTCTCAGCTTACTCATCTTAATATCTTACCATGGATGACTTGGGAGAATAACTAGAACTTATGATCATAACAGCATATAGATACTGTTATTATATAGAAGATGAGATATAGAACATAGTGTTCTCAATCTATTTTTGCAGTAAAAAAAATAGTTACTCAAATTCAGAAGCCCAGACTAACTACTTCTCACTTAACTTAGTATCACAAGGGTGTCGTCTAACATGTATCCACTAAAAAGAAGTGCATGCCGCATCTTTAATCTTAGCCATTGATCTATTTACTTTGATTGAAGTGATTATGATAAACTGATTGACTACGTTTTATAAGATATTTATTTATTTTTGCAATTAAGGTGTTTAGGAGTTGGGGTTTAAAATTTAAAATAGAAAACAACTATGGACATGAACTTTAAATTAGAAATTCAGAATATGACCATCCATCATAAAATCGTAATCCAGAAAACGACCATAAAAAAAACTCACAACAAAAGCAGAAAATGAAGATGAAGAATTCAGGCGAACTAAAAGCATGAACAACAATAAATCCCATAACATGAAGATTAACAATCCAGAAAAACATTCGAAAAAAACAAATCAGAGAAATACAAATCGAATCTCGTAATTCGTGTTGCTGGACTCAGAGGTCGTCTCTCTCGCCGATATGAACTCCGAGGCCATAGTCTCTCGCAAATCTGAACTCAAAGGTCGTCGTCTCTCGCAGATATGAACTTGGAGGCCATTGAAAGAGAGGCGATGTGGTATTGTCCATCGATCCGGAACCACTGTCAGCAAACTGAGTGTGGTGGAGGACGGCGATGGGAGGACGGCAGTGGTAACCGTCAGAGGGGGTAGTGATGGGGGTAAAAGGTAGGGATGAAGGGAGGAAATAGGGAGGAAGATGACTCATTTTTAAAAACATTAATCACCATCGGAAAACTTAGTGTGGTGAAGGACGACGATGGTAACCACCGGAAGGGCGGCAAAGGGATGAATGTCTAGGAGGAAATAGGGAGGAAGATGACTTGGTTTTAAAAACATTAATATGTTAAAGAAAAACTAAACAAAGGAAAAGAAATTTAAATTTGTTAATTTTATAAATGACATTAAACATGTTAGCATGTAAAATGCAGGTAAAATGACAAGGTACATCATGCACTTTACACCATAAGGTGCGTAGTAGAATGCACAATCCACACACACACACACACACACACACACACAGAGGGAGGGAGGAATTTCTAAACTGCTACAGTTCTTGTTCCAAGAGTCTAGACATCTTGGATTTTTTTGGTCTTTGATCGGATATTCCACAAATATGATTGTGATACTAACTTTCAGGTCGGGTGTTGTGGTAAGGTAAAGCTCTCCCCAAAATAGTAACTCTAGAATTCGAACATCTGACTCTAACTTGTTGATAAAGTTCATCCGGTAACAATTCACTTTCACTATGACCAAAACTTTTGAGTATCCTAATTTGGATTTGATTCCTTTAAAGTTGGCTTGTTGAAAAAAATAAAAAGATAAGAATTTATTTGTTATAAATTCGATAAAATGCATAATTTTTTTTTAGCTAGATCCATTTTAAGTATAGTGGCTTAATCAAAAAAAAAATAAAATTGTATGATTTTCCTTAATAAAAAGTGTTTCAGCAAATTATGCATATTTCTTCGTTAATTTTTTTAATTTTTTTTTACATTGTCAACTAGGTGGCTTTCATGGTGAGGGAGCAACTAAGTCCCTCACATGTGAGGGAGTCATATCAAGCATTAGATATAATATTTAAATAAATGAGTGGTTGTAACTGATTGTTGGTGACCTGTTATACTAGTTTTTGCAACTTTTATGATTTTGCCCTATCATTTTCTAAAAAAAAATATATTCATGTAATAATGAACAATTATGCCCTGTACAATTCCACATAATTTGGGGCGTGATGATTCAAGCCCTTCCAATCACCCATCTTCAAATACATCTCCCCCATCTCAACAACAAAAACAAATAGAAGAGCCGAGAGCCGACGGGGGAGCAAAACAAATCAGTTTCACCGAAAAACCACAGGAGAACCTTTTTTCCCATATTTAACTTTTTTTTTTACTTTTATAACTTGTCACTGCTGGAAGCGGTGGGTGGCAACGAAGATGAGGAGGTAACTCGAACACTCTACAACTCATCTCTGTGCTTTTTGAAAAGCAAAGTGTGATTCCTCATCGTCATTCAGATCCATAGGATCTGAAACTTGAACAACACAATTTGGTTGCAATTGTTAGAAATGAACTTCTCCCCTCTTTACCCCGCTGCCCTCATCCCTCCTCTCTCCCCTTTGTCCTCCTCTCACATTCTCTCATTCTCCCATCTCTGCTAGTGACCAAAACCACCTCGTGCTAGTGAACCAACCCAATCTGCTCCACTGGAATGAAGGTGCACGGAGGTTCTAGTCCGAGGCGGCGTTGCTCGCGGTGGGCATAGTCTCCATCTGGTCCCTACCTGATCTTTAAGTTAATGCTTGTTTTCTGTTCTTATATCTCTTCTCCTCTTCTTTTGTTTTTTAATGGGAGAACGAGAGAATGTGAATGTGAGATGATCGAGTACAAAAAGGGGGGGGGGGGGGGGAGATTAGTGTTGTGAGATTGTGGGATAGATATTTGTGAATTTGAAAAATTAAAGGACCTATTAACAATAATAATATTGCAAATATTCCCTGGACCATGGTGAACCACAACTGCTTCACCCTAGCTTTTGCTCACCAGGTTTACCTACTATGACCAGTATTTTTTACTCCCTCATAGGTAGGGACTTAGTTGGTCCTTCACATCAGATGCAACCTGTCAACTAATCATGAATTGTCACGTTATTAAGAATCTTTGAATTTTATAACACCTACCTTAAAAGTCATATATAATGATTGATGCCATCTAGTACAACTAGAAGTCACCTTAGATGCCACCTGTCAACCAATCATAAATCATTCTGTGTGTGATTTTAAGATACTCTTTTTTTTTAGGCAAAAGAATGGCATGTAAAGGCATCACAATGAAAACTGACATCCCAACTAGGTTGGCACCCCAGAAATCACCAATCATCTGCAGCACACCAAAAATTTATTAAAGAAAAGATAAAGAATACAAAAACATGGGGGGACAAAAACCAAAACCCATGATAACATTATTTGAATCTATAGAAAGGCAATCCTATTCTATTCCTGAAAAAATCCTCCCAAATAAAATAAGGAATTGTATTCCACCAAAAAAATTCTTGGATACTATGACCAAAAGCAGCAATCTTATCTGCACAATGGTTACCTTCCCTAAAAATATGACAGCACCTGAAATTCATTCTCTTAGTGAGGGCAATGCAAATGTTCCATCTGTTCCTTAATCGCCAAGGGACAATACTAGGAGAAGAGAAAGCTTTAAGAACAAGTTGAGAGTCACACTCTAACCAAAGGTTGTGCCAACCTTTTTCAAAAGCCAATTCAATTCCCGTCATTGCTCCAAATAATTCAGCATGAAGAGCAAAAGAATTACCAATTTTCATAGCAAAACAACCAAGAGCAGTCGACATATGATCCCTGAAAATTCCACCACAGGCAACTACACCAGGATTGTCTCTTATAGAACCATTAGTGTTACACTTAATCCAATAGCAAGGCGGAGGACTCCATATAACTTGAAGAACCTTTGGAGCTATTCTCGGCTTGACAGTAACCTTGAAGGCTTTTAAGATACTAAACTCATCCCAGTTGAAAAATTACCAGACAAAGAAACATTGCCAATTATCATTAATCTAGCTGATTGCATAGAAATCCTATTGTTAACAAATCTTACTTGATTTCTACAATACCAAATGCACCAAATGACATTAGTTATTGTAGCCAGTATGACATGAAAAGAAAGCAAGCACCTGCTGCAAATTGCTGCTACTAAAGCTCAAATTCATACTATAAGCCAGTCAAGTCCACAGATTTGATGCAAATGCACAATCAAAAAACAGATGGCTAGAATTCTCTTCAGCAGAGTTACAAAGACTGCACATGGATACCACAGTGCATCCCCTAAGCCTAAGATTATCATCTGTTGCAACCTTGTTATTCATTAATCTCCAAAGAAGCAAGGTTTTAGATGGAGGAATATATCGCTGCCAAATAGACTTGAACATTGTAGATACATTACCGGGCGGGTTTAGAAAAAGATAGGCATCTTTCAAGGAAAGAGAACCAGAATCAGTTGAGTTCCAAACCCTTTTGTCAGTGGCAGAATCCTTTGGCAGAGTATAAGTCTTCCAAGCCTTACAAAGATCAGGAAACTTTTGCAACAATAGAGAAGGAATCTGCCAAGTATTGTTAAGTCTCTAAAATGTCTGTGTGCATTTCCCTAAGTTTTGATGAAAACTAAACATTGGGTAATGATTTAATTAACCTATTTTGTGGTTGCTAACCTGTCTACTTAGTGTACAGATCAGAAGATTACAAAACTCACCTGTCTGTCTACCTAAGTCTCACCTGTCCGTATAAGCCAAGAAGTCAACCTGTCTGCTGACTAGGATTGTTGACTATGTGCAAACTGATTTTACAACCTGTCTCTACTCTTCAACTTGTCTAAGGTTCTTCGTTAAAGAACTCGAAGTACAGGAAGCTTTTGCAAGCTGTCCCCTCATGAAGAATACTCTGAGAACTCTCTCACGCTTATCAAGAAACTCAGAAGTGCTCTCTCTCAAGCAAACTAGGAAGTCAGAGATAAACTTCCAGTTAAAGAATGTTTCCAACATGCTTTATTCCCTAGTACTTTCAGTCATTACACAGAAAGGGAAATGTACTCTGCAAAAGTACAAAAGCACTCTGCACAACTCTGAGTTGGCGTCTACACGATGCATAAAGCTATTATCCCTCATGTTAGAGTACAACCAACGTCTTCATTGCATTAATGGCTGCCCAGAACGACTATATTGCATTTAATGAAGCTCTGCTTGAAGCCATAGTTGCAAGGAATGTCTCTAACGGATATTAAATGTTTGAAGGCTATAAATACAGAAGTCATTGAAGATGAACATCATCAGAGTTGTACAAAGCATTAAAGAGCCATTACTCTGTTCATTTATTCATTCTGTATTCTTCAATCATTTGAAGTTATTACGCAGACTTTCCTAAAGCTTTATATTTAAACCACTCTCTGAGTGTTAGTGAAAGGTCTGTAAGTGTATTTATTACAAACCCAACTCTCAAACAAATCCGAGTGAGCCTGAAGAGGCTAGGTGTGCAAAGAATACTTGTGTTGGAGCCTGAAGAGGCTAGGTGTGCAAACAATACTTGGAGTCTGTAACCTGATCAGTTATAGTGGATAAATCTTGGTGCTGCCAAGGACTGGACGTAGCTCTTTGTGTTAAAGAGTGAACCAGGATAAATCTCTGTGTTAATCTCTCTTCCCTTAATCTCTTTAGTTACTTTGATTATATATATCATCTGCTTTCTAACAAAGGGGTTAAAACTGTTTCTGTCAAGTCTGTTTTCTTATCTCTACGTGTGTTGTTTTTCTGAGAAAACTGCAACAGACAGGTGACCTGTCTGTGTATCTTTTTACACCCGTCTGTGCTTAGCTTCTGCATGCAAAAAGTTTTTAACTTTATTTTAAATTCTAATAAACACAATTCAACCCCCCTTCTCGTGTTTATAGTTGTCTATTTCAGTTGGTATCAGAGCTCAGCCTCTGGGTTGAGCATCTAACAGTGTTGAGGTAAAAGATCCTGAAGAATAGACATGACTGCTGGAGCTAGTGGAAGTAACCAGACTGAAGGAGCCTCCTTAACCAGACCTCCATTCTTCAATGGAGAAAACTGCAACTATTGGAAAGATAGATTTCAATGGTTCATTCTATCTACAAACTCTGATCTCTGGGATGTCATCACAGATGGTCCTTTCATCCCTAAAAATGATGACAACACTGACAAGCCAAAAGCTCAGTGGACCCCTGCAGAAAAGGCAAAATGGGAGCTGAATCACAAAGCCAGATACAACATTATTTGTGCGCTCAGTCCTGATGAGTTTGAGAAGGTCTGTGCCTGTGATTCTGCAAAAGAAATATGGGACACCTTAGCTGTCACACATGAAGGAACCGCCAAGGTCAAAGAATCAAAAATTGCCATACTTGTCAGAAAGTATGAACTATTTCTCATGGAAGAAGGAGAATCTGTTGCTCAAATGATTGGGAGATTTCAAACTATCATCAATGGTCTAAAGTCTCTTGGCAAAGTTTACTCCAATGCTGAGAAGGTTGGAAAGATACTTAGGAGCCTACCTAAGCAGTGGAGACCTCTGGTAACTGCTATCTCTCAAGCCAAAGATCTTACCACCTTGACTATGGATGAACTCCTTGGAACACTTACTGTTCATGAGCAAGAACTTGGAGATGAAGTCTTAACAAAGAAGGGCAAGTCAATTGCTCTGAAGGCTATTCAAAAGTCTTCCAAAGCCTCTAAAGCTTTAAAGGCAGACGAGTCATCCAGTGATGCTGACCTGTCTGAATCTGAGGATTCTGAAAGTGATGAAGAATTATCTCTCCTAACCAGAAAGATAAAGCTTCTCCTACAGAAAAAGAAGTTCAGAAAGGATAAGCCATTCAGAAGATTCAACAAGGACAAGAATTTCAAGGATTCCACTTCAACAGACAAAAACTCAATTGTCTGCTATGAGTGCAAGAAACCAGGACACATCAAAGCAGAATGTCCTCAACTCAAGAAAGCCCCATTTAAGAAGTTCTTCAAAAAGAAGAAGAAAGGAATGATGGCCACTTGGGAAGATCTAGAGTCAACATCTACTGATGAGGAGACAGAGGAAGAAGCAAATCTCTGTCTAATGGCTAACACTGACTCTGATTCAGATAATGAGGTAAATTCTGATTATGAGGAATTACTTGATGCCTATGAAGAATTGTTGGAGGAATCCAACTGTTTGTCTAAGGCTTTCAAATCTCTCAAGAGAGATCATGTTAAGCTCCTCAGTGAGCATAAACAGAAATCTCTAGAGTGTGAGAAATTTGCCAAGGAGAACAGTGAGCTGAAGACTGAAAAGTCTAGTGAAGCTAAGATCTCCAGTGATACATCAAGTCTGAAGAAGTTGAAAAACTTCAACAGAAAGTGGAAGAGCTCACTTCTGATCTTGCCAAATTTGTTAATGGTAGAGATAATCTGACAAAGCTGCTTGGCTGTCAGAGGCACTCCCTTAACAAAGAAGGTATAGGATATGTCCATCAGATACATCATAAAGTATCAACTAAGCACTCTAAAGTGTCTGCTACATCTACTTCTATTAAATCCATACCTGTCTGTAATTTTTGTGGAAAGACTGGACATGTTATGTCTAAGTGTCTCCATAATAAAAGAAGGAAGTCTTCACAGACTCCTAGAACTAACAGAAAAGGACCCAGAAAACTATGGGTACCTAAAGATCAAATAATCTCTGTTGCAGATGTCCTCAACAGCACAAAGAAAACACCACTGCTGGTACCTGGACAGTGGCTGCTCGCGACACATGACAGGAGAAAGGTCTATGTTCCTAGACCTCTAACTTAAGAAAGGAGGACATGTGGCATTTGGTGGAAATCAGAAAGGGAAGGTTATAGGAATTGGTACTATTGGTGGTAAACCTCCCCTTCCCTCTATATCAAATGTTCTTATGGTTAAAGGATTAAAACACAATTTGCTTAGCATAAGTCAATTATGTGACAGTGGATTTGATGTCTCCTTTACCAAAGATTTCTGTATAGTTAAAGATCTTAGTGGCAAAACCCTCTTTTCAGCTAAAAGGCAACAAAATCTGTATAAGATTGAACTGACTGATCTCTCAGATCAAAGTGTAACATGTCTGATGTCTAAAGAGGATGAAAGATGGTTGTGGCATAAGAAACTAGGACATGCTAGTATGAAATTAATTTCAAAACTAAAAAGGGATAACCTTGTGAGAGGATTGCCTAATATTAGTTTTAAGAAAGATATTTTGTGTGATGCATGTCAGAGAGGTAAACAGATAAAATCAAGTTTCAAATCTAAAAACCAAATATCAACCTCTAGACCTCTTCAGTTGTTACACATGGATCTGTTTGGACCAGTTAGTGTTGCTAGCTTGGCTGGAAGGAAATATGGATTTGTCATAGTTGATGACTATTCTAGATATACATGGGTACTCTTCTTAACCCACAAGGATGAGTCTTTTAAGGCTTTCTCAGTATTCTGTAAAAGAGTACAAAATGAGCAGGGTTTCTGCATTTCTACTCTTAGAAGTGACCATGGGGGAGAATTTGAAAATGAGCAGTTTAGTCAGTTCTGTGAGGAGAATGGGATCTCTCACAATTTCTCTGCACCTAGAACTCCTCAACAAAATGGAGTGGTTGAGAGAAAGAACAGATCTCTGCAAGAGATGGCTAGATCTATGCTCAATGAGAATAATCTCCCTAAATACTTCTGGGCAGAAGCAGTAAACACAGCTTGTTATGTACAAAACAGAATACTCATTAGGCCTTTTCTAAAGAAGACTCCCTATGAACTGTGGAAAGGAAAAAGCCCCAACATTTCTTACTTTCATGCATTTGGTTGTGAATGCTACATATTAAATACCAAGGATCAACTTGGAAAATTTGACTCTAAGACAGACAAAGGTATCTTTTTGGGATACTCTGAAATGTCTAAAGCTTTTAGAATTTACAATTCTAGAACATCTGTTATTGAAGAATCTGTTCATGTCAAATTTAATGATAACTTAAAGACTGATAAGGAATTGTCAGATCTAGAAGATGATCTTGCAGGTCTTGATATAAACAAGTCAGAAGATCAACAACCTGACTTAACCAAACCAGAACCTGAAGCAGAACCAGACAGACCAGTGGAACAGACAAGTCAACAGACACAGACAAGTCAAGGTCCTCTTGAAAGAGACTGGAAATTCAAAACTCATCATCCTAAGGATCTCATCATTGGTCATCCCTCAGAAGGAGTAAGAACCAGATCTACCTTAAGAGAATCAAGCAATGTGGCCTTTTTGTCAGAAATAGAGCCAAAGCACATTGAAGAAGCTCTTGATGATGAAAGCTGGATTCTTGCTATGCAAGAAGAACTCAACCAGTTCACCAGAAATGATGTCTGGACACTTGTCTCCAAGCCCAAAAACAAGTCTGTCATTGGAACAAGATGGGTCTTCAGAAACAAGTTAGATGAAGATGGCAAAGTTGTCAGAAACAAGGCAAGGTTAGTAGCTCAAGGCTATAACCAACAAGAAGGTATTGACTATACTGAAACATTTGCACCTGTAGCTAGAATAGAAGCTATTCGCATACTAATGTCGTATGCTGCACAACACCAAATCACTCTTTTTCAAATGGATGTGAAAAGTGCTTTTCTCAATAGAATAATTGAAGAAGAAGTTTATGTTAAACAACCCCCTGGTTTTGAAGATACTGATAAACCAGATCATGTTTTTAAACTTAAAAGGGCATTATATGGTTTAAAGCAAGCACCTAGGGCATGGTATGATAGACTAAGCTCTTTTCTCATGCATAACGGCTTTACAAGAGGTCAAGTAGATACTACTCTGTTTAAGAAAAGCTATAAAGAAAATTTCATTGTAGTCTAAATATATGTTGATGATATTATTTTTGGAGCAACTAATGAAAAGCTGTGCAAGGATTTTTCAAAGCTGATGCAAGCAGAATTTGAGATGAGCATGATGGGAGAATTGAAGTTCTTCCTTGGTCTACAAATCAAACAGACAAGTGATGGAATCTACATCCATCAACAAAAGTATATCAAGGAAATGCTGAAGAAATACAAAATGGAAAATGCTAAACTTATGAAAACTCCCATGGAAACCAATGCAAAACTTAGTAAAGATGATGAAGGTAAAAAGGTAGACCAAACTGTCTACAGAGGTATGATTGGATCTTTGCTGTACTTAACTTCAAGCAGACCTGATATTCAGTTTAGTGTCTGTATGTGTGCTAGATTTCAATCTGACCCAAGAGAATCTCATCTTAAAGCTGTTAAGAGAATATTTAGATATTTGCTTGGTACTACTAATCTTGGTTTGCTGTATTTAAGAACTAATGAATACAGATTAGTGGGATTCTGTGATGCTGACTTTGCTGGAGACAGAATAGAAAGAAAAAGCACCAGTGGAGGATGCCACTTCATTGGAGCAAACTTGGTCTCTTGGTCAAGCAAAAGACAGACAACTATAGCTCTATCTACAGCTGAAGCAGAATATATCTCAGCTGCTAGTTGTTGCTCTCAGCTTTTATGGGTAAAACATCAACTTGAGGATTACTCTATTTTTGAGCATAATATATCTGTATGGTGTGATAATTCTAGTGCTATCTGCTTAACTAAAAATCCAATTCAACATTCTAAGGCTAAGCATATAGGAATCAAACATCACTTCATTAGAGATTATGTTCAGAAAGGTATCTTTGATATTAAGTTTGTTAAAACTGAAAATCAATGGGCTGATATCTTCACTAAGCCTTTAGCAGAAGAAAGATTTTTATTTATTAGAGATAATTTAAACATGTATTGTATTGTTGAATGACATGTCTGAGTTTTAAAAAAAAAAAAAAAAAAAACTGTCTGTGATCACCTGTCTGACTCTGCTGAGTCACTATGCTGAAACCCAACAGTTTTATTGAAATGGTTATTATCTATTTATTTATTTAATACCATTTGTTAATCTGAAGCTAATCATGAACACGACAGTTTTTACCTCGAAACCATGTTTTCTTTTTGTCTAAGTGGGCGCTACAGTTCCCCACATAAATCGTGCCATTCTTAATTAATAATGTCTTTTTTCTCTCTCCTGCTTTTACTTCTTTAAAAGGCAAATCTTCATAAAGTTTCAAACTTTATCCTTCTCAAAAGCCCTAAGTCTTTTCGTCTTCGTCTTCCTCTCGTTCAAACCCTTCTCTCTTCCAAAACCTTCACCTTCTCTCTTTTCTGAAAAATGGCATCTTCAAAGCGCCTGTCTCCAAAAGAGATTGCTGAGAAATACGAGATGAGATTAACTGATGTAGAGAAGATTCTACCTGGAAAGACTGTTGATCTTCAACAGATGAAGAAATGGGGAATGGATGTCACTGAGTAGTTGGAATACTCTAAGTGGACAGCCTTCTTTGATATCAAGGAGCTGGTCCATCCCAAGCTTGTCAGAGATTTCTGGAGGAATCCTGTGGTCATCACCAATGTGGTTGATGGAACCAAGAGCTTCAAGGCTCAAATGTCAGCTGATGTGACTCTTCAGTTTCCTATAAGCTCTCTGGAACTGGCAACCAGATGTCCAAGGATTGGAACTGCCTTCAGACCTGACTGGGAAGATCAGGTGGGAACTGAAAGTATCAATATTGCTGTTTATGGAGTTCCCAACCCTGAGAACAAGAAGCCTGTCTGCATGGTGCCCAAGTGCAAGTTCTTGCACAAGCTGCTTCTGGAGTGTGTGATGCCCAGAAGAGGGTCAAGAGACAATGTGACCAAGTTGGACAGATTTGCTCTGTACCACTTGATTCACAAAATCAAGATAGACATCAATGATCTCATCTACATGTATCTTGAGTCTCTGATCA
Source organism: Echinosophora koreensis (assembly GCA_035048595.1). NCBI lineage: Eukaryota > Viridiplantae > Streptophyta > Magnoliopsida > Fabales > Fabaceae > Echinosophora > Echinosophora koreensis. Next base: position 1,833,566 of record JAPCYP010000058.1, on the reverse strand, counting down.
GAAGGACAAATATGCCTACCTACCCTTATGGAATGTTGCTGATAAGGGTTTTTAGGAACAAGATATTTGTTCCAACTGATGTCCACTTTGTGGACATGGCTCTGCCCATAGACAAGAAGGTCTTGTCTATGATGGAGATTGAAGGAATCCCTCTGGAGGATGAGGAAGAAAAGAAGAAGAAGAAGAAGAAGCCTGCTATTGAGCAGAAACTGAAGGAAATAGCAGAGGAGCCTGCTGATTCCACTGGTGAATCAGAGTATCCTACCTTTGAAAGGATTTGGAAAGCTGCTGGAAAGGTTGCCAGACAGGATCAAAGGCCTGAGGAACCCACGGCTTCTGAAGGATCTGCTGAGACAGTACAGCCTCTCAGATTCAAGCTGAAGAAGCCCTCTCCCAAGAGGAAGACCAGTGAGGCTGGAAAATCAGGTGTGGTTTCTACACAACCCACCAAGAGAAGAAGACTGGTGAAGACCTTTACCAAGGACAGACAAGTGAAGTCTGTGCCTAGTAAAGAGGAAGCACCTGCTCAGGGGGAGCAGACTTCTCCACCTGCAGAAGAGCCTAGGGAGATCAAATCTCTTGATCTGGGTTTCATTCCCACTAAAAGAAGGTCAGGCTACCCTATGCCTGTAGTGGCTGTTGCTGAAAGGGAAGCTGTCCCTGCAGAAGAGCCTGCTGCTGCTACTGCTACTGCACCCTCCACTGACCTGTCTGCTGGAACACAGACAGTTGGTCATCATGAAGAAGCTTCTCTGTCTCCTTCAAGGAAGAAAGCAAGGCTTTTTGAAGAACCACTCTTCACCTTCCCTTCTGCACCATCCTCTCCCCTTCATCTAGGTATTCCAGATTCTGCTGTTTCTTCCCCCTCTGCTCTCTGTGTCAACCCTTTATCTGTTGCCTCCCCTTTTCACTCACCTGTCTCCTCTCACCCCTCTCAACCATCTTTTGATGTCCTGTCTGATGTATGTCAATACACAGTTGTTCACAGGGACTCAACTCCCAGAGAACAATCTGGCATATCATCTAGACTGTTTGTGAGTGATTTGCAATCTCTGATGACTGCAAGTATATCTCACTTATCTGTCATCCCTTCTCCACCACCTCACATTCTGAACCCATGTAGGGAGATCTTCTTTTATCCCCCTATTTCTCCACCACCTCACATTCTTAGCCAATCAACCTCTTCCCCCTCCTATTCCAATAAGAGTCACTCGACTGTCTCTTTGTGAAAGACTCTCTTATGTCTTTCCCTCTCCTGATTTTGACATAGTCAGAATCACCCCTCTGTTTAAAATAGTTTTTCTTCCTTTATTTTATTTCAGAACCATTCATCAACTTTTCTTTCCCCGTGTCTCCTCACCTTTCTCTGTACCTAAGGCACCCCCAGTTTTAGCCTTACCCTGGTATCCATCCCTGTCTGATGCTTCAACCAGCCTGTCTACAGAAGTCTCCTCCTCTCAAATGGTGGATTCAGTGAGCTTCAATCTCCTTAAGACTGAGCTAGAAGAAGTCAGAAGACAATTGGATGTAGAGAGGCATGCTAGGCTGCTGTTAGAACAGAAAGTTGATTCCCTGTATCTTATGTTTAATCAGCCTAAATAAGTAGTTGTAGGAACTGCCTTGTAATCGAATTGCTTATGATGAATACAAATCAAATTTTACTTTATTATTCCTCTCCACTGTTATCTTTTAACTCTTTTTGTTGCTGACAAAAGGGGGAGAAAAATGTTAAGATGTTTAATGTAAACAATATATGCTAAGTGTTCATTCTCTGATATACTCTGATACTATGAACTTAAACCTGCTGCATATTACTCTGATGCTCTTTATTGAACACTAATGCATCTGTCTGCACATATAGAAAATATCAACTTGTCTACTGTCTGTACTTCTGTACTCTGATATTTTCAAAGGTTCATTAAATCATCTGAATGTTTGTCATCATCAAAAAGGGGGAGATTGTTAAGTCTCTAAAATGTCTGTGTGCATTTCCCTAAGTTTTGATGAAAACTAAACATTGGGTAATGATTTAATTAACCTATTTTGTGGTTGCTAACCTGTCTACTTAGTGTACAGATCAGAAGATTACAAAACTCACCTGTCTGTCTACCTAAGTCTCACCTGTCCGTATAAGCCAAGAAGTCAACCTGTCTGCTGACTAGGATTGTTGACTATGTGCAAACTGATTTTACAACCTGTCTCTACTCTTCAACTTGTCTAAGGTTCTTCGTTAAAGAACTCGAAGTACAGGAAGCTTTTGCAAGCTGTCCCCTCATGAAGAATACTCTGAGAACTCTCTCACGCTTATCAAGAAACTCAGAAGTGCTCTCTCTCAAGCAAACTAGGAAGTCAGAGATAAACTTCCAGTTAAAGAATGTTTCCAACATGCTTTATTCCCTAGTACTTTCAGTCATTACACAGAAAGGGAAATGTACTCTGCAAAAGTACAAAAGCACTCTGCACAACTCTGAGTTGGCGTCTACACGATGCATAAAGCTATTATCCCTCATGTTAGAGTACAACCAACGTCTTCATTGCATTAATGGCTGCCCAGAACGACTATATTGCATTTAATGAAGCTCTGCTTGAAGCCATAGTTGCAAGGAATGTCTCTAACGGATATTAAATGTTTGAAGGCTATAAATACAGAAGTCATTGAAGATGAACATCATCAGAGTTGTACAAAGCATTAAAGAGCCATTACTCTGTTCATTTATTCATTCTGTATTCTTCAATCATTTGAAGTTATTACGCAGACTTTCCTAAAGCTTTATATTTAAACCACTCTCTGAGTGTTAGTGAAAGGTCTGTAAGTGTATTTATTACAAACCCAACTCTCAAACAAATCCGAGTGAGCCTGAAGAGGCTAGGTGTGCAAAGAATACTTGTGTTGGAGCCTGAAGAGGCTAGGTGTGCAAACAATACTTGGAGTCTGTAACCTGATCAGTTATAGTGGATAAATCTTGGTGCTGCCAAGGACTGGACGTAGCTCTTTGTGTTAAAGAGTGAACCAGGATAAATCTCTGTGTTAATCTCTCTTCCCTTAATCTCTTTAGTTACTTTGATTATATATATCATCTGCTTTCTAACAAAGGGGTTAAAACTGTTTCTGTCAAGTCTGTTTTCTTATCTCTACGTGTGTTGTTTTTCTGAGAAAACTGCAACACACAGGTGACCTGTCTGTGTATCTTTTTACACCCGTCTGTGCTTAGCTTCTGCATGCAAAAAGTTTTTAACTTTATTTTAAATTCTAATAAACACAATTCAACCCTCCTTCTCGTGTTTATAGTTGTCTATTTCAAGTATTGTCCTTAATGAAATCTAAGACAGTGGCTTTCAATTCATAGTGAAGAGCTTCTGGAATATTTAACATATCAGTGACAGGCTGCTGCGACGCCAAGCATCAGTCCAGAAATTTATATCCTGGCCATTTCCAACCAGCCAAAAAGAATTGCTACTAACAACTGACAGATATGGCTTTACACCTTGCCAAATTGAAGATCCAATGTGATAAGCAATAGGTTTGCCCTTCTTAAAGACCCTTGCTCTAAGTAATTGAACCCATTGATCATTAGAAGAAATCAAATTCCAACATAATTTAAGCATGGCAGCATTATTGATATTTCTGATGGACCTCAACCCCAATCCTCCTTCATTCACAGGCTTACAAACTTTATGCCAAGCCACTGTCACTAGCTTTTTACTCATGATAAGAGTCAAACATTTTTAATAACGTGACAATTTACTATTGATTGTTATTCTAAAAAAAAGCTTTACTATAACAAATTTGTTATAGGATTACATAGAAAAGATAATGATGTCCCATTCATGATAGATAATTATCGAAACCAATCATCCCAAGTAGTCAAATAGCGAGAGGGACGTCATTCCAGTATCAATGAGATAGCTGCATTCAAGAGAGTACTTACTAGTTAGAAAAAAGGGGCTCGTCGCTCTCCCCTGTCTATCTATATCTATATACTTTACAATGGCTCATCCCCATTTTTACTGTAGATGAAAAGTAAAATGGGTGGTGAGCCTAATCCTATGGGTTTTTTTTATTATATTATATTAATAGATATATGTGAATACAATTATTTAATATATTTTTTTTGCATTTTATTTGTATATAATGTTTAACTTTTAATATGTAAAATATTTATTAAGTATTTTTTACAACCTTTATTAATATTATATTTAATTTTTTTGCTTTATATTTTTAAAAAACAAATAGATTTAAATTTTTTAAGTCGAGTGTAATGCCAACAACATAGTCTACCAACCTAAGTGAGTTATGGGATATACTTCGTAGAAGAAAAAAAAATGTTAATTTCACAATCCATCAAGGTAATAAAAATTATTATTTTGTTTGTATTATTGTATAACTTTTTTCCACTTGCATTTTTTATTTTTATTTAATTGGTTAATTGTTATTGATATTATAGAAATGTATTTTCTAGTTCATGATGGAGAGAATCATTTATTTGTTGAAGATGAACATGAAGGTATTTATTTAGAAATCAATGTTTATTTGCATATATTAATTTAATTTATTTTTGCCACTTTTTTATTTTTTACATATCGACTGATTTGTTAAACTTTTCTAGATTGTCTAGATTTTAGACGAATGAACCGGTGTGGTGAACATTGTGGCTCAATGGTTGGTTTAATTTGAGGAGCGGTCAGGAAAAAATAAAAATGGTTCAAGAGTAGAATTATTTTGTTTTAATAAATAGATATGAATATAATTATTAAATATATTTTGTTTGACCTTTATTTGTATACAATGTTTAATTTTTAGTATGTAAGATATTTATTAAGTATTTTTTTACAACCTTTATTAATTGTGTAGTTCTAAAAATTATTGGTCTTGGTTTTTAGGGGATCATTTATTTAAGTTTTATTATTTATTTTTTAATTCAATATTTAATTATGTTGGTTTTTGGCCAGCCACCTACTTTACTTTTGGAGTTTGATACATGGAGTAATAATGAAAATAATTTTATTTGTGATAGTAATAATAATTATTATGATAATGAAAATAATGTACAGCAAATTAAAGTAATAAGCATAATGTTGATATTGTTATAATAAAGCTTTAAGTTTATATGTATTAAGAAAAAAATAAATTGTATATGCTATTAGTTTAACGATTTTTATATTGCTTGGTAATTATATAGTGATGTATTGTTAAAAAATGTTCATTCTATAAATTTTTCTACACTATCATAATATGATCTAGTTAATTTGATATCCCATTAATATGTGTTTTGTAACTCACGTTAATTATCATAAAGTTAATCTAACACAAATATATAGTAAAGTTTACTAGTAAAATTCATGTTGTCATGATGAGCACAAAAAAAAAAAAATTCATGTTGTCATTTTATGTTTAAAACTTGTTCTTTTATATTCTTATATTGATTCTAGTTAATACCCTGACAATATATGGTGTTATATATGTTCATCAAAAAAAATATGGTGTTATATGTGTCCATAAAAAAAATGAAAAATCGTCTCAGTGCCTTTATATTATAGCACTGTATGGGATATATTAAACTACCAAAGTAAGTATTAAATAAATAATAAATTTTATTGATATATATTGTCAACATATAAAACATTTTCATACTTTTAACCAATTAGAAATTGTCACATCACCAAAAAGAGATTTGATCCTAATTATAACTATCATAAAATTACACATAAGATAATTTGTCATTGATTGACAGAGACAATATGAAAAATCATATATTAATAATATATGAAAAATAAACTCATAAATAGATAAAAAAAAAAAAAGATTTTTTAAAAAATACATACACACATAATGAATATCATGAAGCCTTGTTTACGTGTAACCGAGCACTACTGTAGTACTGTTTCTCTCCGACTGGAATCAGGTTCGTTCTCTCTATCATAATGAAGTTAGGCGTGTTTGTTGAAGCTAAAACGGGTGGAAAAGCTTTTGGACTCTTATACGCGATTCAGTTAGTCCATAGCCTTGGGTTATCAAATGTGATCTTTGAAACTGATTGTAAACTGGTTGCAGATAGTGTTAATATGCATAGGACTGATTTATCTAAGTTTGGTTTCATCATCAAAGAGTGTTTTAGGCTTATAGCTTTTTCTTCAAACCTTAAGGTGACGTTTATTATCAGGGAAGCCGATGGAGTTCCCGATTGTTTAGCAAATATGGCTCCTACTTTGCCTAGCTTCCATAGTTTTTATCGTGTTCCTCATTATATTGCTTTGTTTATTGCTGGTGAAATGAATTCAGTTACTTCCTTTAAAAAAAAAAGTTTGAAAGTTTCCTATAATTTTTTTTTTTTCTGACTGTTCCAAAAGAATGGAATGGAGTGGTCACATTCATCGATCTGAGGCTACTTATCTTTTCTGCAATTGTAGGGAAGTCTTTCGGTGGAGCCCATTTATTGCATCTTGTGGCCCATTCTGTTCTAAGTTAAAACTCCATCAAACCCTTTACAGTCTGTGTTATAATTTGTATTGAATGATGAACGAGCCAACCCCGTCCACCCAACTAAAAAGAGGAATTGTTAATTGTTTATATATTCAAATTAGCAGTTTACATCAGACAAAAAAAAAAAAAAAACATATTTGAAAAAATTAAAATAAAAAACATTACATGATTTTCTGGGGGAAAAAAAATAACAATGTATATGCTTGTGGCCGGCCCGACTCAAAATTAATTTAGTTGAGTTGAATTCTTAAAATTAAGTTTGATATATTTTTTTTGGGTTAGGTTATGAATTTGAGTTTGCCTAATCTAATCTAATGTTATATGATATATCAAAAAATTAAATTTAATAAAATTAGTATCAAATTATGATATTTTTATGCTAATCAAAACAAAATTATGATATTTTTATTTAAATTAATAATTTTTGTTATTGATATGATTTACTTCAAAATATGTATTGTAAAATATCTTATAATTTTTATTTCATATTTTTAAAATTTCATATCTGTATATATCATATTTAAATTTATATATATTTAATCTAAATATTAAACTGGCTCAATACCGACTTTACTCAGTTTACTGATTGAAACATGATCGAGTAATCTAAAACTCCAATATCAAGTTATGCGTTCATATTCAAATAGTAATTTAATTTTGATTTAATTTCTTGCAGTAAACAAAGTTTACTTAAGATTCTTTCTCCACCCAAATACAATTTTCGAGGGATCTAGATTCCCTGCAGTCATTGAATCCACGCATTCACGCAATTAAATTAATTTACGGTCCAGATCTTATACACCCATTTTTATATCTATATATTTGTAATATAAAATTTAACTAATGGTCAAGATTTCCCTGCGGTCACTTTTTGACCGCTGGGGATCCATTTCCATTTTCGAGGAAGAAAAAGAAAAGTAATGCAACATACATGACAAGATAGTTGGCGGTGATCAATTTCTTTTCTTTTAAACGATGTCTCATTATTATAAGATTCAAAATTTTGGGGGTAAGTAGATTATATTCAATCGGTGAATTTAGTGAATCTGTATCAATCTGATCCAATCCAATTTTGATGGTTTGAATCGGTTCATCAGATTGGATCGGAATTGAAATGTTCAATCCGAAGATAATCGATTCGGATATCGGACTCTAAAAATAAGAACTGATCCGAACTGAATTGATTAGATCATTTAAAAAAATAATATATTATTATTTTTGTTAACAAAATTAATATATTAGTACATTATTTCTAAAATTAATATATTAGCTAACACTTTTTTTTAAAAATAAAATTAAAGTAAATAAAAAATAGGTTAGTCCAATGATTTGATCCGAACCAACCTGAATTTAATCAGATTGGTTTGGTTTAGATTCATAGAATTTTTTTTTGTAAAATATGATCCAATCCTATCTGATCAAATTTAATCAGATCAAATGCTAAATTATCCTAAACTCAATCCAAATCAATTCAATTACACCCCTGATTCAAATAAAGGTCGTGTTATATACTAATGATAAATAAGGCCAATGTTAATAAGTCACAATGGTTATATAATTATAAAAATGTTATTTTTAGCATATAGTTATTAAAAGAGAAGTGATTTAAAATATACATATTTTGCATGTAGTGGATTACCATGATCATAAATTAAAAATCAAGAAATGTCTTCTTTAGATATCGAATAAATTGATCTTTAACGGCAACGATTCTGTCATTAAATAGTTTAGTGATTCAATTAACGACAGCTAGGGAATGGTTTTGCTTGAATTCCAATCACTAAGCATATAGCGACCGATTACCGTATTAATCGCTATTTGGCGACTGATTGTCGTATCGATCGCTATTTGGCGATCGATATAGTCAATCATTAAATTATTAAAAACAATTACTGAAATGTTGGTCCCATAATTTTTGTGGCTACCGATCTAGCGACCAATTTGGTGGTTAATAATTCAATCTCTAATTAAATCCATCAACTTGAGCCATCTCTACGACTGAATTAGCAGTTACTAAATCTTTCATCGCTGAATCGGTCGCCAAACTGGATAGTTTGGGCCAACTTAAGTCACTAAGTTGGTGGTCGCTAAATCGATCCCTAAAATAACCTGTCGCTAAAGCGGTCAACAAATTGTTATACTAAACCTACTTAGCAATAGAAATATCGGTCACTAATTCAGTCGCCAAGCATTATGTTTTTTCTTTCTAATTTCTATATAAAAGCAAATAAAATTGATAAAAATATAAATTTGTAAAATCGAATACAATAAGAAACCAACTTTGCAGTCATTTGCTCCATGTTGGCGTCCTTTTGGCAAGCTCGTTGTTGAGGTTTTCAATGATCTCTCTCATGTACTTAAGCTCCATGGATCCACACCAATCGGATCAGACCCACTAGACGATGAGGTCAGAAACTCATCACTCAACTGCCCAAGCCCATATACACGCCCCTTCTTATTCATACCTCCAATAACCTCCAAAAGATGGCGTTTTCGGTGGCCCAAAAACTTTTGCTAGATGCAAGTGCTTCGGGCAATAGCACTCGTCGACAAGTAATATAAGGGTATAAGAGACCTCAAGATTTCGTTCCTATAGAGATTGTTTTGACAACTACTAATTAACTAATTAATTATTCAAGACTGTTTTCAAGTGTGATGCCCGTTATTTGTAATAATTTAGTTATAAGCTTTATTTGATTTTACTTTCGGTAATTTAAAATTTCTAAAATGTTACACCTGATTTTTTTTCTGATTATATATATGCTTTCAATAGATAAATTACTACTTTAATTTAAAGGATTGGGACGTTTTCTATCCTAGAATTGCGTAAACAAGCAGCTCGTTGCTATTGAAATGGTTCATGCAATACACAAGCATGGCTTGTCAAGAAGATTTATGTTATTATTAATTTTTTATTAAGAATACTTGTATTGTAGCTATTTCACCTAGTTTATCATCCAAAACAAAATTTAGTTTTTTTTTTTTTGACAAACAAAACAAAATTTAGTTGATAATATATAGCAACTGTAATTAGTCCTATCCAATGATGTTGTGCTACCACGTTGCTCTTGTGGCAATGATAAGGACTTTTACTGAAAAAAAAAATACTATTATCAAACTTGATTGAATATGATGTGGTGATAAGGTTATTTATCATACTCATGTAGAGAGGGTTATATCAAGTGTTGCATGTTTAGTAATTAATAAAATAGTTTATAGTTTATACAGGTAGATATATCTTGTTATATAAACATATATAAGATTAAAGAATAATATAATACGAGTTATGTTGACTTAAAAGGGAAAAGGTAAGAGTAAAAGTTTATAAAGTGTTAACTGTTGAAGGTTATTTTCTTATTCTATTTAAGTGCTTGGAAACATATATCATAAGTTTTGTCGAGTTTTTATTATTTAATTGTATGAGTCATTAACCGATTGTAAATATGGTATGGATGCAAGTTGTTTACCTCTATAATGATGGATTGAGATTAATCTTTTGAAAATAATGAGATGTGTTAAGTGTAAAGATGGGGTTATAACAGCTTGTTGGGAATTGTCATATTGGTTATGTACCATTTTAATATTGATAGGAAAATAAACATGGTTTGATTGATCTCAGCCTTGTGTACAAATGTTGACTTCTTTTACTGTGGAACTTGGATAAAGATATATAATGACTTTATACATTTTTGGCTATATATGATGAATGTCGTTACCTATGAGATGGGTAATATATATATATATATATATATATATATATATATGGGTATATCAAGTGAGAGTGTCATTTTTATGTGAGAGATGAGAGCATCATTTATCAGCCATTGGATCTAATTTAATGGCTAATATTAAAAGTTGAAATTAAAACCTCACATGCCTTGGTCTCTCTCTCTCTCTCTCTCAATTTTTTCCTTCTTCTGAGTGTTTTCGTCCCTCTTTCTCTTCCAATTTCTTCTTTTCAATGTTTCTTCTTCCTTGTTTCAAGCAATATTCACCCCTTCTCAGTTAATAACCTTTTCGATCACCGTTGTCTTGGAAGAGTGATGGTAACAATATCTGATTTACCTAGGTTTTGCAAGTAATCACTCTAAGTATTGTAATTTCTTTAATTGTGTGGTGATGGTAAAAAAAGAAAAATCTGTATGTATAAGAATTATGTGGTGATGGCAAAAAAAATGGCCGGTATCAATTATTTTTGGGTCTAATATACTTGTAACTTTAATTGCATATTTCCCCGTCCCCTTTTATGCTTGAATGTGAAAGTTATCTTTGTTGATATTATTTCCCAACAAATTACGGGACAAAATTTAGACCCAATTTATGTTTTAATCTATACAATCCAACAATTAATTACACCAAAAACAAAACTTACATGGGCAAGTATGGCCTGAAGCGAGGAAGGAGAAGCAGTGGATAGAAGAATAAATTGGAAGAGAAAGAGGGACGAACAGAGGCGGCACGAGATGAGGAAGATGAAATATATGGAAGAAGGGAGAAATTGGGAGAAACAGACAGGCACGTGAGGCTTTAAATATTACCTTTTAATCTTAGCGATTAAATTAGATCTAATGGTTGTTAAATGATTCTCTCATCTCTCACATAAAAATGAAACACTTGATATGCTATATATATATATATATAAATGACACTCTCACTTGATATGCTTGGAGATGCTATTGACTCATTTTGTGATTGAATTGGATTATGTGATATGTGATGTTGGATTGAAATATACTACATTATTGTGAATATTTTGGGAAAGCACAAGTTTGAATTGTGTGGATACGACATGTCTATGAAATATGGTTTGGTTTGGACATTGAGCATGACTTAGTGTATCTCCTCGATCAACGAACTCGACCGGTATAGAAATGTGATCTCGGAGTGTGGGCCTCTAATGAAAAACCTAGAGTTCGGAGGATGTTACGTTATACAGTGATCGATGTCACTTGTCGGTTAGAAGATTCAATCAGGATATAATGCGACCATTGGAGTGATAGACTCCAAGGGAACACAAACATCTTCATAAATGGTAAAATTGATGATATGGCGAGTCTATATCCCCATGTTTTGGTTTACTATCTTAATGCAAATTATGTGATATAATTATGGCTATCTGCCTCATTATTTATAATTGTTACATAATATGTATTTTGTGTTTTCTATCATTGAGTTCTGAGACTTAACCCCACCTTTTTCGTTTCGCATTAGGTACTTCTTGAGGGGAACCATCTCAGCTCATGCACATGTGTAGTGTTTGGGCAAGTTCAGTTGTTTTGTTTTTCTTGGAATTGTCATATGGGATATCTTTGTATTTTGAATCTCCTTTTGGTTTTGTAACCATTTTGGTTTTGGTTTTAAAACTCTTTTGATGTTGACTCTGGGCCACCTTGGCTTAAGTTTAATATAAACATTTTGATATTTGATTATGATATTTTATTACCCTCAGTTATGACGTGACCTACATGCTTGAAATACCGCGAGATTGGATATTGGAGTCTCATTCTGGCCAGTCAGGGACGCCTAAGTTGGGTCTTGAAAGTTCATCAAAAAATGACAGCTGAACTGATAGGGTTTCCAAAACTGGACAAGCAATAGGCCATACATGAGCCACATCGAAAGACCTCAAGGGCATGGAGCACCTAATCTGAACCATCTTGTGTAACACCCCGATTTTTACTGTTACTCAATATCGATAAAAATATATGTTTATATTTTTATTCGAGACCTAGAAAATGATTTTGGATAAACCAAAGTAATATTTAGACTCTACTTAATAGTAGAAGGTTATGATTAAATTTTGGGTTGAAAATTTAGACGAAACTCGGTCTGTGTTTTCACCAACAGTAAGATTTTACTGATCAGAAAACCTAATTTTGACTCGTGAACGAAATGGTTTAGGTTTATATCGTGTTTGCAACAATATTGTTTTTTTTTTTTTAAAAAAATTCGCATAAAAATAAAATATTATATTTTATACAGGCGAAAACTTCAAAATAACTTGAGTAAAACCTAAGTCGGGTAAACGACGGAGCTAGATACGGAGCTGAGGTGACTGAAGTGACTGATATGACTGACATGATGAGCATTTATGATGATCCTATCCAAGTCATAATGGCACATAAATATCTAAGATATTTTAGGTGATGAAATGACCATTTTGCCCTTGGTTTTCAATGGAATTTACAAGTTTGCCATAAGTGTATTTTGACCAAAATTCCCCCTACGCACACGGCTCCACCCTTCATCCCACCACACTTAGCCATTTTGTTCATTTTCTTCTTCAACCTTAAACACTCTTCTCTCCAAAAAGCTTAGAAAACTCCATGGTTGATTCTTGAAGAACATGATCATTTCACTTCATTTCTTCATCAAACAAGAGGTGAACTCTCATTTCATGATCGATCATGTTTTCTTCTTCATTATTTCTCTTGTTTCATATCAAGAACACTAGTTTCCAATTTCTAGGGTTTTTATTCAAAAATTTCTAGAAAATTATAGAAAAATCCTTTTGATATGAAACCAATTTCTATGATCTCTATATTCATTATCCAAGAGCATGAAACAAAAGAAAATTTCTTTCCTATTCTTCTATTGTTGGCCGAATCTCACCCTAGAGGGAGTTAATGAGTTTTGTTTCAATTTTTATTATGTAACACTTGATTTGATCTCTCTAGTACTTCTATTTCCTAAATCCAAGAGATTGGAATCAAATAAAATTTCTAGCCTATTTTACTTGTCATGGCCGAAACCCTAACCTTAAGTGTTACTGTGTTAGAAAGTTTTTGTTCCAATTTTAGATCCATGACAATTGTTTTAGTCTTCCTAATACTCTAGGATCATTGATCCAAAAGCTTGAGAAATTTTGAAACCTCTAGCCTAATTAAATCATGATGGTCGAACCCTAGTCATAGGAATTAGATGGTTTTGTTTCATTTTGTAACTTGTTGTGTTGTTTGTTGTGAAGGATAAGTTGATAGTGATCGTATTGAGTTGTGAGGAGGAACCGGAAAATCGAAAAGACACTTCGAGGAGGATACTGAAACTTCAAGAAGTAAAAGGAGTTTACCTGAGGGGTTTTGATAGCTACATGCTATCTGTGTGTTGTCTGTAATTTGTTCATTGTGTTTTTGGTGGTGCTTGAATTATTTATTTCGTGTTGGTTTATATCGTGTTATGTGATTGATGTGAATTATTATGTTATAACTGTGATGCATGTTAGAACTGTGAAGTATGCTATAACTGTATTGTATGAATTATCTGTTGTTGAGTGATTGACTGAGAAGCCTGATAGTGGTCAGTGCTCAATGTAAATTAAAGATAAAAGCTTGATAAACTTGAAGATTAAATCAAAATGATTTAATTTTGGAAATTTGAAGAAAAAATGAAAAATAATATTTTGATGATGTTTCGGGGAAAGATGAGTCAATGGGTGACAGTAAGAACGAGACTGTGAAAAAATTTCACTGACGTTGGTTTTTCTAAAATAAATTCAAAAATAAAGTAAAAAGTTATTTTAAGTAGTTAAGTTTCAAAAATAATGTGATATTGACGTTGGAAAAAAATTTTGTAACAGAAAAGGCATTTGGGGTTAAAAAGATTTTATTTGCTAAGTAAAGAGTAATTCAGAAAAAAAAAAAAAAAAAACAAATTACGGTGAGACAATGAAAATCAGTTTTATTTCTTTGACCAGAAAACGTGTTGGAATTATTTTTTTTTAAAGATTTGATGTGTTGTCGGAAAAGAGATTTCAACATAGAAGGAATTTGAGAAAAGTTGTATTTCGAGGTGAATCAACGTTTGATAAACGAATTTCAGCGGAAAAGGTTTTTCTGCAAAGGAGTTTTAAGTCAGTGAAAACATTTTCAGAAAATTTTGGATAAGTTTTGGAGTTTTGTTTTGATAAGTTTTTTCACAGAAATAAAACTATGTTAAAAGTGGAAGTTGGTGGACCTAGATAATCGAAAACGTCGAGCTAGTATTCCTAGGAGTAAGTACGTGGACTACGTGTCCTGTACGTGTCGTGGGTTAAAGTCCCAGTTGACACATTTGAAAATTTGTTGTTAATGTGTCATGGGTTAGAGTCCTAGTGGCACAGATGAATCCGTATTCTGTGTGTCGTGGGTTAGAGTCCCAGTTAACACATTTGAATCTATGTTGTGGGTGTCATGGGATAGAGTCCCAGTTGGCATATTTGAATCTGTGTTCGGTGTGTTATGGGTTAGAGTCCCAGTTAACATATTTGAATCTCTGTTGTGTGTGTCGTGGGTTAGAGTCTCAGGTCACACAGTTGAATCTCTATTGTGTGTGTCGGGGATGAGAGTCCCAAGTCACACAGGTGAATCGCTGTTGTGTGTATCGTGGGTAAAGTCCCAAGTCGCACAGTTGAATCTATGTATTGTGTGTCGTGGGTTAGAGTCCCAGTTGGCACATTTGACTTCGTGTCCTATATATTGTGGGTTAAAGTCACAGTTGGCACATGTGACTGCATGTCCTGTGTTGAGATCGTTGAAATTTAGGGATGACTTCGGAATTTTATATTCTGATGTTGTGACTTTGAGAAATGACCTGTTTTCTATAAAGGTCCTGAATGTAGATGTTGATGATATATATATATATATATATATATATATATATATATATATATATATATATATATATTGATGATATTTATTGTATGGAGAAGGAAAGAAATAAAAAATTTCATAACCATTTTCGAGTAGGGTTAAGTATACCAGAAAATTTTATTTTCCAAAAGCAACCAGCCTTTACTTTAATTCTATTTTCCGCAACGAGTTAACCATGTAGCACCCAAGGGAGGGTGTTGCATCTTGCATCAACCTTCTCACTTAAACACAGACATCAACGGCAACACTGTCCCCAAGTTCAAAATATTAATCTCCTTGCTGACCACTAGAACATCCTTATTCTAAGTTTGGAGATTAAGAGAAAGAAGAAGAAAGAGAAAAAAAAGAGAGAGCAAATTAAAAAAAAAAAAGATACAAAAAGGAGAGATAATAAAAGGGAAATGAATTTTTTTTTTGTGTCACATGCCAATTTAATAGTATAGTTAACAGAATTACGATGGCGCTGACAAAAAGGATAATGTTGTTTAACTTTAGAAATTTAACAACAGATCACAACTAATAAGACTTATAGGACCAAGACGAAAAAAAAACAGTGTAAGAATTCGTTACTTTTGTCTTTGTTTTTTTTAAAAAAAATAATAATTTAACAATAATTGTTAACCTAATAGTGGTTGGTCACAATGAAAGTAAATTACGCCCCAAGACAAACTTTACCAGCAAAGTTAGGGTCGAATCCTGGAGTTGTCGTTTTGGGGAGTGCTTTAACTGACTTGATTAGTCTTATAGCTATGCCTGTGAGGACACTCGATCAAAAACCAAAAAATATTACTATTTAGGCCTTTAACAGAAAAGACCTTTAGCAACGTTTCGTTGTGGCCTTTAATAGCGCTTTTAAGTGGTATCCGTTCCCCTGTCATTAAAGTTTCTGATCTAAGACAACACTTCTAAGGTGCTGCCTTAGGTGACATAAGACAACGCTTCTCGACAACGCTTCCTTTAAGAAGTGCTTTCTGTCTTATGTCACTTAAGAGCTGTCTTATGTCACTTAAGACAAGGCTTTTTCAAGGAAGTGTTGTCTTATGGTACATTTAAGACGGGTTCTTCAAGGAAGCGCTATCTTAAGTGTACCATAAGACAGTGCTTCCTTGAAAAAGCGTTGTCTTAGGTGACATAAGACAACACTTTTTCAAAGAAGCGTTGTCTATCCCCTTATTTTATTATTATTAATTACATTGTTTTCTCTAAACCCCCTGCATTTAGCAAAAAAAGTACCATATATACTTACAATAGAAAAGAACCGACTTATATGAACATACTCATTAAACAACTCAACACATGAATAGCATCCAGAAACATATATTGAACAAAATCTAATATAAATATCAAGTTTATTTATACAATCAGCTAGCTAGTTTCGCTGACAAACTAACTATTTACTAATAGTAAGTAGCCTAACCAACTTAGTACAATATTATGGTCTACAATGTATTTAAACAAGAAGGATGAACTACACCAAAACCAACACATGAACCTGCAAATGCCAAAGAGATTACTTAGGCAAACAGACAGGAATCCAATTATATATACAAGCAGCATAACCAGAAATCTAACAATTCAAGACTAAAACAAGTTTAACATGTACCTTTACTTGACATTGTGACACCCTCTACCCCGCATATATTTATAAAGGCATAACATAAACGATTAAAGAAAATAAACACATGCATATTATTCCATAATAGTAAAAACCAAGGTAGAAGATACCACATTATAACAAAACATCTCAACGCGGAAAATAACACAAGTTATAACAAAGGAACACAACATAATTGAAAACATAAACCCAACCCCGATATTACATTATAGAGCTGGTAAAACCAAAATTCGGAAACATCACAGATAAACAAACTAAAACTAGAAATCCTACACTACGAGTAGCGGCTCCTCAGAGTCACTCCTCAACAGGCTGCTCATCGTCCTCTGCATAAAAAAAAGGTAATGCAAAGTAAACAAAATACGGGGAGTAAGAAACATGTATAAAACATAATGGCATGGAAGCAGTTAGCAAGATGAGCATACATCATAACAATAGCATGTTATCACAAGTCAACATATACAACACATTTGTATCATCCATAACAATTCAATCAATGTATGCTATACGGTGCAACACTATCCACTACTCCATTATGCATGTGGATCCAATCTACCTTAGGAAGTCAACTTTGGAGTTACATATACACATTGGATAGCCGAAGCACTTTACTCTAGGAAGCGCCACCACAGGGGCCACATTTACTTGACTTTCGGATGAATCACCGCGGACGGCCAGATCGCCTTACTCTCGGACGACCTCCCCTATGTTGCACATCACCCACTGACATCTTCGATGTATGAATGCATGAGGAACAACACCACACAAACAACAATCACCACCTCCGCTTTGGCCACTAGGCTACCAGAGTTTTATCACCATCAACACTTCGACCACTTGGCATCGAGGCCCCCTTGGCCACTAGGCACCAAGGTTCAACATTAACAACACCTTGACCATTAAGCATCAAGGCCCCCTTAGCCAATAAGCACCAAGGTACAACAACGTGCGGTAAACATCGTTACCGACTTAACCATATTTAACATTTGTATTTAATTATCTTTGTTAAGTCTTCATTGAATTATCTAACTTGTCTTTACTTCGTTTGGTGTATTATTATATCTTGGGAAATGATTGGGGTAGAACACCCATGTTTCTGTCTTCAGCGTTCTGTTCTGAGCAGGGGAGCACGGTCGTACTTCCTCCAGCACGGGCGTGCTGACTTTTAAGTCAAGCACGATCTTGCTGTTTATTGAGCACGGCCGTGCTCGATGGAACATGGCTGTACTGATCTAGGCAGAAAGGGTTAAGAACCCTTGTTAAGCTTCCTAGGGCATTCAAAGATCAATCCTATTGGCTTTTGACTAACCATCAATCATCAGTTTCGTTATTCTCAATTACTCTCCATGTCTTATCATTATTGGGGATTAATTCTTTAATTCTGTTTCATTATTAATGTCCCTAAAACACTCATGAATCAATCCTAGGGTCTTGACTATATCAATAGCATTAACCTTGCCTCTCATTACTATGATTCGAGTCTTATGAACAATTGTGAATTTATCCCTTAATTTCATTCATCATTATTACCGTTTTTTTAATGTCTTATTAACATTAACATTCATCTCAACATTCATAACAAACCAACCAACCCGGTCATGGTATAAACAACATCATCAACCAAGTCATTCATGGCATAGAACATCATCATCAATTATAATAACAATAGGCATGCCAATCATCAACATCATAAACAAGCCTATAACAAAACAACAGTTAAACATATAGCAAGCAATAGGGTGATGGGTTTAACCCTTTATCTTACGCTACCCCCAATGCCTACATGTTCATACTATCCCTTCTCTCCATACCTGGTATGAAGATCTAAGCCCTTTGCCAATCATAAGCAAAACTACTCTTGTTCCATCGAGCGGCTCGACGAACTCCCCAAGCCTAGGTCAAACACAACAGGAATAACCAATTAATCCCAAATCCAAAAACTAGGAAAAGAGATTAAAAGAGGGATTACAACATTACCTTATATGACACTAACAGGCGTGATTCTCTCTTAAACGGACTCAAGAACACCAAGACTTCAAAGGGTTTAAGGGAAGGGAAAGAGGAGAGGTTTCTGTCACACTAGGATTGCCAAAAGTGTCACAATGAGGGTTTGCACCGCAACTCTCATGAAACCCTTTTATTTATAACTCTGATCCCGAGCACGAGGTCGTGCTCGTTTAAGCATGGGCTCTCAACTTTAACGTCACGAATGCACATTTCTGACACTATCGTGCTCCCCTTGAGCACGGCCGTGCTCATGTTCCAGAAAGGGATCTTCCACTTAGCCCTTTATATATATATATATATATATATATATATATATAACATCGCTTAAAGACTTTATACGAAAAACAGGGTGTTACAGACATAATTCATAACAAAATAACGACACCATTCTTCCTTCAGTTCAGTTAATTGATCAACAGAGTATGTGTCGCATTTACAGTCAGGAAAGTATTGCGAAATCAAATTAAATCAAGTTAGCATTACAGTACATTTGAATGGTCAAATATATATAAGAATGAATTATAGTAATTAGAACTGGAATTACATACCGTTGTTGGGATTTGCATTTGTTTTGTACGACGAGAACCTTCATAAACTTGATGACGTAGTACCCACAATCTATGTTGTTTGGTGTGGGCACTGTAAATTCAAATTTAATAAGAAAAAAGTTGTTTTAAATAATTTTTTCCGAAGTTTTGTAAATACCTCTATAAAGATCCATTTAGTCTTTAATTTTTTTTTAGACACATTGGCTTCGCTGTGGGCACGATAAATTTGCCAAGCCCTGAATAAAACAACATCGAAAAACTTCATTTAAGTGCATATTTTGAATCATCACACACATATATACAATTAAAACTAAGCATATACTTACCCATTGAACATATCCAACGTTGCTCCACGTTCATAATAACTATGCTGTAAGGGGTCTAGGTAGTACACAATGTCTTCGATGAGATTGATCACCAACAAAACCCAGTATCTCCTACAAAAATTGAGTTAACAAATCCTATGCAGATAATCACATCAGTACATCATCAACAATGCATGGTTATTGTCATATATACAAATTTTAGGTTTATTGTACTTA
Source organism: Echinosophora koreensis (assembly GCA_035048595.1). Classification (NCBI taxonomy): domain Eukaryota; kingdom Viridiplantae; phylum Streptophyta; class Magnoliopsida; order Fabales; family Fabaceae; genus Echinosophora; species Echinosophora koreensis. The sequence goes on along the minus strand of JAPCYP010000058.1, from coordinate 1,813,746 downwards.
CCTGAAAATTTTCATCTTCCGTGCGTTTCTTACAAACTCTGTCCATTCATCCACTTTTATAATTGATTCATATGTTTGTGGAGGTTCCTATAAGACATTTCTGTCATCATTTCTTAAATACCATGTTGCCAATTTACTTCTAATAGCTCGGTGTAGTTTTACGACTGCCTGAAGTACGTATTTCTCTTGGGAAACATCAATATTAATGTCATCTACAAAACAATATAAACAAAAATGTCAATATATAATTGGAGTTGTATTAAGAAACAATATAACTAACCAATGTTAACTACCTGTACATCACGCCGGACGTCTGCTTTGAGAGCGTCCAAAGCAGGATCCTTCCAATTATCTATGGTAATTGGGACCATCTTCCGGACTACGGTCCCAATGTAGCTCTTTAAGCGGGTGCCATCATCACCAATTGGTTGCCTCTTGGCCTTCCATATAACCTAATAAAAATGTAACATGTATGTATGTATGTCTCTCTCTATATATATATAGACAACAAACAATATAATGAATCATGCAATTAGATTAACAATTACATTACCTCAGGTTTTTTTTTCCTTTACTCCTATCATAGATGAATTTCTTCATAATGAGTTACCAAGTGAGCCCTTTCCAAATAATTTTATACAGCAGTAACAACTATAAACTCTCACACTGAATGCAACCACTCTCCTATTTTCTTTTAGGCCAAACGAAATTAGTAGTTGTGCACGCAGGTTTTTGAATTGAAGAGGGGGGGAGGAGAGAGAGACGGGTGAGGGACTTACCAGGGATAGGCCGTGAGGGAGATGAATGGTGTAGAGAGAGCGCTAGGGCATGACAGAGAGGGACACAAATGATGGAATTGCGGAGAGAGCATTAGGGGTTTCTCTCTGAGTGTGAGTGGCGTATGCAGAATGAGTGTGAGTGGGATGGAACTAAAATGTGTTTTAATTTAGGAATGGGCTATGACAGTGCTTCTTTAAGGAAGCGCTGTCTTAGGTGTGACATACGACACCGCTTCCTTCAGGAAGTGCTATCTTTTCCTACTGCATGAATTTTTATAGCGCTTCCTCAAGGAAGCGATGACTTAGTTCACACATAAGACAACGCTTCCTTAAGAAAGCGCTATTAAAAGTCTCTGCCTCATTTTTTATAGTGTTTTAGCTTGGAAGCGTTGTAAAAGGCAGGCTATTAAAAGTCTAATTTGTTGTAGTGTTACTCCTTATATTTAATTCAAATAAATAAGGTTATAAGGATCAGTAAAAAAAATGCCGTTTTGGTACTCTAAATGGATTTCAAAGCCAATCTCTGTTTGGCTAAATATTCCTGATGATGTGTGCTTTTCTCTTAAAGCCATTGTCCAGGATTTCATTGATAATAATGCTTGGTCAGTCCCTGAATCTTTTGTAGCTAAATTCCCAGCAATTTATGATGAAATTGTGCATACTGTTATTCCAGCTGAGCCAACAGAAGATCAACTAGTCTGGACATTCACACAGGATGGTTGTCTGAGTTTTAAGGATGCATACACATTCTTGAACACGAGCAGTCAAGTCATTTCTTGGGGCAAACATATTTGGAATGCACAATTCCTCCTTCTAAATCCTTTGTTCTATAGAGACTGCTTCAGAATAAGTTACCTATAGATGATAATCTGCAACTTAGGGGTTGTACATTGGCCTCAGTTTGCAGTTTATGTGGATCTAAGGAGGAATCATATTCTCATTTATTTCTTTATTGTAATTATGCTGCTGCTATTTGGTGTTGGTTTGGAGATATTTTGCAATTCAGCATTGATCAGACAAGTGTTTTATCATTTTTGGAAATATGTGACAGGTTTAATAATGGTCAGATTAAGGATGTTATACTAATTTCCATTGTTCACATCTTCTGGTACATGTGGTATGCTAGAAACCAAACAAAGTTCAATGACAAATTTTTAAATGTCAGAAGAGTAATTCATCTCATTTCTGCTGGTATTGCTCTGACAGGAAATGTTTCTAAGGGTAAAGCTTCCCTTTCAATTGGTGACTTTCGAAAGCAATTTTCAATTGCAATTCACCCTACTAAAGCTCCTTTGATTATTCAAGTTGATTAGCATAAACCTCTTTGTGGTTGGATCAAAGTGAACTCCAATGGTGCCTCTAGAGGACATCCAAGCCTAGCTGCTTGAGGTGGGATATATAGAGACTCCAGTGGGGCAATTCTTGGTTGTTTTGCTGAGTTTATTGGAATCACTTCTTCTTTTAAAGCTGAATTATTAGCAGCCATGAAATCCATTGAATTAGCTTCTCAAAAGGGATGGATGAGGCTTTGGCTAGAATGTGATTCAATGCTAGTGGTTGAAGCCTTTAAGAATGTTGCTCTAGTTCCTTGGGTGTTAAGAAACAGGTGGTGAAATTACTTGCTCCTGACTAAGCAAATGCATCTTGGTGTGTCTCACATTTTTCGGGAAGGAAATACATATGCAGAAAAGTTTGCAAATTATGGTATTAGTAGTCATTGTTTCATTTTGTGCGATTTAGCACCGAGTTTTATTTTAAAAGACTTTAATAGTAATAGATTTAGTCTTCCTTTCTTTAGATTTAAATGATTCTTTATTTCTTCAAGGGTTTTGGTTTGGTCCCCCCATGGTTTTGTATTCTTTTTCTATTTTTAATAAATTTAGGCGTGCTGCAAATGATTGGTAAGTTTTGAGGTGCCAACCTAGTTGGGATCTATCTTCTTACAGTGATGCTTTTGCATGCCTTATTCCATTAAAAAAAAAATAACAAACATAAAAAAATCAGATTAAAAATAATTGCATATGCAATCACAAAATTAAGATTTCATGTGTAGGAGTTAGTGCGTGTTCGGGAAAGGTGAATTTTTTTCATTTCAGTTGTTTTTTATCCCCAAAAAGCTTTTTTCAAAATAATCTAAAATGCTTGACACTTTGCTTAAATTTCTATATAAAAAAAATTGTTTTATATCATCTAGTTTGTTTTAGCTTAAGATTGTTGTGATTTAATTATTTTTCATTCTCAAAACTCTCTCTCCTGTTTACCCCTACAAAACTAACTCATAAAGATATATTATTAAATTATACAATTAAATTCATATCTTTTTTCATAATTTATTATATAAAAATAATTTTTTTTCACCACCCAAACGAAATAGGTTATCTTAAAATCACTTTTCAGCAAATAGACCCAAACAAAAATAGATTATAATTATAATCGATTATCACAATAAACAATTATACAAAAATCGATTATCAGCATAACTTTTTTTTTCAACTTTCTCGAACACGCTCCTAATGTATAATTTAATTTAACCTACTATTTAGTATTTACATTAGATTTAGGTAAAAAAAAATGAAATTTAAATAGCATAGCAACATTAATTAACAAGAAAAAAAAAGTGAAAATATATCTCTGATGGGAGAGGCTCCTTTGATCGCTAGTGTCTTATCAATCCTCTACTCTCTATTTTGCTTTTGTTATATGATGCTATTATACTATCTTATCATTATAAATTTCTTTCTCTTAGGTGTAATATTTAGAGGACTCCACCAGTTCTTTCACATCATCTCTCCTCATTCACTCACTCCTAATGAATACCCTTTACAGCTTTTGAAGTACATTATTAAACCCTCCTCCATTGGACTTTGAACAAACAAAGAAACCTGTGTAACTCTTCTATTACCACTCTCTTCCACTTCTTTTCCTCTTTTATACCAAACAAAATAGATACAACAAAAGAAACATAGATCTCACTCCTTCTTCTCACTCTACTTCAGTTCACTTACCACTCCAAACTAACCATCATCATAAGCTTTAGAGTTTAGACATATAGCTTCAATATTTTTCTTTTTTCTTATTACTTCTTCCCTCTCTTCGCTTGAAAGAGAGAGAAAGAGAAGTAAACCCCAAAGAAAAGAGAGAGAGAGAGAACAAACAGAGAGAGTGAGGTATGGACTATGGAGGGAACATGTTTTGTCTTGGTAATAGAGACCAAAATGGTAACAACAATAGTAACAACAACAGTTTTGGTTGGGATTCATGGGAAATCACTAATTCTACGAGTTCTAGGTTGATCAATAATGCATTCAACACCACAGCGGCGGAGAACTCCGCCGCACACGGCCACGAGGCTGCAGGTCTAGCAAACGCTCTCATGTTCCTTCCTCAACCCCACAACAACGGTGGCGGAGTACATCAGCATCGCCGCCACCAGAAGGCGCAACCATACGGCGGAGATGGGTCGTCGCAGGTGCACCTGGACCCGCATCTGATGTGCTTGAAGCTTGGGAAGAGGCATTACTTCGAGGACGCTAGTGGTGCTGATCCTCTCGGTGGTGGTGGCGGGTTGGCGTTGGCGGATAAGAGAGGGAAAGGGTACTGTGGTGGTAGCGGCGGTGGAGGTGGGAAGACGGCGGCGGCTTCGTTGACGGCGACGGTGCCGAGATGTCAGGTGGAGGGGTGCCACGTGGCGCTGTCGAACGCGAAGGACTATCACCGGAGGCACAAAGTTTGTGAGATGCATTCCAAGGCACCAAAAGTTGTGGTGTTAGGGTTGGAGCAGAGATTCTGTCAGCAGTGTAGCAGGTGAGTCTATCATAATTTATCTTAAAATTAATTCATATAATCACGTGAAAATTTATGAGAAAAAGAGCATAATTAATCTTGATTAATTCATATAATCAAGCACAATTAATGTTGATTAATTCATATTCATATTATTAAAATTTGTTGTTTTAACATTTTTAATAGAGTTTATAATTGGTATATACTGGGAACCTATTTATAATATGTAAAGTATTTTCAAATATATCAACGTATATTTGGTTTCTCGCTTAATTGGTAACATGAAAATCAGTTAATTTAGAAGTCTTGGTTTGAAGTTTGTAGCATAGTAAGAGAACTTTTCTTCTTTCTAGCTAATGTTTTTAATAAAAATCTGCTCCGATCTAATTGTTTTTTTTGCAAACGAATTAAGAGTACAATCTTCACCATTCATTTTTAGTTTTGAATTTTTACAAAAGTGCAAAATGACTTTATAACTAACGTTAGTCCAAAATTTGTCACAAATTATAACGTGTTAATCATGTGAAACATGTCATTGGCATGTGGCAATTTTTTCAAATTTCAGACAGGTGTTAATCGGAGGATTATTTTGCATATGTAGAAAGTGACGTTTGATGCACGATTTTTTATGTTAACTATTTTTTTTTTATTAATTAAATAATTTAATTCTTGTGTAAACTTTAATTTAATATATGATAGACACACAACATATTATAAATTTCAACTGATTTGCTAACATTTGGTAAAAAAAAACTGATTTGCTAACATTTAATTTAAAAAAATGTTATATGGAAGTTTATAAAGTTTATAATATTAATTTCTAAAAGATAATAATTTAAATAAGATGTTATAGTAAATAATTAGTATTTGAATTAATTTTAAAAAGATAACAATTCAAATAAAGTCTGGCTGCAAATAATTAGTATCTGAACTTATTTTGAAAAGGTGACAATTTTGAATAAGATATCAAAGGAAATATTAATTAGAAATCTTTGTCAAGAAAAGAAAAGGAATTGAATGGAAATAAGTAAACAAATATGCTGGTGTAGGTGAAGTCAAGATGACTAATCGTTTTGAAAATTCAAAATAGAATAGATATTCAAGAGAGTGACTGATGTTCAAAAGGGAGTATACAAAACCTAATTCAATTATAATGAAAATTCTTGAAATTAGTATTAGAGAATTAGTAGTAAATAATTGTATTAGTAGATTTGAAATCAGTTGAAAGTTAGGGATAGACAATCAGTATTAAAAATTCGGAAAATAATACTACACAATTAGTAGAGAATATAAAAATTAATATTATCCTCAAATACGGTGCGTTTCAAAAAAAAATTAATATTATTAATTAGAAGTAATAGCCTGAAAAGAAAAAGAATTAGATGAAAACAATAAGCATATTAGGTAATTATTGTAATGATGTGGCACAGTTGGTAGATAACTGGGCCCTTTAAGCATGTAGTTAGGGGTTCGATTCCTGACTCATGCGTATGGAAGAACATATGTATGTTGGGAGAGGTCAACCCCTTAAATGGATCTCAGTACCTCAAGGGATTAGTCTCTGGCTCCCGACCGGAGGTTACCCGGGTTCACCCAAAAAAAAGAAGGTAATTATTGTAATTAATTAGTATTTTTAGAAATGTATTTAAAAAATAAATAAAAGACTTAATTGTACTTTTTCAACCCTCATTTTTAAGACATTTAATTTAATCCTTTTATTTTTGAAATGTTGTAATGTTCGTCCCTTCATCAAGTTGTCATCCAAAACCTAATGGAAGTGGCTGAGGTTGCATATGTTTTGCCATGTGGCATACTCATTTGGCAACTTATAATATAAAAATAATAAAAATTATTAAATAATATACAAATTATTATAATAATACTAGCCTAATGTCAACCACCAATCTGTGGGGTGGTCGGCCTGAGGTTGGCCGGTGATGGTGGTCGGTCAATGGCACTGGTCAATCGACCAATGGTGAAAGTAGATTTGGTATGTTTTTATTATTATATTATATTATTATTTATTTTAATTTTTTGTTGTTGCCATCTATATACACATGTTAATGGTGATCGACATGTGGCAAAACATGCGTCATCTCAGCAGCTTTGGTTAGTTTTTGGATGACAATTTGACAGAGGGAAGAAGATTGTAACGTTTCAAAAATGGGAGGACTAAATGTCATAAAAAAATGTGGGAACAAAAGTTCGCGCAAGTGAAAAAATTGAGACGAGAAATGTAATTAAATCTAAATAAAATATAATGAAAAATTGCTTAAAAAGTAGGTGATGCTAAGTAGTGCACTAAGTAGGAGGAAAATTGTGGAGAATGACTTTTTTTGGTGGGAACCTTCCGTAATTAGGGTCTTTGGCTCCTTAGTGGGTCCACGGAGTATCCCATAAACTTAGATCCTTTAGACCCGCTATGAGACTAATCTCCGCTCGAGTGCTTAGTCACAGTAAAGGTTCTTCGCCTCTCCCCAAAGATGTGTGCTATAGGATTTGAACTCAAGTCCTCCCCTTACAAACTCAGTCTGCGCAACCAATTGAGTCACATCCATTGGATATTGTGGAGAATGACTTATGTTTAGGGTTGAGGGCCCTAACTTATATATCCGGGTTGATTATGCACAATCTATTTGCATAGATGAAATAAAATTTGATTCTATTTTCATAAATATATGATTCTCTTTTACACATATAAAATACATAGCCAAATAAAATATAAAAACTTTATCAGCTCCAACAGTTAGTCTAGATAAATAATTGTATTAGTTTATTTGAAATTAGTAGTAAACAATTAGCTGATTAGTTCGTATAGATAATTTTAAGTGAAAATACTAGAAACACTACATAGTGTAATAACTCTCAATTAATTAATAGTATAAATAATTTTTTGACTTTGGTCTGTCTTAATAATTCTAGTATACATGTCATATACATGGAAACAATTGACCTCCAAATGAATTAGTAGATTTGAAATTAGTAGATAATTAGTAGACAATTTAGTAGTAAAAATTTTAAAATTAGTATTAGATAATCAGTTCGCAATCTTGAAATTAGAAACAGTAATTAAAAATATTTGTCATGAAAAGGAAATGAATTATATGAAAAATAAGTAAGTGGATTTGGTGATTTTAGCAATTACTTGAGGTAATTATAGTAATTATTTTAATTATAATAATTAGTATTTATCCTGAAAAGGAAAAGAATTAAATAGAAAAAATAATTAAGTAAATTTGGAAATGTATTTAGAAATGACAGGTGACACATTGAGAAAGAGATTATGCCTTATGGAGAATGAATTATCTTAGAGTGCGTTTGTTATTATTTATTTTGTCAAAAAAATCATTTTTTTAATTGAGTAATCATTTTTGGTTTTGAAAATAATGAGAAGCAGAAAAAAATCATTTTCAGTATTAAAATGAAACATAACTTTCATTAGCTTTTGGAAAAAAAAATCAGTTTTTATAACTAACTACTGTTTAAAAAATTGATTTTTTCGATTATAAACAAACACAAATATCTGCTTCTGCTTTTCTTTAAAATATCTAAAAATAATCACTAAATTATTTTGTATCAAAATCATTTATTTTTTGATCTTAAACAAAAAGGCTCTAAATTAACATGTGGTTGATTTTTACAAAGTTTAAGAGCTAAATTTTACGTTGCGTTAAATTGATGTTTAAATTGTTTTTTTTTCCCCCTCTTTTCTTATTATTTTAAATGATTAGTTTATGTTTAGGATTACTTCCTTAATTACTTGGGATTGTTAAACTGTGATTATGAATGTGAGGATTGGATTTTCTAGGTTTCATGTGGTGTCAGAGTTTGATGATTCAAAGAGGAGTTGTAGGAGGAGACTGGCAGGTCACAATGAACGAAGAAGAAAGAGCTCACACGATCCTGTTGCAAGGAACACATCAGAAGGTAAACGTTATTGGTTAATTCTTGCAGTTGAATGTTTATACAGTTTGCAAAAGGTAAGTTGAAATTTTATGATGATATTGGATGCAGTTTTATTGAATACTCATTGATTGTCTCTCTCATCCTTGCAACATTTTTTTGGAAGGAGAGAATTTGGGAAAAATGAAATAGGAGGAGATAGTATTTTCAGTAATAAAACAAGCTAGTCATAGCACTTCATCACTTCATCTAATGGATTAACATTTTAGAAGATTTGACTTTTTTTTTTTTTTTTTGATAGAATTAGAAGATACTCCCTCTGGTCCTATATATAAGAGGCAAAACCCTAAAACACACAGACCAAGGAAATGCATTGAAATAAGCTATTTGTAATTAATATTCATATAAATTTATAAATTTAACCCTTCAATAATTAATGAACAAACCTACTTGTATTAAAAGTTGCACTGTCTCGTAAATATAAACCCTATTATAAATAAGGGTAAAATTGGAAATGAGTATTTAATATTTATCAAAATACATGTATGTCTCTTATATTTTGGATAAAAAAAAAGTAGTCATTTGCCTCTTATAATAAGGACCGGAGGGAGTATGACTTTGATATGGTGTTAATTAAGACTACTCTAGACCAACTCATTATGAGTTCTTAATTACACCAAAGCCTCTTATAAAGTTGATCTCTTTAACCAATAAGGATTTGGTATCCCATTTTGGTGTATCACGATCTGCCCACATCACGAGGATTTGATATGGACTTATGCGATAGCTATTATGTTAACCATTTGGAGCCGCACCTTCAGACCTCTTGAGTGAATTAAGATGTTAGCTATATAACAAAACTACAGCTGATGAAACTCTTGTTCTTTTGCTTGTTTTTCAAATAATTCTTTCTGTTTCTCAGAATGTGCTCTTGGTGTTCTGTTCGTCATCTGCCCAACTGTAGAACTCAGACAAGTAATATGGTACCTCTTATATGTAAGCTTTGTGATTCAAACATTTACACCATTACAAGTATTAGGGGAGTCCAAAACATTGGGATCAGAACCCTTGTAATGGTGTAAAATTACATAATTGAGTTAGGTTAGGTGAAAAATTACATAATTGAGTTTGACACCATATTTTGACTCAAAATCTTAAACTAATGACCCACTTAGCCTTCAACTTGTCAATTTCTTTTCAACATGAGAATCTTCTTTATCTATATCTTACTATATCTTACTCACATGTGAATTCCCAACAATAATTACATTATGAAGCAAACATACTAACAAGGGATTGCACGCATAGATGTAAGTGAACCGCACTTAGGGAAGGACAAGGTTTGCACCTGCGAGGGCCTAACCATATTACTTTGTAATCAAAGGGATCATGTCACAGTCAAACAGTGTTGAGGAGTATACCTTGAAAACTAAAAACTAAACATAAAATAATTATGGTTTTAATTGAAGCTTTAGTGTCTATATTTTAATTTCTTGTTTTATTGAACTTTTGTTCTGATGGTTGAAGATTTTCCCTACTTGTCATGAGCAGGGTGTGCTCCTCTCTCTTCTGTCATCTAGGAGCGACTCCTGGCTTGCTCCTGCTGATCTCTCCATAAGATGTAGTGCAGCATTACGCGAATTAATAGCAGAAAACCGTGCTGCGCTCATGGCTAGGCAGATTGTTCCAGAAAAAGATCACTGGCATTTACACCATGCAGTGGAAGACTTCAAGATGATCCAACCTGAGTCCAATCATTTCCCCCAGTTTCATCAGACACAGTAATGGTTCTATGGCAAGTAGCTTTAGAAATAGTTTTTTTTTTAAAGTGGGTTTGCCTTTAAATAAGTAAGGATATATCTATTCTTAGATTATTATTTAGTGTGTTGAAATCTCTGTACACTTTATTAAATCAAGGGTGAATATATCTTTACTTACTCACTTTAAAGACAAACTTATTTTGGAAGAATCTCATTCGTAGTGTGGAATCTAGCTAGTGCAGGCTCCAAACTTGGCCAAGAAGTTAGAGAAACAAGAATTAAGAGTGTAGACATTTGTGGAATGCTTAAGGAGAGGCATTGTTTCTCTCAAGTTTTCAAATCTTTAATTTGCTAAAAATATAGTGTAGAACTGTTTTCCGAGGTGAGGCTGCTAGCATGACTAGTTAGGGTAAAATAAATTGTAAAGGTTTACATTTGCATATCTAACTGTAGGCCTGTAGCTAAGTATCAGTGCAATGTTTTTATTTTATATTGAATTCAAATTCAACCAGTTGAAAATTGTATTGAATAATTGGGTTATGTTTGGCTTGTATTACAACTTTAGTCGACGTTAACGAAGGGAATCCAGAAGCTTTAACTTTTGTTGAACTTCATAGGGAACAAAAGCATCCAGCATGACTGTAATTAATTGAGTATCGTTATAACTTGTTTGATGTCCCAAAAAAAACGTAGGTTGCTTGTTCTGAGAAGTGATTTGCATGGATATGGACAAGCAAAAGCTTGTTCTGCCTTGTTAAATTCTTGTTGATTCCATAATTAACATAATGTTATAGGTGACTCGCGACTTGGTTACAGTTCGCCAGAAGTTATTTGTGGACAGTCAGTGTTTGGGAACTCTGAAAAGCGTAACAGTTTTTTTTTTTTTTCCAAAAAAAAGTTGAATATAATAAAATTAGAAAAATATCGGGTTTTAGATAATTTGAAACTTTCAAGTTTATTTAAAAAAATTGTTCGATTATTTAAAGTCAATTACATTTTTACTATTTCATTTTTGTAGAATTAACTATAAATAAATAATCCGTAAAAAAAAACTATAGACAAATATTAATAATCTATACAAATAATTTTATACCTCTTTCTGTATAAAAACAATTTGTTTTACAAAAATCAGACAAAAAAATAATTATGTATCTTAAAATTGTCTTTTAGAAAATATATTCAAATATAAAACTAATTTTGGGATTTTTTTAACAAGTGTATTTAGGAACAACTGCAAAAAATAGATTATTTCAATAATTGATTATTGTAATAATTGATTATTGATTATAATCATAATCAATTTTTGTTTGGGTATGTTTGCTGAAAAGAAATTTTAAGATGATATGTTTCGTTTGGATGATAGAAAAACCACTTTTAATTATTAAATTACAAAAAAAGATATGAAGTTGTTTGTATAGAACAATAATATTTTCTTGATATATAGTTAGTTATATATGGGTAAAATAGGAAAATGTGATTGGTTTCAAAATAATTTAGAACTTTTTTCAAATAAGTTCAAACTTTTAGTTTTTATGCAAACCCTTTTTTTTTACCAAAAAATAGTTTTTTATATTTTAAGCTAATTTGCCGAACACATTAAATTATTTATAAAATAGTATTTTAGGGGGGAACAACTTAAATGGAAACAATCCTGAAATAACCAAAGTGAACACAAGAAGGGGGGTTGAATTGTGTTTACCAACTTTTTCGGTTACTTTAAAAAGTTTTTCGCAGGCACAGCAAGCAGAGTTTAGATAAGAGAAAGTTAGACGAGTGACACGTCTAATATTTAAAACAGAATGACACACACAAACAGAGAAGGTTCAAAATAGAGTTTGATAATCACAGTGTTAACTCCCCAAGTTAAAAGCTAGAACAGAAATAATACTTTAAGTAAATTAAAAGATAAAGGGAGTAGAGATATCACTCAAGAGATTTATACTGGTTCACACCAAAATCCACAGGGCTACGTCCAGTTTCTTGGCAGTACCAAGTTTCCACTTTAACTGAGTAAATTACAGTACAAGTATTCTTTGCACACCTAGCCTCTTCAGGCTCAACACTCAAACAAGTATTCTTTTCTCACCTAGCCTCTTCAGGCTCAAAACAGTAAAGGATAAAAGGTTTTGTGTAGTTAATACAACTTGCAAATCTTTCAGATCCCACTCAGAGTGAAATAAAAATGAAGTATGAAAGACTGCGAATTTATATCAAATGATTGAATGTATATTCAATGAAGGAATGAAGAAGTAAATGAAGTGAGTAAATGCTTCTGTGCAGAGTTCTTTTGATATTCAACTTCTTGGCTTCATCTTCATTGTTTGAACTATTTAAAGACTTCAATCAAGAGATCCGTTTTGACATAACTTCAGAAAGTGTTTACTTCTGACTTGAGCTTTCTGAGACACCATTTAATGCCAAAGAGTCGTTCTGAATATTCATTAAATGCTTGGAAACGTTGAGCTTTGACAAGGGTGTCCAAGAGTACACTTTAGACTGAGCAGCTGTTCTATCAGAGTATATGGCAGTAGGCTTCTTTGTACTTGTTGTAGAGAGCTTTCCTCTTTTAGTGCAACATCAGTTCACTTTCTAGAAAGCACTTTTACTTTGTACTAAAATAGGCAAAAGGTTACTGCAGAGGTGCAGAGATTGCGTGTTTTATTCCTTAAAACCTTGAGACAACGTTCTTTATTCTTTGTCCTTTGAGCTATTGTCCAGAGGTCTTCGAGATCCAAAAAGGATGGCATATAATTTGAATAAGGTGACTTGGACTTGATTTCTGACATACTGACTTGGTATCAGTAATGAGAGTTTTTAGACGGGTGAAAGTCATCTAAAAATTAGACGGGTGATGATCATTCAAACATTAGACGGGTGCTGGCATGTTCCAAAGTTAGACGGGTGATCAACTGAGCCAAACTTAGAGGCATGCTTCTTGCCACGTCATCACGTGAACTTAGTCTTCCTTGAGCGTTGACGATCTTTGACTAACTTTTAGACGAGTGGAAACTTAGATGAGTCAGTAGTGAGCTTCTACTAAAAAGTAGACGGGTCAAAAAATTAGACGAGTGACCTCAAGTCTATTTTCCTGCACACTTATCAAATATATCAGTAATTTCATTTGGTTCAACACTATCATACTTGAACTATTTGGAATCATCAAAACTTAGAGAATTTACACATTGCATGTGTTTTAGACTTATGAATTCTCAACATTCTCCCCCTTTTTGATGATGACAAATATCTTTTCTGATTTTATTGAACATAAAAAAGAAACAGTAGAAATTTCTAAACAGATATAGTTGATCAGAGTATGTTATGCTCCCCCTTAGTTTATGCACTAAGTAAAGGCAAATATCAGAGCAAAACATGATATTAGAGAGAATAACATATAAAATCATGAAAATTTATATTTTCTCCCCCTTTTGGCATCAATCAAAGAGATAAACAATAAGGAGTATAAATTGCCAAAAGAAATCAAAAGAAAAACTCATTTCATTTAACCTAGGTCAAGAAGGGTTACAAGTGATAGACATCACTGACTTAGCACACTGCATGACTCAAGAAAGAAATGAAAAAAAGATTCCTAAAAACTAAGAACTAGGGCCTCCTTGGCTTTTGAAGAAAGCTTCCATCATCTGCTGCATTGCTTGCTGCTGAGCTAACATCTGAGCTTGAAATGCAGTCTGTTGAGCAATTGCCTCATCCTGTCTTTGAATGACAGTCTGCAAACTTGTAGCCATTTCATCATGTCTCTGATGTGCAGCAGGATCATATGCAACAACTGGAGAAGTAGTATCTGTTGTGGCCAGAGAAGTTCCAGAAGTTGATGGAGGAGGAGGACAAAGAGGAGGGGTAGGAGGAACTCTTCAACAGAAATATCATCCTAAGGGTGAGGATCTAGAAAGATATTGGTTGACAGAGTGGTTACAAAATCATTATTGAGATAGAATTCCTCTAGAAAGGCATGAATTCTGTCATGATGTAGAGGAGAATCTATGACAGAGAGAAGAAACTCATAAGATCTCCTAATGAGATTTATGTGTGTGAAAGGGGCAGTTTCAGGGAAGTTTAAAACAAAGAAAGGGAAAATCATGAAGAAATGAGGGAGAAAGTATATGGAGGGTGAAAAGGAGTAGAGAGCATAGGCTTGCTACCTCTGGTGGGAATGTCTGCCTTCTCTTCTTCTATCAACCCAGAACTGGAGCCACCTTTATAGAACATCCTCTCTCTGAATTTAAGCTTCTGATCATTTCTCTTGATAAGAGAGAATTTCTGATCCAATGGCAAGGATATTGTCTTCTGCTTTCCTTTCAGAACCATGGAGTTAGACATTACTCTTATTCCATTATAGGGCTTCATGAAGATGTGAGGGTTGAATAGCCATTTTCCTACAGGCTTCTGTGACCTTTCCAGCCTCACAATCTGTCTTTCAGCTTCCAAAGAGGCAATATGTCCAATGTCTTGCCATCAATATAAGAGGGACATGATTCATCTGTGACAGAGAAGGGGGTGGTTCTGGAGGATAGGTGGTAGGGAGGTATAGTGGCTAAGGGGATAGGGTTATGTCTGGTTTCAGAGAATAAGTCTGGAAAGATTGTTCTTAGAGGCACTTGGCACTGGTTAGTGATATGGTCAGGGATTGGTGATTTTGGTGAGGGAGGAGGAGTAAGATTGTCAAAATACTCAAAGTCATTGATATCCTCAGTTTGAGGAATATCAGAATGGTGAGATATTTGTGGTGAGGTTGGTACAGGTGAGTGAGTATCAGACATGTGAGGTTCTGATGTAGTAGGGTTAGGTTCAAAAGAGTGATGGTTAGGTGATGTATGTGGTGGAGTTTGAATTTTTGGCGAAGTAGGTGGAGTGGGAATTTTTGGTGATGTAGGTGGTGTTGGAATTTTTGGTGATGGTTGAGGGGATGGTGATCTTTGTGGTGGTGTAGGTGTTCTTTGAGGTGAAGGTTGTGGTGTTGGAGCTGTTGTGGTAGTAGGTTCTGTTTCCTGAGGTGGAGGGGATGAATCCTTCTGAGGTGAAGGTGATGGTGATGGTGATGAAGAGGGAGGTAAGACAAGTTTCCTCTTTGTGACTGTTGTCCTCTTCTTTTTAGGGATCACAGTCTCTTCTGATTGAGACTCCCCCTCAGCTTGTACTGTCCTCTTTCTCTTGAAGACCTTAGTAATCTTAGGTGCAGAAGCAGCAGCTTCCTCAGAGACAAAAGCAGTAGCAGGTTCAACAACCTGAGTGGTCTCTTCAGTCACAGAAGTTTCAGCAGTTGTTTTGGTGACTTTCCTTTTCTTCCTCTGAAGTTGATCCCTGATTTCCTCAGCTGGTTCCTCAACAACTTTAGCTTTAACACCAGGAATGGAAACAGTTGCTTCCATCTGAGCAGAGGCTTCAGCATTGTGACCAAGAGTAGGGGTCAAGTTCATCTTCATCAAAGCTAGGGTCTTTGTTGTAATCTCAGTACAGAGATCAGTAGATACAGCCCTTCTCAAATCCAGTTTGCATGCCCTAAAGATTCTAGTCATAACCATTCCAAAGGGGTAGTCCTTATCTTTTCCTCTTACAGCCTTTTCCATGTGTATGAAAATCAGATCAGTTATGTCTATCTTGATTCTTTGGACAAGATGAAACAGAGCAAACTTTTCTAGCAGGTTGACATGGTTTCTAGACCCAGTCCTAGGCATTACACAGTTTATAAGTAAGACATATAAAAATCTTGCCTTAGGAGTCAGATACTTTGAATCCATGTTACCAGGGTTTGCAGTCCCATAGAGCACCAGATTCACATTGTCTTCCCCTTGATCCTTCATCCAGTCTTTATAATGCCCAGCTCCTTCCCTAGGGCATTTTGTTACTTCAGCGAGTAACTCGTGAGTGATGAAGATGTGATCCTCACCAACATCCCCAGAGATCATGTGGGTAGTAGTATCCTTGGTGATTTTTGCTGTGGTCCAGAAATCCCTAACTAGAGCAGGGAAAACACGTTCTTGCAGTTGAAAGAACGGTAACCATCCGGCATGGTTAAGCTCTGGAAGCACGTCCAAACCCTTGGTTTTGAGTTCATCAAAGTTTGGGACTCTTCCAGGGAGCACTTTCTTCAACTCAGCAATAGATACCTTAGTCTTCTCAGATAGCGTCTCAAGAAGGCTTTTGGGTGCCATTGATTTTTAGAGAAGAGGATTAGGGTTTAACAGAGAAGGTCTCGAGAAGGTGAAGACGAAGAGAGCTTAGAGAAACAGTTTGTGAGTAAGAAATTTTGTGTGGGTAGATTTTGAAAAGACACGGGTTTTTGTTAAAAACGCTTGAGTGCTTTTTACGTTGGGAATAAGGAAAGAGAGTGTTGCCATAAATGACACTCAATCAATTTCAAACAAAAGATAATAAAATATTTAAGAAAAGGAGGGAAAATGCAATGTACATGTGTCTCAGTCAGAATTTAGCACTGAGTGCTTTTAGCCACGTCATTAGACGCTTGGCTAAAATAGACGAGTCAAGTAATCATAGAATATATAGAAAACTAGACAAGTAATTTTTCAGACATATCAGCAAAACATTTATTCAGATACATTATGCATGTTAAGATTTCTTCTAATAAAAACAAATCTATCTTCACTTAAAGGTTTAGTAAAAATGTCCGCCCACTGATAATCAGTGTTTACAAACTTAATTTCAAAAATACCTTTTTGAACATAGTCTCTAATGAAATGATGCTTTATCTCTATGTGCTTTGCTCTAGAATGCTGTATTGGATTTTTAGACAGATTAATAGCACTAGTATTATCACACCAAACAGGTATATTATGCTCAATCATTGAATAATCTTCAAGTTGATATTTTACCCAAAGTAGTTGTGAACAACAACTAGCTGCAGATATATATTTAGCTTCAGCAGTTGATAGAGCAATGGTGCTTTGCCTTTTGCTTGACCAAGAGATCATATTTGCTCCAATGAAGTGGCATCCTCCACTGGTGCTTTTTCTATCAATTCTGTCTCCAGCAAAATCAGCATCATAAAATCCAGCTAACCTGAAATCTTCAGATTTCTTATATAATAGACCAAGGTTAGTGGTGCCAATTAAATATCTGAAAATTCTTTTGACAGCCTTATAATGAGATTCCTTAGGATCTGATTGAAATCTAGCACAGAGACAGACACTGAATTGAATATCAGGTCTGCTGGCAGTTAAATATAGCAGAGATCCAATCATACCTCGGTAGATAGTTTGATCTACCTTTTTACCTTCCTCGTCCTTGTTTAGAACAACTGTTGGATGCATAGGAGTACTCATAGGCTTTGAATTTTCCATTTTATACTTTTTCAGAAGCTCCTTGGTGTACTTCTGTTGATGGATATAGATTCCATCATTTGACTGTTTTAATTGAAGACCAAGGAAGAACTTCAATTCTCCCATCATGCTCATCTCAAATTCATTCTGCATCAACTCAGAGAACTCTTTGCAGAGCTTTTCATTAGTAGCACCAAATATAATATCATCAACATAGACCTGTACTACTATGAAGTCTTTTCTTGAGCATTTCTTGAAAAGTGTAGTGTCTACTTTTCCTCTAATGAAGTTATTTTCCATTAGATATGTGCTTAATCTATCATACCAAGCTCTAGGAGCTTGTTTAAGTCCATACAAAGCTTTCTTAAGCTTATAGACATGGTGAGGATTCTCAGAGTCCTCAAATCCAGGAGGTTGCTTAACATAAACTTCCTCCTCAATTATTCCATTTAGAAATTCACTTTTAACATCCATTTGATAAAGAGTTATATCATGTTGTGCAGCATATGACATGAGAATCCTAATTGCTTCTAATCTAGCTACAGGAGCAAAAGTTTCAGTGAAATCAATACCTTCCTGTTGATTGTAGCCTTGAGCAACTAGTCTTGCCTTGTTCTTACCACTTTTCCATCTTCATCTAATTTATTTCTAAACACCCATCTGGTTCCAATAATGGTTTTCTCTTTGGGTTTAGAAACTAGTGTCCAGACATCATTCCTTTTGAACTGATTTAGCTCTTCTTGCATGGCTAGAATCCAGCTTTCATCTTGCAGAGCTTCTTCAATCTTTTTAGGTTCCAAGTCTGATATGAAAGCCATGTTGTTATTTTCATTGAAAGCAGATCTGGTTCTAACTCCTTGAGATGGACTTCCAATGATGAGATCTTCTGGATGATAGGTCTTGAATTTCCAATCCTTCTTCAGAGTCTGAGTTTCAGACTTATCAGCATTAGTCTGTATTTCAGACACATCTACTTTTGACTTGTCTGAAGATTCTTCTACTGCAGGATTAAGTTCAATACCTGCAACATCATCCTCTAGATCTGATAGTTCCCTATCAGCCTTCAAACCATCATTAAACTTTACATGAATTGATTCTTCTACAACAGAGGTTCTAGAATTAAAAATTCTAAAAGCTTTAGACATTTCAGAATAACCAATAAATATTCCTTTATCTACTTTAGAGTCAAATTTACCAAGATGATCTTTTGTGTTGAGAATATAACATTCACAACCAAATGCATGAAAATATGATATGTTAGGTTTTCTGTCTTTCCACAATTCATAAGAGGTCTTATTTAGAATAGGCCTAATCAGTATTCTGTTTTGTACATAACAAGCAGTGTTAATGGCTTCTGCCCAGAAGTACTTAGGAAGATTATTTTCATTAAGCATTGTTCTTCCCATCTCTTGAAGAGATCTGTTCTTTCTCTCAACTACTCCATTTTGCTGTGGAGTTCTAGGTGCAGAGAAATTGTGAGAAATACCATTTTCCTCACAGAACAGTTTGAACTGCTCATTTTCAAATTCTCCTCCATGGTCACTTCTTATAGCAGAGATACAAAAGCCTTGCTCATTTTGTACTCTTTTACTGAATACTGAAAATGCCTTATAAGATTCATCCTTGTGGGTTAAGAAGAGTACCCATGTAAATCTAGAATAGTCATCAACTATGACAAAACCATATTTCTTTCCACCTAGGCTAGCTACACTGACTGGTCCAAACAGATCCATGTGTAACAATTGCAAAGGTCTAGAGGATGTGACTTCTTTCTTGGATTTGAAACTTGATTTTACTTGTTTACCTCTTTGACATGCATCACACAAAATATCTTTCTTAAAAGAAATGTCAGGCAATCCTCTCACAAGGTTATGCTTTTTCAATTTAGAAATTTGTTTCATACTAACATGTCCTAATTTCTTATGCCACAGCCATTTTTCATCCTCTTTAGACATAAAGCATGTTACACTTTGATCTGAAAGTTCAGTCATGTCAATCTTATACAGATTGTTTTGCCTTTTGGCAGAAAAGAGGGTTTTTCCACTACATTCATTGACTATGCATGCATCCTTAGAAAAAGATACAGAAAATCCATTGTCACATAATTGACTTATGCTAAGCAGATTATGTTTTAATCCTTTCACAAATAAGACATCATGAATAATAGGTAAGGGAGGTTTACCACCAATTTTACCTAAACCAACAACTTTTCCTTTCTGGTTGCCACCAAAAGTTACATGTCCACCTTTCTTAGGTTGGAGGTCTAGGATCATAGACCTTTCGCCTGTCATGTGTCGCGAGCATCCACTGTCCAGATACCATGACAGGTGTTTGCTTTGTGTTGTTGAGAATGTCTGCAACAGGAATGATCATGACCTTAGGTACCCATATTTTCTTGGGTCCTTTTTTGTTAGTGTGAGAAGTCTGTGAAGACTTCCTTCTCTTTTTGTGAATACACTTGGACATAATATGTCCAGCTTTTCCACAGTAGGAACATATAGATCTATTTGAGCTATCTAATATAGATTTAACAGCTATATTTGAAAACTTTGTTAATCCTTTATGATGTTCTTGATTGGAATATCCTATACCTTATTTGTTAAGGGAGTGCCTCTGACTTCCTAAGAGTTTAGTCAGATTATCTCTACCATTAACAAACTTGGCAAGATCTGAGGTGAGCTCTTCTACTTTCTGTTGAAGTTTAGTTACTTCTTCAGATGGTAGAGTTTCAACTAAGATCTCAACTTCAGACTTTTCAGTCTTAAGTTTACTATTCTCTTCAGCTATCTTCTCACACTCTAGAGATTTCTGTGTATACTCATTTGAGAGTTTAGCATACTGTCTCTTGAGGGATCTGAAAGCTTTAGATATATAGTTGGATTCTTCCAATAGTTCATCATAGGCATCATTCAATTTTTCAAGTTCAGAGTGTACCTCAGTTTCTGATTCTGAATCTGTATCAGCCATAAGACAGAGGTTTGCTTCAAGCTCCTCTCCTTCACTTTCAGTGGAGCTTTCATCAAGATCTTCCCAAGTAGCCATCATTCCTTTCTTCTTTTTGTTGAAGAATTTCTTGGAAGATTGCTTTTTGAGTTGAGGGCATTCTTCCTTGATGTGACCAGGCTTTTTGCATTCATAACATACAATGACATTTCTGTCATTAGATCCACTATCCTTGTTGTGCTTGTCTTTGTTGAAGCGCCTGAAGGTTTTTGTCTTTTCTGAAGTTTCTTTTCTTCCACAGCTTCTTCATTTTTCTGGTGAAAAGAGACAGTTCATCATCTTCATCATCAGAGTCATCCTCATTTGATTCTTCAGATTCTTCTGAAGATTCACCTACTTTGAGAGCTTTTGAACTTGTTCCCTTGGATGACTTCTTGTCAGCTTTGAGTGCAATGGACTTGTTTTTCTTTCCATTGTTCTCTTCAATCAGTTCTTGTTCATGAATCTGAAGAGTGCCAAGAAGCTCATCAAGCTTCATTGTTGTTAAATCCTTGGCCTGAGACACAGCAGTTACAAGTGGTCTCCATTGTTTTGGAAGACTTCTGAGAATCTTTTGAATGTGTTCCTCAGTCTTGTAAATTTTTCCCAGAGATTTCAATCCATTGGTTATGGTTTGAAACCTTCCATACATTTGGCCAATAGTTTCACCTTCCTCCATTTTAAACAACTCATACTTTCTAACAAGCATGCTGACTTTGGTTTCTTTGACTTTGCTAGTTCCTTCATGAGCAATAGCTAGTGAGTCCCACATTTCTTTTGCAGACTCACAAGCACAGACTTTTTCAAATTCTTCTCTGCTCAAAGCACACATGATTTCATATCTAGCTTTGGCATTCAGCTGCCACTTTGTTCTTTGATCAGTGGTCATGTTTGCTTTAGGAATTTCATCTCCTTTGTCATCTTTAGGAACAAAAGGACCTTCATCAATGATATCCCAAAGATCAGAATTAGTGGATTGTAAAAACCACTTCATCTTTTCTTTCCAGTAGATGTAGTCCTCTCCATTGAAGAAAGGAGGTCTCGACATTGAGGATCCTTCTCCAGCATGGTTCTTGCTTCCACTGGTTTCTCTTGCCATTTCCAAGATCTTTTCCTCTACACTATTAAGTGCTCAACCCAGAGGCTGAGCTCTGATACCAACTGAAATAACCAAAGTGAACACAAGAAGGGGGGTTGAATTGTGTTTACCAACTTTTTCGGTTACTTTAAAAGGTTTTTCGCAGGCACAGCAAGCAGAGTTTAGATAAGAGAAAGTTAGACGAGTGACACGTCTAATATTTAAAACAGAATGGCACACACAAACAGAGAAGGTTCAAAATAGAGTTTGATAATCACAGTGTTAACTCCCCAAGTTAAAAGCTAGAACAGAAATAATACTTTAAGTAAATTAAAAGATAAAGGGAGTAGAGATATCACTCAAGAGATTTATACTGGTTCACCCCAAAATCCACAGGGCTACGTCCAGTTTCTTGGCAGCACCAAGTTTCCACTATAACTGAGTAAATTACAGTACAAGTATTATTTGCACACCTAGCCTCTTCAGGCTCAACACTCAAACAAGTATTCTTTTCTCACCTAGCCTCTTCAGGCTCAAAACAGTAAAGGATAAAAGGTTTTCTGTAGTTAATACAACTTGCAAATCTTTCAGATCACACTCAGAGAGTGAAATAAAAATGAAGTATGAAAGACTGCGAATTTATATCAAATGATTGAATGTATATTCAATGAAGGAATGAAGAAGTTAATGAAGTGAGTAAATGCTTCTGTGCAGAGTTCTTTTGATATTCAACTTCTTGGCTTCATCTTCATTGTTTGAACTATTTAAAGACTTCAATCAAGAGATCCGTTTTGACACAGCTTCAGAAAGTGTTTACTTCTGACTTGAGCTTTCTGAGACACCATTTAATGCCAAAGAGTCGTTCTGAATATTCATTAAATGCTTGGAAACGTTGAGCTTTGACAAGGGTGTCCAAGAGTACACTTTAGACTGAGCAGCTGTTCTATCAGAGTATATGGCAGTAGGCTTCTTTGTACTTGTTGTAGAGAGCTTTCCTCTTTTAGTGCAACATCAGTTCACTTTCTAGAAAGCACTTTTACTTTGTACTAAAATAGGCAAAAGGTTACTGCAGAGGTGCAGAGATTGCGTGTTTTATTCCTTAAAACCTTGAGACAACGTTCTTTATTCTTTGTCCTTTGAGCTATTGTCCAGAGGTCTTCGAGATCCAAAAAGGATGGCATATAATTTGAATAAGGTGACTTGGACTTGATTTCTGACATACTGACTTGGTATCACTAATGAGAGTTTTTAGACGGGTGAAAGTCATCCAAAAATTAGACGGGTGATGATCATTCAAACATTAGACGGGTGCTGGCGTGTTCCAAAGTTAGACGGGTGATCAACTGAGCCAAACTTAGACGCATGCTTCTTGCCACGTCATCACGTGAACTTAGTCTTCCTTGAGCGTTGACGATCTTTGACTAACTTTTAGACGAGTGGAAACTTAGACGAGTCATTAGTGAGCTTCTACTAAAAAGTAGACGGGTCAAAAAATTAGACGAGTGACCTCAAGTCTATTTTCCTGCACACTTATCAAATATATCAGTAATTTCATTTGGTTCAACACTATCATACTTGAACTATTTGGAATCATCAAAACTTAGAGAATTTACACATTGAATGTGTTTTAGACTTATGAGTTCTCAACAAATCCATCTGTCACAAATACCCACTTAATTGTGATAAAACGGGTGGCTAGGGATAAAATATATTGAGACCTTTAACATAGTTTTATTGGGGAATCGGAGGTGGAGAAAATTAAATGAACCTGGAGCATTATGGTGTAAGGTGCTACAATCTAGGTATGGGGGGATATTACTTGCAGAATGGTAGCCAGGGAGGGAGATATTTTTTAAGAAGGAGTCTATGACACCCGGGGCTGACGAGGGCGGGGAGTGGTCGCCGGTGCAAGAAGGCACGGACAATGAGCGGCTCCTGGCATACTTTTAGGCTGATGCATCTGGTCTAAATTCTGGATGATTTTAGGGTTGTATGTATGCATCTGGATGCTTCTGTGTGTGTATCTATGAATTTTAGCAGGTACATATGTGTGTGCAGTACCTGAAAGCAAACCAATTAAAAAAAAACACGTGTAACAACGGTTCTCGATATAACCGTTGTTACAAGTTAACTTGTAATGGTAATTCTTAATACAACTGCTGTTACAAGTTAACTTGTAACATGCTTTGATCAGTCAATCCGTTATTTATAAAGGTGGGTTTCCAAAGAATCGATGTTACAGGTTAACTTGTAACAAGGGTTGGAAAACTGATGTTACAAGTTAAACTTGTAACATCGGCTAGAATAATGTTGCCTTACAGTCAATTTTAACCGACGTTAAAAATGCTTCCTGCAATAGTGATAGTGACAAGAGCTAATCATAGAAGAAGAGGAATCCTTAGTGTGGAAAGTGACATTAGATGTGTATTAAGAAACAATCTAATGTATTAAGAAACAATGTGAAGGAGTCCATTGGGCATTTGTGTTTTTACTTGCAGGTTTATGATATATGGGTTCGGTGGTATGGTTGGATTTGCTAGCTACCCAAAGATTGTAAAGCTCACTTTTTTCAACATGTTGGGTATCAACTACGAAAGAAGGCTAATGAGTTGTGTGTTTTAGTATGGTTTACAGTTATTTGGACAATATGGTTGCATAGGAATGATAAAATCTCCAGGGATGGTGTCTTGGATATTAAATCTGTTGTTGAATTGATAAAAGTTCGGTCTTGGAGTTGGATTGATTATAGCAAAGATAGGGTTAGCCAAACATATACCGGGGCTTAAAGCAAATTTTGAATGAAACCTTTTTAAAACTAATAAAAATATTATTATATTTAATATTTATTTATTTTTTGTAATTTTTTAAATATTTTAAAATCTAAATATTATGGTTGATATGAATATTTGTTGCGTGTACATGCAACCATGCTTAAGAGAAGGGCAAAAAATACATTGCAAATTTAACTCATGTTCCACGCTTTTTTGCATTAAGAAAAAAATCAACAAATTAAAGATAGACTTCCAGATAACAAGACAAGAGAAATACATACAACCTTCAATCTTCACGAATCTCAAGGATACACTTTATTTAATAAGGATAATAAATGAATGTTTACGCACTCAAAGAAAAATCAATTCCTTCAATTATAAATTAATTAATTATACATATAGTCAGTGGTTCGATTCCTGGCTCATGCATATGAAAGAGTATTCGTTGGGAGAGGCCAACCCCTAATGAATCTTAATACCTTGAGGGATTAGTCTCTGGCTCCCAGCCGGAGAATACTCGAGTTCACCAAAAAAAATTAATTAATTACACATCTTGTAGTTTGAGATTTTTTTGAGGCCTAAAATCCCTGGAAAATTTGAGTCTTCTCAAGGGGACCTAAAGCTGTTACTTTAGTGGCATCAGTGTCTGGCCCTGGGCAAAGACTAATAGAGCTTATTTATTGTATTTTGAGTGATATATGAATCCTAGAGAATGTACCTAATCTGGATTTAAATATAAGCAAAATTCAATCAATCCAACTTTATTTAATTATAGTATTTCAAAAATTAAGAAAATTAATCAATCCAACAAATTCTTAATTTTTTTACATAAATCTAGACGATTAACTAACTTTCTTAATAAGTATGAAAATTCATTAATTTTGCTTATAATTGAGTCTGGAGATAGTATTCAAGAATGTACTTTGGTGTAACGGTCGTAATACTCCTTGTACTCCTTATTTAATAATATTATTTGGCTTTCCATTAATAAATATATATATATATATATATATATATATATATATATATATATATATATATATATTATTTATCTTTACCCGTTCTATACCTCGTTTACACTCCTCATCCCACACTCTTCTTGTCTTATTTTTTATCAACCAATTATGTTTTGGTTTGAGTAACATTCAAAAATTAACTGCAGCACTTGAGGTATATTAACCGTGCATCTTTGCAATGTTAGGAGCCTTCGCAGGGTTATACACGACGTCAAACATTGCGGAAAGCAAACACTGAAAATACTCAATAATCATTTACACGTAATCCGCCGACAGACAAAGCACGTTTATTGAAATCTCTTCAAACATAGCTTGTCATATTTCATTCCTAAAATTGCATGTGTACCGAAGCCACACTAATAAAGTTGCTACTCACAATAGAAGTAAACTGTTTCCTAGATGAATTTTACCTACAATTAATCAAGGTTTCGAATTCTAAAATCGGTACTTTAAGAAAGATTTTACCTAATTACCACCCCTGACTTGAGGGTTACTCTCACAATTTTGTCCGTGGGATATCCGGTCAAAGACCAATCCAATTCATGCACTTTGAGTATTTTTGAAGTTTTTCTAAAAAAGTCACAACACTACAATTGAGTCAGAAACTTCCGTAATGGTATTTTCTCATTAATTATTTGCTTTATGCTTATCTTTGAGGAAAAAAACAAATTGACGATAAGATAAATTGACTAGATAACAGCTAGCATTGTATTTATCATCTGTGAACGGTATGAATATCCAACTTAATTAAGTACAAAGCTTTCGTACGTGGTCAAAAATCCTTCTCACATGACCATCAATAATCTGCCTTAGAGTTTAATTATTGCTTATAATTTTTTTTTTCTTTTACAACTGCATTAAGCAAAAGCAAGCTTGGGTTGATGGCGATGGCGATATCTATCGTTTCTCGTTTCTCTTTCATTCCTTAAAATCTACAGTAAAATTACAGACCCAATGAAATTGCTATGTGGCCCACCATGACTTTCTAGGAAGGAGGCTTCAGTACGAATATCATTCATCAAGAATAGCAACAAAATAAGCATGACTCATTATAAAAGCCTTCCATATTACGAAATCATTACATCTTTATGGTACAAAAGATAAAGAATAAATGCGACGTGATTATCTCGAGTCAAATTAGTAATAGTGTTTGTGGATCATTGAATCAATTTGCAAATATGTTTTTAGCATGCATGCTACGCAATTGTTGGAAACTCGTTTCCCTGTCCCACGTTATTGAAGCGTGTGCATGGCTAAATCCAAATCCTTTCTCCTTGCATTTTGTTCTTCATATATATGTTCTCTTCCAGCTGTCTAAGTTTGTGTTTTCGTTATTAATAGAATATCATTATATGCACTACAAAAAAAAAAAAAACATATGATTTAGCGTTCAAATTTAGCAACCGACAAATAATTGATCATTGTTAACAACCAGCTTATCGACGAATGACAAAATAATTGTGAAACTTTCTTTATTAATGACTAAATTAGCAACTAAACCTTTTGGAAGCAAGTATATTGGTTGCTAAATCAGTTGCAAATCAAGAAAACCAAAAATCAACTACATAGACTACTTAGTGGCCAATCTAATTCGTCGCTAAGGTTGTGTTTGGATGGGGTATTTTCAAAATTCTAAGGAATTTGAAATACAAGGCAATTCAATTACTTCAATTAAATTACTTTCATTTTGAAAATACTTTGTTTGGATAGGGTAATTCAAATACCTTGTATTTTAAATTCTTTGTTAGGATAGAGCATTTCAATTACCTTCAATTACATTTTTTTTTTAATATTCATTAAAAAAATTGGGATTTCAATGGTCCGGGACCGGTTTGTCCAGGAGCCAGCCCCCCCCCCCCCCCCCCCCCCCACACCGGGTGTCGGGGATCAGCGCCCCCCCACTGGTTTGTCCGGGTACCGGGGCTCCTGCACCGGGTGTCCGGGGACCTGCGCCCCCCACTAGGTGTCCTAGGGCCGTCGCCCCCCCCCCCCCCAACCACCCCCAACCGGTTGTCAGGGGGCCAGTGCCCCCCCCTCCCTCACCGAGTGTCCAAGGGGTCGCGGTGGTGCGGGGACCGGGCCGGGTCTGGGGTGTCTGGGTTGTTCGGGGACCGGCATAGGTGGTAGATGTCACATGAGTAAGGAGAGGGAATTTCAAAATACAACCTTTTTAGGAGGTATTTCAAATTCCTCAAATTTACCTTAAACAAAATACCCCCATAAAATCCCTTGATTTCTAAAATCCTTCATATTTAATACCCCAACAAAGTATTTTAGAGTGAAGTATTTTAATTACCCTCTTAAAATACTTCACCCTCTACAAATACATCATCCAAACATACCCTAAGAGTAATTTACTCTTTTTTTTTTTTTGCTTTTGGCGATTGAGGTAGTTAGCATTTTAATGGTCGATAATAAGTGATCCCTAAATCAATCACCATCCTTTAAATAAAAATTTCAAATATATTAGACTTCAATATTAACGACTGATATATGTTCAATTGCTGATATGCAGGAGTGAAAAATTTAAATGAGGGAAGTAGTGACCGATTAGCCTAGCGATTTTGTCAATCACTACATTAATTTGTTCACAAATTGAGATCATTTTAGGGATTAGGTTCATATTCAAATTGAGATCCTTGTAACATGTTGTATAACATCAATTTCATATTCCTTAAACAGGATCTAAATCTAAAAATTCATATTGATCCACTCTTAAGGAGTGGCACGGAGTCGTGGAGAAAAGTTAAAGCATGGCCTTTTTCCGTTGTCAATGGATATAAATTCACATAGCATGGAGTGATTGCATGAAAACTTCTAATTATGGTGTTTGTGTACAAGGCATCGAGACTTTATGTTTTTGGAGACATTTTTTAGTGGATATCACCACTTAAACCCAACTTTTGACCTTGTTTTGACCTTAAAAAGTCTTTTTTTCTCTTATTAGTTGATTCATTTTATTTTGTTGGATTTGAGTTTTTTTTTTTCTTTTTTGAATTGTTGGTATTTTAGTCTTATTTGTTGATGTTTTGATTGTAGGTTTCTGGAGAAGCAAGAATAATCTCAACATGACGAGGAAGAGTAAGTTTATTACATGTCATGTCTTGATGGACATCATGGGTAAATAAGTGTCAGTAAGATAAGGGTATGCAGTACAATTACTGGTAATGTAGTTAGTCAAGTCAGGGAAAGAGGCTTCATACCAAGATGATGAAAATTCATGTGTTTCATGTAATGTTGCACGATGACATTGATGTTTATGATGATAGTCTTGTAGATGTTGGTGGCGGTGGCAAGGAAGTTGATAGAGTATTACTAAATCAATATGATTTGGGCGAAATTATTAAGGATAAATATATTTCAACTTTGTGTAAGGGTGAATTCAATGGTACAAAATCGACTTAGGTACATGGTTTATGTATAAAAATATACTATTATGTTGTTGTGATTCCATTGTATTTTCTATGTTTATTATTTATTATATATACTAGCTATAAATATCATATTTTCTTGCACAAAAATGGCAGACATAACTAGAGAGGTAAAGGGAGAGACAAAGGTCATGGTGAGAAAGCTTCTTCTTCCACAGACTCATCGACTTCTCAGGTATAGTTGTCTCAATAGCAACACATGTAGATGTTGGATCATCACCAGCTACCCTACCCACAGATGCGGCTGCACCATCTTCATGCACACCATCGTTCATTGCATCATAATATCCACTATACAATAGCCCTCCAGTTCCACCATCACGTCCTACACCACCTCCTCCAGCTCAGGACGACGGCGAGGGTGAGGACGATGTCGATGACTAGCAGGATGACCCACCTCCATTTTTTATAATATTTTGTATAATTATTTTATTTCCATATTTACATTTTATTGAACGAATTACATTTGATTAATATAATGTTTGTTTCATTGTTATTCGTGTTACAATTTATATTTATGTAATATTGATTAATTGTTGGTTGCTATTAATAATAACATAAAATTATTCATAATATTAATATAAATATATAATATTAACAATAATTAACATATTAATTAAAAAAAGTCTTCATAATATAATAATATTACTAAAAAAATAAATGTAATAATTTATTTAGATTAAAAAGATAATTTTTTTAAAAAAATATTACACCTTAGCGACCGAATTATAAAGACTGGAAATTTGGTCGTTAAATTGGTTATCAGGCACATGTACAAACAAGATTAGCGACTGCTTTAGTGACAGGATCATCAATCGCTAAAGTGATTACCAAGAACACAGTGACCAACTGAGCAGCGATCGAAACTCTTTAAGGGGTTGATCTTTCCCAACAGATGTTCTTCCATACGCATAAGTCAGGAATTGAACCCCTGACCATATACTTAAGGGGCCAAATTATCTACCAACTATGTCACACCATATTGGTGTGTTCGTGTATGTATTTGTTCATAAGTGAATGTGTTGTTTTACTGGCTGAAACAGAGGCTTCTGGATCTACTGTGTCTCGATTTTTCCAAAAAATAAAAAATAAAAAATTGATATAGATAGTTGGACAAATTAAACTTAAAAAAACCGCAAAAGTCTTGCAGGTTCCTTGTCAATTTGATTTAACACCTGTCTTTCAAAAAAAAAAAAATGATTTAACACATAACCATAGCACTAGTTTGATTCGGATGATGCAAAACATTAATGTTCTTTCTTAAAAACTGAAATGGAATATATTAGTGATATTTTGACGTGACTTAGACCTAGATATGGATAATTGTCCCCTTCTCATGTCTATAGTTTGCGCCATCCATTAAGTGCATGACTTTATCTCTGTTTATGAATAGAGCTGAATCATGTTTATTCTAACTCTTTTTATTAGATTAATTTTAAACTCAAACTTAACCCTGCTAATGACACGCTTACCAAAATAATCCACCCTAAAACGCTAGTTATTATGTACTAGACTCCAATGAGGAGACAGCTTGAGGGTTTGGCATTCCAATACATGTTCCTAGCTAGAAACTGATTAAGATTGATGTCCATTGAGGAGATTATGTTGGTCATATTCATAATCGGTATGATTCCTGCATTTTTCCGGCAAAATTTCTCCAGGGTCAGACAAAAGCATATTAGGTCATATTCATAATTAGGCCTGTAGCCTTACCACCCGTGCTCGACTGCCACAACTTTCTGAGACCCAAACAGGCACTATTTCCGGGAAAATCCAAATAGATGGGCCTGGGTTCCAATTCTTAAATTCTGCTGTTTACCATAATTTACAGCGGTGAAAACTGAAAATGTATATCCTCATAAAGCACACTGCATTCGTGGAAATCCATAATTTGCTACATAGAACTAATGACCAACAAATTATATATAAAAATACCTTTTGGTTTCTCTGAGTATCTCACGCATAAATGCAAAAATTAATCTCTCAAGATATTAGACAACATTGAAGAGCTGCCATCTCCCAATTAAGTTTTCTCCATACACAAAAACCAGTGATCGAATCCATAACCACTTGCTTAAGGGACTCGAACCCGTTACATCAACTACACGTTGGTATGCCGTATGCATACATACGTTTATGTGTACGTGTGTGAAAGGGTAATTGTGTAAATATATATAGATGCTTAAAATGATTCTTATTTTATTATTGACAATAGATTGAAGCTTTGAAATTATAACTAGGAAGTTACAAGTAGAAGTTCACTATATCATTGTTGATCCTTATTCATTGATGCCTCAGTTAATTATTACTTATTAGCCATGCAAATGCAAATTGCTCCACATGCATGCACTACCCACTCGAGAAAAACAATGAGCTTGATATTGAAGACCCTGCACTTTGGTGTGGCCTTTGATGGAAATAATCTGGTGGCGACACCACCGCCACCGACGAGGATGGCTGAGCTCCCGAGTCTGTGGGCGACCCTACAAAATTGCCCAAAGTAAAAAAGTAAAGTTAATTCTTCTTTATCAACATTTACATTATTCTGAAAAAACTAATTTAATATATAACATTTTATCCACTTTTTGCTTGATGCTAAAACCTTATGTACCCAAGCGCAAAATTGTTGCAAATAGCAAAAAAGAAAAGAAAATAATGAATGATAAAACCTTGATTATTCAGCTAAAAAACATGCTCAGCATATATAATAATTTACTTTCAATACTAATTGATTATAGGTATTTCACTATTTGGTACATCTACTATCCAATTAATGGCCGGAAAGGAAAGAAAGATAGAAAAGAAAGGAGAGAAAATGGATGCTTTCTTGTTTTGTAGAGAAGAAAATAATAGAAAGGAAGAAAAATGAGGAGTGGAGTTTCCAGGATCTCACAAAATTCTATCCCTCTCTTGTGAAGCATTGGAAAGGAAAAAAAAATGTGAAGTTCATCAATATTAATATTATTGGTGTCGAAAAAAATAAATATTAATATTATTGATTAAGATACATTTTTATTCTTTTCTTTGATAAAATAAAAAAAATAGAGAAAGGAGGCAAAATCTCATCTTTGCCATTGATATATGATACCCAATTTTTTAATATTGCCAATCAATCAAAAACTTATAATAAGTTGGACTCAATTCAGTCCTACGTTTTACAAGACAAACACAAGTTATTTTAAGTAATCTATTTTTGAGAAAATTGTCCAATCAGTTTTTCATGCTATTCCGAGTCTTGATAGTAGGAAAAGCTTTTTCAAAGTATAATGATGTACATACATTATAGAGAATAAGAGAGAGATAAATTAAGCAAAAGTTGTACTTGCAACTTCATCGAAAGTGGGCTGGCATTTCTGGTTTTCTTGAGTTAGCTGCTGAGTTTTTCTTCTGCGACGATTATGATCTGCCAGTCTCTTCCTGCAGCTACGTTTTCCATTGTCAAACTCCGATAGAAGATGGAACCTGCAATTAATTTAAACTAAGTTAACATATATTCAGAAATAATTAGTTTACTTTAACAATTAACATAATGATAATAATAATTTTATAGGTAATCAAGGATGACATTGATTGAGGGTTTAATTTGATACTACAAAAAATAAAAAAAAATCATCAATACAAGGCAGTGGCACGTTAACTGAAGAAATTGGATGCGAGATGTTGGTGTGTTCAGGACGCCAATGCCCTAGGGATTTCATTTCACCATGTACTGGTGCATACTCATTGCACCAAAAGTACCATCCTCCCAAATCCCAAGGGCACTTTCGTCTTTCTAGCCATCCTTGATCCATCCATTCTGGGAAAGCAGCAACACTATGCTGTGCTGCCTCCGATTTTTTATCATTACAACTCCAATTGTAGGAGCATGTACTAGTTTGAATTGTGAAAAAAGTTATGTAAAAGATTAATTGTTTATTCATTGCCTAAAAAAAACAAAAAAACAAAATTGTTCATACTATAAAAACAACTTCAATTATGAAATGAGTATCGAATTCAAAGAATATTTTATAAATAAATAAAGCAACACTTAAATTATCAAACGAGTGTTGAATTGAACAACTTATATATTTATATTTTGCATCTTAAATCTTACAAAAAGAATCAAAATAGAAAAAATGCTCTTTAATGTAAAAAGTTTTCAAGAAAATAGTTAAGAAAAATCAAAATATATGTGTAAACCAATGAGACATTCTGAAATTTTTAAGAAAAAAGTTATTAAAGAAGAAAACAAACTAGAAAATTTGATTTATGCAATTGTGTCTTCAATCGGTAACTTGCACTACCATATAACCAAAGGCAAAAACATATAAAAGGAATAAACGAGAGGGGAATTTCTTTCGGACGGAAATGCCCTAGGGATCACTCAGGTTACTAGTAGCCAATCATTGGACTACAAAGCAAGTTCCCAAGGGCATTCTCGTCATCCAAAACGAGACCACCAAGGACGAGTGCAACCTGCTGCACTGCTGGCAAAATCGCTGAGTCAACCCGGCGGCGATGACCGTGGCTGCCTTGGAGTGAAACTCGCACACCTTATGGCGGCGGTGGTAGTGCTTCGCGTCAGAGAGGTCCGCATTGCAGCCCTGAGCCTGGCACCGCGGCGAGTTCGACGACGAGGAAGTTGTCGAGCCCGGTTCAACCATCTTGGACCGGCGGTAAAGCCGGTTCACAAAGTTGTCTTCAGAGGAAGAGAAGTACGTCCGGCCGCCTAGGTTGAGCCCGAGCCCCGAGCCCGCAAAATCCACGGACCGACCGACATCCTCAGACTTAGTCACCAGCATAAGCCCAGGCCCAGGCCGAGGCCCACCGCTGACGGGTGGGAGCGAGTCAAGGGAGAGCATGGATGGGTGTAGTGTGGAGAAGGAGGTGGAAGACGCGCCGGGGAAGGCGCGTGGGTCGAAGAAAGGGTGGTGGTGCTGTTGGGGGTGTGGGTGGTTGAAGTGGTGGTAGTGAGGGAAATCAGTGGTGGTTGTTGTGGTGGTGGTGGGTGTGTGACCACCATGTTGAGGTTGAGATAGAAATTGTTCATGTTCAGGTAGAAAGGTAAAGTTTTGGTCGAAGATTTGCCGGTGGGTTTGATCGGGTTCTGTGGCGGCGCCGCCTTGATTTCCGGTGAACATTATTGTTGATGGGTTCCCCCAGTAGTACTCCAACATATCTCTCTCCCTCTCTCTCAAGTTAGGTAGAGTAAGCAAAGTGAAAGAAAAAAAGAACCAACTATTTTCTTTTTTGGTGTTAGTTTTTGTGATGATAATAACAAGTGTGGGTTTTGAAGAGTCTCTCAAGTCAACTATTGTGGCAGTGTGAAACTCAGTGAAAGAAGTGGGTTTCGGTTTTAAATAACCAAAACCCTAATTTGCGGGCTCTAGCTAATCAAACCTGTAACTGGGTATGCTCTCTCTCTTTCTCTCCCTGCTTCCCACACTTTAATGGCGTGTGCATTGGCAGTGTGCATTGGCTTTCTCTTCCTTACCTTGCTTAATGGGTGTGTTAAAATGATGTCACTTTCACCCTCAATGAAAGCTGAACCCTTTGTCCCCTTTCTTACTCTCTCAAAGTAAAAAGTTGCTGACTTACCCTACTTCTTTCTGTGTAGGTGAGTGAGAGTTAGTGAAACAGTGACTGTGGGGAAAACTTAGTTATGAGGCAGCTTGCTCAGAGAGTGAATGATGGGGATCACTGTAATGCATCATAAGAAATTATTTTATTTATTATTAATTACTAATTACATACTTTACATAGAAATTATTTATTGACTATTTATTGATGTAAGTATGAATGTATTAAGAATTTTAAGTGTGAGTGGGATATGAAGAAGAAAGCCTCATTTCAAAAGAAATTGATAAGTTGAAGGCTATATAATTTAGGGGTGTTCACATATTGGAATAGATTGAATTAATTTTGAGTCAAAAAGTCACTTGATCCAAAGATAGAAACAACATGTGATTTAGATTAGATCGGTTTGCCTCCTTAAAAAAATCTGATCTAATCCAATCAAATCAAATGTGATTTGGATTGAATTGGATAATTCGATTTATATCATACTTTATTTTTTCTTATGTTAAGTATCCTTTCTACTGATTTAATAATGGGTAAAAGATAATTTCATTTAAGTGGGCTTGTTTAGGGTGTCCAACACCTATTTTAACCCCTCTCTATACTAGAACAACAGAACCTTTATGAAAGATAACAATTATTTGCTCATTATTAACCATCATTTGATTTGATGACAAGTGAGAAATTTTTTATAGAATTCTTGATCCATTTTGAGAGTTTGAGAGAAAAATAATTATTGATATTTTTAACACTTTTTTATGTTAAATATTCTTTTATGTTAATTATCTGCATCTACTCTCAGTTATCCTATTGTTTCCCTTGAATCAGCTACAAATAAATATTTGTACCTAATTATTTTTCAAATTGATAAGACATTAACATTTATTCTAAATAATCTCATACATGCCTTTCCAACAAAAATATGAAAGAGAAACATGGTGTTTATTCATAAAAGTGTGAAAAACAATACTTAAGTATAAGTAATACTATAATTTCAAAAATAATAGTATATGTATATAATAGGTCGGTTTGGATTGGATTGATCGGTTTTTACTATGGGATCCAAAAATCCAATGAAAAACAAATAGTTTTTCGATTTTTGATTTTTTTCGATTTGTTCGCTTTTCGGTTTTTCGGTTTGACTTTTGCGATTCGAATTGGTTTGGATCGATTAATAAACATCTTTAGGTTATATAAGTGGAGAAGACTCGCCATATACACATTTACGTTAATGTTTTGGGTCAAGATGTGATGTCAAGTCTACTTATGTAATTCTTCATCTAGTTCATAAAATATTATCACAATCCATGAAATAGGATCCCCTAGTGTCGACGCTCTCTCGTTACCAATGGAATGAATATTTGTGCTTATTTGGTTTAGATTCCGTAGGGTCCAAAATCATGTTTGCTTTCAGTGAAAGTGATTTTATGATTCTGAAGGTGTTTATTTTAAATTTTGCGTCCAATAAAATCAATTTTGGGTAGGGTAAAATTGTTGTTAAGAGAAGTAAGAATTTTTAGCTTTGTCGTTTAGTAGAATTGATTCTAGGTGTCAGATCAACTATATTCTTTATATTTACATTTCAAAAGTAATTTTACTTTATTATCATCAAAACAAAACCAATTCTTCTAAACTCGCTTTTAAAATATTATTACCAAACATAAATCAATTTTTTTAAACTCAATTCTTTTAAAATTAATTCTATCAAAATCTAAAACAAAAAGATCCAAAGTATTTTATTTATATTTTAAAATAGATATACATAATATATAATACAAGTGTGAATAACATGTAAATGTCAATTTCAAATATTAAAAAGTGTCAAATCACATTTACAATCAAACAGAGGGATTTTTAAGATAGTTAGAATAAAAATTAATTATTTTTAAATGATGTGTCAAATTTATGATCGCTTGATAGCGTAAAAAACTCTTTACACGAACAACCTAGGTCAATTAAATCCATAGTATTTACCTTTTCATTGTATTTACCAATTGATATGATGGAAATAAGAAATTTTTGCATATTAAATGTTATCACCATCTTAGGTGTATATCATTAAAAATATAATTAAAATAAAACAACATCATTTACATTCCTGAAGTTATATACTACCTCCGATCCATAAAATAAGAAATAAAATCCTAAAACATACAGACCAAAAAAATGTATTGAAATGAGTTAGTTATAATTAATACTCATATAAATTTCCAAGAACACCTATTCTAATTTTAATTAATATTACGTATTCTGATGGTCTATAATTAATGATAGTAATTAATTTGGGTAATATTGAAAATTAAGATTTAATATGTATGAAAATTGATGCATATTTATTATATTTTAGACAAAAAAGGATTCATTTGTTTATTATATTATGAATCGGAAGTAGTATAATAATAGAAGAATACTAGCTAGTGCTCTAAGGATACTGATTAAGGATTTAAAAAAGAAAATTTATCATTGAATTTGGTGCATTTTATATTTTAAAGAATGATAAACTTAGTTTTTTAATTAATTTTTAATTTTTTAGATTTCTTTAATCAATATCTGCTGGGCATCGATTAACATGAACTATAATAATATATAATGGAAATATTTTAATTTGAAAAGTATGTATGAAAATTCCACTCAAACATTCACTTATTGCGACAAAGACAAATATCGTAGCTGCCTTGCCTGCTGCTTCAATGCCTATTTCTATAGGTCTCATCACTCTGTCTCAGAGCCAGAAAGATAGAGCAAAAGTAGTGGGATTCAGTCATCAGACCTCAGTAGCGCAGCAGTTAGCAGGTAGTATTAGTAATATCAAAGTAAAAATATAACGATGAAAGAAAAACTAATAAGAGATAAATAGAGAAGAGTGATAAAAACTAGGGTATTACTCCGGAACTCATAGAAAACATATGGTTTTGAAACCCTTATTTCGTGGACCAACAGATTGATACCACATATCTAATCATGCCACGTCATTTTAGTGTTGGTTTTGCTATATTTTAAAAAAAAGTTGCACAAGAATCCCTAGACTTTTTCAAAATTGCACGTAAGTTAAGAAACCCCATTCCAAATCTATGGATTCTGGACATCTAATCTCAAGAGCAAGGATTTGGTGTCTTTGGAGTTTGGTGCCTTTGATGATTTTAGGTAAAAATGAGATGAGAGAGATAGGAAAAAATGGAGGGAAGAGATGATAGAGAAAATAAGATATGAGAGAGATAAAGATAAAGGTACCAAAGACACCAAATCCAAAAGTACCAAATCCATTTTCCTAATCTCGACTTTTCTTCCTTTGAACCATCCCACTCTTTGTTTCATAGTTTGTGCCTTCCCCATGCTTAACATAACTACCTATTTCACTCATTGTATTTCACTCATGCCTTCACCAATGCCTGCACCAGAGGATGATGACGAACTTTGCGATGGAAGTGTTACGTAAGGCCGGACGGGAAAAGTATGCAGTTTGGGTATGAATTTGGGAGCAATTACTTTTGAAAATTTCAACCAAAAAATGAAGCAAAAATGACCCACTTCAATCTCCCAATTTACATTAACTATTTTCAAAATTGAGTTGAGACTTCCTTTATATGCTATTATACGACAATTATACTGAAATATCGAAGCAATTAGTTTCATGTATTGAGAGATCTATCAGGGTTTTGTTTGTGGGTCGTAAGACCCGTTTTTCTGCAGACGGGCGAAGAAGAAGAAGTTCCTCACTCCTCAGCGAGCTACGTCATTTGGGACTGTTGTATTTATCTATTTTAAGTTTCTAGTGTATAAATGGGATTTTATTCTTTTTTTTTATCCTGGCAATTGATGTAAGACCAGTAATCAAATTTTTATTTGAAAAAGTTTTTGGATTTATCAATTGTTTATCAGGTAATATTTTGACGTCATGCAAAGTTCCAATTTTTAAAGAGATTATTTCGAAAATTTTCTGAAAATCCTCATTTTTATACAGTTAATCCGTTTTAAATAAAACATAGTGTTACACCAGGTTTTTTTGCCTTTTTTTTTAAATTTTTTAATTTCTAAAAAAAAATATTTTTTAATATTTTCCGGTTCGAACCAAATCAAACCAAACCAATTTTAATTGGTTCGGATATTGTTGTTGACTTTTTAAAGCTTATAATTTTTGTTTTTTTAAATATTTTTAGCCAGGAAAGGTAGCAAATCTACCGTGTTCTTCAAAAAAGTTTAAGGTCGTAAGACTCGAACTAATAATTAGATGAATTTGAAAAACCAAACCAACCAATTAAATTGGTTTGTTTTTTTCCTATTTTGTGTTCGGCTCCGAATTGAACCAAACCCAATGGTCATTAGTTCGATTATTTTGGAACCGAACTAATTACTATATTTTAATATTTATATATATTTTAATATTCAATATATATATATATCACTTTATCAATTGACAACTTTTCTTCTACTGTTCCTGTAACAGTAGAAGGAGTTGCCAACCGAACCGAACCAATTTTGATTGGTTCAGATTTTTTATATTATTTTATTATTAATTTTTTAAAGTTTACAATTTTTTTGTTTTTAAATGTTTTTAGCCAGGAAAGGTACCAAACCCAATAGTCATCGGTTCGGTTATCAGGTTCAAGAATTTTGGAACCGAACTAATTAGTATTTTTTAGTATTTATGTTAATACTTAATATTTATTATATTTAATGATTTTATATTTTAAAATATATTTTAATTTTATATATATTTTAATATTTTCGGGTCCAAACCAAACCCAACTGAACCAAATCAATTTTGATTGGTTCGTATTTTTTATATTATTTTATTATTAATTTTTTAAAGTGTACAATTTTTTTTTATTTTAAATGTTTTTAGCCAGGAAAGGTAGCAAACTATTGCGTTCTTCGGAAAGTTTAGCGGCGTAAACCCAAACGACTAATTCGATGAACCGATCCAATTAAATTGGTTTGTATATTTATATATATTTTAATACTTAATATCTATATCACTTTATCAATTGACAACTTTTCTTCTATTGTTTCTGTAACAGTAGAAGGAGTTGCCAACCGAACAGCTTCATCTTTGATTGATTCGGATTTTTTATATTATTTTATTTTATTGTTAATTTTTTAAAGTTTATAAATTTTTTGTTTTTAAATGTTTGTAGCCGGGAAAAATATCAAACCCAATGGTCATCGGTTCGGTTATCAGGTTCAAGAATTTTGGAACCGAACTAATTACCATATTTTAGTATTTATATATTAATATTTTCAGGTCCAAACCAAACCCAACCCAACCCAACGTAACCAATTTTGATTGGTTCGGATTTTTATACTATTTTATTATTAATTTTTTAAAGTGTACATTTTTTTTGTTTTTAAATGTTTCTTGCCAAGAAAGGTAGCAAACTATTGTGTTCTTCGAAAAGTTTAGCGGCGTAAACCGAACGAATAGTTCGATGAACCGATCCAATTAAATTGGTTTGTATTTTTTTTTGTGTCCGGGTCTGAACCAAATCCAATGGTCATTGGTTCAGTTATCAGGTTCAAGAATTTTGGAACCGAATTAATTATAATATTTATATATATATATATATATATAAATACTTAATATTTAATATATTTAAATATATATTTATATTTAAATATAAATATTATTTATATATTGACATGATCCATAACCTCTTGAAACTTGTGCTAAACGGTAGATAAGTAAATTATAATCATGGTTGAGAATTGATTTTGAAATTATATGATAGATAAAAGAGTGAAATGTTCTCATAAATATAATATGATTTATATTTTAACTCATATTTCAATAAATCTGCATTATATTGCTTTTGGAAAAAAAATCTTATAGGCACTCATGCAGTACCGCACGGGTTATTACACTAGTTTATCTTAATTCAAGGTAAAAGACCGAAGCAATTTGTCTCTTAAATCCAAGTAACGACCAAAGCAATTAGTTCAAGGTAAAAGACTATGTTACCTTGAACCAACAGGAAGCATCAAAGGACCAAAACAATTTGTCTTACTGGAGCTTGTATTGTGTTAAGGAGGAAGAAGAATGAATCCCAGACAAATAAGTGAGTGAGTTATTTGGCAAAAAGAAATGTTGGATCCAAACTAAAAATAATAACCTTGGTTTTACGTGGGTTTGATAGAAATTCTCTAAAAACTAATAAAGGGTTAATATCTCACTGCGGGGCATTAAATTTTTGGACCCACACTCTGTTTTTGGGATAGGCCTACTTTGATCAATGGTTTTTGTTTTTTTTGGTGTACTCATAAATATTTTTGGTGTACACTTTGATTAAAGACTAAAGGCCCAATTTGGTCCCTGAGAAAAACATTCGGGGTCTGAAATAGTCCCTATAAAAAAAAAACTATCCATTTAATCCTTGAGAATGTATTTACCGGGACAGTTTAGTCCATCTGTGGGTTGACCACCTTTGACCGCAGGTTACCATCTGACGTGGCGCACGTTTTTGCTGACCTGTCAGTATCCATTGCTTAAGGGGCTGCCATCATGGAATTTATGATTTTAAAAAATAAAATAAAAAACCCCAATTGCCTGATACCCAAAACGCATGTCGTTCAGGTGAGGGGAACTGAAGGGGTGATCTCTGCCAAACCCTTAAGCTTCATTCTTCGTTCTCATTCACAATCATTCCCGCTCAATTTCGTTCACATTTGCTCTGGACAAAAAAGACCACGCGAAGGAGAAGAAGTGAAAGGGTTCGCGTGAATCAACTAGCTCAAGGGTGGAGAATCGCGTGAATCAATCCGATTTCTGAAGGTAATGTTCCTTTATCTTCCCTAATCTCTGTGCTTTTGTGTTTTTCGTGTTTGAAATGTGGAGAATCGAGTGTTAGGGTTTGGGGTTTGTGTTATTGCTTGTTTTGGCGTTCTCATGCATGGGTGGGTCTGATGTTTCTATTTTTGGGAACGAGGGGTTTAGGGATTAATTGAAAAATGCTTTTTGGAACAAGCTTTTAATGATGCAAACAAACCCCATTGTGGTCCTTTCTTCATTGTTTAAGCATTTTTGGATTGTTGAATGCTTATTTTACATACATCATGTGGTCCCTGTGTCAATGTGTTTGGCATGTGGCATTTGGGTGTCGTATGTGTGGGCCCATATGGTCCCTGCTAGCCTGTAAAGTGGACAAAAATATCCTTCTGCATTGTTTAACTTCATCTGAGTTGTTTGTTTGTTTCTTGTCTGCAGATGATTACGCATATTCGATTCTTCTTTCACCATGGAGGAAAGCTGGTAAGGCAGGATGGGGTACTGAAATACATTGATGGGAGGGTCAACACCATGCCGCCAATTGATGTTGACTTAGTCAACTATTTTGATTTGGTGGTGATGT
This sequence comes from Echinosophora koreensis, assembly GCA_035048595.1. NCBI lineage: Eukaryota > Viridiplantae > Streptophyta > Magnoliopsida > Fabales > Fabaceae > Echinosophora > Echinosophora koreensis. The sequence goes on along the minus strand of JAPCYP010000058.1, from coordinate 1,772,052 downwards.
TCAAGAACTTGGGGTACCATGACTTCAAGGCTATGTGGTGGATGCATCCGGGTCGTAAGGATTTTGTGAATGGATTAAGACCAGTTGAGGGAGACAATGACATCAATCGCATGTGTGAGGTTGCTATGGAGTACAAGGCTGGAGAATACTACACAATGCACTTGTATTTTGAGCATCCGGTTCTAGGTGTGCAAGATGCAGTCTTTGTAGATCCTGATGAGGTGGAGGAGAATGTTCAGGCCAATGGTTCTACACCAATTGAAGCTTCATTCGAGGACTTGGTGACTGATGATGACTATGACAGTGCAGAAGATTCTCCTTATAGGCCTCCTCCAGTGACTGACAGTGATAGTGATGAAGATTATCTAAGGAAGCAGAAAAGAAAAGTGAAGGGGAAGAGGGCAGCAGTGAATGTCTCATCTACTGAAGAAGACAGAAGTGAAGAATCGAGTGTGTCTTTAGATAGTGAGAAGGCTGAAAATAGTGACATCAACTCATTTGAGAAGAATGGTTACCAATCTTACTCTAAGCAGATGAGAACCCCAAACTCTACTGACGACGAGGGCAACTCAAGACCCACATTCCCAGTGTTCAACTCAGATATCTCATTTGGACAGGTTAGGCTACAAGCTGGTATGGAGTTTAAAAACTTGGAGGAGTTTAAGAATGCTGTGAAAGACTACAATATTACACTTGGAAGGCAATTTGTATGGAAGAAGAATGATAAGCAGAGGGCTAGGGCTGTTTGTAAGGTGAAGGAATGTCCATGGGTTGCTTTCTGTTCAGGGAATAGCCTGGACAAGATTTACCAACTGAAGACTCTGGTGGATGATCATACTTGCTGCAGGGTGTTTAAGAATAAGGCTGCCACCAAGAAGTGGGTTGCTAAGAAACTGGAGAAACGATTACTGACACAGCCTGAGCTTAAAAGGAGTCAGGCTTTTGACATTTTCAAGGAGGATTTTGCGGTGCACCTTAATGATAAGAAGCTGTCGAGAGCATTAAAAGCAGCTAGGCTTGCAGTTGAAGGTTCAGAAAAAGATCAATATGGTAGGACATGGGACTATCTAGCTGAAGTGTTGAAAAGCAACCCAGGATCAGCTGCTAGGATGGATGTTTCACCCAGAATGGAAGGGCCCCCACTGTTTGATCGGTTGTATATCTGTTTAGAGGGCTGCAAGTCAGGTTTTAAGGCTGGTTGTAGGCCACTCATTGGCCTAGATGGGTGTTTTTTGAAGGGTTATTATGGTGGTCAGCTGCTGTCAGCTGTTGGGCAAGATGCAAACAACCAGTTTTATGTCATAGCTTATGCTGTAGTGGATGCTGAGACAAAGTATAATTGGAAGTGGTTTCTCACACTTTTGGAAGGGGATATAGGCTGTCACGAGAGATATGGATGGAACTTTATATCAGATCAGCAGAAGGTATGTCTCTAGTTCATGTGAATCTATTTCTGTTTCTGTTTGCCATATTTTGTAGTGTGTTTCTGTCATGTGTAGTGCATGTTAATAGGGACTAATTTGGCTCATGACCATATTTCTGAGGGACTAAATAGGTATCACTTAAAAATTGATAGGGACTAATTTGTCCCACCAATAATGCAGTTAGTATTGAATTATGCCTATTATAACTGTTCCAACATATTCATGCATGCAGGGTTTAGTGCCTGCTCTTAAGGAGGTCATGCCAGGTGCACATCACAGAAACTGTGTGCTGCACATTTGGAAAAACTTTATCAAGCACTGGAAGGACAAGGATCTGCGTGGGTTTGTTTGGGAATGTGCAAAGAGTACAACTGAGGCAGAGTTTAGGGCAACTATGCAGAGACTAAAGGGACTGAATGAAAGGGCATACAACTATCTGAATGCTATTGAGCCAAGTGCATGGGTAAAGGCCTATTATAGTCATTGGCCCAAACTGGATAACATAACAAATAATATGTGTGAGGTTTGGAATAGTAAGATAATCAAGTACAGAGAGAAACCAATTTTGACCATGTTGGAGGAGCTGCGATGTTATTTGATGAGGAGGCATAGTGGCGATATAAGGGTGTTAGGTTCATACAAAGGAAAAATACCACCAGTACAGCAGAAGAAGCTAGAAAAACTGAAGCTTGAGAGCAATAAGTGGACACCTACCTGGACAGGTGACCCGGATAATGAGAAGTTTGAAGTTCAGAGATACGGGTCAAAGGTTGGAATGAGCTTGAGTCAGCAGACATGCACATGCAACCACTGGCAGCTAACTGGCATGCCTTGTGCTCATGCCATAGCAGCTATAGCCTACAAGAATGAGTGTCCTGAGGATTATGTGCATCAGTGGCTGACAATGGAAGCCTTTAATGCAACATATGAGCACTGGATCCACCCAATTCCCAGCAAAGAATTTTGGGCAGAAACTGACCAGCAAAAACCTGAACCACCAAAACTGAAGAGGCCTATTGGTAGGCCAAAGAAGTACAGAAGAAAGGATGCTGCAGCTGAAGAAGCTCCAGGCAGCCAACAAAACAAAGCTAGATAAAGGTATGAAGTCAGGTGCTTTAAATGTGGAGAAGCTGGACATTATGAGAAGACTTGTAAGGGACCAGCTAGACCAGAGGTTGCTAGGAAAAGGCGTCCAAAGAAGCCTAAAGAAACTGCAGCACAAGAAGAGGTGCCATTGACACAATCACAACCTCAGGGAGAAAATGCAACACAGGTAACTTGGTGTACAAAGTGTTAGGTTGTATTCATGTTTAATTTTCTAATGACATTTATTTTGTTTTAGACTCAGGAACCAGTTGAAGGAAACCAGCCACCCATTCAAGGAAGCCATACTACAGATTCTGCAATGCCACAAGAGACTAATTTGTCTCCTCTGAATTTTGTAAGGGACTATTTTGGCTCACTAAACAATTTGATAGGGACCAATTTGGCCCATGATATTTACATGTACAAAATTCCTAACTGGTTTGGTCTGTCTGATTTCAGGAAATGAGTGATCAGAGTATACCACCATTGCCACCAGCTATAAGGCCAACACCAGTCAGGCCACGTGGGACAGTTAGACCACATTTCACTCCACCTCCTTTCACCCCAGGTCCTTCATCAGCAGTGGGAATGCAATCAATACGCCCACCACCACCTCCAGTTAGACCATACAGGGCTCCAAGATATGCTCAGGGTGAGGGAACTGTGTCAAATGAGACATTGGCAGCAGCAAGCAGTGGGACTGCAGAGAGGCTATTCAAGTTCATTCCAACCCCTGGATACAAACCACCACCACCACCACTGCAAGATAATGGCAAGAAGAAGAAATGAAGAGTGAATCTGTTTGCAGAAGGAAGTGAGCAGCCGATTGAATACATGTGGACATTTGGTCCTTTTTTTGAGTCTTCAGTAGTTTACTAGGTTATATGTTGTAGTTATTTATGACAATGTTTTGTAGTTATCAAGTGGTGTTTTATTTATGACAGGGCATATCTTGACAATGACAGGGTCATACTTTTGTTTTTGGTATATTTTGGGTATATGGAATTGGTACATTTTGGGTATATTTTGACAATGACAGGGTATATTTGTAATGAATTGACAATGCATATGAATTAAAAGTACATTTTGGAGTTATTTTGTTGGTATTATTTACCTTTCAACTCCTTTACAACTTTGATTAGCAAAACATAAATTTCCGTTTCATTATAAAAGCCAAAAGGCATGGATTACATAACTTTCCACCAAAATATTACAACCACATAATCACCTAACTTTCCATGAAATTTACACTACTTCCATACATAAAATATCATAACCATAACAACTAAAACCAATACAACCCCTATCACAACTCCCAATGATCTTTGGAGATAAACAACATCGTTGGACATAAGCAACATCTTGACTTGCATTTCATTCATCTTTGCTTTCATCTCACTAATTTCCATCTCCACCTGAGGAATTCGCCCATCTCCCATCTCCATCTCCATCTCCATCTCTTTGAGTCTCTCTTGTTCCATTTGCGCCTCATATACATCCACCCACACAAATGTGCCACAATGTGGTTTCTTCTCCTACAACCAAAACCAGCAACAATAAAGATGAAAGGCCAACAAATATGGACCTAAAGTAAGGGATTCATTACCTTATATAAAGGGCAGCCATAGAAGGGTCTGTTTGGGTTCTTCATTGTTCTTGAAGTGCTGATGACACAGGGTCTCTTACAAATGCAAAGTGGAGGAGGAAACTTCGGGTTTACACTGCTTGAGGAAGCACTCCAACTATAGTCACGGCTGGACACGTTGTTAGAAGCCCAACTCATTTCGATGCTGGTCCAATAATGGAAGGGGGCGAAATAGAAATTAGGGATCCGGTTCGAAATTATGAGGGAAAGGGGGCGCAGTGACGAGGGTAGCAATCAGATAAGGGAAGGAGAAGAAGAAGGTTGACAATGGAGAGGGATTATGTGTCCTAGGGTTTCACACAGTGAAACGTTGAAGGTGGAGGAAGAAGAAGGTAACTAGGGGAGTTGGGAGGACTTGAACGACATGCGTTTTGGGTATCAGGCAATTGGGGTTTTTTATTTTATTTTTTAAAATCATAAATTCCATGATGGCAGCCCCTTAAGCAATGGATACTGATAGGTCAGCAAAAACGTGCGCCACGTCAGATGGTAACCTGCGGTCAAAGGTGGTCAACCCACAGATGGACTAAACTGTCCTGGTAAATACATTCTCAAGGATTAAATGGATAGTTTTTTTTTATAGGGACTATTTCAGACCCGAATGTTTTTCTCAGGGACCAAATTGGGCCTTTAGTCTTGATTAAAAGTATTCTCTCCGATCACTATTATAAATAAAAATTAAATAAAACATATGTATTAAAGAAGTTAATAAATTTCATTTAATTTTGTTAAAAAAATTAGGTTTATTACCTAAATTATCCTTCATCTAAAATTTTAATTTTCATCGTTAAAATACATCTGCATTAAATAGATCCCACTTTCAATAAGGATGAGAGGGAAGATGACCTTTTATATGTCAAGGAGTATTGAAAAATAATGTTAGCATTAAATTGGAAGATGACTCTTTATATTCAGCATTAAATTGGGAATAATGTCAAGGAGTATTGGAAAACATAATTTATATTAAGTGGGAGGTATTTTGAGAATAATAACATTAAATTGGATGGAAATACGAAAAATTTGCTTATATTTTAAACAAAAAAATTTAGGATTTTTTGCTTATAATATTGACCGGAGGGAATAATGATATTTGAACATAAAAATTATGTCTAACACCATATAAAAGTACTTATTCATACTTATTTATTGTTTTCTTCTCTCTCATCATGTATTTCATCACTTCCAAGAAATTTGCAAGTTTTATGGTATATAGACAAAATGTTCAAACTCTGTGTCCAAATATCATTACTCTTGATCAATGGTTCAAGCAACATCAAGAAGATCTGCGTCTTGAATTAACGGGTATATTATAAGGGTATCAAGTTATTTGTTGGGGCACATAAACGAGTTGAGCCAAATCGAGTATCTGAAGCTTAAGTTTGACTTGTAAAAATAATGGATTGTTTAAACTGAGCTCATTTATTTAAACGAACCTAATTAAAAATTGATTTTGTCTTGTTAAAATTAAGAACAAAATTTAAGCTTGACTTATTTTGCTTATTTATAATTTAATTATTTTTTTATTTATGAAAAATTTTCTTACATTCTTTTTTAGTTTATCAATTTAGTATTTAATAAAGATTAATTTTAATATTATATGATAATTTACAAATAGAAATATGTGTTTAACATGAAATATATGAAATTCAAAAATTCTAAATTATTACATTTTTATAATGAGAAATGATATTATGACACCAAAAGTTGACACCAACTTTTGACACCATGGTTAATTCAGTATATTGGTTGGTTAATTAACCAATAGTGTCAAAAGTGAATTAACCAATCAATATACTGAATTAATCATGGTGTCAAAAGTTGGTGTCAATTTTTGGTGTTCCAATATCATTACTCTTTTATAATCCAATATAACTTTTGAGAGTAGAAACTTTATATGGGAAAAATAACTTTCGAAGTGGAAACTTGATTTGGGAATTAATGAATCGTTATAAGTTACGAGAAAATGGAAAAAATGAGTGGGAAACTAAAAACAATTGAAACAATAGTACTTTATTATTTATTTTAAAAATAAATTTATAACCATACATTTTAACTAATAAATAAAAAATTCATAAAAATTTGGCATTAGAAAACTATACAAAAGTGTTTTTATATAAAAAGTAAGATATATATAATTTAATTTTTTATTTTATATATATATATATGAGCTATTTACTCAGGGGCGGAGGGAGAGGGGGACCAAGGGATGCCATGGCCCCCCCTCCCCATGTTGTCATCTTATATTATATTATATTATATATATATATAAAACAATTAACTCTTATAAAAAAATGATTGGCTCAAATTTAATTAAAATATAAGTACAATTTCAAACACTTAAATTACACTTTTTTAGAATTCTAAGATAGATACAATTGTTTACATTAAAAAAAGAAATTGATAAAAATAGACCACATATGATAATAGATGATTTTTTACTCTATGAAATGTCGTGTGTACAATTGAAGAAGTGAATGTTTTAGATATAAATCTATTTGAGTAATTTATATTATATTAAGTTATTATGAAATTTGTATCATATAATTTGTTTTTATATATTAGTTAATTTTTTATGAATTAAAGTAGTATATACTGTCAGTGTAAAAAGATTTACACTGACATCCGCTAACATTTTGACATGTGTGCTTTTATTTTAATAACTATGAGAGAGAAATAACAATTACGCTGATTTGTCAAGATATCATTGGATATTTGCGTAAAAAAAAATTACACTGACACTGTATAAAAATTAATTAAACTTATTTTTTTATTACTATTTCATGTTATGTAAATTAGATTTTGGCCCCCCTCATCGAAATTTTCTGGCTCCGCCCCTGTATTTACTAGTCATTAATGTCGAGCATGTGAGACTTGTGCTTGACTCATTTAAATAATATTCAAGTCCAATATCAAGCTTGATTTTTATTTTATTTTATTAAACAAACGAGCTTGATTGATCATTTAACGAGTCGAGTCAGAATAGTTCACGAATAGCTCGACTCATACACCCCTAGTATCAAGTAAGAAATTAAAATACAGAAACTATTTATAAAATTGTTTCCTAACTATTGTTCCTTTTCATAACAACGTGATACCAAAAAAAAATATTTCATAGAATAATATATTTATTTTTATATAAAAATAATTTTTTATTTATTAAACATTATAAAGAAAAATAAATTTTAAATATTTTATATATATGAGTATATTAGTTTTTAATATAAAGTTTTCATCTTTAGTTTCCAAAATTTGTCTTCATCACTTATCAAAAAAAAATTTGTCTTCATCAATTCATATACAGGAACGTGGATTTTGTGCTTCCTTCGCTGAAACTTCACTTTCTTGTCTCCCGAAACGCGTTTTAAAACATTTTGAGCTTGAAAGGGACTATTTTTACTCTTTAGTGCAAGTGCAACAGTTTAGGTTTTCAGTGTAAATGCATGATTTTTTTTTTTTCAAACAACAAATTTCAACAGTTGTGTTATTTTGACATAAAAAATGATACAATGATGGACAACTGATTAATAATATTCAAAATCGTAGTTAATGATATATTGAACTTGGTTAATAGGTACACCAAAATAGATAACTCATTCAATACCAGAAAAATGGTTATTTTTACGGGTTCGAGCCTGTCGGTATTTATAAGATTACTGACGGTTTTTCCCGTTGGAAACTACATCGGTTAGAATTCCAATAATTACCGACGACCAAGTCCAAAAGCCGTCAAAAAACCTGTCGCAAGCATTGATGCGCTTTGCGCGAAATTAAAAGCACCAAAATATCGACAGACATTTATTGGTACCGGCGGCTTGCTCGTCTGTAATTCGTTGTAGGGTTTTCGACGAATTTATCCGTCGGTAAAATTGACAGCTGGCGTGTACAATTTTGGCTTCGGCCGTCGGTATTTGTTTTTTCACTTACCGATGGCCAAGAAACTGCCCCACTAATGCCTTTCTTGAAACACTCCACCCCCACCCCACCCACACACACACAAACACTTTCCACTTTCACAAACCACCCCCCCCGGTTCGCGCGAACCAGAGCTCCCCCCCCCCACCATTCTAGCGACCGCTCGGCCACCGTCCAGCAACCCAACCACCACCATCGGACCACCAAGTAGGTCCCTTTCACTCTCACTTTCTTTTCCTCTCCGTCTTTCTCTGTTTCCCTTTTTTTGTAATTTTTTCCCTTTTTTTATGAACCACCACCGGACCACCATGCACAACTAGACTGCATTGTATGTCCATCTTTCCTTTTTCTTTCTCTCTATCCTTTTTAAAATTTTTCAGCAACCCCACCACTACCATCGGATCAGCACATACCACTAAACCCATGATTTTTTCACGAATATTTGAAGTCCCATACTTTAATATCTAAATGCATCCCACACTTTGGAGGAACCAAGTCCTTTATATTTATCCTTAGTTAATGTATTCTTGGAGATTTTAGAGATCTTAATTTTATATATATTAATTTTGTTAGGATTCAGGAAACTTGTAAACTAAGGATTGGAGACCAAGGGAGTTTACTTGAAGAGTAAGGGGATTTGATTGTAAATAGAACAATTGACTTAATGTGTGGTGAGACAAAAAGAACAAAGTAACAGAGGTGTTCTTCAAATTACGAGAGCTGAGGTACAAACAACTTTAGACTAGGTGTGGGTTAGGTGTTTTAACTCAATGATTATTCCAGTACGATTTTTTCTCTGTTAGTGAAGTAGTTTATTCTCTATGGTGAACATAGCATATGAATGATCGAACCATGATAAACTAGTGTTGTTGTTCTCCATGCTTATGAACTCCTTTATTTTATTTTTTAAAATTTTTTTTGTGGGCTCACAACTCGTTTATTTTAAGTTTTAACTCCCCTTATGGCACCCGACTAGATGGGTTACCCTATACTTTTTGAACTTATGACTATTCGCCAATTCTTAAGTTGGCATGTAAATTGAATATACTTGCGAATATTTGAATTTAAAATGTAAAACTAACTCGTATGACAAGCTATATGTAGAAAAAAACTCAAAAAAGATCCCAAAAAAAGAATAGATGTACAGTTGTAGCTTATACCATTTCTTCACCGGAATATCATAGTATGATTTGTGTCGTAAAATTAGGTAAAATATCAAATATTTATTTGTCATGGTATATGAATGTTTATGACTCAATTAAACATAAGCATATATGAATATTTACAACTAAACTTAAGGACTAAGTTTTATATTAAAAAAAGGAAATGGAGCCGAATCGTACCTAAGACATAACTGGTTTGGCGTAGTCAAACTGATTTTTTTTAAACATGTTTGGTAAAATCAATGTTAGTTAGCTATAACTAGATCTCATATCCAAACCGTTATTGAAAAAGAACTATTTTTTAAAATAACCCTAAAAAGAAAATATAAGCACCACATTACCACCCTTTCTCAATTATGTACCGAAATGCCCCACTTTTTGAACCTAGTTGGGAAGTTGGCAATGCTAAAGCCGACTTCCCTATGTGTGCCTAGTGAGAAGTTGGCTTTAGCATTGCCGACTTCTCAACTAGGTTTTTTTTTTCGTTTAAATTTTTTCTTATTTATAATTGATTATTGTATTTTTTTAGTTTAATTAATTAGGTTAGTTTAGTTAATTAGTGTGTTAATTATGAGATTAAGAAATTAATTATATAATTAAAACATAAATTTAAGAATTAAAAACATTAGTTAAAAAACATAATTATTTATAATAATCATTATTTAAATTTATTTATTTTTAATTTTTTAATTAATTGGGTTTATTTAGTTAATTAACATGTTAATTAGGAGATTAAGAAATTAAATATATAATTAAAAACATAAATTGAAAAACTAAATACATTAATTACTAATATTAAAAACATAAATTAAAAACATAAAACATACATTAATTAAAACCATAAATTAAAAACCCTAAACGCCATCAATACAGAAAACTAATCCCCAAGGTGGTGTCCAGTTCCACAACGTCTTCAGTGTCTGTTACGTGGCGGAAGTTGTCTGCGTTGCGGGACACTTTCTTGATCATTGTCACCATCGGTTGGCTCGTCTTGCTGCACAAGCTCATTGAAATTTATATTTGATGCTGGTAGCAACGAGTCATAAATTTTTTCGCTGGTATATGGCATTGAAGAACTACCATACTCACTCATGGTGGGGAATGCTGGAATGCCAGACGAGTACATGTTGTCTATGTATCTAGCTCATGACTCCAGTGTTCTCAAGTCTGCACCAAATAAATTGCTAAGCCATTCGGTGTCACTGGAGGTGAAGAATTGTCGACGTTTGCCGATCCGTTGGGGAGGAGGCTCTTCGTGTGTGGTAGGGTAAGCAAATGTTTGACTTGGAGGTTGCTGGGCTTCAAATTTCATGGTGTTGGCTTCTGGGGGGACTTGGCTGTCGTGGTGTGTCATGCCTTGCATGCCGTTGTACGTAGGCACTTGGTGGACTGCACCTGATGTTTCACCAACGTTAGGGTCACGCCCACCCCGTCCACCATGCCGTGGGTCTCGTAGTTGTTGGTGAGTTGACAGGTAAGGCTTTGAATTTTGCCTAAACCACGTTATATACTTCGCCGTTTGAGACAGTCAACCCTGAATAGGTTGCCCTATTACCACGTAATCTCTATGATTCCTCCAGAGTGGGAGATACCCTCTGTGCTTTTCCAACCAATTTGTCGTATGGTTACTCCTCATGTCAATGTTGTGGGCATCATCCATGTCATAAGGTGGTTCGGGTATGTCCTGTAGTATGTCAAATTGGAGCTTTACCCTATTCATTTTTGGTGCCATTCAATCATAGAGAAACAAATCAACATCGTACAGGCACTCCATGATCCTCTGTTCTGGAATGCTTCTGTCGGTAGGTCGTTGTCCTCATAACTTCTATATGGCATCCACAAAAACTGAAAAATTAAGCATGGTTAGTAAAATTAAGCATGATTACAGCAAGCACAAGTGAATATTTTTAGCAGTGACGTTTTTAACCACGTCAGTTCTCATGTGATCCATAGTTGTCCTGTAACCGACAACTGAGTTATGAGGAGTTCCAGTATACTGCATCCTCCATCCGGTCCATCTAGTAAAAAACCAATTTTAAGTGAATCCGATTATTAGCAAATAAAGTAAATTTACCAAACGATTTTTTTTTATTATTCTTTATGCCAGTAGCCATGTCGGATCATGGGTGCACAGTGGTGCAATGAAGGGCATGCGATACCATGCCCAGGACTCTAGCAGCAGTACACAACCACCTATAGAGGAGGCAGCCGATGCGGTTGCACGACACATTTCTCTGTAAAGGCATGTCAAACATGCCGATCCCCAACAGTGGCGGCCAGTTCCCCAAAAATCTCGCAACAAAGGTAAATACATAGGGTGGACTCGGTTGTTTGATTTGTCAGGCATCAAGATCCCCCCGATCAAGCGTAAGATAAATGCTCTATAATGCGCTGCGATATGGAAAAGTAATGCTCCATCTGGAAGAGTTGCAAAGGTTTCTTGCAACCATTTAAGCTTTAATGTAGACCCCTTCATTTGATCTTTTCGAGGCACCGCACCCAATAGTTCGGCACACAGTTTGTCCCAATCAAAATTACTCGAGCCAATAACAGGTGAGCCGCTCACACGCAGTCCCAGTTGGTGCACAAATCTCCCATTGTTATTGTGCATTCACTCACAGGAAGATGAAACGTGTGTGTTTTTGTCCTCCACCTTTAAACCATTGCAGTTATCAAGGCATGGTCAATCCTGCAATGATCGACTTTCGCAGCCATTAAAAACCTGCTTCCGGCAACAACTGTTCAATTTGTTGATCCAGAGGGGACATGGGATGGTGGTGGGATCGGATGAAGTCATCTTCTGGGTTCTGGAAAAAAAAAAGTTAATTGGATAACCGAATAACGCATGTTGGATAATATTAAAGTTAATGATATCAACCATTGGCTATCACTTACCACTTCGTTAATAGTTCCTAATCGATTAACATGTTGTCTTCTGAGTAACAATTGAGGATCCATGGAAATGATTTTGGGTCATGACAAAATCGAAGTTCGGAGCAACTATTGAAGAAATCGGATTCTCTGAAGCGAATGAATTGTTTCTGAGCAAATAAGGCGAGGGCGTTTTATAGAGGAGACAAGAGCTATCTGGTCCTTTCATTTCGTCGGTTCAATCGCAATCGTTCGTTCCTGTTGCAGAAAACGACAAACCGTTTCACATGGGGACTGACGTTCACAGGGGCTCTAACGTGAAATCTCTGACGCTCGCTGACGCGGAGTCTCTGACGTGGAATCATTGGCGACATTGACGCTTGATAAGTTGTTGGCTTATCTAGTTTTATAGCTAGAAAGACCATAGTTTTTATGCCAATTGATCGATTTAATCTTGCTAATTACCCGAATTTAGCTTCTATAGTCCTCAAGCAATGTTTTGAGTCACTTAGGAAATTTTTAGGAAATTTTGGTTGATTTTGAGTCAATAAGGCATTTAATGCTACTTGTCTTTTCAGGTTAAAAGTGAAGCTCAAGAAAGCAAGGAAATCTTGAAGAAAACAAGCAAAAAGGCAAAAGAAGTGTCTCGCCCCGCGAGACAAGGCTCGCCCCGTGAGCCAGAGCTGAAAACTGATCAAGATTTGCAAGCCTTCAGGCTTGCCTCGCGAGCCAGACAACAGAGTTCTGAACCTGCTCTGTCACGCGTGTCTCGCCCCGCGAGACAGTCCTCGCCTCACGAGCGTTCAAAGCACAGTTGGAACCAAAATCAAGTGCTCGCCTCGCAAGCGGACGTAGAATCAGTTTAATACTTAAAGCTTGTTTCAGTGTGAATTAGGGATCTCTTGTTTCGGAATCTATTCCTTGTTTCTCTTGGAGCTGCGTCTCCCTTAGTGTTATTAGGTTGTTTTCAAGTTGTAATGCACTCAATTACTTTTGTTTGGATTATGAACGTGATGAGGAACTAATCCTCTTTTCTGAGGGAACAATGAAGCCACTCATGACGACGTAATTTCCAGTGTGATGTTTTCTTATTCTATTCTCTCAATTCTTGCTTTCTAATTCTGATTTGATTGCTTTAATCAAAAGAGCTCGTGATTAGCTAGCCAAGCGCGATGAGTCCGACTTGAATTAGGAACACCAATTGAGTATTGTTAGAGATAGAGTAGGAGATTGGTGCAATCGTTATAGGGAACTAAGGGCTTAATAAATCTAACTTGTGGGTCTTCGAATATAGATATAGTCGATTTGCATGTTTAGGTGTTTTCTCTTGTGCTTGATGGAGACATTAGAATAACTTAGGGTTTCTGGTTGGCAATGAAATTGAACATAGGGATAGGAAATAATCACTTTGGTTTATGCTTAATTGGGTAGGTAGATTCATGACCTTAGATCTCCCAAATCATAGTCTAAATCTTATTAATTGTTTGATGCTTTTGATACTTGATAATTGTTTAGATAGCGATATTTATCTCAACCACCTTACCATTATTTACTTGGTCAAACGTTAGTTATCTTCTTTGAATTTGGATTAATTGGTCACCCAATCCACGAGTTCGATGCTTTTGATACTTGATAATTGTTTAGATAGCGATATTTATCTCAACTAACTTACCATCATTTACTTGGTCAAACGTTAGTTATCTTCTTTGAATTTGGATTAATTGGTCACCCAATCCCTGAGTTCGATACTCGGTATTTACTTACCATTTTATTTATTACTTGCTTCAATCCGGTACACTTGCCGGAGCCCATCAAGTTTTTGGCACCGTTGCCGGGGATTGGCATAACCAAATTTTCTTAATTTGAAAAAAATAATTATTTTTGAAGAAGCCAATTTTTCTTTTAATTTTTTTTCCTGCAAATTTTTCTCTTTAAACTTCTTTGATTTCACTTGGTCTTGTGAGTTTTTGTTGTATGCGAGGTACCGTTCCATCGGAAGAATTGCTATACGACCCATAAATTCGTTGGACTGAGAAAAGGTTAAGGAAGTAACTAAGAGTGCAATGGAGACTTGAAGCAGTCCAACCCATCAATCTTGAAGGGAAGGCGGAACAAAATCCACCAGCTTACAAGCCTCTCTACGAGTATAATCTTCCTAACTTGGAGGATTGTAGCTCTACTATTGTGAGGCCTTCTATCATGGCTAATGCATTTGATATCAAGCCGTTGGTACTTACACTGGTGCAACAACATCAATTTGATAGGAGTGCACATGAGGATCCTCACAGGCATGTCTTGCGGTTTTTGGAGATATGTGACATCTCATAGTATGCTGGAGTTTTAGGCGATGCCTATTGCTTGTGTCTATTCCCTTTTTTCTCTCCGGGATAGAGCATGTAATTGGTTGATTTGAACATGGATCGAGCAAGCATCACCACTTGGGAGGACATGGATCTGAAATTTTTGACTAGGTTCTTCCCTCCTCAGAAAGTGGCCCAATTGCAGAAAGCCATCACTTCTTTCAAGCAATATGAGAATGAGAATTACAATGAAGCTTGGGAGAGGTATAATGTGCTTTTAAGGAGGTGTCTGTCTTCTTCCTTTGACTTGGTAATGAAGGTACAAAATTTCTTCAATGGTTTGAGAGGTTCTTCTCAAATGATTTTGGATGCTTCAGCAGGAGGTTCTTTTTCTTGCAAGTGGGAGATGGATGCATGGGCATTGTTGGAAAAGATGGCTAAGAATGACTATAACTACATGAAAGAGGAGCGTAATATGCAGCAACTTCCTAATGCACCTCTTCAGAGTTCTTCTTCTGGGCTTAGTGCAACATCTATTGAAGCTATTCTTGAGCATAACGCACTTCTGAAGAAGCAGAATAAGGCACTTACTAGCAATATGAAGGTGAATGCGGTGCGGGAAGGATTGCCTTCGGGTTGTGACTTTTTCTTTGGTGATTATGATAGTGAGTTTTGTCTGGGTAACTTTTCTCAGGAGCATGTGGACTCGTGTCACAACTTCTATGACACGGTGCCACAGCGGAATGATTATCAGAGGAACAGGCAGAATAACTACCATCAGGGTCAGAATCAAAATATCAGGAGGGATCATCCGGGTTTCTCTTGGAGCAACACTAGTGGTGGCTTAGCCGAGCAACAACAACAACAACATCAAAGGCAGAATTTTCGGATTCAATAGCACAATACTCAACAAGCTCTCCCAAGGCCAAATCAATTACAAATTAAGGATGGTGGGAAGTAACCTTGGGAATTGGCTCTTGAGAAGACTAGTGCAGCCATTGAGAAGTTGACAGTGCACACAGACACAACCATTGATAAGTTAGCAACTCATACAGGTGCAGCAATCCAGAATCTTGAGACTGAAGTAGCACACCTTGTGAAGCAGTTGAATGAGCGTCTTCCTAGCTCTTTTCCAGTTAATACAGAGAAAAAACCCAAGAACCAATGCAATGTCGTGTCAACTCGAAGCGGTAAGGTGTTGGAATCAAATAGGGGTCCAAATAGTTCTCCAGAAGCGAAAATTCCAGAAGTGCCGCATGTGGAAACAGAGCAAGCTAGGAAAGAAGATGTGGTTAGTGAGAAGGTGCCAGAGCAAGAGGGGAGGTTGAAATTGGTAGATGAGGATTTCCGGAGGAAAAGGTATGTTGAGCCCAAGGTTCTCCCTCCTTACATGAAGGTGCTATATCCAGAGCGTTTGAAGAAACCTTTGCAAGATAAGCAGTTTTCTAAGATCCTTGATGTTTTTTGCAAGCTTCAAATCAACATTTCATTTGAGGAAACTTTGGAACAAATGTTGTCCAATGTCAGGTTCATTAAGGAGCTTCTCTCTAAGAAGCGGAAGATAGTGGATGAGGAAACGGTTGCTTTAACCGAAGAGTGTAGTGCAATCCGTCAATGAAAGCTACCTCCAAAGTTGAAGGATCCGGGGTCATTTAGAATATCGTGCACCATTGGAGAGATGACATTTGGGAAGGCACTGTGTGACTTGGGGGCAAGCATCAACTTGATGCCCCTTTCTATGATGAGGAAGCTTGGCATTCAAGAGGCCTATGAGGTGATGGAAGACTTGTTGGTGAAGGTGGGAAAATTCATCTTTCCGGCGGATTTTGTGGCGCTAGCCATGGATGAAGATGCTGAGATCCCTCTTATATTGGGTAGGCCTTTCTTGGCCACTAGGCGTGCATTGATAGATGTGCAACAAGGGAAGCTCACACTTCGGGTGCAAGATACTATTCCATCACTGAGAAAGAACTCCTAGCAGTGCTCTCTGCACTTGATAAGTTTAGATCTTATGTAGTAGGGTCTAAAATTAAAGTTTTCACCGATCATACGGCCATAAAACACTTGATGACAAAACAAGAGGCCAAACCTAGACTAATTTGGTGGATTCTTCTTTTGCAGGAGTTTGATCTTAAGATTAGGGACCGGAAAGGGTCGGAGAATGGAGTAGCGGACCATTTGTCGAGGTTGGTTAATTCCGACACTCAGGAGAAATTGCTAGACATCCAGGAAGAATTCCCGGATGAGAGATCGTTTGCAATTTTTGAAAAAAATTCTCCTTGGTTCGCGGACATGGCCAACTTCAAGTCATCCAAGGTGGTTCCGAAAGGTTATTCTAGGTAACAAAGGAAGAAGTTCTTCCCGAATGTAAAGTATTACATTTGGGAAGACCCATTCCTTTTCAAGCACTGCGCGGATGGTTTGTTGCTAATGTGCATTCCCCATGAGCAAATTGGGAACGTGTTGTGGCATTGCCATGGTTTGGACTACGGTGGGCATTATAGGGGAAAGAAGACTACGGAAACGGTACTCCAAAGCGGATTCTATTGGCCTACTCTCTTCAAAGATGCATAAACATTTGCGGAAAGGTGTGATCGTTGGCAACGGGTTGGAAACATCTCAAAGCGGCATGAACTTCCTCTCCAATGCATGCTAGAGGTAGAGATCTTTGATGTTTGGGGGATAGACTTCATGGGACCGTTTCCACCATCCTTCTCTTATCAATACATTTTGGTAGCAATGGACTACATGTCAAAGTGGGTGGAAGAAATTCCAACAACAATGGATGATGCGCGGGTAGTCTTGGAGTTCTTAAGGTGCAACATCATCACAAGGTTTGGTGTCCCGAGGGTCCTAATAAGTGATGGTGGTTCCCAATTTTGCAACAAACAAATGGATCACCTACTAGAGAGATATGGGGTCAAATACAAGATAGCAACTTCCTACCATCCACAAACAAGCGAGCAAGTTGAGGTATCCAACCGCGAATTGAAGTGTATCCTTGAGAAAACTGTCAACTCTTCGCGGAAGGATTGGTCAAAAAAGGTGGATGATGCGCTTTGGGCATATAGGACTGCTTTCAAAACACCAATTGGAAGATCTCCTTACAAGTTGGTGTTTGGAAAGGCGTGTCATTTGCCGGTGGAATTGGAGCAAAAGTCATATTGGGCAATCAAGGCCCTAAATTATGATTTGAAGAAGGCCGGTGAGAAAAGACTGCTCGACTTGAATGAATTGTCAGAGATCCGCATGCAAGCATATGAGAATGCTAGGATTTACAAGGAGCAAACTAAGGCATGACATGACAAGCACATCTTGCCTAGAAGATTTGAACCGAGACAGTGGGTACTTCTCTACAACTCTCGGTAGAGACTATTTCCAGGAAAGTTCAAGGTCCATTATGTTTTCCCACATGGAGCAGTAGAATTAGAGGGCAACGAACCAGGAGATATCTTCAAAGTCAATGACCAAAGGCTCAAGCACTACCATAGGGAGGCATTTCAAAAGGATCAACAAAGCTACAAGCTAAACTAGCCCTTCGCAGGCAACTACTGTCAGGCTCGGGACGTTAAACAAGCGCTAAGTTAGAAAATTGCATTTAGGAAGTATATAGGACTTAGTTGCATTTAGAAAATAGGAGCAGAAAAGTGTCTCTGGCTCGCCCCGCTAGCCAGAAGAATGTCCAAAACCCTGTCTCTGGCTCGCCTCGCGAACAATGTATCGCCTCGCGAGACATGGGAAACCAGGAAAGCACAAGCTCGCAGATTCGCCTCGCGAATCAGGGCTGTCCTCGTAAGCCATAACGCTAGAATTTAGGCCCTCTCTGGGTCGCGTCGCGAGCACTTGCTCGCCTCGCGATTCAGGGCCAGGATGAATAAGGTGATAAACCCAGATTCTCCTCACGAGATGTTGCTTGCCTCGCGAATCTGGGAAGATGAAAAGAGGCAGATTTTTTAAATTCACCGCACGGATCCCTGCTCGCCTCGCTAGACCCAAAATTAGGGTTTCCAATTTGGGGATTTTTAAGTTCTCGCCTCGCAAGAATGCGCTCGCCCCGCGAACCACTAAAACAATATACGCCCCGCGAGACGTTTCAGAAAAACTTTTTGCAAAATTTTTGAATCTTCTTCTTCTTCTCTCTCGTAGGGGCGCCAAGAATCACCACTCACTTCAAGTTTTTCATCACTTACACGCGTGCTCATCAAGGTTAGGGTTCTAATCTGGTCCCCATTATTTGTTGCTTGGGAAAGTCATTATCCTCTCCTCCTTTATGCAAATCTGTTGAAAATCAATGGGGAGGGTAATGACCATGAGTTTGATGAATGTTAGTGTTCATTAATGCATATGATGAATGCAATGCGTGTGTGATTATTATTAATGCATGGATGTTCTTGAATATCATTCTTGAAATTTTGATTATGTGAGTGGGTCAGGATTGCTAAAAGTTGGGTATGTTAAAGGCTCTGTGTTGAATATTTTTTACAATGTGGTGAACCGACTGCCTCGAAACCTAAGTTTGGGGTTCTGTGGATGTTTAGAGACGATGCATGACTAAAGGGCTTGGGTGAAATTTTTGAAAATGTTAGAACGGATTTCTGAGTTCTAAAATATTGTATGGATTGTCTGGATATAACTGCACTGTGTAGGATAGATTTATGAGTTTTGCACATTGATTCTGTTGTTATAAATTGTACTGGGACTTTTCTGGTTTTCAGGTTATGGCTCCGCATAAGCAACCCGGTGAGAAACAGCCTGTGAAGCTCAAGAAGCGCCAGGCAACTCAGGCGGAGGAGCAGGTGTTCACTGAGGGACCCGGTTCCTCCTCTAGGAGTGCTTCGTCATTCATCACGTTCCGATCTGTTCTTCACGTGGAGCACTAGGGGCTAGTTAGGAAGAAGGAGATAGTCCTAGAGAGGAGGGTGGTTCTCGTAGGGAACATCTACTCCTTCATCACTGAGGAGATCACCCGACGAGGATAGGGGTACTTGGCTAACCTTCCTCGATGAGTTGATGTTAAACTCGTCAAGGAATTTTATGCTAATGCCCTTAACCCCGAAATCACTGACCATGGTTGCATTACTATGGTAAAGGGTGTGGGGATTACCTTCACAGCTGAGGACATTAACAGATGCCTGGGTATCCGAAATACCTGGGGAGATAGGAGTCAGCATGCCGAGATGCCGGCAGCTCAGTCCCTTACTTGGCCAATTTTGGAAACCTGCTGCAAGCAGGGCACTGAGTGGGAAGTAGGGACCTTTGGGAACCTACTGAGGATCAGGAGGCGGGATATTAATCCTGTGGCCCGCATTTGGTCGGCATTCATTAATGCCAACTTGATGGCGAGCTCTCAAGAGTCTGACATCACTGCTGCACGGGCCCACCTCCTTTATACCATCATGACAGAGAAGAGCATCGATGTAGGCTTAGTCATCGCAGTGGATATCCAACAGAAAGCCAACTCCAAGAACAACAAGGAGGTGTTGGCTCATGGCTTCCTTATTACAGAGATGATGGCGAGGACACAGATAGCTGTTTTTGAGGAGGTAGAGAAGATCCCTCGGCAGTCGATTGATAGAGACTACATCCACCGCCACTGCTATGGAGAGCCAGCACCACCTACGAGGCAGAGGCCAGTAGGACAGCCCCCACTTAGGCCACAGTCAGTAGAGATGGTTATGCTTCAGCATAACCTACAGGCATTGAGGAGGTCCCATGAAGTGCTCAGGGAGTTCTTCCGAGAGCAGCTGAGGGTCCAGCATGAGGGCAGGGACCCTATCTACCCTTCTAAGGAGGAGTTGGCACCTAGGCTTGGGTGGCAAGATTATCCTGGGGACCAAGATGCCCAGCCACATGGGGGTACCCGAGGCTCCAGAGTAGGATGATGAGGCAGCTGGCTAGGACCAGGAGGGTGACTCGGTGGATGAGATTGACTTTGATTGAGTTGGATGCCACTTTAGTCTCTCTATTTCTTTTGAGTTGTAGCTATTCATTTTTATTCGATATGGTTGTATTGTTATATAGCTAGAAACTCATGATACATGTTAGACCTTGTGCACTGATATTTGTATATATTCTTGGTGCATGCTTTATTTTTAGTTTTTATTTTTATTTTAAATTTTGATTATTGATATTGACCAAATTTTTCTTGTGAATAATTTGATGCAATTCTCAATCTCTCCAGACCACCCCGAATTCCAATGTATCAAGGATGCAATTCGAGAGAGACGGATCCCTTTCCTGGAAATCAAGAGTATGACAAAAGAACAAAGGGAGAGAGAGGATCCGTCTCCCTTGAACTTTTGTCGGGGTGCCTATGAATATGTCTGGATTGATATCAAGCACGAGATTGAAGAAAGGGAACAGGACCGCCCGCCTTGCATTGACCCCGGGCATAAGCTTTATGAGAGCGTCAAGAAAGTGATAGGACCAAACCGGATTCCATTCCTGGAAGTGGAAAGCTATACCAAAGAGGAGGAAGACAAATGGGATTGGGCTTGGTTAGTCACTCTCAAGGGAGAAAATGACTATGCATGGCAAGAGATGGAAAAAGGCTCGGCATGCTGAGGAAGAAATTCCAGAGGAAGGGATGAAAGCAAAGAAAGATGAGGAGGAGTCCCCTCGGACTCCTTAAGCTAACACTTCTTTAACCCTTATCTCTTCTCTTCTTTTCGTTCTTTTCTTTTCTTTTCAAATTTTTGCAAGTGAATGATTGGTCAATGAGAAAAATTCATAGTGTCATTAGAGTCTAGTTGGTAAGTTTTTGTGGATTTGATTGAATGGAGCTTAGTTTGAATGCATGAGTATTTTGATGAAAAATATTGATGAACCTCTCTCGATGTTTTGAAAGTTTAAATCCCCTCGTGAAAAATTGAAAATATGAACTTAGAGAATGTTTGTTATGGATGCATGATTTATGATAAGTTTGGGGTGAAGGGGTGAACATACTAGGAATTGTATCTCGGTCAAACAATTTGCAAAAATGTCCGTGTGAGGAATTTGAGCCTCCAACATTGTTTTGAATTGAGTGAATCACTTTGAAGTCGCATTTTCCCGGATTTGCTTGAATCTCTTCATGGTTTGCATCAAATGATTTAGGTAATTTTTATTTGTCATAGCTACTTGATCTAAAAAGAGCCAACCTTAATGCATATTCCATAGTTAGCCACATTGACCCTTAAAGCCTATTGTTTCTTAATGACCTTTTGTTATAAGCCAAAAATCAGGAAAAACTATGTTAACCCAATCTTAGGATTTAGGAGAGCATGGATGCTTAGCAATACAAGGGTTTGTTATGTTGATTTGGTTGAGAAAAAGAAAATAAAAAGGTTGAAGCCAAAGACAAAAAGATTAAAAATGCAAAAATGCCAAAAAGGACAAAGAAAAAAGGGTGTACAAGGGAAAAAGGCTGTAGCCACCAAGAGTAAGAGAAAGAAAAGAAAAATGGAAAAAGAAATGAGAGTGAGGATCAAAGTGTAAATGACAAGTTTCATGATCTCATAAATCTTAGGGACTTAGCCTTGTACCTTTATATATCCTACCTTAAGCCAGGCCTAATTACAACTTTAAAAGACCTGTTGATGATGCATACATGTTTTTGTGAAAACTTGGTTGAGACGAAAATCAAATTCAAGAAAAGTGCGCTTAAATGTAAAAATGAGCGAATGTTGCAAACCTAGACAAATGAGTGAATGAGTGAAATACTAAATACCCCTGTGAGGAAGGCAATTGTTTGAAATTGGTGATCTTCCTTTTGTGCGTAGTTTGGATCTCTTGCTTAGATTAATGATTGCATTGATAATGGATTTCTTTTTGTTCAAAAGTAGATTCATGTGGGGGTTACTATAATGAATAAATTTTTTTTTTTTTGGGGGGGGGGGGGGGGGGGGGGGCATCAATTGGCAACAATTGCATGAA
This sequence comes from Echinosophora koreensis, assembly GCA_035048595.1. Taxonomy (NCBI): domain Eukaryota; kingdom Viridiplantae; phylum Streptophyta; class Magnoliopsida; order Fabales; family Fabaceae; genus Echinosophora; species Echinosophora koreensis. Next base: position 1,749,737 of record JAPCYP010000058.1, on the reverse strand, counting down.
AGCTCAGTTAAATTTGATTGAGTCTATTAAGCTTACCTAGTCTTGAGTCTTTTTTATTTTAGTTTACTTGGGGACAAGCAAAGTTTAAGTTTGGGGTATTTTGATAAGTTGTTGGCTTATCTAGTTTTATAGCTAGAAAGCCCATAGTTTTTATGCAATTGAGCAATTTAACCTCGCTAATTACCCGAATTTAGCTTCTATTGTCCTCAAGCAATGTTTTGAGTCACTTAGGTAATATTTTGGTTAATTTTGAGTCAATAAAGCATTTAATGCTACTTTTATTTTCAGGTTAAAAGTGAAGCTCGAGAAAGCAAGGAAAACTTGAAGAAAAAAAGCAAAAGCGCAAAAGAAGTGTCTCGCCCTGCGAGCCAGAGCTGAAAACTGATCAAGATTTGCAAGCCTTCAGGCTTGCCTCGCGAGCCAGATAACAGAATTCTGAACCTGATCTGTCTCGCCCCACGAGACAGTCCTCGCCTCGCGAGTGTTCAAAGCCCAGTTGGAGCCAAAGTCAAGTGCTCGCCCCGTGAGCAGGCGCAGAATCAGTTTCATACTTAAAGCTTGTTTCAGTGCGAATTAGGGATCTCTTGTTTTGGAATCTATTCCTTGTTTCTCTTAGAGCTGCGTCTCCCTTAGTGTTATTAGGTTATCTTCAAGTTGTAATGCACTCAATTACTTTTGTTTGGATTATGAACGTGATGAGGAACTAATCCTCTTTTCTGAGGGAACGATAAAGTCGCTCATGATGGCATAATTTCCAATGTGGCGTTTTCTTATTCCCTTCTCTCAATTCTTGCTTTCTAATTCTGATTTGGTTGCATTAATCAAAAGAGCTCGTGATTAACTAGTCAAGAGCAATGAGTCCGACAAGAGATTCGCGCTTTAGGACTTGAATTAGGAACACCAATTGAGTATTGCTAGAGATAGAGTAGGAGATTGGTACAATCGTTATAGGGAACCAAGGGCTTAATGAACCTTACTTGTAGGTCTTCGAACAGAGATATAGTCGATTTGCAAGTTTCAGTGTTTTCTCTTGTGCTCGACAAAGACATTAGAATAACTTAGGGTTCCTGGTTGGCAATGAAATTGAACATAGGGATAGGAAATAATCACTTGGGTTTATGCTTAATTGGATAGGTAGATTTGTGACCTTAGATCTCCCAAATCATAGTCTAAATCTTGTTAATTGTTTGTTGCTTTTGATACTTGATAATTGTTTAGATAGCGATATTTATCTCAACCACCTTACCATCATTAACTTGGTGAAACGTTATTTATCTTCTTTGAATTTGGATTAATTGGTCACCCAATCCCTGAGTTCGATACTCGGTATTAACTTACCGTTTTATTTATTACTTGCTTGGATCCGGTACACTTGCCGGAGCCCATAGCAGCTATTGAAGAAATCAGATTCTCTGAAGCGAATGAATTGTTTCTGAGCAAATGAGGCGAGAGCGTTTTATAGAGGAGACAGGAGCTATCTGGTCCTTTCATTTCGCCGGTTCAATCGCAACCGTTTGTTCCTATTGCAGAAAATGACAAACCGCTTCACATGGGGACTGACACGCATAGGGACTCTGACGCGAAATCTCTGACTCTCGCTCACGCAGAATCACTGGCGACGTTGACGCTGGTAACGCATCACATGGCTACTGTCGCTGACGCTTCACATGGGCGCTGACGCATCACATGGGCGTGACGCTTCACATGGCCGCTGACGCGCGCATGGAATCTCTACGCTTCGATGACATAGCTAAGTCGTTCACATGGGCTCCGGACCGCATCACATGGCTACTGTCACTCCCACTTCACATGTACAAAACAATTGCGACTGTCCACTTTTTTACAAAATTAGAGACATACATCTATGATATTAAGCTAATTTGGTTGATTACTTACAATTTCACAAAAAATCAAACATTCATAATCATTTTATTAGAAGGAACGGCGCACCAGAGACGTTTTATTGATTAGACAGATAACAGAGTGTTAAAACTGAAACATAGCAAAATAAAAAATAAAAAAACAAGTGCCACTAAGATGTATCAAGACCTTAAGAGGATGTTTTGGTGGCCTAGGATGAAAAAGGATGTAGTTGAGTTTGTGTATGCGTGCCTAGTTTGTCAGAAGGCCAAGATAGAACACCAAAAGCCATCAGGTAAGTTGCAACCTTGGAGTATCCCAGAATGGAAATGGGATAGCATCTCCATGGATTTTGTGTCTGGACCCCGTAGGACTCCAACTGGTTTTGAGGCTATATGGGTTGTGGTGAATAGACTGACCAAGTCTACTCATTTCATCTCGATGAACATGGAGTATCCTTTAGAGAAGTTAGCCAAGCTGTACAACAGAGATATAGTTAGACTTCATGGTGTACCCTCTAGCATAGTATCAGATAGAGACCCGAGGTTTACCTCTAAGTTTTGGGAGAGTTTGCAGCATGGTTTAGGGATAAAGCTTAGGCTTAGTTCAGCTTACCACCCACAGACTGATGGGCAATCTGAGCGGACCATCCAGTCCTTAGAGGACTTGTTGAAGGCTTGTGTGTTAGAACAGTCTGGTAGTTGGGATAAGTTTTTGCCCTTAATAGAGTTCACCTACAATAGCAGTTTCCATTCCAGCATTGGAATGACACCTTATGAGGCTTTGTATGGGAGGAGATGTAGGACACCTTTGTGTTGGAGTGAACCTAGTGACAGTGTGGTGCTAGGGCCATAGATAGTCCAGGAAACAACAGAAAAGATCAGGTTAGTTCAGGAAAAGATGAGAGTTGCACAGAGTAGGCAAAAGAGCTACGATAATAAAATGAGGAAGGCGCTTGAATTCCAGGAAGGCGATCATGTATTCTTGAGAGTTACCCCAACAACTGGGGTTGGTAGAGTGATGAAGGCGAGTAAACTTACTCCGAGGTTCATTGGTCCTTACCAAATCCTTGAAAGAGTCGGTGAAGTTGCCTATCAGATAGCCTTACCACCGTTCTTGTCCAACCTCCATAATGTTTTTCATGTGTCTCAACTCAAAAAGTATATCCATGACCTTAGTCACGTGATAGTACTTGACACTATACAGTTGAAAGAGAACTTGACATTTGAGGTGTTACCCCTTCGAGTCGAGGATAGGAGGGTGAAGCAGCTAAGAGGCAAGGAGATTCCTTTGGTCAAAGTGGTTTGGAGTGGGGCAGCTGAGGAAAGTGCTACCTGGGAGCTGGAGAGCAAGATGATGGAAGCGTACCCTCACCTTTTCGTTTGAGGTACGTAGAAATTTCGAGGACGAAATTTTATAAGGGGGTGGAATTGTAACACCTTGAATTCCACCCAACGTTAATAAATTTTAATGTGTTAGACTTAGCTTTTATATGCTTGTCCTTGATGTCTAAGTTCATGTTGAGAAGGTTTAGCCTTAGGAAGGTTCAATTGTTTTAGAGTCCTAGCAACCTATCTCACCGTTTTGGTCATATCTTGAGTTCTAGATGTCCGATCGAGGTTATCTTTGTGGCGTTGGAAAGCTAAGAAAATTATCTACAAGTCTTATTTTAGGTGTTTTGGCCAAATTCGACTGTTTCGGCCTCACCCTGCGAGCATTTGCTCATACAACAACAATCGAAAATTCAGCTTTACGCTTTCGGGTTCGCCCCGCGAATCCAGCTAACAGAAATTGGTTCTCTTGCTCACCTCGCGAATGGAAGTTTGCCCCGCGAATAAGTGCAGAACCAGAAAACGCGTTTTAAGTTCTTTTTAAGCCCAAATCGTACGGATAGCATTCAGGTAATATGCGTAAACTACTCGGTTCACAAGTCCCAAATGGAGTATGCTAACAACCATCTCCGCGGTCCTTTCACACGAGAGTACTTAACATCTGAATAATATTTAGTTCAGTGGAGTGTCAAGATAGCCCTACTGTCCAAGTCTCCACCGGTGCAGTGCAGCTGTATACTGAGCCATTGGCAGGATTCGCGCCTGACTATCCCCAAGGTCTCTGTGGCCCCCACACAGTCCCCTAATATCTTATGAATAGGTGTCTATGCTTCCAGAATGACAACGACTATGATTAGGTTGGAATATTGCCCGAAGGCAAATAAAGCATGAACTAAAAGTTCCAAAGCGCCGGTATCAATATAATAACAGTTATTGGTAAGAGTTGGGATCAAAAGGACCATTGACCAAAATTATCCTTTTCAACTCAAATTCATTTGAATACTTTAACTTAAAGCTTACTTAGGCTAAAATTAATTATTTTAGAGTATAGATATCGATAAAATGATTTAACTCGATAAATTGTCGTTTTGACTCATTTGGATAAAAATGTATAATAATAGTTACAAATAATATTTGATGTTTAAAATGAAATACTTTCATAAAATGTGAAAACATCCAAGGACAATAATTTGAAATTCCTTGACTATTCGATAATTTGGCCTATTCTTTCCAAAAATTCCTAAACTCCGTATAATAAAATATTTCGAGCCCAAGACTTAACAGAATATAAACAAGGATAAACCTTAAGATTGAATTCACAGATTCAATAAATAAGAAATTGATACCAACTAATAATAATATTCCAACACCTCCCGAATCAAGTTCGGAAACAAATGCACATCACAACAAGTCCCTAAGCGACTTAACGATCAGACACAAGGCGTATACTTAGAGCCCCGTTACTTGGAATTATATCCAACGCTTAATGTACGCAGTTTACGAAGATAAGTAAGATTCTCGAATTAGAATCTTACGCCAGTTCAACTAGATCCAATTTAGCACAGTGCTAAATTAAATCTAAACAAATATAACTAAGATCCTAAAATTATACAGATAATCACAACATTAACACTACAAATATAACTCATTAACATATTTAATTTCTCAAAAAATCACATTAATTTAAATCAAAACAGATTTTGGGGTTTTAGGTTCGAGATGAAAATTGGGGAAAAATCAATTTAACAAGAGATTTATAAAATTGATTTAGGGAAACACTTAATCATTCTCCCAATTTCAGAAAACACCAATTAATTTCATATTTTGAGAACTAAAATCAAAACCTAGGGTTAGGGTTTGAGGAATAAAATTGGGGTTCTTGAAAATAGACAAGGGAAGTGAGAAAACCACTCACCCAAGGAAGAAGATGAACTTGTGGTGGTGCTGTGGTGGCTGACGCTACGACGAACGGTGGTAGTGGTGGTGGTTCTGTTCCAACCATGAACCAAAAGTGAGAGAAAAAGAGAGTAAGACCAAAGGAGAAGGAGAAAAAGCTTAAAAGGAACTCACATGGTGGAAGCCAACATGGAGAGGCGGCTTACCGCGGTGGTCGACGCTCGCGCGACGGAGATGGCACGTTTCACGAGCAAGGACGCGAACCGGATATGGTGGTCGTGGCTCCGGCGGCGATGCAGGTGGCCCAGTCGCGGCTGGGCAAGGCTGGGCGGCACGCGGATTTGAGGGACAAAGGAGAGGACTTGAAGTTTGAGAGAGAAATGAGAGGTGTGGTGATCTGATGAAGGAAGAAAGAAAAGATAAGAGAAAAAGAAAGAGAAAGAAGGGGGAAGACGTGGGTGCACGAAGACCAGGGAAGACAAAGTCATTTTTTTGCCTCTTCTTTTGATGAAAGTTAAATTTGAGTGATTGAGATTGAGTTTACAAAAAAAGAAAAAATACTGGCTCTTGGATCTAAAAATAATGAGTGACAAATATATAATTTCAAAATTTGAATTAGAGTTCCGGTTACTTTTAAACCAACATATTTTCAAATCTAAAATGAAATATAGTAAAATGTAAAAATAAATTTCTTTCAATCATACTATTTAAAATATTTTTCTAAACAAATAATAATAGTGACAATATCGTAATAATATTGTCTAGCAAGCGTGCATACACTGTAAGTTCGCAGTGTTGACGCACCCAATAAAACCTTTTAAATGAGTAAATAAAATTACTCAAGCCAAGTAATATTAAAATAAACAAAAATAACCATTTAGAAAAGTAATCACTCTTAATAAAGCAATTAAACATATATGTAAAAGCTGGGATGTTACAGGAAGAGTTGGCAAACCCAAGAGAGGGGTGGCCTGCGAGCAACTTCCGGGTGAACTTGAATGAAAAGTGGTGTGACTATAGAAAGTTTCAGGCAATGCATCTCCCCTGTTCGCATGTCCACGCTGCTTGTGCACGCAGTAATCTCGACTGGAACAGTTAAGTGGTAGATGTGTACAAGTTGACACATGTGTTCAACGTTTACCGGGTACAATTTGGCATGGTGCCCAACAAGGGATATTGGCCACAATATGACGGATTAACGGTGTGCCACAATCCCGAGATGCGGAGAGATCCTAAGGGTCGTCCATAATCCTCTCGGATTCGTACTGAAATAGACATAAGGGAAACAGGCCAGCCAAAAAGATATGGACTCTGCCAGAATCCGAGTCATAATAAGAGCAATTGCCCTCACCGTATCGGAAGTTCTTCCCAACTGTAAAAATTTATTTTTCTGTTTGCATGCTTTTCTTTTTTAATAAATTTTAATTATTATAATAATTATGTATTTAATTAATGTTTTTAATTCTTAAATTTATGTTTTAATTATATAATTAAATTTTTAATCTCATAATTAACACATAATTAACTAAACTAACCTAATTAATTAAACTAAAAAAAATAAAATAATCAATTATAAATAAGAAAACAATTCAAACAAAAAAAAAAACGTAGTTGAGAAGTCGGCAATGCTAAAGCTGACTTCTCACTAGCTAGGTTTAAAAAAAATACATAGGGAAATCGGCTTTAGCATTGCCGACTTCCCAACTAGTTTCAAAAAGTGGGGCATTTCGGTACTTAGTTGGGAAAGGAGGGTAATGTGGTGTTTAAAATTTTTTTTTTTGAGGTTATTAAATAAAAAAAAATAAAAAAAACTCTCTCACTTATCCTTTCAAGTGAAATAAGTTGTAGGGATTCAATTACTACTTATACTATCAAAATTATTGTTAAAAAAAAAAAAGAATACAAACATTACAAACTCACTTTTTATAGAAGAAAATTTACAAATTCAAGTTCTTCAAAACTCAATTTTGCAAACCATAATCCAAAAACACTTACACCTTGCAAACTACTCTGTCGACCTTGGTGCTACAACCATATGCAGGTCAAGCTGTTTTTAAGTCCAACTAGAAACATATATAGACCTTAGACAAACATGCAGGCAATTCTATTCCCCTTGTTACGTCTGCATTTTGTGTGTACCTTCTCCTTGTTTGGAGGCCATTTTTGAAGCTTGGGATGAGAAATCATCTCTTAAAATTTGGTTTTGACCATAACTCAACCTCAAAAGTTAGATAGGACTCGAGCATAAAACTTGTAAGACTAGACACAGTGACCCAACAGATCTAGAATAAGTTCTGATAACATCTTAAAATTTGGGTTTCGACCTAACTTAAACCTAAGGCTAGCTCAAGATATGAGGGTTACCTCCCACTTATAACCACTATTCAAGTCATATTATTATCTAATATGAAACTCCAGTACTATCATATTAATTCAATACAAAAAGGAAAAGTGGGAGTTGTTGCTGAACGTACAAACAGTCATTAATGAAGCAACATTATCTTGTGGTGATCATGCTTTCACAAGAAGGGAATAAAAGATTGTAAATTCCATAGTGAGAGGAGAGAGGGCTATTACCGTCCCTTAGATTAAAATCTATGGCTGAGGTTGGGAGCAAAATCTAGTTATTATCAAATAAGTTTTGATATTTCTGAGAATGTGAGGTAAGAATAAAAGTTTTCATATTTGAAACAAGATATAAAAAAAAATTTATCAGAAATAAAAGATTCTCAAGAATAAATTTTGTGAATGAAGCTTGCAAACTTTATTCTTCTCAGAGAAGGTTGGCAAAAAAACATTTCTAAAAATGAGATTAATGAGAATAAATCCTTCTTCGAACCAAAGTGTTATCTTAATGTACCTAAATTATAAGCAATTATTCTGGTGTTCTGTGTAGAACATGTAGTGCCCGCTTGGTTAAGATTTTAGATTGCCCAGAATCAATTCTAGAAGGAAAAACAAGGTCAATAGAATTGAAAATAATTTATTTTGTGTTTAGGTGACAAAATCATGGTGGATAAAATTGATTTTGGGGTGGTAGAATTGATTTTGATAGAAACAAGAATTCTTAGCTTTGGCGCTGAAGAAAATCAATTCCGGATGTGGGATCCACAGAATTATTTATATTTACACATATAAGGTTATTATACTTTTATCATCCAAACGAAAATCAATTCTTCTCAACTCACTTTTAAAATATCATTATCAAACACAAATCAATTTTTTTAAACTTAATTTTTTTTAAATTAATTCTTTATAATTAATTCTATCAAAATCTAAAACAAACGGACTCATGGTAATATGTAACATGCTATGAAATGAGAGGATATGCCCCACCAACAAGGCGCTCCAATAAATCACCCAACTACTGTCTAAACGGCAGAAAGAAGAGAAAAGAAAAGAATTATGGAAAAGTCCAATTAAGTAGGGTATCTGTGTTCCATAATTCATAACTTTCATGGTACTATATATCTTAGTTAAAATTTAATTTTCCATGAAAATGCAAACGTGATTAGTACTAGTACTTCTACTGCTCGTTTGTCCACATATATGTAGTGAATAAATCCATACCCCAAAAGTTTTCATTATGGGGAGATTCAAAATTTCTAAGATGAAAAAGGTTGAGCCAAGTTAAATGATACTCATAGGCTTATGGGGAAACAAGTTATATAAGGAACCTTCTGTGGGCTAAATCATATTCATCTTACAATAATGTTTGACCCCTTTAAGAAGATTAGAAAATGATGCTTATAACGTGTTCAATTACTTGTGCAGTCCTGGTCAATTTGACGTAGTGAATAACCTCTTGACAAAAAGGGTTGTAGTTATTAAATCATATTAATTTATGAAAATAAATAATATTTCCGCTGCTCACATTACACTTCTATTAACCAAATATATCAAACTTATTTAATCAAACAATTCACCTATCATTTACCACTTAGTTAACTACCTGTAGTTAACCGCAATTCATGTCATAAGCTCCTTGATTAATTTCATGTTTTGGTAGAAGATAGATATTCATTATTTATTATAATGAAAGAAATTATACGAATTCTACAATGAGTTACTACCCAAGATCGCTTCCTTCAAGTGAAAGAAAGAGGGAACAATACAAGAAAAACCACCATAAGTCCATAACCCCGGTCAATCCTAACAATAAAACCAATAGGGAATAAAAGAGATTTTAAAAATAAATAAAAAAAAATTTGACAGTCTTTCGCAGCTTCGGCGTCTTAATCATGTTCCACTCAGGATTTCTTTCCAGCTGGGTCAAAACTTTCTGTCACCATAATGATTAATGGCACATCTTTGTGGAGATCAACACGTAAATCCGGAAGGCCAAAGCATATATGAATGATATAAGGAAACTAAAGATATAATTTCTAGCCAGATATATTATAACATAAAGCATTTTTTAGAATTTCAAAGCCAAAATTTTAATATTTAGTAAAAATTATTGGAGAAATTTAAGTTTATCAATGACAAATTTAATGGAGAAAAATTAAGAAACAAGAATAAAAATAGGATGAGCTGTCGTGAAAGGATCGGCAATCCCGTGAGAAACACATGTAGAGATCCTGATAAATGGAGATGTTCATCTCTAAAGTTTTGGGATAATAAATGCATGAGGAGACTACATACATATATATATAATATACATTTATATTCTCAAAATTTGAAAATAAACAAAAAATGGAGAGATAGAAAATGGAGATGATATTTTTCCGAAAAACATCAAACAAGTCATAATCAATGTATTAAAGGGAGGAAAACACCACAAAAGGGAAAACAGAAACTACAACCTTCTATAGATTCCTTGATTATTATTGGTAACTTGACGAAAAAATTAATCACAAGTTCATCCAAGACAGAGAGATTTTAGCTAACAATATTTCTAATTGCTCTCGGTCTTCTTGAAGTTTTGGCACTTCTTGCTTTTGGATTTCTTATTTTAGCCAATTTTGAGTACTTGCATGCTCAAAATTGTTTATTATGTATGTTGAGGGCGTGGAAGCCACAAGGCCAGTGAGACTCTCGCCTCGGGCCCCACATTCAATTAGCTAATGATCCTTTGTGATTTTATATATTATATAAAGGCCCAAAAATTTAATATGTAATAAATACATCAAAACATGACAACGGCCCAACAAAAACAACATGTATCTGAGAGAGATTTTATTAAAGCATCAAGTAACAACGTGACTTTGTAGCCTAAACTGGTAGCAAATGCTATAATTATATTTATATGACCCAACAATCTCAATACATTTTTAAAAAAAATGGGATGATCTTAATATTTATGAGTGTGTAGGCGTGAAATTTCAGGAAAGTCAAAATTTATTGCAATTGAAACTATTTGTTCATTTCGTCTAAGAATATTAAGCATTCGTGCCATTGGAGAAAAATTAGTTGCGCATATAATTTTGTTGATAACAATGAATTGAAATTAATAAAGTAATATTTTTTTTCTATATATACAATAAAATTTGAAAAATTTTCTCTAATAGGTCTGCCTTGGGCCCCAAAATGTCTGGACATGGCCCTGTGTATGTTTATGGTTGGTTTTGTCATCCATTAAAATATAATCAAATATACATTTATAATAATGATAATAATAATAATAATAATAATAATAATAATAATAATAATAATTGATTCAGAATTTGTTCAATGTCAAAATTGCTTTGATTACTCCTCAACGTTGCTTCGATTACATATTTACCCTTAAGATTTAGGTTTGGAGACCACCAAAACTGTGTCACCACTAAAACTTAAGTAGCTTGACTGGTGACAGTTCCTTCAACTTGTTGGAATTATTCCGTCCACGATAGGGCGTGTCTTCTCTGTAGGCACAGGTTTGTCTGTCCCTTTCTTTTCTAGCATAACTTTCAGACATCAGAAATCCATTATTATTTTGCAACCCCTTATCAAACTCTACAACTTCCTTTTTCTTTAACATGAACAAACTAGCTCCTTTTTCTTTTTATCTACTATTTTTTTTTTCTCAAACCAGATGAAGCATAAAAATGCTAAGACATGAAATAATAATCATGCATATTTATAAGAAAAAAGAAAAATGCTAAGAACACACTCTTTATTACATTTCTCTTCAATGCACTTTTTATTATTGGGTGAATTTCATGTTAGATCCACCAAAACATATAATCCCACATGAAATCCATCCAATAATAAAATATGTGTTAAGAGGAGTGTGATGAATAGTATAGTACTAGCATTACAAACAAAAATAATAACCACACACTCTTTCCAAAAATTTCTATAAATATCCCTTGCTTTTAAGGAAAAATTGTTGTCAATTTTTCCATTAATTAATATAATAAACTTTGAATACTTTAATAAAGTATTATTCAGTCCAATGCAATTATATTTTCTTGTAAACTATTTAACAGCTTTCTTAATCCTTGTGCACTAAGACATATTTTAAAATAGAAAGTATTTTGTTTTTTTAGTGTTCCCTTTCTGAAATATCAACCAGCAGGGACTAAACACGATGCAGTTAAGTCCGGCCTAAACCTTTCGAAGAATATATCTAATGACCCTACAATTCAAATTTCGACAAATCAATTTAAATAGAATCTGCTTATCAAAAAAAAAAAATTTAAATAGAATCTTTTACTTGAACCCACCACCTGCAAAAGAAAACAATCTTCCAAATGTGGCCAACTAAAAGTGAGGAGGGCCATCATACATTTTCTAGAAAATGGTTAATGTCTGTAATGAAAAAAGAGGGAGTGTCTGACAATGTCATAAGATTTCACTGATGGGGACCATAGAAACGTGTTAAGGTAATAGAACCACATGATTCTTGAATATCAGGCATCTGAGTCCATTAATGACAGTGAAGTTAAAATATATAGGCAAATGCAGTCAAAGTAGAGAAAATTTAGTAACTCATAATTAGATACTCCATTATGCCTGTCATCGATCTAGGTGCTTGCAATGTTAATGCATTACCTTCTATTATTACTTATTAATGAACACTGATAGAGGATGGCTTTGGACCAAAGAATTAACATATCCATTTGATATATCTATGTCCTTCGCTTAACCTATAAAGATAATTGGGAAGTCAATAAGGGCGTTGCTTTTCGAATTTGGATTCTCTCTAGTCAAATTGACTGCAAAAGATCCTAGACATACAAAAGAAATTATATATACAAAATTAACAATGTAAAAATATTATACCCTTTTTATAATCATTGAATCATGAATGCAGGATCCTGCAATAAAAAAATGACCGTAGAGAATCCTGGTCTATCACTCTTCAACCTATGATGTAAAAGCAAAAAAAAACAACATAACGTATGGCAAATCACATTTATGATTTAGATAATTGAAAGCTAAACCCTAAACCATTCAGAAGGTAAGTTAAAGCTGGAATAATATCAGTTTAATTCCACTAATTGATGTTATGTTAGTATTCATTGAGTTTTATTAATAAAATTATTAGTTATGTGCTAGTATTTAGAACCTAAATGTTGTGAATGTAACTAAGTTAGCAAGATAATGATGCATAAACATTGCAACCATAAAGAAAAAAGGCTTACAACTTTAGAACTTTATTCCTTCTCCATGAATAATGTATGCTAACTTCAAGAACCATATCATTTTACCATCTTTGTTTTTATGACCAACATACTAACAAAAATTATGTGCAGACCTACGGTTCTTAACTAGAAAATATTACAAAAACTGTTCGTCCTGTAATATAATTTTTAATTTAATGTTCAAGTAAATTTCAATTAAGTATCTAAATTTCACAAAGATAGGTGGCACACTAAGCAACTAGCAACTATCTTGAGCAAATAGTTGAATGCCAAATCTTCAAGTTATTTGCTTGCGAAAAGTGCTAGCAATACATTCTTTAACATTCTCCAACACTATCTTATTTATTGGATGGATTTTATATGAGACCCACTAAATAGTGGATACCACATGAAATTCATGGCCACACAAAAGAATAAAAATACACTAAATTGTGGATACCACATGAAATTCATCCAACCAAAAAGAATACATAATCACTAAATTCAAAAGAATAAACGTTACATCAACAATAAGAACAAACGTAACAACGTTACTGTCAGAATCAATAGCACAAATAATTATCTATAAGATGCCCTTTTCAAAATGCACAGCAGGCAAACCAGCAAGGCTGCAACCACCATTGACCCCCCAAAAAAATGGATTCACTGCATTAAAAAAATTCACGCATTCACGTATTGGTATACCGTTGGATAAATCATCAGAAGTGTTGGAAGAAGTTTAAGATTGATCCAACGATTCATTAATGAATGAATGCATGGCATGTGTGATTTTTTTAAAGTAGGAAATCTGGATTCGTGACCCCCTCCCCCACCTTTTCCTCATGACCTAGTAAAATGTTTAAAAATTCAATTGAACACATTCTTCATCATTTTGACTTCCATCCTTGAAAGCGTTGCATTAAGTCATCAATTCAAATGCTTGTTATGGCTGTTTCAGTTGCAAACTGCTAAGAAGTAAAAGTCAGTTAACATTTCTGTTCAAATTGCTTGAAGAAAGCTATTGCATCACATCCACTAAATACATGTAAATAACATTTCACAAGTGCGGTATGGAGGTCGGCCTATTAGCAAAAAAATGCACTGCGATGGTGACATTACTATTCATAAAATGGAAGTGCTGCATATAAGCCAATAATCTTATAGCTCAGTTGGCACCTGCCTCAGTTTTGAGATTTGGTGTAATGATGATGTTGAAGGTTCCATCCCCTACCTAGGTGCAAATGTACCCCCAAAAAGAGTGCTTGCTCATAAGAGCTTGGTAGGCAAAATATAACAGGGATGTTAAAAAGAATATACTTGCAAGTAGCAACAACCAAAAACGTACATAAATTGTTCTTAGCAGCTTTGGTTTGTGCTGGTATGGTGATTGTCCTGCAACCTTTGCAATTAACTCTGGCATCCTCGGCAGCATTGACCCAAAGCACCTGCCCAGGATATGAGTGACCAATGCTTTACTTTTATGGTTGCTAAAATGGTAAGAAAACTAAAATATAACTGTCTAAAAGCAACTTGTGTTGATAAATAAACTAAAGTCATCTAGTAAGGGTTTAAGAATGGTATAAATAAGTCTAGAATGAACAGTCAAGAGTAATCCCACGCAACTAGAATATGTAAAGGAGGAATAAGAAAGGGCCCAATGAATCAGTTGGACTTGGGTCAGCTCCTGTTATTAGAGTAATTGAAGTTAATTGATACTGTAAATACAGCAGTTAAGAGTAAACTGATATCGTTAGATACACCCCTAACAGATTGGTCGGAAGGAGAATATAAGAAGAGAGGAGATTGGGGCATTGGTTAAGAACTTAAGATAGTTTGTACAGAGGGAGAGATCAAGCTCTTGAATTCCTGAAGATAGACTTTGTCGTATTCATTCTTTCTCTTTTCAAGCCTGGGTTCCCCATGGATCCAAGTGAGGAGAAGGTTCTTCCCTAATTCTTTCTCTAAATTCAGATCCAATTTCTATCAAAAGCTTTATACAGAAATTTCCCAATAGAATGGGGAAAGTAATGAAAGAACTTCATACCATACCACCAATTGCAATAGGAAACCCATATAACCTCACCACTTCCCTAAGATATAGTTTTCATTGGGCTTAGAAGATTTTTTTATGATTTATTTCTTATTTATTATTTCATGATTTGTTTCCTTATTTAATTAGGACTAGGATTAAAACATTATTATAAAATAGGACTCTTAGATTTTTTTTTTTTTGGGTCGTTCTACTATGCACCCCACAAAACGGAGTGTATCGACGCTCCCCATATTTTAACTATTGAATTGTCATAAAATAGAGTAGTCAACTAGTCACCGGTTGACCATCTTTTGTGGGAAATGTTGTAGTGTTTGCAAAAGAGGTCTAATTTGGAGGTATTTGCAAATAAGCCCCTTTCATTCCCATCTTCATTTTCACCCTTCAAAATCAAACCACCACCCCAACTCCACCTCCACCGCCTCTATTACTGAATAACCACAATCACATATCTAACATCACCACCACATGTTCTATATGATGGAGAAGTCGAGGTGTTTGCTCGGAGAGGGTTCACAGAGATGGGGGCTCGGCACCTCCATTGTTGTCGGTGAAGATGTGGTTGGATTTCATCGTGAGGATGAGGGTGCCAAATCTCCATTAATGGATGTTGGATCCTTCTCGAGTTTGTTCTAAACCATGACCGTTGTTGTAGAATGTTCTGTCCTCATTGTTCTGCAACTCCACACTTTCAATGGCTCCATGACAGGACATGACCGAGAGATGCGACATCGAGCAAGGCGAAACACGAAGGGTTCATGATGGTGTTGTTCGTTGCTTTCAGACCCATAACTGGATTTTTCTACCCATATTCTTCAACCACCATAGTGCAACCTGATGGTGGGAGACCAGTGGCAACCGTCAAAATGAGGAGAGGAAGCGGTGGCTATTCATGGTCCATGGAGGGTGGTGGTGGTGGTGGGAGGACAACGGCATAGACAGTGGTGCTACAGATATGAGGAGCAAATTTGAGGAGGAGGATTTTTAGGTTTTGTGCTAAAAGGCCATTTTGATTAATTTACAAATATTAATATTTGAGGGTTTGTTTTTGGAAAAATCAGAAAATACGCTATCCCATGTCAAAAGGAGGGGTGTTTTATGCACCCCACTCAAGATTGGTGCACTGTAGAAGCCACTTGTATTTTGTATTACATTGCATATGCATATATGTTGTGTTGACTACAATGTCAATGGAATTGCCAGATGTTCCCCTTTTTTGAGTCTGCACAACCTCTGTGCGACCCTTAAATGCACTTCTCCATCAACAATTATTTTCCATCCAACCATGGACATGATCAATGCAAGCTATCGTATATATGGAACTCGTGTAAATCCATTAGGGCTTAAATCAGATGCGCCTATGGATGTCATTTGATATAACTGATTAACTAATCATCAATTTAGTCAATACTTTCTTATAATTTTAAAATTTATATAATTTCTTTAGTTATTTATTTAATCTTATTGTTACAATTCATTCTAAGAAAAGGAATAGGCTTAAGCATAAAAGACTATACACCTTTATGTCAAATATAATAATCACGAGCTACACTGAAATACAATCTTATGGATGAAATAGATCCAATCTCACTCAATGATATTAATGAGTGTAATGAGTAGCTACTTGGGGAGATAAATGTTGATGACAAGGATGCTAGGAATAAGAGGGTTTTGAGGATAAAACAATGATGCCCTTAATCGGTAAGTGGTGTATAAGGTTTCAGGGGATGGAGATCCTAGAATATATATACTAGGAAAAAAAATGAAAAAAAGAAAGGAACTTGAAGTGGTTTAGGTGCTTCTTCTAAGAAATAGAAATATTTAGCAGGTGCATCGTCAGGCAGAAAAGAAAAAGAGAAAGTTGCTGAAGTTGAAGATGGCGCAGTATTGGAATTTGGAGACAATGTGGAAGAATCAAAAGAAGTAGAATAAATTTATTTGGAGGATTTGGAAGTAGGAGAAGAAGCTGAAGGATATGGATCACCATCCAACATTGAGAATAATGATTATGTAGAGAAGGAGGAGAATGAATAGATGTTTTATGTTTAACTTGTTCTAGGGTTCAAATTTGAACTTTTATGTTATGTCACATTTTTATGTTAGGATTGTTAGTTTTTATTTTCTAATGACATGATGCTTATGAACCTTCTAGTCATACTTTTTATTAATTCTATCTTGTCAGTGGTCTTATTTTTCTTATCAACTGTTAGTTTTATCGTTTATTAGTTGATTTTCACTTGAGAGATGTTTAACAAAGTGTACTATCATGATGGAATGAAATGAAAGAATATATAGTTCACTCCAAAGTCTTCTAATCTCGACCAATCTGCATGGAAACTCCAAAGTCCAAAGACCTTTACCCCAAATTAAATTATCTTTACATATTTCAAAAAGAAGACCCAATCTTGAGCTAGCTCATTGATTTGAAAACATAACATGTTCCTCATGGTGCCCCACATAAGTAAATTGCCAACAATAATTCAGCATAGTAAATCACAAATATTTAAGAATATTAAAAAACCAACTACACATACCAATTAAATCACACCGCCTTGCTCTTTGGCTTTCTTCAACCATTTAAGTGTGCTCTCCAATGTAGAGTAAGCTGCAATATCTGTCAAACTCTTGCTCTCAACTGCATAATCAAACACTTCATAGGCCTCCGCAACTCTACCATCCCTGCACAGTACACGGAGCATTGTAGCATAAGAAGCTGTTTCAAGCTTCAGGCCACCCGATTTCATCACTTCATAAAACTCAAAGGCCTTCTCCAACAACCTTGCCTTACATAACCCATGTAGCAATGTATTATACGTGCACGAATTCGGAGTGCACCCTTTCGCTTCCATCTCTTTCAATAACTCCAGAGCAGCCAAGGCATTCCCTTCCCTGCACATTCCATTCATCAATGTAGTATACGTGACTTCATCAGGTAAATAACCCTTATCCGTCATAACGCGCAACATCTTCTTAGCTTCTTTAACCCGGCCAGATTTCGATAACCCGAAAATCAAAGTGTTGTAAGTGACAAGATCAGGCTCGACTCCTTCCTCCTTCATTTTATTATAAACCTCGATCGCCTCACTCCCCCGGCTCAACATACAATAACCCTTCATGATCGTATTATAAAGGAAGCAATCTGGCTTAAAGCCTTCCTCATTAAGCACACTCACCAACCGCAAAGCCTCACGCAAGTTCTTAGTATTACATACATTATCAATCAAAATAGTATAAGTAACAAGATCGGGCTTGACATCAAAATTGCTCCTCATTTCATCAATGAAACTATAGACAGTACTCAACGAGCGGCACTTACAGAGGTTCTTCACAATAAAATTTAAAGTGTATGTGTCCGGAACAGAATCGTGCTTTGAAGATAGCTCCTTGACCAGCTCAACAGCGTGCTCCAAACGACCCTGCAAACAGAGGGAACGAACGGCGACATCGGTGGTGACTTTATCAGGGTTCACGCCATTGCTGACCATGAAATTTAAGGCCTGGTGAACAGGGGCGAGTGAGGTATCGTCTGATTTGCAGGATTGTGAGAGCAAGATGTGGAAGGTGGATCGATCGGGGGAGAACGAATTGTGATTCGTGTTCTTCATCATGTGGCGAAGGAACGCGATTGAATCGTTGAGGGTGGAGATTGAGGCATAGCATTGGAGGAGATTGTTGTGGAACCGAGGGTCGAGATTGGAGGATTGGGAGGTTTTGATGATTGAATCGAAGATGTTTTTGGCTTCTGAGAGGTTGGGGGATTTGAAGAGAAGGGGGGTTTTGGAGATTCGGAAGGGTGAGGTTGTTTTTTGAGGGTTTTTGTTGATTTTCCCGGAAAATTGGATGGTTTTTTCTTGGGAAAATGATGGGGTGGGTTAGGAGATTGAGGTGTTTGGGAAGGAAGAACATATTGTGATGGGTTTCTTAAGAGTGGGTTTGTGATTGCGGAACGGAATGAAGGTGGGATTTTCCCCATCAAACTTGTTCTTTTTCCTCGTCTTCTTCCTTTTCTCTGCTTTGGGTTTTTTCCAGTTTCAATGTTGTGAGCTCGATTGGGGTTTAGGGTTTTGCAGGTAACATCAATTCCACCCCAATTCTCCTTTCTATAATTTGGGCATGTTTGCCGTCATGGATTAAGCTCTCTAAGGTGATTTTTTTATTTTATTAATCATGTTAAAAGTACTGAGAAAAACCTAATTAACTAAACCTAATTAACTAAACCTTAATCTAGTTATTAACATTAGCATGCTTTATTACAGGCAAAAATATTATTATAATGCCAACAAGGATTGGCACATCTGGTCAAGCCTTCCGCTCACACTAGTTGTGACTTGGGTTCGATTCCTAGATCTCCTTTATTGGCAGACAATATGTAAATTTTACTATAAATCCTCGTTGAGGTTGGTGGTATTATCTGGCCTTGCAAGGTGGCGTGCCTTCACCTAATCTACACTTTTTTTAAACAAAAATTTTTTTTATTATAATATAAAATCTAGAAAATCAAGAACATTTAAACATGCACAGCGATAAACACAACGATATATATATAATATTTACAAACATCTATCAAAGTGGAATAGGTTCCCTCCATGGAAACATAGAGGCCTAGACAAGCTATGCAACACTGGAAAATAAAAGAAAATATCATAAACTGGTAACAAGATACATGAAAAAGGTCCAAGAAACACCCAACATGCCTCTCGAAGTATAACAAATAGTAAAAAGCTCATAGAGGCACTCCCATACAGACACATCCGACAATCCACATCCTTAGTGTTGTGAGTGTCTGGAACTATCCTCTCCCTCGCGGAATCTACGTCTGTAAACTCCAGCTATCGGCTCCCATACAGACTCGTCGCTGCTCATCACGACCCGACGATGACGGTATCCAAACATATTCTGTACACTCCTCCTCTTCCTGTCTCTGTCCACCATGTCAACTCTGCTCCTGACCTCTGAGTTATCCACCATATTCCACATGTCATCGGGAAACTCCCGCTGACGTGGTGGATACCACACCTTAGAGAATGGTCGGCACTGGACGATACGATGCGGACCGATCATAGTGAAGTACGAACCTTCTCTAAGATGTATGTACAGACTAACTGGGCCGATATAAGTCATGGTAGACAATCTCTATGTCACCGAGGATCGGGATCCTATGTGGGTCGATAATCCTGCCACGCTGCCGTGCCAGTTCGATTGTTGCTGCTCATCGACCGTATATAGACATACACAGAAAGATAGAGAAGAGGAAGATAAGCAACATAACATAGTCATAAAAAGGGGATGAGCACACATAGAATAACATGTTATACACACACAACACATACAATACAAGTAACAAACATCATCCGAGTCACACCAACATAATACATCCTTAAAGTTTAACTCTCGGATCATTCCTCTAAGGAGTCTCACTTCCATACATGTCAGCTGATATCTCTCACGGTGCTCATCCCCAAGACATTCTCCTTTACGAGCCTCACTACTTAGAGAACGTCAGTTAGTTTGTTCAGGTAACCATTCCGCTTGCCGTGACCCATAAGAGTGAATCCCCTCATGAGCTCAACTCCAATAGGGGTGTATGGGTCGTCTCAGAACGTCTACCTGCGATGTGGATACTCAGGGTAAAGTTGAGAAAACCAGGCTATATTGGGTTACGCGACATATAAGGAGCTACCTAATGGTCACTGTGAACATCCCAAGTCCAATTCGAACATCCCCAAGGTCTCTCATAGACCGGCCCTTCCGTAATCCGTACTCGCAATCGAGTACAACTAAACTTGTATGACTCTCGGTCATACGACTCACCACTCGGCAATATGCAATGCAACAATCATCACTTGGTTAACACCATAACCTTCTTACACGTTCACAATCTCACGGTGGATGCCTATACATCCCTGGCCTCAGTACCACATTCACGAGGCATTACCATGATGTTAACCGTAACCGTACTAACACACTATTACATCATTTAGACCATCCATCATATCATCAATAATATATTATGATAATAATAAAAACATAACAAGCATATAAAACAACACATCATCAACATGTAACAACCAAATCACATAGCATCATGCATATCAAACAACCCTAATCAACATAGTTCCTCTAACCTAGCTTTCAAGCCTAACATCGATAAACCTACAACAATTAAACCCTAGACAATATTATAAAATTATTTTACTAGGGTTTAGCCATTGTCGATTATTCGACATACTAGTAGGGTCTAGGGCACCCTACACATACACAAGTATAACAACAACACTATGCTTGTCTCCCCGACGATGTCGGTTACCTTGTTCCCAGCTTGGCTAATCTAGTACACTTGCTCATGCTTTGAAGTACACGTTCCTCTTTCCCCTAGTTGCAGCCATGTGCTCTTTGGAGCTCCTCGATGCTCCGAAGTTTGCCCTAACACAGAGACAACATCCAGGCATATCATAAACCCTAATCTTGCTTGAAATTCACAATCGATGCAAGAAACAACGAAAAAATAGGTAAAATGACTAATAACACTAATATCAATGTCGGCATGTTGACATGTTAGGGATTCGGGCATTACCTCAGTTGTATCAAAGAATCAAAGGCATATACTTGTAGTATTCTTCGTCCTAATCACAACAGTGTAGTCGATTTTGCGATATGATCGTTGGATTTTCCTCAATCTCGTTTTCTCTCTCTAAGTCAAATTTCTCTCACACACAAGCTCTCTATACGCAGGCAAAGAAAACTTAAGTTGGCTTGCTGAGCTGAGCACGCTTGCTTGTGCCCACGCTCTAGCACTGAGTGTTCCCAAGCTAGAGCATGGCCTCCTGATGCCACGTGTTTCATGCAACTATCACGTGTTCCACTTGTTTCTGTTCCAGTAGATTACTCGATTTCCAACTACCCACGCTCAAACGTTGAGGGTTTTGCTGATATCTGATTCTCATGTGTTCGGTGCATTGTAAGGCCGTTTCAAGTACGATTCTTCTCAAATTTGAAACACAGGCTCACTAACACCCAAGGAACATTATTAAGCTTTCAAATATACTTATTCCTTGTCCCGCACACTAATCGAGAAAATGGAGAGTTACAATCCTGTCCAGCACACAAGGTGGGTTCTCCTTTCCCAATCAGATTTTTTCCATACAGTACAAAAATCTGGATTCAAACCCCCGACTACTTGCTTAAGGTGTCCAAGTACCTTACCACTTGGACCAACCACAAGTTGGTAAACTAAGTAAAAGGAAGTAGCAAAGTCGTGCCAGGTAGGGGTCGAATCTACGACTTTCTGCTTTCGAAACAAAAGCTCTATCCAAACGTGAAAATTGACTTTAAAAAGAGGTGCAACTCGAGGACTTCCCAGGAGGTCACCCCTCCTAGTACTACTCTCACCCAAGCACGCTTAGCTGCGGAGTTCTGATGGGATCCGATGCATTAATGCCGGTATGATCGCACCTAAGTATAGAATGAAAAAGTGAAGGTGCATTTAATATTTATTATTGATTAGCTAAAATGGATTCGAATTTCAATATCTTTTAACTACGATTTTTCTAACCTATGTCACCTTGTACGTGTTCAGGAATCAACAAATAGAAATACTGTATTGAAAAGAGTAATTTTTAATCTTTCAAGGAATTGAATGCACAACTTTTCAACACAACATTTTTATTTTTAATTTCTTAACATGTGGAATATTGCATATGATAGAAAAATCGTTTTAACTAATCAATGGTAGATACACTCTTAATTTATCACTTTATACTCATTTTCACTTTAGATGAGCTTTATCCATAAGGTGCAAGTCATATATATTATAATCGAACTGCCTTAAAATTAATTAAAATAATAGTAAATATTTTAAATTTAACTATAGAGCATATTTTAATTTTCAACTAATGTTGATTAACCATTGTTTTAATACTATTAAGTTTAATTAATGTTATTAAACCCAATTTAAGGATATATTGATTAATATTACGAATAATCTCTTTCCTTTTTTTTTTATGGGACAATGATTGAATGATTTCTGTGACCACCTCATTGATTTTCTCTCTCCATTGTGATTATTGCCTATTTGTCAAACTTCGCTCGCATATGATTCGTATGATATAGCATTGTCCTCTATTTAATCATCAATTTCGTTGGAATAGTCGATCATTAGATTATCAATTCAATCAGCAATTCATTAGTTGAATTGGTTCAAGCACGTTTGGGCGCTTTAGATCATTTGAGCAAAAAAAAAAAAAAAAAAATTTGAATTGGTTGAACCACAAAATATAACATTAACATATTAATAATATATATTTATAGTAAACTAATATGATAAAATATGTAATTTTAATAATAGATCTTCATTTATAAGCTCACATAATGATTATTAAAATATACATTAACATTAAATAAGTATTTAACGGCAAGGTCTAGTGATCAACTCCTCATTGTGTAAAAAGAGATATTTTTGTTTTCGTAAAAAAAAAATTATTTAAAATTTTATAAATTAAAAACTCAAAACATAATAAATATAAAGAAATTGGAAAATATTGTTTCAAACATGTGCTACTGGAGTAGTGACAAATTTCATGTCTACATTCTGGCCTGGCTTTTTTTTTTTTTTTTTTAGCTTCTCTTCTCCCACCATGCACGTGACTTTTCTCCGTCACTCCATCACTTCTTTCTGTCGTATCTGCCTCCCTTCCCGATCATCACCATCGTGATCTGGACAATGGCGGCGCGGTCAGGGTAGCAGTGCAGTGTCGCGCATGACCTCGCAGCAGGTCCGATGGCGGAACATAACGAGTTTGTGGTGGAGGCGGGGTTGTGCTTAAGGTGTGTGAAGCAGTGGTGGCCCGACTGGTAAGCACGGGGAAGCTGGTTCACATATTGTGCAGCGGAGATACCGGTGCTATTCTATGGACAAGGAACAGGTCAACTCATAGAGGCTGGACTCAGTTGTGACGCAATACTATGAACAGACTGTGTATTCCAATCAGATTTGATTTGGAAATTCATGTATAACAACTTCAAAATGTAGATTTGAATATTGCAAGAAGATTTAAATAATTCAAGCATATTATATTTGATTTAGAAATTCATGTGTTGTGTTGTGACTTGTTGGTGAGGATATGAGAGAAGAAGAGTTAGGGATTTCAAGGTTTTGAAGCTAAAAATTAATAAATAAATTACCAAACAACTTTAGCTTAAATTTTAAAGCTCTTATTTTCTCCTTTATTTTTAAAGTAGCTTTTAAGCTAAAAAAATGTTAGGCCAAACACTACCAAAGGGCCCTATCTGAAGCTCCATTGAACTTGTTCAACATAGTCCGGCTCGAACAGCAAAAACATGGGTTTGATCGGTTTTCATTTGGTTTAACAATCCCAGGCCGGATCATGAACACATCGGTTTTATTATGATGATTGATGATTGATAGTATGGTGGTTCGATACACAATTGGACTGGTTTGGTTGACCATTCTGATCTGACTTTTAGAACATTTGTTAGATTATTAAAAAATGGAAAAAATATTTATCGTTAGTCATTTAATATTTATATACCGCAAAAGTTTTTAAAGATTAATCTTAAGCTTTATTTTTATAAAATAAATAATTTTAAATTTAAAAATAAAATGTATAATTTGAAAATACTATAAGAAGAAATTTAATTCATATTTGTATTTATATTTATAGTCTATTATATATCGATTAGACTTTCATAAATGATTTTTGTAGTTTATGCATGAACAATCTAGAAGTAAACATGAGAATAGGGTTTGAATTGTGTTTATCTAAAAGTTTTCGAAAAAACAGGAAATATTTCACAAACATAGGAGAGCATACACTATTTTGAAAAGCACATAAACAATTGACTCGTCTTATGGTTTCCTATATAGTTGTCACATACAAGAATTAAAACAATAGACGCTTAACCATTTGTTAAAAGCTTGTTTAGGCAACACAAATTAACCCCTTGTTAGTTTTTTTTTTTTTTGATAAAAGGCTAATGACATGCAAAAGCATAACTATTGAGAATGGCATCCCAACTAGATTGGCACCCCAAATTCTAACAGTCATTTGCAGCATGCCAAAAATTTATTAATAAAAATGAAAGAACAAAAAAACATGGGGGACTTAAGCCAATAGTCATGAAAGAAAATAAAAGTCATCTAAATCTATAATTTGGAAGACCTAATCTATTACGATAGAAGTCCCCACTAATAAAATTAGCAAAAGCATCCCACCAAATAAAATTCCTATTAGCTATGCCATAATTAGCCAATTTGTCTGTACAAGCATTGCCTTCTCTATAAATGTGAGAAACTTTGAACCTCATTTTAGCACATATAGTCAAACAATTCTTCCACCTAGTTCTTAGCTGCCAAGGAACAAGATAGTTTGAATGAAAAGCATCAACCACTAATTTGGAGTCCATTCTAACCACAAAGAGTGCCATCCTCTATCATAGGCTTGTTCAATTGCAATCATGGTTGCTGTGAACTCAACATAAAGAGCATAAGTGATACCAAAGAAAGATGAAAAGCAACCCACAAAAGATCCCACATAGTCTCTAAATAATCCTCCTCCAGCAGCATATCCAGGATTTCCTTTGGCCATGCCATCCGAGTTGCAATTCATCCATCCAATTAAAAGAGGATGCCAATCCACTTTCTTAATAAGAGAAGCTTTTGAAATATGAGCATCAACCTTAAAATACTTTAGGATAACAAAATCCACCATTGAGTTTGCCATAACCCCTTTTGAGAAGCATCCTAACAAGTGAGTGGCTGCCTTCACCAAACTAATGGCATGATTTTGGCTAATAAGGTTGTTTTTAAAACTGCACTGATTTTGGCAGTGCCAAATAACCCAGAAGATATTGATGACAGCAGCTAAAACAATGTCTCTCACTTGACTGCACCAATTTCTTTCACAAACAGCTAACACAGAACTGACAGAAGAGCAATCAATGGAACAATGTAAAATTGCACTAAACCAAGCCCATAAACTAGCTACAAATTTACAATCTAAGAACAAATGACCAGTTGTTTCATCCATTTGACCATATAGGCATCCATTTGACCACATAGGCAGCATATAGACACAAATGTGCATCCTCTTGTTCTCAACTTATCATCAGTTGGCATCTTTGAGTGAAGCAATCTCTAAGTTATAAAAGACTTAGCTGGAGGAATGAAAGGCTGCCAGATGATTTTGCCCCAGGGAACTACATTAGCTGCTGGATTTAAATAGGCAAAGGCATCTTTAAAAGTGAGCATACCTGAATCTGTGGCATTCCAAACAGCAAGATCAGATTCAGTTGATAAAGGCAGGGCCACTGACTTAATTTCATAAACTAGCTCAGGAAACTTTTCACTAAACATAAGAGGCAAGATCCAGGAGTTTTGATGCAGAAAGTCATACACACTTGCAGCAAAACTACTGTGCATACTGTCTGGAATATTCAACATTTCTACAATAGGTTTAGACAACTACCTATCCTTCCAAAAACTGATTTGCTTGCCATCACCAACAATCCAAGATGTATTCATTTCAATAACAGCATCAAACCTTTTGAATACTGGCCATATTGATGTTTTCAGATAAGAGGACACTAGTTGCCTATGCCTTACAAATCTAGCCCTGAGCATACTAGCCCAAGAGGCATTGAGTACCAATTGTTCCAGGATTGCTTTAACAGTGCAGCTTCATTAATAGCTCTAATGGACCTTAATCCAAGACCTCCTTCATTACAGGGTGAGCAGACTTTCCTTCAAGCTACTGTGACAATCTTCTTGGTATGCACATCACCAGACCACATAAAATTCCTTATCCATCTATCAATGGACTTTATTAAAGATATAGGCCATGAGTAAATATGAAAACTGTACAGCAGCATGCCATTTATGATTGAATTCACTAATTGAACTCTTCCCATTATTGGTAAAAGAGATCCCTTCCAAGAAGCAAGCTTGCCCTTAATTTTATCTGCTATTGGCTGCAAATATGAAACTTTAGGCCTACCTTTAAAGATTGGAACTCCAAGATAGGTAAATGGAAACTGACCAGATGAGAAACCAAGGGTATCAGAGATCACATTCAATCTTCTAACATTAATAGAGCCTGCAAGAACCTACACTTAGGCAAGCTAAGGTGTTGTCCAGAAATCTCACCATAGGCCTTAAACAAAAGCATTAGTTTCCTCAAGTTATGCTTAGTACCCTTGCAAAAGACCAAAATATCATCTGCATAAAGAATGTGAGTTTGTGTGGCCACTCCTCTAGGAATCACCATTGGCTGCAACTGATTTGATTAATTCAACCAAGTAAGTAATGCTCCTACTAAGTACTAAGTACATCTTCAGCAAGACAAAAAAGCAAGGGGGACAGAGGATCACCTTGCCTCACACCCCTTTTACAAGATAGATATCCAACAGGCTTGCCATTCACCAAGAAAGAAAGCCTAGCAGAGTTTAGGATAGTGAGCACCCAATTACATAATTGTTGATTGAATCCAAAAGAAGAAAGCACCTTTAATAGAAAACTCCAATCCAAAGTATCAAATGCCTTCTTTATATCAAATTTCATTGCTATATTGCCACCAAAAGACTTAGAATCAAGCATATTAATGTATTCTGAAGCTATACAAACACATTCAGAGATATGTCTACCTTCAATACACCCTTTCTGTTGCTAGAGATGATCTTTGGAGCAATTAGAGCAAGTCTATCCGCAAGCACTTCGCTAATAATCTTAAAAGAAAAATTGGCCAGGTAATTGGTCTATAGTCTTCTATTTTATCTGCTTCTGGAAACTTTGGAATTAAGGCAACTAAATTAGAATTCAAGCCAAGGAGAATCCAGTTCTGTTTGAAGAACTGTAGGACACCAGTGCAAACATCATCACCAATGATTTCCCAAAAAGTCTGGTAGAAGCACCCCCAAAGCCATCAGGACCAGGGGCACCTTGACCATTCCATTATCTACACAAATATTATCTGTTGAGTACAAAGAGCTATAGAATTGTAGAACCTGCTGCTCAATAGCTTCAGGGGAGTCAACAATGCTGTCACCACATCTAAGAGAGGCCATTTGTTTAGTTGAATGTCTGACTTTTGCTATTCTGTGGAGAAAACCTGTATTTCTATCTCCATGACAGAACCAATTCAGGTTTGACTTTTGTTTCCAAAAGGACTCCTCAATAGAGAGAACCCTGCTCAGATTCATCTGAGCTTTTACTTCTTGATCATGCAGTGCTTCGCTGATGCCAGATTCAACAATTAGTTGCTGCACTTGACCAACTTCCTGAATATCATTATCAACTAGAGTTTTAACATTACCAAATAGTTGCTTATTCCATGATTTAAGTTCACACTTCAACATTTTCAGCTTCAGAGCTAAGATAGACATTGGACAGCCCCTCACATCCTTAGACCAAGTTTCTTTCACAAGTCTTAGGCAATCATGGTGCTCAGCCCACATATTGAAGTATTTGAAGGAACAAGGAAAGGATATATAGAACCTGTGGAACAAGACAGCAAAAGGGGATAATGATCTGAACAACCCCTTTTAATGTGCAGCAATTCATGCTCCTCCAAGCAGAAATCCATGATTCATTTATGCCCTATCCAATCGTTTTTCTATATAAGCAGCAGCATTTCTACAATTGGACCAAGTAAATGGAGTTCCTCTTGTTGTAACATGAGTGAAATTACCTGCATTAGACCAATTTGTAAAATCATCTCAAGAGGCTTTCAAGGGAAGACCACCACATCTTTTTTCATGAGCTCCCAAGACAGCATTGAAATCACCAATAAATAGCCAAGGACCCTGATTGGACCTCTCCAAATTTAATAGATCTTCTCAAAGCTGTCTTCTAATAATATGAGAAGTGGATCCATATATGGCAGCAATACAGTATGTCTGTCTATTCAAGTAGATTGAGAAGGCACAAAATTGAGAGGAAGATGCTATGACAGAAGGCTTTATCTCAGAACTAGCTAAACACCACAGATTTGGAAGACTATTACTTCTCTCATTAAATCAAATTGCTGCAGGCCAACAAACTTCCAGAAAGAACCAGGGAAAAGACTGAAATCCATCCAAGGCTCAGCAAGAAAAACCAATTCAGGTTGTGTATATAGTGTGTGACACATCTATGGTTGCAACCTTATTTGAAACCTTTTATAACACGACTACAGCTCAATTTAATACCAAGATAACTATACTCCATGCTGATAATGAAACTGAATATTTCAATAATTATTTGGTATTTTTTTTTATAAGAAGATGGATTCAACTTCAATCTACTTGCCGTGACAACTCGTTGCAACATGGTATTGAGGAAAACTAGGCACTTACTTGAAGTTACCTCGACTATTAAGGCTCTATTTGGTAAAAACTAGCGGATAGTGAACAAGCTAGCGGATAACGATTAGCGGTCAAGCTAGCTAATAGCAGATAAGCCAGTAGATTAGATTTGATGTGTTTGGTAAAATTAACAGTTGGAGTAGCTAATAAATATAAAATGACATAAAAGGATATGTTTGCATTTTTTTTTATATAAATTATATATATATATATTATTTATTTTAAAATAATTATCACTTTTAACTCTTTAACTTACTTTAAATTATTTATCATTTCAAAATTTAAAATATTAATTTTTAATTTAATATTAATTTAGTTTTAATTATTTTTAATAAATAAAATGGAATAATAAAAATAAAATTATATATTGATATGATTTTTATATAAATTTTATTTTTTATAGATAAAAATATATTTTCTATCTTTTTAATCTTAAATGTAAATTTAAATAGTGAAATTAATTCTTATTTATATACTATGTTAAATTATTAGTATTTTATTTTATTAGCTAATAATAAGTGGGGAATTTAATTTAGATAGTAAGGATAAATTGGAAGAAAAAATGATAAGTTATACGCTATAAGCTCAAACGCTACTTCTAGTAGAATATGGAAAAACGTTATATGCTAGTGAAAAAAAACACTATAAGCTAATTTTAGAAATGGTTACCAAACGAGGCTACTTTTCCATCAGCTATAAGCTATCCGCTATACGCTAGTGGATTTGGTAAACCAAACATACTCCAAGTTTACAATACATGTCCCTAAATATTTTTGGGGTGAAGTTGTCTTAACAACATCTTACTTGATAAAAAGGATGTCCTATATTTTTAACCCCTTTTTACCGTTTTTAAAATTCCTACCCCATTTTCGAATGCATGTTGATTTGCCTTTAATTTTTTTTTTATTGTACTGCCTTTGTCCATGTTCACTATACCTCATAATCCAAATGTGATTAATTCCCGATTGAGAAATGTGTACTTGTGAGTTATGCTCCTAATCAAAAGAGCTGCAAATGTTTTATCATACATCATAGAATCTCTATGTCAGTATGGATGTAACTTTTTTTTTTTGGAGAAACAATCATTCTTTAATGAAAATCATCTTCAGGGGAAGATAAATGATGGTAATTTTATCCATGAGCCTATACCTCAACATGTTCATAGTTTATACATCAACATGAAGATATAGTGAAGACAAATGTTCAAAGTGTTGAAAGTAACGAAGATGTACCATCATTAGATATCTCTCTAAGGCATACAAAGAACCAATTATTTATATTCTGAGAAACAAGCTCTTTGCAAGGTGGATACCAACCTATCATCCAAGCACTAGACCAATCAACTTCTCCTGAAATCTTCATAGAGACTATTTCAGGTAACGCCGCTCCTCCTAATTCATTTCTGAAAATTTAGATCTCCTTCATACTTAGGAGGATCTCAAACCTACACAAAATAAAATGCCAACACATGCAGCACCAATCACCCAATTTTTAAATTCATGTCCTACCATAAACTATCCCCAAAGCATAAGGCCTCTCTACCTCTAGAATACAAATTTTTGTGTGCCTAGAAACATTTAAGAAGCCTTAGATAATCCAAATTGGAAACTTGCTGCTATGGAACACAATCTGGGACTTGAGACCCACATCCATTATGCGAGTTTTCTAAGTTTTTTAGAAAAGCAAAGAGAAGAAGACAAACATACCACCACATAGGGATGTAAATGAGCCGAGCTATTCATGAACTATCCAGGCTCGGCTCGTTAAATGCTCGATGAAGCTCGTTTGTTTAATTAAATAAACAAACCCAAGTTTGAGAGTGGGCTCAATTATTTAAATGAACCAAGCCCAAGCCTTATAGCCTCGACGTTAAGGGCTCGCGAATAGCTCATATATATATATATATATATATATAAGTTTTAAGTTATATATAATAATATGACCAAAAAAATTTATATATAATAATATATTATATATACTAATACTACCACGTTTTTTATTTACTTCCTCTTTTTTAACAAATTGCTGATGGATAGACTCCTCTTTTATACAACTAAAAACTTTGAAAATTAATGGTTGGGTCCCAACCAACTTGATTGTAGTCCAAATATCTTTAGGGCCCAATATTTAAACCCACTCCCAATACTTTTTTGAAATTATCCTAATGAAAAGTCTTTCCACTGCCTACCCGTAATATCTAATATAAAGAAAACCATTTATATCATACTATAGTACTAAGTTACCAACATACGGCTACAAGCAACAAAAAAAGATACTAAAATAAGAGGAATTGAACGGGCACCATTCGAAGTTTTATTTTTGTCAAAATTTTAATTAAATACTAAATGCAAAATTTTCATATTGTGGAACTATGCATGGTTTTTTGTTAAGAATTTTTTTTCATAAATGCAAAAATAATTAAGTTATAAATGAGCTATACAAGCCAAGCTTAAGCCTTACCTTTTTGTAACAAGCCAAGCTCAAGCTTTTAGTTAGGCTCGGCCAAGCTTGAGCTTCTCATTTTTTTCACAAGCCAAACTCAAGCTTTAAGTACTCGGCTCGGCTCGACTTGTTTACACCCACAGGGGATGAGAATTTTGCATATCTTAGTAGGACGACCCCACACACACAAAAATATTCAACAAACAATACAAAAGGCAATACAAATATGTGCGAGTTATATACAGTAAATCAAATGGATAAGGAGTACACCGAAATATGTGCAAATGATCCTTGTCGCAATCGGGATTGCGGTGGGGATGACAAGAAAAAGAAGAATTTTGAAGAGAAAAAAAACATGGGAACTGCCACTGGTTTTATTTAATTTAGGAAAACTTGGCAAACTTTTACACAATGGTCTTTGAAACCAAACGGGAGTCGATTACGAGTAGGCAATGTATTAAGCATCTAAGGTCTCCCATTTTATAATTGGTATCATAAATTAATTGAGCAAAATTAATAATTTTTGAATTAGTTATTTACCCTAAAAATTGTTTACGATAACAAAAAGGATCATTGATTAATGTAAAAATCTACAACTTAATATTTACAAAAATAAACAAGATAAAAAGGAGAATGAGATATTTGATTTTCATTTATAATTTTTATTTTTATTTATCAAAAAATATTTACAAAAATGCAATGGACTATGACTAAATGTTCACAAAATACAATAAAATGATTTAAGAAATGAATTATTATTGTTTTGGTGATATTTTAGGATTTTCTATTGTTTTTGAATTTTAAAATTTTCATATTGGCAAATCCTATATGAGGTTGAACATGGAACATAAATCCACAATGAAACCTCAAACTATGGGACTAAACATGGACAAAGACAAAATTATCCTATTAGAAGAGAAAGAAACATTCATATAGCTATTTGTATAGTTCAAAAATTCATTAAAATGCAGCATAACTTAGATGAAATTTTTGAACATTCTATGAATACATGACAATCATGACTTTTCATCCCATGCATCCTTCCTTTGTTGACATCGGCACATCTTGCTAAGTTGGAAGAATAACCATCTGGCATCCTAAGTTCTGTTATCCAGCGACAAACGGTCTTTGCTTCATCGACAGTTAAAGTGTAACTAGCTTTCGGTTTTAACATCTTCCCATTAGCCTACGACTTTAGCTCCAACTCTGGTCGCCTACAGTATAAAGCTAAGTCCATTCTTGCCTTCTCATTGTCCTTGGTTTTCCCGCTCACATTCATGATAGTGTTTAATATGTTATAAAAAAAAGTTCTTCTCTATGTGCATAACATCAAGATTGTGTCTCAACAAATTATCTTTCCAATACGGGAGGTCTCAAAAAATACTTCTTTTTGTCCAGTTATGGCCCTCCCCGTATCCTTGTAATTTGGACACACGACCATTGTCAATGACTTTTGGTAGTTCTCTTACTCTACTCCAAATCTCTTCCGGTGTGAACCTAGGCGGCGGTGCATCTTTTTCAACTTCTCCCTTTTTGAAGACATTCTTGTTTCGTCTAAATGAATGATCCATTTCCAAGAACATACGATGCAAGCCAAACCAAGAACTTTCCCCCCCGTGTTTCAAGGTAAAGGCCTTTGTATACTCCATGCAATGTGGACATGCCAATTCACCATGAGTCTCCCAACCAGACAACATACCATAAGCAGGGGAGTCCATTAATGGTCCACATCAAAGATGCCTTCATTATAGAATTTTCCTTCCTTGCGATATCGTACGTCAACACGCCGCTCCCTAATCTCTTCAAATCATCAATCAAAGGCTGTAAGTAAACATCAATACCAGCCTTCGGACTGGATGGTCCCGGTATGAGACACATAAAAAACATATAAGGTTTCGACATGCACATATTAGGAGGAAGATTGTATGGAGTAACAATTATGGGCCAACAAGAATATGGCGAAGCCGACGCTTGGATATACGGGGTAAAACCATCGGAGCTTAAACCAAGTCGTACATTGCGTGGATCCGCAGCAAAATCAGTATGTACCCAGTCAAAGTGCTTCCATGCTTCGCCATTGGACGGATGCCATAAGACGTCTGAACTTATTTTGTTCTCAAAGTGCCACATCATTTCTCCTGCAGTTTGCATTGATGCGAACATTCTCCGTAGCCTTGGAACTATTGGCATATAGAACATCGCCTTTACGGGAATTGGTTTGTTCTTACTTGTCCCAGACTTGGGAGGGCGATACCTCGGCGCTTGACAAAATTTGCATTTCACCAAAGCTCCATCATTTATGCCGAATTCATTGTTGTAATACAACATGCACCCATTAATGCAACAATCAATCCTCTGGACTTCCAATCCCAGCTTCGACACTATCCTCTTTGCACTATAATAATTCTTTGGCACAACTCCTTTTATAGGTGTCACGTCCTGAAGCATTTAAAAAAAAAATCCAAACACTTTTCGGGAATATTCCAATTGGACTTACAAGCTAAAAGCCTCACACACATTGATAATTTAGAGTCCGAGGCCCCTTCAAACATTGGCATTTTTGCTGTCTCAGTTAAAAGTTTATAAAATCTTTGTGCTTCCTCATTCGGAAGATCTTCAGTGTTATCGTAGTCGTGCGCCTCATTTACCCCGAGAGCATCACATACGATCTCCTGCATTGACACAAATTGTTCCCCACATCCCATATCTGCGCGACTGCTTGAGGCACCAGTGCAATTCTCGTCAACCCCTAAATCAACATGTGGTTCTTCTTCACCATGGAGAGTCCAAATCCTGTAATTTTCCTGGAACCCATTCATATACAAGTCAGTCTTCACAAGGTCTTCGCTCTTAATCTTTCGACATCGACATTTAGCACACAGACATCTAATCCGGTTTCCATCATCGATGACACACTTTTGTCGCTTTGCTTGGGCAATAAACTCTTCAACCCCATCTACAAAAGTTCGTTTCAAACCCCTTCTTTTCGGATATAACCTATCATACACCTGACGATCCACTATATTATGTGATTTTTATGTGCTTATTAGATGGATTTTTACTCCTAAATGTGCTAATTGATTGAGTTTTGTCCCTAAGTTTAAGTAATTTAGTTTTTTAATAATGTTTTACCTAGTTTAGTTTAATTTCATATTTTTTAGAGTTAATTTAAATATATATATTTTTTTAATAGGAAAATATGAAAAAGGAATAAGCAAATGGACTTGGATTTGGCTAATAGAAAGGAAGCCCACATGAAATTGTTTTGGCTGCTGGACAATTTGGAAAGCAATCCAAATTATGATGTTGGAAAATACCATTGAAAGTCCACGTGAAAAAGGTGTTACAAAAATTGGACAATGAATGAGAATTGGAAAGAACAGTGTTTGGCTTACATGAAGCAAAAGATAAGGCTCCTGAAGGTTGAGGAATTGTGATAATAAAAGGAATTAAAAAAAAAAGTAACGCTCAGGGTCGTGAATAAAAGTAACGCACAGGAGAAATAAGAAGGGGCAGCAACGTACAAAAAACGGACACCAGCGAAATTAAGGGGGAGAGCAGCGTTGCACAGAAAAAAAAGACGCAAGGAAAGAAAAATAAAAAGAGGAATAGGGGCTCCAGGATCGTGAACCAGATGCACAGGGAGTAAAAACAGCAGTGTGGAAACGGTTCTGCCAAGCTATACTGTTGGGATCAGTTCATTTTTATGGAGTTTTCTCTTTTCTCTTATTTGTCTTTATTTTATTTTATTTTAGGATTTAGCATGTGTAGCTAAATTTCTTTTTGCTGGAGTTTTGATGTAATCCTTTTATGATGAAACTTTAATTGACTCTCTGATTATCTTATGAATATTTGATATCGATGATGTGATGTTTACTGTTCTTACTGACATTTCAATGTTTGACCATCATTCTTTTGTTTTTGAGGGTTCATGTATATGCTAGGAATGGTGATATATGGATATGCCTCTTGTAAACATTACCATTATTTGGGTTAACCTAGGAATAGGTAACTTAATTAGTGTGGGTCTTTAACAAATTCCATAGAGCTATGATCATCATGCTCTGTTAATTAGGCCTAAGGAATTAGGGTAATTAGTGAGGTTTGATAGAATTGATTCACTAAGGAATTAGGCTTCAATTAACTAAGGGAATTTGTCCTTCAACATGCCAATTGGGATTAGGATAATTAGAGTGTCGGTAATTCACAGGATTCCTTGTCTATGAGGAATCCGGATTCATAATTGGATGAAATCAAATCCCTAGCGTTTTTATTTCTTTTTTTTATCTCAACAAAAATTCCAAAAATATTTCATTGCTCTTTTACTTTAATTTATTTTCAGCCCTCTTCATACCAAATTTTAGTCTAGATAGTTGTCAAACTTGTAAATTGGTACTTGGTAACTAATCCCTGTGGACGATATCTGGTTTTCACCGTTTTTATTACTTGCAGTGATTTGGTACACTTGCCATTTTTGCTTAACAAGTTTTTGGCGCCGTTGCCGGGGATTGGTTTTGCCAATATCATTAGTAACAAAGGAGACAACTAATTTAGACATTTTTATTTTTATTTTTTTTGTATATATTTGATCTTTTCTTTTGAGTTTTGTTTGTGCAAGGTGGATACAATTCATGGACAACTATAATTATCCATCTGACGAGGAAGCCTCAAGTCACACTTTGGAGAACAACTTGTGTTGGGGAGACTACATAGATTTGGGAGATCATGATCTTCAAGCACAAGTTGATCGTATGACGGGTAAGCTTGTATTTAGATTCTCCATGGAAGAATGGGAAACCTTTTGTTCGTATTTACCACCACCACCACCCTGCTTACAAGTGATTCCCGAAGAGCCAAAACCTTGGGAGATAGCTCTAGAGAAATATTCACAAGAGCTGTCCAACTCCGAGGCCAAAGCAAGAGCCAATTATGATTGTATCGAAGCTGTGATGCAAAACTTCAGAATGCAAGTTGAGGAAATTTGCAAGCAGTTAGTACAAGAGCCACATAAAGCAATATTTGAGCAAATTATGGTTGTGGGGATGGATCAAAGTGTAGATGAAGTGGTGGTGGTAGATGAGTCACAAGAGGAAATATCTTTCACCATGCTTACCAAGGAACCTGAAATTGTTGCATTGGATAAATATGTTGGTGCATTATGTTAAAATATTCCCAGAAGATAGCTAACAAGGACTTACAAAACGGATAAATAAATAAATTAAATTTTCTACAAATGATTTAAAAGGGAAAAGTGGAGAAACTAATTAAATAAATTTTTAAAAGAGAACAAAAAAAATTTGATGTTTAAATGTATTTTATATAAATAAAAATGGTCATAGGAAAAGAAGATAACCAAATCAATTATATTGGACCACTAACGAGATAGGTATGATGGTTAATGGGACACATAAACTAGTAAATGGACATCGCAACTAAATCTAGGGACTAATGTGTCCCGTATTTAAAAATTTGAGGGACTACATAAGTAATTAATTTTTTTTCAACGACTAAAAATGGGTTCTTAAAATTTTTAGGGACCAATTTAAGTTTTTACTCAAAATTAAATTATATTTTAATTTTAAATAAATAAATAAATAAATAAATAAATAAATAAATAAATAAATAAATAGGCAAACAAAAAGAAATGTTGGTCATGATGAATGCTGACGCATGCTGGCCATATCTAAAGTCGGAGTTCGTAGGTTAACTAGTTTCGCCTAGAGTTAAGTTTACTAGATTCTTATTTTTTTTTTTTAAAAAAAGAGTTAGAGTTTATATGGGACTAAAATTATATTATATTTTGATTTTAAATAAATAAATAAACAAGTAAAAAGGGATTAAAATTATAGAGTAAAGGCCCAAATTCGTCCCTGAAAAATTTCGAGGACCTATTTTTAGTCCCTGAAAAAATAAATTACCAATTTAGTCCCTCAAATTTTCAAACACGAGACAAATTAGTCCCTAGATTTAGTTCTGACATCCATTTCCTTCCCTACGCGTCCTATTAACCATCCTATTTAGCCTGTTAGTGGTCATGTTTGGCTTATGATGAATTTCCTACGTGGAAAACAAATAAAAAGTGAAAACACATGTATAATTTTAAAATTCAATTACCTGAAAGTTATGTATTTATTTTCACTTTTCATTAATTTTTCACTATGAAAATTTGTTATAAGTCATGCAGGACCACTAACGAGATATGTATGATGGTTAATGGGACGCGTAGGGAAGTAAATGGACATCACAACTAAATCTAGGGACTAATGTGTCCCGTATTTAAAAATTTGAGGGACTACATAAGTAATTAATTTTTTTTCAGCGACTAAAAATGGGTTCTTAAAATTTTTAGGGACCAATTTAAGTTTTTACTCAAAATTATATTATATTTTAATTTTAAATAAATAAATAAATAAATAAGCAAACAAAAAGAAAAGTTGGTCATGATGAATGCTGACGCATGCTGGCCATATCTAAAGTCGGAGTTCGTAGGTTAACTAGTTTCGCCTAGAGTTAAGTTTACTAGATTGAAAAAATTATACAGGGAGGCTCAAGGAGAGAAAAGATAGTGTAGCAAAGGCATTATTACTTTCTAATGGCAACAAAATGAAAGAGTTTTCTCTTATAATTGCAACCTGCCTGGTTTGTTATGTTGTTTTTTGAAATTTGTAATTCCTTATTCTTTAGATTTGTTGGAAATTGTCATAGAAGTAGGAGCCCTGTGATATGAAAATTGTTACCAATTTATTTCGAGATTATATATCTATATCTGTATTCTAAGGAAAGTTTGGACAGGTGGCAACATTATATTCAATGGCTTCTCTAATAAGCTTGGTTTACTATTACCAATAATGGAAAGAGCCAATCAGATTGAAGATTTCACTTTAATTTTAACTTTTTTTCAAATTTCGAATTTGAAATTTTTTATTGTTTCAAGACATTTTATTAATTGCTGTTATAATTTCAATACTCCTCCCATAAATGAAAAGTCATCATGATATTGGTGCATTAGGTTGAAATACGATTCGAAAGATAACAATCCATCTTCTGCATATTCATAAAATAAAAATTATATAAAATAAAAACTAACCCTACTTGACAATTTTACACTTTGAAATTGAAGGCATGAAAATGAAACAACCATGGCCACCTAATTTGATACTAAAAATCATATTAGCTATAATTGTAGAGTCAGAGAGAGATAATATGAAGTGCCTGCTTTAACTTTTACATGAAGTATGTGTCTGAATTAGCTTATTTTGTGTTCAAAATAATTTATAATATAAAGTTTCATGAAAAAGCCTTTAAAAAATGAGCTAAAATGACTATACCATATTTTTTATTCACAATAAATATGCTTCACTTGAATGTGACATTTATAATTATCTCAAACTTCAAGACTGAATCTGAGATTCTTAGCATTACTGGTCTAGTCTTCATGTCATGAATTCAAGCAAAATACCTGGCCAACATGGCGAAGAATTCTATATATGATGAAAGCAAGACCACTCTTCAAAACTAATCTAAACAATGATCTTCAACTTTATGTAACATAGAAAATGCACTTCAGTTATTAAACAACAGAGTATATATACACAAAAAATATAGAAGTAATGATGACAAGTCAAAGTGCCAAAATAAGTCCAATTTCATCAAATCATCCACCAGTAATTAGCTTAGGTAATAGATATTCCATAAACATTCAGAACATTCAGAACCAAAATCACTCAGATTTATCTACCATATACTCTACCATACAATAGTTGAGCATAGGGGTCCAATGCAACAGATAAGACCAATTTTAGCATATGGTTCAAAGGGACAATGACAGTAGCATAGGGTTCAAAGGGAAACTCAATAGAGGTTCTAACCTGAGGTGCGTGGCCGGTGGGAAAAGGTGCTGCAGTCGCGGGCGGTGGTTCTA
Source organism: Echinosophora koreensis (assembly GCA_035048595.1). Classification (NCBI taxonomy): domain Eukaryota; kingdom Viridiplantae; phylum Streptophyta; class Magnoliopsida; order Fabales; family Fabaceae; genus Echinosophora; species Echinosophora koreensis. Next base: position 1,710,332 of record JAPCYP010000058.1, on the reverse strand, counting down.
TGGAGCTGCGGTGGTTCTGCACGGTAGCCAGAGATGGTCATGAGAGAGGGGAAAGAGAGAAATAGGAGAAGAAGAAGAGAGAAAGAGGGCAAGAAGCTTACTTCACGGTGGCCGGAGAAGGATGAGGGAGGTGCTGACGGACCGGGAAACGGCTGGGCGGCGCGAAGGAGGTGGGGGCGGCACTGTTCCTATAGGGACTAAGACCTACAGGGACTGAGACCGCGCAAGTGAAGGAAGAAGGCGCGGTTTCTATTTGCATTTTTCCCAGGGCTTCGCCCATGGGAAACGGCGGCTCATTTCCTAGGGCACTATCCATGGGAAACAGACATATATTCCCAGGGCACAATCCGTGGGAAAATGCAATGTTAATTTCTTGTGACCCAGTCCGTGGGAATCGGACATCTTTTGCTAGGGCTAACCTGTGGGAAACTGCGAAATCATATTCCTGCGGCCCAATCCGTGGGAAAACGAGACGGAGCAGTTGCTGCCTCTGTTACCTAAGGCCCAACTCGTGGGAACCACAGCGAGAAGTTTCCCAGGGCTTTAACCGTGGGAAATACCAAAATTTCCTAGGGATTTTTTGCCTTGGGTAATATGCCCTGGGAAATAGCTTAAATTCTTGTAGTGAATTGAAGCCTAATTCCTTAGTGAATCAATTCTACCAAACCCTATCAATTACCCTAACTCCTTAGGTCTAATTAAAAGGGCATGATGATAAAAGCTCTATAGAATCTGTGAAAGACCCACACTAATCAAGTTACCTATTTCTAGATAAACCAATTAACAGTAATGCTTACAAGAGGCATGTCCATAAATCACTATTCCTTGCATATAAATGAACCCTAAAAAAACACAAGAATGATGGCCAAATATTCAAGTGTCATTAAGCAAACACATCAACAATACCAAATGTTCATAAGATAATCAGAGAGTCAAATAAAACATCATCATAAAAGGATTATATCAAAACCCTAAGTTAGCGTTTGGTACAAGAGATATTTTTATATTCCCAGGAATGCGATTTGGGAATAAAGTTTTCCTACGTTTGATATAAGAGAAAGAAAAATACTCAGGCATAAAAATTTCCCAGGAATAGAGTTTACGAAGAGGGTGGGAAAAAAAATTTTCCCGAGAGAATGTGAAACTTTTGAGAAGTTAAATTATTTTATTAACCCAATTAATTTCTTTAAAATAGTATCCATTGAATCTCTTTGTATTCTCCTTTCTCACTCTATAGGTACTCATCCTCTGTGGCTGTGGGTCTATCTGTCTTCTCCCGTATAAGAACACTCTTCTATCTTGGTTCTTCTTCACTGTTATTGATTTTGCTCTTTCTCTTTGCATGTTACTGATTTTGTTGGTCTTTCAATTTTTTTAAGCTTTATAAATTGCACTTTTTTCCTTTAAATGCATCTGTGTGTGGGTGGTGTATTGAGATGGAATTTAGATTCAGGGAGTGATAACCCCGAGAATGCCGAGATAACCAAAAACAGGGGAGCTAATTTTCTGGAATCGGTACTCAAGAATGAATGTAAAGAGATTAAAGAATATGAAGGGAGAAGATATTTTGGATAATTCTGTATGTTAACTTCAAGCACTCAACCAGTACTTGCTTATAAGCACTCAGGGAGAATTGAGGTGTCAGTGCTTGATTTCTTTTTAGAAGCTTGAAGTATTATAGCTTTATTATTATAGTGAAGGAGTCAACTATGTTAGTTGGTTCTGCAAGTGGTGATGGAACGTAGTGGGAATTCTGTAATTGGTGTGGAAACCATGTTTACTTGTTAAAAAATGTTGCTAGACTGGGTAGCGGTTTTGCGGGTGAGGACTGAGGAGGAAAGATGAGGGAATAGGGAACAAGCACATGCAAAGATGAATTGAAAGTTTTTATTTTATTATTAGGATAGTTTTGGAAAAGTGAATTATATTCTTAGAAATATTTTAAATGAACCAAATATGGGATTGAGAATGTAATGTATTATTCCTGAGAAACTAATGTGTCAACCAAACATGTTTTATTAATATTTTTTGGAATGAGATTCTCAGGAATATAGTTTGCCTGACAATAAAACATTCCTTATACCAAATACTCTCATTCTCAGGAATATAGTTTGCCTGACAATAAAATATTCCATATACCAAACACCACCTAACAAAAAGGAATTTAACTAGACAAGTTAAACCCTAAAAGAAAATTAAAAAAAATAAAAAGAACCAGGAAACTTTATGAAAAAGAAGGTGAGTGAGTAAACGCCTCCTCTGCCTTTTTGCTTTCACCCACGTTGCCTCCTCTAAAAACCACCTTTCTTTCTTTCTTAAAAAGCTCCAGGGAGCTGCCCGTAAGGCCTTAAAGGGCCCTTCTCTTTTTTAGTCAAACCCAAATGCTTTTTCTAGTCATTTTTTCTTCACGCACAGGACCTATTTAGCATCCACCCGTACACTTTTAATTTTAATGTATTAAATGACAATCATAACCCTTCTTCCTCTGAATCATTTTTTTTTTTCATTTTTTCGTGCCTTTCGGCATTTAAATACCGGATTCAAAAACTATGTTTCCAGTATTTAATTGCCAGGAAATTTTTAAAATTTGAAAAAAATATGTTTCCGACAATTAGATGCTGAAACATATTTTTCAGGAATTTTTGGCCTACCGGCAATTAGTTGTCGGAAGACTTTATTATGTTGTCCGATAACTAGTTGCCGGAAGAATAAAAAACTTCAAAATCTCAATCCGACAAATAGTTGCCAGAGGCTACTTGTTTGTTCATCTGGCATCTAATTGCTGGAGGCATAGTTTTTTGTCTTCTGACAACTAATTGCCGGAAACACATTTTTTGAAATTTTAAGAATTTCCTGACAATTTAAAGCTTGAAACATAGTTTCTGAATCCGGCAATTAAATGCCGGAAGGCACTGAAAAAACGAAAAAAAAAACAAGTAACACAGAAAGAAGAAGAAGAAGAAGAAGAAGAAGAAGAAGAAGAAGAAGAAGAAGAAGAAGAGAGTGGGCGGGGTCATGCACAATGAAAGAAGAAAATAGGGGATAGAGGGAGATGAGAGAGAAGTGGGGGTGGATGGTATTTTTACCAAGTAATTAGAGTAGATAAGTTTATTAAGGATAATTTAGTAATAAAAAAATATTTTAAAAGATTTGTGGGGGTGGATATCCATGTGTAGGGGTGTAGGTAGCAGCCCCCTAGGCTTTTTATTTTCTTTCTTCAATTCTCATTCTAATTAAAGCCCAATAAGGTTCCAGCCAAGACTTCATATTGTCCTTCCAAATCCAATTTAGAAATAATGACATTTGCTAGGAGTTACAAGCCATTGCCCGTTTGGATAAGCTTTTAAAAAAATTACTACTATGATATAAAAGTAGAAGCAGAAGCTATTATTATAAGCAGAAGCCTTTTTGCTTTTGGATGAACTTTAAAAAATGGGCCTTTATGAAATTTGTTGAAGGGATATTATTGTCCAATAAAATATGATCCATCATCACTATCTCTCTTCTAGTGCATCTACTTTTTTTTTAGAAGTTAGAAAGTGTGGCTTCTAAAAAAAAGCACCGAAATGTGCTTTTTTCACTACTTTTACATTTTTTTTCAAAAGTTCATCTAAACACTCATATTTTTTGTAAAATTTTTATTTTAAAAATAAGTGCTTTTTCTAAAAAATAAGCCCATCCAAACGGGCTCTTAACCAACATCAAATTAATGGCCTCAAGTCCAACTAAGCAAATCTGATTGCATAGCCTTTTCTCTCTTAATTCTTCATGACTCAAGCTCTTTTGATCATTTAATTCCTACAATTGTAAGCAAGTGAAAATGCTATTAGATAAACTCTAAAAAAATATGAATTTTTTTTTTAAGCAAAAAGGAATGCTAAGGCATCACAATAGAGGAAGGCATCCCAACCAGGTTGGCACCCCTCCCACTACCAATACGTAAAACATTATTAAAAACTAAATTACTTAAACTTAGGGACAAAACTCAATCAATTAGCACATTTAGGAGTAAAAATCCACCCAATAATACATAAAAAACACATAATCTAGAAGATTTTCACAAACCCTTTATTAATCTCCCTTTTTGTTTTCTTGAATTAGAGATTAATTGTTCTTCCTGCTTTGATGTTTTGACCAAGATTCATTGAACCATTAAATCGTTAGAGGGAGCCAAGTTTGGATTCACTCAAGTTGACCGTAGAATTAGACTGTCATACCAGGTATGTGGAGAAGAAATTAGTATGAACATGTAGGCCTTGGGGTAGCGTAAGATGAGGGTTAACCCATGACTCTTTTGTATGCTATATGTTGATTGATGTTTGACAATGATTGATAGTTAAATCAATATGTATGCCTACGTGGCTAGCATGATTGTGGGATGATGTGAATGTGTTATATTGTTAATGATGATGGCCGCATGATATGATTAAATGCGTTGTGATGTCATGCCTTGATGTGATGAACTAATATGATGAAATTTACAATGGATTGTTGTTGTTGTTAAAAGAGAAGAACACTATAATTTAAGACATAGGGAGACTAGTGTTGAATCTATGATTAAGAATAAGTGATTAATATTAATAAGACATGAATATAGCAAAGAGGGGTGATGATATTGCCCAATGGAATAGTAAAGGACATTTAGGAATGATCTTGAGTGCTTAGGAGAACTAGTGAGGTTCCCTAGAATAAATAGATGAGATAGTAACAGAGATAAAAACAAGAGTGATAGTCTAATATTCAATTAATGTTATAAACATTAATGAAGACATCTAATGATGAAAGTGCTAATGTTGGTTAAGACGATAACGATGATGTTATTGCACGTTAAAGCTATTTGACTTTGGTGCTTATTGGCCAAAGTTGTTAAATCAATATTAAAGATGTTGTTAAAATTTGATGCTTATTGGTCAAAGTTGGCTTTGGTGCTTATTGGTCAAAGTTGTTAAATCAATATTAAAGATGTTGTTAAAATTTGATGCTTATTGGCAAAAGTTGTTAAATCAAGATTAAAGATACTTTTAAACTTTGATGCTTACTGGTCAGAGTCATTAAACCATAAATAAATGGTGTTGATGAAGGTGGTGGATAATGTTTGACTGTCTGTTGGTATGCATACATTCATGCATGAAGTTATTAGGGGAAGTTACGATGACAGGGGAGTTCGCCTGAGAGTAAGGTGAAATGGCCGTCCGCGGTGATCCATCCGAGAGTTAGGTGGGTCGTGCTCCCTTGTGGTGATGCATCTGAGAGTAAGGTGCATCGACTATCCAAGGGGTTCACCCATGGTTTACTGGACTGCCGGCATTGGTGCTTATTGGCCAATGTGGATATGTAACTCCAAAGTCGTCTTCCTAGTTTGTTGGATCCACATGCATTCGGAGTAATGAAGTCACACTGCATTCCATAGTTGAATTATTTGATATGTTGTTGGGAATGATGTATGTCATAACTTGCTATATTATGACTTGTTACCTGTTGTATGAACATCTTGCTAACTATTTCATTACCGTTATGTTCATATGTACAGTTTCTTACTCCCTATCTGTTGTTTTTTTCCTTGCATGTATTTAGGTTATGCAGAGGACGATGAGCAGCATGTTGAGAAGTGATTCCGAGGAGATCGCTACTTGTAGTTTAGGAGTTTTATGTTAGTTATTTTCCAATGTAATCTTCGGATTTGGTTACCAGCTCTGATATGTGACATCGATGTATTGGGTTTATGTTTATGTTTTCTTTTGATTATGTTTTTCTGTAGTTGTTACATATGTTTATTTATGTTTGGATCATGTGGTACTCGCTACCTTATGTTTATTATTTATTTTATAGTAAACGAACGTTTTAATTTATATTTAAAGTATGCGGGGTAGAGGATGTCACATATATCATTGACTAGTTGTGCTTATGTAACTCTTTTTTTTTTTTAAAGGAATAATATAACTCATGTAGTATCTTTGTTTTATTGGATAATTTAACCCTTTAGAGTATGTTTGGGAAAGCTAAAAAAAAGATTATGCCGATAATTGATTTTTGTATAATCAATTATTGTGATAATAGATTATCATCAGAATTTGCTTTTATTTGGGTCTATTTGCTGAAATGATATTTTAAGATAATATATTTTCGTTTGGGTGATGCAAAAAAATAAAATAAAATTCACTAGTGCAATAAGTGTTTTTTACGTCAGTCAAAATTGATTTTACACGTCAGAATAATGTCTGTCGTAAATACAGCTGACGTTAATAGTTAACATTTTAACGTCAATTGTTTAACTGACGTTAAAAGTAAACTATTAACGTCAGTTCATTAATACAACTGACGTTAAATTAACGTCAGTTGTATTAATGAACTGACGTTAATAGTTTTATTTTTAACGTCAGTTTTATTAAACAACTGACGTTAATAGAGTATCTTTTTTTTAAAAAAATACTATTAAAGTCATTTTTTTTTTTTTTTAAAATTCGGTTTTAAAATAACACTACCCCCAGCTATCCCTGCATTCAGTAAACATCCCAGCAACACAGAGAATATTGTTACAGAATTGCAAACACTCAACTTTGGCAAAAATAGGGTCTCATAAAGTGTACCCTTAAATTTCAATATTACTAAAAGAAAAGAAATATACAAAGGAACAATGGGGGGACTTAAAACCAAAACTCATGTATAGGAAAAATATAACTATCTACAAGTATATATATATATATATATATAAATTTTAGCCTCTAATGTCTAAAAACAAAACTACCAATCTAAGTATATATAAATGTTAGTCTCTAAAAAGTCTAAAAACAAAACTACTCATCTAAGTATTCAGGAGGTATTTTCTCAATTCTTTTTTCAACAACATACTTGAAGAAGAATTCTGCCAAGCGCATCCTCAAGTGTCTAAACTCATCCTTATGAAGAGACGATTGGTCGTTAAATGCCTACACACGTTCAAATAATAACAATAACATTAACGAAAGTCATCACCAAAACTATAATATATAATTTAATAAGTTGTTTAAATATTACCTTCTTCCATCCCTCCGTATGGACAAAAAAATGTTAAATTAGAGGGTTATAACATTATAAACTTACATTAAAAAAAAAGGACTAAAGATAGTATATAACATGTCAACTTACACTAACATCAGGCGTAGGCGCCATCGTGTCCTGTGTAGGCCCCACAGTGTCCTCCCGTGCATGTGGGTGATCCGACTGATCCATATGTATGCCTGTTCAGAAACAATATATATTAAACTGGATAAATAAATACAGATGGATAAATAAAAATAAATCTATACTAAACTGGATAAATAAAACCTTTTCCTTAAAAGAAAAAAACTCACACTATAATCAAGTTTAAACTTCCTATATCAATATCCCTTCGTGATGATCATCACGAGTGGCATGTACATCGTCCACCTGTGTTTCCTCAATTATAGTAGGCATGTTTGTTGAAAAAGAAGGGGTCTCAGGAATATCAAGATTTGAATCTTGATTTTCATCACTACCATTATACATGCTTTTTCCTTGGAGAACCACTGACAGCCTTTTGTTAGAAGGATCAGTGATGTAGAACACTTGTTTTGCTTGGGAAGCCATTATGAAAGGTTCATTTATATGACCTAACTTGTTAAGGTCTACCAATGTGAACCCCCATTCGTTGGTTTGTACACCACCTTTACTATCAACCCACTTACATTTAAAAACCGGCACCGTAAGCTTAGTGTAATCGAGCACTCAAATCTCTTCAATATATCCAAAGTAAGGTGTCGGTGCTTTAACGGGTTTTGTGTCCTTTGCACTAGAGAAGTGCATTGCTTCGGCCATGATCATAACCCCACTATTTTGCATGGTACTCTTGTTATCTTGTTCCTTTATATAAAAGGAAAAGTTATTGATGTCGTATCCGCTCCAACATATGACGTTGAAGCTAGGCCCACATGCTAGCCATCTTACGTCATCAGAAGCAGTACTACCATCCTTAAGCATTTCTTCCTTGAACCATTGTAAGAAAGTCTTGTTATGCTTGTTCAACAACCACCTTTCGCTTATTCGAGGGTTTTCTTGGTTGACTTTTCTTTTATGTTCAAATAAGTAAGGTTGAACAGAATCGATGTTGTTCAATACATACAAATGTGCTTGAAGCACTTCCACCCGACCCTTGCTATTAATTATGAAACCATGTGTACCCTTACCTTGACATCTGATCTCATCATGCCGAGGCTTAGGAACCCCTATAGGATCCGTGTTATGAAGGTAGTTCGAACAAAACTCAATAGCTTCTTCTGCAACATACCTTTGAACAATAGATGCTTCCGGACGATGTGGATTCTTCACATACCCTTTCAAGATCTTCATGTAGCGCTCAACTGGGTACATCCATCTCAGAAAAACAGGCCCACATAATCTAATCTCCCTTACCAAATGAACAATTAAGTGAACCATGATGTCGAAAAAGGAAGGAGGAAAATACATCTCCAGTTGGCACAAGATTGTAGCAGCCTCAACTTCCAAGTCATCCAACATACGGGGGTCAACGACTTTGCTACATATAGAATTGAAGAATGAGCACAACCGAGTAATGGCATGTCTCACATTTGTTGGAGCAATATCACGAATAGCAACGGGCAGAAGTTGTTGCATCAAGATGTGGCAATCATGAGACTTTAAGCCAACCAATTTAAGATCACTAGAGACAAGCCTCTTCATATTTGAAGAATAGCCATGTGGAACCTTGATGCCCTGAAGACACCCACAGAAACTTTGTCTCTCCTTTTCTGACAAAGTATGACATGCTGGCGGCAAATAAGTCCTCTTACCATCCTCAACAACTGGAGCTAACTGCTCTCGTATACCCATAGCAACGAGGTCGAGATGAGCATTCACACCATCATTTGTCTTGCCCGGAATGTTGAGAAGCGTCCCGATCACACTATCACACACATTTTTCTCCACATGCATCACATTAATGCAGTGTCTGACATCAAGCTTGCGCCAGTATGGAAGATCAAAGAATATCGACCTCTTCTTCCATATGTTTTTCTCAGCAGTTTTACCCTTCTTTTTGGACTTGCCGAATATAACATCGATGCCCTTTACTCTCTGATAAACCTGCTCTCTATTTAAGGCCGTCGGAGCATCTTCAGTTCTTGGCATCCATTAAAAGCTTTTTTCATCTTACGATATGGGTGATCACGTCTAAGAAATCTCTGATGCCCAAGGTAAACCGTCTTCTTTCCATGATGCAACTGAGTGTAGCATGTGCCTTCTTCACATATAGGGCATGCTTTATGCCTCTTGACACTGTACCCGGACAAGTTACCGTATGCTGGAAAGTCGTTGATGGTGCAAAATAACATGGCATGAAGCTTGAAAGTCTCGTGAGAATACCCATCAACTACATCAACACCTTCCACCCATAGCGTTTTCAAGTCTTCAATCAAGGGACTTAGATAAACATCTAAGTCATTTCTCGGTTGCTTTGGGCCCGAAATCATCATAGACAACATCATGTATTTGCGCTTCATGCACAACCAAGGGGGCGGGTTGTAAATTATCAACAGAACAGGCCATGAACTATGAATACTACTCATGTGACCATATGGACTCATTCCATCCGTAGCAAGTCCAAGCCTTAGGTTTCTTGGCTCATCGGCGAAATCCAGAAACATAGTATCAATATTCTTCTATTGTACAGAATCAGCAGGATGACGAACCTTTCCATCATGTTTCCTCTCATCATTATGCCATCTAAGATTCTTCGCATCTTTCACATTGGCAAACAATCGCTTGAACCTTGGAATTATTGGAAGATACCACAACACCTTCGCAGGAGGACCCCTTTTTTCTCGCATCACAAATCGAATCATCAAGATCATCACCATCATCACCACCCTTCACTTTGTATAGTGATAACCCACACTTGGGGCAATCGTGATTGTCTTCATGAACACCCGTGTACAATATGTAATCATTCATGCGTGTATCTTCTTATACTGCATACCCATCGGACACAATACTTTCTTGGCCTCATAGTTACGGTCAGGCAATGTGTTGTCCTCCGGAAGCAAGTCTTTCAACACTTCAAGCAATTCAGTGAAGCTTTTATCGGTCCAACCATTTCTCGCCTTCACACAAACCAATTTTAGCACCGCCCACAACCGTGTATGAGTAGTACACCCTGGATACAAAGGCTTATCTGCATCACCGCACAACCTATCATACACATGTGCTCGATGAAAAGATTCTTGTCCAATATCACGGATCATGTCCTCTACTCGATCATCCTCCATATCTACGTCAACGTCCTCACTTTGGGAGACACTTGCCTTAGTACTCAACAACACATCACCATGCCATATCCATCTTGTATAACTCAAGAAAATCCCTTCACAAATCAAATGAGTACGTATATCCTTTACTGTACATTTCCTCGTATTCAAACACTTGACACAAGGACAACAGAACATTCCATTACTATTAGGAACATTCCTTTGAGCAAATTCTATAAACTCTCCCACTCCCTTCAAATACTCAGCACTTGTGCGCTTACAAACCATCCAACTACGGTCCATAGCTAGATAAGTTCTGTAGATATACAAATATATATCCAATATAAGCACAATACGGGAGATTGAAAACTAGTTTTTGAAAAATGACAGATGAGAGCATGATACAAGCTAGGTGGTTTATTTCCACATTAATCTCACATCATTCTTCTCATCAAGCAGGCAACAACACATATTAGGACTATTGCTATATCCAGTACTATAACCACTCAGCCATATGAATCAGTCCAGAGAGCATGATACAAGCTAGGTGGTCAAATATTATCTCAAATTTACACCATTTTCAGGTTTCTTAAAACGGAAAAGAAAGAAGCAGATTAAGATAAATTACCAAAACAAAATTCCAATAAGCAATTGTTGATGTCACATGCTACAAGCAACTCTAAATTTCTTCCCATTTTGAAATAGGTCATGACAGCAGAAGAAAAATAAGAGAAAACACAAAGCCCTCGACCAGAAATAGAGACATTCCAAACAAATCAAACTGAGTTTCAACTACAGAGACTACAGTTTTAACATACACTCAAAAAAAAAAAAAAAAAATTAGTGCCCTAAAGAACTCACCAGAAATAGGTGCTCGCGTGGTGGTGGGGAGGGGAGCTCGAGTGGTGGCCAACGTTCGATGTGGTTGCTGAGAGTCAGAGGGACAAGGAGAGTTAGTGCGCGCAATGTTCACAAGGCAGAGAGTGAGCAAGAAAGACTGAGTTAGGGTTAAGAGAAAGAGTGTACCTCACGGTGGTGGTGGAGAAGCCCTCGCGGTGGTGGCGGTGGAGAGTAGCTCGCGATTAGGGCAGAGTGAGAGTGAGAGTGGGAGTGATGAAAAGAGAAGAACAGAGACATAGCTTAGTGAAGAAGGCATACAGAGCATGCGGGTGTAAACATTATAACCAAAAAAAATCTTTAAAACAATATTTTACGTCAGTTATGTACAACAACGAACGTTAAAAGTTCATTTTTTTAACGTCAGTTGTATTAAACAACTGACGTTAAAAATATATTTTATTATTTTAAAAATAGTTTTAACGTCAGTTATTTAAGACAACTGACGTTAAAGGTTTATCAGTTTCTGCAAAAACATTTATACCTTTGACTACTGTGCTACCTTTCCATGCGCCTTGTAACTTAATCCTCTTAATGAACATTAAGTTTGTAGACTCAGTTTTGAAGAAAATCAGGCAGTCTCTTCTCCATATAAAGTACCATTCTTCCTCTATAATACACACCCTTCTTCCCCTATATTTCGTTTTCTATTTCTTCACAATATGGCTCTGACATGCATATTTGAGATTTTTATTATTTCTTCCTATACCTATACTCAAAGGTTTCTGTCTTAATGGTCAAACAACTTCTAAGGTTGAGTAAATCACATAACATTGATGATAAGGTTTCCCTTTCACCCCGGTTTTGATAGCCAGCCACTGGTTGGCCTCTGATTTCGCAGCAAGTGACTGTGGCCTCGAATGGAGCATCAAGGACTTCATGCAACTGAACGGTACGAAGGGGATGCAACCATTGGAGTTTCTAAGGACAGGACTGAGAAAAAACTGATGTTGAATCATAAACTTTTTTTATATTTTAGGGCTATGTTGCAGAAATTTTTTATCTTTTAATCATGTAATTGTAACTTATGAATCACTTCAATGAGATACGATTTGATTATATATATAACTTGTTTTATATTAAGTGTTTATTTATTTTAATTTGCACATGAATTTGTTTATTAATTCAAGCTAATTAAGATTAGAAATAAAAAGCACTATATATGGAGTTATCTGCGTTAAGAGTGACAACGAAAGAAAGATAGGAATGAGTTTCATATAGGAATATAGGATTATTTACATCAGTTTTTTATTTAACTGAAGTAAAAATCACAATTTTAACGTCAGTTGTATAAATAACTGACGTTAAAAGTGTTAATTATTATTGCATATCATTTTTAACATCAGTTCATTAAACAACTAACGTAAATAGTGATTTAATATTTTCAAAACTGCCACCGCCTCCTTTTTAATGTCAAACATATGGTCAACTGACGTAAATCGTTCCCGTATATTACATTATTTCCACTAGTGAATCATTTTTATATAGTAAATTACGAAAAAGTATATGAAGTTATTTGTATAATTTAATAATGTTTGTTTAAAAGTTAGTTTTATAGGGGTAAACAGGGAAGAGAGTCTAGCTCTATTTACTTAATTATTATGTGTTTATTGTTAATTATGCTGCTTTTTTAATTTGTGTCCGATGTATATGTATAAATTTATATGGATAGCTTTTTTTTATAAATTTAAGTAAGTTGTCAACAATGTTAAATTATTTTGAAAACAACTTTTTGGGGATAAAACAAATGAAATGGAAAAAATTCAGGGCCGGTTTGCTTTGTTTCCAGTTTCCTGTTTTTATTTCCTGTACAATTTTTTGGAAACAGAAAAAAAGAATGAAAACAAGGTGGCAACTTTGTAATTATTTTTGAAAACAAGAAATGGAAACAAGAAATTGGAAAGAAAACAAACAGGCCAACTTTCCCAAATATGCTCTTACTATTTGGATTTAATTATAATGTATTTTCAGTATAAGGAGTTTTTATCCTGACAATCAATCAAATATATATTATGATATCATTAAAAAAAATTTAACTTTTACAGTAATTATCTTACAAATTACATATATAGTCTAAAAATTTTGAGTGTCTCAAAAGTAAACTCTTCAAAATCATGAATGAACAAAAAAAGCAAACATGTAAAAAAAATAATAAGCACATGCATCTCAAGTGGTTCTCACAATGTCCTTTTTGGTTTCAGATTTCAGTTCTCAACTGCCAATTATTTCAAGTTCACTCACGTCACACACACACACAAAACGTCATGAAACTCAAAACCATCAATTTCCATCAACGCCATACACATGGCCACAACGACCCTCCTTCTTCCTCCCAGTCCCTTCATATCTCAAAACCCTAACCCCCAAAAACAACCTAATCCCCGCTACTCTCACCCGAGGTTCACCTGCTCCTCGGTGACCGCACAATCCCAATCAGCCAGAGAGCACCTCCTCGCCCTCATCTTAGACCAGGACCGCGGCATCAAGACCCAGAACGACCCACAGAAGCGAGCGTCGATCGTGAACTCTATCGATGCGATGGACACCCTGGGCTCCAGCACCGTCACCACTAACGATTCCCTATCGAAGCATTACAAGCAGTTCGAAAGAAACAGGGTCTCATAGTCATCAGACCACACATTGTCATTTGCATAAAATTCCAAAACTTGACCGAAAGTCCCTAAGTTCGAAGATCGGGTGATTCCTGTTTTCAGGCCTATGACTTATTTTAGAGTCTTAAGATACTTAGTTAAACATCCAAAAAAAAATTCTAACACAAAGAAAACAGGGTTGAAAAAATTTACCCCTAAGTCCATTCAAAAGCATACAAACTCCAGACAATCCCATTTTTTTTACGTCCCTTAAAACATGATTTTTGTTCCCTTAGGTCCTAAACTCGGATTAAGCTCATTTTAGAACCAATAAAACAATAGTAAAAAAAAAATTCCATAATTTCACTAAAACAGTTTTGAAATATTTTATTTCCTTCATGGTTTCATTAACAAAGCATATAATTCATGAGTTATTGACATTAATGGATCCTTGTTCTCTTTTCTAAGCTTGGCCGAAACTTGGCAAGCATCAAGTGGTTTCCACTTCACCAAATCAAACTCACATCCACACAAATAATTCAACATAACAATAATCAACATGAATCCATTTGATTCCACAAGTTAGGACATAAAACTTCTCATCAAAAATCAAGGGAATCAATAAATTATTTTTCTCAACCAAGCATATCTTCAAGTAATCAATACATCAACAATCTCATTCAACCATCAAACTCAATTATACAATCAATCAATATCAAGAGAACCAACATAAATTTGAATACCCTTTAACTCTAGGGTTTTCAAGACAACCACAATTTAAATAGATCACAACACATCTACTCTAGGTTACGATGCTGGTTAATCTCCCCCATACCTCTTGTAGCTCACTTAGTATCAAGCAAAATGATGATGGTTTTCCCTCTATGAGGTCATGGTTTTTGAGGGGTCAAAACCTAGCAAGACAAAAATTCATTCAACAAAAGTTATCTACATGAATCTAGTTATGAATAAGAAGGAAGAATGAAGGTAGTATCCTTACTTGAAATGAAGAAAATGAAGATTCAAGGGTTTGAAGCTCTTAGGTTATAATACCCATTTTTGCTAGAGAGCTCCAAATTCAAAAGGGTGTGAAATAACTTGTGTTCAAATGGTTGAGGGGAGTGTAGATATGGTGTTAGTTTCTCAAGTAAGCATGTGGATGATGAAGTTATGAGGATGGCTAGAAATGACCCATTTTGAAACTTTCTCTAAAATGAAAATAGTGAGAAGAACATAGGCCTAAATGATGTAGAGGAGTGTGAATATGGTGTTGGTTTTTCAAAAAAAAGAAAGAAAGGATGGAGATGCTAGAGAGTAAACCGAATTTGGGCCATGGATGAGGAAGAAGGAAGCTTTTGGAAATGAAGAAGATGAAGTTAAATAAATGAAAAGTGAGTGTGTGAGTGAGGAGTGGTAACCGTGAACTTAAAAAAAGAGAGGGGAGAGTGTGTGGTTAGGGAGAGGGCCACGGCTTTAGTGAGTGAGTGGAGTGTAATTTTTGTTATTTTAGCCACTAACCTTTGAGAGTAATCATGGTTCAATGGTAAGTTAGTAATTAGGGAGAAAAGTACTCTAGACTTTTTGTATAAAGTATGACAACTTGTCACACTAGAGTCACATCATTGACTCTAAGTCTTACACTTCCCAGTGTTCTACTTCCTTTACTGCTCTGCCCTCAGTTCCGAATTTAAACTTAGCGGACCCGATTAAAATAATAATATTATTACCAGCTC
Source organism: Echinosophora koreensis (assembly GCA_035048595.1). Classification (NCBI taxonomy): domain Eukaryota; kingdom Viridiplantae; phylum Streptophyta; class Magnoliopsida; order Fabales; family Fabaceae; genus Echinosophora; species Echinosophora koreensis. The sequence continues at coordinate 1,694,852 of JAPCYP010000058.1, read as the reverse complement.
CGCCTAAAAATAATTCAGATATACTCAAACAATTATTTTTATTATTCATTTTCCTCAGACATGTATCGACTCATAAATTCACAATTTACAGTGTAAATTCATACCGGCATCAAATCACAGTTCGGTTCTTATCTGAGTTTTTAATTCGAATTCTATTGAATTCTCCTGTATAAGCAGTAAACATTATTTATAATTGTTAAATTGTATTTCTCAAACAATTTAATCACAGAATTAATTAATAAACAGATAAAGCATTTTTCGGGGTGTTACACACCATAAGTTACCAAACCTTCAACCAAATCAATGATAAAACAAGTTAATCAAACAAAACTCCTCTATGTCTAATTATGGTAGGTTTGACCATTTTATTCAAAATGAGGCTAGGGTTATTTCCTTAACTCCATCTTTTGGATTCTAGTTTCTAGAGTATTAACTAACATAAAACAAGTGTTACAATTCAAAAATATGAAATAAAATCCTCTAACCACTTTGGTTAGGGTTTCGGTCGTAAGGGTTAAAATAGACTAGAAATTCCTTTTAAGTTCAAACTCTTGGATTTGTGATCACAAAGCATGATAGAATCAGGAACAAGCTTCATCATTCAAAAATATTTCAATCACTTCACTCTAAGGTTTCGGTCAAGTAAAGAAAATAAGGTTAGGAATTTCTTTTGATTTCAAAACTCTTAGATAATGAAAGTATAGGTACAAGAGAGTTGACAACAATAGTCATAACTCATCAAACATTTTTCTAAGTATTTTTGCATGATTTTTGAAGAAATAGATCTAAGACTTGAAATAGAGAAAAACTTGATGAAACTTGAAATTAGTTGAGGATTAAGAGTATAGAAACCCTAGATAGCTTAGAGCCAACTTCCTCAAAGTTAAAAATTGAACAAAATCTCCTTTGCTCATTAAAGCATAGATTCGGCCTTAACAAGAAAAATAGGAAAGAAAATGCTTTTGATTACATGCTCTTAGATAATGATAGTAGGAGACATATCAAGATAATAGAAATTGGTTTCATATTAAAATGATTTTTCTAGAATTTTCTAGAATTACTTGAAGTTCTAGATCTAGAAATGGAAATTTGTGAAAAGTTGATGGAAATGAAGATTTGATGCATGATAAATGAAGCTAAGATGATGAGGAAGACATTCCCCACCTTGAAATGAAGAAGTTTGATCAAGAACTTGAAGAACAATGAAGAACTTTGATGAACTAAGCAAGAACACTATGATATTCTTGGTGTTTTGGTGAAGAAGATGACTTAGAATGAAAATGAAATATCTAAGTGTGTGAGTGGGGGGTTTGGGCCGTGGCTTTTGAGTGAGGGAGTGATTTGTTTAGTGTTAAAATGAACGAAGGTTAAGTTAATTTGACATAGGTGATGTGACACCCTTCTACACTGCATGTTATAAAGCATTTAATATAAAAAAAATAAATGAAAAACATGCATTTATTGAATAAGTTAAAAACAATTGTCCATGGGTAGAAAAGTCCCACATGAACCAGTTCACAACGCGAAAATTAAAATAAGTTTAAAACCATTAAAACATAACAGAGAATAAACATATCCCAACCCCGATGTCACATACAGAGCTGGTATAACCGTTCCAGAATAAAATCGACGGAATTACAACTGAAAACTAACAAACTAATTGAACATGAAACTAGCCCTAACTACGAGTGGCGACTCCTCAGAGTCACTCCTCTACGGGCTGCTCGTCATCCTCTGCAAGGTGCCAATCAGGCTAAACACAAACAAACAAACATAGGGAGTAAGAATCATGTAAACATAATAGCAAGGAAGTAGGAAGTAAAGTAAATCATACAAGCATGGCACCAACACAATATACATCAACATTCAACATGCTATGTAGTGCAATGCAATCCTACTCCGCTAAACCAACAATGCATGTGGATCCACTAAACTCGGGATGGACGACTTTAGAGTTAAATATCCACATTGAGAATTTACTCAACGCCGGAGAATCTACTCCTTGGATAGCCAACGCATCAAACCAACGAATGCCTCGTCATGGGGGCGCTAGGAGAATCTACTCCAACCGTGGATGGCCAGATCGCCGTACTCTAGGATGACCTCCCCTATGTCGAACATCCCTAAACAACATCTCCGATGCAATGCATTTGCAACACAACAACAACAGCAACACCACCTCCATAACTCCAACGGAATCGACCGAAGATAATAGCGGAATCGACCGCAACAACTTGCCTCGCGGAATCTACCTGAGGACTTTAGCGGAATCAACCGCAACAACTTGCCTCGCGGAATCTACCTGAGGACTTTGACGGAATCAACCTCAGCACCTGGGGCAAACTCTCAGCCACCAAGGTACACAACACCTTAGATCTAAACCGTGGGGTCAAGGCTTCCTTGGCCAAAAAGCACCAAGGCATACTCATCAGCTTGTGGTAACCCAACGGTTACCGACTTATCAACTCAACTTATCTCACCATCTCATCTTCTTAATTACCTTTAGAGAACATTAACCAAGTTATCTAATCAACTTATCATTATAAGGGGAATGGGGTTTGAAACCCCTTAAAGTCCTTTAATTATGTTCTGTCCAGGAGGGGTGAGCATGGTCGTGCTTAAACCCCAGCACGGTCGTGCTTAAACACGTGAGGGCGTGCTGTCCTTTTAAGTGAAGCACGGTCGTGCTTCCTATTGAGCACGATCATGCTCAACAGTATGGTCGTGCTCTTTGTCCTGCATGCTCGTACTAAACAGCGCGGCCATTTTCCAGAATTCAACTAGGAGCACGGTCGTGCTCCCTGTTCAGCACGGTCATGCTCATCGCGCGACATTGCTGTTCTGGGCAGGAACAGAGACTGAGTTCTTAACCAAAAATTAGAGTTTTTAATCCATTAATCCTAGGTCCATTAACATCTCATTTTAAAGGTTAAAACCTAGTAAAAATGTCATCATCATAACATGGCATCAACCGTTCAACATCATATTAACCACAATCATGGCATCATCCATTTAACCAACAACATATGCCAAAAGCAACCATTACATATCAACATGTTCATTTAACCAAAATAACATCAAGAGTATAACATGAACATAAGTATAGAACAGCATGTTAACAATCAAATCATGTTATCGATATAACCAACAAACTAAATATATCAAACACATATTCATACAAACCAAAGCGGGGTATGGGAACCCCTTTACTTTACCCTAACCCCAAGCCTATGTAAACACTACCCTTCTCCCCATACCTGGATTGAAGGTAACCCTAATCGTAAAGCCAACAATGAACTGTCCCAAATCCTCAAACGGCTTGCTCCGATGCCGAGTCTCACTAGGAAGAACCAACACTAACCAAGCTTCCCAAAGAATCTCCAAACATCAACCAGCACTGGTTTTTGAGAGAAAAGGGGAAAGAATTCGTGTAAGGTGGCTGCTAGGGTTTAAGAGAAGGGTTCAAACAGAAACCCCCGGTTACTATGCCTATATATAGGCTGCCACCACTAAGCACGGGCGTGCTCCCCACTAAGCACGATCTTACTGGACTAGGGTCAGCGAGACGCGGTCCGCACATTGAGCACGGTCGTGCTCAACTTGAAAGTTGAAACACGCTTCAGCTTTTAAGCACGGCATGCTGGATATTGGGCATGGGCGTGCTCAACTACTAGAAAGGAATTTTTGAACCAAAATCCCACTAAGCCCTTAACCAACGAAACAACTTAACAAAAGCACTTTAAATGAAAATGCAGGGTGTTACAATTCCACCCCCTTATAAAAATTTCGTCCTCGAAATTTACAGGTACCTCAAGGGAAAAGATGCGGGTACGCCTCCATCATCTTGCTCTCCAGCTCCCAGGTAGCACTTTCCTCAGTTGCGCCACTCCAAACCACTTTGACCAAAGGAATCTCCTTGCCTCTTAGCTGCTTCACCCTCCTATCCTTGACTCGAAGAGGTAATACCTCAAACGTCAAGTTCTCTTTCAACTGTATAGCATCGGGTACAATCACGTGGCTAGGGTCATGAATGTACTTCCTGAGTTGAGACACATGAAAAACATTATGGAGGTTTGACAAAAAAGGGGGTAAGGCTATTTGGTAGGCGACATCGCCGACTCTTTTAAAGATCTGGTAAGGACCAATGAACCTCGGAGTAAGTTTCCTCGCCTTCATCACTCTACCAACCCCAGTCGTCGGGGTAACTCTCAAGAATACATGATCGCCTTCCTGGAATTCGAGTGCCTTCATCCTTTTATCATGATAGCTCTTTTGCCTACTCTGTGTAACTCTCATCTTTTCCTGAACCAACTTGATCTTTTATGTTGTTTCCTGGACTATTTCTGGCCCTAGCACCACACAATCACTAAGTTCACTCCAACACAAGGGTGTCCTACATCTCCTCCCATACAGAGCCTCATACGGTGCCATCCCAATGCTAGAATTGAAACTATTGTTGTAGGTGAACTCTATCAGGGGCAAGAACTTGTCCCAACTACCAGACTGTTCTAACACACAAGCCCTCAACAAGTCCTCTAAGGACTGGATGGTCCGCTCAGACTGCCCATCAGTCTATGGGTGGTAAGTTGAACTAAGCCTAAGCTTTGTCCCTAAAGCCTCTTGCAAACTATTCCAAAACCTAGAGGTAGACCTCGGGTCTCTATCTGACACTATGCTAGAGGGTACACCATGAAGCCTAACTATCTCTTGATGTACAACTTAGCCAACTTCTCCAATGGATATTTCATATTCATCGGAATGAAATGGGTAGACTTAGTCAGTCTATCCATAACAACCCATATCGCCTCAAAACCAGCTGGAGTCCTAGGGAGTCCAGACACAAAATCCATGGAGATGCTATCTCATTTCCATTCTGGGATACTCAAAGGTTGCAACTTACCCGGAGGCCTTTGGTGTTCTATCTTAGCCTTCTGACAAACTAGGCACGCATACACAAATTCAGCAACATCCTTTTTCATCATAGGCCACCAAAACATCCTCTTAAGGTCCTGATACATCTTAGTGGCACCGGGGTGCACACTCAATCCACTCCTATGACCTTCTTCTAAGATCAACTTCCTAAGCTCAGAAACATCTGGCACACAAACTCTATCCTTGAACCTCAAGATGCCATTACTTCCATCCTTAAAACTTAGGTCTCTACCCTGAGCGAGCAACTCTCGCTGGTCTAAGAGAAACTTATCCAACTTCTGACCCTCTCTAATCTGATCCATCAGACTGTTGGTAACCTTCAAGGTACCAAGCGTAATACTCTTAGGTGTAAACTCACAAGCTATACTAAGGTCTCTAAACTCCTCAATCAGATCCATCTCCCTAACCATCAAAGCAGAGACATGCAAGGTTTTCCTATTTAAGGCATTGATCACTACAAGTCTACTTTCTAAGCAACTAGTCTCTACTCGGTTTGTGTGTAAGCGACTAAGGCCACTAACCTCACTGTCATAAAGCTCACAACGATTATCGTTACTTCACCTACCAGTGACGAGTAATTGGGGTGATCAGTCCCTCCTACTTGTCTAGCATAGTGACCTAAGCAATAATAATTCCATGAGTCAATCTCTCTCTACGAGTGCCTCTGATAAGGGCTCGAGTGCAACTATGTCCACGCAACATAATTGCCCTATCGTCTCTATTAAAGATCCTTCTTACGGCAACCACCAAGAAACTCCTATTATTGGTTACAAACTTCGATGCTTCCCACTGGAGCACCGTCTCTACCTTAGCTGGGTCCACTGCTATGCCACCCTTAGAGATGACATGACCTAAAAAGCTCACTTCCTCTAACCAGAACTCACACTTAGACAACTTAGCATACAACTGCTTTTCCTCAAGGGTCTGCAAGACAACCCTCAGGTGTTCCTCATGTTCCTTCTTGCTCTTGGAGTACACTAAGATGCCATCTATGAACACCACCACAAACTTATCCAAGTAAGGGTGAAAGGTCTTGTTCATGTAGTCCATGAAGACCGTAGGAGCATATTGGTCACACCAAAGGGCATAACCAAGTACTCATAGTGACCATATCGCGTCCTAAACGCTGTCTTCGGGATGTCCTCGGACTTAACCCGAATCTGATAGTACCCTGACCTCAAATCTATCTTTGAAAAGATGCAAGCGCCCATCAACTGGTCCATAAGATCATCCATCCTAGGGAGGGAATACGGATTCTTTATGGTCACCTTGTTGAGCTTCCGATAGTCGACACACAATCTCATACTACCATCCTTCTTTTTTTTCACCAACAACACAGGTGCTCCCCACGGAGACACACTCGGCCTAATGAACTGCTTCTTCATCAAGTCCTCCAACTGTTCCTTTAACTTAGCTAGCTCCAGAGGAGACATTCTATAAGGTGCTATGGAGATTGGCCCGGTGTCAGGCACTAAGTCTATGGTAAACTCAACATCTCTCTCTGGGGGTAAGTTATAAACATCCCCCGGGAACACTTCAGGAAAGTCCCGCACAACAGGCACACTGGCGACATCAGGAGGGCTGCTCTCTACTTCCAGGGAAGCTAATATCATGTATACCTGGGCCTCGTCTTTCATCGAAGCTTGAACTTGGCTGGCAGAGAGAAGGTCCAGATGTCTTCCTTTGGAGTTCCAAAAATCAGGGTTTTATCGGAACAATTCAAAAGGACATGGTTGGAAGATAACCAGTCCATGCTAAGAATAATATCAAGGTCTTTTAAAAGGTAAGCGCACAAGATCAGCTACAGAGTTCTTATTATGAAAAGGTAATAGAACCGATTCCTAAGCACAAGAAGCACTCGCAGGCTTCTTGGATAATTCAAGACAAACCACCAAATGCAGTAAGACGAGCCAAAACGGAACTATAGGTACTTAGTACCATGTAACATTGTCTATATAAATATAGACAATTCAAACAAGAGCACACAACAGACTCACAACAAACTCATACTACGTCTGAACAAGGTCGAACTGCTCTGATACCATTAAATGTGACATCCTTCTACCCTGCATGTTATAAAGCATTTAATATAAAACAAATAAATGAAAAACATGCATTTATTGAATAAGTTAAAAACAATTGTCCATGGGTAGAAAATTCCCACATGAACCAGTTCACAACGCGGAAATTAAAATAAGTTTAAAACCATTAAAACATAACAGAGAATAAACATATCCCAACCCCGATGTCACATACAGAGCTGGTATAACAGTTCCAGAATAAAATCCACGAAATTACAACTGAAAACTAACAAACTAACTGAACATGAAACCAGCCCTAACTACGAGTGGCGGCTCCTCAGAGTCACTCATCTCCGGGCTACTCGTCATCCTCTGCAAGGTGCCAATCAGGCCAAACACAAACAAACAAACAAACAAACAAACAAACAAACAAACATAGGGAGTAAGAATCATGTAAACATAATAGCAAGGAAGTAGGAAGTAAAGTAAATCATACAAGCATGGCACCAACACAACATACATCAACAACATCAACAACATCAACATTCAACATGCTATGTAGTGCAATGCAATCCTACTCCGCTAAACCAACAATGCATGTGGATCCACTAAACTCGGGATGGACGACTTTGGAGTTAAATATCCACATTGAGAATCTACTCAACGCCGGAGAATCTACTCCTTGGATAGTCAACGCATCAAACCAACGAATGCCTAGTCACGGGGGCGCTAGGAGAATCTACTCCAACCGTAGATGGCCAGATCGCCATACTCTTGGACAACCTCCCCTATGTCGAACATCCCTAAACAACATCTCCGATGCAATGCGTATGCAACACAACAACAACGGCAACGCCCCCTCCATAACTCCAACGGAATCGACCGAAGATAACAGCGGAATCGACCGCAACAACTTACCTCGCGGAATCTACCTGAGGACTTTAGCGGAATCAACCGCAACAACTTACCTCACGGAATCTACCTGAGGACTTTGGCGGAATCAACCTCACCACTAAGCACGGGTGTGCTCCCCACTAAGCACGGTCGTGCTGGATTAGAGTCAGCGAGACACGGTCCGCACATTGAGCATGGGCGTGCTTTCTGTTGAGCACGGTCGTGCTCCACTTGAAAGTTGAAACACGCTTCAGCTTTTAAGCACGGGCGTGCTAGATACTGGGCACAGGCGTGCTCAACTACCAGAAATGGATTTTTGAACCAAAATCCCACTAAGCCCTTAACCAACCAAACAACTTAACAAAAGCACTTTAAATGAAAAAGCAGGGTGTTACAGGTTAAGTTTAGAAAATAATCTAATAACTTAACTATGGTTATAATAACTTAACTAGAGTTAATTTGTAATCATGATTAGGTTAGATTATGTGGTGGAGAACGAAGGGAGGTGTGTCTGATTTTGGGCCACATCTCATGAGTCATTCATGACTCATCGATCCAATCCATTAGCGGTTCCCAGAAATCCCGTACGCAGCTCCGTCATTTACTTGATTTCGGTTTTTGAGAGGAAAATGATGAAACGAAAGCAAAATGAAATAGGTATGGTTTATTGGAGGTGGATGCACGAAATTGGAGAGTTGTGGGAGGTTTACAACCATGTAAAATGAGTGGTTAAGAGTGCGTAGATGTGTCTTGTTAATAACCGTGAAAGCTTGGGGGTATTTTGGTCATTTTACCTTAAAATATCTTAACCATCATTACTTGTCATAAATGCTAGGTGAGTCACCCCTATGACTCACCACCCTAGGTGGCAAGATGCCCCATCATCCGACGCCCGGTTCTGTCCTTGCAGTTCCATTTTCGACTCCGTCGGTTTCCCGATTAGGGTTTCCGTTCGTTTTTTGATCGAAAGTTTTCAAAATAACCAAACTCATTGGAAATATGATTTAAACATAAACCGTTTCGTTCACGAGTCAAGATTAGGTTTTCTTATCAGTAAAATCTTACTATCAGTGAAAACGCAAACCGTTTCCCGTTCGAACTTTCACCTAAACTCGTCCGAATAAACATAATATTTTATTTTGGATAAGAAATTTGGAAATTAGAATTCCTCATGAACATAATATAAAAAATCTACAAATTTTCAGTTTCAGGTCAAATTAGGATTTTCTGCCGGTATAAAATTATACTGTCAGTAAAAACACAGACCGGTTTCCATCTGAGTTTTAAACCCAAAGTTTAACCAGAGCTTCCTACCATAGATAAGGTTATAGATATTATTTTGTTTTCTCCAAAATCATTTTCTAGGTCAGATAAAAATATAAATAAATATATCTTTACCATTAATACAGCATATCCGAAAATTGGGTTGTTACACTCACGACTCATTTTAAAAGACATTTATTACATCCTTGCATAATACAGGACACACAGTCTGACTGCTTAATCCAGAAGTACTAGGCCGATATTGCGGACACTAGACTCGCATACATAGGACACGAAGTCCGTACATACAAAAACACAGGACACAAGTCCGAGTGCTCAACTCTCAAAACTCCACGCAATTGCACCAGTCATTAGGTTCACAGATATAGGGCAATAAGTCCATTCATACATAACACGAGACGCGAAGTCCTGGTGCTCAACTCACATAATTCTAGCCAGATGTCTTGGCCGCTAGGTTCGCTTAACTCACCAAGAGAATGGGGTAATCACCAGCTTTCTACATAGTTTATTTATTTTTATCAAAACTTGAAAGCAAAACTCAAAATCTCATTGAAATTAACCAAAAACCATTTGCGCATTGAAAACAATTAGTTTTTATTTGAATTAATTTTAATTTACTGTTAAAATGTATCCATTCATAAGCATAAACATTGGTATATTTATACACAGTAATGAATAGTGAAACTATAACTTCTTAAGCATGTCTCTTGTGTAGTTGCTAAGGCAAAAGAGGAGACGGAACCTGTGAATTCGGAAGATAATTTTGCAATAGGTCTAAGGAATTTGAGAATGGTTATTGGTTCCCTAGCTCAAACAACATCATAAAACTTATAATTCCCATGATGTTGTTCATGCTAAGGAGTCTGTAAGCATTCTAAAATTCATCAGAAATATCACAAAAATATCTTCCAAACTAACAAGTTCAGTCATGTCTTCTATCTTAGTGCCTAGATAAGAAATATGCCGAGAACAGATATTCCCCATTCAATACTTGAGTTTAAATTCAGAAATGTTTATACTTATGAATGCAATGCATTTTTTAACAGTAAGTCAAAATTCATTCAGATAATAAGTCTTACCGCACTTATCATTCTTGTAAAAAACATTAGATCTATCAAGTGAAGAAAATGTATAGAATTGTCATCCACAAGTAATAATCCAAGATCTATACCATTGTATACGGTCTGAAGGCTATCATTGGTGAATCCTCATTCATTACAAAAGACCGACAGATAACGTGCTTCTCCTTGATATATAAATACATCGGTTTAGTGTATCATCCATTGTCTTTGTAGATCTGGAGCTCTTACTAATCTGTATGGCCAAGACATTCGATTATAAATAGCCACACTGAAAAAATTCTAGATCTACCATAAGGTGACTAGATCTGAAAAATTAGAGTCAATATCTTCATATATCTAAGGATCAAACATCTAAAAATTTGAATATATTCATTCAAAAAAAATTATGAAATTCAAAAAAGTAGGAAAGAATACCGCAAAGAGGAGAGAAAACTAGGGCCGGCTTGGTGAAAGCATGGTACACTAAACCATTGTATTTATATACAAAGCTGATGGGAATATATAGCAAGTACATTAATTCTTAGATTTTGTAGAGCAAATAAATATTATTTACTTACTGTCAAATTCTTAGGTTCTAAAAAAATTTAATAATTTGTTTCGAATAGAAGATTTTATACTTAAAACGAAAAAGATATTGGCAGATAAAATAATTTTTATCTTTATAAGATTTAAAAATATCAACTTATAAGTCTCGAAATTAGGAATGATTCCTTGCATAAAGTATATATTTACATGTGACACCTCGAGTCCTTTAACCATAACCTTATGTATATTTTTGATGCTTTACCCTTGTTAATTAACTTGAAAGTTCATTAAGGTCTCTTCGTGATAAATAAAACAAATCTAAGTAGGAGAGACGTGCATATGGAACTACTTGATGATAATTGGGGAGTGGTCTAGGGAGTTGGAGTAACATGTTACTCATTGACAAGGAAAGTTCATAAGGTATAGAGCCATAAAGGAATAATTGTAACAGCCTGATTTTTAATTACGCTGTTTAACCGGTTAAAATATAATTAATTCTATTTTAATCTGAGAGTTAGAAAGTGATTTTGAATAAAATAAAATCATATTCATACTCTATCTTATGGTAGAAGGTCATGGTGAAATTTTGGGTTTAAAACTCAGACGGAAACTGGTATGTGTTTTTACTGACAGTATTTATATCGGCTGAAAACCCTAATTGACCGGAAACTGAAAATTTGTAGATTTTTTATATTATGCTCGTGAGGAATCCTACTTTCCAAATTTCTGATCAGAAATAAAAAATAATGTTTATTTAGATGAATTTTGGTAAAAGTTCAAACGGAAAATAGTTAGTGTTTTTCACTGACAGTAAGATTTTAATGATCAGAAAACCTAATTTTGACTCGTAAGCGAAACGGTTTATGTTTAAAACATATTTCCAATGATTTTGGTTATTTTGGAAATTTTCGATCGAAAAACAGACGGAAACCCTAACTGGGAAACTGACGGAGTCGAAAACGGAACTGCAAAGACCCGTCAAGAGATCGGGACAACGAGTCATGCATGATGACTCATGAAGGATGAGCCACCAAGCTTTTATGAGTATTAAATGCTAGTAATCTTGAATTTTCAAGTGAAATGACCAAAATACCCCTAAGCTTTAGTTAAATTTTAACCATGGTTAAGGAACCAAGGTTAGTTTGTGTGGACAAGGAGCAGCCACACCTTCATTTAATGTGAGCCACATGATTTTAATCATGGTTAGCAAAGTAACCTTATCTAAGTTAATTATTAACCATAGTTAACTATTATATTATTTAATATTCACAAAACCCATTAATTTAAATCCTAAGAACCAAACAAAACCTAAGATCTACCCTATAAATACCCCCCAAACCGTAGCCCCTCCCCTTTCATTCACTTCTTCTTCTTCATTTTCATTCTAAGACTTTTCTTCACAAAAACCACAAAAACTCCATTGTTGTTCTTGAAGGAAACCTCCAAGCTTGATCATTTCTCTTTCATTTCTCTTCATTCCAAGGTGAAACTGTTAAGCTGTGGTGTAATAATGAGGAACGTCGGATTCGGGATTCTGGTGATGACTCAGGTTGGGGAAAGGATCACTCTGTCATCGGAATCGATAAGTAGTATATTATATAATAATTGTGTAGGGTGACCTAAACCCTATTAGTAGTTGAGTAATCGACAAGAGCAAAATCACATTGGAAACCTTTTATATAAAACCAATGGTGATTTGGGGATTGTAGGTTTATCGACATTAGGTTGATTTTAAAGTATTTGATGATGTCTGATTTTATGTTGTTGAATTTACTGTGATACGCTGGTTGAGGTATTCCACTGCATGTGACGTATTATTTTTGGTGTTTGAATATTTTCTGATATTGTGTTATGCATGATCTGCCTGGTTTTTAGTACTATGCTTAGTTGATCTTAAGTGAGGATATATGTTGTTCGGGAGATTTGGTTTGAGTGAGAAAGTATCGGTGAATTAGAAGTGCCTAGCTTAAATTGATTATTTTGAAGATGAAATGTGTCATAGAATGTGAGTCAAGGCTAGGATGGAAGCGCGAGGCACTAGGTTATTGATGTAATTCAGTGAGGTTCATAAGTTGTATTGTGTTTATAACCGTATGTTTGACACACATGAGGTCCGAAGTCCTTGTGGCACCGTCCAATGTTAGATTTAATTTGTTCAGCTATAGTGTCAATGCTTTGCTTGAGCACCCTCAAGAAAGAGAACCAGGGTGTGCACCGATTGTACCGTGCAGCTATAGTGTCATTGTATTACATGAGCATTCTTACCATGGATGAGGTTGTGCACCGACTGTACCGTGCAGCTATAGTGTCATTGCTATGCATGAGCACCCTTGATCCAGGGTGTGCACCGACTGTGCCGTACAGCTATAGTGTCATTGCTTTGAATGAGCATTCTCACCATGAATAAGGGTGTGCACCGGTTTTGGGGACGCGTCGCTTGGACGACTGACTAACATCCCTAACGGATATTGGGAGTTAGTGGCCACGTCATTATAAAGATTAGTTGTGTGAGGTTGAGGGTAGATGATGGTATCTTAATTTCGATGATGATTTGTTAGTTGTATGTGTTGATTGTCTGTGACTTTTATTATGTTATATACTATGACTCTTTTCCTCTTTTTGATGATAGAACTGTTTCTTATCTCCTGTATTCTTCTGTATGTTGTATTTTTTTATTTTATAATGGAATCGTAAGAGAAGACCCTATGGATGAGCTGAATGAGGAAGAGTGGGATGGAACTCCCTATGAACCGAAAGCTGGAGGTCGAGCTATGACTTATGCTGATAGAGTATGGATAGTATGGCCAGTGTGTCTTTTGAAATATTTCACATTTTTCCGCTAAATATAATAGTTTGTTTACGTATACCAGCAAAGGGATCATACTGAGAGGATACCCTAAATAGTGTTTTGTTTTATGTATAAGCCATATGTATATATTCGCAACATATTTATGGTGTGAAGTTTTAATTAATTGAAGTTGATATGCTTATTAACTTAAGATTTTAATTTTTTACGTGTTTTCACGTTAAGCGCACGATTAAGGAATTAATTAAGAAGACTTTAATCTAATAAAACTCCGGGGCACAACGGGGTGTCTCAGAAATAATAGAAACATAAAATATAAAAATGTTCCATTTCGGTTGCAAAATTAAATGAAAACTACAGGAGCTCCAGAGTCTCTCTTAAAACAAACAAAAGACAGGAGACTAAACAACATGGACACTAGAAGTCTTCCTCTGGGTCTTCTTATTCCTTATCGGGGTCCTCTTTGTTATCCTCATCACAGTCTCTGCTTTAAATCAATACTTTCATCTATCGAGTGAGGATGACAGGTGAAATTTCATGTCATCCGAAGTCGGTGACTCAAATCTCCATAGATCCTAGAAGGATAAGACCTGGGTATCTTTGTCAATCACCCAATTGCCCTATAGGTGATGGACCTCTATCAAGGACTCGAGATTCGTGTCCATTATGTGAGTTTTAAAAGTTTTTTAGAAAAGAAAACAGAAGAAGAAAAACATACAAGCAAAACATTGGAGGTGAGGATTCTCAACTACTCAATAGGAAGAGCTCACATACACTAAAATATTCAAAGAATAATACAAAATACAACACAAAGATGTGTGAGTTATACAGAGTAAATCAAATGCATCGGGACAACAAGGAGTATACTGAAATATGTGCAAACGATCCTTGTTGCGACCGGGATCTTGGCGGGGACGAGAAAAAAGAAGAAGAATGTTTAAAAAACACAGCAGCACCATTTTTATTTAATTTATGAAAAATTTGGAAAACCTCTAGATAATGTTCTTTGGAACCAAAACTGAGTTTGGGAGTCGATTATGAGTATGGAAGGTGTTAAGCACCCCACGCCACCCATTTTATAATTGGTACCGTAAATTATTTGTTCAAAATTAATAATTTTTAAAGTATTTATTTCACCCTGAAAATTGTTTACGGGACTAAAGAGGATCATGGATTAATGTAAAAAAAAAATATGACTTAATATTTAAAATAATAAACAAGATAAAAAGGAGAAAGAGACATTTGACTATCATTTATGTTTTTTATATAAAAAATCATTTACAAAAAATGCAATGGACTACGACAAAATGTTCACAAATAAAACAAGAGGATTTAAGAAATTAATTATTATTGTTTTGGGGATATTTTATAATTTTCTATTGTTTTTGAAATTTAAACTTCATATGTTGACAAGTCCGAAATGAAGTTAAACATGACACATTTGTTCATAGAGAAACCTCAAAATATGGAATGGAACATGGATATAGACAAATTATCCTATTAGAAAGAAAGAAAGAAAAATTAATATAGCTAGCAATTTGTACAATTCAAAACTTCATTATAATACGACATGCCTTAGATGGACTTTTTGAAGATTACTCAACAAAAATTGTGGTAATACAAAGAAAACAAGGTACAGTTCAGCCATCAGGAGGCATAACTCTGGAGGTTGCCGAAACTGTTTAAATATCCATCATCCTTTTATAATCTACAGACCCAAAGCAAGGCTATAGATCATGGGTTAGTTTTGGTTGGAGATAGCATACATTTGCTTCCTTTGATAGATCAATTATATTTAACAATAATTAAGAGTGTAGTTAGCCTTTTATTTAAATTAATTTTAATTTGCTATTAAAATGGATTTGCATTCATAAGCATAAACATTGGTATATTTAAACACAATATTGAATAATGAAAATAGATTTTCTTAAGCATGTGTCTTGTGTAGTTGCTAAGGCAAAAGAGGAGATGGAACTTGTGAATTTGGACAATAATTTTGCAATAGGTCTAAGGAATTTGAGAGTGGTTATTGGTTCCCTGGCTCAGAATCATCATAAAACTTGTAAATTCCATGATGTTGTTCATGCTAGGGAGTCTGTAAGCATTATAAAATTCATCAGAATTATCACAAAAATATCTTTCAAACTGACAAGTTCACTCATGTTTTCTATCTCGGTGCCTAGACAAGAGATATGTCGAGAACCCAGATTTTCCTCATTCAATACTTGATTTTAAATTCAGAAATGCTTATACTTATAAATGCAATGCATTTTTTCAGTCGTATGTCAAGATTCATTCAGATAATAAGTCTTACTGCCCTTGTCGTTCTAGTAAAAAACATTAGATCTATCAAGTGAAAAAAATGTATGGAATCGTCATCCACAAATAATAATCCATGATCTATACCATTGCATACAGTCTGAAGGCTATCATTGGTGAAGCCTTTTTCATTACAAAAGACTGACAAATATTGTGCTTTTCCTTGAAAAGAGTGTCACATCCATTGTCTCTGTAGATCTGGAGCTCTTACTAATCTATAAGGCCAAGACATTCAATCGGTCATAGATAGCCACACCAAAAAATGGCCAGATCTATCATAACATGACTAAATCTGAGAAATTTTAAGTCAGTGTCTTCAAATATATCTAAGGATCAAACATCTAAATTTTTTGAATATATTCATTCAAAAATATTATGAAATTGACAAAAAAAAAAAAAGGTTGGAAAGAATACCCCAAAGAAGATAGCAAACCAGGGCTGGCACAAAGAAAAGAACAAACTAGGGCTGGCTTAGTGAAAGCATGGTACACTAAACCGATGTATTTATATACAAAGCTAAAGGGAATATATAGCAAGTACATTAATTCTTAGATTTTGCCGAGCAAATCAAAATTATTTACCTAGTTTCAAATTCTAAGGTTCTAAAAAATTTAATAATTGTTTGGAATAGAAGATTTGATTCTCAAAACGAAAAAGATATCATCATGTTGGAGCTCTAGAGTCTTCCTCAAAACAAACAAAAGAAAAGTGTTTAAACAACATGGACACTAGAAGTCTTCCTCCAGTTCTTCTTATTCCTCATCAGGGTCCTCCTCGTTTTTCTCATCCTTGTCTCTGTTGTAAATCAATACTTTCATCTATCGAGTGAGGATGACAGATGAATTTTTCATGTCATCGATAGTCGATGACTCAAATCTCGACAGATCCCAAAAGATTAAGGCCTTAGTATCTTAGCTAATCTCCTAATTGCCCCATATCAGATGGACCTCTATCAAGGACTAGAGATCCGCGTCCATTATTTGAATTTTCGAAGTATTTTAGAAAAAGAAAACAGAAGAAGAAAAATATACAACCAAAACACAGGGGGTTAGAATTCCCAATTTCTCAGTAGGAAGAGCTCATATACACATAATATTCAAAGAACAATAAAAAAATGCCGTACAAATATGTGCGAGTTATATACATTAAATCCAATGCATTGTGACAATAAGGAATAAACCGAAATATGAGCAAATGATCCTTGTCGTGACCTAGATCGTGGCAGGGATGATGAGAAAAGGAAGGATTTTGAAGGAAAAAAAATGGGAGTCGCCACCAGTTTTATTTAATTTATTTGAAAAAAAATTGGAAAACCTTTAGATAACGTTCTATGGAACCAAAATTGAGTTTGAAAGTCAAACGAGTAGCGGAGTAGGGAAGGTGTTAAGCAACCTACGTCACCCATTTTATGATTGATACCGCAAATTAATTACACACATTTAATAATTTTTAAATTATTTTTTTACCGTAAATTTTTTTTACGAGAATTAACAGGACCATGGATTAATGTAAAAAAAACAATGACTTAATATTTACAATAATAACCAAGATAAAAAGGAGAAAAAGACATTTGAATTTCATTTATGATTTTTTATTTTTATTTATCAAAAACCATTTACAAAAAATACAATGGACTACGATAGATTGTTCACAAAATAAAATAAAAGGATTTAAGAAATGAATCATTATTGTTTTGAGGATATATTATAATTTTCTATTGTTTTTGAATTTCAAACTTTGTATATTGGCAAGTCATAAATGAGGTTAACCATGACATATAAGTCCACAAAGAAACCTCAAACTATGGGATGGAACATGTACATAGACAAATTATCCTAATGATAAAGAAAAATTCATATAGCTAGCTATTAGTACAGTTCAAAACTTCATTAGAATGCGGCATGTTTTAGATGGACTTTTTGAAGATTACTAAAAAAAATTGTGGTAATACAAAGAAAACAAGGTATAGGTGAGCCATCTATGGAGGTTGCCGAAACTGTTTAAAGATCCATCATCCTTGATAATCTACAGACCCAAAGCAAGGCTATATAGATCATGGGTTAGTTTTGGGTGGAAATTGCACACACTTTTTTTTTTCCCCCCCCTTAATAGACCAATTATATTTAACCAGAATTAAGAGTGTAGTTAGCCTTTTATTTAAATTAATTTTAATTTACTAT
Source organism: Echinosophora koreensis (assembly GCA_035048595.1). Classification (NCBI taxonomy): domain Eukaryota; kingdom Viridiplantae; phylum Streptophyta; class Magnoliopsida; order Fabales; family Fabaceae; genus Echinosophora; species Echinosophora koreensis. The sequence continues at coordinate 1,676,809 of JAPCYP010000058.1, read as the reverse complement.
TAAATGGATATGCATTCATAAGCATAAACATTGGTAAATTTAAACACAATAATAAATAGCGAAAATAGAACTTCTTAAGCATGTATCTTGTGTAGTTTCTAAGGCAAAAGAGGAGACGAAACTTGTGAATTTGGACAATAGTTTTGCAATAGGTCTGATGAATTCGAGAATGGTTATTGGTTCTCTGGCTCAAACAACATCATAAAACTTGTAATTCCCATGATGTTGTTCATGCTAAGGAGTCTATAAGCATTCTAAAATTCATCAGAAATATTACAAAGATATTGTCCAAACTCACAAGTTCAGTCATGTCTTCTATCTCGGTGCCTAGACAACGAATACGCAGATCTTCCCCATTCAATGCTTGATTTTAAATTTAGAAATGCTTATGAATGCAATGCAATTTTAATGGTAAGTTAAAATTCATTTAGTTAATAAGACTTACTGCACTTATCGTTCTATCTATTAAGCGAGGAAAATGTACAGAAGTGTCATCCACAAGTAATCCGTGATCTATACTGTTGCATATGGGCTGAAGGCTATCGTTTGCGAAGCCTCTTTCATCGTAAAGACTGGCAGATAACCTGATTCCCTTACTATTCTGGGAAGTCAAGACATTCGATCAATTGCTGATTGCACACTGAAAAAATGCCAGATCTACCATAACGTGGCTAGCTCTGAGAAATTTAGAGTCAATATGTTCAGATATATCTAAGAATCAAAAATCTAAAATTTTGGATACATTCATTCAAAAAAAAAAAAATTATGGAATTCAAAAAAGTAGGAAAGAGTACCACAAAGAGGAGAGAAAACTAGGGCCGGCTTGGTGAATGCATGATACACAAAACCGATGTATTTATATACAAAGCTGATGGGAATATATAGCAAGTACATTAATTCGTATACTTTGCCGAGGAAATAAATATTATTTACTTAGTATCAAATTCATAGGTTCTAAAAAAATTTAAAAATTGTTTGGAATAGAAGATTTATTCTTAAAACGAAAAAGATATCATCATATATTGGCAGATAAATTACTTTTTTATCTTTATAAGATATAAAATATAAAATTATAAGTCCTGAAATCAGGAATGATTCCTTGCATTAAGTTATATTTACATGTGACACCTCGAGTCCTTTAACCATGATCATATATATATATATATATTTGACGCTTTATCCTTGTCTATTAAGACCATGGTATCTTAGTTAATCTCCTAATTGCCCCCTAGCAGATGGCCCTCTATCAAGGACTCGTGACCCGCGTCCATTATTTGAATTTTTAAATTTTTTAGAAAAATAAGACAAACGTACAACCAAAACACAGGGGTGAAAATTCCCAATTTCTAAGTAGGAAGAGCACACATACACAAAAATATTCAAAGAACAATAAAAATGTGGTACAGATTTGTGCGAGTTATATCCCGAAATCATTACCACTCGGAGCAAGTATATGTTGATATGACTGACTAGTTTTACTTGTGCTTATGTAACTCTTTTTTTTTTTTTAAAGGAATAATATAACTCATGTTGTATCTTTGTTTTATCGGATAATTTAACCCTTTAGAGTACGTTTGGGAAAGCTGGAAAAAAAAAAGATTATGCTGATAATCGATTTTTAGTATAATCGATTATTGTGATAATCGATTATAATTAGAATATGTTTTAGTTTGGGTCTATTTGCTGAAAAGTGATTTTAAGATAATCTATTTCGATTGAGTAATGCAAAAAAAAAAAAAACACTTTTATATAATAAATTACGAAAAATGGTACGAAGTTATTTGCATAATTTAATAATGTTTGTTTGAAGTTAGTTTTATAGGGGTAAACAGGGAAGAGGGTTCTGAGAATGAAAAATAATCAAATCACAACAATCTTAAGCTAAAACAAACTAAATGCCATAAAAAGTTTTTTTTCCTAAAAAAAAAGCTTTTTTTTTTATTTTATAAATTTAAGCAAGATGCCAAACGTGTTAAATTATTTTGAAAACAACTTTTTAGGGATAAAACAATTGAAATGGAAAAAATTCAAGCCCGATTTGCTTTCTTTCCAGTTTTTATTTCCTGTTTTCAGAAATAATTATAAAACTGCCACATAATTTTCATTCTGTATCCTATTTCCAAAAATTTGTACATGGAAGTAAAACCAGAAAAAATTGTTTTCAGTGTTTCGTACAAATTTATGAAAACAGGAAAAAGAATGAAAACAAGATATTAGTTGTGTAATTATTTTTAAAAATAAGATTTGAAAATAGGAAACTGGAAATAAAACAACCAGGCCAACTTTCCCAAATATGCTCTTATTATCTGGATTTAATTATAATATACCCTTGGCATAAAGAGTTTTTATCCTGAAAATAAATAAATATATATTATGACATCATTAAAAAAGTTTAACTTTTACAATAATTATCTTACAAATTACATATCTAGTCTACAAATTTCGAGTGTCTCAAAATTAAGCTCTTCAAAATCATGAATGAACAAAAAAGCAAACATTGTGCAAAAAAAATAATATGCACGTGCATCTCAAGTGGTTCTCACAATGTCCTTTTCCGTTTCAGATTTCAGTTCTCAACCGCCAATTCTTTCAAGTTCACTCACTTCACACACACACACAAAAACGCCATGAAACTCAAAACCATCAATTTCCATCAACGCCACACACATGGCCACAACGACCCTCCTTCTTCCTCCCAATCCCTTCAAATCTCAAAACCCTAACCCCAAAAAACATCCCAATCAACACTACACTCACCCGAGGTTCACCTGCTCCTCGGTGACCGCCCAATCCAATTCAGCCAGAGAGCACCTCCTGGCCCTCATCTCCGACCAGGACCGCGGCCTCAAGACCCAGAACGACCCGTGGAAGCGAGCGTCGATCGTCGATGCAATCGACGCGATGGCCGCCGTGGGCTCCGGCACCGTCACCACCGGCGATTCCCTCTCCGGCACGTGGAAGCTGCTCTGGACGACGGAGAAGGAGCAGCTCTTCATTGTCGAGAAGGCTCACTTGTTCGGCACCCGAGCCGGCGACGTATTGCAGGTGATAGATGTTCGGAATAGGACCCTCAATAACGTTATCACGTTTCCTCCGGATGGGGTTTTCTTCGTTCGATCAGGGATTGAGATTGTGTCGCCGCAGAGAGTGAGTTTCAGGTGAATAATGATAACAACCTCATAATTGATAATTCAGTGTTCCCTTTTCCTTCTTTGGTTTAATCAATGTAAGGTACTGTAAATGCTAAACAAAGATAGAAATCCTGTATTGGGAAGTGGTGAATTCAATTTTTTCAAAGTTTAAAAATTACAATTCTCGATACAAAGTTTTATTTGATTCCTTAACCAATGCACTGGTCAGGACGATCCTTAATGTAATTATGATTAATTGAGTTTGATTATACTAATGTGTTGGGACTTGGGAGAGTAGAAGCCTTAGCACGTGGTCTTAGTCTTTCAGCTATGAGAATAATCTAAGAAGCCAGAAAATTGAGTTTTATTTTGGGGTATCTTTGAAGTTTTTGAAGTAAACTGTTTGGTACAAACGAGGGAAGGAGAGGAATTTTAATGGAGAGGGTGGAAAATATTGTTGCCTTGTTTGCTTTGTTAAAGCAAATGAGAGGGGAGGGAAAATTCACACATGCCTTAGCTATTTTTTCTCCCCGCTGAAACTCCCACTTTTAGAGGGAGGGGAGGCAAAGATTGGAAGGGAGAGTTCCTTGTTTTCCCTCTCTTCGATCCAAACTATTCCCCTCCACTCCCCTCCAACTAGTGCCCAAAATAAGGGAGACTTATACTATTCTCAGTTGAGGTTTGGTTTAATTATACTTTTCATCCTTTCTGTTTTAAAAATTACATTTACTTTCTTGAACTGTATGTTATTATTACACTTGCCCTGGTTATTACATTTATTATATTCTCATTACATTCACACCCCGTACAACATAAACCTCCAGAGGAGGTCAACTTAATTCTGAAACAAAATGGGTGTCTGGTGTAATTAAGCCAAATCTCAAAGAATCTAAGTGTAATTTTCCCTTATGACAACTATCCTAGTGGTCAAACTCTTCATTTCAAGGAAAATGCTAGATAGCTAGATTTTTTCACTGTTAGAATTTTTGGCGTAGTGAGCAGGGCTGGCCCAAGAGCAAGTGAGGCCTAAAGCAAATTTCGAGTGAGATAGTCTTCTTGGATTAGTTTGGGCCTTTTTGTTAATATATGTGGCCTTTTTGCTTTATAAAAAGTAAGAGTAAAAAATTTGTTTTGCTGGTGGGCCTAAAGCTAGGGCTTTAGCAGCTTCACCCTTGGGCCGGCCCTGGCAGTGAGTTGTCATGTTTATTGACTCTAGGATGGATGAGTGATCCTGTCACTTTATATTATCTAATAACTACCTTTTAGTCTAGGGGTGAATTTTGTCAAGGTTTTAGATAATACTTTTTTGGCTGTATAGCGTTATTAAAGTTTAAATGATAGTTTAAAAATTTTCACATCAAAAATGGATCAAAACTATATTCAAAATTTTAAACAGTTTTTTTTTACCTTTATATTTTTGGGGTTGGCATCACATGCTTCGCTTGAAGTGTGAAACTCTGTACGTTAGTGAATCAAAATTAAATTCATAATTTTTGCACAAGAAATATGTAGATACCTATGAGAACTGATATTGATTGTTTTAGATTTACAAGTGCTGTATTACGTGGGAAGAACTGGGAAATACCATTGCCACCATTTGGACAGGGATGGTAAGTACTTTAAATTTACAATGTAATTGAAGTAAAATATAGTTAGTGATCGGGTTATGTTTCTGTTATCTGCTAAATCTTCCCATATGGGTAGCATTACTTGCTGGCCAACTATTCAAGTGGTCATATTTATTCATTTTCCTTCGAATTTAAGGGTTTGGTGAGTAGGGATGAAACATTGGGTGGAAATGTAGACAAAAATGATGGTAAGCTTGCTTTCTTAGAGGATAGTTTGGAATAACTTTTAATGTATAAAACTGCTTCTATTTTGCATTCTTTTTTTTTCTTCTTTTTTTTTTTGGCTAAATTAGTATTTTGGTCCCTTATCTTTATTTTAGTTTTCATTTTGGTCCCTTATCTTTATTTTTTTCCGTTTTGGTCCCTTATCTTTGTTTAGTTTCCATTTTGGTCCTTTCCGTCAGTTTTGCACTGACGGCGTTAGGTATCCGCCGTCAGTCGCTGGAAACCGCCGCCGGAAACAGTGAGTCTCACGGTGGATACCTAACGCCGTCAGTGTAAAACTGACGGAAAGGACCAAAATGAAAACTAAAATAAAGATAAGGGACCAAAACGGAAAAAAAGAAAGATAAGGGACCAAAATGAAAACTAAAATAAAGATAAGGGACCAAAATACTAATTTAGCCTTTTTTTTTTTTTTGTAATATAAAAGAAGAACTTGTTAAGATAGAATAGAAAAAGTACAAAAACAAGGGGATAACAAATCCTCAAGAACTAAAAAACGAAAATAAAAAATACAAGGAGGAACAAAAATGAAGAAGTAGAAGCATACAGCAAAGCATGCCAATCTATCTGCTGATCTGTCATAGACAACCCCTAAAAATAGAGGAGCATCATGCAATGAAGACAGATGAAAAAGCCTAGGAAATGAAATGGAAAGGGGGGCATAACCCACCTAAAGATCCTCCCAAATGTTAATATGAAAGCCATCGCCCAAACCCAAGGAAATAAGACATCTGAAAGAAGCATAACCTTGAGAGCAAAATTTCCAAGGGCTAGCATGTGTAGTATTAATTGCAGAATTGGCATCCCACCCATTTGAGTACTAACCAATTGTTGTCATGTGAAATTGTGACTTCGCCGAATACAAAATTCAGTCAAGCTACACTCTTTGATTTCCTTGGTATCAAGCAAAAAAAACACCAAGGGAGAAAATCTGTCTCTCAGCTATGGGTTCCCAAACTATTAAAGGAAGCATTGGTTGAACGGTGAACTTAAAGGCTAAAAGCTAAAAGGCTAAGTGTTTAAACTTGCACGAAATAAAGAAAGCAATAACAAAAGGCAATAAAGAATTACCATAGATAAAGCAGTAAAATGCACAAGAAAAATTGAGCATAAAAGCTTGTTTGATTGATTGAGTATCGATCCCCTTACAATTTGTACAAATGGTATTTATAGGCAAGCTAATCCCCGCTATAGCCAACCGCATTGGCTAAAATTCCTAAATTCATACAACCACCCACGTCCATGGCCATGAACTATAACTACCGAGCCCATTATCATTTGCAGCGACTATCTTCAAAGAACCGCGCCCATATTTTTTAGGCATGTTTCTTGGCATCTGTTGGCAACTGTTCTACAAGCTTGAACATCTCCTCAATTCTTTTGATTGCTTCAAACGTGCTATCCAACCTTCAACCAATTTTATCCACTACCCGCACTTTTAGGAACCTCTGTATGGCATGCCGCAAGCTAAAATCCAACCTTCGGCTAACCAGAAGTATCTCACCTCTAAACAGGCCCATTAATCCAAGGCCTAACCCAACATGCATCTAGTCGAGCCTTTATCATTCATCATCGGCTATCCCTTCCATCGGCTACCTCTCCCAGCTAATCAGCTGTTAAACCGTCTTCGGCCATCAGCTAATTTATTTTTTTGGTGATAACACTTCTATTTGCATTCTATATTCTATATGGCTAACAAATGCTTTTATTATCAAATTTGGGTTAAACAAAAGGTGAAATTGAAATATCAAATTAAGTAATATTAACAGATACTTTTATTAGTTTATTCATAGTTGTTTAGAAATATCATTCATGTGGATAATGTGGTAATAATGAGTATAATACATTCAGATTATTTTTAACCTTCAGTTCATTCATACCAAGCTAAGAGATATGAAACTAAATTGTAGTCATCTTTTTATTCACAAACAAGAGAAAAGGAAAATTTCAATTCTATTTATCTTCACTTTCTTTTGTATCCTGAAATTTTCACTTCTTGAGGAACGTGCACGATAAGGAAATCTCTGAGTTACAAGCTCTTCTGTTGTTGCTAGATTCAATTCATATTTCCTCTAGACCAGATAACAAGATCTGGTCTCCTGACTCTTCAGGTGTTTTTTTCTTGCAAATTCTATTCCTAGTTCATCACTTCGACTCCCAAAAATGTCTCTTTCCCTTTGGATAAGCCTACGTGGAAATTACTCCCTCTGAGGTCAATTCCTTTATTTGGACTGCTGTGCTTAGCAGGATTAATACAAATAATTTGCTTCAAATTGGAAGGCCTTTAACTGCCTTGTCTCTTGATTATTGTGTTATGTGCAAATCTAGCTTTGAGTATGGTTCTCATTTGTTTTTGCATTGCTCAGTGGCTTCCTTTCTCTAGAACAACTTGTTTGGTTTTGGAGAACAGTGGGTCTGCCCCATGGATTTACGTACACTTTGTGGTTGTTAGGTGCATTTGGTTGGAATGGAATGGCAAAATCGTTTTAGGTTGTTGGTTGTCTCTTGAGTTCATTTGGGATAGTGTAATTTTTCTGGCTTCTTTGTGGTATTTTGCTCATGACCTTTTTAGGTTGAACTGTCAAATAGGTCAGCCCTAATAAGTTTAGATATACTGATAAACTTGAGATTTATCTGGCTTTCGTTTTTTATAGGAGGGACCTTGCTATACTGATAAACTTGAGATTTATTATTTTTTCTACACTATAAAAATTAACGTCTGCTTTCTTAGCTTTGTGCTTTTATTTGTCTGCTGCCTCTCTTTGTAATTATTTTATCTTATTTATTTATTTATTTTTTTGTGATCCTTTAGTTGCATCTTGTTTATGTAGGTTTGAAACTGTGTACCTCGACGATGACCTTCGAGTTGTAAAGGACATCAGGGGGGACTATTTAGTTGTTGACCGTGCTTCCTACAGCTGGAAAGAATGAGTGAAATCTCCATTGTTGTTGTATGTTCATATCCATTAACGATTATATCTAACTCAACTGCCTATATGGTTTTAATTCTGTTTGTGTGCTTTATTAGTTTCTAGCAAGATCTTGTGATTCTTGGCATTTGAAGTATGCATTGGTTAATCTACAATGCGTTCGTTTAAACATGCTCATACAAATATGATGTAAACTTACATTGTTGTTTGTTTGCTTACTCTATGTATGACAAAGAAGATTCTGAATTGCTTGCTCTCTGTACCATTATTGTTCTGCACATGGATGCTGACCATGCAATCAACCTCGTTGTTATTCTTGAGACACATGCCAAACCAGGAGCTCTTTATTGTAGAAAATTGCAAACTTCTAATTAAAAAAAGGATGTGAAATTTATGTTTCTATTGGAGATATAATAAGCTATTTAGTGCCTTCGCCTAAAAGCTTAAGCTTTTTGGTTAGTTGATTCATGACATAGTATTAAAGCATCTATGGCTGAGTAGTCAGGAGTTCGATTGTTGCCAACCCTATTCTTTCAGATAAAAGTTGAATATCAGCACATGGTAAAAGTGGGCTTGTGCATTATCCGCATTCCAAGGCCGAAGGACTCTTACGTGAGGAGGGCATGTTAGAGTCGTAAATGATAATAAAGCCACTCATGTGCTTCACCTAACAGCTTGAGTTTTTGGAAGTGTTGGTTTATGACAATTTCATCTGAGGAAAGACGAAACAAGTTATATATTCCACAGCCTATATAAAAAAAAAGGTTATATATTCCACAGCTTAACATAACATGGAAGGGGGTGTTAGAAATGGCAAAGTTGATTTTTTTTTTTTTTTTTTTGTTAGAAAAAAATTAAGTACTCATTTAATTCAGTTTTTCAAACTTCATTTGTTTACATCTAGGTTCACAATTCATGTATCCACCAAGTTAATTGTATATTTGTCACCTAGAATATATTACTTTGAAGGTTTAGCTTAATTGAGTCAAGTCCAGAACTATTAAAGAGCCTATAAATATGTAGCTTGCTGTGGTTAATGAGCAAGTCAACTAAAGTAATTCAAATTAAGTTCACGCCTTTCCATACTTTTCCCTTGTCTACATCTTTCGGTTTTTCTTTTTGTGATTTTTTTCTTCACATTTGGGTTGTGGATCTAGGGCTGGTGGACTTAGTTTACAATATTGTTTTCACTGAGGGTTGGGATGATGAATCATGAGAAAAAAAAAAAAAAATTAAAAATTTGTTTTCAACGAATGCTGAATTTGAACGTTGTCATCTTCTTGTGATCTTAGTTTCTCTTGCTCGTTTTTGGTTGATCTACCGGTTTCAGTTAATGAATCATCTTCTCTTAAATTTGCATTTCCTGGCTTCTGTGTAGATATTCTACTTTCCTCTAAGCACTAGCTCTTTAATTTCATAAATTAATACTCTTAAGGGAAGCTTCTTTGTATATTATTCCTTTTCAATAATGAGGGAAACATCCACTTCTATGTTGCTTCCCTGATGTTATCTCTTTCTGCATTCTACTTGTAAATTTGGGTTTTTGAATACTGTGACTTCTTGACCTTGTAAATCATGTTCATTTTATTTTACTCCCAAATTCCTAATTAGAGAAGCTGGAATGTTTTGAACTCGTAATGACACATGAGGATGGTTGGTGATAGCAATTAAACTGCTTTATTTTAAAAAAGCGGGTAGGATAACTACAGACTGTTAAAATCAATATTTCGGTTAAAATCAGTTTTTGTAATCAATATCGTCTATTATATTTTATTGTTTTATATAAGCCGTGTGCCCATGTCTTGATCGGGTTTGTACGTATGGTGTTAGTGGTTCCATAATATCCAGAACTTCCAGGAGTTTTCATCTGTAACATGTTGATGATGAAAAATTGGAAGTGTCTCAATACAAGCAGTATATTTATGTTATGTACAGGGTCAGTTGTTATAGGAATAATTAACTCTTAACTAGATGTTTGTAAGTTTATTGATTTTTTTTATAGTCAAAGATTAGTGTTAATGTTAGTATCGTGTTAGTAGGTGGTGGGGTTTGAACCCTCAACCTCCTTATTACTGTACCCCTCAACTCCTCTACCTCGATCACCAAACCAACCTTATAACCCTTTTCTAAGTTTATTGATTGTAACACAAAAAAAGATGTTTATAGGTTCTAGGTATTGCTTTATAATTTTAGTAGGTCAATACAGTGGCTAGGTTTGATGCTTTCAGCTGCTAGCGGCAGAGGTTCTAGGTGACAGCAGTTTAAAACATTTGATTGTTCAGGAGGCATTTGGCAGTAGAAAAGTTAATGAAATTTCTTCTGGTGTTAGAGATTTTATTGAGTAACATGATGGAAAAGGATTAATTGTTATAAGAAATCCATAATGGAGTTTAGAGGGTCACAAAATATCTGAACAGTTGTCCAAGTGAACCCTTACAAGCCCATTACATGCTCAATTTCTTATTACCTGAATCTCTAACCTTTGTTTTAGGATATACAATACAAGGCTATACAAAAACAAACACTTACACAGGGCTATTCCTGCCACTCTCCTCAGCATTTGTACATGCTGTTACCCTCATCATCCTTAGTTGCCTGATAGATTTGTTCTATTTACCGAATATGTTCCTTGCATAGTTGAATTGTATTTATTTTGTTTCCAAAACTTGATTTTTCCTGTTGAAATACTTACTTTGTCTTCTGGGTTTGTTGTAATACCCTCTTCTAGATTGGCACTAGGGATGAAATTTTTCTTAATTTCCACACTGTTTTAATTATTAACTTCTTTCTTGTATATGTATATAGGCTTATAGTGTGTACTCTGCATGTTGTACCGGTTGAAGTAAATTTTTTGGCTTGGCGGAATTTCCATTCAGAATTTATTACACTCAAAATCAATTATCTGCATTTTCTATGTTTTCTGAAGATTCCTCACATTCTCATGGTCCGTTTATATTTTAAATCTAGCAAATGACTATATGTAATATGTCTTCCTGAATGAGGAATAATTGCATTAGCCCAGTTTTGGGCTGTAATGATAATTTCTAGATTGTCATGTCCTTTATCTATATTTAATCACGTATGTAACATCTCTAGTAATGGTGTATAAGGAGATGCACATGGTATACCTAAACCTGAATTCTTTCTTGACCTCCACCTCCTCTTCCTTGGGTTCTCCTTTGCTACCTAATCTCCATTTTGTTGACAAAGACAATTCAGTCTTGGGTAGTGAAAGCAAGTAGAACTTATATCCTCCCTTATAGGACAAGTCAGGTACCATTTTTGTTATATGGTACTGCTAATCTTGAAATCTGTAAATAATTATATGTATTTTTATTAGGTGGCATTTGGTTACTGAAATATTTTATTATTAGGAAAATTATATTTTCGGGAATCTTATTCTCAGGAGTATTTCTTTCTCACATCCACACTCGGGAATAGTGTTTTCTATTCTTATTCACTAATTTTATTTCTGGCTATCTTTTATACCTGAGAATAATTTTTTAAAACTTATATCGAATATGAAAAACTTCTATTCACATATTCAAATTCTCGAAAATATTAAAATGAAACTTATACCAATTGCTTCTTAAGATCGTTTAGTCGTTGCATGATTCATAGTTTCAAAAGCCGTATGTGATTTTTAGAAAATAATGCTATGATCATAGGATATAGTCACAGCAGGCAATCCTAGTCCAAATTGTGGTGTAGACACTGTCTTGCTAGCTCTCATACTTTTCCTTCTGCTCGGGGTTTTGGCTAATGGCTATGATATTTCTGTGACATTTTACTTTTTCTTTTTATATATTGTAACATCTATCTTTTCCTCAAGTGGTTTTGTATGCTGGCAAAGGAAGTGCCTAATGAAAGTACGACTTAGGCCTATCAGGAAATCTTGCATATCGCCTTTTTTCTTGTATTTTAATGTTTGATTTGATTTCACTGGCTGGTTATGGACAAAATTATGGTAGTTGACTAGATAGATTTGGGGTCACGGTGACATTTAAAGTCCCATTCTGTCCCCCACCCTAAGGGAACAAAACTGCATCAGCCAGGGGAAAAATGTCAAAGTGGTGCCTGAACAAGTATTAGCACACCAATTAAGGTGTGGATTATGTTAAGACTATTACGCACTAAGTGAGCGTGCAAGTAATAGCCCCAATAGTTGGGACCATCATCACGTGTGGGTGGGGTCATGGGTTTGCCTATTTTATCGAGGGTTTTTCTATCCTGTTCAATTTTGAACAGGTTAAGGATTTTAAAAGAGTAGATTTATATAAAAACTTGTGTATTTTATACTTTTAAAATTAAAATATTTAGTTTTTTAATAAATAATTACTTATTTTAGATTTTTTAACCTGTAAAGTTACGTATGATAGAAAAATCCTTTTATGGGATGAGCAGACTGTTTGTCCATTATTATACTTTTCGGCAACCTTTGCTGCTTCTTCTTTTGCTTTTTCTAATTGTCGTGTGGGAACCTCATTAATGTTCGTAGTCACATGCTACCTATAAGGCTTTATGGTTATTTTTTTTTTTTTAAATAAATGTGATATTTATTTAACAAATTTTATTTGTAGATTTTATAAATTTATTTTGTCCTTTAGTCCATGATCAAGTAAATATTAAATTGTTATTTTATAATTATTTAAAATTGAAATTGACAAAAAGTTATTAATTTTTAAATCTATTTACATTTACATTGGTGATCATTGATTTAATATTATGTTTATATTGAAAATGTTCTATTAAAAAAAAAATACAATAAAAGCAACAAAAGTTTTTTCTTACCAGGTGAGGCCGGTTACATTTATCAAACACTATTGTGTTGTTGTTATAAACCAAATATTCTACCAAATCTTCAATCGGAGAGCAGCTTTGGCACTTAGTTTGTAACCAAGTCCACTTTATTCTGTCATGATAATCCTCTTGCATCCAGAGATGGTCCCTCAGGGTGTGTTCAAGTTAAATGTGGATGGCTCACATTGTACAAGAGGGAGTTCATCCTGCGGAGGTGTGATTCGGGATGAAGCCTGTTCATTCATTAAAGGTTTTCACTGTAAGGTTACATCTAGCAATATCATTTGGGCCGAGATGTGGGGAATCCTCTCAGGATTGAGACTTGCTAGGGAATTATTTATTCAGAATCTTGTAGTAGAATGTGACTCTAAAATAGTTGTGGATATGATCATCAAGTGGGAAACTTCATATCCTGCGCTCAAATTCCTCTTGGAAGAGATCTTAGTTTTCATAAGGAGAAGGGATTGGCATGTTTCCATATTCCACATTCTTAGATCAGCAAATGTGTGCTGATTTTCTAGCTAGTAATGGCCATGTTGGCTCATATTTTTTGAACATTGTAGAAAGACCCTGCCCTCTTCTATAAATGTTGTTGTTAGATGACCTTAGGGGAGTTAATCCTCTAATGGTGCCTTGATTAATATAATCCATTTCTTATCAATATATATATATATATATATATATATATATATATATACTGTCAGTGTAAAAGATTTTACAATGTCAACTAATCGGAAATCATGATATGTGTGATTTTTAAGGTAATTATGATAAGAGCCAAACATTCTAACTTATGTGGCAATTTGTAATTGGTTGATTGTGTAAAAATTCTTTACATTGACAGTACATACCAATTAAATCCATTTTTTAATGGTTTTACTTAAGTTTTTCTTCATAGTTGATTTTCATTTACTTCTAGTTACGAAATTATCTTCCATTGGATGGGATCAACTCTTATCAGTAGGCTTCTATTGGTGTTTTTCTTACATGACCAAGTTAGGTTAGGTGAGATTCTAACATCCTTTTCTTAACACTGTTGCCTTTACTTTCTCATCTATTGCAAAATTCTCTCCTTCTTGATATTGCATTGTCTATGTAGTTAGATTTTCCTTTAAGATTGAAAGACACCTTTCAACCACTAACACCTTAAGCATGTCCGATTTCATCCTCCTAACTTGAAACCTGTTTCTGATACTTTATAGGATATAACCATGCAAATATATATCTAAAAATAAAAGTCATAAAAATACATTATTATGTTTTATAATAAAAAAATGATATTAAAATACATTACTATTAAAAGAATATATATTTATTAATATGTCTTAAAAATAAAATGTATTAAAATCGAAGTACAAGAAGCATTCAACCCTTTTACATCAAATATTGCACAGTATTATTCTTTATTTGCTAATTTCATACATTCCAAAGGACAACTGGACCAATTAGAAAAAGAAAAACTCTCCCCTAATTTTATCTTAACCCAATGTTAAGACCTTAATTTATAAGATCAAATACATTCAAAACATCATCTATCTCATGCTTAAATAATATCATTCCTATGAGTTCAAATATTTATCGATTTGTTGATGTTATAATTGTAGTATCTTCAAATTATGAGTGCATAAAAATGAGTTGGTCGTCTACAATTATGAGTTTATCAAATAATATCTCCTCCCGTACATAGTGAAGTCCTGTCCTGTTTCTTCATCGTACCTTTTTGACTTGCTGGAATCCATTTCAAACAAATATGACTAAATATGCAATCTAGTACACTCAACAAATATGTGAACAGAGGAACGATAGCAAAGTGGATTGAATGTAACAACTTTAGCCACACTGGGATTTATTCTTTATATTATGGTTGCCAAAAGGTCCACAGGATTTAAAATTTGCTTATAATAATTTATAAAAATTACTTTTGCATGTTCTATAGAATCCAAGTAATAGATATTCCATGATGCATTAATAACATCAACCACTTGAGTAGCTTCACTTGTCCCATCAGTTCCCAACGCCTTAAGCCTTTCTTTATGATCATCATTGTTGTTCCTCCCTTCCTAGCTGATAAGGCACTGCATATTCACAGTGACTAAGTGGATTCTGATCAAGCACTTGTTTATGGTACGAGAAAACTTAGGTACAATTTCATAGGTATATTAAATATTGTTTTTCAATGATAATAAGACATGTGTAATAGCTATTACACATATTATGTTTTCATTAATGAACTGTTATATTTGTTCCTATTATTTCTGGAAAACAGTAACTAATATACTTATGGAATTGTTATTTTTTCACTGTCAACAGCATTTTTCAATGCTGTACATGAAATCTGGCTCAGATTTAGACCCCATCTTCCATAAGGGGCCCCACCCCAATTCCACTGGGTTAGTCTCACGTGTTATGGGCCCAGAGCTCATAATAAAATTGCAAGGGGAAACAAACATACTTTGTTTAGAAGCCAAATCTGGTGATCACTTTTATCAAGAAATTAAAATTTGTACTCATTAGGGTCCACCACCACCTATGCTCCAAAACCTTGAATTTATAATGGTGCTGTGTGTACGGCATCAAATACCTCTTTTAAGGTGCAAGCAGATTTGTAGGCTGCTGGGCTTGTGGGCACATTATGGACACTGAAAGAAAGTTGTGTGTAGCAGGGGGATGAGGCCAGAAAGGAAAAGTACCCTTCTATAGGGACTTTTATGGGCCATGCAAAGCTTTGAATGATTTGTTGTGGGGTTGCAATCTTTCACAGCCTTGCTTTGATGGCCTCATTTTTCAAGAGGTTGCAAATTTTCAAGGTGACAGAAAGTGATGCCTTTCCAGTTCCACCTTCAAGAAAGGAAAGGGTGGGGTTGGGGTTAGCTTGGCGCTTTGTTATTGCTATGATGCCAAGCTATGTCCCCTAGTTCGGATCCGGACAAGGTTGTTGCTTCTACTTTAGGAGATAGGAAGCTTCAATGAAAAAATGCTGGTAACACATTCTTTTTAACATTTTCTCCAACACACTCTTTCCAAAGATTTGTATAGGAAACAATAAAAATAAACAAAAAGTTGTTTTCAATGTTTCTTGTACAAATATTTGGAAATGGGAAACAAAATGAAAACAATGTGACAGTTCTATAATTATTTTTATTGTAATTATTGCTTAGATTAAGAAATGAAATCAGGAAACAAGAAACAAACTAAACAGGCCCTTAATGATTGAGTGAATTTTATATGAGATTCGAGTCCTGCATAAAATTTATAGTCTCACATGAAATACATTCAATGACAAAGAGTATGTTGATAGCATTGCTTTGCTTTAAAATGGTTGACTAATTTTATTAAAACTCTTTATAACGGAATTTTGTTAGAAGCATTAATATTTGGATGGAGAGAAAAAAATTAGGGAGGAAGAACTTTAAGAATTTCAAAAAATTTCTTGTTTGGTTGAAGAGAAAATAAAGAAAAAAAAGTAAGTAGAAAATAAAATTTAATACTAATCTAATAGCATGTTTATTTTAACTTTTTTTTCTCTCCTTGTGAGAAGCTTTCTCTCCTCTGTGAGAAGTCTGACCTGAAACAATAATTCTTGTGGCGGCTGTGTGGAGGGCGAGGGATAACAATCGCTGTCATGGCGTCGTCTAGCCTAGATCGTTTGACGCTGGAAGATGAAGATGAGGACTTGGAGGTTTCGGGTGATAGGGAATAGAAGGAGAAGATGTGGATCCTACTCTCTGTCTCGTGGGTAGATTCCTAACGAATCGATCTATTAGGTTCCACATGATGAGGAAGAGGATGGCGGGGGTTTGGCATCCGGTGAAAGAAGTAACAATTTTAGAGATTGAAGGTGGAAGGTTTCTCTTCCAGTTCTACCACAAAGTGGACTTTCATAGAATTTTGAAAGGAGGTCCATGGTCTTTTGATGGGCACATTTTGATCCTGAGTATGATGTAGATGGGAGAATCACCACAGCAAGTAGAGTTGTACAAAGTTCCGTTCTGGGTGCAGATTCACAATATCCCTATTGGCTTCATGACAGAAACTATAGGGAAGTTCTTGTCAAACTTTATGGGTGAATTTCTTGAGTATGATGCGAAGAATAATTCCAGTTTTATGAAGTCATACATGAGGGTCCGAGTTCTGGTTGATGTTCGCAATCCCTTGAAGCGACTGAAGCGGATAAAGAAGCTTGGTGGTGTAGCAAAGGAGGGTCAATTCAAATATGAGAGGTTGGAATCCTTTTGTTATTTGTGTAGAATGCTGGGCCATATGGAGGATTTTTGTGAGAAACTCTTCCAACTTGAGAATGATGACGACTCCACGCTTGGGGGCCAGAATTGAGAGTAGAACAAAGGCGGATTGTTGATGACGGTGGCGAGAGGTGGCTGCGGGATGGGGGCCAAGCAGGGTAGGAAGCACCGATTGTAACACCCCATTTTTCGTAAATATTTTTATAAAGCTAGTTTTATTATTTTAAATATGTTGGTTAAGGGCTAAGTGGGATCTTAGCTTAAAAGTCCCTTTCTGGCACGTGAGCACGCCCGCGCTCATCAGCCAGCATGCCCATACTTAAAGTCAGAAGCGTGTTTCTGATTTTAAGTTGAGCACGACCGTGCTCCATAGTGAGCACGCTCGTGCTCAATGCGCTGACCGCGTCTCGGTGACGCTAAGTTGAGCACGACCGTGCTCAATGGTGAGTACGACCGTGCTCAGATACAACCTTTATAAAGTTGGCACAGAAACCGAGGGTGACGTGAAAACCCTACTTTTGTTGGCAGTCGTCACCAGTTTCGGCCAGAGCTATCTCCTTCCCTATTTCCTCTTCTTCCATTGTTATAGTGGAGTTTTGGAAGCCGTTTGGGAAGCTAGTTTGATCTGTGGTAGTCTAGAGGTAACGTTCCTTTCCTTTGCGTTTTCTTTTTCAAAATGGTTTGAATAGGAAACTAATGGATCTGTGTTTCGGTTTGGCTAAGGTTGCGTTGAGTTGAGCCGCTTTGGGAATCGTGACCAATTGCTTTAGGAGCTTACGTTGGAGCGACCTTCAATCCAGGTATGGGAGAAAGGAATTGTATTCATTAGGTAACGGGGTTTCCCATAACCCCGGTGTCGTTGTATGCATATGAGTTATGATTTTTTGGTTGATATATGGTTGTTTCTGGTTTATATGTTCATAATATGTATTTTATGTTCATGTTGGTTATGCCATGTTTATGATGCTATGAGGATAATTGTTGTTGGCATGATGCTGGTTGAATGGTTGATGTTAATGACTGATTTATGGCTGTTGTGTTGATGAGTTTTGGACCCTAAAACACGTTGTTAACTGACCAGGACTAATTGATTAAGAACCTAATATTTTTGGCTATGAATTCGGTTACTGTTTTTGCCCAGAACAGCATTGTCACGCGATGAGCACGACCGTGCTGAACAGGGAGCACGACCGTGCTCCCATTTGAATTCTGGAAAATGGCCGTGCTGTTCAGCACAGTCGTGCAGGTCAGACAGCACGACCGTGCTGATGAGCACGATCGTGCTGAGTGTGAAGCACGACCGTGCTTCACTTAAAAGGGCAGCACGTCCTCACGTGTCCAAGCACGACCGTGCTGGGGTTTAAACACGACCGTGCTGACCACTCCTGGACAGAATTACAATTAAAGGACTTAAGGGGTTTTAAACCCCATTCCCCAATGATGATAGGTTGAGATAGCTAATCAAAGAGAAATATTAGACAACCGGGCTATTAATTATATAAGATAATTAAGATAATAAGATGGTAAGTCGGTATCCGTTGGGTTACCGCACGTTGATAAGTTGAAGTCTTGGGTGCTTATTGACCCAAGCACGTTGAGTTGAACCTTGGTGCTTATTGGCCAAGGGAGTCTTGACCCCACGGTTTAGGTCTAAGGTTACGTTGATGATAATTTTGAAGTCTTGGGAGCTTCATGGCCCGAGCAAGGAGGTGGTTGAGATTGTTTGTTGTTGTGCCATTTGCATATAGCATTGGAGTTGGTTGATGGGGAGGTTCGACATAGGGGAGATCGCCCGAGAGTACGGTGATCTGGCCATCCACGGTAGGTCACCCGATGGTTTGGTGACCGAGGCCCCCCGTGATGAGGCATCCATGGTTTGATGTGTTGGCTATTCATGGGGTTCACTCAAGGTTGGGTGAACTGCCGGTGTTGGTCCTTCTATGGCCAATATGGATATGTAACTCCAAAGTCGTTCATCCTGAGTTAGTTTGGATCCACATGCATAGTTGGAGTAGTGGAGTAGTTGATGCATTGCATAGCATATCATACTTGGTTGTTATAGTACTGTTGGATGTTGATGTATGCCTATGTTGTATGTTTACCTTGCTTACTATTCCCATGCTGTATATGTTTATATGAATCTTACTCCCTGTTTATTGTTTGTGTTTGGCCTGATCGGCAATTGCAGAGGATGACGAGCAGCCCGGAGAGGAGTGACTTTGAGGTGCCGCCACTCATTGTAGGGTTGTTCTTGAGTCTAGATAGTTTGTTTTTCAGTTGTATTCCGAGGATGTATTTTTCCGGAATGGTTATACCAGCTCTGAGTTGTGACATCGGGGTTCGGTAGTTGTTATTATGTTTATTTGTTTCAAACTCGATTTATATTTTCCGCGGTTGTGAACTAGTTGATGTGGGACTTTTCTACCCATGGACTATTGTTTATTTTATTCAATAATTGCATGTTGTTTTTATTTAAGTTCTTTTACAATAAATGCCTTATAACATGCTGGGTAGAAGGGTGTCACATTTAGTGGTATCAGAGCAGTTCGACCTTGTTCGGATGTTGTATGAGTCTGTTGTGATTCTGTTGTGTGACTCTTGTGTGAATTGTCTATACTTGTATAGATAATGATGTTTTAAGTTAGTTGCCTGTAGCTTTTACTCGCTTAAGTTTCTGTATTAAGAGTTGTGTTGGTCATGTACAGGAACTAATGGCCGGTAGAGGACGCAACGATCAGGCAATTGCTGATGCATTGGTACTCCTAGCCAATGCTATTGGTCAAGTTAACCCTAACAACAATGGTGGGCCAGCTGAGTTCCAGGGACTGGATAAGTTCCAGAGGAACAACCCTCCATCGTTCAAGGGCGCGTATGATCCGGAAGGAGCTTTGCTGTGGTTGAGGGAGACAGAGAAAATCTTCCGAGCCATGGATTGCATTGATCAGCAGAAGCTCATCTTTGCTACCTTCATGCTGACCGAGGAGGCAGAGCACTGGTGGGATAAATGCAGGCAGAGGATGCAGGCTAAGGGCACAGCGGTTACATGGGCTGTGTTCCGACAGAGGTTCCTGGAAAAGTACTTCCCAGCGGACATCAGAGACAAGAAGGAGATGGAATTCTTGTCTTTGAGGCAAGGGTCGATGTCAGTCGGTGACTATGCGGCCAAGTTCAAGGAGCTGGCGAGATACTACACTCCTTACTAGCATGAGACAGATGACTGCTCCAAGTGTGTCAAGTTTGAGACTGGACTCCGACCTGAGATCAAGCAGGCCATCAGCTACTAGGAGATCAGAGTCTTCCCCATTCTAGTCAACAAGTGCAGGATCTATGAGGATGCCAGCCAATTCAAAGTTGCTAGTTCCAAGGGATCGGACAGTCAGAGTGGTAGGAGGACAGATCAGAGAGACAAGGGTAAGTAGAGGTATGCTCCGACCGGCAGGGATTTCAAGCAGAGTGGCAAGAAGCCACAGTTTCAGCAGGAAGGGTTTAGGGGTGGGTTCTTTAACGTCTCTAGGCCCATGAGATGCGGCAAGTGTGGTGCTATGGATCACTACTCGTCTCAGTACAAGGAGACGCAGGTTATCTGCTTTAGATGTGGCAAGCCATGACACATCAGCCGAGAGTGTGAAGGAGCCAAGGCCGAGCCTCCCAGCGCCAGCAAGATTCAGAAGTCCCAGGCCAACCGACTGAAGACCATTGGAATAGTCTTTACTCTTAGTGGAGCTGAAGCCTCCGAGTCTAATGACTTGATTCAAGGTACATGTTTTATTGATGGAACTCAATTGACTGTGTTGTATGATTCGGGTGCTACTCACTCATTTATATCGCATGATAGGGTCAAGAGTCTTGAATTGCCTGTTACTTTCGTTGAGTATGATTTGTTGGTTTCTACACCTACAAATAAACCTGTTTCTGCTTCTGATGCATGCAAGAATTGTCATATTGTTATAAATGATAAAACATTCATTGCTGATCTTGTATGCTTACCTTTGAAAGACCTGGATATTATTCGGGGTATGGACTGGTTATCTTCCAACTATGTCCTCCTGAATTGTTTTGATAAAACCCTGATTTTTGGAACTCCCAAGGAGTCTAAGAATCCGGACCTTCTCTCTGCCAACCATGTTCAAGCTTTGATGAGAGACGAAGCCCAAGTATACATGATGTTAGTTTCCCTGGAAGTAGAGAGCAGCCCTCCTGATGTCGCCAGCTTGCCTGTTGTGTGAGAATTTCCTGAAGTGTTTCCGGGGGATGTTTACAACTTACCCTTAGAGAGAGATGTTGAGTTTACCATAGACCTAGTGCCTGGCACCAGGCCAATCTCCATAGCACCCTATAGAATGTCTCCTCTAGAGCTAGCTAAGTTGAAGGAACAATTGGAGGACCTGATGAAGAAGCAGTTCATTAGGCCGAGTGTGTCTCCGTGGGGAGCACCTGTGTTGTTGGTGAAGAAAAAGGATGGTAGTATGAGGTTGTGTGTCGACTTTCGACAGCTCAACAAGGTGACCATAAAGAATCGGTATCCCCTCCCTAGGATTGATGATCTTATGGACCAGCTGATGGACGCTTGCGTCTTTTCAAAGATAGATTTGAGGTCAGGGTACCATCACATTCGGGTTAAGTGTGAGGACATCCCGAAGACAGAGTTTAGGACGCGATATGGTCACTATGAGTACTTGATTATGCCCTTTGGTGTGACCAATGCTCCTATGGTCTTCATGGACTACATGAACAAGACCTTTCACCCTTACTTGGATAAGTTTGTGGTGGTGTTTATAGATGACATCTTAGTGTACTCCAAGAGTAAGGAGGAACATGAGGAACACCTGAGGGTTGTCTTACAGACCCTTAAGGAAAAGCAGTTGTACGCTAAGTTGTCTAAGTGTGAGTTCTGGTTAGAGGAAGTGAGCTTCTTAGGACATGTCATCTCTAAGGGTGACATTGCAGTGGACCCAACTAAGGTAGAGACGGTGCTCCAGTAGGAAGTGCCAGAGTCTGTAACCGAGATTAGGAGTTTCTTGGGGTTAGCCGGGTATTATAGGCAGTTCATAGAAGGTTTCTCTAAGATAGCTTTACCCTTAACCCGTCTCACCAAGAAGGGACAGTTGTTTGTGTGGGACTCTAAGTGTGAAGAGAGTTTCCAAACCCTTAAGGATAGGTTGATGTCAGCACCAGTGTTAGTTTTACCAGATCCTAGTGAACCCTTCGTAATTTACTGCGATGCTTCTAAGTAAGGGTTAGGTGGTGTGCTGATGCAGAACGGTAAGGTAGTTGTTTATGCTTCTAGGCAGTTGAAAACCCATGAGAAGAACTACCCTACCCATGACCTAGAGCTAGGAGCTGTGGTATTTGCCTTAAAGATCTGGAGGCATTACCTGTATGGAGCGAGGTTTGAGGTTTTTAGTGATCATAAGAGTCTGAAATATCTCTTTGATCAAAAGGAGTTGAATATGAGACAGCGTGGTGGATGGAGTTTTTAAAGGGCTATGACTTCGAGCTGACCTATCACCCAGGAAAAGCCAATGTGGCGGCCGATGCCTTGAGTAGGAAAACCCTGCATGTCTCCGCTTTGATGGTTAGGGAGATGGATCTGATTGAGGAATTTAGAGATCTTAGTCTAGCTTGTGAGTTTACCCCTAAGAGTATTAGGCTTGGTACCTTGAAGGTTACCAACAGCTTGATGGATCAGATTAGAGAGGGTCAGAAGTTAGATAAGTTTCTCTTAGACCAGCGAGAGTTGCTCGCTCAGGGTAGAGACCTAAGTTTTAAGGATGGCAGTGATGGTATCTTGAGGTTCAAGGATAAAGCTTGTGTGCCAGATGTTCCTGAGATTAGAAAGTTGATCCTTGAAGAAGGACATAGGAGTGGATTGAGTGTGCACCCAGGTGCCACTAAGATGTATCAGGACCTTAAGAGGATGTTTTGGTGGCCTAGGATGAGAAAGGATGTAGCTGAGTTTGTGTATGCATGCCTAGTTTGTCAGAAGGCTAAGATAGAGCATCAAAGGCCTTTGGGTAAGTTGCAACCTTTGAGTATCCCAGAATGGAAATGGGATAGCATCTCCATGGATTTTGTGTCTGGACTCCCTAGGACTCCAGCTGGTTTTGAGGCGATTTGGGTTGTTGTGGATAGACTGACTAAGTCTGCCCATTTCATTCCGATGAACATGGAGTATCCTTTAGAGAAATTGGCTAAGCTGTACATCAAGGAGATAGTTAGGCTTCATGGTGTACCATCTAGTATAGTTTCAGATAGAGACCTGAGGTTTACCTCTAGGTTTTGTAATAGTTTACAAGAGGCTTTAGGGACAAAGCTTAGGCTTAGTTCAGACCATCCAGTCCTTAGAGGACTTGTTGAGGGCTTATGTGTTAGAGCAGTCAGGAAGTTGGGACAAGTTTTTGCCCCTGATAGAGTTCACCTACAACAACAGCTTCCATTCCAGCATTGGGATGGCACCTTATGAGGCTCTGTAAGGGAGGAGATGTAGGACACCCTTGTGTTGGAGTGAACCTAGTGATAGTGTGGTGCTAGGGCCAGAGATAGTCCAGGAAACAACATAAAAGATTAAGTTGGTTCAGGATAAGATGAGAGTTGCATAGAGTAGGCAGAAGAGCTACCATGATAAAAGGAGGAAGGCGCTCGAATTCCAGGAAGGCGATCATGTATTCTTGAGAGTTACCCCAACAACTGGGGTTGGTAGAGTGATGAAGGCGAGGAAACTTACTCCGAGGTTCATTGGTCCTTACCAAATCCTTAAAAGAGTCGGCGAAGTCGCCTACCAAATAGCCTTGCCACCGTTCTTGTCAAACCTCCACAATGTTTTTCATGTGTCTCAACTTAGAAAGTACATCCATGACCTTAGTCGCGTGATAGTTCCCGACACAATACAGTTAAAAGAGAACTTGACATTTGAGGTGTTACCCCTTCGAGTCGAGGATAGGAGGGTGAAGCAGCTAAGAGACAAGGAGATTCCCTTGGTTAAAGTAGTTTGGAGCGGGGCAACTGAGGAAAGCGCTACCTGGGAGGGCAAGAGCCAGATGATGGAGGCGTATCCGCATCTTTTCTTTTGAGGTACGTCGAAATTTCGGGGACGAAATTTTTATAAGGGGGTGGAATTGTAACACCCCGTTTTTCGTAAATGTTTATATAAAGCTAGTTTTATTATTTTAAATATGTTGGTTAAGGGCTAAGTGGGATCTTAGCTTAAAAGTCCCTTTCTGGCACGTGAGCACGCTCGTGCTCATCAGCCAGCACGCCCGTACTTAAAGTCAGAAGCGTGTTTCTGATTTTAAGTTGAGCACGGGCGTGCTCACTCTGACCGCGTTTCGGTGACGCTAAGTTGAGCACGACCGTGCTCAATGGTGAGCACGACCGTGCTCAGATGCAGCCTTTATAAAGTTGGCACAGAAATCGAGGGTGACGTGAAAACCCTACTTTTGTTGGCAGCCATCACCAGTTTCGACCAGAGCTATCTCCTTCCCTATTTCCTCTTCTTCCATTGTTATAGTGGAGTTTTGGAAGCCGTTTGGGAAGCTAGTTTGATCTGTGGTAGTCTAGAGGTAACGTTCCCTTCCTTTGTGTTTTCCTTTTCATAATGGTTTGAATAGGAAACTAATGGATCTGTGTTTCGGTATGGCTAAGGTTATGTTGAGTTGAGCCCCTTTGGGAACCGTGACCAATTGCTTTAGGAGCTTACGTTGGAGCGACCTTCAATCCAGGTATGGGAGAAGGGAATTGTATTCATTAGGCAGTGGGTTAGTGTAGGATAACGGGGTTTCCCATAACCCCGGTGTCGTTGTATGCATATGAGTTATGATTTTTTGGTTGATATATGGTTGTTTCTGGTTTATATGTTCATAATATGTATTTTATGTTCATGTTGGTTATGCCATGTTTATGATGCTATGAGGATAATTGTTGTTGGCATGATGCTAGTTGAATGGTTGATGTTAATGACTGATTTATGGCTGTTGTGATGATGAGTTTTGGACCCTAAAACACGTTGTTAACTAACCAGGACTAATTGATTAAGAACCTAATATTTTTGGCTATGAATTCGGTTACTGTTTCTGCCCAGAACAGCACTGTCGCGCGATGAGCATGACCGTGCTGAACAGGGAGCACGACCGTGCTCCCATTTGAATTCTGGAAAATGGCCGCGCTGTTCAGCACGGCCGTGCAGGTCAGACAGCACGACCGTGCTGAGTGTGAAGCACAACCGTGCTTCACTTAAAAGGGCAGCACGCCCTCACGTGTCCAAGCACGACCGTGCTGGGGTTTAAACACGACCGTGCTGACCCCTCCTGGACAGAATTACAATTAAAGGACTTGAGGGGTTTTAAACCCCATTCCCTAATGATGATAGGTTGAGATAGCTAATCAAAGAGAAAGATTAGACAACCGGGCTATTAATTATATAAGATAATTAAGATAATAAGATGTTAAGTCGGTATCCGTTGGGTTACCGCACGTTGATAAGTTGAAGTCTTGGGTGCTTATTGACTAAAGCACGTTGAGTTGAACCTTAGTGCTTATTGGCCAAGGGAGCCTTGACCCCACGGTTTGGGTCTAAGGTTACGTTGATGATAATGTTGAAGTCTTGGGAGCTTCATGGCCCGAGCAAGGAGGTGGTTAAGATTGTTTGTTGTTGTGCCATTTGCATATAACATTGGAGTTGGTTGATGGGGGAGGTTCGACATAGGGGAGATCGCCCGAAAGTACGGTGATCTGGCCAGCCACGGTAGGTCACCCGATGGTTTGGTGACCGAGGCCCACCGTGATGAGGCATCCACGGTTTGATGCGTTGGCTATCCATGGGGTTCACCCAAGGTTTGGTGAATTGCCGGTGTTGGTGCTTTATGGCCAATACGGATATGTAACTCCAAAGTCGTTCGTCCTAAGTTAGTTTGGATCCACATGCATAGTTGGAGTAATGGTGTAGTTGATGCATTGCATAGCATAACATACTTGGTTGATATAGTACTGTTGGATGCTGAGGTATGCCTATGTTGTATGTTTACCTTGCTTACTATTCCCATGCTGTATATGTTTACATAAATCTTACTCCCTGTTATTTGTTTGTGTTTGGCCTGATCGGCAATTGCAGAGGATGACGAGCAGCCCGGAGAGGAGTGACTCTGAGGAGCCGCCACTTATTGTAGGGTTGTTCTTGAGTTTAGATAGTTTGTTTTTCAGTCGTATTCTGAGGATGTATTTTTCCGGAACGGTTATACCAGCTCTGAGTTGTGACATCGGGGTTGGGTAGTTGTTATTATGTTTATTTGTTTCAAACTCGATTTATATTTTCCGCGGTTGTGAACTAGTTGATGTGGGACTTTTCTACCCATGGACAATTGTTTATTTTATTCAATAATTGCATGTTGTTTTTATTTAATTTCTTTTACTATAAATGCCTTATAACATGCTGGGTAGAAGGGTGTCACACCGATTCAGGGAGAAAAAAGTGGGAGATCATGGTATTGATAACCATGCGGATAGTGTGGAGAGTATCAAGGGGGCGTTTCATATGTGCATGGAAATAGAAGTGTGGGATTGGCCTATGATTTTTAAAAATCCAAAGATTCTCTTTTCTAATAAAAAAAAGAGAACATTATGGAGGAAGCGGTATGGACCATGCTATGGATGACAGTGCAATTAATGATGAAATAGAGATAGGAAATGAAAAAAAAATAAAATAAAAAGGAAGCTAGATGCTGGAATAAGAAGTGCAGCGCATGTGCATGGCAAGGAAGGAAAATTTTTTTAACAGCAGGCCCTGGTAGCCAGGGCTGCTGGAGATTATGAGTATTATTAGTTGGAACTGTCGAGGTTTAGGTCACCTGAGTACAGTTCCCGCTCTTAAGAACCTTATCCGGGTCAATAAACCGGACATTATTTTTCTGTTTGAAACTCTGGTTAATGCAAATAAAATTGAGGAGGTTAGGAGGAAAATTGGCTTTGATGGTTGCTTTTCGGTGGACAAAGTTGGCAGGGTTGGTGGTGTAGCGTTTCTCTGGCGTAACTCGTTGAAGTGCGAAATTGTCAGTTATTCCCTTCATCATATTAATGTTTGTATAGATGATGCCCGGAAGGGAAGGTGGAGGATAACTGACTTCTATGGCTACCCAGATCGTACTCGTAGGAAAGACTCATGGGCTCTTCTTAGAAGGTTGGCTGGAACCATGTCTTAGCCTTTGGTGTGTCATGGGTGATTTTAATGACTTGTTTTCTCCTGAAGATAAGAGGGGATGGGTGGATCATCCGAACTATTTGTTCAGAGGCTTTAGGGAGGCAATGCAGGCAGCTGGATTGATTGACTTAAATTTGGAAGGCTATCAGTTTACTTGGAGTTCTAAGAAGGGTTCAAACCGGGCTATTGAGGAAAGACTAGACCGGGCAATGGCAAATCAAAACTCGTTAAATCTCTTCTCGCAAGCTAGACTTATTAACCTGATTGCTCCTATTTCGGATACCCCTATTTTTCTCCAGTGTGAACCAGTTCCTCAGTGTCCTAGGCGCAAGAAATTTCGCTTCGAAAATTCTTGGCTAGCTGAGCAATACTTTATGGATATAGTCCGAAAAGGTTGGTGTAATGACTTGGAGGGTGATTTTTTATCCAGGCTTAATGGGTGTGTTGAGAGTCTTTAACAATGGAGTAAAGGTCTGCGTTTGAAGTGTAAAAAAGAAATTAATGAGTGTTGTATGTTGTTGGAGGCGCGGCATGATAAGATTGATGAGGAAGGTGTGCAAAATTTTGCTGCTACTAGGGACCGCATGGTTAAGTTGTTAGTTCAAGAAGAAAGCTTTTGGAGGTAGCGGGCTAAAGTTTTATGGCTCAAGGATGGTGATTTAAAAACTCGCTTCTTTCATGCCTCAGTGACATCCGGAGCTAATGGTAAATAAAATTAATAAACTGAAAAATGATGGCAATGTTATTAATGAGGATCCTATTTTAATTAAAGACATTGCAAAAAATTATTTTGAGGACTTGTTTTTGCACCGGGAAGGTCATTATGCTCCAGTTGTGGATGTTATTAGGCCGTGTGTATCTGTTAAGGAAAGATCTGTTTTGACCCGTCCCTTTTCAAGAGTGGAATTTTTTGAAGCTCTTTGCCAGATGGGGGATGATAAATCACCAGGTCCGGATGGTTTGAACCCCACTTTTTATAAAAAATCTTGGGTGCTTTGTGGTAATGAAATTTATGATGCTTGGTGTTATTGGCTTGATAGAGGTTTTTTCCCCATGTATGTTAATGATAAAAATACTGCTCTTATTCCAAAAAATGAGAACCCAGAGTCTATGCGGGATTGGCGGCCTATATCTTTATGCAATATTATCTATAAAATCTTATCTAAGGTCTTGGCTAACAGGTTGAAACAAGTTCTGCATAAATGTGTCTCTACTGTTCAATCTACTTTTGTCCCAGGGAGGTCCATTTTTAGATAATGCAATGATGGTAGTGGAGATTTTGCATTATTTGAAGAGCAAGAAAAAAGGTAAAAAGGGAGATGTGGCGTTAAAAATTGATATGAGCAAGGCCTATGATCGGGTTGACTGGGATTATTTGCACGCTGTTATGAGGAAAATGGGTTTTGATGAGAAGTGGATTAGTTGGGTAATGCTCTGTGTGGAGTCAGTAAACTACTCAGTGCTAGTTGATCAAAAGTTGGTTGGTCCTATTCTTCCTGGTAGAGGTCTTCACCAAGAGGATCCTCTCTCCCCTTATTTTTTATTCTGTGCTCATAAGGATTAACTGCGCTGCTTAATCATGTGGAGCGTAGAGGCGATTTACATGATGTGAAAATCTGTAGGGGAGCTCCTGTTATTTCCCATTTGTTGTTTGAGGATGACTGCTTTCTTTCCTTTAACGCCAAAGAAAATGAGGCTATTACTATGAAAGAGATCCTTTCTACTTATGAAGCAGCTTCATGCCAGGTAATTAATTTTCAGAAATTTGAAATTTTCTATAGTAGAAATACTGCAGTGGAGGTGCGTGATTTTATTGCTTCTTTGCTGGGTGTCCAGGTGTGTTTGGGCACGGGCAAATATCTGGGCCTACTTCTATGATTGGCAGAAGCAAGAAAGCGTTATTTAGCTTTATCAAAGATCGGGTGTGGCGTAAAGTTAATTCTTGGGGTGGAAGATCTTTGTCTAAAGCTGGTAAGGAAGTTATGATAAAATCTGTTCTTCAATCTATCCCGACTTATTTTATGAGTATTTTTCTTATTCCTCCGTCTCTACGGGATGAGATTGAGAAGAACATGAATTCTTTTTGGTGGGGTAATGTGGCAACCGTAATAAAGGTATAAAATGGCTTTTTTGGGACAAATTGTGCATGCACAAGTTTGATGGTGGTATGGGCTTTAGGAATCTCTATGCTTTCAATGTGGCACTTTTAGGCAAACAAGGTTGGAGGTTATTGTCTCAACCAGATACCCTTGTTGCTAAGCTTTTCAAGGCCAAATATTATCCACATTGTGATTTTCTTGAAGCAAATATTGGTAACAACTCTAGCTATGTGTGGCGCAGTTTGTGTGAAGCAAGAAATCTATTGCAAAAAGGTATTGGATGGAAGATTGGGTCTGGTTAGGATATTATTGTTTGGTCGTATACTTGGACCATGGACAGATCGGTGCTCACTGCTGCACATCCCGAGTTGGCGTCCTTGAACCTTCGTGTCGCTAATTTCTGGGTCCAGGGTGAGAAGAGGTGGGACACCGACCTTGTGAGGGGTCTTTTCCTCCCAGTTGCTGCCCAGGCAGTTTTAAAGACTCTGTTACATGGGGTGGTTAAAGATGATGGTAGAGTAAAGATGATGGTAGAGTGTGGTGGCCTGATCGCAAAGGAAACTATTCAGTTCGATCGGCTTACAGGTTGTGTATGGAAGAATTTCTGGAGTTGGATCATCTCAAGGTGAATGGTAACTGGAAAGCTTTGTGGAACCTTTGTGTACTGCCCATAGTTAAAAAAAAAATTGTGGAGAGCTGCGCGTGATTGTCTTCTTACTAGAGCCAAACTAAATTCCAAGGGTGTTCAATGTGAAGCTATTTGTCCTTGGTGTGCTTCTAATCTAGAGAATAATTGGCACATCCTCATTTCATGTTCAAAAGCAAAAGCGGTTTGGAAAGGGGGTTAATTTGTGGGGAACCATTTCTGGTTTCATTGTTACTGCAAACAGCTTCATGGAGTTATTCTTCCTTGTTCGAGAGCAACTAAATACTTATGACTGTAATGTTTGGGCATTGACCCTTTGGAGCCTTTGGAGAAGCCGAAATTTGATGATTTGGGAGAACATTGAGGAGAAGCCTAGTACGATTGTTTTCCAGGGTAAAAATCTCTTGAATGAATGGTCAAAAGCTCGTGAAAAGCAAACCAATATTATAGGAATCCTCTAGTTCCAGCGCAGGGCCATTAGCACAAACCCCTTATGGGTTTTGTTAAATGCAACATTGATGCCTCTTTCTTCTCTAATAGCCACCAGGTTGGCATTGGTATGTGCCTTAGGGACGAGTTGGGGAATTTCCTGGGAGCTAAGACTCAATGGTTTAAGCCTATTATGGACATTCATATGGGAGAAGCTACTGGCCTTTACTTTGCCATGCATTAACTGGATGAAATATTTAGAAAGTGAGAAGGTGATTTTTGAGCTAGATTCAAAAATAGTTGTTGATAGTATGAAGTCCTCTTGTGATGACATCTCTGAATTTGGGGCTTTTATTTCTTCTTGTAAGGACCTTATTTCCTCTTTCTGTCAAAACTCTCATGTTGAATTTACTAGGAGGCAAGCCAATATGGTTGCTCATAACTTTGCTAGGGTGGCCATAGATTATGCTAGTCCTCATTTATTTTTTGATATCCCTACATGTATTGAATCTTTGATTATTAATGAATTGCAGTAATCTGCTTTTGTCAAAAAAGAAAAGAAAAGAAAATTTAATAAACATTTTATTCAATTCAAATTTTAAGATTTTCTATCCTTTCTTGTTTTCTTTCCCACCATCCAAATAAAGGGTCTATAACATTTCATCTAAATCATTAGTGGACAATTTGTCAGGGAAGATTTATAGAAATTGTATTATCAATTCACAACTACTCTTTTAATACACTATAAGAGTACATAAATCAATTTACAATATGGGGTTCCATTTTAAAATTTAAATATTTTCTGCACGTGGATTCACAAAAGGATTAAATTGGTATATATTGTCAGCATAAAAAGTTTTACACTGATATTCATTAACATTTTGACATGTGTGCTTTTATTATAATAATGAGAGAGAACTAACAATGATGTTGATTTGTCAAGATATTACACTAGTGCAAAATAGGTAATAAACAAGTAAGGTTAACGTCTGCTAAGTAAAACTTAGACGTTAAAAAGGAGGCGGTGGCAGTTCTGTAATTATCAGGTTCATTTAAATGACTTTTTAGTCAGTTGTTTAAATAACTGACGTTAAAAGTGATGGGAGTCATCTTTTACGTTCAGTTGTTTAAATAACTGACGTTAAAGTATTATATTTTACGTCAGTTACTTAAACAACTGATGTAAAAGATGGATTTTAACGTCAGTTGTAATAACAACTGACGTTAAAAAGGTGTTTTTAATTATTTTTAGTAAGTATATGTTACCACCCCCGCGCGCCTCTTCCACTTTCATCACTCATCCTTGCCTCTGTTCTCATACGACCTTCTCTCTGCCCTAACCCTTCCACGTTCATCGCTCATCTCCTCTCCACCACCACCGCGAGGTACGTACTCTCTCTGTCTCAACTTCACACTCTTTATTGCACGCCCTTACTCTCTCTGTCTCTCTCACTCTTAGCAACCACTTCGAATAGCGGCCACCACGCGAGCTCCTCTCCCCACCAGCACGCGAGAGCCTCTGTCACAACTCCCTCTCCCATTCGAACCGCGAGCCCTATTCTCCTTCTCCTCTCTGTTCACGCAATAATGCCCTAAACCACATTTTTGTTTTCTCTGTTTGGTTACTTCTGTTTGATAAGGATGCAATGGAGTTAGCAGACCATGCCATTTAAAATATATGTTTAGCACATAGTTAGTACACCTAGGGCAGTATATGATGATGACAGGAGTAGTAGTGATGAGTTAGCACATAGTTAAAATAAATGATGAGTACTGGTAATATCTTCTTCACCAATGCTTGTTGTTAAGTATGTCACTGTGTAACTATGTAACAGTCTTGTTCTTAATCTGACTGGTCTTTATCGGTTATCCTAGGGATATCACACATGAACAGTTCTTTACATTTTGATGGTTTTGCTTTAAAATAGTGAAGATGATTTAGCTGCTGGTATGTCGATGTTATTTTACAATTTGGTATTACTGTTAATGTTATTGGCATGATGGCTCTTTGAGTAAATGTCAAAGCCATGTGGCAGCTAATTCATCAAGTCAAGGTCTTCTTGAGTCCTAGACTTTATTCTAGCTTGGAAGGTCACATGTTGCGTCTACTTGTTTGAAAATAAATCTCTGTTTAAGTGAGAATTGTTTAAGCATGCTTGATAAATTGTTTAAGCGTGCTTTGAAGGAAATAGTTTTTTATGACAATAGTGGTGTGTATATATGGTTGTTAGGTTTTCAAATAGGTTTTCAAAGAGGGATAGAGTGTAGTGGTGTATATATATGGTTGTTAGGTTTTCAAATACAAGTGCGCTTTTCCAATCTCCCCTATTGTGCTTATATTGGATATATGTGTTTATATCTACAGAACCTATCTAGCTATGGATCGTAGTTGGATGGTTTGTAAATGCATAAGTGATGAGTATTTGAAGGGAGTGGAAGAGTTTATAAAATATGCTCAAAGGAATGTTCCTAATAGTAAAGGAATGTTCTGTTATCTTTGTGTCAAATGTTTGAATAGGAGGAAATGTACGGTCAAGGATATACATACTCATCTTATTTGTAGTGGGATTTGCTTGAATTATACCAGATGGATATGGAATGGTGATGTGTTGTTAAGTACTAAGCCAAGTGTCTCTCAAAGTGAGGATGTTGACGTAGATATGGAGGATGATCGAGTGGAGGACATGATCCGTGATATTGGACAAAAATCTTTTCAACGAGCACATGTGTATGAAAGGTTGTCTAGTGATGCAGATAAGCCTTTGTATCCTAGGTGTACTGCACATATACGGTTGCCGGCGGTGTTAAAATTGGTTTGTGTGAAGGCGAGAAATGGTTGGAGCGATAAAAGCTTCACTGAATTGCTTGATTTGTTGAAAGACTTGCTTCCAGAGGGCAAAACATTGCCTGACCGTAACTATGAGGCCAAGAAGGTATTGTGTCCGATAGGTATGGAGTATAATAAGATACACGCATGCCCCAATCATTGCATATTGTACACGGGTATTTATGAAGACAATCACGATTGCCCCGAGTGTGGATTTTCACGCTACAAAGTGAAGGATGGTGACGATGGTGATGATCTTGATGATTTGATTTGTGTTGTGAGAAAAAAGGGTCCTCCTGCGAAAGGTGTTGTGGTATCTTCCAATAATTCCAAGGTTCAAGCGATTGTTTGCTAATGTGAAAGATGCAAAGAATCTTAGATGGCATTATGGTGAGAAGAAACGTGATGGAAAGATTCGTCATCCGGCTAATTTTGTGCAATGGAAGAATATTGATACTTTGTTTCCGAATTTCGCCGACGAGCCAAGAAACTTAAGGCTTGGACTTGCTACGGATGGAATGAATCCATATGGTAACTTAAGTAGTATTCATAGTTCATGGCCCGTTCTCTTGATAATTTACTCGAAGGTGTTGATGTAGTTGATGGGCATTATCACAAGACTTTCAAGCTGCGTGCTATGTTATTTTGTACCATCAATGACTTTCCAGCATACGGAAACTTGTCCAGGTACAGTGTTAAGGGGCATAAAGCATGCCCTATATGTGAGGAAGGCACATGCTACACTCAGTTTCATCATGGAAGGAAGACGGTTTACATTGGGCATCGAAGATTTCTTACACGTGAGATCACCCATATCGTAAGATGAAAAAAGCTTTTAATGGATGCCAAGAGACTGAAAATGTTCCGACAGCCTTAAATGGAGAGCAAGTTCATCAACGTGTGAAGGACATCAATGTTATCTTCGGCAAGTCCAAAAAGAAGGGTAAGGCTGCTGAGAAAAACATATGGAAGAAGAGGTCGATATTCTTTGATCTTCCATACTGGTGCAAGCTTGATGTCTGACACTGCATTGATGTGATGCATGTGGAGAAAAATGTGTGTGATAGTGTGATCGGGACACTTCTCAACATTCAGGGCAAGACAAAGGATGGTGTGAATGCTCGTCTCGATCTCATTGTGATGGGTATACGAGAGCAGTTAGCTCCAGTTGTTGAGGATGGTAAGCGGACATATTTGTCTCCAGCTTGTCATACTTTGTAAAAAAAAAGAGAGACAAAGTTTTTGTTAGTGTCTTCAGGGCATCAAAGTTCCACATGGTTACTCTTCAAATGTCAAGAGGCTTGTCTCAAGTGATCTCAAATTGGTTGGCTTAAAGTCTCATGATTGTCATATCCTGATGTAACAACTTCTGCCCATGACTATTCGTGGTATTGCTCCTAAAAATTTTAGATATGCCATTACGAGGTTGTGCTCATTCTTCAATGCTATATGTAGCAAAGTCGTTGACCCCCATAAGTTGGATGAGTTGGAAGCTAAGGCTACTACAATCTTGTGCCAATTGGAGATGTATTTTCCTCATTCGTTTTTCGACATCATGGTTCACTTAATTGTTCATCTAGTGAGGGAGATAAGATTATGTGGCCCTGTTTTTTTGAGATGGAGGTACCTAATTGAGTGATACATGAAGATCTTGAAAGGGTATGTGAAGAATCCACACCGTCCCAAAACATCTATTGTTCAAAGGTACGTTGCAGAAGAAGCTGTTGAGTTTTGTTCAGACTACCTTCCTAACACTGATCCTATAGGGGTTCCTAAGCCTCGTCATGATGAGAGAAGATGTCAAGGCAAGGGTACACATGGTGTAATGATTAATAGCAAGGGTCAGGAGGAAGTGCTTTAAGCACATTTGTATATATTGAATAACATCGATTTGTTCAACCTTACATTTTTTAACATAAAAGAAAAGTCAAGCAAGAAAACCCTCGAATGAACGAAAGGTGGTTGTTGAACAAGCATAACAAGACTTTCTTACAATGGTTCAAGGAAGAAATGCTGAAGGTTGGTAGTACTGCTTCTGACGAATTAAAATGGCTAGCACGTGGGCCTAGCTTTAATGTCATTTGTTGGAGCGGATACAACATCAATAACTTTTCCTTTTATACAAAGGAACAAGATAACAAGAGTACTATGCAAAATAGTGGGGTTATGATCATGGCCGAATCAATGCACTTCTCTAGTTCAAAAGGCACAAATCTTGTTATTGCACCGATACCTTACTTTGGAGTCATTGAAGAGATTTGGGTGCTTGATTAAACTAAAGCTCACGGTGCCGGTTTTTAAATGTAAGTGGGTCGATAGTAAAGGTGGTGTACAAACCGACGAATGGGGGTTTACATTGGTAGATCTTTGCAAGTTAGGTCATACAACTGAGCCTTTCATCATGGCTTCCCAAGCAAAACAAGTGTCTTACATCACTGATCCTTCTAACAAAAGGTTGTCCGTGGTTCTCCAAGGAAAAAAACATGCATAATGGTAGTGATGAAAATCAAGATTCAACTCTTGATATTCTTGAGACTCCTTCTTTTTCAACAAACATGCCTACTATCATTGAGGAAACACAGGTGGACGATATACATGCCACTCGTGATGATCATCACGAAGGAATATTGATATAGGTAATTTAAACTTGAACATAGTGTGAGTTTTGTTCTTTTAGGCAAAAGTCTTATTTTTATTTATCCATGTTAGTTTAGATTTATTTTTACTTATAGATGTTAGTTTAGATTTATTTTTATTTATCCATCTGTATTTATATTTATCTTCATTTATCCATGGTAAAATAACATAATTTAATAATTATTGTTTCAGAACATGCATACACATGGATAGGGCGGACAACCCACATGCACAGGATGAGTCAGTGGGACCTATGTGCAAGTTTTATTTATACACATAACTTAATTAATTATGCTCATATTCTTTATTTATCTATATTATACATAACCCTCTAATTTAATATATTTTTGACCAAACAGGCATTACAGTCTAAGAAAAAATGAGGTTGAGCAGCCACTAATCTAAAGAAGTTAGAGAAGGCTAGGCTCAGTGGCCAGAAGCTTGAGGTGTGGTTTGATTCTTCACTAAATCCCCAGGGCCCCTATGCTAATTCATTTACTTCTTGGGTGGCTAAGGAAGCTAAGCAGCACACTAGCATCCTCATTGACCATTAGGATAATGTTCCACAGAACGTTAAGGACCAGATCTGGGAGGCTCTTACGATATTTTACTTTTACATTCTTTTGAATAACATTATTAAATAATTATTTGACTTCTAGCTATTTCCTCCTCTTTGTTATGTCTTTAATGTGCAGATAGCGTGGACTGTGTCGAATACGGAAGATCATAGGGCGAAATGGCTCTTAGTGGCGGGAAAGCGTTGGTGGGTTTAAGCATGATCTTACTAGGCACTACGTATTCGGACCGAAGGACCACGAGGAACTTTTCATAAAGTACCCGTATATTGATAGGGAGATTTGGGGATGATTTTGTTAGGAACCAACATACAGATCAATTTCGGGTTAGTTGATGAAGTTAATTTATTTATGCATTTTAGAGTACATTTAAGTAACGAAATTAAATGTATTTAACTAAAAATCCACACCCACACCTTGTTTAAACAGGCTAAGAGGGAAAAGGGTCAGCGGGCTCAGGCACAGAACATCCACACCCATCCACACCCATACCTTGTCTCAGGGTGGGTATCCCACTAAGATTATGGTGATCATGGAGGATAAACTGCAGGAGAGGCAAGAGGAGCTAAATCATAGGATAGCAGCTAGAGAGGTGCCTGAGGGCACACCTGTTGATCCTTCGTCTCCTATCACGCGCGAGGATGTTTGGTTAGAGGCCTGGAAGACAAAAAAAGGAGATTTTAAAGCTGAAGCCAGTCGCACTATGGCAGAAAAGATTGTACGTAACAAACTAAATGCATTTGTAGTTGATATTTGTATATATTGATATTTTTAACACATTGTCTTACACGTTTTTAATTTATTCATTGTAGGAGGAGCTTAAGGTCCAAACCTCCCAGGGCATATTCATCCCATCTGGACGCCGGGATATCTTGATCACTGCCCTAGGTAATGACGACCACCCTGGTCGGGTGATTGGTGTTCCAGCGACGGTGGGCATTAAAAAATATTATGGCAAAAGTGCTCCACGTAGGCTGGTCGATGAGGAGGAGCTTAGAGAAGTGATTAAACAGCAGCTCTTTTCCGACCCGACTATTACAGATAAGCTGATGAGCCACTTCCTATCCAACCCATCCTTCAAGCAGATGCTTGTAAAGAAGCTTTCCTCCATG
This sequence comes from Echinosophora koreensis, assembly GCA_035048595.1. Lineage (NCBI taxonomy): Eukaryota > Viridiplantae > Streptophyta > Magnoliopsida > Fabales > Fabaceae > Echinosophora > Echinosophora koreensis. Next base: position 1,639,340 of record JAPCYP010000058.1, on the reverse strand, counting down.
GTTTCCTAAGACACAGCAGGAGCTGCTGAACCTTCACATGTGAGCACAAAAAAGAGTTATCATAGGACACATGTGGAGGTGGATGACTTGGCAGAGAGGGTAACGGGAGTTGGAGGTAAAACGTCGAGAGCTTGAGATGGAGGTGAAACGGTGAGAGTTTGAGTTGGCTCAGCAGGAGCTCGAGTTGGCCCAGAAGGTATATTCATAATTAATGATCAAATTTCTCAATTAATTACTTATGCTTTTTTTTATTCTCAACTACTTACATACTTTCTTTATTTAATATTGAAGGCAAAGGCGAGTTCGCTGTCTCCTATGACTCGTTTGTTCTCCATTGGTAATGATTATGCAGATGAGATTTTTACATGCCCGTTGGAGCACGATGGATGGCTGGCACGCCCACCTCCGCCGCATGATCTTGGTTTTATATTCAGTGGTGACGATCTTGGGGATTTTTATAAAGATGGTGAGGAGCTAGCTACCACGGTTGTGAGTCTTTGGTCCACGTAAGTATTCTTTAATTTTATAATTAATTCAACTTATATATTTTATTTCAAATTTATGATTTATTTCTGCCTCAATATATTATGCAATTAACATCCACTTATTTCACATCTTAGGTATCTGAATCGTCTTCAACTTGAGAGGGGCTCCAACCTTTATGGCTTCTTAGACTCCTTCACCGTTCAGCCTGCATTCTTTGCCAATCACAATGAAGTCATGTCATACTTTGGAAGATTACTGGGAGGTGATGATCGAAAAGAGCTATATCTGGCACCCTACATAATGAACAAACATCGGTAGTTGCTCATACTTCACCCTGTCAGGCATACTGTCATGTTCTTATGCTCTCTCCACAAGAACCTGCCACGGGTGGCAGTGGAATTCACCAATACATGAGTAATTAATCTTTTATTTGATTTAAGTTTTAACATTTGCTTTTATTTTATTACACACATGATGAATTGGTTACTTGACATGAGTATTCTGTTTATGATAGTGCGCTGAAGGCATGAAGCATAAGTTGCGCCAACGGGAGGAGTAGGACTACCAAGTCTAAAGGAAGCCCTGATTGGATTAACCTCAAGGTTGGTAGTTTATTAAATAGTAATTAATATTATAATTACTAATTACTAATTCCAAATATATATGTTTATTTAACTGACATTGAATTTCATTACTTTTGTAGTCTCGATATCAGCCAGACGGTTGGTCGTGTGGCTATTATGTGATGCATGATATGCTGAACATAGTCTCTGCATCTATTACAGAGGGATGGAAGAAGGTAATACTTAAACAACCTATTTAATTATATATTTTAGTTTTTCTTTTCCTTGCGTTAATGCTATTGTTAATTATTTGAACGTGTGCAGGCTTTTATCGACCAATCTCCTCTTAAAAAAGGAGACTTTAGAGACTTGAGGATGAGGTTTGTAGGATTTTTCTTTAAGTATTCTAAAGAAAAAGGAATAGCAAAAATAAAACCTGAGTACTTAGAAGATGTGTAGTTTTTTTTTTTTTTTTGAAACAAAATGTAGTGTTAATAATAAGAAACTTATATATAGTTGATGTGTGTAAATACATTTAAAATACTTAAAAACTTTTAGTTATTTTTTTTTCTATCAATGGGTTTTGGTTTTTTGTCCCCCCATTGGTTCTTTGTATTTATTTTCTTTTTTTAATAAAATTTAAGGGTACTCTTTTTCCTTAATGATGTTTTTATCCCTAAGGATGGTTTTGCATCATAAGGTTTTAATGAGGCCCTTTTTTGCTAAATTTGAGTGTATGTGCAAATTCTGTAATGTGTCTATTCTGTATATTCTGGACTGTGTTTACTGAATGCAGGGATATGCTGGGGGAATGGATAAATTGTAACAGAAACTTTTAAAAAAAAAAAAATTAACGTCAGTTATTTTAAATAACTGACGTTAAAGATAATTTTTTTTTAAAAAAAAATTATTTATAACGTCAGTTAACTTAAACAACTGATGTTATAATCAGTGTATTTAACGTCAGTTAAATTAAATAACTGAAGTAAGTACACTTTTTACGTCAGTTATTTAAATAACTGGTTTTAAAAGTTTACTTTTAAAAGTTACACTTTTTACGTCTGCTCAGATAACGTCAGGGATTTTCTAGACATTAAAAAAGAAGTTTAACTGACGTAAAAATCTCTTCCTGCACTAGTCTTGTTAAATGTTTGTGTAAAAATTCTTTATACCAATAGTACATTAAAATTAATCTCTTCATAAAAATTTAATTTACAATGTTCTAAATTACTCTATGCAAAGGTCTTCCTTTGGAATGCAGGGCTTTTTGACCTATATGGTGTAATTTGCTTAGCAAATTACCAATCTGGTGCAAGTTAAACTGAATTTATTTATCTGGGGTAAGTCGTACATAGGATATACAGCTTTGAAGTCGTACATGCCATGTACGATTTCACTATTTGTTTTTTAAATAAAATAATAGAAGTCGTACTTCCCATATACAACTTCTGTTAAAAAGAATTCACCTATATGGGGTAAGTGGTACATGGGAAGTACGACTTCCATTATTTTATTTGAAAAAAAAAAGTGAAGTCGTACATGGTATATATGACTTCAAAGTCGTATATCACATATACGACTTACCCCAGATAAGTAAATTCTTTTTAACTTGCACCAAATTGTTAATTTGCTAATCAAATTACACTGTAGAGGTCAAAAACCCGAAAGCAGCTTACTCACCATATACTGGTAAATTTTTTTTCTATTTTTAAATGTCACTTCTTATTTTTTCAAAAAAAAAAAAAATTTGCGTCGTGTCTATTACTGTGAGCAGCTCTTTTTTCTTTTCTTTTCTTTTATTTGAGTAAGTTATGTAATGGAAGAAACTTCTTTATAATATTTCATCCTGATACTAAATTTGATTTTGAATTTAATTGATATACATTGTCAATTTAATATTTTTTATATTATCAATTAATTATAAATTATTATGTCATTAAAAATAGTCGAATCTTATTTTATTTATCTTAAAAGTTACTCTTATCATGATTTGTAATTGATTGATCATGTAAAAAATTGTACACTGACATGTATCAAAATTAATCTTTTTGATTTTAGGGTAAGTGTTTGATTATTTATTTGTTTATATTAATAACTGTACAGATATGGCCTCATTATTTTGGTAGATAGATATCACCTCATTTGTACTTTACATGAACTTTTCTTTTTATTTATATACAAAGACTATTTTTTACATTAAAATATGAGTCCAACTTTTAGTTGTTTTTTTCTTTGGGTACAAGACGAGGGCAGAACCCAACTTTTAGTTGTTTTAGGGTCAGGTTGTTGTTGTTTTCCTTTCTTCGGCTTTTAGCCCCATTTATATTTAAACAAAAAAATTACTCCAACTTTTTTTTTAACTTTAAAATAATAGCAATGAGATTTAAACTTTTGACATTATGCAAACTTTTTAAGCCCCTTACCACAGTTAATTCCTTGTTGCTTTGACATTCTTTTGACTTATTATTACCCTGTGTAGTAAGAAATATGAGTAAACTCATATCAACGCATCTCCCAGCAAAAAGATTGGAGAAAGTGCGAGAGGCAATAAGAGAAACATATTGCCATCATAATATATTTTTTTACCTTTGTTAAGTTGTTTATTGTTTTAGTACTTCAGTTATTCGTGCTAATTTTTTTTCCCCTTGATACGAGAAGCATTTGCTGGTAGCTACTACTACTTGTTGCACATCAAGTAGTAAAACAATTACTCTCTCCATTCCTTTTCTTTGGTGTTTTTAGCTAATTGTTTTTGTTTCAAAACAATGGGTATTTTATAAACCCAATATATAATTGACCAATTTTTTTCCATGTATACCCTTATATAGAACTTAATTGATTTGCCTTGAAAATACACAAAACCTTCCATTAATGACCTAGTGGAATATGGAGTATTTATTTAGATTGGTAAATGTCATTGGAACTTGTAAACAATTAATAATAGAAATAATGGTATTTTGGTACAAATATACACAAATTAATGATTTATTAATCTATGTATAGAAACCTTAAAACACCAAAGAAAATGAATGGAGGGAGTAGATATTACCTCATAAAACATTGTTGATGCTGGTGGGGATAATTTTTAGGAACCTTCACTATCATATTAAAGCATCATATATGAAGATGATTAGAGAGCTTTTGTATATAAACTGAGGTTGTTTTAGATTATGGCTTGACAGAATAAGGTATTCCGGTCCTACGTATCTAAATAGGAATCAAAGCCAGACGTAGTTCTATGTTCAACCCTTGGCCATGTGGTGAAGTCAATCCCTCAATCTTGTATATGATGAATGCCAGTGAACCAGGACTCTTCGGTAGTCTCTTGGTTAGGCTGGTTCCTCAAGTACGCTTAAGGGAGATTCACCTAGGTTAGCAATAGTGTCTTTCTCTAGGGATCTTCCTCCTTTTATAGAGGAGTCATCTGATCCTCTTTTCTAGGATCTGATTTATCTCTTCTTATCAATTATCTCTTTAGCCAAACTCCAACCTCCTTATCTGATAAGACTTATCCCTTATCTGAGATGAGGTTGTTAGTTGAGTTCTAGATAAGTATTATCGTTAATTAGTTAGGTTTCCGAGCTCGGCGGCCGAGCTTTCCACCTCGGCCAGTACACAAGCCCCCAAGCTTCGAGCTCAAAGGAGCGAAGAAGTTTTAATGACAGAAGCAAAGCTTGGCCTTTGAAAATTATTTTGGAGAATCTAGGGTTCATGGTGTAGGTTTTTTTTTTTCCTTTTTTACCATAGTTTCAGTGACCGACCTTACACTTTGACCAACACTTAAGTTCGGTGACCTCAATTGGCCGAGCTTAACACCTTGGTCCATTTTGCCATTCAAGTCAATAAAGTAGGTGACCGAGCTTTACACCTCGGTCCATATATATTTAAGCTCGGTAGGTTCGGTGACCGAGCTTTACACCTCGGCTCATACACAAGTCCTCCCAAGCTTTGAGCTCCAAAGAGCGTGAAAGCTTCATTGAAGGAGCCGAGCCAAGCCGAGACAGGAGCAGTCGTTTCAGTCTTGTACTGTGACGTCAGTTTCTTAGTTCCCGATATATTGCTTTTGTTAGTAAGACGAGTCTTGCTTGTGACGCAATGCCTTTATAGCATTATTTTCGAGGCCTGCTCTGTGGCTGCATATTCAAATTCTTAGCTGTGGCGGCGTGTATTCCGATGTATTTGCCACGTGTTGCTCCGCCATTGGTGTGTCGAATTTATGAAGACTTGAAGAGACGTTTCTCTTCCTTCACATGGCAATCGCCATCATTACTTTTAAAAGTAACGTTTCATTTGCTTTTGAAACGTTACTCCTCTATAAATTGAATAAGACTCGGGGACAGGGCCTTACTTAACTTCAACCTTCTACCTTGCTTCCTCGAGTTTATTCTTCTTCCAGATTTTCCTTTCTGTTGAAGGTACGTCCTCATTACCTCCTTCTTTTCCCGATTTATTTTGCTTTGTTTAGCTATGGAGACCTCATTTGAGGTGTCTTGGAATGCCTCATCTGATTTACAAATTCTAGAAGGGGGGGGGGGGGGGGGGGGGGGTCAATCCCATTGGGGGTTCTCGTCAGCCCACTCCGCCTCCTTCCAATGGTAATGTAGGTGCTCATCGTGCCTCCTCCTTTTCCGGTGAGAGTAGCTCTGCTACTCCTGATGCTATTACTAACTCTAAGCGCCGAAAACGTGCTAAGTGGGTGCCTAGGGTTCCTTACCCGAATATCACCATCCCTAGATATTTTTGGGTGAAGCCAGATGTTGGGGCCTTCCATTCGAACTTTCGAGATTTAGAATCTCTTCGAGCCATAGGAACCAAGGTTGCCACTTCTCGTGGCACTGTCGAATGCCTGCTTTGTTCAGAAAATGAACATGTTTTCCTTCGAGCTACTCCAGATCAATCACCTTTCACATTCATGTATAAAACCCTGTTTGAGCAAATTGGTGTCACCCTGCCCTTTACCCAATTTGAATGTGACGTTCTGATGATCATCAATGTTGCCCCCACTCAACTTCACCCTAATAGCTGGGCCTTCCTAAAGGCTTTCCAGGTTCTCTGTGGGCAGATAGGAATGGTGGCCACTACTCCCAAATTTCTTTACTTCTACAAAGTGAGGTTCGGGGACCGAGTTGGTTGGATTTCCTTGAGTGGGGTTGAGAAAAGGGGGATCATCGGACTCTACAAGAGTTCGTACAAATTCTTCAAGTTGGACTTTTTCAAAGTCCGACCTACTGAGGGGAACGAGTTTATCTTTTTTGAAGCGGTTGGGGTCCCCAAATTCCCCTTCTACTGGCAGCCCAACCCTTCCTAATTTTCCAGTTTTGACCTCAGCTCTATGACCGCTCAAGAGAGGGCTGATGTTAAAATTCTAAGCCTTTATCCTCAGCCATTGCCTTGTGGGAGGCTTTTATTACTCCCCTCCTCTTCTACTCGGCAGGCCGATTTGACTGTTAGTAGATTTTTGGAAGGCACTTTGAATTTACCTCTTTATCATTGTAGTATTCTGACCAATCTCTTTTCATAGTGATAATGGGCAAATTCAATTATAAGGCCCTGATGAACAATTCGGCTCACCAAGCTGGTGGTTCTGCCCTTGCTTCCGATGTGAAGGGCAAGAAAAAGAAGACTGTTGAGGCTTCTGACCCCAGCACTCGTCTTCCCAAACGGGCTCGGGCAGATGTTCAACCAGAGGTTCCTAGAAGTGCTTATCCCCTCCCGGTGGTCGAACAGACTCCTGTTGCTGAGCGGAGGCCTGAAAAAGGTCCGATGGTGACCGACCTCACTTCGGACGCCAAGTGGTACAACAGCAACTGCAACCCAGGCTTCGGCTCGCTCTGGAGCAATGATTTCAATCCCGATCCTCTCATCGACGGCCAAGTATTCAAACCCTCCGATGCTCGGCTTTTGCTGGAGCAAGGGCCTGATGAGAGCATGGAGGCTGGTGCTGCCTATGCCCTCAGGATCGCTTCCATCACCTGTTTTTGGAGTCATCAACTCTCCGACAATGTGAAGAAGATGGAGTTGATGAAGGCCGATGCTGCCCGGGCTTTGCGGGTACGGGATAAGTTGGCTCAGGCAGTGACCAAGTGCGAGGACCAAGCCCGAGCTATTGGCCAGCTGAAGGCCCAGAAAGCCAAGCTTGAGAAAGCTCAAACTTCTCTTCAATCTGGGCTTGATAGGGAGAAGGAAGAAAAGGCTAACTTTCAGAAAGCCGCTGAAGACTCTCATGCATCCTTGGCTCAGCTTCAAAAGTCTTGGAGGCTGAGAGGGAGGCCAACTGCAAGCTCCAAGCCAATCTAGATGAAGCTTTGGCCAGCATTATGAGAGAGCATGTCAAAAGGTTTTCTCATGCTGTGAAGCAGCTTGAACGCTTCAACCTTGATGCTGACTTCTCCGGGGCCGATGTGGACAAGGACTTCAATAAGGATGGTATTATGGTTCCTTTGTCCGAGCTCGAGGACGAAGAATAAGAAGAAGAAGAAGAGGAGATCTAAGAAGGGATGGAAGAACCAGCTGCCGAGGAGGGAAGAAACGGCAAGGGTGAGGTGGTGATGGCTGATCCGGCCTCAGTTGTTCCCCCTGGTGTTGAAGATGTTCTCAACTCTACCCCTACTGAAACTGTTGCTTATGGGGATGCCCATGAGTAACTTAGAAAAAATCTTTTCTTTTTTCATGATGTATAGGGCGACGTCTTCTTCCTTTTAGGACTTTTTGTACTTTGGCTTTGCCCCCTTTTTATGTAATGAATATTGCAACTTTTTGCTTTCAAATAGTGACTTGTTCTTCTTTTGATAACTTAGAAGTTTTTCTAAGTTTTTTGCCCAGCTCGGATGTTTACTTTTGGTCTTCTACTGTGTATTCAGTATTTACACTAGTAATTTACCCAAGTTTTCATCGGATGGAGCTCGGTTTTTCAACCCTGTATCTATACTTTTTCCTAGTTTTGTTTTCACCTTAACTCGGCCTATCTGAGCTTTTGAGCTCGACCAGTTTAATAAATATAACCTTGGGTTTTTGAACACCACAAGTCTTAAGTTATTTCCTTACCTTTTAGGCTCGGCCTTTCGACATTAATTTGGTAGAATTTGGTTTGGTTACCTCTTTTAGGCTTTTTTTTTTTTTTTTTTTTTTAAGGTCAAGCATTTCGACTTTAACTTGGTTGATTTCAACATGAGTGACCTTTTTAAGCTTGTGTTTACCTTTTTAGGTTTTTATTTACCTTTGTAGGTTTTTAATTACCTTTTTAGGTTTGGCTTTTTGATTTTAGCTCTTTTAGCCACTCAGGCTTTAGCATTTTGATTTTAGCTCGGTCGACCTGTTTAGGCTTTTAGTTTTGCCTCTTTAGATCCGACATTTCGACCTCAACTCGGTCGATTTCAGCTCGGTCAACCCTTTTAGGTCATAGTCTTGCCTCTTTAGGTCCGGCATTTCAACTTCAACTCGGTCGATTTCAGCTCGGTCGACCTTTATAGGCTCTTAGTCTTGCCTCTTTAGGTCCGACATTTCGACTTCAACTCGGTCGATTTCAGCTTGGTCGACCTTTTTAGGCTCGGCATCTTTAGTATGCAAACACAAGTGAATTCTTAGCCATGTAACAAATAAATGTAACTGAAATGGACTTTATTCATTTATTTACCCAGACATGCCTCATTAAAACCTTCCTGGCCAAAACCATGTGGGAAAAAGACCAAGGTAGGGAAAAGAGTACACCACCTGCTTACGTAACTTTAACTAAAATAGAACTTAAGGTGGGAAGTGTTCCAAGTTCTTGGAACAGCCCTTCCTGTCAACTCTTCTAGCCTGTAAGCACTATTTCCTAGACTTTCAACTATTCTGAATGGGCCAGACCAGTTTGCTGCGAGCTTGCCTTCTTTGGAGTCCTTTCTTGCATCACTTTGCAATCTCAGCACTAAGTCGCCTTGCACAAACTATATTGGCCGGAACCTTGAGTTGTACTTCCGAGTTGCTTTCTGCTTGCATAGTTCTTCCCTGATTTTTTGCTTCATCTTGAACTTCTTCTATCATGACAAGTTCAACTCAGATTTCTTCCTCATTTTTGCTCTGGTCATGATGTTGCCTTCTGAAAGAAAGTTCGCCAAGCTCAACTGGAATCATTGCATCAGTTCCATAGGTTAGCCTGAATGCCGTTTCACCAGTCGATGACTGTAACATCCCGCCTTTTCGCTATTTTCTAACATCGAAAATTTATATAAATACGCTTATATATTTATCTGACACTTAGAAAATTATTCTAATTAATCCGAAACCATAGTTACACTCTACTTGACCGTAGAGAGTTACGATAAAAATTTAGGTTGAAAAGTCAGGAAAAACCCGATCTGCGAATTTCACTTACAGTATATTTATACTGCTCAGAAGACCTAATTTTAACTCGTGAACGAAAAACTTAAGGTTTTTATTTAATTTCCTACGATTTTGGACATTTTGAAATATTTCATTAAAAAGTGAAATATTATATTTTATCCGGGCGTCGTCTTTAATCGGGAAAGCAACGGAGCAGATTACGGGATTTCCGGGATCCGCTAACGGATAATATCAATGAGTCACACATGATGAGTCACCATGTGAATGCATTAATGGTGCACATGGCATCATGATGACAATTTTTATGGAAATTGCATTTTGGTCCCTAAGCTTTTTCTTTAATTTCCTTTTGGTCCTTAAGTAATCTTCTAGATTGTTCTTGAATTTGGGCCATTCTTGCTCTCCAAGCCATGAAGGGTGCAGCCCAAGGCTCAAAAAGCCTTGCCATCTCCTCTATAAATAGACTTCATCATCTTCCTCATCAAGCTTGCTCCATTTTCTCTAAGTTACAAAACTCATAAGAACACCGAATTTCCACCGAAAATATGACCCTCTTCCTTTCTGAAACTCGAAAAACTCACAACATGAAAGTTGTTCCTCTTTCTCTCTTCTTTCCAACGAGCTAAATATAATCAAAAACGGATGAGTATGTTGAGAGTTATGACCAAAATACAGAACTGCCCAGAATCCTCAGATCCATGCGAGACAGAAGAAAGAAGCCTATTTTCACCCCTGTTATGATCCGAATCAATAAAACCTTCAACATCAAAGTTGTTCCTTTTCTTCTTATATTTCTTACAAGCCAAAGTTTGTGATTTTTGGATGAGTATATCATGAGATATACTAACAAAACCAACACACCCTCAAACTGTCCAGATTTTATATAAGTGTTGGTTGATCATTTTCTTCACGTCTTCAATCTTCAAGAGGTAAAAGCTTAACTCCTTGATCATCTAAGCTTTCATATTCAATTGTTTCTCATGTTTATGCCATGAATCATATTTTCCCATTTCTAGATCTAGAAGTTTGAAAATCCATAGAGAATCATAGAAAAATCCTATGAGTATGAAATTAATTTCTATGTTCTTGTTATCATCCTTATATTCATAATCCAAGAGTATGATTTAAACTAAAATTTCCTCCTCATTTTCCTTGTCATGGCCGAACCTATGTGGGTATAGTTGGAGGAGATTTTGTTCATGTTTTTGATAAGTGATCTTGTTTCCTATCTTGTTAGTATAGATCTTTATTGAATCCAAGTTGTTGTATTAAACAAAAATCCCTAACCCTATATACTCTTGATGGTCGAATCTAGCTTTGTGAGGGTAGGAGGATTTTGAGTCAAAACTTAGTTGATTATCCTTGATCCAAAGTCTTAAGTTCATTAGGATCATTAATCCATGACTTAAGCAATATTTGGAATTTGTCTCTTTTTGTGTAGTGTTGGCCGAATCTAACATATAGTTTAGGAGAGGACTTGTTGGATTTTGTGTTGTTTGATTGTGTTTTGACAATAGTTTTGGTTTGTTTAAGCTTTTGACGCGAGCCGAAATTTCTTGACGCGTGCCGAAACCAAAATCGACGATACGTGACAAAGTTCTTTGTGACTTCAAGAGGTAAGGGGAGCTTACCTGAGGGATTTTTCCCAATAACTATTAGCTTTAGTATGGTTTGTATACTTGATATGTGGCTGTGGTGCTTTGATTATGCTGTTTACGTTGTGTTGTTTATCTGTGTTAGATGATTTATCTGCTTTTAATTTATGTAATTATCTGCAGTTGTTTATTATATTGCTATGATGCATGATTTTCCTGGTGATATAATTCTGATGATGTGTTGAGTGTTGTTTGTGAAGCCTGACAGTGGTCAGTGCACAACCGAATTAATCAGATAAAAGCTTTAATAAGCTGTACAAATTATATTCAATGTTTTATGGGAAATGTTGAAATATAATAGTAGTGGAAAATATTATTTGGGAAAAATAATGAGTATTGAGAAATATTATTATTTTAATGATTTATTAATAAAAAGTCAACTACGAGTCATAGTGAGGACGTAACCGTGAAAATATTTTAGTACTGCTAATTTTTAGGTGAGAAATTCCGTAATATTATAAAAAGTTATTTTATGAAATTAATCTTCAAAAATAACTTAAGTATGATTTAAGAAAATTGTTTAAGTGGAAAAAGCTAAAAGATGTAATTTGACGGCAAATTGGAAAAGTGTCGACGACAAATATTTTAAAGCGGCAGTACTTGTTTTAGATAAACTTGAGCCTCACGTGATTCTCTTTTTGGAACATAAATGTTATAGAAAAGAATTTCAAGTAATCGATGATTTTATAAAGGAGTTTTTATAAAGGACTTTTTGTAAAGGACTTTTTTTCTAACGTGTTATTTTCCGTCAACTTGGATAAGTTGCAGAGACTTTGTTTTGGATTTGTTTTTCACGGAACGAAAATGGTGTTTACGTTGAAACGTGAGCCTAGTATCAGAGACGTCGCGATACTAGTGTTCTTTAATTTAAGCACGAAGATCTTTGATCCGTGTTACGTTGAGTACCCATGGTATGAGCTACGTTGTTATGGACTTTGTGTCCTTTTCACATTGTATATCCACGTGGTGGGTTACATTGTAAAAGGTAAATGTTGTTTTCTACGACCACAAACCCCAAGGCTGATTGCAAGGTCTAAGGTTTGTGATTGAGCACTCGGACTTCGTGTCCTGTGTTGACGTTGAAAGATCTAAACACGTTGTTAAGTTAATATGTTGAAAATCACGAGTAGTCGTAAGCCATTTTGAGCTTCGGCAAATGAAGATTGAACATGAAGAAAAACGACGAAAACAAAATAATTTACATGCATTATCGGCAGACGTGCCTACGAAGTTAATCATGGTATCTTGATGATATTCATGTCTCGACGTATCTGTTAATCATGGTATCATGGCGATATTCATGTCTCGACGTATCATTGTACCTTGGTGGTCAATGAAAACCATACACGACGTTCTCATTGTGCCTAGTGTTGGACAATGGGCTATGGTAACCATACACGACGTTCTCATTGTGCCTTGTGTTGGACAATGGGCTATGGTAAAAACGACGTGCCTTATTTGGCAATCGAGCCTGATCAGCTCATTTACACGTTGTTGGGGATCTCCGGAGATTTAGCGAAATGTAGAGACTATATATTGAAGTGTTCATGCATAGTTTTCAAACGTTGATGTTTGGGGTATGAAACCCATTGATAAAGTACTTGTTTAGTTATGAGAATGTATGCTGCTATAATTGTATGTGTGTATATGCTGTTTTGTGAGTCGCGCTTTTAGTTATTGTGTTAAATCCATATATTGGCGTCTCACCCTTACAATATAACAGGTTACTCTAGTCTACCGTATTCCTTTGGTATACTAGTATGGACGAAGCGGAGGGATTCACTAAGTCGCTCGAGGACTTAACTCCTAGATGCTTGGAGAAGTATCTGTTAGTGGGAATGACCATAAGGGTATTCTCAATAACTGTCTGTTAGTTAAGACCAGCTTAGGTTCTTTTTATGTGATGTCATGTGTTGAAATAAATGAAGTTGATAAAGATCTAAGTGTGAAACTTACGAGGTAGTATAGTTGTATGACTTCTGTATATGCTTATATATCTAAGTATGGTTATGATTATGTCGTTGTTAAGGAGTTAAAAGGAAAAAATTTTATCACCATATTTTGAAGAGATTCACGTTGAGAAATTAATATTTTCCGAAAGCAACCAGCAAATAAAATCTTATTTTCCGCAAACGGGTAACCATGTGATGACCCGGGAGTAGGGTGTCACAATGACTGTGGTGAGCAATGATAAGCCGAGAGGATGCTCGGTAATTCTTCAACCCATGCCCCTTTTGATTGCCCCAACCTTTTCTTGAGCTCGTTCAAAATGACTTTGTTGGCTGCATCTGCCTCTCTTTTTGCTTCAAACCGTTCATGACGGTTATGAAGGCAAAGTTCCGAGCTTATATTGGGAATTGAAATTTGTTGAGCGCTAAAGCGAAGTCCAATGGTAATCCTCCTTAAGCGATAACATTTTCCTTGCTTAAAATTCCTGAGCGAGACTCGACTGCCTTTTATGACTTCGGCTTGACGCTTGCAAATTGTGCAATGAATTTAGCTACTAGCATGTCAAAAGAATGTACTAACCGAGGGTGGACGATTCCCGTATAAGCTAAGTCAAGGCAGGTCCTTGCAAAGTAGTTGGAAAATTTGTTTGCACATGACGGCGTTCGACATCAATCCCCAAGTAAACAGAAGAAACAACGGATTCTGACATGTTCCACCTGTGATCAGTGGTGCGAATTTAAAACTTATCAAGTATTAAGAGGTTAATCTAGGCATGATTACCTCATCAATGTCATCAGTGAAAGGCAACTTCGGGTCATCTGTCTCTTACCTTTTCTTTCTAGATGAGTCTCCTTAGTACGAGATCCTGGCCCCTAAACCCCTTAGGCGGCTAAGGTCTGGTCTTGCGAAGGTCGGCTCGTATCCATGACGAGAATGGTGCCTTATGAGGGGTCTTTCTGGCTATCCTCGGGTGAAAGGACTGCTCTCCCTCGGAAGGTGTTGCCGATGCTTGCCCTTCGTCCGAGCTATTAGTAGCCTTTGATTCTTACGCAAATAGAAATCTCCTCATTTTCATGACTGCAGCTGTTTTCAGCTGTGTCATAATCTCTCCCAGCTGAAGATTATCCTTCGTCGAGGGGTGGAGGTGGAGGATTGCGATTGGTTTCTGGTTAGTGTTTGGATGACCCTCATGATCAATCATGGTTCGCACTGTGAGGCCCCTCCCCTCTGTCCGTTTCGTGTAGTCACCATTAAATCTTCTTATGGAACTCGGGAAAGTTTTTCCTCAGCCCCACGGTGAGGTGCCAAATGTCCTCCTGCCAAGATCACCCGCACTTGCCGGAATCTCGCTGTAGAACGTTGAACCAAGAGTGAACACTGAGGTTGTTTTAGATTATGGCTTGCGACAGAATAAGGTTATTCCGGTCCAACGTATCCAAATAGGAATCAAAGCCCATGACGTAGTTCTTATGTTTTTCAACACCCGTTGGCCAAGTGGTGAAGCTCAATCCCTTAATCTTGTATAAATTCCTTGATCTTCTGAATACCAGTGAACCAGGACTCTTCGGTAGTCTACTTCTTGGTTAGGCCTGGTTCCTCAAGTACGCTTAAGGGATATTTCACCTAGGTTAGCAAAAAGTGTCTTTCTCTTAGGGGATCTGTCCCTCCTTTTATATGAGAGAGTCATCCAATCCTCTTTTCTAGGCTCTGGTTTTATCTCTTCTTATCACTTATCTCTTTAAGCCAAAACTCTAACCTCCTCATCTGATAAAGACTTATCCCTTATGTGAGATGATTTTGTTAGTTGAGTTTCTAGATAAGTGTTTATCGTTAATTAGTTAGTTTTCCGAAGCTCAGGGGCCGAGCTTTCCCACCTCGGTACATAAACATATAGAAGATAACGAATTACTAGGGGGTTTGGTGGGGGTAACATTATCACTTGGTATGTGCAATATTATAGTTGTTCTTAAATTTTTTTATTTATATATGACAACAAATTATGTCCTTGATATAATTATTATGTATCTATACAGAAAACAAGCAATGAAAAGTTGGGAAACGAAAATGAATGTTTAGTTTCAGGGTCTTAGTTGTGTTGGGGTTCCAAATAGCGTAGGTTAAGGTATAATTGGATTATGGATAGTTTTCTATGCGTTGAAGTTCGAATTATTAGGTTTCTCTATGCAAAGGTTATTGTACCATTCATGAATTGTGTCAACTAACGTGCATAGAGTTGGTCACCTAGAGCGTTTTGTTTTAAATATGGAGAAAAGATAGCATTTTATCAATCTTAGTACCTTTATAGTTACACATTTAATAGACGCCTTTGTGTGAAACAAAAACGATATTAAAGGGTGTCCATCTATTTTATAACGCTTCCTTTGAGAAGTGTTATAAAAGGTGGATCACATATTTTTTGTTGAAAAAAAAATATAATTAAAAAGTAAAGTTTTTTCCATCATTGTACAATTTTTGCACAGGTTTCAAGGATCTTAAAAGAGTAAACTTTTGTATAGGAATTTGTATATTTTATACTTTTAAAGCTTTGAAATGCTCAGTTTTCCAATAAATAGTTTGCTGGCTTTAAAGGACATTTCTGTTTAAACCTGTGCAAAGGGGGTTTTGCACGACGATAGAAAAAACCCTTAAAAGTATATTCTTTTAAAATAGCATTTTTATTTTGAAAGCAATTATTAACCATGTGCACACATTTGCACACCTTGTTAATAGTGTTTTTTCTATTCGAAATACACTATTAAATATGTGCTTACTAGAGAACCGAGTTCTTAACTTAATGTTATGTAGCCTTTTTTTTTCCCCCTTAAATTAAAATTGGATTGGCACTTATCATGGATGAAGATGCAATTAGTGTGTGTTTGGGAAAGATGAATTATTTCCATTTGAGCTGTTTTTTCCCTTAAAAGTTGTTTCATCGGTTAATCCATTATGTTTGCCATTTAGCTATATTTTTAAAACAACTTTTTTTATTTTATTTATGAAAAAAACAGCTCGTTTTCGATTCATCACATTTGAAGGGACTGTTGTTGATACTAGAATTATATTATTATTCCCCACTTACACTCACTTTGTTTTCCTGATCCTCGCGCCCCCCACACCCACTCGCCCAGCAACTTTACGGTTTGTATTTTGATAAATAACGTATAGGAACCATCAGCGTCAGGTACTCAGGTTGACATATTTAATTATTTATTTATTTAGTATTATTTTTTTGTTAATTTTTTTGGTTAAAAAATTAAATAATTTTAAAACAAGTTTAAATATTAAAAAAGCATAAACATTATTAATATAAAACACAATAAATTGCATACTATTTTGGTAATTTACTATGTAAAGGATTTTTTTATACCATCTAAAACGAAATCTTAAAATCACTTTTCAGCAAAGCCAAACCAAACCCAACAAAAACAGATTCTGATTATAATCGATTAGCACAATAATCGATTATACAAACAATCGATTATCCGACATAATCTTTTTTTCCAGCTTTCCCAAACGATACTCTTAATATAATTTATATTGATTAATGTTTAAGATTAACTTTAATTAGCCGTCGAAGTCCATGATACGTCTCCTTGTGTGGACGTGCAACCAATCTTAATTGACTTGTTACAAGGTTAGATAGTGAAAATAATAAATAAAATGAACAAAAAAATTAGAGAAAAAGTAGATACGGATCCAAGTTGGTGTGGTCATGAAAAGATTGAAGCATTTAAATTTTTCAAGGATCTTAATAAGAGAGTGAAGTGGACGATGATGGTGCCTTGAAAGCTCGCCATTTTGGAAAATAATTACAGAAAACTGTACTCCGTATATAATTTCCATCGGATAGTTACAGGATCCTTTTCTTTGTTCCTACTTTTGGAATTTTTAAAAAGGAAAATTTGGATGACGCCAATGTGATGTGAAAATAAAATCATTTCTCATTCTTGAAAATTGTGGTTGGGCATTTAAGGAAGGAGATTATATATTTTACGGGAGGCCCATAGCCTCAAGGCCCATGAGAAAGCTTCACCCTTTCTTAAGGTCCGAAAACCTAGGAAGACCTCACCTCAACTAGAGGTATAAATGAGCTAGTTATTTGTGAATGTTATTCGTACTAACCTCGACTCGGTTAAATGGCTCGATCAAATATGTTTCCTTAATTAAATAAATAAATCCAAACCATGAGATTAGGCTCGATCATTTAAATGAGGGTCAAGCACAAGCCTTATGCTCGGACATTTAACCGGTTCATGAGTAGCTCGGTTCTTATATATATATATATATATATATATATATATATATATTATATATAGTATATATTCGATTGAAAAATTAAAATTATATATATGCTACTTTTTGTATACAACAACACTTTTGTATTAAATTTTTTTCTTTCCCTAATGACAAATTTTTTATGAAAAATGTTTTTTAACTTGTTTGAGTTAAAACTTATTGGTTATAAATTTGTTTTTAAAATTAAAAATAAATAATAAAAGTACAAAAATTAGTGATTCAAATATTTTCAGATGTCCCACAACCATTTTTTCCTTTTCTTTAATTCCCAAATCAAGTTTTCCACCTACAAAGTTATTTTTTTTCCATATCAAGTTTCTACTCCCAAAAGATTATACTGGATTATAAAAATATAATAGTCTAGAGTTTTTGAATTTCGCACGATCTACATATTAAGCACATATTTCTAGAATGTAGACATTATCATAAATATTAAAATCTTTATTAAATAATTAAATTGGTAAACTCAAAAATAATTCAAAGGAAAAATTTGTCATAAATGAAAACGTAAATTTAAGTTATAAATGAGCTAAACAAAGCCAAACTCAAGCTTTAACTATATTTTAACGTAAGCCAATTTTAAACTTTTATGTTAGCTCGTTGAAATAAAATGAGCCAAACTTGAGCCACGCCTTTTTTTTTTTCAACTTAGCCAAGCTCAAGCTTCAAGTGTGCCCGGGACCCTCGATTGACTCATTTGACCACCCCTAACCTCGACACACTGACCGACTAAAGACCTTGGGTGTAGCCATGGGCCAGCTCAACACCACCTGTTTTAGTGCCTAAAATGAACTCTTAGTCCGAGGTCATTTTGAAAAGATATTTTGTTTTTGAAAAAATGACTAATGTAGGTTTAGGCCGACTCTTACTGATCGATGTTATTAGTTGCCAACTTAGCGTTAGTCATTCCGCCCAGCGCTTAAATATTTTCTTGCAGTGGTAAATAATTTTTTTGAAGCCTAAAGCAATCCGGTTGACGCTAACCGCAATCGCCAAGGCTACCAAGTGTAGTGTGTTAGGCCGACGCTAACTTGATTCGATGTTAATTAGTTGCCACTTAGCGTTTGCATTCGCCCAGCCGCTAAATATTTTCTTGCAGTAGTGTAATAATTTTTTTGAAGCCATAAAAGGCTAAGGCCGGTTGAAAC
Source organism: Echinosophora koreensis (assembly GCA_035048595.1). Classification (NCBI taxonomy): domain Eukaryota; kingdom Viridiplantae; phylum Streptophyta; class Magnoliopsida; order Fabales; family Fabaceae; genus Echinosophora; species Echinosophora koreensis. The sequence continues at coordinate 1,620,920 of JAPCYP010000058.1, read as the reverse complement.
GCTAAAACCGCATCGCCAAAGCGGTTGACACTGTGCTATGAAATAGGGCCTCAGTGGTGGTTTGCTATGGAACTAGTTCGCCAACACATCTACTACCCCTTTTGCTTCCTCTCTGTCACAAGCCATCAACTAGGCGTACCGCCTCCATCGTCAACTCATCTACACCATTGTAGAAAATTTCCAAGAAAATAAAGGACTCCAAACCGAAGTTCATGGCCCACTATTGGAAATGGCAAAAAAAAAAAATTACACTAGAAGGGGTGTTGAATAGTATTAGAGTAAATCAGAGTTTTTCCAAGTATAAAACAAAATTCAGTGCAGATTAGGACGCTTGGTCAAAGAAGCCTTTTCTAAGCATAACTGAATATCAGCTATTTAAACACTCCCCGGTTAAATATATTAAGATAGTTTAAATAAATTGACGAATAAAATAAAGAGCTAAGGAAAGAAAGTACTCAGATTTATCCTGTTCCACCCACAATCCTTTGGCCTATATCCAAGTACCTTGGCTTCACCAAGTTTTTAGCACTATAACTGATTAGGGTTACAGACGAGTATTATTTGCAACCCTCAGCCTCTCTAGGCTCAACCACAAGTGTTGTTTGCACACCTAGCCTCTTCAGGCTCAACAAGTATTCCTTGAAACATGCTTCTTCAGTACTCAGATTTTGAGGGTTGTTTGAAGCACAGATTCAATATTCACAATTAGCAATCTAACCGAATAACACTTCAAGGAGTGAATAATGAACTTAAGATCTGGTAAGTTTTTTGTAGATGAGTTCATTCGTCTAAATGATTGTGAACTTTGAGAGAAGATAATGAGAGTGATGAGATCTTTTCAGCTTTTTGTATTCATCAAAGTATGAATACTTTTCTTTTGTATGGATTTTCCTTCAGAGTATGTTGAAGTGTTGTAGCTTTTCTAGTTGTTCAACTCTTTTCTATATTACTTCATTCTCTACCCTACTATCCTCAATCTCTACGTCTCTACTGCTTCAGGCCTTTCAACTTCTTCAATTTATACTTGAGCACAAGAGATCCCGTTGAGCTGTAATCAGGAGGTCTTCTTCTTTATCCTTTGCCATAATAGTCCATTCTGACTTGGGCAATAAATGCTAAAGGAACGATTGGAAATCCTTTGGTTGACCACAGAGCATAAGCAGAATTATGCTTTCTTTGCTTTTGGCAACGTTTCCTTTCCACATTATGCAACACTTTAGGAAAGGCTCAGATAAAGTAGCTTTTCTTTTTATTGCAGAAGTGACATTTCTGTCAGCATTGCCTTTTGTCTTTTCTTCTTTCTTCTGATCTCGATGAAAAGACAAGAATAGATTAATATACTCCTTTCGAGTGTAATTAATCCTTTTCCTTTAAACAAACCACTTTTCATTCTAGATTCCGAAGCATAATTCTTCATAAAGTATTTCCATTCTTTTTGAATCGTTGCTGCTTCATCCATAAGAGATAAAACCGTGATGTTTCATAATGATAATGCTTCACGTCTTGTAAAGCAGAGATATGAGCTTGAACATTCTTTCAAGTTCATCGAGTATTTCTGACCAATAGTTAAAAGTTCTTGATTCTGAAAGAATGTCCAGACACATCTTGATATGATCGGACGCTTCTTGATCTGAGTCTTCAATGAAGATCTAGTCCGTAATCTTGATCCATCTTCTTTCATCTTTTCTTCATAAGATTTGTGTTTGAAATCTATTATATGCTTCGAGGAGCATTTGATCAGTGTATAGGTTTTAGATGACTTCTTGATCTTTCTTCTTTCGAATACAGACAGGATGCCCAAAAGAAATCTTTGAGTAGATCATTCTTTGACATAGTCTTCTTAATGAAACAATAGATTGAGTTGATGATATGCTAACTTAATCTTTCAATCTTGCATATGCTAAGAATTAGGAGTGATATTTTGCCTTCTTGCTTCGGAACTGCTTATCACCGAGTCTTCTTGCTTCTGGCAACTTAGCACTTTTTGGAGACAAAGGAGTCTGAGATATGAGTTTGGCCTTAGTTTTAGCTCGAGTCATTCTTCAGGGGACTCATTGCTCTTTGTTATGCACTTTGAAATCAGACGCAATATACTAACACTATTGATCAATTTAAGTATCCCTTTAGTTGAATTGACCCTGCTGAGACAATGTTCTTTTGCTTGCACAACTCAAGTAGATGATTAGCAAAATACTCACACAATTTCAATTAAAATAATCTTTGCTTAATGTTTGTATTCATCAAAAACACACACACGTGACTAACCGGAAGTATGATGTCAACCGCATGACAGAGATCAATCCCCAAACGCTTTGTGACTTAAACACACTGTCCTTGAATTATGGGACAAAGTGCAAGAACTTTAAAACTCTTCGCAGAGATTTCTTGGTCCCCACCCCTAAAATGGAATCGATTTCAGAGATCACAACTCATAGTATCCATTGTCATTAATAGTGAACTAATCTTTATTTAAGGGTCCATCCCAACTAGGTTTTTTTCGCGATACGCAAGATATAGGAGTCGAACACTTGACTACTTGCTCCCCATCCCATCCCTGTATTTTAATATTCATTTGTGACTCATATTTATTCAATTAAAAAGTTTACGTGAAATCACTTTCTATCCTTCTTCCCTTCCACACCCTTTTCCTGATTTTCTTTTGATCCTTCAAAACAGAACAACTGGTCAGCATGGTTCTCCATGTTCTTCTGGTATGCCTTCTCTGTTGGAGCTCTTTCATCTTGGCACTAAGAACCAAACCCTCTTCCTTTAGCATCCTCTCCGTCAGTGACGGAGCTTGACAGGATCTTCTGAGGGGGCCAAATAGCGAACTAATAGATATATACATATATATTTCACATATATTGTATAAACTATTTAGAGTTGGAATGGTTTACTCCACTAGTTCTACGCACTTGAGCAGGGTCAAATCTCTTATGGAGCATTTTTTACATTATTTTTGCATAAAATGCAAAAAACGGAAAATATATATATAATTTATCACTACTGCTACAATATGTATATAATGAGCATTTGAAATGTATATTGCAAACAAAATATATATAATTTACCATTGTTGCTACAATATGTATATATATCAGCAAAGAAAAAAAAACCTTGGGGAAGCCAGGGCTCCTCCCTGTCACTGAGAAGATCTGCCCCTGCTCTCCGTCTTTTCTTTGTCGAGTCTCAACCTCTTCAGCTTCTTATTCATCCACTACCAGAAAGAGGCGTTTTACCGATGGATGATACTGATGGAAGCGACAGCCATCGGTAATTAAGGGATTACCGATGGATATATCTGTCGGTAATTGCGAAGGACCAACAGTTTCATCAATTTCCTATGGAAATGGCCGTCGGTAAGTGCGTCGGAAAAGCTGACGGGAATCATCAAAAGTTGGCGCTAGAGGTTACCTACAGCCTACAGTCTAGTCCGTCGATAATTGGGACTACACTTATCGATAGAATTTCCATCGGAAATGTTTTATCAATGAAAGACGGATTTATCCATTGGAAACGTTGATTTTTGAATTACCGACAAATTGTCTGTCGGTATCCGTCGAAAATCAATAATAAAATTGAATTGTAAACCCTTCTCCCCCCCCCCCCCCCCTCACTTTCCCTTTTCCCTTCTCTCTCTTACTCTCTTCTCTCTGTGTTCCCGGCACCCCACAAACCCACCGCCCCCGCCACCACCCCACCATCGTCTGTGCCCTCTCTGCGGCTCCCCCCTCTGTGTGGAGCCACCAGTGCACGCCTCCCCCTCCCCTCTGTTTGAGCCTGCCACTGCACGCCTCCCCCCCTCTGTTTGAGCCACCACCGCGCGCCTCCCCCCTCTAGAGAGCCACCGCCACACGCCTCTCCTTCGGTTGCTCCTCCGCCGCGAGAACTGCCTAGGTGAGCAACCTCCCCCCCTGTTACTCTCTGCCTCACTGTTTACATCAATTTTTTTGTTTATTGTTTTTGTTAATTTGCTGTTTTGAGTTCCTTCAATTTGTGCTAAATTTTTGCTGTTTATATTTATATTAAAAAGCTGATTTTGACTATTGAAATGTAACTATTGAAAATGTGGTGGTGTTGTGTTGTTTGCTGAAATTTGGTGAATGAAGAGTTTATAGTGGTGAAAGTTGATGTTGTTGTTGTGGTGTTGTTGTGATGTCTGAAATTTGGTGAATCTGATTTATTATGTTGTTTTTGTGCTCTTTGTTTTGAGGGCTACCAGAGGTTGAGACTAGCCATTATCACCACCGTTGCGTACAGCAGTTTCTTGGGCCGCCAGAGGTATTGGGGTTTTTCTATTTTGGGATATTAATTATAACTGTTCAATACATGCTAAAGAAATTGTATAAATTTAATTTGTCTAATTGGTTGTAATTTGTATATATCTGTTTAATTTGTATGGGTATAATTTTTTTATATATATTGTCTAGTTGTAAAAAAAATTGTGTTTATTAGTTTTAAATTTTGAATGCTGTTGTTTCTGCTAATTGCATAAATTAATTAATGAATATATAATTGATTAATGATATAGATTAATTAATGAATTTACTCTAATATAAAATCATAAGGACAAGTACTGTTGATAGGCTGAGACGTAGCTAGGATTAGTCAACTGGTAAAATCGTTTTCCTCTCACATATACTTGCAGCAGTAGTGATGAAGCTAGCTGATTCGACGAAGCGATGGTGATCGATTATAAGCGTGATCGGGAGGCGAACGAGTGTATGATGCAGCAGATGAAGACATTCTCTACGGTCATGACCGCTATGCTCAATTTCTTCCCACCAGACAGGCACAACGTTCTGCAAGGGATCCTCCATGTCAGTCAGCCCTCCACTACGTCTACCGATCCACCACCGCAACCGCATGATGTCGGTCTGTCTTCTAAGCCGCAGCCTAATGGTCATCTGACGCTGGTAAGACTCCCCCCGCCAGGACAACGATGACGGATATTATGGTGATGTGTATTAGGATAGCTATAGATGTAGTAGAGTTTTGAAGCTAGATGGATATTTTATGCATGGCTTATATGTTGAGTTTTGTTTTTATTTTAAATTAATTTTAATTTAATTGCTTTTTAAATTTTATTTGTAATTTCAATTTTGTTTCTTAATTAATAATATAATAATAATTAATTAAAATAAAATATAATAATAATTAATATTCAAAATTTAAATTTTAATAAAAAATAAAAAAATTTAATCAATAATTATTAATATAAAAAAAAATTCCGTCGGTAAATGTAGTTTAGATTTTCCGACGGAAAGCCCCGTAGGTAACTTCCACTGACACTTACCGACGGACATATCCGTCGGTAATGAGGGACTCCATGTGGCCCATGTTCCGACGGACAAGGTCGTCGGAAATTTCTGACGGACGGTACAGATCCGTCAGAAACTCTTTCCTACGCGCTTATTACTGCCGGATACGTGTTCATCGGAAATTACGTCAGTAATCAGTGTTTCCGACGGCTTTTTTTCTTTTCTAACGGCTTCTGACCATCGGTAATTCACCTTTTTTTTTGTAGTGATTGACCGCCTCCATCTCCTCTGCCAACGACGATTGACATGGAATCAAAGTTTAGCCTCTGGACATATATTGGCTGTAGTTTTGGTGCTCCACTCATCGGAGTTTGGGTCTTCCCGGTATGGTCTGTGTTGGGTTGTTTGCTTAGTTTGTTGTTACTACCATTATGTGGCCGCCTAATCTTAACTCTTATACTTGAACCAAATAAAAGTGTAACTCCCCTACTTAAACAAAATAATAAAATGGCTCTTAACTAAAAAGGAGTTACTTTAGGCATGCAAGCTAAAAGATTCCCTCCCAACAAGACTAACAAACTCGTGTAACGCCTTGGGGAAGTAGGCTTGACCCACATACAACACTTAGCAAACTTGGATCCACTCACATAACTCATTAAACTTATTGAATTGGAATAAAACAAGTAAATATGGACTCTAAAGTTAGTGCACGCCCAACATCATCATCATCATGGGTGTTCTAGTTGAATGAGATAAGTCACCAACTGGGCTCCATTCCATCAAGACTTGCATTTGGGCTTGCCGTCCATCAAAGTAGCCACCATTTGATTAAGAACTTCTTGGGCTTTCTTGGTCCTTCCTCTTGTCATAGGTCCACCAAGTCCTTGTAGTGCTCTTGGTCCAAGCTCCTTAGTGGGCTCATATCATATGGCTTATTAGTCATTCAGAATGACCATTTCTAAGACTAATAATAGTTGTACAAGGAAATCAAATAGTCACAACTATATCTCACTTTCAAGTCATATTAATCTGCATACCATGCTTTTCTTTCTAGAATATTGTCATTATCCTGACATGACTGCATTAGTTTGATTTCATTCGAAGCATCTTTTGTGATCTGCTAACTGGTTTTCTACCTCTATACAATTGATAAGGTTTTCTTTAAAATTGGTCATTTTAACACTCTATTTAACATGTAACAAGCTATATTTACAGCATCGACTCAAAAGTATTTAGGCAAGCTTAGTTTCATTCAACATAGTTCTCACAGTTTCTTTCTAAAGAACGGTTTTTCCTTTCAACAAACTTTATGTTTAATAAAGATAATTGCAAATAATATATTCTCGTTGATAATGAGTAGTATAAATACAACATATTGACAAATCAATTTTACTAAATTTTAGCAGCTAATAATTACTAATAATGTACAAGAGTATTCTAGGAGCCTGAATATATTCCAAAAGATTAGCAGCTAGTAATGGCAAAAAATGTACAAGAAGATTGTAATCAATCACGTGTTGAAATGCACCCAAAAATTCAAACTAAGTTAATGCGCCTATAATTCCCCCTCAAGATGAAGGAGGAGTCATCGACACCAATCTTGGTAGTAGGATCTGATGTCTTGTTCGTGAGAGTGGCTAAGTGAGCAGATCAACAAGTTGATGGCTGCATGAGACATGAGACACTTGAATTTATTTTAGCTACAAGATCATGAACAAAGTGGTAGTCGATGGCCATATGCTTCATGCGCATATGGAAAATCGGATTTGCACATAAGTAGTTGGCACCAATATTGTCTGAGAAAATGGTTGGCGGCTGAGATATCCGGATGTCAAATTCTGTTAGGAGTTATTGTAACCATAAAATCTCTGTAGTTGTGGAGCCAATGGTGCGATACTCAACCTCTGTTGATGAACGTGCAACTGTGGATTGTTTCTTGCATGACCATGAGATTGCATTGGAACCAGGACAAACAATGTAAGATCCTGTGGACTTCCTATCAGCCGTATCACCGACCCAGTCAGCATTGCAAAATGCAGTGAGACTGAGAGTGTTGGTTCGAACTAAATGTAACCCATGAGATAGTGTATGTTTAGGATGGCGCAAAACACGCCTGAGTGCCTCATTTGAGTAATAGTGGGAGCTTGCGTGTATTGAGATAATTTATTTACAGCAATATGTTGGAAGACAAAATGATTGAGAAAATTTATTTACAGCAATTGTGGATTGTTTCTTGCATGACCCTTCACTCGTCAGCCCCAGGTGTCACACGGATGAGGTTAAGCCGTATGTTGAAACACAATCTGAGTTTTATAACTTGGCTAAAGGATCGGGTTCTTGTAGATTGCTATATAGATCCTGATTCAATTTCAGAAAGATTGAAAGGGTTAGTACAAAGTCCAAGTATACATGCCATATCTTACACTGGTTATCTTAATTAATGGGTATACATTCTATACGAAAGAACATGATGATTGGAGTACAATTCAAAATAGTGGTGTGACTCTTGTAGCTCAAGCTATATATGCATGTGGCAAGTGCCAAAGACATGAACCCCATTTATGCAAATATGTCATACTTCGGTGTCATTGAACACTTATGGGAGTTGGACTACACAACATTTTTATTTGATCGTAAACTATTGATTTTGATTTATCAAACTATAATCTCATTTCTTTATTCAACAACCAAGAAATACATTTTAATTTGTATTTTAATACTCACACCCTTTTAAATAACTCAACATTTGATGTTCATTTGAAATAATTTGCATTTCATTACAAAGAAATTCGTTATGTTCAATTCTATTCAAATGTAAATCGATTGAGTTGATCAAGAAACAAGTCAATCGGTTGCATGCCTATGGTCAACTGAAAGAGCTTTGAGTGTCAATCTATTGCACGCATTTTTCAATCGATTTATTCAATATATCAAATAACCAGTAATTTAATTTTTCAGGTGTAAGTCGATTTAAAACTTTTGTTTTTAATTCGATTTAAATGATCTAAAAAGATGTTTTTCACTTCCGAAAAGTGATTAATTCATTTCTACCCAATTTCCTTTATGCTAGGGTTGATTTTCAGAGAATTGGAGCCTTTTGTCTCATGACAAGTTTAGTTTTGTTTCTTACTCTCTTGAAGATCTTAGACTTCAACTTCTAATAGCCTTCAATACCTTGTTATTCAAGTCTCCTTTTGATCTTCTTTGATCTATCCAAGTTGTGATTGATTCTTCACACAAACTCACGTTTATCTTTTAACTAAGAAAATGTAATAAATTTCAACTCAATAGAGTGAAGTTTCACAACTTCCTCGGTAGTTAGTTTCCAAAGCATACTCAATACTTATATCACATATAATCCTTTTGTCATTCATCAAAAGCAATGTATATATTTGCATACATTCACAATCTCCCATATACATTAATTCACACATTTCTGGCATGGTGGTCTCTATCTCGTCTCATGTCTGCTCTTGTTTTGTGACTTGCCTCTTGCGTGTGTTAGCTAGTCATGATAGGGATGCAAAGTTTATGAACCCCTACATGGTGTGTGCCAATAACTCCAACGGTCAAGCAAAAGGGAATACAAGACAAGTGCAATGAACTGAAAAAGATCCTTACCTTCTTAGTTACTATGGACTATTTACATGAGAGTGAGTCGTATGGTGTGTTTGGATGAGACAATTTAAGAAAGTAATGTATTTTTAGACGGTAATTAAAATTCATCAATATAAAATATATTATATTTTTACATTGATGAATTTTAATTACCCTCTAAAAATACACTACTCCCTCACTAGTGCAAAATATACAATAAACGGGAAAGGTTTACGTCAGTTAACCAAAAGTTAGATGTTAAAAAGGAGGCGGTGACAGTTTTGTAAATATCAGGTTCCCTTAATTCACTTTTAACGTCAGTTGTTATAAGGACTGACGTTAAAAGTTAAGTGACTCATTTTTAACGTCAGTTCTTTAAACAACTGACGTTAAAAGTTACCTTTTAACGTCAGTTGTTTATAGAACTGACGATAAAGTGAGTCACTTAACTTTTAACGTTAGTCCTTATAACGACTGACGTTAAAGGTAGTTTTTAATTTTTTTAGCAACTATAAGTTACCCGCGCGCCTTTCACTCACTCTGTTCTCTGTTCTCTCTCAAACCTTCTCTTCCCTAACCCTTCCAAGTGATCTCCTCTCCACACCACCACCATTAGGTCCTCTCCACCGCGTGCTCCTCTCTCTCTCGCTCTCTCCCCTCTCCATCGCGTGCCCTAACCCTAATCTTTCACAACTCCCTCTCCCATCTTTAACAGGTTCTGTACCGCGCGCGGCCACCACTACTCGAGCGCCTTTCCATCTCCCATCTGTAAGGTATTGAACCCTAATATGAACCCTAATCTCTTCACTTTTTTATTTCGTTGTCTTTCTTTTCAGTTGTTAGAACTTGCTTGTAGAACCTTTTGTTTTTCTCAATTTGTGTATGTTTGCTTGTAGGATTTTGGATTAGTTGAAACTGTTTCTTGAGGTTGTTATGTTCCTGTAATTTAGATATGGGCTGCATTTTTTATGTTAAGTAAATTTGGGAATGCACTGAACTGTACTGAACTGTATGTTGTTGCTTGTTTAGGGATGCACTGAACTGTATGTTGGTGCTTAATCTGGCATAGACTTGTCTCACTGAACATTAGTATCATACGTTTTAGATTTATCTGAGGCAAAGAAATCATTGTTTCCTATGATATTTTTGATGTTTCTGTGAGTATGTGTGATAAGCCATAGCTTATCTCTAACATAGGTTATGTGAGTATGCTATTTTTGATTTATCTTTAGTTATCCATGTTAAAAAATATATTTTAATATTTACCGTTTCTGAATAGGCATACATATGGATCACTCAGACCCGCATGCACGAGAGGACACTATGGGGCCTACGCAGGACACTATGGGGCCTACGCCTGATGATACTGTAAGTTTACATGTTATATAAAATTTAACCAGTATTTATAATGTAAGTTTAAGTTCTTTATATATTATTTATTTATCCTTGTTATATATAACCCTCTAATTTAACATTTTTTTGTCCAAACAGACATCACAGTCTCGGAGGAAACGGGGTAGAGGAGCCACGTCATTGAAGAAATTAGAGAAAGTTAGGTAAAGTGGTCAGAAGCTTGAGGTGTCCTTTGATGCTAAACTAAAGCATCAAGGCCCCCATGCTAGAGAATTTAAAATGTGGGTGATTCTACAAACCAAGCAGCACGTTAGCATCCTATACAACCATTGGGATGACGTTCCACAGAACGTTAAGGATCAGATTTGGGAGGCTATCATGGTATTTTACTTTTACATTCTTTTGATGTACATTATTAAATAATTATTCGAGTTCTAATTCATCCTGTTTGTTATATGTATTTAATGTGTAGATAGCTTGGACCGTGCCGAATAACGAGCATCATCGGAAGAAATGGCTCTCATTTGGGGCAAGGCGCTGGAGTGGGTTCAAGCATGATCTTACTAGGTTCTATGTATCTGGGAAGAAGAAGCTTGATAAGATGTTCTTGGATTACCCCTGGATTGATAGGGGGACGTGGGATGACTTTGTTAGGAGTCGACATGATGCCAAATTTCAGGTTAGTTGATGAAGTTAATTTATTTATGCTTCTTAAAGATCATTTAAGTAAAGAAATTAAATGTATTTAACTCTATTAATTATGTATTTTTGTTTAAACAAACTAAGGCAGAGAGGGGTAGGAAGAATCAAGCTAAGAACATCCACTCCCACACCTTGTCTCAGGGTGGGTACGCCACTAGGATTGACGAGATGATGGCGGAGAAGCTGAGGGTGAAGCAGGAGGAGCTGGCTGCGAGGATAGAAAATGGAGAGGTGCCTGAGGGCACACCAGTTAGTCTTCTGTCACCCATCCCGCGCGAGGATGTCTGGTTAGCCGGTCGGATGACAAAGAAAGGCTCTTTTAAAGCTGAAGCCACTCACGATGTGGCAGATAAAATTGTAAGTAACTAACTATATGCATTTATAGTTGATATTTGTAATCTGTATATGGTTGATATTTTTAAGGAACACCTTTCTCTTACACGTTTTTTCAATTCTTCATTGTAGATGGAGCTTAAGGAAAAATTCTCCCAGGGCTCATTCGTCCCTTCTGAACGCGGGGACATATTGCTCACTACTCTAGGCAAGGACGACCATCCTGGTCGGGTGATCGGTGTTCCAGAGACGGTGGGCATCAAAGAATGTTATGGCAAGTCTAGTTCATGAAGGCGGGTCGTCGATGAGGATGCACTTAGAGAATCCATCACACAGCAGCTCTTCTCGAACCCAGCCATTACAGGCCATCTGATAAGCCACTTCTTATCCAACCCAGATTTCAAGCAGGTGCTTGTTAGGGAGCTTGTCTCCGTGGGTTCCCAGGACACCGCGGGAGCTGCCAACCCTTCACATGTGTGCACAAAAGAGAGCTATAATAGGACACATGTGGAGGTGGATGAGTTGGCAGATAGGGAGCGGGAGGTGGAGGTCCGACGCTGTGAGCTTGAGTTGGAAGCGAAACGGCGGGAGTTTGAGCTGGCGCAGCGGGAGCTCGAGTTGGCACGGAAGGTATATATTCATTATTAATGTCCAAATTTGTCAATTAATTACTTTTTTTTTTAACTATCAACAACTTATATACCTGATTTATTTAATATTGAAGGCAAAGGCGGGTAAGATGTCTCTCACGACTCAGTTGTTCTAGATTGGCGAGGATTATGCGCCCATGCTTTTTCAATGGGAGTTGGAGCATGATGGTTGGCTGGCACGCCCACTTCATGTGCATGAGCTTGGATTTGTATTCTGTGGTGATGATATTTGGTATTTTTGCAATGATGGCCAGCACCTATCCACTACGATTGTGAGTCTTTGGTCGACGTAAGTATGCTTTATAATTTTATAATTAATTCAATTTATATATTTTATTTGAATTTTATGATTTACTGTATTCATATCGTAGGTATCTCCATCGACTTCAACTCGAGATGGACTCCAACCAATTCGGCTTCTTAGAGCCCTACTCCCTTCAGCCTGAATTCTTTGCCAATCACAACGAAATCACAGCGTACTTAACGAGATTATTGGGAGGTGATGATCGCAAGGAGCTATATCTAGCACCGTACATAATGAGAGGGCATTGGCAGTTACTCGTAATTCATCCTGCCAGGCATATTGTCATCTTCCTATGCTCTCTCCACCAGAACCCGCCACGGGAGGTGGTGGAACCTATCAATAGGTTAGTAATTAATCTTCTATTTAATTTAAGTTTTAACATTTAATTTAATTTTATGTGACACATGATGAATTGGTTAATTGACATGAATATTCTGTTTATGATAGTGCGCTGAAGACTTCTAGTTTGAGCTGTACCAACGGGAGGAGTAGGACTTTTAAGTCTAAAGGAAATCCTGACTGGATTATCCTCAAGGTTGCTAGTTTGTTAAATAGTAATTAATATTATAATTACTAATTACTAATGTAGAAATATATATGTTTATTTAACTGACATTAAATTTCATTTCTTTTGTAGTCTCGATTTCAGCCAGACGGTTGGTCGTGTGGCTATTATGTGATGCATCATATGCTGAACATAGTCTCCTCATCTATTACAGAGGGATGGAAGAAGGTAATACTTAATTAAACAACTTGTTTAATTATATATTTTAGTTTTCCTTTTCCTTGCGTTAATTAATGTTGCCGTGATTTATTTGAACGTGTGCAGTCTTTTAACAGCAAACCAATCTCCTCTTGACAAAAAAGAGTTCAAAGACTTGAGGACACGGTTTGCAGAATTTTCTTCAAGTATGCTAAAGAGAAAGGATTGCCCGAAAGTATCCCTCAGGAGTATATAGAAGATGTGTAGTTAGTAATTAGTATAGAAACTTATTATATGTAGGTGTGTAGTAATTAGTATAGAAACTTTTAGTTATGATTTTTCTAACAATGGGGTTTTGATTTTTTATCCCCCCCATTTGTTCCTTTGTATGTATATAATTTTCTTTTATTAATGAAATTTAAGTGAAGACTGTTACTAGACAATTTACTGGACTGGACTGTTTACTGAATGCAGGGATTGGTTAATTGACATGAATATTACTGAGATGTTTACTGAATGCAGGGATAGCTGGGGGTAGTGTTATTTTAACTGAATTTAAAAAAAAAAATCTCTTAACGTCAGTTGTTTGAAACAACTGACGTTAATAGTATTTTTTTAAAAAAAGATACTCTATTAACGTCAGTTCATTAATACAACTGACATTAGTTTTACACTATTAACGTCAGTTTTATTAAACAACTGACGTTAATAGTTTTACTTTTAACGTCAGTTATTTAAACAACAGACGTTAAAATATTAACTATTAACGTCAGTTGTATTTACGTCAAACATTATTCTGACGTGTAAAATCAATTTTTGACTGACGTAAAAAGTACTTATTGCACTAGTGCCTTAAATTCCCTTATTCAAATGCATCATTAGGTGTGTCTGAGTTTGAAGGAGAAGGGAAGGGATCGAAGAAAGGGCTTATGACTAATAACTTATTAGTAATGTGGAGAAAAATTACCCTCCCAAGTCCTCCCATAGTTCCTTTTTTTAATTCTCCGAAAACCTTCCAAATTACACTCATGCATAATAGGCTAAAATACACTTTTGGTCCCTCATCTTATTTTTAGGTTCCGTTTTGGTCCATCATCTTTAAAAAGTTCTATTTTGGTCCCTCAACTATTTGACGTGATGCAAAAACACCCCTTCCGTCACATCTGTTAGAGACTCCGTCAGTGCTTGCTTATGTGGTTGTTAACTTAGTATTTGTGGGTGCTGACATGGCAAGTACCGTTGGATATAACCGTTGGACCATTACCCCCAATTTAAAAGAAACCCTAAGCCCCAAATTGGAAGCTAAGGTTCTTCCAAATCTCGTCTCCCTCCAACATACATCTGCTCCATGGATTCTGCGTTCTCAACTTGCAACTGCAGATCGAATCCGGTCCAAAACTGTAGTGGACCCTCGAATGCGCAAGGATCTCAAGGTGGTGGAGCGTCTCAAGCTGGTGGGTGCAGCTGGCCTCCTCTCTGTTGGTGTGGAGATCCATGTGTGCTTCGAATTTCTGGCACAGACAGAAACCCAGGGAAGAGGTTTTGGGGTTGCAGACACTACAAGGTAATGTTTATGATATCCTCATTTTTTTGTTTTTGTACACTATCAACATCTATTGCTTAATCTTTTCACATGGTTATTGCAGAAATGGACTACTGAAGGTTGGTGTCGTTACTTTGAGTGGTACACTGAGGATGAAACTGATGCAAAGAATATGGTGATTTTTTCACAAAAGAGAAAGATTCTGAACATGCACAAGTCATTAAGCTGCACTAGGAAGTGGTTGAAGCGGTTCATCACACTTTGTTTTGTGTCATTAGGGTTTAATGTAATCCTCATATTTATGCTGTTCAATGTGTCAAAGGCTGAAGGCAATTTAGTGCATATGTATTTAAAGTAGTATGACTCAGTTGTGGTCATGCCCATTAGGTTGAACATGTATTTGTGTTGTGGAGATTAATTAATGAGAAGTTGAAGTTTGTTTGTTGTCATTTTGTTTTTATATTTCAGTCACACAATAATTCATTCAAAACAGTGACAATATTTGATGGACATTGATGAATTGATAATCAAAAGACAATAATCCATTCATAATTCCAAACTTGTCTAAACAGTGACATATAAAACTAAGTCATAATTAATTACAAGATCCAAAATAGCAACTAATGCATATAAGCAATACAAGTTCAATTGATCTCAAAAGACTTGTGACAAACACAAAATCAAAACAGCAAAACATCATCAACACATCATGATCCTATTACTCTGGCCTCCTAATGGTCAGTTTCTGTCTCATGACTTTGGTTGGTTGAGCTGATCTTGCAGCATTTGGCTGACTTGCTTGTCTTGCCTGTGGTTGAGCTAAATTTGTCTCAACTGGCTGAGTTGCTTGTCTTTCCACTAGTTGAGATGAAGTTGTAGCAGGTGGTTGAGTTGCAGGTCTTGCAACTGGCTGAGCTGATCTTGCAGTAGTGTTCTGAGTTGAAGCTCTTCCAACTGGTTGAGTAGCAACTGGTTGAGTAGTGGTTGCAGCTGCCTCAGTAGTGGTTGCAGCTGCCTCCGTAGTGGTTCCATCTGGTTGTGTCTCTGAAGGGGGTGGGGGCATCCTGCATGTGCTCCTGTTGTGTCCAGGCTGGTGACACCTTCTACATTTAGCAGGCAACCCTTTCCTGCTCACCCTAGTCTCACCCCTCCTCAACTCTCCAGCCTCTTTGTTCCTTGACTTTTTTGGCCTGCCTTGCATTTTCCTCATTGGAGGTGGCTACACAACAGTGAACTCAGTGATAGTCCACTGATTCTGCCCATTTGTTGGATATATCAGGGGTTGGTAACAAGCTTCATACCATTGCTTCCTATAGTAGTTTGGAATATAGTCCTCTGGATTGATGTTCATGAACTTCATGCTAGCTATGGCATGGGTGCAGGGTATGTCCTGTGAGCATCCACTTCCTGCAACTGCATTCTCTTGACTGCAAGTTCACTGAGAACTTATCTCCTAATTGGTTGATATGCCTCACTTCATACCAATGTTCTCCAGACCACCTTAACATAATACTTTAAAATCAATCCATAGTTTAATAGGAACAAAAATAAACATTATATAGGGCAGGTAAGTACCTAGTTAACCAGTAGTTAGTTGATGTAGATTCCAAGTCCATTCTTTTCTTGATCCTTGGTAGGATGCTGCCCTGAAAGGCAGCAATTTTTTTGTCTGTTTGCAGTCCACCTTTCCATCAAATATGTTCGTATTTCTTCTATCATGGTAACTATAGGCTTCTATCTAGTTCCAAGAATGACATTGTTAAATGCCTCAGACTTGTTATTCAGCAGTATGTCACACTTGGGACCTGGGTGAACCTTGATTTGCTCTAGTATCTTCGTGGAATTTGGATCAGATATCTGTATGCCTCCTCATTTACCTTTCTCATTTCCTGCATCTCTCTCTCCCATGCTTGTGGGTATGTTGACTTTGCAGCCCTCCACATAATTTGCTTCAACTTGAGTCCTGGATGTCTCTTCCTGAAGTTATTGTATAAGTGTCTGACACAGAATCTTTGATCCACCCCAGGCAGCAGTTCTTCAATGGCTGGCAGCAATCCCTTTCAAATTAAGTTCATTGATTAGTGATCAGGACCAAAAATAGAACTACTTAAACAGTTGAGGAACCAAAATAGAACTACTTAAAAAGTTAAGGGACAAGAATAGAACTTCAAAAAAATACCTTTTGCTGGTCAGAGATTATGGTGTATGTCAGGAATTGTCTCTGTCCTCCTAGGTCATTGATCAGCAATTCTAGAAACCATTGCCACGAGGCCCTGTTCTCTCCCTCAACCACAGCAAATGCTATGGGTAGCATTTGGTCATTAGGGTCTCTTCCCACTACAACCAAGATTTGCCCCCCATAAAACCCCTTCAAAAAACATCCATCTAAACCAATTGTGGGTCTACACTTAAAGAAGCTCTGCTTACATGCACTAAGACATACATAGAGCCTCTGAAATGTAGGTGATAAGCATCTTCCTGGAGTCTCCAAATCCTCTTCATCACCCTCAATAACATCCTCAGCAACACCCTCATCAACCACTTTAGCTGCATCACCCCCAGTAACCCCTTCAGCAACCACATTTGCTTTATTAACCTCAATAACATCCTCAGCAACACCCTCTATAACATTAGATTCATCAAATATCTCGGGCTGTGACACTGGATGCAAAACAAGTAGTTGTACCTTCCCAAAACATCTTGATATCTTCACCATTTCTAATGCACCATTGTCATCAGTCAACTCCTTCAACCCAACACCCAATTCTTTCCCTCCAATCTTGTACCACATAGAGTCCACAACAGGGTAACCCATTTCTTTTAGGATACCCAACACCTCAAAGTAGGACCACGTATCTTCAATACAACTCCATTCACTAGTTAACCCTTTATACTCCATCTTCTCCCATGTCAAAAATCGACCACCATGGTGCAACTCTACTATAAAAGTGTCACCCATCACGTGCCCGACACAAACCCTAACACAAACCTCCACAATACTACAAAAGACAGAAACATAACAAGAAACAGATTTAATAACACATTGAATGGCCAAATGGAAACACAACAACTTAGGAAAAGAACATAGGTTGTAATAAACTAAAGGTCTCTGACAAATAGATTATAGAAATGCCCTAACTCACCATAAACCCCAACCCCACACATGCATAGGACCAAACACGACATAGAGCCAACATAACATGTACCCACAAAGCATACAACCATCAAAGGAAGAAACCCCTGTTCCCCAAAAAAAACAAAAATACCCAATATAGAGATGAATCAACTAACAAACCATACAAGTAAACATACCTTGAATGGGAGAACACAGCGGAACCCTAAACGACAACGATAACCTATTCTCCTCTGGATTCGTAGCCGTACGCTTCTTCGCCTGAAACTTCAGTCTCTCAAGTTGTCTTATGTGTTGCTTAACGATGAAGATGACCCTTCAGTTTTGGCTGTTTTTTGTATTTTATTTTCACTTGGAAATTGAAACTTAATTTTGGACCCCAAACGACGTCGTCCATGTATGCAGGGTGGATGCTTGCCATGTCAGCACCCTCAAATACTAAGTTAACAGCCACATAAGCAAGCACTGACGGAGTCTGTAACAGATGTGACGACAGGGGTGTTTTTGCATCACATCAAACAGTTGAGGGACCAAAATAGAACTTTTTAAAGATGAGGGACCAAAACAGAACCTAAAAATAAGATGAGGGACCAAAAGTGTATTTTAGCCTGCATAATATGAGATATCCCTTTTATTGGAGGAGTAAGTCAATTTATTTTTTCAGAAACGTTGAACTTGCCTTGTCTCACATGACCCGGTTCGGATCACTATGTTTTTTGAAAAAAGAAATACTAAATTGAAGTATCAATAAACAATAATAAAAATATTTGCGCACAAAAGCTTTGAAAATTTCCAAAACGTGTTAACTGCTGCGGGGTCTGTGATTAATATTAGTTATGTTTTTCCTGTGATTTGCGTGTCTCACAGACTGCGGAGCGTGGATGTGAATCGGTGATGGCTACATGTGATGGCTAACTCCAATTTTATATGGCAACTCCAAAATAAAGTTTTTTAATTACCTTTTTTTTTTTTTTTTATCCTTTTAATTAGCAAATTAAAAGTTAAAACCAAATGAGAGATTCAAATTTTATATAAACGGGAATAGATATTATTATATATTATATAAAAATTAAAATAAATCTGTTATATATAGTAAAAAAAAATGGAAATGTTATATATATATAATAAATATGAATAAAATAATAATAATAATAGTAATTACAAAAGTCTTAAACTAAGAGTGTTTGGATAATATGACACGACTTTTTTTTAGCATAACCAATGATTTTGGGTTTAATCTGAGTTCTAGGAATCCAACAACGTTAAAACTCTAAAAAGAAAAACCTTTATTATCCTTATAATTCTATGTGACTTGAGGGATTAATTTTCACAATTGTAGTTGAAGAATATACCAAGAAACAAAGCCTCAAACCGGACAAAAGCTGTTGAAAAGGAATCAAAGAAAATAAAGAAAGAAAAATCATAAAAGAATGGGTAAGAAATATTAATCAAAGCAAGCTCAACCTGGGTCACAACTGTCCCTTTCACCCTCTTGTTTTTTATTTTAAGGTTCATTCTCTCACTCTTCCCCCACTCTCTCTCTTGGGTGCCTGCCTTAACTGAAAACGACAGCGAGCCACCTGGGGCCTACTTGTTTGTTTGTGTATATATCCGCTACCGTAATTCTGTAAAAGAAAAGAAAAATATATATTATATGTGGGATTCATACACCGACTCAAACACTTTTCATATTTTTATATAACCTTGTTATTTGTATAAATTACATTAAAAATTTCACATAAATATGAGTAGGAATTCGTTTACATCAATATAAATTATTTTTTATTTACATTTAATTCTAATCATTAATTTTATTTTTTTCCAATGATATAAATTATTAAAATTACAACTACTATTGGATAAAAATAAAATCAACAATTGAAATTTTATATAAGGAAAAATTAACTGTATATTAAGATCCAATATAAAGCTTTTTATACTCTCGCTTTAATTATAAAGATAATATTATGAGAATCAAACATTTAATAATTAATATTTAAGCTTATTCCTATCAACATTTAAATGTCTCAATCTAAACGGATGTGAAATCCGGATATAAAAAAACTCTTCTTGCTTTCTATATAAACTTTCTCTCTCCCCCCCACTCCCCCCTCTCTCTCTCTCTTTCATTTTCTGAGTTCTCTCTTACCTCATTTATCATATTCTTCTTTCTGCATTTGTCTGTGTTCTATGCCTTTCTGGGTCTCTCTTAATTAAACTTTAATCCCTCTCTTTCTCTCTTCTTCTCACTTCTCTTTGAGTGATCTGTGCATGCCAAACAACAATGGTTGATCTTCAAACCGTTTGCTGCATGTGCGGTGACGTTGGTTTCCCTGACAAGCTTTTCCGCTGCAACAAATGTCGTCATCGCTTCCAGCACTCGTATGATCCTAATTTCTTTCTCCTTCTCAACCATATATTATTATTATTATCATATAAAGTTATAATCATAGCATAACACATACACAGGCATATATATATATATATATATATATATGTTCACATACATGATACATACTCCTACTTGGATCTTTCTTTGTCAATATGGAATCATCTTTTAATTTGATCAATACAAGTATTTATCACATGCCAAGATATTTATGCTATCCTTTTTTTTTTTTTTCATACATATATAGCTTTATAGAACATAATATAAGATGGGTTTTTTATTTTTGTAATTTTAGGATGTTATTATTTTAGGGGTGAGGTGAATTAATTAAGCTTAAGGTTTAATTAATCTTTTCACTTTTCAGGTATTGTAGCAACTACTATGGGGAATTACCAGAGATAGAACTGTGCGATTGGTGCCAAAGTGAAGAGAAGAACATCAGACATATTGGCTCGAATTCGAAAAAACCGGTGACCGGAAACGAGGCCGGAACCACAAACCGTTCTGAATATTCCGGCGAGAAAATCAAGCAGCATGATCGTGAAGAGAGTGGTTCCGAAAAGGGGAAGAGTCCCACACCTTCGCCAAGAACCAGCACACGCAGGTACAAGCTTCTCAAGGATGTAATGTGTTAAAGAGAGGAAAAAGAAAACAAAGCATCATCTCAACCAAAAACCAAGAAGAGGAAAAACCAATATTATCATAGCTTATAATAGGTGACTTTTGTATCAAAAAGGTGTTTTGTGCTTTGTGTTAATAGCATGTAGTAGTACTATCTTTGCAAAGAGTGTGTGTTAATTTCTTTGAGTGTTCTACTTCTACTTCTCTTGTTTTGAGTGGCTTTTCAGCAAGTTGTGAATAAAACTATGTAACTTTAATTAATATCTACTAGCCTAATTTTCAAGCTTTTCTCTCCACTTCTTTTTCATTTGCCCAATTATAATTGTTTCTTCAGCTATATATTAAATACTTAGGTATAAAAGTTTATGCACAATAGGATCATAAAAAACAATCGAGCTGATTTTTCATCCCCCCTTTTGCTTTTAATTTCCGAGGGTAATGCATGGTATGGTACACATGAAGTAGGTTTCGTGCATGAGATTTGGTAAACTCATGAAGTGATTGAAAAATAATATTTTATTAGAGTCCAAATTCAAGACGCAAAGGTTAATTTAATTGATGACATATGAAGTTGTTAGAAACTACTGTATGGTTACTTTATTTAAGTAAGCTTCGTGGGAAATACTATGCAACCAAATTCAATTTCTATGTTCTTTCTTTTCATGGTTTGCTTCGTTGAGCCTCTTAAGGTGAATTGAATGCAATGAGTCACCTTTTGGGTGAAGAATTCTAGTACCAGAAGCCTGCTAACTTTTGCAGATTCATTGAAGGCCTTTAATTGCTAGGCCCTCTCTATTATTGTCCATGTCAAAGAATTAATGAAGGTTCTTGAATAAAAGTCGAGAGATTTCACCACGTAAGTTAGATTTCTTTTTCTTTTCTGCAATATCAATGAATGAGTTTAAAAGAGAATCGTGTCTACGCAAGAATTTTCTTAAGGGCATGTTTGGGAGTTTGGAAGGATAACCGAGGAGAAGACTTTGAGGAGGAGAGGAATGGTGAAAGGGAGGATACTTCCTACCTTGCAGAATGGTTTTTTTAATAAAAGAATTAAAACCCTTCAAAACCGTCTAATTTAGGAACTAAAAAAAAAAAACTAGATGATGGTTTCACAGGATTATCCTCCTTTCCTCGTCCCTTTTCCTTCTACTTTCTTCTCAAACCCTTTCTCTCTCTTTTCTTTTCAACTCCCAAACGGATCCTTGGATGTTTAATTTTCCTCGTTTATTAATTGTTTGATAGAGAAAGAAAAGCGTGTGGTAAAAGTGTTTATAGATTAGGAGAACTATAGTTTCCTTTTGTGGTGGTTGTTTCTAGGCCATACATTTATGTCGTGAAACTAGTTGATATTTTTCTTACAGGTTTGTACAGTGTTGACCCGTACTTCGTGTAATATCTCCAAAGTTCACAAGCTGACAAGGCTTCCTTCACCGTGTTAGTTCTGACCATTTATTAGAAACCAACCAATTTTTTTTTCTCATTGGGCTTTTGAAGACAATAAGTCCATCAAATCCATGTAACAAAAAAATTCCATGTTCCCATCCCTTCTCCTAAGTTAACCAAAGAATTATTCAATTACATAATCTCTCTCTCCATCCTTCTTTTACAAATCCTTGTCTGACATGTAAGCTTCATGTATAAGGAGACCTTCTGAAGTGACAACAAATAGATAAACTTTATGTGCTAGTGACATCTATACAAAGGAATATAGTCTTTTACATTTATATATATATATATATATATTATATATATATATATATATATATATTAGAATAAATGTATGGTGTATAAATGTGAGTGCAGTACCATCTAATGGATGTGTTTTAGGTTAATCCTACTGGGTGTACATCTTGTTGAAATTTTATCTCTATTAAATTTATTGTAAATGGATTAGAGTATTCTTTATATTGTGCTTAATATTATGACTTTTTTAAGAAAAAAATTTGATTGTATTTTAGTTTTTCGAATAACAATTGTGTACACTAATTCTTTTTTTTTTTTTTTTAGCTTGTATACTAAATCTTCTATATTGTCTAGTGAAATAGAAGGAAGATATTGCATTATTTTATTTACTTTTTTATAAGCAAAATAATGTTAATTGTTAGTTTGTTAGGTTGAGATTCGAACTTTACACCTTATAACTCCTAACACCTTTGTCTTATACCTCAAACCATCTGACCACCTTATGACTACCTTTTATTATTATTATTATTATTATTATTATTATTATTATTTGTTTACAACTCCCTTTCATTATTTTATTAACACCTGAAATACAAAAGTTCTATGCCATCCAACTCATATTTGGTAGAGTCTTTCACTATAGCGTAACATATGGTATTCGAGAGTAAGGAACCACGTTTACATATAGATAGAGTATCTCATGAAGTGTCATATAATTTGGAATGTGAAAAAAACATGTTCCTTTTCATCAGAGGAAGAAGGATTCGGAGATCATCCAAATCTGTCTCTTCTATCCATTTGACATTGCATTAGTTCCAGCTAAACTACTTTATATTTCTGTGTATTAGCAAATATCTCTCTTATATCATCATAATCATATACTAACAATATATATATATATATATATATATACCCATTTTTTAGAAGGTGTGTGTTAGCAAGCTACATACAACTTTAGGTATATTTTTCATTTTTTTTAGTTATAACTTGTTAACATACTCCTTAAAAAAATGGGTGGATGTACGTTAGCAAATCCTTATGACTTTGCTAGCTAACACACCCACCAATTTTTTAGACGATGTACGTTAACAAGTTACATATTCAAGTATATTTCCATTTTTTTTAGTTATAATTTGTTAACGTACACCTTCTAAAAAACGATTGGGTGTACGTTAGCAAAATCACATACACATATTCTTGTCTAACATTCATGTGACCCTAATTTGGTGATGAAGAAAACTCGGTAAAACAAACACATTATGAATATTCCAGTAGCGGTGTCCTTCATTTGTCCACACTTTTCTTTCTTTCTAATCCATCATCAAGATGAGTCACATGCTTGCTTGGCTTCCCTTCATTCCCCCACCTTTCCTTGTCCAATTTACAAGCAACTTTCCTAATGTAGGATCTACCACATAGTAACACATGCAATAATGCTCATTCCACATGCAAGTTCCGAGTCCATTCTCCTTCTTCTATGCAATCATTTAAATCAATACCAACCGCACATTTTGATTGCAAACTATTAAAGCTAGCTTTCTTCTACCCACGTACAATTGGATTTTATATTCGTTAGATTTTTTGAAGCATCAAAATACATGGCTTGGTTTTGTCAAAGCTAGTATTATATGTGAAGACAATGTTTTAAATTGCGGTTGCGGTCACAATTGCGATTATGTTGCGTTTATCGCAATTACGGGAAAATGTGGATGCAATTGCGATTTTGTTTCGGTTTCAGAGACCTCCAAAAACTAAATGTTGTGGCTTAGATCGCGATCGCGGACGTTTATTAAAATCTTGTGTGCAGCTAATGATACTTTCATTTTAAACTCCTAAGCAAAGTTAGCTAACTAGACCATGCATCCAGAGCACTAGCTTTTATTTAATTATCTTCAACTAAATTAGATCATTTTGAGTGTGTGTTTTATTTTGTATAAATTATCTTATTGCTGGATGTATGATAGCACATTGTGACCATTGATATGTACTGCTCTAAGATCATACGATCATTTTAGGCTCTTGCAAAGCGCTACGTACTCCTTTAACATACACACTTTTAGTGAACCACTTCAAACGATATATGATCTTATATATAAGTTGCATGACATACAAATCAATTCGTTCTTAACATGTATATCTTAAGATTATTAGTGAATAATATATATTTTAAAACTTATGAAATTATGTAAGATTAGTGCATCTCTCTCTCTCTCTCTCTCTCTCTCTCTCTCTCTCTCTCTCTCTCTCTCTCTCTCTCTGTGTGTGTGTGTGTGTGTGTGTGTGTGTGTGTTTGTGTGGGTGTGTGTGTGGGTGTGTTAGTGTGTGTGTGTAAAGCTCTGAGTTTGACTCGTGAGAAATTTCTTAGCTTTGCAACTTGCAAGTGCATATATGAGTATTGGGATTATTAGTTTCGTTCAGTTAGACGAGGTTAATCAATTAGTTGAATTGTAATACCTAAAAAATAAATAATCGAAGTATATCACGGTTTTAAGGTTTTTAGCTGGCAATTGAGATTAGTATAAATATCTGAGACTCCGGATTTATTTGGATCTTATAAGCTTAGGCTTAGGTAAATAACTTGTGTGGCACAATCGCATGCACTTAGGAAATAACGATTGACATTTAGTAACTATATAATATAATTATCGTGTTTATGTAAAATAGCCGTTACAAAATGTGTTATGATCTAAAGTTTTTTTTTTTTTTTTCTTGGTGAAAAGAGGTTAAGGAAATCTAATATTATGGAAGATCAAAATTTGCTAGGTGCAAACTCAATTTCGTTCGAGACACTCAAACTATAATATGATAAAATTGGTTAAGTAGAAAAACCGATATATTTTCCCCCGTAATATATATTCATCATCAATCATACTGTACTAATTTTTCATCGAGAGATCGATGAAATTATTTAGGAATTATAAGAATCTTAACTAGCTTTCCACTAGATGGGAAATAAAATAAAAGACTCCCCAATCCACATTATCTTTCTTCATTTGGGTATGGAAAATCTTTGATAATAAAAATCTCAATCAACTCGCTAAAGTAATCAGATTTTGCACCATAACGCTATTATATTTTATAAGAAATATTAAATTACAAAGTTTTCTAAGGAACATATTACGATTTTTGCATTTTAAATCACCAAAAAAGACACGTGGATGTCCTACATTTGTGACAAATGGATAGCATTATTATAGAAATGTCAACTCTTAGCACTTGTAGTCTTTGGTGTTTAGTCCATGGTGGAAGTTGATATGATGGGAGGAAACGACCACGAGGAACATATTTAACTAATATCTGTTCGTCAGTATTTCCTCAGATTTCTAAGAGATGTGGACAAAGCATGATTATCATACGGGAAAAAGTTGCTTGTTTTATATATTTAGATTTCGGATTAGTCTATCTAAAATGAATAAAAAATTTGAAATGTAAAAAATGTATTTATTATTGATTAGTTAAAGTGAGTTGAGATATTAATATACTTTAACTAATTAAAAACAAATGCATTGTTAATTACTTTCTTAAAGGTGCTTTACTCTTAGTTTATATACAATGGTGCTTCTCGATATTATCGTGGGAATGTTCGTAAGAGCATCTCCAATAGTGTAATTTATTGAAATTGCTCAACTTCTCTTTCTATGGATCCTATCATATCACCTCACCATTTTTCATTTTAAGCCCTCATTTTAATGGTGTAATTCTAAAAAGTTTATCAAATAGGTCCCACAAGTTACCCACATATTTATTCAAATTTATTGTTATTTTAATTTTCGAAAGAATGTTGTCAATGCGAGTCTCTATTTTTGTTTCTCCATTTTTTATTTGGGTTCTTATATAAGAATCAGTTATTTATAGAAACAACTTTTACAAACAACTAATGTTCACTTAAACTCACTCCACCAATAGTGCAAACTTAAAAAAATGGTTGTTTAGCTCGATACAACTCTTAAACAACTCCAATTGGAGATGCTCTAATAATTTTAGTATGGGCTTTGCTAAAGAATTTAATATAAAGGATTTTTAATTAAAGATCTATATTTAATATTTTAAAAATTATAATTTATAAATAATTATTTTTAGGGTCATGTTAAGGCACTGGTTAAGGATTCCTAAACCAGAAAATTTTTATTGGAAATATAACTATATCACTATTCAAGATTTTAAATACAATAATTTTCAATGTCTTTTTTCTACTCTTGATTCCTTAACATCAGTGCCTTAACTGCCTAAAAAAAAAAAAAACATCAGTGCCTTAATAGCATTCTCCTTATTCTTATTATTAATTCTTTAGTTAATGTTTTAGGATCTCGTTAACAAGTACCCTAGGGGCATTGGTTAATTAGGAAATTATAAAAAGAAAATTTGTATTGAAAAACTAAGTGTAATATTTTTCAATATATTAATACAATATTTTTTCATGCAAATTTTTTTATTTTGATTATTTAACTAATGTTAGGGCACTGATTAGCATTCTCCAATATTTTAATGGCGGTTTAGCATTTGGATTTTCGTATAACAATGACATTAAATTAAACATATTCGGTGGTCAATGTCTTGATTTTATCATTTCCAATTTTCCATGTATATTTGCATTTGCATGTCCCTGTATGCATTCTGCACCTACCCAAGGAAGTGAGAAGAAAGAGGGAAATATCAATCCAGAGTAAGGGGGTTAGCAAGACAAAGTCCAATGAAAGTGTTTTACTGTTTTTCAACACATTGAAGTTAGCATCGATTGTACTATTTTTATTTAGACCTAGTACATAATCCCTTCGGTCCAATATATAAGTTAAAAACTAGTTCCAAGATTTTTTGCCCAATATATAAGTAAATTTTGTTTTCCAATGACTCATTTAATAATATTATTCCCAAAATATCATTTATTTAATATAAATTTCAATGACTCACTTGATCAAAAAAATTCCAATGACTCACCGGAGGGAGTATGTGATAGGGATATTGAGTGAACCAATTATTGAAACCTCGAAAGATGTTATTGAGAAGTTGTTGATGCATTTGTTGAAAATTTAAAAATTGTAAATTTCAACCAAAAAAAATTTATCTTTTGAATTTTTAATTAATTACCAGTTCACATTTTTTGGAAAAGGTAAATTGAATTAAAGAGCACTAGAAATAATTAAAAAATCATATTACAAAGAAAAGAGACCGGAACAAGAGTCTTGTCAAGCTCTATTAAGTCTAACCGAGCAATAGCCAACACTACAAGAAATAAGGTATTTAGCAATCGACAGATTCAGTCCCTAACCAAAGGAATTCAGTCTCTTATAACATTAGTGAACGAATTAACAACTGAAATTATGTCGTTCCTAACCTTTTGGTAGCTAATAGATTTAGCGACCAAAATAATTGTCCGTCACAAATAGCGATGAAATACTTTAGCCGTTATTTTAAAATATTTTCATCGCATAATGTGGTACTAGATCATGTTTTTAGGGAGCAGTTTTGCGACGAGAAATAGCAACCAAAGTTGTGGTCTCTAATAACGACCAAATATACTTCAGTCACTAATGTGTTTGGAACCAACATCTGCGACGAAGTAAACTCAGTCGCTAATTTTTGTTTTTTTTAGAATTTCATTAATAAAACATTATTATTAATTAATATTAAATCAAATGAAATAGACTAGATTATGTAAAATCAAATAATTTTTATAAATAATAACAAAAATCCAATAATGTAATAAATTAAAAACCAATAATTGTA
This sequence comes from Echinosophora koreensis, assembly GCA_035048595.1. Taxonomy (NCBI): domain Eukaryota; kingdom Viridiplantae; phylum Streptophyta; class Magnoliopsida; order Fabales; family Fabaceae; genus Echinosophora; species Echinosophora koreensis. The sequence goes on along the minus strand of JAPCYP010000058.1, from coordinate 1,592,924 downwards.
ATACATTATTCAATGAAAAATGTAAAATGCATGTCAACGGGGAAGGAGTGGTAGAGGAGACCATTCGTTATTGGCCTCGTCCTCCTCATCGCACTCGCTAGCTTCAGGAACGACAGGGGCATCAACAACAACGGGGGCATCTGCATCGACATCATCTGTACAGACGGCATGGGAACTGTTGGGTTTGAAACATAGGTGCTCGTATAGCTCCTGCCTCTCCTTCTCCAGAACAGATAGTCGATCCTCCAAGTTGTGGATCCCACCTGTAACACCCCCCCTTGGGCGCTACATATTGAAAACTAAAAGTCTAAAAATAATTACGCTGGTTGCTTTCGGAAAATATAATTTTCTCTATTTCTTAACTTCCTCGAAATTAGTTTGTAGATTTTTTTTTTCTACCGATGCAAATTAACAAACCACCGAATACATATATATATGCATCAATACAGTTTTACATATGGATCTTTATATTACATATTACAATCCTTTATTTAAGTCCTAGTATAAGGAAAACACACAAACGAAACTTAAATAGTAATAGTACTACTTCCCAACAGTAACTCAAAACAGATCCTATAGCTGGTCGTACTATAAAATCATTGGGAAGCCCTCCCTAGAACTCCCCGCCCGCAGAAGTATCCAGGTCCATCCTCCACGCACATCCGTCATTACCCTCGTCAAAGTGCAGGGAACGTATTCCCGTGTACGATATCAGACTCATTTGGTTCATCTGTACTCGAATATATACATATAGAAGCATAGTAGAAACCCAACATGAAAAGAAATAAAGTAAGGGTGAGATACCATCATGGAGTTTCATCATGATAACTACATGTACGACACTCAAACAAACATCATATACACATACTATAATTATTTCCTATCAATGGGATTCATACCCGGTCATCCAATCGTCATTTTTCCAAAAATGCATGGCACTTCAATATCCATCCTATGAGTCTTGACCTTTATTCTCCAGAGATTTCTAACTTCCCTCCTTCGAGCAATGATTAGGCTGCGATACCCTTAACACAATTGTCTCATGAGATCGGCCTCTAAATTTAGGTCCGGCTCCAATTGTTCAGAGAATATCACGATGGAGCACCTAAAATAATATTGGAATAGTTCCCTATTGAGTACATTCGTGCCGGGTAGCCGAATTCCACGACCCGGGGTTGCAAGGCCCCAAGTATTCGCTGGATTTTCGAAGCCCGAATGTCCCTAAGACCCAAAGACCCTAGAATTTATCTTTGGTCCGTAACTAACCAATTTACCCAATTCACCCTTTGTGAAATTGTAGCTCGATACCCAAGGCACGTCTGCCCAAATTGGCATATTTGCCAGACTATGCATGTAAAATCCGTTGTTATTGTAATTGTTCTTTGTCGTTTGTTTTCCTCTAAAGTTCCCGATTACCTTTCCTTAGGTATTCCAATTTCCTTTCCCTTCCAAAATGCAATTTCCTTTTAGGAACACTAGCCCGACGTCTCGGCAATCTAGGTCCTTATCCTTTCCTTTATTTCCTCCAAGAATTTTCGTTCGGTGAAAAACGAATACCAAAACCAAAAACTCCGAAAAACTTATCCAAGCTTGACGGAAAACGTTCGCTGTTTTTAAATCCTTTTCCAAAAATCCTTTTATGAAATTCATTTTAAAACGTAACGAAAATCATTTTTCCTCAACTCTTGTATTTTGATTTCTACAAATCCATATTCCCTTTGTAAAGTTATTTGTCCATTTTTCTTTCTTAAAAGATCGTTTTTCTTTTTACTGCCGTTAGGCAAACAGAAAACCCTTATTTCTTGAAAATTTATTTATTATTAACCTTAAAACAATATTTAAAATACATTTCTTTAACATTAAGATTTGTTTCCATTTTCTTTCCGGTATTTTGAAAAAAGTGCGAAAGTGAAATTTTTTCACGGTTACGTACGCGCTGTCATTTATTAATGTATTCTTTCATTAAAACTCACTAAAACATTATTATTTTTACCTTAAAATTAAATCCGCTTATTTTCAAAAACATGTTGTTTCCCTTAAATCTTCTTAACGTTTTATCTTTAATTTCCAATGAGCACTGACCGATGTCAGGCTTCCAGCCAATCACAAAATCCACAGAAAATATCATACAACACAATTTATCACATGCTTTCACAATCAACAATAAATTCACACATCACAAATTATAGCATGCTTTCACAGATAAATCATGCATCACAGAATATTACGCAATAATTTCAAAACAAACACTACAACTACAATAATTATTACAGACACACCAAACAAATGATACACATAGCTATCGAAGCTCTTCAGGTAAACTCCCCTTACCTCTTGAAGATTCAAGTTTGATTCAATGAAGTCTCGGTTTTCAAATCCGGTCCGGTTTCCTCCACGAACTCCAAACAACAACTACTAACACAATCCTTCATTTAACATAACAATCAATTAACAAACAAACAACTTAATCAAACCTAAAATCTTACATGTTGGTTTCGGCCTAGGGCTGTTTTTAGGGTTGAAATCTCTAAAATTTCTAAACTCTTGGATTAGTGACTTATCATCACTTAAAACCCTAAAACAAAGGTTAACATACAAAGATTGAAATCAAATATTCCAACCCTAAAAAAAATGAATTTCGGCCATGAGTAAAACAATGGCTTAGAGACCTTGATTTTATTCAAACAACATAGATCCAATACCTATATAGCTTATAAGATTGAATCATGTAAAGAAAATGAACAAAATCCTTCCCCCCCCCCACAAAACCTAGGTTCGGCCTCTTAGGGTTCAAAGGGTTAGAGATTTTTTTTTGATGCAAGCTTCTAGATCTAGAATATAGGGATGATAATAGGATTATAGAAATTGGTTTCATATTTTTAGGATTTTTCTATGATTTTCTAGAGAATTTCAAACTTTCTAGATCTAGAAATTAGAAAGATGATAAAGACCTTAAATCAAGAAAGGAATTGAAGAACATGATGCTTAATGATGATGAGGAGCAAGGATTACCTCTTGGAATTGAGAAATGGGCAAGGAATCCAACACTTTCTTCACAAAATCAAGCTATGGTAACTTATGAAGTTTTAAGAGAAAATGGCAAATGTTGAAGAAGATGAAGACTCTAGAATTTTATAGAAGTGTGGAGTGCCTCCTTGATGGGCTTGGGCCATGATTGATTAGGTCTAAAGGCAAGGAATCTTGTTTCATAAGGACCAAAATGCAATATTGATTAAGGACCAATTTGCAAAACTTAAAAAGTTCAAGAACCAATTTGCAATTTCCTTATAGTTTGTCATTATGAGGGCCATGTGCATCATAAATGCATTCACATTGGTGAGTCACACATTGGTATTATCCTTTAGCAGCTCCCGGAAATCCCGTATTCAGCTCCGTTGCTTACCCGATAAAATATTACCCGGATAAAATATAATATTTCACTTTTTAGTGAAATATTTCAAAATAACCAAAATTGTAGGAAATTAAATAAAAACCTTAAGTGTTTCGTTCACGAGTCAAAATTAGGTTTTCTGAGCAGTATAATTATACTGTCACTGAAATTCACAGACCGGGTTTCGCCTGACTTTTCAACCTAAAATCGAATCAGAGCTCTCTAACGGTAAAGTAGAGTATGAATATGATCTTGGTTTATCCAAAATAATTTTCTAAGTCTTAAACAAAAATATAAACAGATAATTGTTTATCAATAAAGAAAACAGCAGAAATCGGGGTGTTACATTATTACCCCACTAAAAAAAAATTTCGTCCTGGAAATTACGTACCTGGAAAAAGATCAGGATACTGTAACTTCATTTTGTCCTCAGCTTCCCATGTTGCTTCTCCCGTTGTCTCGTTCCAAATAACCTTGACTAAGGAAATTTGTTTACCCCTGAGCTGCTTAATCCTCTTATCCTCGATTCGCACAGGTGAAGTCTCATAAGACAAGTTTTCTTTTAATTGTACTTCATCGGGTTCAATTATATGAGATGGATCAGGAATATACTTCCTCAATTGTGAGACATGAAAGACGCTATGAATATTTGAAAGAAAAGGTGGTAAAGCAATTTGATAGGCTACTGGACCAATACGACGAAGAATTTGGTAAGGTCCGATAAATTTTGGAGTGTGTTTTCTGGATTTTAAAACCCTACCTACCCCAGTCGTGGGTGACTCTAAAAAAATACATGTTCTCCTTCTTGGAATTCAAGGGGTCGTCTCCTCTGATCAGAGTAACTCTTCTGCCTGCTTTGTGCCGTTCTCATCTTTTCACGGATTTGTTTAACCTTTTCTGTTGTTTGTTGCACAAGTTCTGGTCCTAAAATCGTGCTTTCTCCATCTTGATACCAACACACAGGTGTTTGACATCTCCTTCCGTATAAGGCCTCATAGGGTGCCATTCCTATACTTGAGTGAAAACTATTGTTGTACGTAAACTCGATAAGCGGCAAAAGGTCATCCCAGCTTCCTCGATTCTCTAAAACACATGCCCTCAGCAAGTCTTCTAACGATTGAATCGTCCTCTCGGTTTGTCCATCAGTTTGGGGATGATAAGCTGAACTTAAGCGTAACTTAGTTCCCAGTGCTTGATGTAAACTTCCCCAAAACCGTGAAGTGAACTTCGGGTCTCTATCTGAAACAATACTCGAAGGTACTCCGTGAAGTCTAATCACTTCCTTGATATAAATTTCGGTCAACTTTTCCACAGTGTAGTTGATCTTAACAGGTAAAAAGTGTGCTGACTTTGTTAACCTGTCAACGATCACCCAAATTGAGTCAAATCCTTTGGAAGTTCGCGGTAAACTTACTACAAAATCCATTGATATGCTATCCCACTTCCATTCAGGTACATCCAACGATGTAAGCATTCCGCCTGGTCTTTGATGTTCTACCTTTGCTTTTTGACAAATCAGACAGGCTGCAACATACTCTGCGACTTGCTTTTTCATGCCTGGCCACCAAAACTTTTGTTTCAGATCTTGATACATCTTAGTTGATCCTGGATGAATACTCAACTTGCTCTTGTGTGATTCCTCCAGAATCATCTTTTTCATCTCAGGATTATCAGGTACACAGACTCGTCCATTGCACCTTAAGATGTTATCTGGTCTCAAGCTAAACTCAGTAGCTTTTCCTTGTTCCATTAACTTCTTTTTCTCTTGAAGATCGAGATCGGCGACTTGTTGTTCTCTGATCTCTTCCATTAATCCACTTGAAATCTTGATCATTCCTACACAGATTTTCTTTTGACTTACGTCCATGATTAAGTTGAGATCACGGAATTTCTCAATCAGCTCTAATTCTTTCACCATCATAGCTGAGATATGAATGGCCTTCCTGCTTAGTGCATCTGCTACGACGTTCGCCTTTCCTGGATGATACTGTAACGTGAAGTCATAATCTTTCAGGAACTCCATCCATCGTCTCTGTCTCATGTTGAGCTCCTTCTGATCAAACAGGTAATTCCAGCAGGTGGTGTCTCCATATCTTTAGTGCAAAAACCACAGCAGCTAATTCCAGATCATGCATCGGATAATTCCTCTCATGAGTCTTTAATTGTCGTGACGCGTAAGCTACGACTTTCCGATGTTGCATCAATACACAACCCAAACCTTGATATGAAGCATCACAATACACTTCGTAAGGTTCATTCGGTTCAGGAAGTATTAACACTGGCGAGGTTGTCAAACGTTCCTTGATCTTTTGAAAACTCTCCTCGCACTTGTCAGTCCATACGAAAGGTTGATCCTTCCTTGTCAGTTGAGTCAACGGTCCCACTATCTTGGAAAAACTTTCAATAAATCTCCTATAGTAACCGGCTAGACCCACAAAGCTGCGAATCTCCGTTACCGTTTTTGGTCTTTGCCAAGAAAGTACTGCTTCTACTTTTGCAGGATCGACAGCAATTCCTTCCTCAGTAATCACGTGCCCCAAGAATTTTACCTCTCCGAGCCAGAATTCACACTTAGATAGCTTTGCGTATAATACCTTCTCACGTAGGATTTGCAGGACTTGTCTCAAATGCTCTTCATGTTCCTCATCATTCTTAGAATAAATGAGAATGTCATCGATAAACACGACAACGAACTTATCTAGAAACGGACGAAAAATCCGGTTCATGTAGTCCATGAAGATAGCAGGTGCATTTGTTACTCCAAAAGGCATTACAAGATATTCGTAATGTCCGTAGCGAGTTCTGAACGCAGTTTTTGGTATATCCTCCGTCTTCACCCTTATCTGATGATATCCCGTTCTCAAATCGATTTTTGAGAACACAACGGCCCCTCTTAGTTGATCCATTAGATCATCTATACGCGGTAAAGGATATTTGTTCTTGATCGTCACTTTATTGAGTTGGCGAAAATCCACGCAGAGTCTCGACCCTCCATCCTTCTTTCTTACTAGCAGAACTGGTGCTCCCCACGGGGAAACACTTGGTCGGATAAACTGTTTCGACAAAAGATCCTCCAGTTGAGCTTTCAACTCAGCAAGTTCTGTCGGTGCCATCCGATATGGTGCGATTGAAATTGGGCCGGTTCCTGGAATCAAGTCGATGGAGAATTCGATATCTCTGACAGGTGGTAAACCCGGAACATCATTAGGAAACACATCCGGAAATTCTCTAACTACAGGCATCATACTCAAGTCGATTTCCCTCTCGACTTCCAAGTTAGATAGAAGCAAATATTCTTGAGCTCCTTCTTTCGAAGAATTTCTCATTTGGTGGTTAGATAAAAATCCAGAAATCTCAGGATCAGGAAAAACTAAGGTCTTATGGGAACAATCTAAAAGGATATGGTTGGAAGATAACCAATCCATGCCTAAAATTACATCTAATTGAATTAAAGGCAAACATATGAGATTAACAAGAAAATGTCTATCCTGAATAATGATAGGACAGTTCAGACATATAGAAGTCACAATAACAGGTTCAGCAGTTGGAGTTGAAACAATCAAATTATATGACATGTAAGAAACAGGTAATTCTAAATGTCTCACACAATCCATCGCAATAAAAGAGTGCGTTGCACCCGAATCAAAAAGTACCGTTAAGAGATTACCAGCTATGTCGCAACTACCTTGTATGAGATCTTCGGAATTTGAAGCCTCAGCACCACTCATGGTGTAAACCCTTGCCTTAGCTGTCGGTTTATTGGTCCTAGAATTGTTGGTGTTTGATGCCGGTTTCTGAGTTTGACAGTCTTTGGCCATGTGCCCTATCTTTCCGCATTTGAAGCACTGCACTCCTTGGAGTCGACAATTATCAGTAAAATGAGTTTCGCTTCCACACTTGAAACACTTTCGAAACTGGCCTTGGTTTTGGTTCCTTTGGCCTCCACTATTGTACGCAGAAGCGACTGGACGGTAATTTTGTTGATTCTGGTTCTGATTCTGATTATTCCCGGGTGGTCGGGAATAAGGCTTTCCCTGAGCTTGTTTCCCTCTCTGGTTTTGGTACTGATTCTGGTACTGATTCTTGGATCTAGATGGTCCTCCAACATTCCCTCTGTTATCTCTTCCCTTTTTCATCTGTTCCACCTTCCTGCATTTCTCGACCAGAGCTTGAAAATTCTTGATCTCCAGCGGCAGTACTGACTCCTTAATTTCAAACCTTAATCCTCCTTCAAACTTCTCACATTTCCATTCTTCGTCAGGTTGAGCTTGGAAGAAACGGAAATACTTGGCGAGCGATTCGAACTTCGCCGCGTATTCCCCAACAGTCATTTCTCTCTGCTGTAGACGCAGAAATTCTTGCTCTTTCTCAGTCCTAGCACTTTGAGGAAAGTACTTGTCCAGGAATGCGTTACGAAATGCATTCCAAGTAATCCCCTGATGATCCGCTTCCATCAATTGTCTGACGCCCCTCCACCAGTACTCAGCATCACCCACGAGCAGGAACGTAGCATACTGAACTTTGACTCCTTCTGGGCTATGAATCAGTTCGAAAATCTTCTCTAATTCTTGTATCCAAAGATCAGCCTTCTCGGGATCAGCATCCCCATGAAATTGTGACGGATTCTGACGCCGAAAAGCAGTCAATCCTTTTCCCTCCGCAGCTTGCTCAGCTCTGAGTTGTTCTTGTTGATTTTGGGCAGCCATAGTTGCCGTCTGTAACGCAATAGCAGCTGCAACATTTTCCATTGCCTGTGCTGCATAGTCCATCCCACCAGCTTCTTCAAGATTCTCTCCCAGATTACCACGACCGCCAACACGACCGCCTCTACGGCCTCTTCCACGGCCGCGTCCACGTCCATGTCCACGTCCAGCTTCTGGTTCAACAACTGGTTCCATAACTGACCTACAAGCCACAATCAGTTAAACCAAAACCAGAAACTGAAACGTAAACCACGCATTACTTCTAAGAAGTAATTAAAAAAATTCTAAGTCAAAGATCACACAACATAGACATAACAGACCTATTTCCCAAGGATTCCCGAAAGACTCGACCAGCTCTGATACCACTAATGTAACACCCCCCCTTGGGCGCTACATATTGAAAACTAAAAGTCTAAAAATAATTACGCTGGTTGCTTTCGGAAAATATAATTTTCTCTATTTCTTAACTTCCTCGAAATTAGTTGTAGATTTTTTTTTTTCTACCGATGCAAATTAACAAACCACCGAATACATATATATATGCATCAATACAGTTTTACATATGGATCTTTATATTACATATTACAATCCTTTATTTAAGTCCTAGTATAAGGAAAACACACAAACGAAACTTAAATAGTAATAGTACTACTTCCCAACAGTAACTCAAAACAGATCCTATAGCTGGTCGTACTATAAAATCATTGGGAAGTCCTCCCTAGAAACTCCCCGCCCGCAGAAGTATCCAGGTCCATCCTCCACGCACATCCGTCATTACCCTCGTCAAAGTGCAGGGAACGTATTCCCGTGTACGATATCAGACTCATTTGGTTCATCTGTACTCGAATATATACATATAGAAGCATAGTAGAAACCCAACATGAAAAGAAATAAAGTAAGGGTGAGATACCATCATGGAGTTTCATCATGATAACTACATGTACGACACTCAAACAAACATCATATACACATACTATAATTATTTCCTATCAATGGGATTCATACCCGGTCATCCAATCGTCATTTTTCCAAAAATGCATGGCACTTCAATATCCATCCTATGAGTCTTGACCTTTATTCTCCGGAGATTTCTAACTTCCCTCCTTCGAGCAATGATTAGGCTGCGATACCCTTAACACAATTGTCTCATGAGATCGGCCTCTAAATTTACGTCCGGCTCCAATTGTTCAGGGAATATCACGATGGAGCACCTAAAATAATATTGGAATAGTTCCCTATTGAGTACATTCGTGCCGGGTAGCCGAATTCCACGACCCGGGGTTGCAAGGCCCCAAGTATTCGCTGGATTTTCGAAGCCCGAATGTCCCTAAGACCCAAAGACCCTAGAATTTATCTTTGGTCCGTAACTAACCAATTTACCCAATTCACCCTTTGTGAAATTGTAGCTCGATACCCAAGGCACGTCTGCCCAAATTGGCATATTTGCCAGACTATGCATGTAAAATCCGTTGTTATTGTAATTGTTCTTTGTCGTTTGTTTTCCTCTAAAGTTCCCGATTACCTTTCCTTAGGTATTCCAATTTCCTTTCCCTTCCAAAATGCAATTTCCTTTTAGGAACACTAGCCCGACGTCTCGGCAATCTAGGTCCTTATCCTTTCCTTTATTTCCTCCAAGAATTTTCGTTCGGTGAAAAACGAATACCAAAACCAAAAACTCCGAAAAACTTATCCAAGCTTGACGGAAAACGTTCGCTGTTTTTAAATCCTTTTCCAAAAATCCTTTTATGAAATTCATTTTAAAACGTAACGAAAATCATTTTTCCTCAACTCTTGTATTTTGATTTCTACAAATCCATATTCCCTTTGTAAAGTTATTTGTCCATTTTTCTTTCTTAAAAGATCGTTTTTCTTTTTACTGCCGTTAGGCAAACAGAAAACCCTTATTTCTTGAAAATTTATTTATTATTAACCTTAAAACAATATTTAAAATACATTTCTTTAACATTAAGATTTGTTTCCATTTTCTTTCCGGTATTTTGAAAAAAGTGCGAAAGTGAAATTTTTTCACGGTTACGTACGCGCTGTCATTTATTAATGTATTCTTTCATTAAAACTCACTAAAACATTATTATTTTTACCTTAAAATTAAATCCGCTTATTTTCAAAAACATGTTGTTTCCCTTAAATCTTCTTAACGTTTTATCTTTAATTTCCAATGAGCACTGACCGATGTCAGGCTTCCAGCCAATCACAAAATCCACAGAAAATATCATACAACACAATTTATCACATGCTTTCACAATCAACAATAAATTCACACATCACAAATTATAGCATGCTTTCACAGATAAATCATGCATCACAGAATATTACGCAATAATTTCAAAACAAACACTACAACTACAATAATTATTACAGACACACCAAACAAATGATACACATAGCTATCGAAGCTCTTCAGGTAAACTCCCCTTACCTCTTGAAGATTCAAGTTTGATTCAATGAAGTCTCGGTTTTCAAATCCGGTCCGGTTTCCTCCACGAACTCCAAACAACAACTACTAACACAATCCTTCATTTAACATAACAATCAATTAACAAACAAACAACTTAATCAAACCTAAAATCTTACATGTTGGTTTCGGCCTAGGGCTGTTTTTAGGGTTGAAATCTCTAAAATTTCTAAACTCTTGGATTAGTGACTTATCATCACTTAAAACCCTAAAACAAAGGTTAACATACAAAGATTGAAATCAAATATTCCAACCCTAAAAAAAATGAATTTCGGCCATGAGTAAAACAATGGCTTAGAGACCTTGATTTTATTCAAACAACATAGATCCAATACCTATATAGCTTATAAGATTGAATCATGTAAAGAAAATGAACAAAATCCTTCCCCCCCCCACAAAACCTAGGTTCGGCCTCTTAGGGTTCAAAGGGTTAGAGATTTTTTTTGATGCAAGCTTCTAGATCTAGAATATAGGGATGATAATAGGATTATAGAAATTGGTTTCATATTTTTAGGATTTTTCTATGATTTTCTAGAGAATTTCAAACTTTCTAGATCTAGAAATTAGAAAGATGATAAAGACCTTAAATCAAGAAAGGAATTGAAGAACATGATGCTTAATGATGATGAGGAGCAAGGATTACCTCTTGGAATTGAGAAATGGGCAAGGAATCCAACACTTTCTTCACAAAATCAAGCTATGGTAACTTATGAAGTTTTAAGAGAAAATGGCAAAGGTTGAAGAAGATGAAGACTCTAGAATTTTATAGAAGTGTGGAGTGCCTCCTTGATGGGCTTGGGCCATGATTGATTAGGTCTAAAGGCAAGGAATCTTGTTTCATAAGGACCAAAATGCAATATTGATTAAGGACCAATTTGCAAAACTTAAAAAGTTCAAGGACCAATTTGCAATTTCCTTATAGTTTGTCATTATGAGGGCCATGTGCATCATAAATGCATTCACATTGGTGAGTCACACATTGGTATTATCCTTTAGCAGCTCCCGGAAATCCCGTATTCAGCTCCGTTGCTTACCCGATAAAATATTACCCGGATAAAATATAATATTTCACTTTTTAGTGAAATATTTCAAAACAACCAAAATTGTAGGAAATTAAATAAAAACCTTAAGTGTTTCGTTCACGAGTCAAAATTAGGTTTTCTGAGCAGTATAATTATACTGTCACTGAAATTCACAGACCGGGTTTCGCCTGACTTTTCAACCTAAAATCGAATCGGAGCTCTCTACGGTAAAGTAGAGTATGAATATGATCTTGGTTTATCCAAAATAATTTTCTAAGTCTTAAACAAAAATATAAACAGATAATTATTTATCAATAAAGAAAACAGCAGAAATCGGGGTGTTACACCACCATCCTTCTCGACAAGCTTAACTTTGAGGTCGGCGATGGCATCTCGGATGTCTGGTGAAGGGCCAGGGTCGGATTGAGTATGTGGCATTGACGAGACCACATACTCATCCTATTTGACCCAAGTTGTATACATGGCCCTTCTAGTTCTTTCCGCTAACCACCTCCAGGAAAAGGGTGTTGGCAAAGGCAGCAGAAGACTCATGCCCCTGACTAGAGGCCTCATCACAGGAGAGTACGCATTCATCCCGCGTTGTATTGAAAACATTAGCATGTTTAAATAGCGAAAATAACAAAATATAATTAAATATATTAAATTAAAAAACATAAACAAACTAACTTACAACTATCCAGCCCGTAATCTCAACCCACTAGCCAACCTTCGTCTTCTTGGTCCTCTCCATGACCTAAAATGCCATGGGGGCCTCTACTTCTCTATCATCTGCATATATAAAAGTAGCAGTTAACATTTTTAATCCAAAAAAAGTAGTGTAACTACGAATGAACAATAAATTCAAATATAATTTTACTTACCTGCCTATAATGATGAACCAGGATAGAGATGGACCCACCTGTGTAGAGAGGAGCTCCGGTATTTGCGGCCTAATTTTGCTTACTGATCATATTGGTCTTCTGGAAGTCCATATCTGTGGCCCAAAACAGATGAAGGGGCCTTCCAATACATCTGGGCGAAGCCATTCCCTCGTATCCTTGCCAATAGCGAATCTTATTCATAACATTTCTCACAATGTTAGACCTTTATCCGTGCCTAAATTGCCCCATACAGCATGGGTAACCAAGCCTCTCCGCAGTCATCCAATCCCAAAATATCATTTATTTAATACAAATTCCAATGACTCACTTGATCAAAAAAATTCCAATGACTCACCGGAGGGAGTATGTGATAGGGATATTGAGTGAACCAATTATTGAAACCTTGAAAGATGTTATTGAGAAGTTGTTGATTCATTTGTTGAAAATTTAAAAATTGTAAATTTCAGCAAAAAAAATTTCTCTTTTGAATTTTTAATTAATTACCAGTTCACATTTTTTGGAAAAGGTAAATTGAATTAAAGAGCACTAGAAATAATTAAAAAAATCATAATACAAAGAAAAGAGACCGGAACAAGAGCCTTGTCAAGCTCTATTAAGTCTAACCGAGCAATAGCCAACACTACAAGAAATAAGATATTTAGCAACCGACAGATTCAGTCCCTAACCAAAGGAATTCAGTCTCTTATAACATTAGTGAACGAATTAACAACTGAAATTATGTCGTTCCTAACCTTTTGGTAGCTAATAGATTTAGCGACCAAAATAATTGTCCGTCACAAATAGCGATGAAATACTTCAGCCACTATTTTTAAATATTTTCATCGCTTAATGTGGTACCAGATCATGTTTTAGGGAGCAGTTTTGCGAGGAAATAGCAACCAAAGTTGTGGTCTCTAATAACGACCAAATATACTTCAGTCACTAATGTGTTTGGAACCAACATCTGCGACGAAGTAAATTCAGTCGCTAATTTTTGTTTTTTTTAGAATTTCATTAATAAAACATTATTATTAATTAATATTAAATCAAATGAAATAGACTAGATTATGTAAAATCAAATAATTTTTATAAATAATAACAAAAATCCAATAATGTAATAAATTAAAAACCAATAATTGTAATACATTATTCAATGAAAAATGTAAAATGCATGTCAACGGGGAAGGAGTGGTAGAGGAGACCATTCTTTATTGGCCTCGTCCTCCTCATCGCACTCGCTAGTTATCGGCATCATGAACGACAGGGGCATCAACAACAGCGGGGGCCTCCGCATCGACATCATTTGTATGGACGGCACGGGAACTGTTGGGTTTGAAACATAGGTGCTCGTACAGCTCCTGCCTCTCCTTCTCCAGAACAGATAGTCGATCCTCCAAGTTGTGGATCCCACCATCCTTCTCCACAAGCTCAACTTTGAGGTTGGCGATGGCCTCTCGGATGTCTGGTGAAGGGTCAGGGTCGGATTGAGTATGTTGGCATTGACGAGACCACATACTCATCCTATTTGACCCAAGCTATATGCATGGCCCTTCTAATTCTTTCCGTCAGCCACCTCCAGGAAAAGGGTGTTGTTAAAGGCAGCAGATGACCCATGCCCCTGACTAGAGGCCTCATCACAGGAGAGTACGCATTCATCCCGCGTTGTATTGAAAACATTAGCATGTTTAAATAGCGAAAATAACAAAATATAATTAAATATATTAAATTAAAAAAACATAAACAAACTAACTTACAACTATCCAGCCCGTAATCTCAACCCACTGGCCAACCTTCGTCTTCTTGGTCCTCTCCATAACCTAAAATGCCATGGGGGCCTCTACTTCTCTATCATCTGCATATATAAAAGTAGCAGTTAACATTTTTAATCCAAAAAAAAGTAAAGTAACTACGAATGAACAATAAATTCAAATATAATTTTACTCACCTGCCTATTATGATGAACCAGGATGGAGATGGACCCACCCGTATAGAGAGGAGCTCCAACATTTGCGGCCTAATTTTGCTTACTAATCATACTCGTCTTCTGGAAGTCCATATCTGTGGCCCAAAATAGATGAAGGCCCTCTAATACATCTGGGCGAAGCCATTTCCCCATATCCTTGCCAATAGCGAATCTTATTCATAACATTTCTCACAATGTTAGACCGTTATCCTTGCCTTAAATTACCCCATAAAGCATGAGCAATCAATCCTCTCCGCAGTCATCCAGCCCGACAACACCCATGCGCCAGAAAGTCATTGATTGTCCACATTAAAGATGTAACATCTCTGGCTGCTCTATGGATTGACGACTATCCCCACAGACCAACACGGGTCTTTTCAGCGTGCTTTGTCCTCACTCACACACTTCCTGAGAAAACTTCCCAGGAGGTCACCCATCCCATAATTGCTCAAAGTCAAGCACGCTTAACTGTGGAGTTCTTAAGTGATGGGCTACCGAAAAGAAGATGCATCTTGTTAGTATAGGCAAATACCAATCAATTCCTTTAAGCCTTCCTCAACTGTATAGTCCCATACCTGCACAGTCTCAGGATCCCTCTCATTCGGGTGTGTAATCGGTTCATTCATGTGTCCCTCCGCCTAGAAGCCTGCCAGGAGTCGCTCCTTGTACGTGCCTTCTTGCACCGGCGACCATTCCCCGCCCTCGTCAGCACCCGGGTGTTACATGCCCACCAGCTTCCGCTTGGTTCGTCCCCGAACCACACCGTACTGGGAGAGGTGCCGCTCTGATACCATTTGTAACATCCCTGGCTGCTCTATGGATTGACGACCGTCCCCACAGACCAACACGGGTCTTTTCAGCGTGCTTTGTCTTCACTCACACACTTCCTGAGAAAACTTCCCAGGAGGTCACCCATCCCATAATTGCTCCAAGTCAAGCACGCTTAACTGTAGAGTTCCTAAGTGATGGGCTACAGAAAAGAAGATGCATCTTGTTAGTATAGGCAGTACCAATCAATTCATATAAGCCTTCCTCAACTGTATAGTCTCATACCTACACAGTCTCAGGATCCTTCTCATTCAGGTGTGCTATCGGTTCATTCATGTGTCCCTCCGCCTAGAAGCCTACCAGGAGCTGCTCCTTGATCATGCCTCTTGCACCGGCGACCACTCCCCGCCCTCGTCAGCCCCGGGTGTCACATGCCCACCAGCTTCCGCTTGGTTCGTCCCCGAACCACACCGTACTGGGAGAGGTGCCGCTCTGATAACATTTGTAACATCCGTGACTGCTTTATGGATTGACGACTGTCCCACAAACCAACACGGGTCTTTTCAGCGTGCTTTGTCCTCACTCATACGCTTCCTGAGAAAACTTCCCAGGAGGTCACCTATCCCAAAATTGCTCCAAGTCAAGCACGCTTAACTGTGGAGTTCTTAAGTAATGAGCTCCCGAAAAGAAGATGCATCTTATTGGCATAGGTAGTATCAATCAATTCATATAAGCCATCATCTACTGTATAGTCCCATACCTACACAGTCTCAGGATGCCTCTCATTTAGGTGTGCTATCGGTTCATTCATGTGTCCCTCCGCCTAGAAGCCTGCCAGGAGCCGCTCCTTGATCATGCCTCTTGCACCGGCGACCACTCCCCGCCCTCGTCAGCCCCGGGTGTCACATGCCCACCAGCTTCCGCTTGGTTCGTCCCCGAACCACACCGTACTGGGAGAGGTACCGCTCTGATACCATTTGTAACATCCGTGACTGCTTTATGGATTGACGACTGTCCCCACAAACCAACATGGGTCTTTTCAGCGTGCTTTGTCCTCACTCATACGCTTCCTGGGAAAACTTCCCAGGAGGTCGCCCATCCCAAAATTGCTCCAAGTCAAGCACGCTTAACTGTGGAGTTCTTAAGTGATGAGCTCCCGAAAAGAAGATGCATCTTATTGGCATAGGTAGTATCAATCAATTCCTTTAAGCCTTCCTCAACTGTATAGTCCCATACCTGCACAGTCTCAGGATCCCTCTCATTCGGGTGTGTAATCGGTTCATTCATGTGTCCCTCCGCCAAGAAGCCTGCCAGGAGTCGCTCCTTGTCCGTGCCTTCTTGCACCGGCGACCACTCCCCGCCCTCGTCAGCACCCGGGTGTTACATGCCCACCAGCTTCCGCTTGGTTCGTCCCCGAACCACACCGTACTGGGAGAGGTGCCGCTCTGATACCATTTGTAACATCCCTGGCTGCTCTATGGATTGACGACTGTCCCCACAGACCAACACGGGTCTTTTCAGCGTGCGTTGTCCTCACTCACACACTTCCTGAGAAAACTTCCAAGGAGGTCACCCATCCCATAACTGCTCCAAGTCAAGCACGCTTAACTGTAGAGTTCCTAAGTAATGGGCTACAGAAAAGAAGATGCATCTTGTTAGTATAGGCAGTACCAATCAATTCATATAAGCCTTCCTCAACTGTATAGTCTCATACCTACACAGTCTCAGGATCCCTCTCATTCATGTGTGCTATCGGTTCATTCATGTGTCCCTCCGCCTAGAAGCCTGCCAGGAGCTGCTCCTTGATCATGCCTCTTGCACCGGCGACCACTCCCCGCCCTCGTCAGCCTCGGGTGTCACATGCCCACCAGCTTCCGCTTGGTTCGTCCCCGAACCACACCGTACTGGGAGAGGTGCCGCTCTGATAACATTTGTAACATCCGTGACTGCTTTATGGATTGACGACTGTCCCCACAAACCAACACGGGTCTTTTCAGCGTGCTTTGTCCTCACTCATACGCTTCCTGAGAAAACTTCCCAGGAGGTCACCTATCCCAAAATTGCTCCAAGTCAAGCACGCTTAACTGTGGAGTTCTTAAGTGATGAGCTCCCGAAAAGAAGATGCATCTTATTGGCATAGGTAGTATCAATCAATTCATATAAGCCATCATCTACTGTATAGTCCCATACCTACACAGTCTCAGGATGCCTCTCATTTAGGTGTGCTATCGGTTCATTCATGTGTCCCTCCGCCTAGAAGCCTGCCAGGGGCCGCTCCTTGATCATGCCTCTTGCACCGGCGACCACTCCCCGCCCTCGTCAGCCCCGGGTGTCACATGCCCACCAGCTTCCGCTTGGTTCGTCCCCGAACCACACCGTACTGGGAGAGGTGCCGCTCTGATACCATTTGTAACATCCCTGGCTGCTCTATGGATTGACGACTGACCCCACAGACCAACACGGGTCTTTTCAGCATGCTTTGTCCTCACTCACACGCTTCTCGGGAAAACTTCCCAGGAGGTCACCCATCCTAGAATCGCTCCAAGTCAAGCACGCTTAACTGTGGAGTTCTTAAGTGATGGGCTCCCGAAAAGTCAAGCATGCTTTACCAAACTGTCTAACTTGGACAATTCAAGATTCAATACAATGAGTGGTACCTTCAAAAGGTACACATGCTCATTAATATTGAAACTCAAACGGGAAATTAAGGTTTTAATAAAAAAAAACTGTAACTCTATGAGACAATTCACTACATATGAAAAGAACTTTAGCGACCAAATTTAGTGACCACATTTAACTGGTCACTAAATATGAAAATTGGTTGCTAAATATGAAAATTCGGTCACTAAATCTGTCGATAAATGGTTTAGCGACCGATTTAGCGAGTGCCAAACGATTTAGAGACTAGGCAGTCTGCTACCATGTTTGGTGGTCACTAAATCGGTCGCTAAAAGGTTTAACTACCGAATTTCCATTTTATTGACCGAATTTGGTGGTCGCTAAAACATTATTTTTTATAATGATTTTACCCTTAGTACTTGAACTTCAAGATTTTGGTTCAAAGGACCGTCACCGTTAGGGGTGTTCAGATCCAAACCGGTAAAAAAAAAAAAAAAAAACCAACCACAAACCGAACCAAAATAACCAAAAACCGAATTTCATTGATTTTTTTGGACCTTTTTTTTTTTAAAACTAATTGATTCGGTTCGGTTTTTGGTTATATTATCTACAACCGAACCAAACCAAATCAAAGTTTTATATTAAACCTTATACTACATGCGTTTTATGTCACCCCCTTTGTATTTTGTACTTTTGCAATTCAAATTTTGTTCAAATTTTGAATATGTTCTGGAATTAAACACAGTTACAATGTATGAACCAAAGTAAATATAAGTACAGTTTAATATTTTGTTAATATAATACTTGTAATATATTTTTGATGTAATATAATATGTAATGATGTGTCAGAAAAAACCGAACATTCCAATCCAAACCGTATTTAATTGGACCAGATAAGTTTTTTTAACGAAGCAATCCAAACCGAACAGAACCGCATATTGTTTTATTCTTTGGATCGGATAAACTTTTGGTTCAAAACCGATCCACGAACACTCGTACACTACAAAAAAAAAAAAGACCAGTTTAGTGACCGAAGAAATCGATCGCTGATTAATGGAAATTTGATTGCTATCCGCGTTAGCGACTAAAGTAGCGACCGATACAACATGGTCCCCAAAAGCCTAGTCGCTAAGACATTAGTGACCAAATATTTTATATTAATTGCTAATAGCAACCGCATATGTCGGTCGCAAAAGATTAAAACCGTGGTGGCTAACTTGTTGGTCGCCTGTTCTTGATGACCAACTTAGCGACAAGATGTTTGTGGCAAGTTCGATCGCTATTGGTCATATATTTTGAACAAGGTTAGCGACTGAAAAACTGTTGGCTATTTCGGTAGCTAAAATATTTATTTTTTGTATTTTGTTTTTTATTTGCCAAATTTTTTTTATTTCGGTCGCTAAATTTGACTATATTAATTATTGTAAACATTATTTTATGAATATTATTACATTTATATTATAATATTATTATTTTATTGGATTTTTTATTAATAGCAACCAATAACAATAATCAATATTTCATTTAAATGAAATTATAACCCAAATAAAGAGAAACAAGTCACTATATTAATAAAATAAAAATACGTAACATAAATAAAAATCCATAACATAAAATTTAAAGGTGGAAATAGAAAATTACAAAGAAAATAAATAATGATGGAGGTGGCCGATGTACATGCTACTCGTAATGATCACCAAGAAGGGTTATGGGAGAACGTTACTACTTGACCACAGTGTAAGTTTAGTTTGAGTTATGTTTAAAGTCATATTATATGTTTACGTTGATATTTATAAGTTATGCTTACGTTGATTGATATTTATAAGTTATGTTTGATATTTATCCAGACATACTGACATTTTGTTTTTTTCTAAACAGGTATACATGGCTGATCCTGAGGATATCCCTCCTTCATGCAGCGGGTCGGAGACCCCGTCTTCGGGTAGAAAGGGTAGACGTGCCACACGAATGAGGAATTTGACTGCCAACCGTGGTTCAAATCAAAGGATAAGAATCGACTTTGATTGTAACCTCAATCCTATTGGGCCAATGACAGAGCAGTTTAATAGTTTTGTGGCGACCCTTGCTCGAAGCAGGCCTAGCATACTTATTGAGCGTTAGAAAGATGTACCTCAGGGCGTGAAGGATCAGATATGGGAGAGTATTCTGGTATCTATACTTTTACGTCCTGTGTTTGTATCTACTTTATTTTAATCTTATTAATATCATACAGTAATTCGTTGATTCTTTTGGTGTTAATGTAGCTCACCTTTGACCTGCCGGATACGACGGATATGAAGAAGCGTTGGATAAAGTATGCTGGTGAGTGTTGGAGGGGTTTTAAGGTGGACCTGGGCAGATACTATGTATTCAATCCTAGCTGTGAAAAGAACCCACTTGAGGTGTACCCGTTTCTTGACCAGGCGACTTGGGATCGCTTTGTTCAGAGCCGACATGATCCCAGCTTTCAGGTTAACTTATTTGAGTTGTCACTAAATTTATGTAATTTCATTAATTTTATTAATTTACTGATGTAATTTAATTGTCTTCTATTTATAACAAGAGAAGAGGAAAAAGGGGCAGGAAAACCAAAGTAAGAGTGTCTACCCCCATGTACTGTCTCGTGGGGGATATAAAAAGCTTGTTCAGACCATGGTGGAAGAGGAAAAGAAAGCATGTCAGGAAGCAGCATCTCAGGCAGATCCTAACGCTGAAAATCATCCAGAAGTTGTTGATCCACCTCCACCCCCACGCCATCGTAAATGGACGAGGGCCCGACAAAGAAAAACGGGACAATATACATCTGAGGAGGCCCGCCAAGTACCTGAGAAGATTGTAAGTGTAGTTTGAATTGTAATTGTGATTTTAACAATGTTACTGAATTGTAATGTGACCTAATATTTTATATGTTACAGGATGCCTTGGACGAGTAGGCCACTCAAGGAACCTTTGTTGCCAGAGGACGCGAGGATATCTTAGCTGCTGCCATCGGTAAACCAGACCACCCGGGCCGTGTCATTGGTGTTGGATGGGGCGTTGGCATTCGCCAATACCATGGTTCATCTTCACACCAACGCCACAGGGATGTTGCTGCAGATAGAGAACGGCTAAAACAGGAGATTGCAGATGAGCTTAGACAGGAGATGGCCCAGCAGTTTAACCAGCAGATGGCAATAATGGCTGCTATGTCCCAACAATTCACAAGTGTCCAACCCTCTGTCCATGTGAGCACTAAGGGCTCATGTGATCCTCCTCATCAGCCTGATGATGATGATGATGATGATGATGATGACGCCCCTGATAGGTGTGAGCTGAATGTTGATGATCATCATGATATTCTGCCTAAAAGGTCAGATCCAGGAAGACCAGAGAAGTCTGCTCCTACCAAGGTATTCATTTGATCATTCAATTAATTATGAATGAAATAACTTAACTGTGATTACTAATGTATATCTTTTTTGTTGTTTAGGGGAACGACAAAGGGGATCCTGGTGATGTTTTTAAACTTCTTGCTATACAGGTTGTCTCCATGGAGGTTGATGCAGCTTTGGTAAGGTTGGAACATGATGCCAGGCCAGGTGACGAACTGTATATCCCAAAGAAGGAACTTATGGAGATGGCGCTCGACCATGAAATGGCTAGTGCTTTCCACATCTCGTTATGGTGCACGTAAGTACATTTTATTTATAAGTTAAATGATTAAATTTTAAATACTATGATAATTAACATGTTTTATCAATCTGTTAGGTATCTGCATCGCATGTTAGCTAATCAGGGCAACCTCACCCTTTATGGGTTCATTGACCCCATGCTCATTCAGGGTGATGTTCTCCTAACATCAGAAGACCCGGTCGCCACCATACGTGATATAGTTGCCCGAGACCATCATCAATTCTACCTTGTGCCTTATCTCAATAAGTAAGTACCAGTTATTTAATTATAACTATATATGACTTAGTCACTAATTGTTCCGCAAATGCAGACAACATTGGCAGTTGTTGATCTTGTGCCCTCGGTTGAATGCCGTGGTCTTCTTCTGCTCGATGGGAAATAAGCCGGCGAATGAACTGAAGCACATCATGGAAACGTAAGCATTAAAATAATTTAGAATCAGTAATGAAGTTGTTTTAATTATTTGAAATCTATTAGATATACTTTAATTAATGTTTATTTTCTTGTGATAGGTCTATTGATGCAAGCCGCATGCTATGTGGTGAAAGGCGTCGGGCTATTAGATGGATTATTCCTAATGTAAGATATTTATTAGTTCAAACGCTTCAAGCGTAGTGGGTATAATTATTGATTTCTATTTAATTTCTCATATTCTAACTGGGTTTCATTTGTACGTAGTCTCATAGATAACGTGGATTATGGGAATGTGGATATTATGTGATGAAGTGGATGGTCGAAATTATCTCCTCCGGTATCACTGAAAGATGGCAGGAGGTAAATGCTAATTGGTAACAATTAGTTGTAACAATTATATATATTTTCGTTATATGTTTAATTTTAGTTTATTACTTAAAAGATATAATCTTATGTCCAATTAAACTTGCAGATATTCAACAATCCGACTCCACTCTCTGATGCCGACGTAAAAAACATAAGGATGCGTTGGGCAACTTTCTTTCTTGAAGTGTACCAACAATAGTTTGTATGTAGTTAGTATATAACAAGTAAAGTCCAAACCAGTGAAGTTGAAAGTTGATAACAAGTTTGCAATCAACCTAGCCAAGAATCCAGTTGCTCATGGTAGAAGCAAACATATTGAAACCAGGTTTCACTTTATAAGGGACCAAGTCAATAAAGGAAATTTGCTGATAGAATACTGCAATAATGAAGATCAGTTTGCAGACATCCTTATAAAGCCTTTAAAGGATGCAAGGTTTCAAACCTTGAGGAGTAAGATTTGGATGGTGTCTTTAGCTACACTGAATTATGTGTATTGTGAATAATTTAGTTAGCTGTTAGTTTTCATGGTTAGGTTAGTTAAGTAGTTAGTTGTTAGTTATAGTTAATAACTAACTGTAGTTGATCCTTTTGTATAGTTGTTGTAATTGCCTATATAAGGCTAGTTCATGATATTGAATAATATACAGCGAAAAGCAATTCATTCATACTTCTGATTCTATTTTCTCTTCTCTCCATTCTTTCCCATATTCGAGTGTGTGTGAGTAAAGTACAACAAGAGTGAGCTAGATCCAACAATTGCATCTCTCGGTTTCCGTTCCAGTTCTCATGAATATTCTATTTTGTTTCTAAGGTCTACTTCTCATGGTTGCATTGTACTTTCTTTATATGTTGATAACATGAGTGCTATTCAAGTCACTCACAACTTAATCTTCCATGAATGCACCAAACATATTGAGATTAATTGTCATTTCACACGCCATCACGTTCAACATGGCACCATCACTTTACCTTTTGTCTCTTCCTCCTTGCAGATTGCTGATTTGTTTGCAAAGTTGCATTCCACTCAACATTTTTGTTTCTGAACTAGCTAACTCTTGATGCATCGTGAGTTTGAGGGGATGTTAAGATGTATAATTTATTTATTTTGGCTTATTAAGGGCTGTTTAATAATTTTGGTTTCAATGTAAGGGGGAATTGCTTCAGCTTGGACGTGCTTCTACTCTCAATTACGTATTTCCATTTATTTAAATTCTTTAATTACTGCAATTTTATTGCTTTTGTCGTGCCATCCAGTTTATGACTTCTTTAATTACTATTTTTTATTGCTTATGCAAGTGATTTTTCTTTGATTTCTTTACCTTTCGATTGCTTGAACATTTCTGAATTTTCATCTTAGATCGAGTAAGATATTCCCTTAGATCAATAAATTCAAATCAAAATTTTGTTTTAGATAAATTTTCACCATCAATACAGGAACAACTTCAATACCCGTAATGGGATTAATCATATACCCAAAAAATGTGAAGGGTATATAGGTAGGGAGAAAGAAGTACAAGTAACATCCATCGGTTTCAAAGAAAAATTATCAACTCTATTCATTTCTCCACAACTTGACCGACATTCCAAATGTCTGTTTGGTTTGCCAAATCCATTAGCGGATAGCGGATAATTTATAGCGAATGAAAAAGTAACCACATTTGATAAGCATTTTTAAAATTAGCATATAATATTTTTTCACTAACATATAGTGTTTTTGTCAAACGCTACTTGAAGCAGCGTTTAAGCTTATAACGTATAGCTTATCATTTTTTCTTTCATTTTATCCCTACTAATTTAATTAAATTCTTCACTTATCCTTAGCTAATAAAATAAAATATTAATCATTTAATATAGTATATAAATAAGAATTAATTTCACTATTTAGATTTATATTTAAGATAAAAAATAAAAAATATATTTTTATCTATAAAAAAATAAAAAATGTATAAAAATTATTTCAGTATATAATCTTATTTTTAGTATTCCATTTTATTTATTAAAAATAATTAAAACTAAATTATTATTAAAATTAAAAATAATATTTTAGTTTTACTATTAGTCAAACCACTAGTTTTATCAAACACTTCAAATCTAACCCACTAACTAATACACTTTTCATTATCAATTAGTTTATCAATTATCAACTAGCTTATATCCACTGTTCGCTAGTTTTACAGATCCCAAAGTCACAACACTTCGTCCTTGACAATTAGCAAAGGAACCAGTGGCGCTGTAACAGTCACAGTCAGATGCTGAGTCAGGCGACAATTTATTTTTGGTATAATCATCTGGGCTGACTTTACATACAAGCAAGGGTTTTGAAATCTATTACCTATCTAATGTAAAAAAAAAAACAAAAGAAAATGATTTTTGAACATAAAAAATGGACATAAATATGATGTTTCTTTGTTTTTATTATGTATTTTTGAAATGCATGTATATAAAAAAAATAAAAAATAAGTAAAAAATATAAAGAAATATATATCGTATCAAAATTTTGTATTCAAATAACATAGATGAAAAAGAAAATTAGTCTCCACATTTATTTAACAGCCCACATGGTGCGGAAGATGACTCATTATAGAAAAGGACTTTGGATTTGATCCTTTATCTTAGTCTTTGGTTTTAACTTGATACTTTATCTTATTTTTTGATTTCAATGTGCAGTGCCTCCAACACATACTATTATGTGGATGACATGTCGATTCAGCTATCCAGATCATCGCTTAATTATCACATACCACACGCTAATATTAACGACATTACTCATTAGTAACATAATTGACAGAAATGAATGTTTTGTATAAGGTTTGATAGATAAAGGACTAAAATAGATCTTTTTAAATATAAATAACCAAAATGAATTTTGAAAATAAGAAGAAGGATCAAAAGTATATTTTAGTCCTATTTTATGCTAACTATTTTTTATTTTCTTTTATGTATTAAATGTGAGCTATGAAATAATTGAAATGAATTCAAATGATATGTACTGCTAGTGTAAAGATTTTTACATTATCAACCAATAAAAAATTGAAACACTATTAAAAATATTTGACTCTAATACTAACTATCTTTAAAGTCACATATAACATGATTATTTATTTATTTTTTGTATTCATAACATGACTTTTTTATTGATTAACAATGTAAAAAAATTTGTGCATATATACTTATTAAACTCTTTCCAAATTTATAACTATTAATTGGATAAATAATCTTAAATATAAAAATCACTTCGTGCAATTTTCGATTTTATAGAATTCTAACTTCCTAATTACATATTAAATGAGTTTTGAAACTGGGATGACTAGGAATGGCAACGGGCACGGGCGGGCACGGATAGCATCCTACCCGCGCCCGCCCGCGATGGGCAAATCCGAGCCCGTCCCCGCCCGCCACCCCGCGGGTATTTGGCGGGCGGGTATTTGACGGGTTTCACGGGTATCTGCGGGTTTCGCGGGTACCCATGGGTACTATCAGCAATTATGTTTTTTTTGGAAAAATACATTAATTCCTTAAAAAATTATAAAAAAAATTACAAAAATTGCAAAATGTCAAATAAAATAAAGATTAACATACTCAAGATACATCAATATCCAACAAACTATAAAAATCAAACCACACTCAAATAATAAACGAGAATCATCAACCCATATTACAATTTAACCAAAACAAGTTACAAAAAAATACAAGCACACAACCATCACGACATCATCACCCTCGTCCCTCTATTACAATTAACCATAAATCAGTTACAAAAACCATCACGTTACATTCTGTTAGAGACTGAAAGTATAGGTTCTTGGAGTCTCCATGTCTTTTGTTACATGGTGGGAAAATATATTAGCCTTTAGAACTATTAGGAATGGAAGTCTGGTTTTGATGGATATTCAAGACCTTGTAGAGCTGGCATCCTTCGTATATCTTCTTCTGAATAAGAAGGGATGAACCAGTATCTCTTGTCCATCCCAAAAACCTGATACCAAAGCAACATAAATCATAATGTAACTTCAAAATCCTATATTATTGAATAATAATGATCATAACAGAATGAGGGAACCCTAGCTACATGTTAATCCAGAGAATAAAAAAGAAAAACACCACAAGATCTACAAACACATTTACTTGTAGAATATAACACAATTGATATAAGATTAACATTAAAAACTCAAATCCTAAGGATGTATGTAAGATAGAATAAATCCTAACACAAGCATCTGCATCTAAAATGCAACCATTACTGCATAACTAGTCCTACTTCCTAGCACAGATCTAACTCTTTTGCTAATATAAGAACATGGTAGTGAATATTTGTATTAATTTTTTAAAAAACAAACTCTAATCACATGAAGTTTTAAGTCAATGTTTAAAGAATTGTACTCCAAAAGAAGTTGGCCTAAGAATCTAGGTGAAATTTGTTTACAACATTACATGTGGGCTGGATTATAACTCATTCACTAGAAAAAGCATGGGTGACAAACGAATTATGAAACTAGTTCATACCAAATGGAGATGCCACTGTCTTTCAATAAACCAAGTTCAATAGCCATCAACAAACATAACAACAAACCATCATAGTGCTTTATTCTTATAACTAGAACTAAAAATAAGATAATAGATGATGAAAATGATGGAACCTTTCGGTACAGCCAACGCGGTGATTCAGGGAGCATAATCATCAGTATGATTTGTATCAAAGCTGGTGCTGCTGCCACTCCTAACATCCATCTCCATGTTCCTGGTGCCTGAACAAATTATCATCAAACAACTAAGTGTAATCATCCCAAAGAATATGAAAGAACCATTTGTACATATGTTAGTCAAAATAAACTAATAAACTAAGCAAGATAAATGGTCATTAACATAACTCATAATTATATCACAATGTTAACTAAGATAGTAAAAGAAAATATGTTGAACATGTGAAGTATAGTTTAATTATCACCTTTGTGAAGGCCAAGTTGATGACATATGCGAGAAATTGTCCTCCAGTTATAAGAAATCCATTGAGACTAACTAAAGCACCTCGAACTCTGGTTGGAGAAGCTTCTGAGATGTATAAGGGAGATGCCATTGAGGCCATTCCAACACCAAGGCCAACGAAAACTCTACCAACAATGAGAATAGATGGACTGGTAGCAGCAGCCATGACAACAGACCCAAAATTTACAAATACAGTGACCCGTCAAACTTCACAACCAAATGGAAAATGTCAAGAAGCATTTTATCAAGCAAGTTATGTACATTTTAGAAACTGAAATAAGAACATATTTGATTTAGGGATCTCTAACCAGATAACAAGAAAAAGTAGGAAGAGAGGGAGAAAATAAAACACAATCTGAACTTCTCATAAATCCAAAGATTTAGGGAGAAAATAAACAAAGAAGAATTTGGGATTTTCAAGTTTGGAGAACACATAAGATTTCAGAAACAGAACTTACACAGGGAGCGGTTGTTGGTGACGGCGCGACGACGACAGGGACCGCCGGAGATGGAGCTCGCGGTACTGGGTTGGGTTGCGCCGACGACAGGAACTTGCGTGCGGTCGGAACGGAGGACCACTGCAGAACGGCGAGAATCGCAGAGCAGTGAAGCAAAACGGTGACGCTTCAAACCGGAAAGGGTTGATGGGAGGTGATGGTGAGAACCACTGGAGGACGCGGGCTTAGGAGGAGAAATGGCGGTCTCTGACTGGTAGTCTTGATGCAGAGGGGCGGCGCAAGTCGCAACAGTGGTGAGAGTGAGAAATGAGTGAGTGTCTGATTGAGTGATATATATACCTAGGGTTTATTTTAGGGTATTTAGGTAATATCCCTGCGGGTGCGGGTATCCGCGGGCACGGGTAGCATCATACCCGCACCCGCCCGTTTAGTAACGGGTAATTAAAAAAATCTGCCAAAGCCACCCGCGGGTACCCATTTAGCTACCCGCCCGGTACCCGTTGCGGATTTTACCCGCGGGTACCCGCGGATGCGGGTAAAATTGCCATCCCTAGGGATGACTAAATGCAGCTACATGATAAAACATCTTGTAGTTGTTACCCAATTTGTGTTTTTCTTAAATCTTTAATAAATATTTTACTTGGACAAAATGAATTTTATCTAAGGCTAAAATGCACTTTTAATCCCTCAAGTTTTTTATTTTGCCGAAATTGGTCCCTCAACTTTTTTTTTGGCGAATTTAGTCCTCATAGTTTTTCAATCTTGCAAAATTCATCCCTCCATCAAGTTTCCATCAGAAAATTAACAGAACTCGCGTACGTAGCAAACATTTTGCCAGGTGGCATGCCCAGTTATACCAAAAAATATTAAAAATAAAAATAAATATTTAAAATATGTTAATAATAATTTATTTTAATATTTCATATATTATTAAAACTTCTCATCTTCCTCCTTGCAATTTACCGGATCTCTGGATCGAGAAATTGAAACCGGAGTATTTCCAATCTTCCATAACACCTCCTCCCTCAGCATCCCCTCCGTCACACTGCCTTCCTTCAACCCAATTCCAAACCGTAACCATACTCCCAACTTTAGCCCCAACCCGATTCCCATTCCACCCAAATTGGACTTCATCTCCATGAATAGGGCTGTTGAGAAAACTTTAAGACCGTGAGTCCCTTGCTCGAGTGCAAGAACACGAATTTCTATAGCCTCCTCGTCTCAGCCACATAATGCAGGAGAAGTGCCAGAGGATCTGCAGCAACAGAAGGACGGTGTTGGGATCAGAGGATTTGCAGCACCAGAAGGCCGGAGTGCAGCTATCAGGGGATGAGAAACGTCCTTAACAGTCAAGTTTATTCCTCCTAGCAGCAGATGATTTGGTGTTGGGAAAGGAGTGGCTGTTCAAGGACTAGCCTTTCAATGACCATTTTGAAATTTTTAATAAGAGTGAATCCTACTTTTGTGTTTTGTTTTCCAGGTTTCGTTGGATTTCAATCTGGGCTTAGGGGAGAGAACGACATGCCTCTGATTTTTCAAAAAAAAAAAGGGTTTAATTTGGTACAATTAGAATGCATTTGATACTATATTTAATGGTGAACTAATATTCCAACAATTAGTTAGTTGACTTTCAAAACCCTTTCACATTCTTGTTTTTTCAGTTTCTCAATCAAGTCCAGTGAATTGCAAGGAAGAAGATGATGTCACATGACCTGAACGTGGCAATCTTTTAATAAAATATATTAAATATCAAAATAAATTATTATTAATATATTTTAATTTTTTATATTTTTGGTACAGCTAGGCAGTTTGCCACGTAGGCGAGTTCTGTTAATTTTCTAATGAAACTTGACAAAGGGACGAATTTTGTAAGATTGAAAAACTACGAGGACTAAATTCGTCCAAAAAAAGTCGAGGGGACCAATTTCGCCAAAGTGAAAAATTTGAGGGACTAAAAATGCATTTTAGCCTTTATCTAAATATGGAATGTAACTTGGACAATGACATGACATAAGTGATAAATACGATGTCCAACTTAGATTGAATCAATAATATTTCGTCCAATTTAACGGATCACTAATGAAATTTCTACTTTATGGACCCAATTGAAAATTTTATATAAGTTCAGAGACCCGATTAGAATCTTTTTTAGTTTAGGGACTTACTTGAAAATTCTCAAAGAGTTCGAGGATCAACTGAATAATTAAACCTTAGCACACCATTTAACCTATATTATAATGTACTGGTATTTAAGTTTAATTTCAATATTGTTTCACAAAAAAAAGTTTAATTTCAATATTCTGTATGTATCATTTAACCTAATATAAAAATTATATTTATTGAATATAAAATAATGACCTCAAAATTTAACTTTTATTTCAATATTTAACACAATGTTAAATTAAAATAACATAATATATATGTAACCTATTTTAAAACCTATTCATTGAAATAAAATTTAATGACTTGAAAATTCAAAAATTTGTAATTATAATAAATTGAATTTATAGCTTATATAACCTATTTTTTTATATAGTGTTATATAACCTATTTTAAAAATATATTTATATTTAAATAAAAAAAAATAATTAAGTAAAAAATTGTTTCAATATTTGCACTTGTATTACTTTAATATTAGGTATCATTTAAACTGTTTTAAAATATTTTACTAAATAAAAGAAATTTTTTTTTGATAGAACTAAATAAAAAAATTAGAACTTATAATTTAATTACTATTGTATAGGCTTCCCTTCTTCTTCTTCTTTCGATTGGGTCCCAATTTTTTTCCAGCTAAGTAAATTCAATCATTCTATTTGTCATCAATGAATGGACGGCAAACTTTTGCAGATATAAAAAAAGAATAAATAATTATGAAAAGAAAAATAATTGGAAGCAAAATATTGATTTGGGTTGCCCTAATTTGATTCTGCTGCTTCGTTTTCTCCTTCTTCTGCTGCTTCTGTGGGTTTTGGATTTTTAGGGTTCGAAAGGGAAAAGTTTTGCAAGGGGGTAGATGGTGACGTCATCTAGGGAGCATGCTGCTGTTTGGTTCGAGATGGTGCTTCGCGTTTTAGAACCATAGAGTGGCGTTTTGCAGGTGCTGGGCAGAGGGCTAGTTTTTTATGGTTTGAGGAGACGGGTTCAAGGTGATGAAAGTTGGGTTTTTCATGGAGAAGGGTTTTTCATGGAGTTCATTGTAAAAGTGAAAATATATCGCAATGGACGTTTAACAAGGAAATGGAACGACATTCCAAAACCCAAATATGTAGAGGATATGAAAATTGGAAGTTTGGGAGTTAGGGTGTGTTTGGGATGATGGGGTGTGATGGTTAGTAATGGAGTGGAATGATACAAATATCTTGACCCATTGTTTGGGAGATTTTTAAACAATCGAGTAGAATGATTGGGGATGGGAAGCCAAATCACTCCAAACCATCCAAAGCTCTATTTTTCATACCCTCCAATTTGAGGGTTTGGGAGGGAACATTAAAACTCTCAAACCCCACTCCACTCTAAACAACTCCATTACCAATCATTCCACACAATCCCACTAGTGCAGGAAGCACTTTTAACGTCTAGGCATTTTCACTCTCTTGGCATCCGTTAAAAGCTTTTTTCAATTTATGATATGGGTGATCACGTCTAAGAAATCTCTGATGCCCAAGGTAAACCGTCTCTCTTCCATGATGCAATTGAGTGAAGCACATGCCTTCTTCACATATAGGGTATTCTTTATACCCCTTAACACTGTACACGGACAAGTTTCCGTATGCTGGAAAGTTATTGATGGTGCAAAATAACAAGGCATGCATCTTGAAAGTCTCGTGAGAATACTCATGAACTATATCAACACCTTCCACTCACAGCTTTTTCAAGTCTTCAATCAAAGGGCTTATATTAGATAAATATCTAAGTCATTTCCTGGTTGTTTTGGGCCCGAAATCATCATAGATAACATCGTGTATTTGCGCTTCATGCACAACCAAGGAGGTAGGTTGTAAATTATCAGGAGGACATGCGATGAACTATGAATACTACTTAAGTTACCATATGGATTCATTCCATCCGTAGCAAGTCCAAGCCTAAGGTTTCTTGGCTCATTGGCGAAATCTGGAAACAAAGCATCAATTTTCTTCCATTGCACAGAATCAACTGGATGGCGAACCTGTCCATCACGTTTCCTCTCATGATCATGTCATCTAAGGTTCTTTGCGACTTGTACATTAATGAACAATCGCTTGAACCTTGGAATTATTGGAAGATACCACAAGAGCGTCGCAGGAGGACCCCTTTTTTCACATCACAACTAGAATCATCACAATCATCACCATTATCACCATCCTTCACTTTGTAGTGTGATAACCCACACTTGGGGCAGTCCTGCATCTTTTCATAATCACCCGTGTACAATATGCAATCATTGAGGCATGTGTGTATGTTCTTATACTCCATACCCATTAGACACAATACCTTCTTTGCCTCATAGTTTCGGTCAGGTAATGTTTTGCCCTCTGGAAGCAAGTATTTCAACAATTCAAGCAATTCAATGAAGCTTTTATTGCTCCAAGCATTTCTCACCTTCACACTGACCAATTTTAACACCGCCGACAACCGTGTATGAGTAGTGGACCCTGGATACAAAGGCTTATCCGCATCACTGCACAATGTTTCATACACATGTGCTCACTGAAAAGATTCTTGTCCAATATCATGGATCATGTCCTTTACTCGATCATCCTCCATATCTATGTCAGCTTCCTCACTTTGGGACACACTTGGTTTGTTATTTAACAACACATTACCATGCCATATCCATCTTGTATAATTAAAGCAAACCCCAAAACAAATAAGATGAGTACGTATATCCTTGACCACACATTTCCTTGTATTCAAACATTTGACACAAGGACAACAAAACATTCCATTACTATTAGGAACATTTCCTTGAGAAAATTCTATAAACTCTTCCACTCCCTTTGGATACTCATCACTTGTGCGTTTACAAATTAACCATCCAACTACGATCCATAACTAGATAGGTTATGTATATATAAACATAGATGTCCAATATAAGCACAATAGGGGAGATTGGAAAAGCACTAGTATTTGAAAACCTAACATCTCATGAAATTAAGATGAGGATAGGATGCACCCTTAACCCTAGTTTGTGCCATTCCCTATTTACACCAAGCCACATTGACAACCAATACCACAAAACTTAGCTCACCCAGTTACTATCTTTTTCTCTCTGAACCCACTGAACCCAACCCGACTCATGGCCACCCTTATTAATAAGCAACAAAGAAAGTATAAAGAGAGATATTCTGTCAAACCAAAATACCAAACTGTAGTGTAACACCCCGATTTTTCTACTTTCTAAGATCAGTATAAATATAAATAAATGTTTATATTTTTATCTGAAAACTTAGAAAATGATTTTGGATAAACCAAAGTCATATTCAAATTATACTTATTTTTGTAAGTGTACGGTTAAATTTTGGGTCGAAAATTCAGACGGAACCCGGTCTGCGTTTTCACTGACAGTAAAATTTTACTGATCAGAAAATCTACTTTTGACTCGAGAACGAAATGGTTAGATTTTATACCCATTTCCAATGATATAGGTTATTTTTAAAATTTTCAAAATAAATAGGTTATTATATTTGTTCGGGAGTAAAACCTAAATCGGTTAATCGACAGAGTCGAGAACGGATGTGCAGAGACAAAATCCAACACCCAATGGATGAAGACAATGAGTCATCCATGATGACTCATGGGGGGTGACTCACCTAGCAATTAA
Organism: Echinosophora koreensis; assembly: GCA_035048595.1. NCBI lineage: Eukaryota > Viridiplantae > Streptophyta > Magnoliopsida > Fabales > Fabaceae > Echinosophora > Echinosophora koreensis. Next base: position 1,559,411 of record JAPCYP010000058.1, on the reverse strand, counting down.
TGAAAGTAATGATGAAATTAAGTGTGAAAAGACTAAAATGCCCCTAACCTAACCTATCCTAGTTAATTTATAACCATGGTTAAGGCAACTTCATCTTGTTTTTGTGGTGGAAAATTAGTCACATCTCCTACAAATTACCCACCACAAGTTTGTCATGATTACCTTAGGGTAAATTACTAAATTGCCCTTAAGTTCTAATTAATCCACAAAATTGCCATTAAGTGAGATTACTTCCTTGTCCCTAAAATTGTCTCACTTGGACCCTTTTGCCCTAATTCCCACGGCCCAAACCCATCTCATTAGGCCATCACATTCATTTTAATCATCATTTTATCTTCTTCATTAGCTTTGCCTTCATTTTCTCTCAAAAACTCTAAGTTTCCAGAGCCAAAGTTTGTGAAACAACTACTTGATTCTTTGCTCATTTTCAAATTCCAAGAGGTATATCTTACTCCTCATCATCAATAAGCTATAGGTTCTTCAATTAATTTCATGTTTCAAGGCCATGATCATCATTTTCTATTTCTTAGATCTAGAAGTTTGAAAATCTCTAGAAAATCATAGAAGAATCCTATGATCATGAAACCAATTTCTATGATCCTGTTAACATCTCTATATTTAAGATCCAAGAGTATGAATCAAGCAAAAATTTCTAGCTCATTTAACCTCTCAAGGCCGAACCCTAACTTGTATGGGGGGAGGGACTTTGTTCAATTTTTTTGAAAGTCTTGCTTGATTCAATCCTTTTTATTCATGTATGTATTGAATCCAAAATGTTGAAGGGTGATTTTGTTGTGAATCGAGTACGAGTTTACGGAAACAAAACGTTGACGGAATTTTAATTCGGAAGGAAAAATCTTCAAGAGGTAAGGGGAGTACCTGAGGGATTTTTCCGATAGCTATATGCTATTTGTTCGTGGTCTGTATAATTTATTTGGGTGTGTTTGTTAATTTATTTGCTGTTATTATTTGCTTTTAATTGATTATCTGCAGTTAATTGTTATAGTGTTTTAATGCATGTTATAAACTATATTATATGCTATAATGTTGACGTAGAATGTTTATGGATGTTGATTGCTGATTGAAAAGCCTGATAGTGGTCAGTGCTCAATTAATTAAGAAGATAAAAACGTTAGAAAGCTTTATACGAAAGATCGAATTTTTAATTGATGGAATATAGTAATATAATATTACTTAATTATTTGATTGGTTAGAAATGGGGAATAGTTAAAAACACTATTATTTTAATGATTTAACGGCGTAAGAGTGTTTTATGAGTCACAGTAGGGTGTAACCATGAAAATATTTTAGTACTGCTAATTTTTACGCAAGAAATTTCGAAATATTAGAAAATATTATTATAAAAAAATAAGTTTCACAAATAATTTTATTATGCTGTTGGGAAAATTATTTTGCTAGAAAAGTCAAATTTTGACTTAAAATATTTTTAAAACGTCAAGGACGGACAATTCCGACAATGTTTACGGAAAGTATTCTTAAAAACAGCAATATTAGTTAAAACAGAGAATTAGTCTCAAAACGATATTTTCTTGGAACTAAGGATCAAAACAAAGATTTTTAGAAGAAAATGAGTTTTAAGTGATTTGATGATTTTATAAACGGATTTCCAACGTAAAAGGGATTTTTCTGTAAACAAGTTTTGTACAATGGTGTTATTTCCAACAACTTGGATAAGTTGTGGAGTTTTGTTTTGGATTTGTGTTTCACAGAACGAAAATGATTTTAAAGATGAAATACGGACCTAGTGGCCTAGACGTCGGGGTTCTAGTGTCCCATGATTTGGACCGTGTGTCCTAAAATTGAAGTTATGGATGATGTGTCCTATAAAAATGGTATGGATTTTTGTGCGCTAAAATCTATGAATCTAAGAATGGTGCATCGGTATAGACTTCGTGATTTGCACATTCCGACTTGAAGTCCTATTGTTGAAACTGAAAGACGAATTTAAATGTTTAAAAGTTGAGATGGTTGTGAGCCTTTGAGCCTCGACAAGGAAAGAATGAACACAAAGAAAAACAATGACGAGAATAAAATGTTTTACATGCATTAATCGGCAGACGTGCCTACTTGATTTATCATGGTATCTTGACGAACAAGGTATTCATGACAAGACTTTTTATTGTGCCTTGATGGACAATGAATAACCATATATGATGATCATTATGCCTTATATAGGACAGTGTACTATGGTAACCATATAAGACGATCACTATGCCTTGTATAGGATAATGTGCTATGGTAAAATTTGTGTGCCTTAATTGGCCATCGAGCCTGATCAGCTCATTTAAACGACAATTGTGGATTTTCGAAGATTAAGTACAACATCTTAGACGAGGATTATTGAAGTGTCATACATTTGTTTTAAAAATGACGATGACTGTCGGGTATGAAACCCTTTGATAAACTATTTGTTTATTTTTGGAACATCTATGTTGTTATAACTATACATGTTATATGATGTTTTGTGTGTGGCGCATGTAGTTATTTTTTTAAAATCCATATATTGGTTTCTCACCCTTGCTTTATTCTATTGGGTTTGCTCTGCTATGTTTTATATTGGGGAGTTTAGATGGGCCATCCGGGAGATTTGTCGTATTCAGGGATTCGGTCCCCCTAGCTTTGAGCACGCGGATGATGGAGGTACCTGGATTGTCAATCCAGGGGTACGAAGTGTCTCCTACCCTAGACCAGTATGTATGACTCGTGGCATACACGAGGATGGACTACGGGCCATACTATTACACTCGAGACTTTTGATGTTTTGTTTCTATCGTTATAGCTATCTTTAGGTGCGACCAGCTTAGGTTTTTATCTACCTTATGTTGTTTCCTTTTCTAAATGACCTATACTTATAAAGGTCTAGATGTGAAAACAGTATGATGCAGTATAGTTGTATGATACATTATATATATATATATGGTTATATTTATGATGGTGTTATGTATTTCGAAGAAAAGAAAAAAATCTATCACCGTTTTTGAGAAATGATAAATGACTTGACAATATTATTTTCCGAAAGTAACCAGCAATTTAAAGTTTTATTTTCCGCAAACGGGTTACACTGTGATATCCCAAGGAGGGGTGTTGCATGTAGCAGCAAGACCCCACCATCCCAAAGCACAACACTAACCCCAATTTCAAATTGACCCCAATTCAGTGCAATCCCTAAACAAGCACTCTTAACAAATTCTACATCCCAAGTTCCTAATGTTAACATAACAGTAACACAAACCACAAAAGCAAGTGAAATGAAATGAAGAAAGACAGAGGGGGTGCATACCTATTAATGGGGTGACAAACAAGTTCTAACTACTAATAAATCCCAAGTTCTGTTATTGATAAATCCAGGAACAAGCTGATATCAATCGGTGGCAGGCAATATTGTGGGTAGATAACTGAAAACCAAAAACCCTTTAATTGATCAATACCAAGGATGTTACTATTGAAGTCAAAGAAAATAAACTAAAGAGATAATACCTATTCTTTTATTGCGCATGGGGTGGTTTAAAGGAGAACCAAGCTATGAGTGGAGGGGAGAAGTGAAGATAAGTGGACGAAGCTTCAATGAGACAGAAAACGAGATTAATGGAAGACAAAAAGAAATGGTCGTGACAGAGTAGAGAGAAGAGAGAAGAGAACTCACCAGAGAGATAAAGGGTTGCCTGAGAATACAATTGCGACGGTGAGGGAAAGAAGGAGTTGTGATAAAGGCTCGTACGATGGGCTTGCGGTGGCTTATCGGAGAGAGAGAGAGAGAAAAAGGAGCTCGCGTGTTAGGGCAGAAGGGCATAAGTGAAGTGATCACGCGGGACATAACGTTAGTATAAAAAATTTGAGTAAATGTTTTAATGTTTGTTATTGAACGACGCCAGCGTGACAGAGTTGAATGACGGAGCAACAACCATTGAAGGATAAGAGTGTGAAAGAGGGACAGAGAAGGAAATTAAAAAAATATAGTGTGGGCATGTGTATAGTAATATCATGAGTCATTACTTAATCAACGGTTATTCATTGTTGCTCACGGTGAGAGACATGAGAAGGTCTCACCATAGCTGGAGCCAATGTTTGCATTGGAACTTTTCTAGTTATGCCAGCAAAGTCCACCCCCTACATGTTTAGTTTTTGGAATGATCGATAGACATCGAAATGGGTTCATTAGTGAAGTAGAATTGACACTCTATGGCTGGGCATGCTATATAGCACAGGAGAGTATAGAAATGATCAATTGTGCTGTGTTACAAAACTCTTTGAATTCAATTAAATATTGATATTCGTGTGCTCAAAGACATTAATTATCAAGGAATAATGATCTTCAATTAGCATTTGCAAACATAGAGCCTATTTGGTTTGAATTTTCATTTACAGTTTTCATTTTTTATTTCTATTTTTTGAAAAGAAATTTATTTTTAAATTCTAAAAAAAATTGAAAACAAGTTTGTTTTGACCTCGTGTTTTCTATTTTCATTTCATATTTTTAAAAAATTGGGAAGGAAACACTAAAAACAACTTTTTTCTGTTTTAAGATTTGGGTCTCATTTAACAAATGTTTTCAGTAAAAACATTTCCACCAAACTCAATCAAACACATTTTCAATCTCGTTTTCAATTTTCACTAAAAATAAAAACAGGAAATGGCCAAAACAAACATGTCCTAAATTCATGTGATAAACCTCTTACAATTTCAATTTTGCACCTTAAACAACTGGTAAAGATATATGGTGCCACCCACCTAGCCACCACACCGCTAACCCTACACCATCGATAGTCCAGCCTTGAGTGGCCAACCACTGCATCACCTGATGTCCACTCAGTCATCAGCCAACAAAATGGAGTCACGCTTAGATTGGGGTTTGTCCAAGTGTATTTGCCTCAAAAGTGGTGTTAGGTTTTGAATAGAATTGAGATCAAAAGTGGTGTGTCTTTTTTTATATTGGAGTTAGGCTTGTGTAATATTAATATTGTTTAGTTGGTTATTTGTAGCATTATTTTTACATTTTGCCTATTGCTCTTGATGACTTTTTTGTATATGGGTTAGATTATCCCAGTACTCTTTATCAATGTACTTTTTGCTTATAAAAAGCAGTTGGATTCTGGGAACTCAAATATGGTCAGATTCTAGGTTTGCAAGCCATAGGGTGTTAGAGGACTTGAGCAATGTCATTGTCAATAATCTGTGGACGTTGGCATGCTGGAGAAGATGGTGGTGCTATAGGGGGTTGAACTGGTTGGTGCGACAACTTTAGTGAAACAACCCAATTTATTCAACAAAATACTGTAAAACGACATTGATCAATCACGGGGCGGGTTTCGATAAAACTTTTGAGCTTAAGAAATCACAATCCATGTTTGTAGTTAGCCTTTTTCTGCTCTTCTAATATTGGACAATCGTTTCTAAGTCATTGTGGCATTTGGCCTCTCCATTGCTAATTTGCCATGGAGGAGGTTGACGAAGAAGACAGTGACAAAGGTCAATAGACATAATTAAGCACTTATTAGATAAGTTTTTTTTTTCGTATAAATTAAAATAATTTACTTTTATAAGCTTCTCTAACAAACTTATTACAATAAATTAAAATGAGTTATATCAAGATCATAAACTATTTGTATATGTTTATTGGTGTCTTCTATGGTGCACCACCCACCAAAGAGGTGTATGGGTACACCACGCAAGTGATCAAATCTGGACCAATTAGATTGCTACTTGGGATGATTGACTTTTCAACCAAATTATATTTGGTCAAATAATCAAAGGCACAAACATTATTCTTGTATTTGCAAAATTAGGTTGAGTATATTTGTATTTGCATAAGTCATCTCATCTTCTTCATGGATTCATTGAAACCATAAAAATCTAAATCCCTAAACCCCCAAATCTGACACCACCTCCCTCACATCTCTGATGGCCACAATCCCCTCTAACATCTCCACCAACACCAAGGCAGAAAAATGGGAGACAATGCACTGAACGTGGCTGCATGGAGGCGGGGCTCAATGACGACGAATGATGGTGGAGGAGCAGGATGATGGCGGTCCGAGTATGGGGGGTCGAACGACGGTGGATGGGAAGAGGATGTAGAGTATAGGGGTTCGAGCTCGTGGTGGGTTCACACGAAGGAGCAAGCATAGCTGTGGCAGGGACGATGTGTGGCAGATCTAGATAGAAGCAGAGCTGCAACTGAACAGTGCGGTGGGGCTTCACTACAGGGGTTGCGCGGCTACGTGTGAAGGAGGACGGATCTGGATGGCGGTGAACGGTGGCTTATTGATGTGTTCTGACGCCGGCGTTGTCGAAACCTTCATCTCCAACCCCCTCTTCCCTCCTACGTCTCCTCCTCGACCTCGCCTTCGACTCCCCTCACCGTTGCATCCTTGGCTGTCATCCATAGCCCATCCCTTCCTTCAATGTTCTCGCCTCCTACAACCTCTGCTCCAGCCCGATGTCAACAAGGTGTACCTTATGGTGGTGCAATCTAGCACGGGGAAGGTGTTCAAGGTGGACGAGAAACACGACATGATGAGGATGGTGTTGTTGAACTTTTACGGACAAACTAAAAAAACATGTGCAAATACAAGCAAAAAAAAAATTACTTGCAAATACAAAAAAACTACACACCTAAAATGCAAATACAACATAAAGGGAGTACATTTGACCAACTCAGAACTTTGAGCAGGTCAACAACACTTGGACAAATAGATGAATTAGATCACTTTAAAAGTATGGTGCATGAGCACCAATTTTTGGGTGGTGCAACTTAGACAACACCTAAGTTCAAATAAGTTTTTCATGAGTTCATTCAAACACACCTTGCAACGATAATCGTTTTTAACGAGATGCAGTGATTACCTATTTACACACATCTACCTCTGTTTCTATATCTGGAGCCCCAAGTTCTAAATAGAGCCAAACCCCAGCACCCCTCGTCGATTCCATTTTTCTCTCTTCTCCTCTGTTCTGCGGTTTCGTCTCTACCTCCTGTTCTATGGTGCCGTCGTCCACGTCCTGCACAGTCGTGCACCCCAGTCTCTTCCTCAAAGACCGTCGCGTCCTTTGTCGCTCGAGACCAATCAGAACCGCACCAGGCCAACATCGCCCCACCTCGACATCGTCCTTCCAGCCTTTATCCAGAATCGCCATCGTCTTCTCTCCGCCATCCTCTCCTCCCCACCTCGACATCGTCGATCTAGCCTTTATCCAGATTTACCAACGTCTTCTCTCTGCCATCCTCTACATCATCATCTCATCATCGCTGTGCAGGGGTCACTGTCATCCGTGAAAATTGTTCTTCATGGTTGATGTCAAACCAATCTGCCCATGGGGCTTCCTTGATCCGAGTTTGTCCTCCTCATGCAGAACTTTTGCTCAATCTCTAAAAACTCCTTTGACATTCCTTTAAGTCAATTGCCCCGTCCATGTTTGAAAGGTGATTCAATCTCAATCAAGATTTCGCAAGAAGAGTATCAACGTGGATTGGAGTGCTGTAAAAATAATCTTCATGGAAAACTATTTTTGTTAAAGGGAGATAAATTGATTAAAGTTGGTGATCTCCTTAGCAAGCTCACAAACCTATGGAAAACAATTGGTTCATGGAGAATGATCTCTCTTGGTAAGGGCTGTTAAGTTCAACTTCACATCCCATGAGGATCTACGAAGTGTTTGGGCAGTAGGGTCTTGGAATATTCGGCCCGGTTTTTTGCGATTATCACAATGGACAGCTAATTTCAATCCGAATAAGAAGAAGCAAAATGATGCCCAATGTTGGGTGAGGATTCATGAATTACCTCAAGAAAATTGGAGGCCGAGGATCCTTTTTGAAATTGCTGGTGGAATTGGTACGCCAATCTCTTTAGATGATGCCATTCGCAATAGAACTTTCGGCCACTTTGCTGGGATTCTTGTTGATCTTGATCTCACAAGCAGATTGAATGAGCATATAATGGTTGAATGAGAAGGTTTTGCCTTTTATGTTGGTATTGAATATGAGAATCTTCTATATTTTTGTCCTCATTGCCATGCTATTGGTCATTCACTCTAAAATTATAAAAAAAATTCAGGTATCGCCCCTTCTAATATACATAAAGATCATGTTGTCAAGAAAGATAAGGTAATATTTGTCCCTACATATATCCCTAAAGTTGTTCGTTTTGATAAATTGGGAAAGAGTGGCTCATCTTCTGATTTTAAATCAATGGATCATGTCATTCAAGGCAATAATTCCGATGAGATAAAAAAATCATTGACTGAGAAACATGTTGATGTTGAGATTGATGCAGATGTTAATTCTACTAAAACTGTCTATGAAACTGATTTTGAGTCCTTCCCGGATTCATCAGTCCATAAGGATAAAGTTGTGCCTCATTCTACTGCAGCTGTCATTGTCAGTGGTAATGAGATACACAATTCTAGCTCTAATCCTATATTGGAGTTTGTGAAGGCTAATAAGGAAATTGTTGATAATAGTTTGAAGGGTGTTAGTTGTCCTTCTTTGGATAAAGATAAAAATTCGACTGACAAGGCTGATGATAATCATATCTCATCTCATGTTGCTTTTGTGCCTGACACTGCTTTAAATTCTTCCATGACCATATGTGATTTAAGAATTAGTGGTAAGAATTGAGACTCCCGTGTTTAATTCAACCCCTATGCATCCTAATGTTATTTATGATATGAGAGTGCTTGGCAAGTTTTTTGGAGATGAGGATGCGGATGACTTAGAAAATGACTCTCTCTACATAACAAAATATTGATAATGCCACTTGAGGATGATTCAAATTTCAGTGGTTTTGTCCAAATCTCAAAAGTATAACCTGAGAAAGAATAGAAAACTCAATTCTAGATTTAAATGATTATTTTTTCTTTTTGCATGGGTTTTGGTTTATGCCCCCTCATGATTTTGTTATTTTTTGCTTCTTTTTTCTCAAAAAATAAAATTATGGTGATATAGGATTACCTTACTTAAAAAAAAAAATTACGACGTTTTGAATAGTAGGAGATTGAATGATGGCCAACTGGATTAATTCTTTTAGGGTCTTGTATATGAGTTAGGATGGGAAGAGTTTGAGAAGTAGGGAAGGGGGAAAGAGATTGGGAAGGAAAAATAGTCTTCCAAAATCCCCATCTAGTTCATTTTTTTAGGTTCTCCAAATTGGGGAATTTTGGTTCTTTTGTTAAAAAAAATGAATTGAGGAAGGAGTTTGGAGAATCTTGGAGGGTTATCCTCCTTTCCCTCTACCGTCATCCTCAAACCCTCTCCTCTCTTCCCCTCGTAACTCGCAAACACACCCTTGGCTAATATGGGAATTTCGAGTACCCAAGCACTTGAGTGCTTAGTAGCATTTCCCTCTATAAGAAATGTCAAATGTCAATACACCAAATAACATTAACATCTATGAGCTAACTCATCACACGAAACCATTAGGTCTTATAGTATCCGAGTTAATGTAATTTTCATTAGAGTGAATGCTCAAATTGGTCCCAAAAAAATAAATAAATTAATCATTTAGTTCCTTAAATTTTCAAATACGGGACACATTAGTCCCTAGACTGAGTTTCAACATCCATTTACTTGCCTACGTATCCAATAACTATCCTACTTGCCCCGTTAGTGGTCTTGTGTGACTGATGATGAATTTCTTCCGTAGAAAACGAATAAAAAGTGAAAAACATGTCTAATTATAAACTTCAAATACTTGAAAATTATGCATTTATTTCACTTTTCATTAATTTTTCACAGTGGAAATTCGTTACAAGCCATGTAGAATCATTAACATGTCAAGTAGAATGGTTAATGAGACACGTAGATAAGTAAATGAACATCAAAATTAAATCTAGGAACTAATGTGTCTCGAATTTAAAAACTTGAGGGATTAAATGGTTAATTTATTTTTTTAGAGACAAAAAGTGGATCCCCAAAATTTTCCACGTACCAATTTGGCATTCACTCCTTTCATTGTAAATAAAGGAAACTGTCAAAATTTTCATATTAGGGGGAAATTTTTTTTAACTAATGCAAAATGCAAGAATGTGTAAAGTGTAAACTACTCTATTCAACTCATTGATGTGACGTGCACAACCCAAAGTAACTACTAGATGAAATGAAAGTAACGTCTACAGCACACTGCTTTTGGATTTCATTAAACATCCAGGTTATTTTCCTCATTCGGAATATCTAAAAGCTCAAAGAAGCCATGTTTTTTATCATGAAAAAAAAAAAAAACCATGTTTTAGGTACTTACATTCACTTGAGTTTAAAAAAGGAAAATAAAAAGAAAAATAAACCCAGTTTGAGAATGGTCAAGGTTGCACAACAATATGTAGCAAACTTTTCAACAGGTATATTATCTCTGCGTTTTTCTTGTCACATTTTGTCCCATAATCCCTACTTTGGGCACGATGCTTCCTCTCTTTCAAACTTCATAAACCAAAGGATTTTTTATATATATATAAAAAAAAAAAAGGAGGGTTGTGTTATTCCTCAAGAGAAAGCCGGAAAGATCACCCCGTATGATGGTCCTCCTCATAAAAAAAAACTCAAATACATATTCAATTAGAGAATGCTGAAGCAAAGATTGTCAAACCGAGATGCCGTAGTTGCTAATTTTAGAGACCTCCTTGGTCAACGAATTCTTTTCTTGCTTTGCCTCAGAAGCAAGCTTGGAAACCTGCCAGACAGAGAGTGCAAGATTAGCAGTTTGCATTAGCTAAAGATATAGAAAATCCGTATAAAAAATTCAGTGAGCCTTGGCATTCTTTTCTCTATTCCTTAAGAGCAGTTAAAAGTTGCAGATTCGAATAAGGAAATTTCTTGCATTTATTAGAAGCGATAAAAAGTGATCAACATGACTGCAAGAGAGTAGTTCAATGACATTTGTTACAGTTATCCTAATTATAACCTAAATCAGACATGGTAGTAACCATCAACTTACAACCACAACAACCACAACCACGACCACCTATTCTATCATAAATCATGTCTATAGACACACCATCGAACTTCATATCCTTCTTAATGGTTTCACCTACAGTTTTGTTGATCTCCCTCCATCTCTAGCAATTGGATTGCCCTCCATTTGACCAAATCTCCTTACTGTAGCTTCTACAGGTTTTCTCCACATATGCTCAAACCACTTAAGGCGAGATTTTATCTTCTTTTCTACGAAATGTGCTACCCCAACTCACTCTCTAATACAGTCATTCCTAATCCAATTTTGTCTAGTATGTCTACTTATCCAATGTAACATTCTTGTCTCTCCTACATTGAGTTTATTCTCTTGTTAGACTTTTACCACCCAACATTCAATCTCATACAATATCGCAGGTCGTATAGTTGTATGGAAAATTTTTCCCTTAGGCTTTGTTTGTGAGTTAGGAGGGAAAGGAAATGGAGGAGATCAGGGGAAGGAAAGGGGAGGAAGGAAAGGAGAACGAGAGGATTATCTCTCTTTGTTTGGGAGTAACCAATACTTTACCTTCTTTATCCTTAGTGTATTTCATTTAGGTGGCGTTTGGTATCAAGTATATTTTGACATTCCTGGGAAAGTGATGTGAGAATAAAACTTCCCATGTTTGGTAAGACAAATAAAAATTCATTCCCGGGCATAAAAACTGCCCAGGAGTAAATTTTGTGAATGAAACCTAAAAATTGTATTCTCATGTGTGAGAGTGAGAAAGAAACATTTCTGAGAATGCGATTTTCCATAATATAGTTTACTTGGTAATAAAACATTCTCCGAACCAAATGCCATGTTAGTCCAAATCTATTGTCTTTCTTTTCCTACCTTTAGCAAGTCTATAAATACTTCCTTCTCCATTTTTGATGCTCACTGATTGGTATCACGCATCAAAAGCTTTATCTCTCGCTGCACTCTCCGCCTTCATAGTATCTTTCATAGCTACCTTATATTTTCCCCAATTTTCAGAAGTTTTACATAAGTACAATGTTTTATAACATTCCTTTTTAACCTTAACTTTATTTTGCACACTTGCATCCCACCATCAAGATTCTTTATCCTTAGGTCCAAAGCCTCATGATTTACCAAGTGTCTTTTTTGCTAACTTCCTAATCCCATTGGTCATTGTGTACCACATATCATTAGCACTTCCTTGTGAATCCCAAAGCCCTATGCTAAAAGCTCCTTTATTTTTCACCCTTCAAATGCCATCACTTGATCCTTGAAACCCAATCTTGACCTTCTCTTTATATTCCTCTTAATTCTTACATCCATAACCAAGACTTTGTGTTGTTTAGTCAATATGTTGGGTAGTCAAGTTTTCTCCAGGTATGACTTTGCAATCCTTGCAAAGCTTTCTATCTAATTTCCTTATAAAAAACAAATCAATTTGAGAGCACATCACCCCACTTTTGTACGTGACGAGATGCTCCTTCCACTTCCTAAAACACGTGTTGGCTATAGTAAAATCGAAAGCTAATGAAAAATCTAGGATACATTACTCTCTACATTTGGTTCCCCTACGCCATATCCCCCATGCAAATCCTTCTATCCTCTAGATGCACTCCCCCCAAATGTGCTAATTCTAACACTTCCAAACAAGAAGTAAGTTAAATTTTATCTTTCCAATTGATTTCCTTCCAATTTGATTACCCTCTTAATTTGTTCTCAAACAAACATAGCCTACTAACTAGATTTACTCATCCCACGTGTATTTTAATTGGTATTCGAAACTTTTTCAACATCCAATCTGAGTAGTTAAAATATAAGTACTGACCTAGTCCCTGATCGAGCTAATGCATAGGATGGATCCAGTATATTAAATTTTTGTTGTAGTTACCTTCCAGGTTATGAATGTTAAAGAAAAATATGTACTGTGTTTTACAATGCCATTCCAAGGGTTAGCTCTTGAAAACTTACATCACAACTTTGGCATTGAGAGTTGGGATCCCGCCAACAGAATAATTACCTGTGACCGGAAGTGAGATGCCTGTCTTCTAGGAAGTTCTCCAAGGATATCTTTTAAGCCTAATGCACCAAAAACAAGCCAAATCATCAAAAGCACAACACCCCATCACCAGCTTATTTCATTGGCAAACAATAACTGCTTATAAGAGCAAATATCACATTTTGCATACCTCCTGCCTTTCTTTCGATTTTATATGCCGAGTTAATCACATGTCTGATCTGCTTTCCAGCTTGTCTATAATGAAATTAAAAATAAAAAAATTTATAAATAAAACAATCAATGCATAAATAATATAAAATCAATTTACAGCTCTACATTTGTAAGTTGCAAACCTGAGTTTTGTCCTTCCACGTAAGAGTTGTTCTTCTGCATGTAATGCACTCTTCTGAAAACAATAAGTAAAATAAAATACCATGAATGCCCGAATAGCAGTCATTATTTTAATGCTTGCTTGGAACAGATATATAAGGAAAGTGTAAAGCCAAATGCCTACAATAATCTGAAATGCATGAACATTTGCTATAGAGGCATGCGACTTCTTGTTATACTCATTCCTAGCAGTGACGAGAAAAGTAATACAAAGTAGAAAGACTAAGGCAAATTACTCAATTTTATATTTGTTAGAGATATAAAACCAATTTTGTGTCTTCACCTAACTACAACTTTTAGGATACTTTGTCCTTGACATGCTATCAAAACCTCTATGACCAAAACTTTTAGGATAGTTTGTCCTTGACATGCTATCAAAACTGCCAAGAGTTCGGTCCTTGCTACCCCATTCTTTTAATAAAAGTTGAACCTCAGCACAAGATAGAGTGGGTATGTGCATTGTTCACCCTTCAAGCCCAAAGGCGCTCTTGCATGAGTTGGCATGTTAAAGAAATAAAACTAATGGGTCATTGAACACTTGTATAGGAGAAGGGAAAGGATTTTGAGGTAGGAATGAAGAAAGATGTGCCTAACAACAGTACAGGTCTGCTGGAGTATGAAAGAAGGAGAAAAGCTGAGAAGGGAGAGGAGGAAAATATTGTGAATGCAGGGAGTGAACAAATGGAGAAATCTGAAGGAGAGAAGGAAAATAGTAACACAATGAACAGCTGGCAGGTGGGGAACGGAGGAAGATGATAGGAGAATCATAAGAGGAATGATGAGGGAAATGATATAGAAAGAGAGCTGGAATGTGAGGAAGGCATGTCTTAGAATTGGAATTGCAGTGGGGAAGGCCTAGGCCTAAGGGAGGATTGCTCATTATCTCTAATGACCATCCTATATTTATCTTTTCTCATTTTCTCTGTTTTCCTGTGACTGGTTTCTATTCTTCAGCACATTTTTCGGGACTATGGTTGCTGTCTTCTGCATGTTTTGGGTTAATAAAGGAACTTCTCCGCTTTAAGGAGCTGAGCTCCAATGTTCTAGTTCAATATAATCCAACTTCAGTTCTTCCAAAAGCTAATTTTGTGTCTTCATCTAACTGCTTAGGCATTTAAGACAGTTGGTTATTAACAGCTAACAATAATAAAGGCATTGTATGGCCTCAGCAAAGGGAAGCAAGCACACCGAAGATTTTAAGGAAATGATAGTCTGGATGATGATAAAAAAGAGTGGTATAGGGAAAGAAGAACTTAAAGGAGGCAGTTGGGAGTCTATTTATGAGATAGACTGCTGTTAAAAAGGCATGGTCCCAAAATTTAAAGGCAGGTACGCATGACTTAGGAGGGTTATACCCAATTCCACAATGTGCCTATGTTTTACGCTCAACACCATTTTGGTGGTATGTGGACAAATGAGACGATAAATGACACCTATCTCAGTAAGAAACTTGGTTAGAGGTCTAAATTCACCTCCCCAATCAGTTTGAATGGCTTTGAGGTGACTCAGGCGAGTGTTAAATTGAAGTTCAGCCATATTGTTGAATTGTTTAAAAATTGTGGAAGTTTCAGATTTACTTTTGAGTAGATAAATCCAGGTAAATCGTGAATAGGCATCAACAAACATAATATGAATAATTGTTAGAGGAAAGGACAGGTGCCTCCCCATAGGTCACTCACTGTATACTAATCCTAATGGAGAATTGTTAGTAGTGGTGGAAGAGGGTGAGTGAAGGTGGTGTGCTTTCCCAATACAACAAGCTGGGAAAAATGAATCATCTTTTATTGAAAAGGGAATATTACAAGTTTGAAGTACGAGTCTCATGACATTATTGTTTGGATGGCCTAACCTAAGCTGCCATTTGTACTGTATACTAGGAGATACAATGGATTGTACAGAATTATTAGACACAATAGTTACAAAACAAGAAGGCATACTGGACCCTGGACGCTGGAGATGAAGACTTGGGAAGACATACAATCCATCAGCACCAACTTTGCCTTGGAGCAAGACTTCATGTGTGTCCTGAGATTTCACCAAACAATGATTAGCATGAAACTCGAAGTAAACAGAATTATCTTTTGCAAATTTGCTGACACTGATGAGACTTTTAGTAATGGACGGGACATGCAGTAAATGATGTAAAATAAGGGGAATTTTAGGTAGAAAAAAATTGAGATGAACCAATAGTGTATGGGAAAACCTTGCCCGTTACCAATGAATATTTGATTAGGGCCTTCAAATGGTGTTAGCTGCTGAATATTCTGAGAGTCACCAGTGACATGGAAGGAAGCTCCAGAATCAGGGAACCAATTGGATGAGGAGCCAGATGGGACATTAGTCAACATAGCACTAGGATCAGAGTTCCGAGCTTGATGTGATTGAAACTGTGCTTGGCCAAAATTAGATTTCTGTGGTGGAAATGGCGGAGGTGGCATATTAAAACCGTTGGCTGATTGTAGCTTTGAAAATTATAAGCAACCTGGCATATTAAAACCCTTGGCTGATTGTAGCTTTGATAATTATAAGCAACCTGAGGATGCGACGGAGGAACTGAGGGTTGGGGTGGGGGTTGAAAGTGCTGAATGAAGCGATGATAACAGACCGCTACAGTGTGGCCATATTTGAAGCAAACCTGGCATTGAATGGAGAGCGACCACCACGGCCACGATCTCTGCCAAATCCACAAATTCCAAAATAATGATCATTAGAGGGTGAGCCGCATGAACTAGCACTTGTGACTAAGACGAAAAAGGAATAGTGTTCGTGTTCGACGAAGAAGCAAACTGAGTGAGATTAACAGACGCTGAATCTTGGAGAGTCTGCTTTCTATAGCGCTAAATGCTCATTTCTTGAGCCAATAACAGTGCTTCGGCCTCTTCAATCGGAATCACCTCCTCAAACTTGCTCTCAATGATCGAGATTACTGAATCATAATCTTGTGGTAGACCTTATAAAATCAAATCTAAATGTTCCTTAGAGGAAACTCGATCACCAACAGAAGCCAAAGAATCGACGAGAGCTTTAAGCAAGAAACTCAAATGGAAGGATCTTCAAGACGCGTGTTGCGAAGCTCAATGTGCAATTGTCTTCCTTGTGTGGGAGTCAATTTCTGAAAATACAACTGGATCTTCTCCCATAGCTCATATGTGTGAATGCATCCAAGAACCCTAGACTAAATCACACTCAATAGAGACGATTGCAACCAAGAGAAGAGCATTTGATCTTGCAATTCCCAAGAAAGATAGTCCTCGCTGATGCGATTTGCTTGTCAATCTTATGCACTGGCAAATCGAGGAGTCTGAGGACAGACAAGAAAATGCTGAAGACGATGCGCTTTGATTACAGGCTCCACTTGCTGGGCCCATAAAGGAAGTTCTTATCATCTAATCTTTCGGTGATCGTATGGGAGAAAGAAACAGGACCTCGCAATGTGCCGAAAATGGAGTTTACGGTGGGAGTTTCGGAAACCGGAGGAGGAGGATTATCGGAAGCCATGGATGGATCAAAGAGCTCCGGATACCATATTGAATATCACAGAGAACATAGAAAGATAAAATCTGAATTGTATTGAAATGATTTCTCAAACTACAAGAGTCTCACTGTACAGTATTTATAGGGAGAGGGAGACTCTGCCTTTGCAGGTAAAAGGAGTGTATCCTTAAGCTAACTACCTAAAAGATCTAGCAGCTAATTAACTGAATTAGTTCATTTGCATTTGCATTGACATTCCATTTACATTATATACACACAGAACATATGCACAAACGTCCAATTATTTTCTAAAAGAGCCACCCAGTCTCTCTGCAAGTCTAACTTAGAAACATCCTTAGAAAAACCCAAATACAACCTTAAAAAATCGATGACCATAAACCAAAGATGAAATAAAGACACAAACCTGTCCTGTAAGGGCCCGTTGGTTTTACCTTTTGCAAGGTGCCAAAGACGAAAGACCTTTTGAAAGAGGTGAGAAAGTTTTTATTTCTTATAAAAGTGCCTCGTATTCTGTTTTCTCCATTTCCTTCAGCCAAAAGTTTAAACAAACACTCTAAAAGGTGTGGACTGTGCAGGAAGAAATTAATTGCAAAAATTTCTGGAAATACAATTCAGCCAAATACACCAGACTCCTACAAAAAGAGTATGCCAAAGCACTTTATCACCCTTCCTTATCCATGCACATGATGTTGTGTTAATCCCTTTTTTCGGTTTTTTTCTACGGGTGGAGGGTTAAACATCTGTGTTAATCCTATTAAGCACCACTATCCAAACAAAAGCCTCAACCCCAGATGGAGCATTGACCTTCTAAAACGAATCGGTTAAAGCTGAATTTTCTGAAGCATTAGAAATATGAAACTGAATAAAGTAATTACAAGTATAAGATCCTGAAGGATCTGAAGTCCAAGCATGAGCAACTGGAATATTAGATTTTAGAAAGAAAGAGAATGAACCTGAAAGAAACTAAACTGGGAGTCACTAGATCATTTATCCAAAAGGATCAAGACACAAACCCATCAACGAAAAAAGATTGAGATACCAAAGCATTATGCAACATAGAAATGTGTTAAAGGTGAGGAACAATGCCGCCATGTGTGCAATATTTACAGAAAGAGAATCGGTGACTATTTTTTTGTCGCATACGTTCCAGCCGACATTCATGAGTTGTGATCAGAGATTCACTTTTGCTGATGGAGTAGAATCAAGACGAATCTCAATTGTGGTGACAATTGGCTGATAATCTTCGGGAAGAACGTCAAGTATGACATCAAGATGTTTTTGTTGCGTGATTGGAGATCCAATTGAGATAAGAGAGTCTAGAATCACCTTGATGCGAGGAAAATATTCAGAGATAGACCATCCAGCTTTGACTGTGTAACGAAGCTCTGATCAGAGTTGATGACTGCATGCGTTGCTTTGCAAATTCAAGTATGTGTGCAACTCTTCCCAATTTGATAGGAATGAATACATCCAACAATTAGTGTGAGCGCCGATTTGGAGAGCAACATGAGTAACAGGAGAAGAGGTACTGGTCCTATTGTTCCCAAACCAGATAATCTGGATTGACTCGATAAAGCTCTCGATCTGTTTCAGAGAGAAACCAAGCCATAATGTGAGGACAGACCACAAATTATTCAAGGCAATTGGCCTTGATGACAGACTCGATGTGTTGCTTCCAAACAAGGAAGTTCTTGTTGTTCAGTTTGACGGTTCAATGTCATGGAGAGGCTGATTGGAGCAATCGCTGGAGGGACAAACGGCGGCGAAGGAGCACCATTGTTATGCGGTTGTCAAATGGCGACCATGGACATGGATGCAGAACCTCAAGCACTTGATACTGTAATAGAATGAGAGAGAGAGAGAGAGAGAGATTCTGAATCTATACTTATATTAAATTGTATAGCAATCTATTTATACAAGCTTACAGTCATAACAGAAAACCATCAGCCTAATTGACTGGTGCAGTCTGCATATAGTGCACAGTTAGAGTCGTGCACTCTAACAAACTCTAATACCCATTATCACAGTTCTGAATATGAAGGAAGAAAGAGGAAACAGGCTTAGACTGTTAAAAATCTTAGAGAAGAGCTAAATTGACGCAAGTACAAAAAGGTGGTAACTTTTTGGAAGTACTGTTGCTCCAATATTTTTCCCCTGTGTATGTCTTTCCTTTCCTCTCTGCTCAAAACAGTTTAGAAGGTCAACATTAGACTATTTGAAGGAATAGAATTTGTTAATAACAAGAATAAGGATGTTTATCCTAATTGAAGGGGTTTTTAAGGCTCTAACACGATTATCTAACCAGTTTATAAAAGTGGTTTATCTTTAGCTTTTCCTGGTTGTTTTACCAGAACACCAGCACTCTGCTGGCTGTGTTTTTAATCTTTTAGACATCTTTTCCCATAATTTCTTCCCTGAATATCTCAAGTGCTTAAGATTTTACTCTATCATTTTTTATTGTTGATCATAAGAACTCTTAATGCAGGAAATAGCCGAAAATTAAATGACAGAATATATAAATTACTTCAGTGAAAGCTTATATGAAACACGTTTTTTACCTCCAATTTTTCACCTTCAGCTTTTAGAAGATCAATTGATTTCCGCAACTCATTCACTTCAGCACTGGCTTTAGAAATCAAAGACTGCAACCAAACACAAATGCCAATGCGAGAACCCATATAAATACTATGCATCTTCACATGCACTGATGCACTTCAAACATATATTCATCAAATCATCAAGGGCCTGTTTGCTTTGTATTCAGTTTCCTGTTTTTATTTTCTATTTTCAAAAGTAATTACAAAACTACCACCTTATTTTCATTCTGTTTCTTGTTTTTAGAATTTTGTACAAGAAACACTGAACACAACTTTTTTCTTGTTTTCACCATTTCCTGTACAAATTTTTGGAAATAGGAAACAAAATGAAAAAAAAGGCGGCAGTTTTGTAATTATTTCTAAAAACAGGAAACGGAAACAGGAAAGTAGAAATAAAGCAAACAGGTCCCAAATATCCAGTGAATATAAATCCAAATAAAATAAAAAAAAAAAAAAAAATAAAAAATAAAAAAATTCAAATGATCTAAAGAACATTTTTAAAGAGCAGTACCAGGAAAAAAATTAAGAAAAGAATGTATTCTTGAACTGCTTACAACATTTTGTCCCTACCTCCATGTAACAAGCTAGGGACAACACAATCTTAAACTAAATTTCACCAGCATGTGTTAACGAGACAATGCTTCCAACAAAGCATAAAACGAGATATATTGACTATGTATTCAGATCATTTATGGATTCACATACATTTCATGTTAATAAAGAACTCAAAATCTTGTCTTTAACCCTCTATAGATGACAAATATAATCCAGTCATCACTCACCTCTTCACTAACAAAAAGACGCAAAGTGTTGTAGTACAAGATCCGACGAGGTCCTACAAGGTAAAGTTTGAAGAAAAATAATAATCTGCTACTGGATAACATATTGAACAATTAGAATAATCAACCATGCTGCCTCTGATAACATTAGTAACAGTGAAGCATCATATACATATTCTATGAGCAAAATACTGACATTGAAATAAAGGTTCAAGGGTTGGTCATGGCCTAAGTATTAATTATCTGCATAAGTTCTATATACCATGCACAGCTTCATAACCATGATTACTTCAACAGGGATGAGATTCATTAACAGAACAATATAATATCCTTTTACTTGCATCATGAAGAATGAAATATCAAATGATTCCATTGACACAAATCATATTTCAATGTTGACTAGGAGCTTGTAATTTGAAAAATAGCATATACCCTTACTTTTAAGCACCATAAGACCCAAGGCAGCAGTGGCCCCACAAGTAATCATTGGATGTGAAGCTGCAACAAGGACACCTTCTGCAAATGAAGATTAAAAGCTATACTTCAGAAACTTAAATTGGAAACAGAAGAACCTATCTTGAGTAAATAAACCACCGGAACCACCAAATGCAAACCTTTGATCTTTCCAATCACAATATCCTCATAAGCATTGTACTGAGACTTGAGCTCATCCAAAGAATGCTACAGTCAACAGAAATTAGATAGATAACATAAAAAACCTTTGACCCATTTAAATTATTATTTGGCAACAGTTAAGGTGAGGGTTTGTTTTCCTCTATTCATTTTCAGTTGATATGTTCTCAACAATGATTACAAAAATGTGAACTTGTTTTCTATCTGTCTTTTTGTTTTTACCCATTTTCTTCACAATACCTTTACAACAGGGAATAGATTCACAACAATGTTGTCTTTTTGAAAATATTGGTGAAATCATACCAACTGAAAATGAAAATAGATAGATTCACAACAATGTTGTCTTTTTGAAAATATTGGTGAAATCATACCAACTGAAAATGAAAATAGAAAACTAACTACGACCTATTTGAAAAAAAAAAATTATTTGAACAAAACCAATAACTGCATGATATAGAAGCTTAGTTTAAGGGGGAAAAAAACGAAACTCGCTGAATTAGATAAAAACAAATCAAATTCTAATTGGTTAGTTCCTTGTTTTCCCTTTCCCAGTTCATTTTTTTTTCTCGGGAAACTAATATCAGAAAAAAAATCTTCACACGCATAATGTCATTGCCATCGAACCAAAGAATCAACAAAGCAAAACCCCTTGAATTAGGTCATGATGAATCAAATTCAAAATAGCACGTTCATTGTTTTCCCTTTCCTAGTGATTTATTTTTCCTTTTGATTTTTCTTTATGATTTTCTAGGGAAACAAACAGAATCGGGAGAAAACGAGATTTACCAAGGTCTGGTTGAAATGAGCAGAAGAAGTTGAACGGATTTGAGAAAAACGGGATATGGAAGCGTCGAGGGCAGATTCGACGGCGTCATTTAAGGTCTTCTGATAGAGCTGGGCTTGCCGAACAGCGTAGTCAACAAACGTCGTCGTTTCATCCAGGGTTCGAGCATTGCTGTGTGTGGAGTGATTGCCAGGTGCTGAGGCTGTCTCTGATTCCGATGATTCTGCCACCGTCGCCATTGTCAGACAAGAAGCACCTTCTTCCCTGGTTACTGTTAGACGTGATATTATAAATAACAAGGTTTTTAAAACCGGACCGATCATTGAACCGGTGAAGGCACTGGTTCAAGGTTCAATGGTCCAACCGTGGTTGAACCAGTAATAGTTAAATAATAATTTTTGATAAAAAATTAATATACTTTATTAACTAGTATTAAAATAAACTTTAAATTCTCAATTTTTTTTAACAATATATATATATATATATATATATATATATATATATATATATATATTTGTATTTTAAGTTAGTAAAATTATAAAAATAACTCTTGTATTTGCTCACATGAGTGTTAAAAAAAAATAAACCAACTTCAAAGACAAACTTTTTTATCCAACTAATTTATTCACATTCCAGCATTTTTAACCCACATTTAACAAGCAGTCACATTTTTTTTAATAAGATATAGAAAAAATAAATAAAAGAGACAAGAACAAAGTGACAAAGTTGATGGATGTTGACGTAATCACCCATGTAGCAGGGACAAAGCTTTAACAATAACAAGCATTTATGATTTATGATTATGAAGCAAAAGATCAGAAAAATAAAAAAAATAAAATAAAAAACAAAAACAAAAGTTGGGCCTATCCAACCCAAGCCCGTTTCATTTAACCAAAATACAAGGAAACCCTACTTTCATCTTCACTCATTCAGCCGCTGCCTCCCTATGCCATCTCTCTCTTCTCTTCTTTCTTCTTCCTGTAAAATACGATCAGGCTCCTCACATCTGGTTCTTCACAATTTGGTTTGACATTGGATCGAGCAACTCGTCGCAAGGCCGGCGTCGCTGCAGAAACACCGCAAATCACTGGAGCTCCTCCCTTGTTCGATTTCTTAGTGGAGCACCTCGCTGGACAGAAGCCATTTTGTTTCTTTTTTTAAATAAAAAACTGATCCCTGACGAACCGGTTCAGATCGAGCTGAAGCCGGTTCTGACCGGTTTTTCCAGTTTTGCACCGGTTTAACGGTTCTTGTTCCGGTTCCTTGCAACTCCGGTTTTAGGGGTCAACCGAACCGGCTTTGTATCCGGGTCCCGGTTGGACCGGTCCGACCGGCCGGTCCGGTCCGGTTGTGACTACCTTGATAAATAATAAATAAATTTCTCTAAATCCTAAATCCTAAACCCTAAATAGTCAATTTAGTCCCTGAAATTAAGTTGATCCCTGAACTGATCGAAATAACAATTTAGTTCATGAAATTGCAAACTGTGATTCAAAATGGTCTCTCCATTAATGACCGTCCCCAAACCCCATTAACTCTGCTTATGTGGCACTCTCATTACCTTGCTAGATGCTATGTTAACCCCTTCCTCGAGATTCAATTTAATCCCTAGAAAAGCAAGTATCATCTCAGTCCCTTCCCACAAACATCCCCCCATATTCTCGCCCTTCTCTTCTTTGTCTCTCTCCCCTACGTCTCTTCCTCAACAACTTCCGGCCTGGACTTCATCTACACCCCTAGGAGCTTCCTTTGTCGCTTAACACAGGTTCATCTTTCTTCTTTCTTTTTTCCTCTTTTATGCGAAATGTTCATTTTTTTTAGGGTTCTTTTGGTTTGTATTTTTCTGTTCAATGTACGGGGGCTAGGGCTTTCTAATCTTGGACATGCATAGTTCTAGGTAGTATTGGGTGTTGGTATCTATCGTTGTTGAGTCACTCTTGCGATCGTATGTTTCATCTTCTTGAAGTGTGGGACAAAATTGATGGAGACAGACTCAACCTTTTTGATCTCAATGCAATAGTGAAGAGTATAAACAACTATCATGGTGTTGAGCATGTTTTGTGGAGGAAACTAGGTAGGGATTTGGATCTCGGTTTGAGGGAGATTACCACTGATGAAAGTGTGATGGAGATGGTAAGGGATGCACTAAACAATAACATTGACATTGAGTTGTATTATGTGCACCCTGTTTCTGTGCCTGAAGTGATTGAGGAGCCTGTGATTGAGGATGCAGTGAGTGATGAGGCTGTGATTGAGGAGTCCGTTACTGAGAAGGTAGTGAATGAGGAGGTTGTGATTGAGGAGGTAGTGGATGAGGAAGTGAACCATGTGAATGAGGCAGTGAGTGATAACAATGAGGAGGCAGTGAATGTTATCAATAAGGTTCTGCATGCTATCAATGAGGAGGCAGTGAAGGATGTGGAGGATGTTGAAGGCTTTGTACATGCAGATGATAGCTACTCAACAGCTGATGAGAGTGCAGAAGACAGCCATTATAGGCCTTCTCCAGTGGTAAGTGAAGATGAATATGAAGAAGTACAACAAAAGAAGGGAAAGAAGAAGGTTGGAAGCACATCTAAGGGAAAGAAGAAAGGAGGCAGGGAACTCATCTAAAGTAAAGAAGGCAGGGAGTGCAACTAAAGGAAAACAGAAGCAGAGATGGAATAGGAAGAGGGCATCAATATCACCCTTGAGGGACAGCTCTAGCTCATCAGATGGAGAAGAGAATGAAGACTTCTTTGTCAATTTCAATTCAAGGGTTGAGGGATGGAGTGCAGCTGCAGCTGCAGCAGAAGATGAGGATAATTGGAGCTATAAGTCAGAAGAGATGAGGGATCCAATTAGCACGGATGAGGATGAGGATGAGGATGATGAAGGTGGAAAGGTGCAGAACTTTACTCAATTCATTGAAGCTTCCAAATTTGGTAATATCACTTTGCAAATAGGTTTGGAGTTCCCTAATATACCATCCTTTAAGGCAGCATTGAAGGAATTTACAATCCATTTGGGTAGGCCCATAAAGTGGGTGAAAAATGATGCATTGAGGGCCAGAGCCAAATGCAAGAAACGGAGTGTGAATGGGACATTTATTGTGTAAAGAACAACCTTAAGAGAAGTTTCCAGATTAAAACATTTAAAGAGGTTCACACTTGCTACAGAACTTTCAGAAACAACCAGGGCAACAGGAAATGGGTAGCAGGGAAGCTAGAGGAAAAGATTCGAAGCCAACCATCCATCACACATGTTGAAGTGTTTGATTGGTTTAAAAAGGAGTTTAATATGATCATTGATAGGACAATGATCTTCAGAGCAATCAAGGAGGCAAGAGAGTCAGTGGAGGGTAGTGAAAGGGGGCAGTATAGTCGTTTGTGGGATTATGCTCGAGTTGTTGAGGAGCGACCTCGGATCCATGATAATGGTTGACACCATCCCACAACCAGATGCTCCTCCACAGTTTCAAAGATTATTTGTATGCTTGTATGGATGCGAGAGGGGTTTCCTGGCAGGTTGTAGGTGTAACACCCCGATTTCTGCTGTTTTCTGTATCAATAAACAAATATGTTTATATTTTTGTTTGAGATCTAGAAAATGATTTTGGTTGAAACAAAATCATATTTAGACTCGATTTCATGGCAAAAGCCTACCATTAAATTTTGGGTTAAAAAATTCAGACGAAACCCGGTTTGCGTTTTCACTGACAGTAAGATTTTACTGGTCAGAAAACCTAATTTTGACCCCAAAATGAAACAATAAATTTTCTTATCACTTTTTAAGTGATGTGGGCCTTTTCAAAAATTTCGCTCTAAAATAAAATATTATATCTTGTTAGGGCGAAGTTTCGAAGTAAATAGATTACAGAAAACCTAAATCGGGAGAATAATGGAGTCTGAAACGGAACTACGGAGACTGAACCGGACACCGGACCATGGATGGACAAGTGTCACTGAGTTATGGTGAGTGTGGGGAGTCAGCACTAATGACTCACACAAATCATCATTACTTTCAAAAATATCTAAGATATTTTGAATAGAAAAGACTAAAATGCCCCTAACTATAATTAAAACCTCAAATTACCCTCAATGACTCACTAATCCTAGCTCCTCACTCCCTCTTGATCACGGCAGCCCCACCCCCCACACTCATTCTTGCACGTTTTTTTTTCATCAACCATAACTAAAGAAAACTAAGCAAAATTCTAGATCTTTAAGTGATTCCTTTGCAAATTTGGATCAAGCTCTTCAATTTTCCTTCATCTTCAAGAGGTAACTACTCATCCTCTATTATCATAAGCTTTCCTATTCCATTTCTTCCATTGAATCATGTTCAAGAACCATTTTCTTCAATAATTCAAGTACATCTTCAAAAATTTGTAGAAAAGCCTATGATTCTTATTTTTGAGTTCTAACAATTTTCAATACCTCTCTAATACTCTAGGATCATGGATCCAAGAGTATGTAAAATTTTGAAACCCCTAACCTATTTATCTAAGTGAGGCCGAATCCTACCCATAAAATGGGTTAGATGATTTTGCTTCATTTTCAACTTATGACAATTTTCCCTTGCTCTACACTACTCTAAGGTCATGGATCTAAGAGTATGTAAAATTTTGAGATCCCTAGCCCATTTTCTTAATGGAGGCCGAACCTATACCTTTAGGTTTTAGGAAATTTTAATTCATTTTGTAACTTGTTCTTTACTTGTTTGTGAAGGATTAGTTGAATAGTTGGTGTTTGTGTGTTGTGGAGGAAACTGAGAACTACGAGAGCATTTTCAGAAGAAAAATCCAAACGTTAAGGTAAGGGGAGTTTGCCTGAGGAGCTTCGAAAACTATATGTATAAATTGTTTGGTGTGTCTATAATTAATTGTTGTAGTTTGTGGTGTTTGTTTGAAAATTATTGCGTAATATTCTGTGATGCATGAGTTATCTGTGAAAGCATGATATAAATTGTGATGTGTGAGTTTATTGTTAATTGTGAAAGCATGTGATAAATTGTGTTGTAAGAAATTTTCTGTGGATTGTGTTATTGGCTGGAAGCCTGACATCGGTCAGTGCTTATTAGAAATTAAGGATAAAGATTAAGAAAGTTTAAGGAAAACATTATGTTTTTGAAAGTTAGTGGATTTAATTTTAAGGTAAAAATAATAATGTTTTAATGAGTTTTAATGAAAGAATAAGTTAATGAGTGACAACGAGTATGTAACCGTGAAAAAATTTCACTTTCGCACTTTTTTTGAAAACACCGGGAAGAAAATGGAAACAAATCTTAATTTTAAGGAAATGTATTTTAAAAATTGTTTTAAGCAAGAAATAAGGGTTTCTGCATGCCTAACGACAGTAGAAAGAAAAACGATCTTTTTAAGTAAGAAAAATAGATTTATATGCCAGAAATGACTTTTCAAAGGGAAAATGGATTTGTAGAAATAAAAATAAAGGATTTGAGGAGAAATGATTTTCGTTACGTTTTAAAACGAATTTCATCAGAAAGTGATTTTTGGAAAAGAATTGAAGAACAAGCGGAAACTTTCCGATAAACTTGGATAAGTTTTCGGAATGTTTGTTTTAGTATTTGGTTTTCACCGAACGAAAACTCTTGAAGGAAATAAAGGAAAGGATAAGGACCTAGATTGCCTAGACGTCGAGCTAGTGTTCCTGAGAGGAAATTGTACTTTGGAGGTGGAATGGATTGTAATATTTGGGAAAAAGGTAGTCGAGAGCTTTAACCCTAGACAAAGAAAAGACGAACGAAAAAGAACAGTTGCGATAACAAAGGGTTTTACATGCATAGTCTGGCAAACATCCATTTTGGGCAGACGTGCCTTGGGTATCGAGCTACAATTTCACAAAGGGTGAATTGGGTAAATTGGTTAGTTATGGACCAAAGATAAATTCTAGGGTCTTTGGGTCTTTGGGACATTCGGGCTTCGAAAATCCAGCAAAAACTTGGGGCCTTGCAACCTCGGGTCGTGGAATTCGGTTACCCGGCACGAATGTACTCAATCGGAACTATTCCAATATTATTTTAGGTGCTCCATCATGATATTCCCTGAACAATTGGAGCAGGACCTAAATTTAGAGGTCGATCTCATGAGACAATTGTGTTAAGGGTATCGCAGCCTAATCATTGCTCGAGGAAGGGAAGTTAGGAATCTCCGGAGAATAAAGGTCAAGACTCATAGGATGGATATTGAAGTGCCATGCATTTTTTTAAAAATCACGATTGGATGACCGGGTATGAATCCCATTAGTAGGAAGTAATTACAGTATGTATACATGATGTTTGTTTGAGTGTCGTACATGTAGTTATTATGATGAAACTCAATATCGGTATCTCACCCTTGCTTTATTTCTTTTCATGTTGGGTTCCTACTATGCTTCTATATATATATTCGAGTACAGATGAACCAAATGGGCCCGATATCGTACACGGAATACGTTGCCTGCACTTTGACGAGGCTAATGACGGAAGCGTGTGGAGGACTAACCTGGATACTTCTGTGAGGAGTTCTAGGGAGGACTTCCCAATGGGTTTTCATTAGGTGACCAGCTGTAGAATGTTTTTGGGTTTACATTTTGGGGAGTAGTGGTATTTTGCATAGTCTGTATATCTTGGCTACTGAGAGCCATCTTTTGATGTCGTGGTTGCAGACTACCGCTACTTTATAGTTTTGGTTTATTGTTATTTTCTTATGTTATGACTTTAGTAAATAACCTGTAATTATAACGGTCTTGCTGTAAAAATGTTAAGGATGCGTATATATATGTAGATACTGATGTTTGGTTTATATCAGACATTGGAAGAAAAAAATTTACAGCTAATTTCAAGTTAAGTTAAGAAATATAAACAAATTATATTTTCCGAAAGCAACCAGCATAATTACTTTTAGTCTTTTTGTTTCATCATGTGGCACCCAAGGGGGTGTTACATTAGTGGTATCAGAGCTGGTCGAGTGTTTCGGGAATCCTTGGGGAATAGGTCTGTTATGTTTTTGTTGTGCGATCTCTGGTTGGATTTTGTTTGAATTATTTCCTTGTTGAAACAATGTGTGTTGACTTATAAGTGTGTTTTTATATTGATGGGTTATACGAGTTTTGACGTGTAAGAACCCATGGCTAGTAAATTGTGTTTTAGTCCAAGTGTGACACATCCTGTTATCCTTTTGGATTGTGTCAGACATTAAAATACCTGTTAAGGTAGATTTTCTAGGACTGTTTGCTGAGATTGTTCCAGGTCTATCGTTTGCAAAAAGGATATTGAGTGTTCGATCGATTTAGTTTCTAAATTCGGTCTGATTCTCTATCGCTTCGTTTAGTATGTCGCTTACAAAGTTAGTCGAGTTAGATAACTCGATTTAACTGGAAAGTCTGTTGTCAAAACAGTTGTGGGTTAAGCAATTACAGAGGAAGGTATTGTTGTCTACCCTGCAAAATAGAAGAAATGCTTTTATGGGAGCGACCGAAGACTGTGACAGAGACCCGTAGTTTTGTTGGTTTAATCGGTTACCATCGAAGGTTGATAGAGGACCTATTAAAGATTTTTGTGCCGTTGACCTAACTTTCGAGGAAAGATCAACTCTTCATGTGTCTGAGAAACTGACTAAGTTGTCCGTGATCATGCCCGTTTCAGAGTAACCATACTAAGTGTGTCTGGAAAGACCTTTGTACTTGTTGGAACCAACGCTTGAATCTTCAATCTAGGTGAGTGTCTCAGGATTAAGAGAACCGTTAACTGTACTATTCGATCCTTTATGGACTTGTAGAGTGACAATTAACCCTCGAGTTCCTATGATTGTATTAAACAATCACAGCGACCAATTTTGTACGTGTCAAACAGACTTTTCGGATGTTGATTTAAAATCTATCAGGACTCATATATTGGTTATGCTAGTTCGTAATCTCAATATGCCTTAATGGAATTCCTTGTATGTGAGAATTTGTACTCACACTTCTAAATAACCGTCAGTGTATTAGACACTTGAGTGTATTGAATTGGTAATATTCATTGGCTGGATATTTTCACATTTCGTTTAAAGAATCTGTTATGACTATTTCTGGAGTTATAACCCAAATGCTTTCTTAGTAATTATAGTCCTTGACGAAACTTACTCTAGTCACATTTACTCTTGGTAGATGTGATCCAGACTGAATTGTTGCTAGACTGCTTACCTTTAAATCGTCATTTTGTAAATTCCTGGTAACAATTGAATCCTCTTGAGGTTAGGAATTATTCATCTTTTGATTTCCTAATCCATTGGAAGTTCTTGTGAAAGAAGGAACTTTTTTAGAGTCATGGTTGTAAACATGTATTAGCTATGCATTTTTACACTCACGAACCTATTGAAGAATCTTTTTACATACTGGATGTTCCTATATCTTTTTGATTGATGAAAATTTTGTATCAGATTTTTGTGATGGCAAGATCAAGAAATTTTCTCTCTTGAAAATTGCTTTCCTTGATTTTCAAAGCCATATTTTATTGCAGTTCGATAGAACTTACTACTCTTTGATCAATGTTATCCTATATCTTTTCCAAGCGCCATTGACGTGTGGCCTATCTCATAAGTCATGAGGATAGGTATCTTATTCATATTAGGATGTTAGTGTTAGTCGAGTACAGTGAAAAAGTGATAATTTGACGATTGATACCTCCCTTGTTAAGATGTTAGTGTTGCCAGGAATTTTCGTTATGAGTTTACTGAAGACCTCTAAGAGTCTCGGTTAAGTTCGAGTGATCATGGATCGACTGACGAAGTTAACAACCTTCTTACATGTTAAAAGCAACTATACAGTGGAAAAGCAAACCAAAGTATGTATCAGAAGACTGAACAAGTTTCATGGAGTATTTTCTAGCATTGTTCCAAATGAAGACCCGAAGTTTACCAACGTTTGCCGGTAAAGTTTGCTGTAAGTGTTGAGGACCAAGTTGAGGGTAAGTCCAACTGATCACCTTCAACTCGAATGGGCAAGTAAGAAATGATCTGATTCTTAGAAGGTTAGCTTAAAGTAAGTGTGATACCAAAGTATGATCGTCCTTGTAGTAGGAGCGACAAGAGTGATAGGAGTTTTGTTGAGGTGTAGTTATGACCGATAAGATTAATGACGATTTCTATAGATCAAATGATCAAATGTTGATTGAGACAGAAGGAAAATCTAAGGTAATGATCAAATACTTGTAGTTAAGATTGATTGTATAAGTTGGAAGACTAAAAGGAGAGTAGTTATAGTAATTTCACATAAGTAGATGTAAGGGAAAGAGATAAGCTCTGGTACAAATTAAGGTTGCTAGAGAAATGTAAGTTGATGAGTTAGATAATCCTACTCGATGTAGTTTCTTTTGGTGTAAATTACATTAAGGGATGTAAAAATGTTTTTAAGATTGAGACGTGTGATTTCGATATATTATGAAATTGTGGATTACGTTCGAAGGAATTAAGACCTAGATTGGATATCTCGGGTATGAACTGATGTGTGTAATGTGAGAAGAATGTAAATCTTAGTTTGAATCTTGGTGTTAGCTATGAAAGTTAGAAGTTGAAGAAAATTTTAGTGGACAAATATTGAGAAGTGAAAAGATTAAGTGCTAATTTTGTCCTTTCAAGTGCAATAGACTAAGGTGATATGTCGAAGATAGTGGGAATAATGTGGTGGTGGAAAGTTCGAGAATAAATAGCACGGCATAAGGATGTATTATGTGATGGAGTTATCGAAAGGAGAAATGAATGCGACGAGAAATACAATGTAGGACTTTGGGATTAAGATCCTGTTTAGTTACTAGTCACGAAATTTCGAGGACGAAATTTTTTTAAGTGGGGTAATAATGTAACACCCCGATTTCTGCTGTTTTCTGTATCAATAAACAAATATCTGTATATATTTTTGTTTGAGATCTAGAAAATGATTTTGGTTGAAACAAAATCATATTTAGACTCGATTTCATGGCGAAAGCCTACGGTTAAATTTTGGGTTGAAAATTCAGACGAAACCCGGTCTGCGCTTTCACTGACAATAAGATTTTACTGGTCAGAAAACCTAATTTTGACCCAAAAACGAAACAATAAATTTTCTTATCACTTTTTAAGTGATGTGAGCCTTTTCAAAAATTTCGCTCTAAAATAAAATTATATTTTGTTCGGACGAAGTTTCGAAGTAAATAGATTACGGAAAACCTAAATCGGGAGAATAATGGAGTCAGAAATGGAACTACGGAGACTGAACCGGACACCGGACCATGGATGGACAAGTGTCACTGAGTTGTGGTGAGTCACCACTAATGACTCACACAAATCATCATTACTTTCAAAAATATCTAAGATATTTTGAATAGAAAAGACTAAAATGCCCCTAAGTATAATTAAAATCCCAAATTACCCTTAATGACTCACTAATCCTAGCCCCACACTCCCTCTTGATCATGCCCCCCCCCCCTCCCGCCCCACTCATTCTTACACTTTTTTTTCATCAACCATAACTAAAGAAAACCAAGCAAAATTCTAGATCTTTAAGTGATTCCTTTGCAAATTTGGATCAAGCTCTTCAATTTTCCTTCATCTTCAAGAGGTAACTACTCATCCTCCATTATCATAAGCTTTCCTATTCCATTTCTTCCATTGAATCATGTCTAAGAACCATTTTCTTCAATAATTCATGTACATCTTCAAAAATTTGTAGAAAAAGCCTATGATGCTTATTTTTGAGTTCTAACAATTTTCAATACCTCTCTAATACTCTAGGATCATGGATCCAAGAGTATGTAAAATTTTGAAACCCCTAACCTATTTATCTAAGTGAGGCCAATCCTACCCCTAAAATGGGTTAGATGATATTGCTTCATTTTCAACTTATGACAATTTTCCCTAGCTCTACACTACTCTAAGGTCATGGATCTAAGAGTTGGTGTTTGAAAGTTGTGGAGGAAACTGAGAACTACGAGAGCATTTTCAGAAGAAAAATCCAAACGTTAAGGTAAGGGGAGTTTGCCTGAGGAGCTTCGATAACTATGTGTATAAATTGTTTGGTGGGTCTGTAATTAATTGTTGTAGTTTGTGGTGTTTGTTTTAAAATTATTGCGTAATATTCTGTGATGCATGAGTTATCTGTGAAAGCATGATATAAATTATGATGTGTGAGTTTATTGTTAATTGTGAAAGCATGTGATAAATTGTGTTGTAAGAAATTTTCTGTGGATTGTGTTATTGGCTGGAAGCCTAACATTGGTCAGTGCTTATTGGAAATTAAGAACAAAACTTTAAGAAAGTTTAAGGAAAACATTATGTTTTTGAAAGTTAGTGGATTTAATTTTAAGGTAAAAATAATGTTTTAATGAGTTTTAATAAAAGAATAAGTTAATGAGTGACAGCGAGTACGTAACCGTGAAAAAATTTCACTTTCGCACTTTTTTTGAAAACACCGGGAAGAAAATGGAAACAAATCTTAATTTTAAGGAAATGTATTTTAAAAATTGTTTTAAGTAAGAAATAAGGGTTTATGCTTGCCTAACGGCAGTAGAAAGAAAAACGATCTTTTTAAGTAAGAAAAATAGATTTATATGCCAGAAATGACTTTTCAAAGGGAAAATGGATTTGTAGAAATAAAAATAAAGGATTTGAAGAAAAATGATTTTCGTTACGTTTTAAAACTAATTTCACCAGAAAAGGATTTTTGGAAAAGAATTTAAGAACAAGCGAAAACTTTCTAATAAACTTGGATAAGTTTTCGGAGTGTTTGTTTTAGTATTTGTTTTTCACCAAACGAAAACTCTTGGAGGAAATAAAGGAAAGGATAAGGACCGAGATTGCCGAGACGTCGGGCTAGTGTTCCTGAGAGGAAATTGTACTTTGGAGGTGGAAATGATTGTAATATTTGGGAAAAAGGTAGTCGGGAGTTTTAAGCCTCGACATAGAAAAGACGAACGAAAAAGAACAGTTGCGATAACAAAGGGTTTTACATGCATAGTCTGGCAAACATGCCATTTTGGGCAGACCTGCCTTGGGTATCGAGCTACAATTTCACAAAGGGTGAATTGGGTAAATTGGTTAGTTATGGACCAAAGATAAATTCTAGGGTCTTTGGGTCTTAGGGACATTCGAGCTTCGAAAATCCAGCGAAAACTTGGGGCCTTGCAATCTCGGGTCGTGGAATTCGGTTACCCGGCACGAATGTACCCAATAGAGAACTATTCCAATATTATTTTAGGTGCTCCATCATGATATTCCCTAAACAATTGGAGCCGGACCTAAATTTAGAGGTCGATCTCATGAGACAATTGTGTTAAGGGTATCGCAGCCTAATCATTGCTCGAGGAAGGGAAGTTAGGAATCTCCGGAGAATAAAGGTCAAGACTCATAGGATGGATATTGAAGTGCCATGCATTTTTTTAAAAATCACGATTGGATGACCAGGTATGAATCCCATTGGTAGGAAATAATTACAGTATGTATACATGTTGTTTGTTTGAGTGTCGTACATGTAGTTATCATGATGAAACTCAATATCGGTATCTCACCCTTGCTTTATTTCTTTTCATGTTGGGTTTCTACTATGCTTCTATATATATATTCGAGTACAGATGAACCAAATGGGCCCGATATCGTACACGAGAATACGTTCCCTGCACTTTGACGAGGCTAATGACGGAAGCGTGTGGAGGACTAACCTGGATACTTCTGTGGGGAGTTCTAGGGAGGACTTCCCAATGGGTTTTCATTAGGTGACCAACTGTAGGATGTTTTTGGGTTTACATTTTGGGGAGTAGTGGTATTTTTCATAGTCTGTATATCTTGGCTACTGAGAGCCATCTTTTGATGTCGTGGTTGCAGACTATCGCTACTTTATAGTTTTAGTTTATTGTTATTTTCTTATGTTATGACTTTAGTAAATGACCTGTAATTATAACGGTCTTGCTGTAAAAATGTTAAGGATGCGTATATATATGTAGATACTGATGTTTGGTTTATATCAGACATTGGAAGAAAAAAATTTACAACTAATTTCAAGTTAAGTTAAGAAATAGAAACAAATTATATTTTCCGAAAACAACCAGTGTAATTATTTTTAGTCTTTTTGTTTCATCATGTAGCGCCCAAGGGGGGGTGTTACAGTAGGCCTTTCATAGGGTTGGATGGGTGCTTTCTGAAGGGATACTTTGGTGGACAACTCCTCTCTGCCGTGGGATAAGATGCTAACAACTAGATATTTTTCATTGCCTATGCCATTGTTGATGTTGAGAACAAGGACAACTTGGGTTGGTTTTTGACGCTTTTGCATGATAACCTAGGTGATTACAGGCAACATGGGTGGAACTTCATGTCAGACATGCAAAAGGTATCTTTTTTTGGTCTGCTTTGATATTTCGTAGGTAATTTTAGAGACTAATTTGATATTAAATATGCAATTTAAGGGACTGATTTGATATTCGATGTTTACATCATAATGTAGGTTCTGATACCAGCCATCCAGGAAGTGATGCCTGGTGTGCCACATAGGCTCTGTGCCGCCATCCATTTATGGAAGAATTTCATAAAGCAATGGAAGGAGAAGGAGCTGAAAGGTGTAGTCTGGGAGTGCGCCAAGGCAACAACTGTGATATATTTCAATCAGGTCATAGAGAAGGTTAAGAGATTAAATGTGAAGGCATGGGAGTATCTGAATAAATGGCCCAGAGATTCTAGGACAAAGACATACTTTGAAGAAAACTGTAAGGTTGACAACATAACCAACATTACTTGTGAGGTATTCCATTCAAAGATTGGCAACTATCGTGGCAAGCCTATTCTAACAATGGCTGAAGAGATTAAATGTTATGCCATGAGGACTATGAGCCAAAACAAACTGAAGCTAGCTAGGAGGAGGGGGTCATTATGTCCTATGCAACAAACTAGATTGGAGAAGGAAAAGTTGGCCAACAACAGTTGGTGCCCCGTTTGGTCAGGTGATAATGATGGAGTGAGGTTTGAAGTGCAAAAACCTCCTTTTAGGGTGGATGTGAATCTGGCAACACAAAGTTGCACATGCAGATTTTGGCAACTAACTGGTATGGTTTTTTGTGGCTAGATGTGTCATCATTGTTACTGTTTTAATGTTGATTTTTGTAGGCAACTAAATGCTTTTTTTGTTATTTTCACAGGAATGCCATGTATGCATGCTTGTGCTGCAATTGCATACAAAAATGAGAGGCCAGAAGAGCACTGCCATGGATGGCTAACAATAGGGTCCTACAATGCATCATATCAATATTTCATTTAACCCACCCAATCTGAACAATTATGGGCACCTACTGGGTATGATAAGCCAGTTCCACCTAAGGTCAAGAGGAGTGCAGGAAGGCCTAAAAAAACAAAGGAGGAAGGACAATACAGCAACAAACTGAAGACGTCATATTCAGCTTTCACATGCTCAAGATGTGGCATCGAGGGTCATAATAGCAAAGGATGCATGAACGCAGGAGTGACCCAAAGACCTAAGACCAAAGAAATCAACTCAGCAGCAGGAGGAATCAATGATTGAGATACTTTCCCAATCTGCACCTACTGCTGATCAAGCAAATGAGGAAGATACAACCATAAGGGTAAGAATATTGTTGATGTTTTGAATCGCTTCTATTTTAAAATGATGCACAATTGACTTGTGAATAAATTGCTAACTTCATGCTGTGTTTGCTTAGGAACCATAACAAGTTCAGGAACCAGGAAATGCTCAGGAACCAGTACAAGTTCAGCCTACACAGGAAGTGCAAATGCAGGCTCAAAAACAAGTGAGTGCACCATAGAAGGTATGTATGCAGGGACTGATTTGATATTAACTTATAAATTTCAAGGGCTAATTTAATACTAAGTTGTAAATTTCAAGGACCAATTTGATACTAACTTTTCGATTTCATCTGTGCAGGCAAGGAGGTATAGCGTGAGAGTTCCAGTTATTCCACCCAGGGAGAAGGCTAACCAGTTAAGGCACCATTATCAGCACCAGTTCCACCAACGCATGTACCTATGCCACCAACCTATACAAGGCCTATTATGGTTCAGATCCCAACACCACCAGGGACTTCAACATCCAGGGGAGGTGTACCACAATTCATGTCTTTCATCCCAACTCCAGGGCTACCACAGAATCGTCCAAGACAACCTTGAACATGTCAGCATTTTGATAGCGAGAATCCGCAAGTGTACGGTTTCGTCGTCAAGTAATAAAAAGATCGAACCCACAGAGACCGTGATCTTAAATAACAATTAATTATTAAATCAATTTAACTAAACTATATATATAAAAGATTTGGAAAAGATTTGGTTTTTAAAATAAAGATTAACTAACAAATCAAATATCTAAAACGAGATCAGTTAAAATCACAATCAAATCTAATCTGGTGTTTTTCAAATTAAAAGATATTTCCAGGAATTGGGTTACCAACAAGACTGCTTATGCTACTAAATTGACTACTCCTCTTGCTAATTATCAAAATTGCTTTGAAGGTGAATTTATCCTAATAAAGTTAATGTTCCCTCTCGAGATACAAGAACCGTGCCCAATTAAACCAACACCTACTCTCGTGATAATTGTATTTAAATTGAACCCATTACGATTTGTGACAATTCAATGAACCCTCGAAGGACCGCTTCTTAACTCTCGTGATTTAAGTCCTAAGTTCAATTCCTATAGATCCAATACCTAAGTTCACCGCTAGGTTCATCCTTAGAATATCTATGACATGCAAATAAGTGCGCACCAAATTTACAAGTAATTCATGCAATAGGAATCAAATCGAAAGCAAATTGAAATTAACAAGAAGTAAAACATCAATTCATCACATAAAACGAGTCTTGGGCATAGCCCCAATTCCTAGAAATAAAACGACTACTCACACATTGCCATGTTCATAGCAACGTTGAATAACAAAAACATTAAAATCCTAAGAGAAGAGAAGAAATTGAGAAGAAGAGAAATCCTAAAATTAAGCCTAAGGTAGCAGCCAAGAGGTCCTATTTTCGAGCCTTTCACTCCTATTTATAATGCAGGGCAATTTGGATCCAAATCTGTTACAAAATCAAATCAAATCTTCAATTAAAATTCCAAATATTGCGCGTCACGGCCGTGATGGTTATCACGGCCTGGGCGTGATCTCTTCTGATTTGTGGGATTGCTTCACTCTGCGTCTGTCACGGCCGTGATGGTCATCACGGCCTGGCCGTGATCACTTCTGCCTGCGAGGGTCTGGTTCAGCTTCCATGTCACGGCCGTGATGGACATCACGGCCTGGCCGTGACCAGTTCTGCTTTTGAGCATTTTCTTCCTTTTCAGCTCCACTCGGTCACGGCCGTAATGGCTGTCACGGCCTGACCGTGATGGCTTCTGGTTGGCCAATTTTCCTTTATTCTTCAAGCTCCAATATCACTAATTCTAAACATTTAATCCTTTAATTCCTGCACAAACACACCACAAAACCACCTTACCCGTTCCAAGGCAAAAACTAACAAAATTCAAATTAAATATGCCTAACCTATATGAAAATGCATGCAAAATGTCAAGGAAATATGAGGTGAAATCACACTCATCAAACTACCCCAAGCTTAAGATCTTGCTTGTCCTCAAGCAATCATTAAGGCCAGCCAAGATAAACAATCAGAGCATGGACAGTAAACCAAGAACCCGAGTAACAAATCCAAGTAACAGGCATATCCAAATAAGTAATCATGAGACAATCAATTTCAAGTCCAATTAGAAGCTTATGTTCCCTAAATTCATATCTCTCACTGATTCGGGCACTCATCTCACCTCACTCAAGTGTTTAAGGGTATATGACAATTCACTCAATTTCCTCAAGGAAGGTACCCTACCATAAGCTTGACTATTAACCAAATCTCTACTTTATTAATGAAAACACACAAGAATCAAGAGGTCTTTTATTTTGGTTGTAATGGGGCCAAGGGATTAATTGTTAGGTGGGGAAACCAAGAAAAGGAATTCAAGAAGGCTAACAAAAATATCAAATAATGCAAGCATGACAACCTTCTAAAATACCTTTTGGGCTTTAAATCACTCTTCCACCACTCTTTCTTCCTTTTTCATTTTCTTTTTCACTTTATTTCTCACTTTCTTTTTCTTTTCCTCCCCTTCTCCATTTTTTTTTTATTTGAAGAAGGGGAGATTTTCAACACGAGAGAAATAATTTTCTAACTTTTTCATCCCAAATTTATTTTTTTTCAAACCACCCTTTTGCCCTTTTTACAATACTTTAGAAGGTGCATATCATGCATCATTTATCAAAATTAATCAGGGTACCAAGAAAAGCATTTTATTCTTTTAGGCTTAAAATTGGGCAACTAAGGGGTAGAATTTTAATCAGTCAAAGCTCAGAAGGCCAGAAAGATACCTAGTGCCTCAATCATTTTCATATATGTTTTCAAAAATTTCTAAGTTTCAAAACGATTTCAAGTCAAGTTCTAGAGAATACAATCCAAGAGGAAGAAAACACTCAATCACAAGGAGGGGGGTAAATTTAGTGAATACCCCTTTTAGGCTCAAATATCTCACATTTAGTAGTTCAAAAATCAATGAGAAATACAAATCCAAGGAACCACATGCTAATTATCAACTATCAAAAGATCATCTCTAGAATTTTTAATTTTAGCCTATCACAAGAATACAAAAATTGGGTTCAAAATTCACTGTCTTGATTTATTTGGCACAAAATTTTCACAATTGGATGCAATTTCAAAACAAGGGGCAATCTAATGATGTGATCATGCAAAACTATACCTAAATGAATGCAACATGTAATATGCAAAATGCAAAAATACCCCTACCCCAAGCTTAAAACTTACATTGTCCCCAATGTAAATAATCAAAGTCAGAGAGAGGAGAAAATTGGAACAACTCACCTAGGTAGTGTTGGGTGCTGCGCGAATTGACCAGAGAGTGAGGCTGAAATTTTTTTTTTTTTTTTTTGAAACAGGGAGCATCACGGCCGTGACGGTCTTCACGGCTGGGCCGTGATAGATTCTGGTTATGTGGTCCTTTCCACGTCACGCTCGTGATGTCAATCACGGCTCGGGCGTGATCTTCTCTGATTTCTGGCACCTTCGCATCACGCCCGTGAGCTCTGTCACGGCCTAGCCGTGATCATCACTGCTTGCACCCCCTTTTTTTTTTTTTTTTTCATGCTTTTCCAACCTGTAAACACACTTGGCAAAACCATCAATTTGTGATCTTTCTCCTCTAATCTTCTCAAATTATTGAAAACAAAAGTTAAAAACAAAATAGCAAGGGAAAGAAAGCTTGGGTTGCCTCCCAAGAAGCGCTTGTTTTTTGTCGTAAGCTTGACCATACTCTCTTCAATCAACCGGGATCAGGTGGGCTTTGAAGTGCAAGAACACCTCTCTTCCAAGGAAGTCCATCAATGAGCCTATAGTGTTCATATGGCCACATGCGCTTTCGCTTTGCTCTTTTCACTCTGAGTTTCATGGCCTTACTTCCTCCCGGTGGAAGTTTTAACTCCACATGTTCAGAAACTCCAATTTCATCTTTATTTGGTGCATCATTTGTCATGCAAAGTTTGGGAGTTGCTTCCATGTTAAGCTCTTCTTTCATCTCCGGAGGCACTATCTCAATCCTGCACACATGATTCTCAAGAGGAGGGTTGTTATATGAGTTAGTCAAATCAAAATCCACCCTACCTTCCTCTACATTCAAAGAGAGCTTGCCATTTTTAACATCTATTATTGCTCCAGCTGTGGCTAAGAATGGCCTTCCAAGAATGATAGGGAATTTAGAATTCCCGTTCATATCCAACACCATGAAATCAGTAGGAATGAAAAGTTTCCCTACCTTTATGGGGACATTCTCTAGTATGCCTAGAGGGGTTTTAGTTGAGCCATCCGCAAATTGTAAAGAGAACTTGGATGGGCTCAATTTCTTGGTTCCTAACCTCTCAAAGATGGCACGTGGCATCAAACTCGCACTAGCCCCTAAGTCACATAAGGCATGATCTATTTTAACTTCTCCAATTGAGCAAGCAATAGAGAAACTTCCTGGATCTTTTAATTTAGGAGGCATATTAGTTTTTATCATTTCATCACGCTCCTCAACTAAGCTCTTAGTCTCTTGTTCTACTTGCTTTTTCCTGACTAGCCTTTGTGGGAAAGGTATTGGGGGTTGGTAAGGTGGTGGAGGTATATATTTTGGTTTAATTTCTTCTTGTTCACTCATGCCTACCTCACATTCCATGCCCTTTTCAACTACCCCAAGCTTATCATCCCTCAAGTATATAGCATTACAGTGCTCATTGGGATTAACTTCGGGTTGTCCCGGAAACGTACCTTTAGTCCTAGAAGATGTACTAGCTTGTTGGGCAATTTGTGTCTCTAGCATCTTATTGTGAATAGCTAAGTTGTCTACCTTAGAAGCTAGTTCCTTAATGGCTTCGCCCATAGCCCTACCATGTTGCCTAAACTCTTCATTTTGCTTTGTTTGAGTTTCAACAAAATTTTCCATTAGAGACTCAAG
Organism: Echinosophora koreensis; assembly: GCA_035048595.1. NCBI lineage: Eukaryota > Viridiplantae > Streptophyta > Magnoliopsida > Fabales > Fabaceae > Echinosophora > Echinosophora koreensis. Next base: position 1,518,325 of record JAPCYP010000058.1, on the reverse strand, counting down.
TTTAGACTTTTGTACCTGAAGATACCCCAATGCGGGTTTCCTATTACCTTGGCCTTCTTGGAATTCATGGTTCAACGTGTTGTTGTAGTTCCCGTATGAGAGATAAGAGTTATTCTTCCTTCCTTGGTTGTATGAATTTAGGGGAACATAGTTTGGCAACTTCGGGTTCGTGTCATAAAAGTTGTGACATGAATTCATTTGTTCCCCCGAAAGCACTTGATTCATGAGCACTTCCATGTGGGCATTCCACGAAGTCATGTCCCTGCGCTCCACAAATCTCACAAGCAACATTAGTAGCACCTATTGAACTCACATTAGCCTTTTCAAGTCTATCAAAGCGCTTACTCAATGAGTCAAATTTAGACAATATTAAATCATTACTATTCATTTCAAACTTACCTCCCGAAAGCTTTTTCGGGTTATTACCTCTTTCTGAACCCCATTGATGATAGTTGGTGGCAACGTTCTCAATGATCTCAAATGCTTGAGCCAATGGTCTATTCATCAATGCTCCACCAGCTGCGGAGTCAAGTGACACCTTCGAAGAATAGTCCAATCCATTGTAGAAGGTATGCACTAAAAGCCACTTCTCAAGCCCATGATGTGGGCAAGATTCTAGCAATCCCTTGTAACGATCCCAAGCTTCGGATAAGCATTCTCCGTCCTTTTGGAAGAAGCCGGTGATCTGAGTTCTCAGGTAAGCAGTCTTGGATGGTGGGAAGAATTTTTCCAAGAACGCCTGCTCCAATTGGTCCCAAGTGGACAAAGTATTAGCAGGCACTGATTTCAACCAAGCTCTTGCCCTTCCAGTCAGAGAGGAGGGGAATAACCTCAAGCGAATAGCATCAACCGGTGCACCTCGAATTCTTATTGCATCGGTGAACTCCAAGAATGTCTCCACATGATCAGTCGGGTCTTCCGAGGGTAATCCTCCAAACTGATGTTGCCTAATCATGCCAATTAACTGGGGCGGTATAGTGTAGTTATCCGCCTCAATTTCTGGCCTAGCGATCCCAGTTCGCAAACCCCTAGCATTTGGGGCTGCGTAGTCCTTCAGTGGTTTAGTATCCGGTTGATCGGCCATGAGTGGGATGGGGGTCAACCTTTCTCTCACTCTTTGTCTTTGTAGTCTCCTACGTCTATGAAAAGTCCTTTCGATCTCGGGATCAACTTCAATAAGAGTTCCAAGACTTTGGGATCTTCGCATATAAGAGACAAAATACCTGCAAAGAGAGAGATAGATACACTAGAAAAAGAATTGTTTTTTTTTTTCGAATAAATAAAAAAAAATGTCCAGAAAAATTAATTTAAAAATTAAATTGAAATTCAAGAAAGCACAGTCCCCGGCAACGGCGCCAAAAACTTGATAGCGTGAATCCGCAAGTGTACGGTTTCGTCGTCAAGTAATAAAAAGATCGAACCCACAGAGACCGTGATCTTAAATAACAATTAATTATTAAATCAATTTAACTAAACTATATATAAAAGATTTGGAAAAGATTTGGTTTTTAAAATAAAGATTAACTAACAAATCAAATATCTAAAACGAGATCAGTTAAAAATCACAATCAAATCTAATCTGGTGTTTTTCAAATTAAAAGATATTTCCAGGAATTGGGTTACCAACAAGACTGCTTATGCTACTAAATTGACTACTCCTCTTGCTAATTATCAAAATTGCTTTGAAGGTGAATTTATCCTAATAAAGTTAATGTTCCCTCTCGAGATACAAGAACCGTGCCCAATTAAACCAACACCTACTCTCGTGATAATTGTATTTAAATTGAACCCATTACGATTTGTGACAATTCAATGAACCCTCGAAGGACCGCTTCTAACTCTCGTGATTTAAGTCCTAAGTTCAATTCCTATAGATCCAATACCTAAGTTCACCGCTAGGTTCATCCTTAGAATATCTATGACATGCAAATAAGTGCGCACCAAATTTACAAGTAATTCATGCAATAGGAATCAAATCGAAAGCAAATTGAAATTAACAAGAAGTAAAACATCAATTCATCACATAAAACGAGTCTTGGGCATAGCCCCAATTCCTAGAAATAAAACGACTACTCACACATTGCCATGTTCATAGCAACGTTGAATAACAAAAACATTAAAATCCTAAGAGAAGAGAAGAAATTGAGAAGAAGAGAAATCCTAAAATTAAGCCTAAGGTAGCAGCCAAGAGGTCCTATTTTCGAGCCTTTCACTCCTATTTATAATGCAGGGCAATTTGGATCCAAATCTGTTACAAAATCAAATCAAATCTTCAATTAAAATTCCAGATATTGCGCGTCACGGCCGTGATGGTTATCACGGCCTGGGCGTGATCTCTTCTGATTTGTGGGATTGCTTCACTCTGCGTCTGTCACGGCCGTGATGGTCATCACGGCCTGGCCGTGATCACTTCTGCCTGCGAGGGTCTGGTTTCAGCTTCCATGTCACGGCCGTGATGGACATCACGGCCTGGCCGTGACCAGTTCTGCTTTTGAGCATTTTCTTCCTTTTCAGCTCCACTCGGTCACGGCCGTAATGGCTGTCACGGCCTGACCGTGATGGCTTCTGGTTGGCCAATTTTCCTTTATTCTTCAAGCTCCAATATCACTGATTCTAAACATTTAATCCTTTAATTCCTGCACAAACACACCACAAAACCACCTTACCCGTTCCAAGACAAAAACTAACAAAATTCAAATTAAATATGCCTAACCTATATGAAAATGCATGCAAAATGTCAAGGAAATATGAGGTGAAATCACACTCATCACATTTGAAGATTATGCAACATTGATTTTAAATGAATATTTAGGTGCTTTTTTTTTTTTGGCTGGAACAATGGTTTATATATGATGTTATTTTGTTGCTTTTGATGTAATTGCACATATTAGGTGCTTGTTTTTTCGCTGTAACCAAACTTTATGTTTTGCTGTTTATTTTCTGTACATGCACATACATGTGCTTATTTTGGGGATGTAAGTTATATTTTGTGTAAGACATATTTGGACACAATTTTGGTGCTTTATATAAGTTATTTTAGTCTAATTACTTGGCAATTTCTTGTGTGGTTTGGTTAGAGTTAGTGTGGGCAGGAAATTTAACAAAAACATAGGATACATCTCATTTAATAACTTCAAACATAGTACATTAGATGTTTGCCCCAAAACAGCTTTTCCTCATAACACAACTAAGACTTAGAGACACAAACTAGAAACCTAATCACTCTTCCCACCAATCAACAATACAAAACATACACTATCCAACACACACATTAATGCAACCCAGAATTTTATAACACTCTCACATCTTTCCTCATGGTATCCAACTTGCCCATGACCTCTGCCTTCCACATTTCTTCACCCTCATCTACTTTAGATTCAGCATTGCACTCTTCTTCACTAACATTACCCATGTTGAAACCTGGAAGTTGATCAACCCAGCGAAAATAGCCACAACCACCACCTTCCTGCACAATGGGGAAAAAAAAGTAGATAGGAAAATTCCAGATTAGGGTATGAAATCTCAAGCCAATAACCATATTGCTTTCTTCTTCAAATTACCTTTGGCAAGTGACATGCAATGAATGCTCTCCCAGGGTTCCTCGATGTTCTGGAAATGCGATAAACTACTAGCCTAGGACATGTGCAGAACATACCAAAAGGGTTCTGGGTTTCAGACCAATTCACCCTGAAGGATTGTGACCTAGATCCATTACCCCCTTTCCTCATCTCCTCTTCTTCGGTTTAGGGCACTTGCAGCAGATAAAGAGAGAGAGGTGCAAAGAAGGAAGCAGCACAGAAAGTGAGAAGAACCAGAAAAGAGTCGTTGAAAAAGGAGAGGGATGAAGATGAAACTCAATTTAAAACCCTAGGAGTTTCAATTTAGTCCCTGAAATATCAATTTAGTCCCAGAAATTGTGTTTAAGTGAGTTATCTGACGTGGCCCCAACGTGTATCATGAAATGGCATCCAGCAAGGCACATTAACTGCTACATAAGCAGAGTTAATGGCGTTAGGGGATGGCCGTTAACGGAGGGACCATTTTGAATCACGGTTTGCAATTTCAAGGACTAAATTGCTATTTCGATCAGATCAGGGACCAACTTGATACTAAGTCCCAATTTCAAGGAATAAATTGGCTATTTGCTCAAATTACAGTATTCTTTTTTTTTTTTTTTAGTATGAACCCACCGTAATTAGGGCCTTTGACTCCCTAGTGGGTCCACGGAGTATCCCCACAAGCTTAGATCTTTTTGGACCCCCTATGGGACTAATCTCCGTTCGGGTACTTAGTCATAGTTATGGTTCTTCGCCCCTTCCTAAAGATGTACTCTGCGGGGATTGAACCCAATATATATTCGTTTAATAAAATGTCCATTATTATTTGATCTAAAAAAAAAATGTCCATTATTATAATTAAAAAAATTACACATTTTCATTATAAAAAAAATTACACATTACCTATGACCGATCTGATCAACATATTAGACCAGATATGCCTATGAACTGATGCTGACGTTAACAAACCGTGGTTGAACTGGCAACTCAATTTGCGATTGGACCGGTCCGGTTTTCCACGCTGCCCAGATCCTGACGTTTAGCGCCGTCCACTCATCTCACCACACGCGTGCCACACGTTTTCCCATGCACACAAATGTCCATGCACGCGTTCTCCGAGGGAAATTCAGAAATTCAGCCAAGTATATTATACACGTCACACCACTACGCCACAAGCCTGTGTTTGCATCATGTTTACAAGTATATCATATATTGATGTAATCTAGGATATAGATCACTAACATTTTAGGATCTTTCTTTGATTTCAAGTGCTAAGAATTCAAGATCAAACACAAACTAGAACAATAGAATGAAGCTTGATTCTCAAGTGAGAATCAAGAGAAACAAAAAGGAGTAGAAGAGCACAATTATATATAATTGAAATGACAGGAACAAGAATAAAAGTGCAGAAAATTAAAGAAAGAAAGTAGAAAATGGAATAGGAAAAAGATGAAGGGGAAGGCACCACAATTAAATCATCTTTGAGAAGAAGATTGAATTGATAAGCCAAGGGGAGATTCACCACCTGAATAAGGATATTCAAGATAAGAACCAAAGGTTCAACTCATGAACCAAGAAGAGGAGAACTCTTAACTCTCTCTAGAAATCTCAAGTGTGAGAAAACTCAAATGTATTCAAACTTGTAAAATGACATGAAGCCTATTTATAGGCTCATCCTACTTAAGGTGCAAGCTAGTCTAACTTGAAGTGCAAGTTATTCTTCTAAGTCCTAATGGGCTTGGAATACTCTTAAGCCCAATTACAAGCCTAACTAAATCAAAACCCGTACAGAATTTTGTGTTAAACTTGTAGCCCAATTGTAGTCATGATAGTCACCAAATCAGGTCTTGAGTCAAAAGTAAGATTTGTAGATAATCTTCTAAGCTTTCTAACGCATCCAAGATCACTTCCATCAGACATCTAAAACTCAAGAAACAGCCAAAATAGTGAAGCAGATTTGATTTGGATTTGCTTCAAAGTTGACTTGCCCTCATTAGCCCATTAAGGTTGTGCTTCCTAGGATCACATCATCCCCTCTTTCTTGAAGAAAATTCGTCCCGAATTTTAATCCTAAATTAAAGGGAAGATGTTTAGGTTTATTCCTTTATAAAGATCCTAAAAAAAAAAAAATTGGGAAGGAAACTCCCTTATTTGGGAAGGCTCCCTTATTATCGTTGTAATTCTCAACCCATCCTCCCGGGTCAAAACCATCCTTTTAAAAACAAGTTTTGCCAACAACATTTTCAAATATTTGCCATGAATTGTAATCACTTGAAAGTGGTGTGGTAAAGTTCGTTCATTATTGAGAGAAATGGTTGGAAAGATATTTAATGTGTTTTAGTTCTCTCAGTGAATGGGAATCTTGATGGATGTGCATTACTTTCTTTTTAATTTGCAAAATAGGTTCAATGCACATAGGTATAGTAGAAATACTAGCAGGCAAGTAAACATAATTATGTTTAAAATTATCTAAGGATTGCTCTACTAATAAATCTTCTTTTACATCACTTTTAACCATTTCAATATGCACACTTTTAACACTTACAACAAAGCCTAAGCATTCCACTTTGGTGGTGCAAAAAGTGTATTTTTCAAGACTTGCAAAAGATTTTTCCTCATTTAGTAATAACAAAACACATTTTAAATATTCAAAAAGATTTGCTTGTGTTTTGTTATGTACCAAGAGATCATCATTGTAGATTACTACAAGCCTTTGAATTTCTTTAGGTTCTTGAGGAGTGACTTGAAGTTTATCCAAAAAAAACTCAAAGGTAGTAGGTAAAGAAAAAGATGGAATAGGTTTGTTACCAAAAAATATTGGAGTAGAGAAAATACAATGGTGGATTTTCCAAAAGTATTTTCTTTACTTCTTTTTCTTTTAAAACTATGCATTCTTTATCATCTTTTTCTTTATCCTTTTGGTTTTCACAAAAGTTTTGCTCACTTGTGCTAATAGCCTTTTTCTTATTCTCTTGTGGCACATGCATTTCTTTTGCATTGATTTTTTTATGGTAATTTTCACTCTTGGCTTTTACCTCAAGCTCCATTTTCTCTCTCATATTCTTTTGATCCTCACTAATTTCATTTGTAGAAAGAGGTACAAGAGTAATCTTTTTGTTGTGGTGCATAGAAGGCATAGAAGAAAGGGTAGAAGTGGAAGGTTTAGAGTTAGGAAATGTGGCCTTTGATCCACTTTTACCAAGAACTTCATGTTGTCTTGATGAGTCACCCTCCTTCTTGAAGGAGTTCTTTCTCTTCACTTGTGCTTCAACCTTGAGTGCAAGTTGGATGTCTCTAGTATAGCTTGAAGGCACATATCTTTTTCTCAAAATCTTCTTCATTTCTCTCCAAGTACTAATTGGTTCCTCAACATACCTTCTTCTTTATTTACACAATTGATCCACCAAATTAAAGCATAATCATGAAATCCTAGACTAGCTACCTTTACTTTCTTTCTTCACTATAGTAGTAGCAAGAGAATAGGTGCTCCAAGTTGGTCTCCCATTCCAAGTAAGCATCGGGATCACTCTTCCCATGGAAGCTAGGGATCTTCACCTTCACATTATGCAACTTGTGATCCTTCTCATTCCTACTTCCTCTATGCTCATGTCTAGGTCTCCATCTATCAAATCTAAGTCTATGGTCATTGTCTTCAAAATTTGAGGAGCCTCTATATGAGTTGTCATGCCTTGATCCCTTTTTTGTGCTCAAGTACTTCTAATCTTTAAAATGCTCTTTCTAAGTGCCTTGTCAATCTATCCAATTTCCTATTCAAGTTCCTTGTTCTTGGTGATGATGTAGGAGAATCTTCAATGTCTTCTTCATGTATGGAAGTCATGGTGCACTTGCAAATTCAAAAATTACATACAAAATCCAGCAAATGAAAAATTACACAAAACAAATGAAGATTACACCAATGAGAATAATTACATCACCAAAAATCAAAGGAATTAAGTACAAACCGAACTAGTGACAATTACACTTAAAGAACAAAGAATTACAAGAAAAATGAAAGTACAAGGACCTCACCACTCACTCACCATTCACTCAAAGATGGTCACTCGTGTATATCACTCAAGTAGACTTTTACAAGATGATTTCACTATTGTCTCTTTCCACTCAAGACTTTCCTCCTCAAGGGATCTACAAATTGAAACAAGATTCTCAACTATTAGTCCACAAACAAGTGATAAAGCAACCAATAAGCAAATCAATTTCAAGAGGTCAAGAAAGTGGAAAACAACTAATACAAAACTAATAGAGTTTAGAAGACAAGCAAGAAAAGGTTCAAGAAGAATTGCACACTCAAATTGATGTGAAGAAGACAAGTTGAAAGAGTTCAACAAAGTATAATTCAAATTTAATCAAAGTGTTGGTGAACAATTAATGATCAATGTGAAATGTGATACACTAATTTGTGAAGGATCTATACAAATACAAGCATATGAAATGGTGGCAAGTCTTTTACCATTTGTTGGAATTTTCCAGAATTTGCACTTTTGCCCCAAAACTTTGTATATTTACGGTTTTGGCCCATTTTTTCTTTTTAAACTATTTTTTTTTTAAAAAATTCAGCCACTTGACTTTTGATAATTACAATTTCACAGCAATTATACTTAATTTTCGAATTTACAAAAAGATCCTTCAATCATGAACAAATTGGAACATAATTGGTGTAATACCTAGAAATATGAACAATTCAAGTAGTGTAAAATAATTTCTAAGTGAATGAGCACAAATCAAGTAATTAGAGACCTAGATCTTTCCTTCAAGTGGATGAGAAACACATCATTTCCACAATTTGAATTTCATGAAGATTTATTAGGTTCTAAAAATTTGAAATCATTAAAGTACTTTTGATTAAAATTTGCATCAATCTTACTATTGTGAATTGAAATTTGAATTGAATTTTCAATTTGTTCAAAATCACATAGTAAGGCAAATAGATCTATGTTTGAATTTTCAAGAAGCAACCAAAATCACATATGATGGAAGAGCACATGCAAGATCAATTCAAACTCATTTCAAATTCTATATCCATGACCACAATTGGATTCAAATTACTTTTCATCATCCAATTCTTGTGGCAAATGGTGCCACTAGCATGTGAAATTTTCAACATGAATTTGGCTCCAACTCAAAGATCATCATAGAATTTGAAAATTTTGATCAAAAATTCAAAACAATTGATGATTCAAAGAACTAGCTCTAGATACCACTTGATGTGATCTAGGATATAGATCACTAACTTTTTAGGATCCTTCTTTGATTTCAAGTGCTAAGAATTCAAGATCAAACACAAACAAGAACAATAGAATGAAGCTTGATTCTCAAGTGAGAATCAAGAGAAACAAAAAGGAGTAGAAGAGCATAATTATATATGAATTGAAATGACAAGAACAAGAATAAAAGTGCAGAAAATTAAAGAAAGAAAGTAGGAAATGAAATAGGAAGAAGATGAAGGGGAAGGCGCCACAATTGAATCATCTTTGAGAAGAAGATTGAATTGATAAGCCAAGGGGAGATTCACCACTTGAATAAGGATATTCAAGATAAGAACCAAAGGTTCAACTCATGAACCAAGAAGAGGAGAACTCTCAACTCTCTCTAGAAATCTCAAGTGTGAGAAAACTCAAATGTATTCAAACTTGTAAAATGATTTACATGAAGCCTATTTATAGGCTCATACTACTTAAAGTGCAAGCTAGTCTAACTTGAAGTGCAAGTTACTCTTCTAAGTCCTAATGGGCTTGGAACACTCTTAAGCCCAATTACAAGCCTAACTAAATCAAAACCCGTACAGAATTTTGTGTTAAACTTGTAGCCCAATTTTAGTCATGATAGTCACCAAATCAGGTCTTGGTCAAAAATAAGATTTGTAGATAATCTTCTAAGCTTTCCAATGCATCCAAGATCACTTCCATCGGACATCTAAAACTCAAGAACAGCCAAAATAGTGAAGCAGGTTTGCCCATTAAGGTTGTGCTTCCTAGGATCACATCATATATACAGATCCTTATTATATTTTTTTGAATTTGATATATACAGGTTCAACCACTGACTCATTGGTTTGACCACTGACCCATCGACTAGGTGTCCCAATCGAGTCGATGACCATTCCGATTTTAATAACAATGGTTTTAAACGAGTTAATGCTCAATTTAAAAGTTTTTATATTTCCAGATAAATCCTATAGTCAGATTTTGGAGGGGAATGGGAGAGAATATTTATTCTTTTATGATCTATATGTGAATATATATTTGAGATTTTTATAATAACTTTAAAGATGTCAATAATCTATAAATTGTGTTAAAAATTAAATTTTTTTTCCTATGAGTGATAATGCTTGAATTTGTTTTATCAGTAAATAGTACGTAATTAGCACAATGTGAAACAATATCTAATTAACTTTCTATTGTTGGTCCTCAGTTTTACTGTAGATCTACAGTAAAATGAGATCTTGGCCTATAGTAACTATTGTTTATCTTTTTTTATTTTTTTTTCTTTGGTCAGTGACGTTCAATGCCTTCAGACCATTAAAAAAAAAAAAAGGAACATGTCTTAGACAGATATTGCTTGTAGTTTCAAAAGTGGGTAGAGCAGATATTGTTATGGCAACTATTAATTCATCGATATTATGGAAGCATTGTAAGGTATTGAAGTTGAGTGAGAATATGAGGCTGCTAAAAAGTTCAAATGATGAAGATGAGCATAAATGGTAGAGTTTCCAAAATGTTACTTGACGTTGGTGATGGAAAAATTGGGATTGACAATGATGGTGTTGCTGAAATTGATATTCCAGAAGATTTCTTAATGCCAGACTGTTTGGATCATCTTTCAAGTATTATATCTTCTACATATCCTAATTTAGCTGAAAATATTAGTAACTATAGGTTTTTTTTTGAAGAAAGAGCAATATTAGTCCTGACATTGAAGATTGTTGAACAAGTCAACAATCATGCATTAACATCACTACCTGGAGAGGTAAGGGAATATTGTAACACCCTATTTTTTGAAATATTTTAATTAAGCTGGTTTTGGTTAAGTTGGATTTATCGTTTAAGGGCTTAGTGGGATTTTTGGTTAGAGTCCCTTTCTGGTACATGAGCACACCCGTGCTCATCAGCCTGCAAGCCTGTGCTTAAGGTCAGAAGCGTGTTTCTGATTTTAAGTTGAGCACGACCGTGCTTAACATTGAGCACGCCCGTCTCGTGACGCTAAGTGGAGCACGACCATGCTCAAGGGTAAGCACGACCGTGCTCAGGTCCGGAAGTTATATACGTGAGCAGAATCGAGGGTTTAACGTTTTAACCCTATTTTGGTGAGTGCAGCAGCCTTGAGTGCGGCCAGAGCAGAGTTTCTTCCTTCTTCCTCCTTCTTGAGCAGTTTGGTGGACAGTGGAGGCTCTAGGATACTGTTGGATCATCTGTGTTAGTTTCTTAGGTAATGTTCGTTCCCATCTCTTGGTTTCCTTTTCCGTTATTGTGAATAGGGAACTAACCTTTGGTTTTCTGTTGATCCAAGGTTCGTTTCGGTGTGAGTCGCGGTAAAAGGAGGAACCGGTTCGTTGTTTAGGACACCGAAAAAGCTACCTTCAATCCAGGTATGGGGAGAAGGGTAGTATTTACATAGGTCTGGGGCTAGTGTAAAGTAAGGGGTTCCCCATAACCCCGTTATTATGTGATATACTGATTTATGACGTGGCTATATTCTTGATGTATGTTCTGACTGTTGTATGGTTGTATGTTAAATGCTTCATATTGTTGATGATGGTTTTTTGTTGAATATGAGCATGATGTTGTTGGTTAATTGTTGAGATGAATATGATGTTTGGGTTGATACCAATATTGTAGTTGATGCTGTTTGTACGATGAGTTTTAATGCCTAAAACGTATGATAATTGACGTAGGATGATTAATGGATTCAGTTCTTGAAATTGGGAAAAACATGGTTACTGTTCCTGCCCAGAACAGCACTGTCACGCGATGAGTACGACCGTGCTGAACAGGGAGCAAGACCGTGCTCCCAGTTGAATTCTGGGCAGATGGCCGTGCTGTTGAGCACGGCCGTACAGGACAAAGAGCACGACCGTGCTTCACTTACAGGGGAGCACGACCGTCACGTGCTTAAGCACGACCGTGCTGGGTTACGAGCACGACCGTGCTCAACCCACTGTGACAGAACAAGATGAAAGGACTTAAGGGGTTTTAAACCCCACTTCCCTATGATGATAACTGATTAGACAACTGGGTAAATGTTACTAAAGATAATTAAAGAGGATGAGGTGGTGAGATGTTAAGTCGATACCCTTTTGGGTGCGCAAACTGATGAGTTGTGCCTTGGTGCTTTTTGGTCAAGGAAGCCTTGACCCCACGGTTTGGGTCTAAGGTGTTGTTGTTATGTACCTTGGTGGCCGAGAGTTTACCCCAGGTACTGCGGTTGATTCCGCTTAAGTCCTCAGGTAGATTCCGCGAGGCAAGTTGGTGCGGTTGATCCCGCTGTTACCTTCGGTCGATTCCGTTGGAGTTATGGAGGTGGTGTTGTCGTTGTTGTTGTGTTGCATACGCATTGCATCGAAGTTGTTGTTTAGGGATGTTCGACATAGGGGAGATCGTCCTAGAGTACGGTGATCCGGCCATCCACGGTTGGAGTAGATTCTCCTAGCGCCCCCGTGATGAGGCATTCGTTGGTTTGATGCGTTGGCTATCCAAGGAGTAGATTCTCCGGCGTTGAGTAGATTCTCAATGTGGATATGTAACTCCGAAGTCGTTCATCCCGAGTTTAGTGGATCCACATGCATTGATGGTTTAGCGGAGTAGGACTGGATTGCACTGCATAGCATAATGATGATGTTGATGTTTGATGTGATGTTGCTATGCTTGCTGTTTACGTTACTGCCTATCTCCATGCTAATATGTTTATATGATTCTTACTCCCTATATATGTTTGCTGTTTGTGTTTGGCCTGATTGGCACATTGTAGAGGATGACGAGCAGCCCGGAGAGGAGTGACTCTGAGGAGCCGCCACTCATAGTAGGGCTAGTTTACGTTTTCGTAGTCGTTAGTTTCAGTTGTAATTCCGTGGATTTTATTCCGGAACGGTTATACCAGCTTTGTATGTGACATCGGGGTTGGGTTACATTTATTGGTTTGTTATGTTTTTATTATTTAAAACCGATTTCATTTCCGCGTTGTAAACGGTTTATGTGAGACTTTTCTACCCATGGATAATTGTTTTTATTTATTCCAATAATTGCATGTTTTCCTTTAATTGTTTTTAATTTAAATGGCCTTAACATGCGGGGTAGAAGAGTGTCACATTTAGTGGTATCAGAGCAGTTCGACCTTGTTCGGACATGGTATGAGTCTGTTGTGAGTCTGTTGTGTGACTCTTGTGTGAATTGTCTATACTTGCTATAGATAATGATGTTTTAAGTTAGTTGCCTGTAGCTTTTACTCGCTAAGTTTCTGTATTAAAGGCTGTTTTGGGCATGTACAGGAACTAATGGCCGGTAGAGGACGCAACGATCAGTCGATTGCTGACGCATTGGCACTTCTGGCCAATGCTATCGGACAGGTCAACCCTAACAACGGTGGGCCGGCTGAGTTCCAGGGACTGGATAAGTTCCAGAGGAACAACCCTCCGTCGTTCAAGGGAGCGTATGACCCCAGAGGGAGCTTTGTTGTGGCTGAGGGAGACAGAGAAGATCTTCCGAGCGATGGATTGTAATGATCAGCAGAAGCTCATCTTCGCCACCTTCATGTTGACTGAAGAGGCGGAGCACTGGTGGGATAACTGCAGACAGAGGATGCAGGCAGAGGGCACGGCGGTGACTTGGGCTGTGTTCAGGCAGAGGTTTCTGGAGAAGTATTTTCCAGCAGATATCAGAGACAAGAAGGAGATGGAATTCTTGTCCTTGAGGCAGGGGTCGCTGTCAGTCGGTGACTATGAGGCTAAGTTTGAGGAGCTGGCTAGGTACTACACTCCTTACCAGCATGAGACGGACGATCGCTCCAAATGTGTGAAGTTTGAAGCGGGACTCCGACCTAAAATCAAACAGGCCATCAGTTATCAGGAGATCCGAGTCTTTCCGATACTAGTCAACAAGTGTCGGATTTACGAGGATGCTAGTCAGTTCAGAGCTGCCAGTTCCAGAGGACCGGACAATCAGAGTAACAAGAGGATTGATCAGAGGGACAAGGGCAAGCAGCGGTATGCCCCTACAGGCAAGGACTTCAAGCAGAGCGGCAGGAAGCCCCAGTTTCAGCAGAATAGCTTCAGGGGTGGGTTTTCTGATGCCCCTAGAGCTATGAGGTGTCGGAAGTGTGGAGCACAGGACCACTATTCGTCCCAGTGCAAGGAAACACAGGTCATCTGTTTCAAGTGTGGCAAGCCAGGCCACATCAGCCGCGAGTGTGATGGAGCTAAGACCGAGCCTCCCAGCGCTAGCAAGAATCAGAAGTCCCAGGCCAACAGACTGAAGACCACTGGGAGAGTCTTTACTCTTAGTGGAGCCGAAGCCTCCGAGTCTGATGACTTGATCCAAGGTACGTGTTTAATTGATGGAACTCGATTAACTGTATTGTATGATTCGGGTGCTACTCACTCATTTATATCGCATGATAGGGTCAAGAGTCTAAAATTGCCTGTTACCTTCCTTGAGTTTGATTTGTTGGTTTCTACACCTACAAATAAACCTGTTTCCACTTCATATGCATGCAAGAACTGTCATATTGTTATAAATGATCAAACTTTCCTTGCTGATCTTGTATGCTTACCCTTGAAAGAACTGGATATTATTCTGGGTATGGACTGGTTATCTTCCAACCATGTCCTTCTGAATTGTTTCGATAAAACCCTGGTTTTTGGAATTCCAAAGGAGTCTAAGAATCCAGACCTTCTCTCTGCCAGCCAAGTACGAGCTTCGATGAGAGACGAAGCCCAAGTATACATGATGTTAGCTTCCCTGGATGTAGAGAGCAGCCCTCCTGATGTCGCCAGCATGCCTGTTGTGCGAGAGTTTCCTGAAGTGTTTCCGGGGGATGTTTATAACTTACCCCCAGAAAGAGATGTTGAGTTTCCCATAGATTTAGTGCCTGGCACTGGGCCGATATCCATAGCACCCTATAGAATGTCTCCTCTAGAGCTAGCTAAGTTGAAAGAACAGTTGGAGGACCTGATGGAGAAGCAGTTCATTAGGCCGAGTGTGTCTCCGTGGGGAGCACCTGTGTTGTTGGTGAAGAAGAAGGATGGTAGTATGAGGTTGTGTGTCGACTTTCGACTGCTCAACAAGGTGACCATAAAGAATCGGTATCCCCTCCCTAGGATTGATGATCTTATGGACCAGTTAATGGGCGCTTGCGTCTTTTCAAAGATAGATTTGAGGTCAGGGTACCATCAGATTCGGGTTAAGTCTGAGGACATCCCGAAGACAGCGTTTAGGACGCGATATGGTCACTACGAGTACTTGGTTATGCCCTTCGGTGTGACCAATGCTCCTGCGGTCTTCATGGACTACATGAACAAGACCTTTCACCCTTACTTGGATAAGTTTGTGGTGGTGTTTATAGATGACATCTTAGTGTACTCCAAGAACAAGGAGGAACACGAGGAACACCTGAGGGTTGTCTTGCAGACCCTTAAGGAAAAGCAGTTGTATGCTAAGTTGTCTAAGTGTGAGTTCTGGTTAGAGGAAGTGAGCTTCTTAAGACATGTCATCTCTAAGGGTCGCATAGCAGTGGACCCAGCTAAGGTAGAGACGGTGCTCCAGTGGGAAGCGCCAAAGTCAGTAACCGAGATTAGGAGTTTCTTGGGGTTAGCCGGGTACTATAGGCATTTTATAGAAGGTTTCTCTAAGATAGCTTTACCCTTAACCCGTCTCACCAAGAAGGGACAGTTGTTTGTGTGGGACTCTAAGTGTGAAGAGAGTTTCCAAACCCTTAAGAATAGGTTGACATCAGCACCAGTGTTAGTTTTGCCAGATCTTAGTGAACCCTTCGTAGTTTACTGCGATGCTTCTAAGCAAGGGTTAGGTGGTGTGCTGATGCAGAATGGTAAGGTAGTCACTTACGCTTCTAGGCAGTTGAAAATTCATGAGAAGAACTACCCTACCCATGACCTAGAGTTAGGAGCTGTGGTATTTGCCTTAAAGATCTGGAGGCATTACCTTTATGGAGCGAGGTTTGAGGTTTTTAGCGATCATAAGAGTTTGAAGTATCTCTTTGATCAAAAGGAGTTGAATATAAGGCAGCGTAGGTGGATGGAGTTCTTAAAGGATTATGACTTCGAGCTGACCTATCACCCAGGAAAGGCCAATGTGGTGGCCGATGCCTTGAGTAGGAAAAACCCTACATGTCTCCGCTTTGATGGTTAGGGAGATGGATTTGATTGAGGAGTTTAAAGACCTTAGTCTAGCTTGTGAGTTTACCCCTAAGAGTATTAGGCTTGGTACCTTGAAGGTTACCAACAGTTTGATGGATCAGATTAGAGAGGGTCAGAAGTTAGATAAGTATCTCTTAGACCAGCGAGAGTTGCTCGCTCAGGGTAGAGACCTAAGTTTTAAGGATGGCAGTGATGGTATCTTGAGGTTCAAGGATAGAGTTTGTGTGCCAGATGTTCCTGAGCTTAGGAAGTTGATCTTAGAAGAAGGTCATAGGAGTGGATTAAGTGTGCACCCAGGTGCCACTAAGATGTATCAGGACCTTAAGAGAATGTTTTGGTGGCCTAGGATGAAAAAGGACGTAGCTGAGTTTGTTTATGCGTGCCTAGTTTGTCAGAAGGCTAAGATCGAACATCAGAGGCCTTCGGGTAAGTTGCAACCCCTGAGTATCCCAGAATGGAAATGGGATAGTATCTCCATGGATTTTGTGTCTGGACTCCCTAGGACTCCAGCTGGTTTTGAGGCAATTTGGGTTGTTGTGGATAGACTGACTAAGTCTGCCCATTTCATTCCGATGAACATGGAGTATCCTTTAGAGAAGTTGGCAAGGTTGTACATCAAGGAGATAGTTAGACTTCATGGTGTACCCTCTAGCATAGTTTCGGATAGAGACCCGAGGTTTACCTCTAGGTTTTGGAATAGTTTGCAAGAGGCTTTAGGGACAAAGCTTAGGCTTAGTTCAGCTTACCACCCACAGACTGATGGTCAGTCTGAGCGGACCATCCAGTCCTTAGAGGACTTGTTGAGGGCTTGTGTGTTAGAACAGTCAGGAAGTTGGGACAAGTTTTTGCCCCTGATAGAATTCACCTTTAACAACGGTTTCCATTCCAGCATTGGGATGGCACCTTATGAGGCTCTGTATGGGAGGAGATGTAGGACACCCTTGTGTTGGAGTGAACCTAGTGATAGTGTGGTGCTAGGACCAAAGATAGTACAGGAAACAACAGAAAAGATCAGGTTAGTTCAGGAAAAGATGAGAGTTGCACAGAGTAGGCAGAAGAGCTATCATGATAAAAGGAGGAAGGTGCTCAAATTCCAGGAAGGCGATCATGTATTCTTGAGAGTTACCCCTACGAATGGGGTTGGTAGAGTGATGAAGGCGAGGAAACTTACTCCGAGGTTCATTGGTCCTTACCAAATCCTCAAAAGAGTCGGCGAAGTTGCCTACCAAATAGCCTTACCCACGTTTTTGTCAAATCTCCACAACGTTTTTCATGTGTCTCAACTCAGAAAGTATATTCATGACCCTAGTCACGTGATAGTACCCTACGCTATACAGTTAAAAGAGAACCTGACGTTTGAGGTGTTACCCCTTCGAGTCGAGGATAGGAGGGTGAAGCAACTAAGAGGCAAGGAAATTCCTTTGGTTAAAGTGGTTTGGAGTGGGGCAACTGAGGAAAGTGCTACCTGGGAGCTGGAGAGCAAGATGATGGAAGCGTACCCGCATCTTTTCCCTTGAGGTACGTATAAATTTCGAGGACGAAATTTTTATAAGGGGGGGTGGAATTGTAACACCCTATTTTTCGAAATATTTTAATTAAGCTGGTTTTGGTTAAGTTGGATTTATCGTTTAAGGGCTTAGTGGGATTTTTTGTTAGAGTCCCTTTCTGGTACATGAGCACACCCGTGCTCATCAGCCAGCAAGCCCGTGCTTAAGGTCAGAAGCGTGTTTCTGGTTTTAAGTTGAGCACGACCTTGCTCAACATTGAGCATGCCCGTGCTCAATTCGTGGACCGCATCTCGTGACGCTAAGTGGAGCACGACCGTGCTCAAGGGTAAGCACGACCGTGCTTAGGTCCGGAAGTTATATACGTGAGCAGAATCTAGGGTTTAACGTTTTAACCCTATTTTGGTGAGTGCAGCAGCCTTGAGTGCGGCCAGAGCAGAGTTTCTTCCTTCTTCCTCCTTCTTGAGCAGTTTGGTGGACAATGGAGGCTCTGGGAGACTGTTGGATCATCTGTGTTAGTTTCTTAGGTAATGTTCGTTCCCATCTCTTGGTTTCCTTTTCCGTTATTGTGAATAGGGAACTAACCTTTGGTTTTCTGTTGATCCAAGGTTCGTTTCGGTGTGAGTCGCGGTAAAAGGAGGAACCGGTTCGTTGTTTAGGACACCGAAAGAGCTACCTTCAATCCAGGTATGGGGAGAAGGGTAGTATTTACATAGGTCTGGGGCTAGTGTAAAGTAAGGGGTTCCCCATAACCCCGTTATTATGTGATATACTGATTTATGACGTGGCTATATTCTTGATGTATGTTCTGACTGTTGTATGGTTGTATGTTAAATGCTTCATATTGTTGATGATGGTTTTGTGTTGAATATGAGCATGATGTTGTTGGTTAATTGTTGAGATGAATATGATGTTTGGGATGATACCAATATTGTAGTTGATGCTGTTTGTATGATGAGTTTTAATGCCTAAAACGTATGATAATTGACGTAGGATGATTAATGGATTCAGTTCTTGAAATTGGGAAAAACATGGTTACTGTTCCTGCCCAGAACAGCACTGTCGCGCGATGAGCACGACCGTGCTGAACAGGGAGCACGACCGTGCTCCCAGTTGAATTCTGGGCAGATGGCCGTGCTGTTGAGCACGGCCGTACAGGACAAAGAGCACAATCGTGCTGCTGAGCACGACCGTGCTCATTAAGAAGCACGACCGTGCTTCACTTACAGGGGAGCACGCCCTTCACGTGCTTAAGCACGACCGTGCTGGGTTACGAGCACGACCGTGCTCAACCCACTATGACAGAACAAGATTAAAGGACTTAAGGGGTTTTAAACCCCACTTCCCTATGATGATAACTGATTAGACAACTGGGTAAATGTTACTAAAGATAATTAAAGAGGATGAGGTGGTGAGATGTTAAGTCGATACCCTTTTGGGTGCCGCAAACTGATGAGTTGTGCCTTGGTGCATTTTGGTCAAGGAAGCCTTGACCCCACGGTTTGGGTCTAAGGTGTTGTTGTTATGTACCTTGGTGGCCGAGAGTTTGCCCCAGGTACTGCGGTTGATTCCGCTTAAGTCCTCAGGTAGATTCCGCGAGGCAAGTTGGTGCGGTTGATCCCGCTGTTACCTTCGGTCGATTCCGTTGGAGTTATGGAGGTGGTGTTGTCGTTGTTGTTGTGTTGCATACGCATTGCATCGAAGTTGTTGTTTAGGGATGTTCGACATAGGGGAGATCGTCCTAGAGTACGGTGATCCGGCCATCCACGGTTGGAGTAGATTCTCCTAGCGCCCCCGTGATAAGGCATTCGTTGGTTTGATGCGTTGGCTATCCAAGGAGTAGATTCTCCGGCGTTGAGTAGATTCTCAAGGTGGATATGTAACTCCGAAGTCGTTCATCCCGAGTTTAGTGGATCCACATGCATTGATGGTTTAGCGGAGTAGGACTGCATTGCACTGCATAGCATAATGATGATGTTGATGTTTGATGTGATGTTGCTATGCTTGCTGTTTACTTTAATGCCTATCTCCATGGTAATATGTTTATACGATTCTTACTCCCTATATATGTTTGCTGTTTGTGTTTGGCCTGATTGGCACATTGCAGAGGATGACGAGCAGCCCGGAGAGGAGTGACTCTGAGGAGCCGCCACTCGTAGTAGGGCTAGTTTACGTTTTCGTAGTCGTTAGTTTCAGTTGTAATTCCGTGGATTTTATTCCGGAACGGTTATACCAGCTCTGTATGTGACATCGGGGTTGGGTTACATTTATTGGTTTGTTATGTTTTTATTATTTAAAACCGATTTCATTTCCGCGTTGTAAACGGTTTATGTGGGACTTTTCTACCCATGGATAATTGTTTTTATTTATTCCAATAATTGCATGTTTTCCCTTTAATTGTTTTTAATTTAAATGGCCTTAACATGCGGGGTAGAAGGGTGTCACAAATATCTTAGCTCTGATAGTATTTGTAACACGAAATAAGTTAATTGGATTAATTCTGAATGGTTAACACCTGAATTCCTTAATCACATTAGGTGTTTGGGTCTTCCTAATCATAAAATAGTATTGAAAGTGGGAGTTCCAGTTATGTTAATGAGAAATATTGATCAATCATCTGGGTTGTGTAATGGAACAAGATTGATCGTTTGTGAATTAGATGTGAATGTTATTGGTGCTAAAGTTGTTACCGGGAATCACACCGGGGACAAAGTTTACATTCCTGGGATGAATTTGATCCCTTCTGATCCAGGAATTCCATTTTAGTTCCAAAGATGACAATTTCCATTAGTTTTGAGTTTTGCAATGACTATTAATTATAAGAGTCAATGCAAAACATTATCACATGTTGGTTTATATTTACCACGCCAGGTGTTTTCCCATGGTCAAATATATGTTGTCATCTCTAGTGTAAAATGTAGGAGTGGATTAAAAATTTTAAGTTGTACTAATGATGGTGAGCCATGTTCCGTTGTTAAAAATGTTATTTACAAAGAGGTATTTGAAAAATATGATGTATTTTGAATAATGTAATATTTTGTTGTTGTTGATATCTGTTATGCCATTACAACTATTATTAAGGCATCTGTAATTGTTTATTTTAAAAGAATGCAGTTGTTTGTTAGAATTAGTACTTCTTATTTTCTAAGGTACTAACCTTGATGTGAATACTCATTGTTTAAGGGCATTTCTAATTTATTTGGAGGTAAAATTTAAGACATTGTTGTTAAAATAAAAAACAAAAAAAATGGAATTTACTTTTTATTATCTAAGATAAATTGTTTTTCTATGATGTGGAAGGTACCATACTCATGGTTTACGAGACACCCCGATATCTCGTTAAAAAAAACCCTAATTAACTAGGCCTTAATCTGAAATTAGTGTTAACGTGATTATACATTCAAAATTATGACTATATTGTTAAAGCGGAAAAAGAAAAATGTTTAAACGAAAATCATGTGCAATGGTAAAATACATACATCACATATATACATAATATTTACAAATTGTATCCCATGTACTGTAAATCCCAACAGATGGATCATACCTAACCCAAACCATACAGACTCTGATAACAAGAAAACTGAACAAAATTACATAAACTTACTCCAGAAAAGAGAAAGTCCTAGAGATAACTGGCCGACCTCTCAAAAATACATCAAAACACCAAATAAAGCTCCCAAAGGCACTCAACCTAACAGACGCGTCCGACTGAACCATATCACAGACGATATAGGCGTCTGGAGCTACCCTCACCCTCGTCGTAGTGGCGTAGATAATCTCTGCCATATCGGGCTCTCGCCTCCCAAACTGACTCGTCGTTACTCAGCACGACTCGACGGTGACAATAGTGGTACATCGTCTGAACGCTCCTCTGCTTCCGACCACTTTGAACCATGGCTACATGACTCATCGCCTGCGATCTGTCTACCATGTTCCACATGTCATCAGGGAAACCCCTTTGACGAGGTAGAAACCACTTCTTTGAAAAAGGCAATCTCTAGGAAAGCTGATACAAGCTGTCCAGGTGGAAGTAAGGACCCTCTCCAAGGCGTATGTAGAAGCTAACCAGGCTGATAAAAATCATGAAGAATTGTGAGTGGTGGACCTGCCACCCACCGTCATCATAGTAGATGATCTCAACATCTCTGATGATCGGGATCCTAGGAGGGATCCTTTGTAGGTAGTGCCTCAGATGATAATCCTGCCAGGCTGTTGTCCTTGTCTAACTGGAGTTGCTCATCTAACGTATGTACATACAATTAAGAATAGAGGAAGAAGGGAGATAAGCAACAGAACATAGCCATAAAAAGGGGATGGGGACACAGAGAGCAGGTAATCATACATACATAACACATACAACAAACAGTAACCAAACATCTTCCGAGTCACGCAACACAATACATCATCGAAGTTCACTCTCAGATCATTCCTCTAAGGAGTCTCACTTCTATGTATATCGGTTGATATCTCTCATCCGATTCCCAACCTCGAGATGTTCTCCCTACTGAGCCTCATTGCTCAGATAACTTAGTTTGTCCAAGTAACCCTTCCGCTTGTCGTGACCATTAAGAGTGCATCCCTCTATGAGCTCAGCTCCATTAGAGGTATCTTGGTCACCTTGGAACGTCCACCTACGACGTGGATACTCAGGATAAAGTCGGGAAAACCAAGCTATGCTAGGGTACACGATACATTAGGAGCTACCTAACGGTCACTGTGAGCCTCCCAAGTCCAGTTCGTACATCCCCAAGGTCTTTTCATAGACCGACCCCTTTGTAATCCATACTTGCACTCGAGTACAACTAACCTCATATGACTCCCAGTCATACGGCTCGCCACTTGGCACAATGCAATGCAACAAACACTAGTAATTGATTGAATTTAAGATAGGTTTTCTTGTGTAATTGATTGAATCTAAGTCTGAGAGCCAAGTGACCAGCTTGGCTATAGTTTGGTTTGTTACGAGGCTGGTAGCAGAACAAGAGGAAAAGGAGGAACAAACCATTAAAACCAGCCAGGTCACATGGGAGAGTATTCTTATTAGGGTGTAGAATTTGAAATGTTTATATTTTTTTTTCCTTATCAGGGATAATGGATTGAGCTTCTGTGCATCAAACATGGGATAAGTAGGCTTCTATTAACATTGATTATTCTAGTGAGCATTTTTTGTATACTATAACACCCCGTTTTTCGTTAAGTTCTTTTATGTATGCTTGTTTGCTTGCTTAAGCCTTAGGACTTAACTTAGAGTTGTCGTTAAGGGGCTAAGTGAGTTTCTAGGCTAAAAATCTTTTTATGGTACATGAGCACGGCCTTGCTCATGTCCAGCACGCCCGTGCTTGAAGCATGCATCTTGTGACTGTCTGAGTCACAAGCATGGTCGTGCTTAGGTCTGGAGCTTTATATATATGCACAATAACCGAGGGTTTCGTCTTAAACCCTATTTTGGCAGTTTTGGCCACCCTAGTGCGGCTACGAACCCTTTCTTACATATTTTCTCTAAACCTATTGCATTGTTGGAGCTTTGGAGACTCTTGGGAATGTTTAGTTCGTCCGTGTCAATCCTTATAGGTAACTGTTCTTCCCTCTTAATGTTCCTTTTCCTTTTATTAGAATTGGGAACTAATTGGTTAACTCTTTTGTTTGACCAAGGCTTGGAAGCTAACTGAGCCGCTTGAGGGAACGAGTTTGGTTTGTCGCGTTTAGCTATCGTTGTTGGAATCGTCATACCAGGTATAGGGAGATGGATAGTGTAAACATTAGGGAAGAGGGTAGCGTAAGATGAGGGGTTCTCATAGCCCTTTTTTTTTGTTAACTTTTATGTTGCCAAACTGCTATTAATGTTTGTTTGATTATGAGTATGCTTGTCATGAATTCCTGTTGTTTATATTTGCTCTGTTGTATGCTAATTCATGTATGCCTTGGTGATCTGTTTTTATGTCATGATTTATTGGTTGGATTGGTATGTTGTCTATAACATGAATGTTATTGGTTGAGACGTTGATTATGTTGTTGGCTGAATAATGTTGGTTGATGTTGAAGTTACATTAATAAACTATAATTTTTTAAATAGGGCTCTTTATTAACATGAGAATTAATGGCTTAATTCTCCAAAGGATTCATAAAACATGGATTTAATGGTGTAAGGTGAGGTCGATGTTTGATGGTCTTGACTAGACCCTAGGATCTAATTTAAGAGTGTTCAGGAAGTTTTTGGCTTCAAGAACACCATGAATCTGCCCAAAACAGTACGGCCAGCTCCAGGAGCACGGCCGTGCTTAACAAGGAGAACGCCTGTGCTCCCAATTTAAATATGGAAGATGACCACGCTTTAAGCATGGCTGTGCAGAACAGTGAGCATGACCGTGCTCCACTTAAGTGGCAGCACGACCGTGCTGGGGTGAGCACGCCCGTGCTCCCCCTACTGGTTAGAACTTGAATTAAAGGAAATTAAGGGGTGTTTCACCCCAAATGTCCCCAATGATGAAATAATACACCAATCGAATGATGACAAGTTAGTTAACTTAATTAAATATTAATTAAGGTAAATAAGAACAATAAGTTGATTAAGCTGGTGCCTAATGGGTTGCCATACATTGATATGCTTTGGTGCTTTTTGGCCAAAGTGGCCTCGATGCTTTTTGGTCGAGGTGTTAATAAATTGAACCTTGGTGCTTTTTGGCCAAGGTGGCCTTGACTCATAAGGGTTGGTGTTGATGTTGATGATGAGACTTGGGTGCTTATTGGTCCAAGCGAAGGAGGTAGTTGCCTTGTTTGTTTGTTGTTGTGCCCATGTATTCGTACATCAGAGTTGTTAGTGGGGGAAGAACAACATAGGGGAGGTCGTCCTAGAGTACGGCGATCTGGCCATTCGGAGGTGGGTGCGCCCCCGTGGTGGCACATCCGAGAGTATGGTGCATCGGCTATCCAAGGGGTTCACCCATGGTTTGGTGAACTATCGGCGTTAGTGCTTTTTGGCCAATGTGGATATGTAACTCCAAAGTTGCCCTCCTGAGATATTTTGGATCCACATGCATAATGGAGTAGCGGAGTAGTGTTGCACGGCATAGCATATGTTGATTGAGATAGTATGTTGTTATGCATTTATAATGATGCTTAAATGTTATGTGATGTTGTATGCTATGTATATGATGTATGTTCATCTTGCTTCCTATCTCCATGCCGATGTGTTTATATGTTTTCTTACTCCCCGTTTTCTCTGTTTCTGTTGTTGGCATGTATCTTTTATGCAGAGGACGGCGAGCAGCCAGTGGAGGAGTGACTCTGAGGAGCCGCGACTCTTTAGTTAGGATTTCCTAGTTTTCTAGCTGTTGGTTGTTTAGTTTGTTTCAGTTGTATTTCGCGATTGTATCCGGATTTGGTATACCAGCTTTGTATGTGACATCGGGGTTGGGTTATGTTCCTTGTTTATGTTATGTTTTACGTTTTATTTCTTTTAAAACTATGTTTCTTTTCCACGTTGTGAACTAGTTCATATGGGACCTTTCTACCCATGGACTTTTTATATTAATTAAATGAATATGCATGTTTAATTTTAATATCCTTACCTTTAAATGCTTTATATAACATGAGGGGTAGAGGGTGTCCCATATACATTCTGAGCTCTTATATTTGTTTAACTGTTTATATTTTATAGCACATTGGTGCTGACTTGCTTCAATTTAGCATATCAGAATGCAGAAAAAGGGCATTTATTGATTCTAAGTTTATTTTGATTTTACTTCTTAGTTCTCTTTTAATTTGCTCAGTTCTTATTGTAGGAAAATTGTTGCTGGGAAGAGTGAGAATTTGTTGTTTTTGGTCAGACTTGCTCTGAGTAATTGCTTCTCCGGTACTCTCTTGCCTCAGTCATATTCATACCCTTTGTTACATTGCGTCGATAGACAATCAGAATTACAGTTTTGGTTTTCTATTGCAGTTTAGTTGCAACCTAGCTATATTAATATCTTTAAAATATTGGTTCCAGTCATGTGGCTGTGTTTGTGGTTGTGTCAAATAAATTCATTACGGTTATGGTTTAGATGAAAGTGTGAAATAAGCTTGCATTATCCAAAAAGTTTTCGTCTAATAATATTTTTTTCTTGTACAGCAAGGTCTCAATGGAGGAGATACAAATGAAGAGTTGCAAAATGATAATGCATTTTTGTTTTTATTTTCTCTTTAGATACTTGTTTTGGATTTTTGTTTTTTGTTTTTTGCAAGCCTCTTGATCCATTTAGTATTATAATTTATGAATTATTTCTTTGTTAAATTATACGTATATATATTTAAATATAGGATTAAAAAATTGAAAGGGGTATGTTGTAACACCCTATTTTTCGTATAAGTTCTTTGCATATGCCTTGTTTGCCATATAAATGTTGTTGGGGCTAAGTGGGATTTTCTAGGCTTTAAATCCCTTCCTAATGCATGAGCACGTCCCGTGCTTGATGCACGTATCTTGTGGCTGCCTGAGCCATAAGCACGGCTGTGCTCAATAGGGAGCACGGTCGTGCTCAAATGCAAATACGTCTCGCTGACGCTAAGTTGAGCACGACCGTGCTTAACAAGGAGCACGACCGTGCTCAGGTCAGAATCTATAAATATAGAGTTAACAGTGAGGGTTAAGAGTTAAACCCTCAAAATTGGCACTTTAGGCAACCCCAAGTGTGACGACAACCTCTCTCATTCTTCCCCTTTGAACCCAATCAGTTTGTGGTGTTTTTGCTTCGTTAGGAGAGTCAATCACGCGTAGTGCCAATTAGCAAAGGTAATAGTTCTTCCCTTTCTTAGTTCCTTTTCTTATTATGAATTGGGAACTAATTAGTTAACCTTTCTGTGTTAGCCAAGGCTTGAATCGTCCGTTGAGCCGTTCGAGGGAACTAATTTAGGACCATCTTCAGTGTAACGAGAATTCTTCATACCGGGTATGGGGAGAAGGAAAAATATGAGTATGTAGACTTGGGGGTAGCGTAAGACAAAGGGTTCCCATGACCTTATTCCTTTATAACATGCTTATATGCCTATATGCCTAATTGCTATTTGATGTTTAACTGTTTATGATGATATTGGCATGATTGTTCTTGTTAATGAATGTTGTTTGTTATGAATATGATAATGTTATGATGCCATGTTTATGATGAATTTATTATGATTATTGGCTGTTGATTGACATTATGAACGTTACGATGTTAAAACAAGTAAAAGTTGTTAATAATGTTAAGGGAGATTGTTCCTCTTGTTCATAAGACTGAATGATAGTAATGAATGTGAAGTTTATGCTAAACAGTTTAGTCTTAGACCCTAGGGATTGATCTATGAGTGATTAGGGACAATTAATACGAAACTGAGATTAAAGGATTAATTTCCCTTTATTGTAAGACATGGATATCTAATCAAGATTAATAAAACTGATGTTCAATGGATTAGTAAAAGCCAATAGGTTTGAATCTGTGAACTATCCCCAGGGATTTGGCAAAGGGTCCCCAACCCTTTGTGCCTATATCAATATGGCCACACTCCATTGAGCACGACCGTGCTTAACAAGGAGCACGCCCGTGTTCCAGTTCAAAATCCAGAAAGGCGACGCTGCTTAAGCATGCCCATGCTCAATAGCCAGCATGGCCGTACTTGACTATGAGCTCGGTACGCTTGTGCTGAGGGTAAGCACGCCCGTGCTCACCTGATCAGAACAGAAGATAGAATGCTAGAACGAGGGTGGTTTCACCCCAAACGTTTAAAAAAAAAGATGTAATAAGACACCGAATGAACATGAAGACAAAACACAAGTGATAAGATGTTGTACCTTGGTAGCCTAGTGGCCAAGGGGGACCTTGATGCATGATGGTCAAGGTGGTAATCTCTAGTGCTTAATGGCTAGAGTGTTGGGGCCTTGATGCATGATGGTCAAGGTAGTAATCTCTGGTGCTGAACGACCAGAGTGTTTAAAAGAATAAATACGAAAAGATAATGACTATCCTCGATAGCTAAGTGGTCGAGGTGTTGATGGTGATGAAACTTGGGTAGCCTAGCTAGTGGCCCAAGCGGAGGTAGTGGTTGTGTTTGTATGTTGTGTTGAGCATGCATTCACACATCGGAGATGTTAGTGGGGGATGTTCAACATAGGGGAGGTCATCCGAGAGTTAGGTGAATCGTGCGCCCCCACGGTGGTGCATCCGAGAGTAAGATGCGTCCGCTATCCTAGGGGTCCACCCATGGTAAGGTGAACTGCCCCAGCGTTGGTGCTTTATTGGCCAATGTGGATATGTAACTCCAAAGTTGACTTCCCGAGATAGAATGGATCCAAGTGCATAATGGAGTAGTGGAGAAGAACTGCATTGCATAGCATACGTGATTGTATGATGATTTCTGTCATGTTATATTGCTGTTGTTGTAACATGCTTGTGTACTGTATGCTCGTCTTACTAACTGCTTCCTTACAATTATATTCATATTCATGTTTCTTACTCCCCATTGCTATGTTTTGTGTTTTGTTGCATGCATCTTTTATGCAGAGGACGACGAGCAGCCAGTTGAGGAGTGACTCTGAGGAGCCGTGACTCGTAGTTAGGATTTCCATCTTTGTTAGTTAGTTAGTTAGATTGTTTCAGTTTGTATCTGAGGATATTTTCCGGATTTGGTTATACCAGCTTTGTATGTGACATTAAGGGTTGGGTTTTGTTTTTATGTCATGTTTTCTTTTGAACCTTATGTTTTTCGTGTTTAATACTATGTGGTATTCTCTACCCGTTGGTTTTAATTTTATTAAATGATACGTGTTTTTATTTACTTTATATCTTTTAATGCTTTATATATGTATGAGAGGTAGAGGGTGTCACATATGTAAATTG
The DNA here is from genome assembly GCA_035048595.1 of Echinosophora koreensis. Taxonomy (NCBI): domain Eukaryota; kingdom Viridiplantae; phylum Streptophyta; class Magnoliopsida; order Fabales; family Fabaceae; genus Echinosophora; species Echinosophora koreensis. The sequence goes on along the minus strand of JAPCYP010000058.1, from coordinate 1,490,028 downwards.
TGTATGGGATCAAATTAAGGTTAAATTTAGAAAATTAATATAAAATATTTTGAAAATTTATGAAAACAATTAAATTAATGGTTAATTCAAAATTAATGCTGCTATTTATAAAATGTTGTCTTTAGTCTTTTAAGCAACAATTATTAATTGTACTCGAAACATGGTTAAAAATTGTTGTCTATATTTTAAGCATACAATTAAAAAGTGTTGCCTATAAGACGCGGTAACATTTAAGAAATATTGCATTTGAAACTTTAGGCAACAGTTAAGAAATGTACTAATTAACATTTGGTAACATTTTAAAACTGTTGCGCTTAGTTCGCCTGACAACTGTTCCGTATTTGTATAGAACAGACAACAGTTAGCAAAAGTGTTGTCAAAAGATGCAAAAAACTATTGCCTTAAACAATAGGTAATGCTCGAATAGACAACTCTTAAAAACCGTTGCCTACACTTTTAGGCAACATTTTTTATAGAATAGGCAACATTTTTTAATTGTTTCCCATAAAGCAAAAATGTTGTAGTGCCGAGACCTTCTCACACAGCCACAGTCCCATAAAGGATGTCCATACATCCCCGACCGCAAAGCCACAGTCTTAAGGCATTACCACGATGTTAACTCACAACTCATCCATACTAACAGATAATCGTCGAGTCATCAACAACATATTATCATAAAAATAAAAACATAACTACACACCAAGCAGAACCGTATCAACATGTTATAACAATCATCACATCAACAGGCAAATCAGGCAACCCCAATCAGCATAATTTCTCTAACCTAAGGTTTCAAGCCTACGTTGATAAACCTACAACAACAAAACCCAAGACAATATTAAAATATTTTTTAAATAGGGTTTAGCCATTGTCGACTATTCGACATCCTAGTAGGGTCTGGGGAACCCTACACACAAGCATATATAATTATTACTCTACGCTTGCCTCCCCGACGATGTCATTCTCCCCACCTTGAGTAATTGAGTAGGCTTTCTAGATGCCTCGAATCGTGTCCTTCCCTTTCTTCTCCTTACTGCCACATACACCATAGGACTCCTCGGAGCTCCGAAAATTTGCCCTAACATAGAGATAATATTCAGGCATAGTCGTAAACCCTAATCTTGCTCGAAATCCATAATTGATGCAAGAATTAAGCAGAGAAATAGGGAAAATGACCAAGAACACTAATGTCAACAATGTCAATGTGTTAGTGATTCGGGTGTTACCTCAATTGTATCGGAGAATCGAAAGTCGATACTTGTAGTATTTGTTGCCTTGATTACAATGACATAGTCGGAATCGTGATCGGACAGACGAGTTGTCTCTGGGCTCACTTCCTTTCTCTAGAATTCTCTGCTCCTCTCTAGTCGCAGTGTTTTTCGAAAATGAAATTCTCCCAAGTTTGAAACTGAAGGAAAACATAAGGGGTTGCTGCTAGCTGAGAACGCTCTAGGGTGCTGGGACTCCACGCTAGAGCATTACAACACTCTAGCGTTGAGTGTTCCCACGCTAAAGCGTGGCCTCTGTTCTGTCACATGTTGAATGCAATTGACGTGTGTACGCTATGTGTTTGACCATTTAGCATGCTCAAACATTCATTACCCATGCTAGAGCATGCCAACGATCTAACGTTGGGTCTCCCAATGTCCAAGTGTTCTGCCTTCTGCTGGTATCTGATCATCTCACGTTTCGTCTTGTTTTGAGCTCGTTTGATGTTCTATTGATGCCAAATTTGAAACATAAGCTCATTAACACCCAAGGAACAAGATTAAGTCTTCAAACATGCTTAATCCCATCCTTATACACTAATCGGGAAAACAGGCGTTACTTTACTACCCCCCCTTAAAATAAATTTTGTCCTCAAAATTTAAATTAAGTACCTTACGTTAACAGGTACGGATATTGTTGTTGCATCTCAGCTTCTCTCTCCCATGTTGCATCACTAGTAACTGCATTCCAGATGACATTGACTAAAGGAATTTGCTTTCTGCGGAGTTCTTTTATCCTTCGGTCCTCAATCCGTACAGGCAAAGCTTCATACTCTAGGTTTTCTTTTAACTATATTGGTTCAGGCTCTATGACGTGCGACAAATCGAGATGGTATTTTCTAAGTTGGGATACATGAAAAATATCGTGAAGGTTCAAAAGATTTGGCGATAAGGCTATCTGAGAGACAATTGGACCAATTCGGCAAATAATTTGAAATGGTCCAATGAAAGCCCTGCCAATTCCAGTCCTATGAGTGAATCGTATGAAAACATGATCCCCTTCCTGGAACTCTAAGAGTCTTCTCCTGTTGTCGTTGTAGCTTTTTTGCCTATCTATCGCTGCTTTCATCTTCTCCCGGATCTTCCGAACTTGTTCCGTCGTTTGTTGTACCACCTCTGGTCCAATCAACTGACTTTCTCCTGTCTCGTACCAACAGAGGGGTGTTCTGCACTTCCTCCCATACAGTGCTTCATATGGCGCCATGCCAATACTCGTGTGGAAACTGTTATTATACGTGAACTCAATCAATGAAAGAAACTAGTCCCAACTTCCTATGTGTTTAAACATACAAGCTCTCAACAGGTCTTACAAAGACTAAATTGTCCTTTCAGATTGACCATCCGTGTCTGGATGATATTCCGAGCTCATTTTTAACTTAGTTCTCAAAGCACTGTGTAGACTCTGCCATAACCTTGAAGTAAATCTCAAATCCATATCCGAAGTTATACTTGCTGACACTCCATGCAGCCTGATCACTCCGTGATATACAACTGGGTTAATCTTTTCATTGAGAACCTTTGATTGATAGGCAGTAAATGAGAACACTTCGTTAACCTATCAACAATAACCCAGATTGCATCATACTTTTTCTGTGTCATTGGCAAACCAGACACAAAGTCCACTGCAATACCATCCCATTTCCATCTTGAGACATCCAAATATTGCAATAATCACATTGGCTTTTGGTGTTCAATCTTTGCATTTTGATACACCAAGCAGGATTGGACATACTCCGGGCTCACTTCCTCTATCAAACTCTCTGGTCGCAGTGTTTTTCGAAAATAAATTCTCCCAAGTTTGAAAGTGATGGAAAACATATCCGAAGTTATACTTGCTGACACTCCATGCAGCCTGATCACTCTGTGATATACAACTGGGTTAATCTTTTCATTGAGAACCTTTGATTGATAGGCAGTAAATGAGAACACTTCGTTAACCTATCAACAATAACCCAGATTGCATCATACTTTTTCTGTGTCATTGGCAAACCAGACACAAAGTCCACTGCAATACCATCCCATTTCCATCTTGAGACATCCAAATATTGCAATAATCACACTGGCTTTTGGTGTTCAATCTTTGCATTTTGATACACCAAGCAGGATTGGACATACTCCGGGCTCACTTCCTCTATCAAACTCTCTGGTCGCAGTGTTTTTCAAAAATAAATTCTCCCAAGTTTGAAAGTGATGGAAAACATAAGGGGTTGTTACTAGCTGAGCACGCTCTAGCATTTTGGGACTCCACGCTAGAGCGTTCCAATGCTCTAGCGTTGGGTGTTCCCACTCTAGAGCGTGACCTCGGGTCTGCCACGTGTTGCATGCAATTGATGCATGTACGCTACATGTCTGACCCCTTAGCACGCTCAAGCATTCACCTACCCATGCTAGAGCATGCCAACTCTCTAACGTTAGGACGTCCAAGCGTTTTGCCTTCTGCCAGTATCTGATGGTCACATGTTGCATCTCGTTCTGAGCTCGTTTGAAGTCCGATCGAATAGGTCTATAATCAGATAAATCCCATTTCCTAGACCTGTCTGAAGAAAACTAAGACTTCTTACCATCCCGCTTGAAGTCCTTGCCAATTAGAGTGAGACACAGTTTCCACTTGTTTCCCTGATCACTCCTCTTGTTGCTCTGGCTGTCTGATCCCTTGGAAGTTGACCCTCCAGACTTGTAGGCATCTTCAAAGATTCTACACTTGTTCACTAAGACCGAGAATACTCGGATTTCCTGGTAGCTAATAGCCTGCTTGATCTCTGGACGCAGACCATCCTTAAAATTGATGCACTTGGAGCGATCGTCTGTCACATACTGATACAGTGTGTAATAACGAGCCAAGTCCTCAAACTGAGCCGCATACTCTCCCACTGACATGTTGCCCTGCTTCAGTGCCAAGAATTCCATTTCCTTTTTGTCGCGGATATCTGCTTGGAAGTACTTCTCGAGAAACCTGTCCTTGAAGACATTCCATGTGACCACAGTACCCTCAGCCTGCATGCTCTGATGATAGTTCTCCCACCAGTGCTCAGCCTCCTCAGTCAACATGAAAGTTTCGGAAATGACCTTCTGCTGATCGTTGCATCCCATAGCTCGGAAGATCTTCTCCGTCTCCCTTAACCACAACAGGGCACCCTCAGGATTGTAAGCTCCCTTGAAAGACGGCGGATTGTTCCGCTGGAACTTGTTGAGACCCTGGAACTCAGCTGGTCCCCTGTTGTTATTGGCGTTCTGATTTTGGCCTATGACGTTGGCAAGCAGTGCCAAAGCATCTGCGATAGCCTGGTCGTTTCTACCTCCTCTTCCTGCCATAAGTTCCTGTAAACGCCCAAGACAACTTGTTAAATACAGGGAACTTAAAGCAGGAAAAGTTATCGGTTCTTAACACTAAGCATCATTGCCTATATAAATACAGGCAATTCAAATGTGAGCACACAATAGACTCACAACAGACCCATACCATGACCTGATAAGACAGACCTACGCTAATACTACTAAATGTGACACCCTCTAAAAAAGTAAAGTCAACATGGATATAGAACATCACATTGTATCAAACGCGAAAAATAAAACATATCATCAAAGAAAACCCAACCCCAATATCACATTACAGAGCTGGTATAACCAATCCGGAGTAAAGCCTCGGATACAACTGAAAACAACTAACTAACCAAACTACTGAAAACTGAAAATCCTAACTACAGAGTCGCAGCTCCTCTGAGTCACTCCTCAACTGGCTGCTCTGCATAAAAGATACATGCCAAAACAAAACATAGCAATAGGGAGTAAGAAACATGAATATGAATATAATGGCAAGGAAGTAGTTAGCAAGACGAGCATACAACAAATAAGCATGTTATAACAATAACAACAACATAACATAATAACATTGTCATACAAACATGTATGCTATGTAATGCAACTCTACTCCATTACTCCATTTTGCATTTGGATTCATTATATCTCAGGAAGTCAACTTCGGAGTTACATCTCCACATTGGCCAATAAGCACCAACACAGCGGCAATCCACCAAACCTCGAATGGACCCCTAGGAGAGACGATGCACCTTACTCTCATATGCGTCACCATAGTTGTACATGATTCACTTGAATCGCCGCGGACGGCAAGGTCACCATAACTCGGGCGACCTCTCCTATGTTGAACATCCTCCACTAATATCTCCGATGCGTGAATGTATGCTCAACACAACACATAAGCACAACCACCACCTCCGCTTAGGCCACTAGGCTACCCAAGTTTTAACACCATCAACACCTCGACCACTCGGCTATCGAGGATTAATGTTATCTTTTCGTATTCATTTATTAAACACTCTAGTCATTCTGCACTAGAGATTACCACCTTGACCATCAAGCATCAAGGCCCCCTTGGCCACTAGGCTACCAAGGTACCATATCATCATTAAAACTCTAGCCATTAAGCACTAGATATTACCACCTTGACCATCATGCATCAAGACCCCCTTGGCCACTAGGCTACCAAGGTACAGAAATCTTATCACTTATCCTTATTCTTCATGTTCCGTTGGTCTTTTATTAAGTCTTTTAAAGGCTTTTGGGGTCAAACACCCCTAACTCAACATTCTGCGTCTGTTCCGTTTTCTGTTCTGGATAGGTGAGCACGGGCGTGCTCACCCTCAGCACGGGCGTGCTAGTCCTACAGGCAAGCACGGTCGTGCTACCTGTCAAGCATGGGCATGCTCAAGTGCGTGCCCAGTTTCTGAATTTGAATGGGAGCACAGGCGTGGTCCTTATTAAGTACGGTCGTGCTCAATGGAGAAAGGCCATACTATTCTGGGCATAAAGGTCACAGACCCTTTGCCAATTTCATTGGGCAGTTCCAGATTCAATCCTAATAGGTTCTACTAATTCATTGATTATCAGTTTCATTAATCTTAATTAAATATCCATGTCTTATAAAAAGGGGAATCAATCCTTTAATCTCAATTAATTTTAGTTGTCTCTAATCACTCATAAATCAACCCCTAATTTTCTTGACTAAACCATTGGTATGATCCTCACTCATTACTATTGTTCAGATTTATGAATAAGGGGAATAACCTCCGTTAACATTACGAACAGATTTAACATTTGACATTAACGCATCACAACATCAATCAACAGTCAATACATCACAATATCATAACTCTGATATACACTCAATCATGGCATCATCATATTAACATGTTCATAATACACAACATTAACTAATAATAACAGTCATACCAGTCATTAACATTGTAAACATTTAACCGTCATATAGCAAACAGGCATAAGGCATATAGACATGTTATCAAAGGAAAGGGTTATGGGAACCCTTCGTCTTACGCTACCCCCAAGCCTACATATTCATATTATTCCTTCTCTCCATACCTGGTATGAAGAATTCTCGTTAAACCGAAGACGCTCCTAGACTGGTTCCCTCAAACTGCTCGACGAATGTTCCCAAGCCTTGGTCGACATAAAAAGGTTAACCAATTAGTTCCCAATTCATAACAAGAAAAAGGAACTAAGAAAGGGAAGAATGAGAGAGGTTGCCGTCACACTTAGGATTGCCTAAAGTGCCAATTTTGAGGGTTTCACTCGTAACCCTCGCTCTCACTGTCTATATATAGACTTTGCACCGAGCACGGCCGTGCACCCCCTTAAGCACGGTCGTGCTTTACTTAGCATCAACGAGACGTGCTTGCACCTGAGCAAGGTCGTGCTCTATATTGAGCACGGCTGTGCTCCGTATTGAGCACGATCGTGCTTGTGGCCCAGATAGCCACAAGGCATGTGCTCAAGCACGGGCGTGCTGACACATGAGCACGGGTGTGCCCATGCATTAGGAAGGGATTTTTAACTTTAAAAACCCCACTTAGCCCACTCTAAATCTCCCTAACAAACAAGACACACACAAAAGCACTTATACGGAAAACGGGGTGTTACAAAAAGCGTAAATGCCACCTCATTAGCTGGGATGTTCTCTGCAGGCCAAAGAAAGATGGAGGGTTAGGTTTTAGGAAGCTCGGGTTGGTTAACGATTCTTTCTTATTAAAGCTGGGATGGAGAATCTTAACGCAGCCTGAGGACCTTTGGGTTAGAGTGATTAAGGGGAAATATGCTCATGACAGTAATTTAAGGGTTGATGCCAAATTTGGTCCACAAGATTCCGTGCTATGGAAGAATATTGCAGCACTATGGCCTATGCTCATTGACAATGTATCTGTTAACCTTGGCAATGGAAAAAATACTCATTTTTGGAGAGACTGCTGGGTGGCATACAATGAAAAGTTAGAGCAGTGGTGCCCCTCAGACCTCTCTCTTGCGGAACAATTCTCTAAGGTGGAGGAGTGGGTCTTAGATAATGGTTAGCGGGACTTAACCAGAATGAAGAACTACCTTCCTGAGGATAGAATTAGGAAAATCAATGCCATTCTTCCGCCCCATAGCCATGATAAGGAGGATGGCCTGTACTGGGTGGGATCGGATGATGGTTTCTTCTCAATCAAGAGTGCTTAATGTATTATGGCAAACCATAACTCAAATCCTCCGAATAATTGTTGGAAGCTTCTATCGAAATGGAAGGGCCCTATGAGAATGCAAGTTCATATGTGGAAGGTGTTACATGATAGGCTCTTTACTAATGGTAGAAGAAGCATCTAGAGCGGTCAGAGTGTGGATTGTACTAACTGCACTGGTGTTATGGAAACCGCCCTTCATGTCCTTAGGGACTACCCTAAGGCAACGCAGGTCTGGCTTCCCTTGGTCTCCTCAGACAAGATTAACTACTTCTTTGGGATGGGGATCCAGGATTGGTTCATAAGCAACATGGTGTAGCCCTATGGGATCTCGACTGATCCTAGCTTGGGCAACTACTTTCATGCCAGCTTGTTATTTCCTCTGGCACTGGAGGAACAAATGCATTTTTGATGAAGACTTTAGTAAGCCCTCTTCCCCGGCTCTTTTCATCAATCAGTACTCTAGAAACATCTTACAACCGACCTCCAACAGTGACTCAGGTACAATGCCTAAGTCCCGCATGGTTCAAAATATGGCTTGGTCCTTTCCTCCGACAGGTTGGTGGAAAATAAATACTAACGGAGCATCTAAGGGAAACCCCGGGGCAGCAGGGTGTGGCGGGGTTATTAGAGATGACAGTGGCAGGTGGGTCATTGGCTTTGGCATGAACATCGGTTGCTGCACTGCTTTTAAAGCTAAATTCTGGGCTATTCTGAAAGGTGTGGAGCTGGCTTGGGATAGAGGTATTCGCAAGATAATGGTAGAATCAGATTCCTTGGCAATTATAACTATGCTCAATGATGCTAAGAGAGCTCCCAGTGGATGCAACAACAAGTTCCTGGACGGCATTCTAAGCTGGAAAAAGAGGGACTGGAGTATCACCTTCTGTCACACTTTGAGGGAGGGCAATGCTTGCGCGGATTGGATGACTAACTGGAGCTTAAATAAGGATCTGGGGTTTCACATTGTTGAAAATCCTCAAGTAGAGCTTAAAGCGTTCTTAGTTCGTGATTTGATTGGGGTTGCCATACCCCGAGTTGTTTTCATTTTGTAGTTTGTTTTTGTTGTTGGGCGTTTAGCCCCTTTGAACACCAATATATATATATTTATAAGTCTAATACACAAAACACCCAACCAGTGATTTTTCGTTTCAAAAATACACAAATTTTAATCTAAATTTTCTATCCAAACATAATAGTTTTAGCATGCATAATATGCTCGTGCATCACTCGAGTACAACATTTAATATAATAATATATTAACATTATATATATGTATATAAATAATTTAAAAAATATATTTAATAGAGTTCGGTTCGGATTGGATCAGATCGGATTAGATTTGTAGGATCCGAGACCCGAACCGACCTTGTTCGGATTAGTGTTTTTGAATCCGATCCGATCCCGTTGATCCGAACCAATCCGCCAAAATCGATTCGAATCGGTTCAGATCCCTCAGATTCACGGATCGGATCGGATCCGCTTACACCCCTAGTTTGCTTAACGAGTGATACTTAGATTGATTTATATTTTTAAATGATTTAATATTTGAGTTTAATTTCTATGTACTATCAGGATAAATGAGTTTTTATATTGTCATCCAATGATATTTTGACAAATTAATATTATTGTTATTTCTTCGTCTTAGTTTCTCTCTCTTAGGAACAAAGTGCATTACAAGGGTTTAAACTGGCACACTCATGATTCTCGCCTCATCACGTAGTTTAAACAATTAAGTTAACTCAAGGAATCAAGTTAAAAACCTTTTATTTGATATAATTAATTTCAAGAAAAAGTTAAATCTTTAACGGTTTTGAATGAAAAAATTAAAGTAAACTCACATTATGCTTATTTTCAAATATGTAAAATTAACAAACATGGTAAGCAGGGAATAGTAATAACTAATTTTATATATATTATCTTCTAAAAAATCCTCCTAGTTATTAACGGAAAAAAAATATTGCCTGTTTATTTTTATGGTTTCTATTATGTTAAATTTTTTATTTGATATTTTTTCCTTCTTGTGCTTTTGCAATAAACTAGTTGTTAATGAATTATATATAGATTTATAACCCATATTATCTAGAGTTGTGCAAATATAGATTTAAGTTTATGATGAAATCTCCCTAAAAAAAAAAAATATTTATGATGAAATCTTATACATGGTAGGATATCTATAATTAAAAAGATATTTTAAATAAAATATTCACATATTATAAAATTCAGCGGTAAATTTGTTGTCATGTATAGGGTAAACTTTAAATGGAAATCTATAAAAGGAAAAATAATATTTAATAATTTTACGAAAAGTCTTTAAACAAATAACAAATTAAAAATTATAAAATAGTAATTTTATTACCCAAAAGTCAAAAAATTAAACTTAAAATTAAACTCTGATAAATGCATCATAATTAATTTTGATTTGTTCTTGCATACTTATCAAGTACATGGAATCAAAAAATTTTTTTAAATGAAATCTCATTAATGTACTTTAATTAATTCAAATAAACTGCTCATTATCAAAAGTAGGAGTTTCTTTTTTTCTTTTTGGTAAACAAAAGTAGGAGTTTCTAATCAGAATGAAACTGTTTTTTCTTTTTACTTTTTTGAACAGATAAAACTCTTTTTAAATTGAGCAAAAATGTAAAGTGAAAAAATAAGAGTGTCTCTACCTTTAAATAGTTAAAGTGTGTTAAGATCATCCTGTAATCCATCTAACAAATGTGTGTGTTATCTAAACTATAGAGGTTTGGATCCTTAAGCATATGGTGCAGTAAGGGTTGGTGGAGGAGTGAAATTGGTGTTGAAGTTTATCATCAACACTGCTATTATGCACTAGAAAGCCAGTCTTGACTCTATACATCCTCTCTCAAAATTTATATAAATCACCATAGCACAATCTTCCATCACATTCAAAGAAAAATGGCAGATAGAGATTCATCTCAAGTGACTGAATTGAGCACCTATCAAAATCAAAGTGCCAATGTCCCTTCAGAAACATCAACTTTTGATGCCTTTACTGACGAGCAAGATCTACCACCATTTCCTCATCCCTTGACCCCAATCAATACAGACTTTATGGATCTAATTCATCCACTAGTGGAGGAAGCAAATGCTCCTTCCCTTTACAACCACGGTTCATCAGGTTTAACAGGATTAGACTTGTGTTGTATGACTTCTTATCATGATGACTCTCAAACGCCAATATTTGAGTCATCTTATTTGCATTCTCTTAGTGAATTAAACTCTTTTGAAGACACATCTTCCATTGTCCTCCCACCCTCACCAAAGGCACCTGCTCATGATCAAGATGCAGCTAATGTCAACAACGATGATCAAGTTGACAACAATGGTGTCATACCCATGACCCCTCCTATTCTGCCCTCTATAACAGAAACTGCATCGACAATGGTGGTCTCTCCTGGTTCATCTGCCATGGGGGATGAAACTTGTATTGGGGTCATTGCTACAACTTCTGCGACCAAGAAACAAAGGCAACCAAATAAGATTCGCCGTGTGATTTGCAGTGGAGAAGGAGTCCGGTCTCCCCAAATGGATGTGCAAGACTTCATTCGGGATCTAGGTATAATTATTTTGAGGCTTTGATTGAATGTACTCTTTTATATATTTGTTATAAAACATACATTTAATAGCAGTTCTACGAAATCTAAAAATCAAATATTCGATAACCCTTACTTTATATTTAAAGTACTAGCATGAAATTTTGGTGGAGCATATATAATTCAAGATTTGCGATTTTCAAATAGATTAATCATATACGTCCCATGCACTACTAGAAATTCATGGATTACTTGCGGATTTTCCAGTAGATTTTTTCTGCAAATTTTGCTACAATTTTTCCTAAAATAAAGTTTTTTCCTAAAGATTTAAATTCGTAGGAAAATTTGTAGGAATTTTTTAAAATTCCTGCGGATTAAATTTTTCGCAAGAAACTCTGCAGGAAATTTCCTATGAAATTTAAAATTCGCAGGAAAAAGTTACCCACGAAGGTATTACCTATAGGTAGAAATTTATAGAAAAATCCGCATGAATCCAATTTCCTATGAATTTTTGAGCAAAATCTGCAGGAAATTCTTCAAGTAATAAGAAGATTTCTAGTAGTGATGGGTTAAAAGCTATGCTCTAATAATGATTGAAAGCACATAACACTATTTTTATTTTAGTTGCCCCCTTTGGTGTAAGTGCTTGGTATATTAAATCAAGAAGAGTGCCAACTCAATACAATTAATTTTATATTTTTATGACCATTTAATACACGTATATGCATGAGTTTTACATTCAAAACTTCAATCATAACCTTACCCCATCCTGCATACAAGAATAAGAGAAACTCCTTTGGTAAATGATATGTTCTCTTGATTTTTCAGGATCAAAGAATTTTAAGCCATCAATTATCAGAGTGGACCCCGAAGAGGTGCTTACTTCTTTTCTTATTTTTTTTATTCTCTTCTTTAAGGATCGTTCCAGCAATTTGTTTTCATCTTTTGTAATTTAATTAAATGGATAAAAACGTAGGATAAGATGAAAAAAATAGTACAAGAAATTAGAAGAAAGCCATACTTTCATTCATTTTCTTATTTAACTATACTAACAAAAAGAAATTTTCAACTCAATTCTAAAAATTTTTAATTACTCAACCATCAACTCACTAAATCCCTCGAAACCAATTTTGCCTATACATTTGACAAGAGTTAGACTTAGAGCAGTACATGTCCAAAACAAATTGGGAAGTGCTAGCAACACACTCACTAACACACTATTTTCAACACACTCTCTCTTATTGATGAGATTCATGTGGGTCTCACTAGTTTCAAAATGGGTCCCATTAATTCATGTGGGTCCCATTTGAATTTTGTAGGACCGACATGAATTTCAACCAATAGGAGGGAGTGTGTTGGAAAGAGTATGTTAGAGAGTGTATTGCTAACACTCCCCAAACAAATTAATGTGAAATATTCAATAAAGATTGTGACGACAGTGTTAGGTAATAAGTAGAAAATTAATAGCAGTAGAAAATTAATAGCAGTACATGTTTCTAAGTTGAAAGTTGTGAGTCTTATGGTAGTGCAAGTTTCTAAGTTGAAGTCATGAGCCTTACAGAAGTGCAGGTTTCTAGTTGAAAGTTGTAAGTTCCTATTGGTAGTGCAAGTTCCCTTATGGAGATGCTCGTCTGGAGAAGCTACTAGTAGTACCTTTTGAGTCTCATACACAATTCTGAGGGAGAGAGACTAGTTTTCCAAACATGGCACAAGTCTTGTAAATTTCCAATGAGCATTTATTTCCTTGGAGTAAGGCACTAGGCATCAAGTGCAACAATTATATGTGAATAGCCTTGCTAACGATCACTCTAACTCTAGTATAAATAGAGGACCATATTCTTGCATCATGTGTGGCAAAGTAATAGAAACCCCCTTCTTCTAAATTTCCTCCAGAGCTTGAGTTTTAGAGAGCAGAATGCTCATGTACCCAACCAAGGAAGAACCAATTTTGATGATCATGGTGTGAAACATGTGTTCATATGATGCAACCTCAAAAGGCTACAAGTTGTACAACCTAAGCAATGGAAAACCTATTGTCAATCAAGATATCGAGTTTGATGAGTAAGACATATGGAATTGGAATTAATTATTTGCCAATGACAATGAAGCTAGCATTGATACCATAGGCTGACGAGAAAAGAACTTGGAATGAATTATTTGCCAAAAATATAACATGAGTTCTCTTATTATTACTTTGGGTCATGCTAACGAGTGCCCTTTAAGAGGCACTAACTAAAAAAAGCAAGTTTTCATTGAAAAACTAAGCATTTCACATTTTCAAATGTTAAATACACTAATTTCTTATGTAATCTTTCTTTTTTTGGTTCCTTAACGAATGTCCTTAGCATTTTCCTATTACTTTTCATAGTCTTGATAAGATTTGGCAATCTATTACATATATATAATTACTACTTATTTAAAGCTCATTTTAGGTGTACAAGGTATCATTCCCTTCTAGAAGCATACAAATATATATATCATCAATGATATTGTTTTTGTCACAGGATGTTGCAGAGACAATAACATCATTTGCTAAAGCAAAAGGACCCATTATGTCAATCGTCGGAGGAATTGGTGCTTTATCAGTTATTCAGCTTCTTCATCAAGGAAATACTACAACTTTTGAGGTTTCAATTTGCCTTTTCTTTTCTTTGACTTTATTTTTGTTTTATCATTTTCTTATACATAACTGTAGTTAGCTTTCTATTTTATTATTTAACTCTTTGTTTAAATTGTCTATTTTTCTTTCATTTTGGGCATCACAAGAACTTCATTGGCCTTATTTTTCCCTTTGATATTTGCTTAAATAAATAGTTATCCTTATCATAAAGCTTTAATTTATACTCGCAGCAAGTTGGGTTTTACAGTGCTTTTAATATTGAAATAGAAACCCAGAAATCTGGTATATTGACAACTTTTTTTTTTTTTTTTTTGATAGGTATATTGACAACTTATCTTTGATTAATGTCACTTTCTCGTCAAACAGCTATAAAACAAAGCACAAGCTTAATTAAAATTATAGGGCCTAAGTCCTCTCAGTTTATGTGTTTTAGGGTAAAATAAATATGAGCCTCTTCCAAAAATCAAAGGTTAATCTATAATGTGAACATGTTGAAAATATTAAAATGCAAAGAAAAGGTTGTAAGTTGAGAGTGGTTCAATTGGCTATACATATTATGCAAGCTAGCATAAGTTAATTAGTGTTTCCTCAATTTGTTTAGCTTGTATATAATAAACACAAATGATGATTGTAAGTCTCTAATTTTCAAATTTTGTACTTATTTTGGAGGTTGCATTTTGCTAAAGCGTTTTCCTTAATTTCCCTTCATCTCCTTTCTTGTTCTTAAACTTTTGGCATGGATTGCTTTCTTTCTTAATTACTAATTTTTTCTTAAAAATCAAGTTTTATACACAATTAAAGCATGTTCATTTGTGGTGCTATACAGTATCATCATTCAAGAGAAAAGGGAGAATAGATAATTTTTGTTTTTTTATAAGTGGAGAGGTTTCCCTCATTTGATTCACCATCATTCATGTGAACTATTGGATTATCAAACTTTTCCATACACTTCTTTTTCAGGGTTCAATCTCCAATATGTGAATGTATATATTATGTCAATTAATTTGTTTAGATTAACATTAATTTAATAACATGTTCATTAATATTTTAGTTATGGTTTATGTCGTTAAATTTTAGGATATAGTTTGGTAAGGTTATTAATGTATTAAAATGCAAAAAAATGATCATGTAACCTCTACAATCATTCCAGATTTGATTTAATGGCTAGCTGACTCATACACCTTTTATATGCAGGGAAAGTTTGAAATTATCTCATTGAATGCTACTTCTCTTTCTCCAAAAGAAGGTGACCAGCATGGAATGGTTCAACTGTTTGTTGAAGTTGTTGATGAAGATGGTGACATTTTTGGAGGACTTGTAAATGGGAAACTAGTTGCTGAAAGTCATGTTCAGGTTTTTTACACTTTGATCCTTCCTCTTTCAATCCATGTTATAATGGACTAAGCTTGACTCTATGGTTTTTCATATTTTATTAATCATGAGATTTTATTTATAAAAGTAATCCTTGTATCTGAGTTCAGACAAAGACGCCAAAGTTTTTAGTTAAAGGTGATCCTATGTCACCATAATTTATTGAAAAAATGAAGGAAAAACAAAAAATGAAAAAACAAATTCATGGGGGACAAAAACCTTAACCCATGCAAAGGAAACAAGAGTCATTTAAATCTAACATTACGTTTTCTATTCTTTCTAAGATTATACTTCTGAGATAACCACTTTTTTAATCGTTTCATTATGTTATATATAACTCTTTTTGAGCAACCGTGGGATCGATTAAAGTTATATATGATTTGAAACAATTTGCATCCCGAAGATTCAAGTAGTACATGCTTGATTATTACTTTATGAGTTCCACAATTCTTCAAGAAAACTTGGCACTTCATCCATCATCACTTTTTTTGTCTTCTTATGGACATACCATCATAATACTATCACTGAATATACAAAATATAGATTCTTCTTATATTATGTTGATGATTGATGGAATGCTAGTTGAAAATTAAACTTGTATTCATGTCACAGAGGGAAACATTTTCATATGAAGAAAATCAAATCTGGTAATAGATTTTTTTGCATTCCCTTTCTGTAACTTGCTTTAAGTGCTGGAGTGACAATAGAATTCATAGTTACGAGGAGTGTTAGCAACACACTCTTTCAAACACACTCCCTTCAATTGATTGAAATTCATATGGGTTTTACTATTTTGGAAATGTGTCCCATTAATTCACTTGAGTTCCACTTAAATTTTGTAGGACTCCATATCAATTTCAACTAATAGGAGGGAGTGTATTGGTAGTGTGTTAGAGAATGTGTTACTAGCATTTTTCATCATACTAAATAGAAACTATTGTTTTGTTTATTGTTGGTTGTATGAGAGCTCACGTTATATAAGATTTAATTGTTTCTTAAAATTCCAAATTTTCATGTATTATATAAAAATATTGCAGTTTGTTTGTTTAACTGCTCTTCCTCCAACGGGCTACAAGGGAAGACGGTTGAAGACAAAACTAAACCTTCCAAAACACAAGATCCAAACCACATCCATGGACCATGACAGCAGCGAGGCTCAAGTAGAAGTGGAAAACCATCAATCAGAAGAGGAGGTCAATGCAAATACAACAAATGGTGATGGAACAAAAGTTGATGAAGTGTTGGCTGAATCTATGAATGTCAAGCTGCAACTGCATCCACAATCATCAGATGATGTGCCAATGGATGATGTGATTCAAGACCAATGAATATCTCTTGAAAGATGGATAAAAACAGAGAAATTTTAAAAATTTTACTCTTTGGAGCATGTAAGAGAAATTTTTTCCATTATTATTACAAAACTGAACTTGGAGGTTTTACCATCCTTTTTTTATGGTTTTACTTTTAATGTTAATCGACTAGAATGGTATTTGATGACTGATGAGGTAAGTAACAGTGTTCGTTGGTGTGGGTATAAAGAAATAGTTGATTGTATTTTATGTAGCAGGTTGTTGCCTTTGTGGTGATTCCCAACAAAAAGTGGTTATTGCATTTGATACAACTTGGTTACATTTAGCTAGTCTCTTTGGTACATATAGGCCTAAGAATGTTGGCAAAAAGTTTTATCGACTTGCATCTTGCAGATAAAAATATTGTGTTTTGCAAACTAGTGAACTTTAGGCATTAGTTAAGGAATCAATAAAAGAAGTGACTAACCTTAGGTCTTGATGTATAGTGTTGGCTTACTTTTACTCTTCCAGAGTCCTTGATCGATGAAGTTGATCAATTCTATTGTACCACAATCGAAGAGCTTGCTTTAGATCATATAAAGCTATCCTTAGTCTTCGCACTTAGCTTTCGTTGCCGTTACTTACGAATACTTGTGGTTTGCTCTACATAAACCTATTCTTGAAGCACGCCATTGAGAAAGACAGATTTACCATCAAGTTGGAAAATCTTCCAACCTTTTTGTTGCTTCATGAGTTACTAGAGCTCTCATTGTATCTAGACGAGCTCTTATTGTATCTAGCCTTGTAATTTTGTATGGTGCCATTGGGAATGATCTTTGTTTTATATGCCCATTTAACCCCACCTACTTCCTTATCTTCAGGACAATCTACTAGCTCCAGCTCCCATGTGTAATTTTTCTCAATCATTTTTATCTCTTCTTCCAATGCCTTAACCCATACTTGTTTCTTTGATGTTACTTCAAATCTATCATGTTTAAGTATATATATATATACACACACAGACACACACACCAATGATAGATCTTACTCGTCTTAGAGTAGACTCTGGTGAAGAAGTTTGTTGTTGTGGTGGTGAAGGGAGCATACTAGGATCTTCTGCTACTCCGTCAGTTTCTTTTAGAGGTTGGTGCATTGGTATGAAAACCATGCCTTTATCAACTTTTCTTCATTCCAATTCCAAGTGGCATTTTCATCAGCCTTAACATCTCGACTAATGGTGAGCTTTTTTTTGTTTGCAAGTTGTCAATTCTATAGCATTTTAATAGTGTGTTATACCCTAAAAAGAAGTCTAGCTCATATAGTCTTGTCTTCTAGCTTGTGTCTTTTTTGGTCTAGAACACAAATGTTTCAATTGAGTCCAACGACCCTTAAATGTTTCATTGATGGCTTTTGCCCACTTTTTTATAGGTGTCTTATCTTGACCTGCTTTGGTTGGACATCTATTGAATATGTAAACGATAGAGTAAACTGCTTCAGCCCAAAAGGTTTTTGCTATACCCTTCTCTTTAAGCATCAATCCGGCCATCTCCATGACTGTGTGATTCTTTCTCTAAGACACTCCATTTTGTTGTGGATAATATGCTACTGTAAGTTGACGCTCGATTCCTTCATCCTTATAAAATATATCAAAGTCACGAGAGTTGTTGAGGCACCTTGATGTCCCAGTAAAGAACAACCCTAATTTATTAAGCCTTAATCCGTCTTATTAGCGTTAGCGCATTAATTGTAGGCGAATATATATATATATAGCGGAAGCAGTAAATTAAAACTCTTTAAAACATACACAATGGAAAACATAAAGCACGATATATATACACAATATTTACAAGGGTCATCAGAGTACTGCAAATCCATCAAAGGGATCATAATCCTAGGATACTATACAAACTCGTGAAAATAAAAGAAACATACATTTACTAGTCCCAGAAGGAAATATAAAGTTATCCATCTACCCACTCGCCTCTCAATAAAATACATCAATATAGAAAAGAAACTCACAAAGGCACACCCCTAGCAAATGCAACCGACAATCTATATCACAGAGGATATGGGCGTATGGAGCTACCCACACCCTCGTTGTAGCGGCGTCTGTACACTTAGGTCCTCACGGACTCGTCGTTGCTAATCACGACTCTCCGATGTCGGAAGTGGTACATTGTCTGCACGCTCCTCCTCCTCCGGCCTCTGCTCACTATACCAACTCCGCTACAAACCTCTGAATGATCCACCATGTTCCACATACCATCTGGGAACTCTTGCTGGCACGGTGGATACCACATCTCGGAGAAAGGAAGACTCTAAGAGATGCGGTAGGATCCTAGCACAGTGAAGAAAGGGACTCCTCCTAGTCGAGCGTAGATGCTGACTGGGCCGACATAACACATGAAGAACTGTGAGTGGTCGACCCGCCACCCACATTCATCATGATACACGATCTTAATATCGCCCGGAATTTGGACCCCGGGCAGGATCCTCTGGAGGTAGTGCATCGGTCTGTGCTCTGGCCCCATCGTCATCGCAGTACGGCTGCTGCTGCTCATCTATCGATCAAGTAAATACAAAGAAATAGAGATAGAGATGAAATAAGCATCTAAACAAGACTATAGACGGCATCGAGGCACAATACAACATGTTAACATACAACACATATATGAACACAATAATCATCTCTCGAGTCATTCTTCTACAACCATCCTCAATTACATCTAGGATCAATCCTCTAAGGAGTCACACTCTTATGTATGTCGGCCGATCTCTCACACTGGGAATACTGATTCCCCGGACATTCTCTTTCTCTCACACACGCATCTTCCTTACTTATAGAATGTCAGTTGGTTTGTCCTAGGTACCGTTCCGATCGTCG
Source organism: Echinosophora koreensis (assembly GCA_035048595.1). Classification (NCBI taxonomy): domain Eukaryota; kingdom Viridiplantae; phylum Streptophyta; class Magnoliopsida; order Fabales; family Fabaceae; genus Echinosophora; species Echinosophora koreensis. The sequence continues at coordinate 1,470,512 of JAPCYP010000058.1, read as the reverse complement.
TGACCAATAAGGGTGCTTCCCCCAATGAGCTCAACTCCAATAGGGGTATCTTTGTCTCCTCATAAGGTCCACCTGCGACTGGAATACTCAGGGCCAGACGTCGGGGTAGCCAAGCCTCCATGGGGATCATAGCACAATGGGTGCAAATTACTGGTCACTGTAGATCGGTTTCAGACCGGACTACATCCATAAGGTTCCTAAAACCGTCCCTCTCCATATTTGTACCTGCACCCGGATACGCCAACCTTGCATGACTCCCAGTCATGCGGCCCGCCACTTGGCAACTTATGCAATGCACAATCATCCTTGGTTGACATTGGTACTAAACTCATACATGCACGTTTTATGTTGCCCAAAGCATCCACAGCTCATCTCGGTACCCAAATATCGCTTTCTCAAACCAAATCCAAACAGCGTACCCTTAGGGTGTCAACTAGTTTTATATATATATATCCATCATGTCATTCATCAATTAATAATAAAATAAACAATTAAATATAAAATTCAAGTATCACACGTCAAACAACACAATCATCCATAGACATTAGAAAACATCATATAACAGATAATCATGCAACCTTAATTAGAATTGCCTAACATATGACTTTGCCCTAACGCTGATAAGCATACCATAACTAAAACCGTGTATGCATTTTAAAACTTGTTTTACTAAGGGTTTAGTCACCATAGGCTACCCGACAATTAGTAGGATCTGGGGCATCCTACACATACAATATAACATACAGTAGTAAGCTTGCCTCCTTGGCAAGGTAGCTACTTTCTCCTTACCTTAGACATTCGCGTATGGATGCTCAACACCTCATAATCCACGCCCCTCACCATCAACCAGCTGTTGCCACGTATCATAGAGAGCTCTTCAGTTGTGACACCCAGGGCTGACGAGGGCGGGAAGTGGTCGCTGGTGGAAGAAGGCATTGACAAGAAGAGATTCCTGGCAGGCTACTAGCCAGAGGGACATATGAATGAACCGATTACACACCCGAATGAGAGGGATCCTAAGACTTATAGGTATGGAACTATACAGTTGAGGATGGCTTATATAAATTGATTAGTACTACCTATAGCAACAAGAGGCATCTTCTTTTTGGGAGCCTATCACTTAAGAACTCCACGGTTAAGTGTGCTTGACTTGGAGCAATTATGGGATAGGTGACCTCCTAGGAAGTTTTCCAAGGAAGTGTGTGATTGAGGACAAAGCAAGTTGAAAAGATACGTGATGGTTTGTGGGGAAAGTCGTCATTCCGTAGAGCAGCCAAAGATGTTACAATGGTATCATAGTGACACTTCTCAGTACAGTGTGGTTCAGTGACGAACCAAGCGGAAGCTGGTGGGCATGTGACACCCGGGGCTAATGAAGGTAGGGAGTGGTCACCGGTGTGAGAACACACGAACAAAGAGTGGGTCTAGCAGGGTTCTAGGAGGATGGACATATGAATGAACCGATTACACACCCAAATGAGAGGGATCCTGAGACTGTGTAGGTATGAGACTATACAATTGAGGATGATTTATATGAATTAATTGGTACTACATATACCACAAGAGGCATCTTCTTTTCGGGAGCCCAACATTTAAGAAGTCCACAGTTAAGGGTGCTTGACTTGGAGAGATTCGGTGATGGGTGACCTCCTGGGAAGTTTTCCCAGGAAGCGTGTGACTGAGGACAAAGCATGCTGAAAAGACTGGTGTTTGTTTATGGGGACAGTCTCAATCCGTAGAGCAGCCAGGGATGTTACATTAGTGATCCGAAATTTGTCCTAACACACAAACAACATCTAGACATTGTCACAAACCCTAATCTTGCAACAGTTCCAAATCGAAGCTAGAATCAAAGCAATAACTGAGAAAGAACATAAATGACAATGTCAGTCGATGAGTTAGGGGTTCAAGCACTACCTCGGCCTATTGTTGAATCAAAGGCAAGTATAAGACGTGTTCGTTGTCCGGATCACGAATATGAGGTCAGAATCGCGATCGAACGACCATATTTTTTGCAATCTCGATATATCTCTCTCAGTTCTCTCTATTTTCCTCTATTCTTCTCTCTGTTCGAAGTCTTAAGGTTCACGCAAAATGAACCTTGACTAACTTTTTTCCCCTAAGTTTCTATTAGCAAGCTCTAGCGTGCAGGGTGTTGCATGCTCTAGTGTGCCCACGCTTTAGCATGGGGCATTCCCACGCTAGAGCGTGGACCCTTATTCCTCCACGTATCCATGCAATTATCACATGTGCACCACGTGTCTGGGACCACAAAACGCTCAAGCATCCAAAGCCCACGAATGAGAGGGATTTTAAGACTGTATAGGTATGAGACTATACAATTGGAGATGGCTTATATGAATTGATTGGTACTACCTATACCAACAAGATGCATCTTCTTTTCGGTAGCCCATCACTTAAGTACTCCACAATTAAGCGTGCTTGACTTGGAACGATTCTGAGATGGGTGACCTCTAGGAAGTTTTTCCAGGAAGCGTGTGAGTGAGGACAAAGCATGCTGAAAAGACCCGTGTTGGTTTATGGGGACAATATTCATTTCATAGAGCAGCCAGAGATGTTACAAATGGTATCAGAGTGGCACCTCTCCCGGTACGGTGTGGTTCGGGAAGAACCAAGATGATGCTGGTGGGCATGTGACACCCGGCGCTCATAAGGGCGGGGAGTGGTCGCCGGTTCAAGAAGACACGGACAAGGAGCGGCTACTGGCAGGCTTCCAGGCGAAGGGACACATGAATGAACCAATTACACCCCGAATGAGAAGGATCATTAGACTATGTAGGTATGGGACTATACAGTTGAAGATGGTTTGTATGAATTGATTGGTACTACCTATACCAACACAATGCATCTTCTTTTCGGGAGCCCATCACTTAAGAACTCCACAGTTAAGGATGCATGACTTGGAGCGATTCTGGGATAGGTGACCTACTGGAAAGTTTTCCCAGGAAACCATGTGAGTGAGGACAAAGCACGCTGAAAAGACTGGTGTTAGTTTGTGGGAACAGTCGTCAATCCGTAGACCAGCCAGGGATGTTAGATCAGTGCTCCAAAATTTTCCCTAACATACAAACAACATCTAGACATTGTCACAAACCTAATCTTGCAACAGTTCCACAATCGAAGCTAGAATTAAAGCAATAACTAAGAAAGAATATAAATGACAATGTTGATGTGTTGACGAGTTAGGGATTCGAGAATTACCTTGGTTGATCGTTGAATCGAAGGCAGGTATAAGATATGTTCATTGTCCTCATCATGAATATACGGTCGGAATCGCGATCGAACGACCGGATTTTTTGCAATCTCAATATCTTTCTCTCAGTTCTCTCTATTTTCCTCTCTTTTTATCTCTGTTCTAAGTCTTAAGGTTCATGCAAAATGAACCTTGACTCACTCTTTTTTTTCTAAGTTTCTTTTAGTATGCTCTCGCGTGCAGGGTGTTGCACGCTCTAGCGTGTCCACGCTTTAGCGTTGGGCCTTCCCATGCTAGAGCGTGGAGCCTTGTTCCTCCATGTATCCATTTAATTGACACATGTATACCACTTGTCTGGGACCATAGAACGCTCAATCATCCAAAGCCCACGTTTAAGCGTTCCGCCCTGATGTCGGTACCTGATTTTCACGTGTTTCGATGTGTTCTGAGCTCGTTTGAAGTCCGATTGACTCCAAATTTGAAACACATGCCCATTAGCACCTGAGGAACAAGATTAAGGATTTAAACCTACTTAATCTATTCCTTAAACCTTAATCTAGAAAACAGGGTGCTACAGTTGAACTATTTGCGACGATAATTACTAAGTATTTCTATATGTTTCTTGTTTTGCTTTTTGACGAGGGACTTAAAATTTTTTAATATTCCAAAAAATTTCAACTTTCATTTAATAAAGTAATTCCATTTCATTCTAGAGAAGTCATCAATGAAGAGAATGAGATACTTGTTGTTGACTATTTTTTTCCTCATCGATCCACAGATGTCAATGTGAACAAGCTCTAGCAAATCTCTAGCTCTCTATGCTTTGTCAATCGAAAATGGTAGTCGTTGTTGCTTGCCAAGAAGACATCTCACATGCTTTATTAATCTCTCATCCTATTCTTTGATGTAAAAGCTTTAAAACATGAATATTGAAATGGTTAAATCTTCGATGATATAGCCATGAATCATCAACTTACACCTTCATGACAATGTTATTAGCATATTTTCAACTCATCGGAAAGCTTCTATTCCTTTTTTTTTCCATTTTACTTAAACTATATGTAGCCTTTTATTATTGTTATCATATATTGTCACTATGTCAGATTCGGTCTTTAATAGTGCACATCTAATAGCGGTTTCAGGAGGAAACACTTTTAAAAAATGTCCGGAAGTTTTTAATAACGCTATCCAAGATAAAATCTATTAAAATATATACATTTAAAAGTGTTTCACCGCGGAAACACTATCTTTACTACATCCCTTATTTTTAAAAAATACGTTCAAATATTAATCACACTTTACTTGGGAAGCACTATCGTAATATAAACCTTTAATAATGTTTCTTAAAACAAGCACTATTGAAGTTGTAACTATTATATTGCTTGTAAAATGAAACACTATATTTCCCTTGTATTAAAACAAACCTTCTATGTGAACAACTCTCTGCATGTTTGCTGACACACTTCACGAACGTATAATAAACTCTTTGCACAGAAACCTGGTATTCAACCTTCAATGCATAGAAAATTGTCCATAATTAACTATGCTTTAATAGCTATTAAACAAACACACCTAAACCCTGAGCCAATTTGATCTCCTATAAACAACGCTCTTTTGTGTTCTTATCCCACATTACAAATTTTATAAACTCTCCTAATTCTTTGTATTATTCATTTTTGGATATCTGTTATGACTTACAAGCCACAACATAATCCAGAAGAGGCCGACACTCTCAAATCTAATTGTCTTGTGTCGTGACTGATCTTCAGGAGAGGGCAATCTCTCATAAATGTCATGATAGATGAGAAGAAGGTATGTGAATGATGACGTCTCTTCCTTAGGTGAGCAATAAGATTTCCATACGAAACGAAGGCTACTATGGGAGACGAGGGCCCACCAGAAATGAAAAGGGAAGGCTCAAACATTATGGTACTAAACTAATCCTATAAGGATTATCAAGAAAATAGAGATATAAATGATTGAACACAAGACTGTATTTAATTTCAAATCCTCTAGTAGTATATATTGTTGTAGTTTCTGCCTACCCTTCTTTACTAATTCAAGGGGGGCCATTTCTACTGCCCAAATATTTATGCTTGAAGGTAAAACCGAGAAATAGGATTATCTTTTGGGGTGCATGGAAGGCTTCTTGAAGACAACAATTGATTCTTTCTTCAATAGGTGACCTTTTGTTTTTAATATCTTGTGTGGTCTCAGCATATTGTTGCCTCAACATGCCGAAGAAAAGAATCAACAATGATGTATTCAATTTTTGTTTTTCTCTTTAAACTCAATTGATGTATTTGAACTCAAATTTGATAGAAATTACATTCTTTGAAGTCTCTTGTATTTGATCTCAACAAGACATCTTTATCCATTTAACAATTTTTTATTATCACTATTTACTCAATTACCATGTACATAAATTTTAAACATGGGAAATAAAATAGAAATTACATGATTTCAACATCTTCAAGTTCAATATTTATTACTTCGGATGAGTTCTTATAGATAAGAACAATTCTTACATAGAACCACCATTGTGTTAGCCCAAGTGGCCTCTAACAAGGGTTTAAATCCTAGATGAGGAGTGAATAGGATTCAAAATATTTTTTCAAACTTTTCAAAAACTTTTCTTAGATGAAGGTATAATGTATTAAACAAAGCTCGTATTGAAATTTTAAATCACGTACACGTAAATAAATTGATGATTAATCAAGATTCTATTATATACAAGTATGTTCTATTTCAAGTTAATCCTAATATGTAATGCAAGACTGAAACTAAAGAGAGAAGGGTTAATAAGAGTTGCAAACTATGATTTATCCTAGTTCGATCACACCCGCTTGTAATCTACATCCAATCCCTACACCAAACAGTATGAGATTTTTTTTTTTTGACTAATCATGATCTTGTTTACAATGTTAAAGAAATTTTACTCCAGAGATACCCCACTCTGCAACCTTTGCAAACCAGGGATTCTTCACCCTAATTCTAACCTAGAAGAAGATCTCACACTTCTTCAAATCCAAGAACGACAAAAACAAAAGAGTAACAGAGATTTGAATCACTCTAGAAAGTGAGAATTAACAACTTGTAGCTCTATTGATCACTATAAAAGATAGAGAGAATGAGACACAATAATATCAAAGTATTATCAAAAAGTTTCTTTGTATTCTGAGATATTAGCAATGGAGAGAATGATAGCTAATGTAAATGAACAAAAGAGATGAAAATATCTAGTTATTTCTGTCATACGATCCTTTTTAAAAACAGATCTAACAAACTTGAATCAATTCTATAAAACCCAATAGATTCAGAGAGTGCAACATAAGTCAGAAATATATGTTTAAGCACATGTGTATTGATTCACACATTACTTTGAATCGATTCAAGGAAGATGAGATGCTTTGAATCAATTCACAAAAGGTGAAATGATTTGAATCTATTCACAACAATAGTTGAACGGATTTACAACATATTAAACTAAAGGATCAAGCATATGAAATTGCGAATCTATTCATTGATCCCCTTGAATCTATTCACGGAATAAACAGTGCTCATTAAACTTAATTTTTCAACAAACAGCTCAACTAATAGTCAAATGTTCTATGTACATGCATCAAGTAGTGATATATATATCATTCTATTATGATGAATGCATGAATGCATCTCTATTATGTTTGCCTATGTTGATTTTGTGAATATATGCCTTGAACAGATTATTTGTTTTGATGATGGTGAAAAGGTAAAAGTCCAGAAGGACTAAAATGCAAAAAGCGGAAAATTATAAAGCAAGCAACCACAAGGGGTAATATTGGAATTTCACTATTTGTATTGGTTGTTTTAGAATCATATGTAAATAGTAAGTAGAGTTCTCAACTTAATATCGGTCCCACACACACACACATTTAACATGTGTTTAAAAGAACTTATCATATGCTGAAAAGTCTTAACATATGCCTTAAAAGAATTAAAACTGACAATTAATTGGTACTTATTGGGCAATCATTTCCTTAATTGTCATTGGTACTTATTGGGCAATCATTTCCTTAATTATCAAGTTTTTCTAATTCAATTATTATACGTGCATAATCGATTATGGTAATCCTATAATCGATTATGAGTCGAGTTTAAATGGCTTTAATTGGTGTTAATGGGTAATTATGACATTAAAGCCGTTGAGTTTAAATTTTGAAATAGAATAATCGATTATGGTTTTTGTATGATTGATTAGGCCCTCTCTGACTTCAAATGGACTTCAAATAGAAAACACGTAATCGATTATGTAATCGATTATGGCCTTTTACTTGAAAGTCAGTGGACCTGTAATCGATTAGTATAATCGATTATGCATATTCTGTCAAACGTGCGCTTCCTGAAAATGCTTTAAAATAATCGATTATGACTCGACAGAAATGGTTTTTTTAATAGGCTTGACCTGATTTCTTTTGAACCATCACCCTTTTCATATAAATAAAAGTTTGGGCAGCCTTGTCTCATATATTGTTGGCACACACACTATGATCAGTTTCACTCACTGATGCACTCACTTTGCTCTCACACACACTTTAGGAATGGTATTCACACTTTGCACTTGAGAGAGAGAAGAGAAAAGAGAGAATATGATATGATAGATTCACTGTAAATTCCACACCTTTGCATTCATCTTATTGAAGGTATTTATACAAGTAAGAAAGTCCCACATGGACTGTGTTAACCTTTATTATCATTAACAGATTTTGACTAAGTCACTAACTAACACATTAACTAACTTTTAACTGAAAAACTGAATTACAACTAACACTCCCCTTAATTCAGATTTTCTAAAAATTCCATCCCAATCTTGCTCCTTAGAAGTTTGAGTCTCTCTGGCTTCAAAGGCTTAGTCAATATATCTGCAAGTTGCTCTTCACTTCTGCTAGGTTGATTGCGGATTTGTTATCAACCTTTAACTTTATTGGATTACATCCAATAAGCTTCAGTTCCTTTAAAAGTGTCTCAAGCCACATTGCTTGACAAGCTCCTGATGCAGCTGCAACATACTCTGCTTCACATGAGGACAATGCCACAACATTCTGCTTCTTAGGGGACCAGGAAATAGGACCACTGCAACACATGAACAAGTAGCCTGAAGTGCTTTTCCTGTCCTCTCTATCTCCACACCAATCTGAATCAGTAAAGCCAATCACTTCTGCTTTGCTTATCTCTTCATTAGGAAACAATAGTCCAAGTCCTACAGTTCCTTTCACATACCCTAGCAGTCTTTTAGCTACTGCATAGTAAGATGACTTAGGTTCCTCTATGAATCTACTCAGCAAACCTACTCCATAAGCCAAGTCTGGTCTGGTGTTACACAAGTATCTTAGAGAGCCTATCAACTGTCTAAATTTAGTTGTATCAACTAATTCCTTATTTTCACAATCCTTCTTTAATTTCAAACCAATCTCAACAGGAGTTGAAGATGAGTTACAATCAAGCATTTTAAATTTTCTAAGGATATCAGTTGCATACTTCTTCTGGTGCATGAATATCCCTTTCTTTGATTTGAGAAATTCAATTCCCAGGAAATATGCTAGCTCTCCCAAGTCAGTCATCTCAAACTTAGTCATCAATCTCTTCTTTAGCTTTACAATCAGACTTTCATCACTTCCAGTTATCAACAAGTCATCAACATACAAACAAACAATTAAAGTGTCACCTGTATTCAATGCTTGAGTATACACACCATGCTCACTGCTGCATTTCAGGAAGCCTTGCTAAGTTAGACAATCATCCATCCTTCTGTTCCAGGCTCTTGGTGCCTGTTTTAAGCCATACAAGGCTTTGTATAGTCTCAGCACTTTTTGTTCCTTTCCTCTGATAGCAAACCAGGTGACTGTAACACATACACTTCTTCATCTAAGGGTCCATTGAGGAATGCACACTTCACAATAAGCTGGTGAAATGTGCACTTCTTGTAACTAGCTATAGCTGTCACTAGCCTTATAGTCTCCATTCTTGCCACAGGTGCAAACACCTCCTGGTAATCAATGCCTTCCTTCTGCAGGAACCCATTTGCCACCAATCTAGCCATATATTTGGCTATTGAACCATCTGACTTTACCTTGACCTTGTACACCCATTTGAGGCTGAGGCAAATCAGTCAATTCCCAAGTATCATTTTTGTTGATTGAAGCTAGCTCTTCCTGCATTGCTGCCACCCATCTATCATCTGTCATAGCTTCTTCAAAGGATATTGGCTCCACTTCATTGAACAAGGCCATATGCACCATTTCACCATCTGCACTTACTACATTATCTAGGGTAATTTCATAGTCATTCAACCTTAGAGGTGGCTACTGTAACATCCCAAAATTCCAATATAATTTAAATATAGTCTTTTTATTAAAAAGATCGAGTTGTTATGAAGTTTAGTGTAGAGAATTATTAGTATAAAGATTTGTTGTAATTATTTAATGATTACAAAAGAAGGCATATAGAAAAAAAAAATTAACAATAATAAATAAAGGACATTACAATTAGAATTGTAACTCCCGTACATGCTTAATTTTTGTTCAAAAGCAAGTAGGAGACCATATTTCCTTTTGGCAATTATAGACAGGGACCCTCATGGTTTAATTGAAGAATCTGGCCTTTTGCCAAATGCTTTTCACGGCCCAAATTGGAATTGAAATAGGTTAGTGTCCTTATTTCAATAACTGGAGGTGTGAGCGCCGAAACTGTGAGGAAAGAAGGAAAAAAAAAAAAAGAAAGAGTAGCGCCGATTGCCAATTGCAGTGCTGATTAGGGAGTCATACGGATAAAAAAGTATTGGTAAAATGAAGAAGAATTTTTAGTGAAGCCCTAACATTTGTCTTAGATGATCTCTAGAGCTTTTTGGAGGCCTTTGAGAGGTAAGTAAACATCCTTTTTCTTAAACTTCCATGGCATAGAATTTTAAAGGGTTTGATTATGAAATTAAGAGTAATTATTTGGGGCTTTGTCTTCAAAATAAAATTAATGTTTTATTGTTAATTAATTACTATGAGATTGGACATTCACATGTTGAGCGATATTAATGTTTGATATGTTTTTTGTGATATGTGATGCCTTAGTGTCGTTTGATATGAACTTGATGAATAATAATACATGTTACATGATGTTATGTATTGAGGTTATTTTGGAATGCCTATGAATTGTTTTTGACATGAGTTATATCATTGAGGTTGATGCATGAGGTCATATGTCATGTTCTGGGGTCATGACATATGCCCAAAATATGTTTTGGATTGTTATTTGTGATTGTAAGATACCTCCTTCTGGGAAGGGGATGACAGATACCTCCTCGTTAGAAGGGAAGACAGATACCTCATCGTTAGAGGGGAAGACAGATACCTCCTTCTGGGAAGGGGATGACAGATACCTCCTCGTTAGAAGGGAAGACAGATACCTCCTCGTTAGAGGGGAAGATAGATACCTTCTTCTGGGAAGGGGAAGACAGTGGGACGTCATTGCATTTGTCATGTGCTCATAGACTAAAATTAATAAAAGAGGATTGGATGATAAATTAAGATTATTTGGACACAAAGAGATGTCATTTGTATGATTTTATTAATGTTATACGTGCTTTAGTGATGGATTATATCTATTTATGATGTTATGACATGTGCATGAATTTTCGTGAGATTGTATTGATTATCCTTAATTTATATAAAATATTTTGAGTTATATTATTTTGGAAATTGCGGATTACCATGGTTGTTTTTTCCGGTTACCGCACCGGCTGAAAGTAACATCTTTTCGAAAACCTTTTAGAACTGTGTTTACTTACTGGGATTATAAATCTCATTAGTGGTGTTGTCTTTCAGAGTTTACAGGTGATTAGATAGATGATGCAGCGTCTTGAGAGAGTCTTGAAGATATTAGTTCCAGTTTATTTTATTTTTTTATTAATTTCTTTGTGGTTTATTAGACGCCCGTGTTTTGAGGTAAAAACGACTGTATAAGAGTTATGTGATTTGTAATAATTAATATTTATGAGACTATACTTTATTTGGATATAATGAGTTATTTGGCACTATTACTTTATTTAATTATTTTGAATATACAAGATACTTTCGGACTTAAATATATTGTGAAAAGTTTTATGACTCAACTATTTAAATTAAATTTTTTTAAGGTTTTTATAGAAAATTAATTTGGACTACTAATGTAACGAAGGGCGTTACAGCTACCTTTGCCTCTGAGGTCTATGTGACTGATCAACATTCGCAGGATTTGATGACTCAACTTGATCTTCTTGAAGATCTAACACCACACTGCTACTGGTTTTCTGCTCCCAATTCCACCACTTAGATTTATCAAAGATCACATCCCTGCTTATCATTACTTTCATAGTTCTTGGATCAATTAGTTTGTATGCACCTGTTGGATGATACCCTAGAAAGACCACTTGCTTGCTTCTATCATCCAATTTGCTTCTGGTTTGTTCAGGTACATGTTTGTAACACAAGAACCAAAGATTTTTAAGTTTGACGCCTTAGGCTTTCTTCCTGTCCACATTTCTTCAGGAGTTGCATCTTCCAAACCTTTGGTTGGACACCTGTTCAACAGGTACACTGCTGTTGTTACTGCTTCCCCCCACAGGTTTTTAGGTAGTCTTCTCCCTTTCAACATGCTTCTAGCCATGTTGAGTGTTGTCCTATTTCTCCTTTCAGCAATGCCATTGTGCTGAGGAGTATAGGGTGCTGTTACTTCATGCATGATTCCTTTCTCATCACAATACTTCTGGAAATCATGAGAAATATATTCTCCTCCTCCATCTGTTTCCAACACTTTGACTGCCCTGTCACTTTGATTCTCAGCCATCAATACAAAATTCTTGAATGTGGTTAGCACATCACTTTTCTTCTTAATCAAATAGATCCACATCATTCTTGAATACTCATCAATGAATGATACAAAGTAATTGTTACCTCCAATGGATTGAGTTTCAAAAGGGCCACACGCATCTGAATACACCACCTCCAATTTATCTTTGGGTCTGTGAGGAGCTCTATCCTTGAAGGCATTTCTTGGTTGTTTGCTTGCACAACACGCTTCACATATCTGATCAAGTTGTGTTATCTGTGGAAGTCCTAGAACCAAGCCTTTCTTCTGCAAGTGATCCAAGCTTCTAAAATTGAGATGTCCAAATCTATAGTGCCATAGCCAGTTTGCATTTCCATTACTGCACTGAGACAACTATGCTCCAGAACTTGGATTCCAATTTTGAAAGTCCTATTCTTTGACAAAGGAGCTTCCAAAATCAGTTTCTTTTGAGCATCAAACACCTTCATCTGGTTCTGTTCCAGGATCATTGAATACCCTTTCTCCACCAATTGCCCTAGACTCAACAAATTATTCTTCATGCAGGGTACATAAAGAACATCTGTGATCAATGCTTTAACACCATCTTTTCTTCTGATCTGCACCTTTCCAATCCCTTCAGCTTCAATGATTGAATTAAGCAAATTTCACTTTGCTTTTCACCTTTTCATTCAATTCAATGAACCAATCCCTCCTTCCAGACATGTGATTCGAGCAACCTGTATCAAGATACCATTGATCAGCGGCATTAGAGTCTCCAGTTGTTGTCCCCATCAGTAATACATTGTCATCATATCCTGAGTCTTCTTCTTGTGCTAACTGAGCCTCATTATATTGTGCTTTCTTGGCATTTTAATGCCGCTACATTCATTAGCAAAATGACCATACTTTTGACAATTGTAGCACTGGATGTCCTTTTTGTTGAAGCTCTTCTTGTCTCCTTTGTTCTTGTTCTTGAACTTCTTGTTCCTCTCCTCACCATTTTACTGCCCCATGTTCTTTGTTTCTTTCCTCTGTGATGAGCCTGAAGTGCTTGCTCAGTCTCCTTGCCTCCATCCCTCTCATTGAGCCTTTGCTCATGAGCTTCAAGGGAATTATGCATCTCCTCCACTTTCATGTTCTCAAGATCCTTAGATTCCTCGATTGCCACTACAATGTGATCAAAGCGAGGAGTTAGAGTTCTAAGGACCTTTTCAACTACCTGTTGATCAGTAAAATATTCTCCACAAGTCTTCATTGAATTCACCAATACTTGCAGCCTGTTGAGGTAATTAGCAACTGAATCTTGATCTTGCATTCCCATCAACTCATACTGCCTTCGCAATGATTGGAGTTTCACTTTCTTGGTCTTCTCAGCACCTCCATATGCTTTGAACAAGATATCCCAGGCCTCTTTTGTTGTTTTGGCCTGGGAAATCTTTTCAAAGTTAGACTGATCAACATACTGATGGAAAAGGCATTTTGCCTTGTAATCCTTCTTCTTGGTAGCATTATCATCCTTCTCTATGACTCCTTCTTTCACAACCTCTAATATCTCCTGAAAACCAAGGATAGCTTCCATCCTTACCGCCCATTGATCATAATTCTTGCCATCAAGAATTGGCATAGATGGAACGAAACCTCCATTCCCATTTGATGCAGCCATACTTGAACACTTACACAGGTCCCTAATCTTTTGCTACTGATACCACTGTTGCCACACACACTATGATCATTTTCACTCACTGATGCACTCACTTTGTTCTCACACACACTTAAGGAATGGTATTCACACTTTGAACTTGAGAGAGAGAAGAGAAAAGAGAGAATATGAGATGATAGATTCACTATAAATTCCACACCTTTGTATTCATCATATTGAAGGTATTTAAACAAGTAAGAAAGTCCCATATGGACTGTGTTAACCTTTATTATCATTAACAGATTTTGACTAAGTCACTAACTAACACATTAACTAACTTTTAACTGAAAAACTGAATTACAACTAACATATACAATACTCTACTATTTTACTCTGTGCTAAAACTCTAATTAACATTCTTTATACTAGTTTTTCTTGCACTATCACTTGGCCATATTGCTTTGAGAATTCTATACACCATATAGGTGTTATTGTAATTGCGCTTCAAGTTGTATTTCATATATGCACTTTTGAGTGCTTTCAATTTGTAAACTCTTTCAAAGCTTTTCTAAGTGAGTGTGATCTCACGAAATTGTTTTTGAGGCTCTTACACAAGGGATCATATGTCCTATGATTTGTGTTAAGGGTGCTCTGATTTGTAAAGGTTTTAGTTTAGCCTGTTTTAAAAACTAGAGTTGATTAGAAACCCTTGGTGGTATTGCCTTGGGGACTGCACGTAGGCCACGTGGGTAGTTTGTGGCCAAACCAGGATACTTCATTGTGTCATCTTCTTCTTCTCTTATCTCTTTATTTTTCGCAACGCCTTTATCTTTTTATACATTTTATTTCGTAACGCTTTATCATTAATCTATTGCTTAGCAAAACACGTTTTAAATTTTGTTTAAATTAGCAAAAGTTTTCAAAAATCAATTCACACACAATTCAACCCCCTCTTGTGTTTGAGGTCACTTGTCAATAGATTTTAAGTTCATTTTCAAAATCGTCTCATTCAATCATCTTATGTGATCTTACAAGGGTTCCAAAGAAACGAAAACCTTTATGAACTACCCTTTATCGATATTCTAAGTCTTCAATACTTGATTCGCTTGACTTGTCATCCTTTATCATTTCAAAACTTTGTGCTTCAATATCCATGTCTATCTAGGGAATGCATTCATTCACACATTGGAGAGGGAGGAGTTGGCAGCCATGTGTAATAGCGATTCTTCTACAAGAACCTAGTTCTTATGATTAAACAAGATTTCATTTATGCAGAACCAACCAAAAGAGGAGGGAAAAATAAGTTAAGAACCCAAATTGGGTTATAGGAGTGAATTCTAGTTGGCGTTCTTAAATCTCATATGGCATTGTAGGGCCCATTAAAAGAGAGTTAAGAATTCAAATTGGGTTCTAGCATTGGAGATGCTCTTAAAACTTGTATATGATAGTGTTTTTTTAGTAAAGTGTTATCTTTTCCCTATTTTTAAAATTAAAACCTTTCTCTATGATCACTCTCTCACTCACCGTAAAAACCCTATCACCGTCAAAACCTCTTACTCCCTCACTTTCTCATCCATTCACTCAAACTATTTGAATGTGTTAGGTCTTCAGCACCACGGGAATATGAAAGGAACTATTTATCAGGTATTTCATCCTTTACTTTTATCTTTAATTCATCTTTATCTCTTACTTTTAGGAACTATTTTTTTTTCTTTTTCTGCTGAAAATCCTTTAAACTGATAATTGGTTGCATGCTCTTTCGACGTTCTAAGCATTCTAGTGTTTGTTCCTTGTGTTAGCAGGCTTTTAGGTATTTTTTTTTTTTTTTTTGTTCTTTACTTTCAAACATGCATTTATCTTAGTTTCTTGTTCAAGAAAAATTTGTATAAAGTTATTGGTATAATATACAAGTTGCTCTTAAATTGTCCAAAAGTGGATAGTCTAAGATTGTAAATTCATATTTAGTGCTTTATTGTATTTCATTGGTTCGTATTTCCCATTGTTCTTTGGGTATGCATATCTAATATGGCTGATGATACCACCGAGATTAAGTTGTATGCTTGGAGAACTAAGGAAAAATTATGCCAAAAATTTCTTACAATTACATAATGCGAATTCAATAATATTGGGTAGGCTAAGAAGCTCACCCTGTATAATAAGTTAGTAACTATTGTTAATAATTACTTTGGTAGATTAGGAAAGTATGGATAGGAAATGGATGCTTGCAAATCATTTGTCGAATTGAGCATTGTAAATGAGCTTATTAGCTTTGGAATTCAGCATGCATGATTTTCAAGAATTTCCTCAAATATTTGAAGGGTTGATAAGTGATGTAGAGAAACCATAGTATGCTGGTTTTACTAAATTCTCAAGATTGTAGGTGATGTTAAGGTTGTGTATGACACCCGGGGATGTTGAAGGTGGGAAGTGGTCGTCGGTACGAGAGGAAGCACGGACAAGGAACGGCTCCTGGCAGGCTTCTAGACAGAGGGACACATAAAAGAACCAGTTCCACATCAAAATGAGAGGAAACCTCAAATTGTGCAGGTATGGGACTGCATAGTTGAGGGGATCCTAAGGTTGTGCAGGCATGGGACAGTGCAGTTGAGGGAAGCTTAAAAGAATTGATTGGTACTACCCACAACAACAAGATGCATTTTCTATTCGGGAGCCCGTCACTTAAGAACTCCAAAGTTAACCATGCTCGACTTTAAGCAATTTTGGGAATGGTGACCTCCTGAGGAGTTTTCCTAGGAAGCGTGTGAGTGAGGACAAAGCACAGTGAAAAGACCCCTGTTGGTCCTTGAGGACAATCGCCAATCCATAAAGCAGCCTGGGATGTTACAAGTGGTATCAAAGTAGGACCTCTCCCAGTTCAATGTGGTTCGGGGACGAACTAAGATGAAGTTGGTGGGCATGTGACACCTGAGGGTGACGAGGGCGGGAAGTGGTTGCCGGTGAGAAAGAAAGCACCGACAAGGAGCTGCTCCTGGCAGACTTCTAGACGGAGGGACACATGAATGAACGGTTCCACATCGAAATAAGGGGAACCTGAGATTGTGCAGGTATGGGATTGCACAGTTGATGGGATCCTGAGGCTGTCCAGGTATGGGATTGTGAAGTTGAGGGAAGCTTAAAATAAATGATTGGTACTATCCATAACAACAAGATGCATCTTCTTTTCGGGATCTTGTCACCTACGAACTCCAAAGATAAGCATGCTTGACTTGGACCAATTCTGGATGAATGACTTCTTGGGAAGCATGCTGAAAAGACATGTGTTGGTTTGTGGGGACAGTCGTCAATCCCTAAAGAAGTTTGCGATGTTGCATTGTACAAGCTGAAATCAGGCAATGGATGGACCGGTAAGAGCCTTACAGACTTACTCACACTTCTGAAAGATAGGTTGCCGGCAGATAATGTGCTTCCTAGTCGAATGTATGATGTTAAACAAATGTTATACAGCAATGGCCTGAGGTATAAGAGGATGCATGCTTGTCATATTGATTGCCTTTTATTCTGGAATGAATATGTGTCATTAAGTATGTATTCTAAATGTAATGTCTCGCGGCATAAGCAGACAAAAAAATCAAGTCTAGAGAAGGTGTTATGCTATTTTTCCCGTAATACCAAGATTTAGGATCATGTATCGTAATACAGAAGATGCAAAGAACTTGACATGACATGAGGATGAAAGGGTTCAAGAAAGCAAGCTTCAGCGACTGCAGGTTCTCTTCAATGGTCAAAAATTCATCATGATTACCTTGATTTTGGGCATGAAGCAAAAAAATCTATGTCTTGTGTAATATATGGGTTTGAATCAGATGAACCCGCAAAAATCGACATTTCTAACTAGGCAACACGCTCAAGCGTGCCAGGACCCAACGTCCTACCGTGGGCAATGGTGGACATGTGTTGCACGGTGTCACTTGGACGACGATGGGTGGCGAGAAGACTTCGACGCGAAGTTGTTGACCAGACTCCACGCTAAAGCGTGGGCCTCCATCACGCTCTAATGTGCTCAGTCAGGCAACAACCTTAAGTGTTTTTAAAACATTTCGTAAGGGACCAGATTCAACATTTCTTCATCTTCTTCTTCGAGACAGAGAGTGACCATGGACAGTTGAGAAGTTCTTGAGCTTGGTTCCCTCAAACCGGCTAGCGAAACTCAAAGTCAACAACGTTGTTACACTTGTAGCATCGTCTGCTTCTCGTCTGTTTCTTTCTTTCTTCGATTAGAATTAAGTAAGACTATGCTCATAAGCACATTGACATGACTACAATGTCGGTATTGAGGTTTATCTTTCATTTATCTATCTGTTTATCATTCCGTTTATGTATTAGGGTTACCGACTACATCTACTTTGTGTATCTGTGTTCAGGACGAATTTCAGAGCATCGCGGATCCTCGTTGGATGCGTGGCAAAATTGAGGCAGTGGCGGAGGTGTTCCGTTCGTGAGCTCAATTGTATCTACATGTACCTCAAGTGGGAGAAAGAAGCATCCTATCGTCGGAAAGGCGAAATAGTGTAACATGCAATAATGGTTCTGGGAGAACCTAAACCCTAATAGTGGTCGAGCAATCGACAATGCCAAAGTCATGTTGGCGACTACCTAGTAGTACCAATAATGACTTGGGGATTGTAGGTTTATCGTCGTTAATTGATTTTACATAACTCGAGGATGTTTACTGATTACTATTGAGCTGCTTCTATGCGCTGGTTGATTTGATATGATTAACATGTTTTATGTAAATTCCTATGATAACATGCTATTTTATTATTATTTGAATATGTCTAACATGCACAGTGTGCTTAACATGCGATAACTGTATTTTATGTTTAGTTGGCCTTTAGGCAATGATTTGTGATATTTAAGAGATGTACAAGTTGGGGGAGAGTGTAATATGATATGTAGAAGAGCCTAACCTAATAAAATATGATTTTATATGTGATGAGCCTATGTTGCATAATATGAGGATTTATCTGAGTTTTGATATGGTTGAGGCACTAGGTAATGACCCGGTAAGAGTCGGTGAGACTCGTACTAGTATACATGGTGTCGTTCATAGCCGTGTGAATGGAATACACGAGGTCAGAGTATCAGATACAGATATTGGATATTATGGGAGAGCTGATTCGTGATGCTACCGTGATACTCTTGTAGTCCCTGCTAAGGATGCTCCAAGTTTATTATATTATTGAGATATGTGCCACTATTCCCTAACGGGAATGGGGGAATAGTGTTATTCCTAACCGGAATGGGGAATGGGCATCCTAACAGGAATGGGGATGTATACTTATGGCCGTGACTGCGATGAGGCAGCGTATAGGGAGTGCCCGCACAGACGACTGACTAACATCCCTAACGAGAATGGGGGATGCGTGGTAGGTTTTGTAGGTGGCCCACGTCAACATACAGGCATATTTGCATGAATGTAAGGGTAGAGGATGTTACAATATCTCGAGGATGATTGATACCTCTTTGTGTTGCATGTCTTGGTACTGTTATTGTATTTTATGCAATGTACCCTTTCCATTGCATGATGACAGCATAGTCTCTTATCTCCCTATCCCTTTCTTTGTATGTTTCGTTATCTGTTCGTGGAGCAGACTCATTCGATCAGGATGCCACACTTGCAGCATTCGTGGATGACGGGACCACCGAGGTTCCCGATCATGGGGACATTTGAGCTCGAGTTTCATGATGAAAGAGGATGGTAGACTGACCCAGCTACCTTCCTCTCTGTGTATAATGGGCCAGCTAGTGTGTACATGAGGTTTGACGACTCCCCATATTCCAGCTTCATAGGAGTCTTTCGGATAGGACAGTGCTTACCCTTTCACCAGTTTGGCATCCACCCCGAGCACAACAGTATCCATGGGATCTCTACCACTCTTCTGAGGTTGATGGACCAGTTGGAGTGGTACCTTGAGGGCGCGAGTGGCGTAGCTTACATTACAGACGTATGCACCAGTGTCGCCATTTTGCTTATGTCATATAGCAAGGAGGAGATTCCATCTGCACCACCATGGAGGGTATACAGACATTGCTTTGGAGAGAGTCGAGGTAGTTCTAGGTACCCACACTAGTGATAGTGTGAGGCCAGTGTGTTTGTGTAGATAGTGGTGTGCTATGGGTCCTTTTGATGTATTTTGAGTCGGGGTTGGGCTTGTGTGGAGTGTTGTGGGGGTGACGTTGTTTTGTGTCCTTTTCTTATGTATCTTTTCTTTACTTCAGTTTTACGTTGGCTTGTATATGACGGGGTCCCACTGATAGGGCATCCAGGACCTAATGTGTAAATGTATATATATATGTGTGGGATGTTATATCTCTTCATGTGTTTTATGTTTTAAGTTTTTTAATACCCTAACTTTTCTGTTATACGCGTTTAATGTTAGTATCACAAGAAAGGCATAGTTGACTAGGTTTTCTTTGATGGGACATCAGGTTGTCTCATCTTGCATTGTCTCTTGTCGAATTTAACCTGCATAGTATTCAAAGTAGCACTCATAGTACATGGTCAGTGATTTTGGTGGTTTATAACCTACCTTTACAGTAATGCATAAAGCGCAAATATATGATGTTGTTTATGTAAATCTCTAGGCTTAAACAGTCAGGAAATGATATAGACATATAATTGGCTCCTTTAATCAAAGAGTTGAAGCATATGTGGGACACGACTGTAGAGTTGAATCTCTCTCCTCTTCAGCGCACGAAATGTCACATATATGAAGATTTTTTTAATTTTTTATTTAATTTTTAAATGCACCTTCAAATATGCTATTCAGAAAACACACATCGTGTTAAATTAGCTACACAAATATTAAAGTTTTCATTTAATAAATCATAATTAATTAAATATTAAAATTAAAAAATCATGCAATTTAATGGATATTTACTTGTTAATGTAATCACTAATGCAAACATAACAACAAAATGGAAGCTTGCCGTGATTGGACCCACGAAATCGAGCTCACAACTATAGAGCTGGCAAAAAATAATTTTGAGTATCTCAAAATAGAACTTTCAAAACAAATATTTAATTATAGGCTTAATTGCACTTTTTGTACCTTAACTTTTTAAATTGTACGATTTTGGTCCCTCACAAACTTAATTGAACATTTAGTCCTCTAATTTGTCAAATTGTGCAAAATCAGTCATTACTACATGTTGAATGGTCATGGACGGAAAGACTGATTTTGCACAATTCGACAAATTAAATGACTAAATGTGCAATTAAAATTTTTAATGGTCCAAAATCGCACAATTGAAAATCTTTAGAGACGAAACGTGCAGTTAAGCCTTAATTATAAAAAGTGATAAGTAAAGAATTCATCCCCCTATGGGTGAGATGACAATTCACGATATATTAAATAACACTATATGAAATGTGCAACTTAGCGACTTACAAATTTGAATGTCATGCGCTGAAATTCGACCGCCAAGGGTGTGTTTGAGAGTTGTTTTTTGGAGGCAAAGGAAGGAAAAGAGAAGGTTCATTGGAAGGACACCCATGTTTGTGAGTTCATAAAATTGGAAGGGAAGGTTTTCAGGGTTTTAATAAACCCTCCAAACCCTTCATCTTCCCACTTTTCTTGGTTCCCCAAATCTGGGGTATTTTGAAGGAAAACTAACCTAAATTACTAATTTGGGTATTTTTGGAGAAATTTTTTTTTTTTTTGCATTAATATATTTAGAGAATATTACTTATGTTAACTTTTTTAAATAAGGGTAAAATTTTAAAAGCATGTCATAAATCTTTCATTTCCTTCTCCTCACCTAAAACATACTCAAAAACAAGGAGAGAGATAATCCTCTCCTACTACTTCCCTCGATCCCATGTGATCTCCTCCCTCTCCTTTCCCTCCTAACTCACAAACAAAGCTTAAATACCTTAACGATCATATAGTGATCATCAATGTGGGGCCGCCAAAACCACAGTCGCTAAGTGTAACACACCTTTCGATGCTACATGTCTAACTCGATTGCAGGAAACATAATAAATAAATAAAAATGCTTATTAATTTCGAAAAAACAATTTACGTAATAACTACATACGAAAAACGGGTATAAAGTTTTTTGCTACGCGATACGTTAAAGCTTAAACATCCATATAAAGCAGTAAAACCAAATTTCACATATCACTATGCAGATCCTGGTCATATACATAAAAGTACGTTGCAACATACTGGTTTTCTGAAAATATACATACATACAAATATAATCAAACTGAAAAGTTTGAAACTACTATCCAAAAGAGAGGCTCTCCAAGTCACATATACATATTGTCCTCAAAAGATGTAACTACGACAAAATAAAGACAACCCAATATATCCTAAGCTGGTCACGCTTAAAGACATCCATTGGGGAAAAAACCCTGTGGTCATCCCAGCTATCCAAGGCCTCTCCACGAGTCAGGGCTCATGTTCCCAAATGGATAAGGGGACCTCTCAGCAACATCTATACTCGTAAAATCACTGATAACGCGTAAGGGTGAGATATCGATTTGTAAGTTTATCACAGTAGTCACATATGTGACACACCAGACAAAAACATAAAATCACTGTAACACATATGACAATATAAATAATCATCAAAGTATCAATGCTATAAAAACTCAAGCAAGGGGATCATACCCGATAACCATCATAAGTTGTAAAAATGCATGATACTTCAATTATCCACTATCTATTTCGTAATCTCCGGAGATCCTAACTTCCCTTCATCGAGCAGTATAGGCTGCAATATCCCCATAACACAATTGTTCTCATGAGGTCGGCCTCTCAATTTAGGTCTGAGCTCCAATTGTTCAAGGGTATCACGTCAAAACCTAAATAATATTGAGTAGTCCCTTATTGAGTACATCCATGTTTGGTAGTCTTACGTCCACGGCTTGAGGTCGCGAGGCCCGGGACTTTTGTGGCTCACGAACTCGGATGTCCCTATAGACCCACTTAGGTCTTGACTTCCCCAATTTGCCAATCCACAAAAGATTGTAGCTCGAAAACTATGGCACGTCTGCAAGTTCATGCATGTAAAACAGTTGGTTCTCTGTTTTTTTTTTTTTTTTTTTCGTTCTTTCATGTCGAGGCTCAAAGCTCCCAACTAACTTTATAAAGGCATCAATTCCATTTGTACTTAACACAAGACATGCAGTCTGAGTGCTCATTTATGAAACCCTAGACCGATTCATCGGTCACTAGGTTCGCCGGTATATGACACGAAGTCAAATGCATCAACTGGGACTTGAACCCGCAGCACACGGGACCCATATCCCAAGTACTTACTCATAGAAACTCTAATCCGACTTCTTGGTCGCTAGGTCCTCATAACTTTATAATTTTCAACACGGTTTTCGTTCTGTGAAAAAACTAACTTGGAAATCAAAATACAAGAATTTAACAAGGTTCGTCGGAAAATATTTTTGCTCTTTTTAAAACATTTTACAGAAATTCTTTTCCTTTGAAATTCATTTCTGAAAACGTCAAATCGTTTAAAATCATTTTAAAACGTTTTGACTAGACAGTAAAATTCTTAACAAATTTCCGCCATAAAGACATTTTTCTAAATCTTTTTCATCTAGAATAAACTTTTCATAAACCATAGACTTTTCTTTTTAAAAGGCTTTTTCTTTAACGACGGTAAAATATTTTAGAGATTTCTTTCTCTTTTCCTTTCACTTTAATTATTATTATTTTGGAAACATTTTGGGAAAATTAGCATAAATGCATCTTTTCACTATTCATTCTCGCTAACACTCATTTCTTAAGTATTGTTCTAAAATCGTCTTAAATTTCTCAAATCCGTAAACTTTTAACAATAAAGTCCTTATCCCATATTTTTCTTAACTTCTTCCACTTATGAAAACTTAAAGATTCTTTACTCTTCTGATTACAGTTTTTAATGGCTTAATCCTCATTATCAAGCTATGACCATTGTCATGCTCTCAACCAGTACAATTAATACACAGTCTCATCAATACATACATACGAACAAGTTTAAATCACAATTCCACTTAAGAATTTAAACAAATAATAACTTTAAGTCATCAAAGCAAATATCACATAATCAATACAAATAAACTACACATACCAACCAACTAAGTATATGACTACCAAACTTTTTAGGTAAGCCCCCCTTACCTTTGAAGCAAGATTATTTTTCCTTGTCTTAGATACTTGAATCCTTTCCTTACCACTTATACAAGATCACAACAATCAATCTATCAAGCAACCTTCACAAGATCAACACTGCCGCGACCGTCCCGTCCGGGAGCCGCAATTGGAAAAAAATAAACAGAGGAGTCGCCACCAAATTTAATTTTAGGAAAAATTTGAAAAAACCAAATATTAAAGGAAACTGGTCTTTTTTTACAAAAAAAAATTTGAGATTTGAGTTCGGGAGTCGGTTACGAGTAGGGAAGGTGTTAGCACCCTACACCGCCCGTCCTAAGACGATACCTCAAGTTAATTATGCAAACTCTCAATAACTTTTAAGAAATATTTATTTTACCCAAAAAAGAATAAAAAGAAAATAAACACAAAATTAGGAAAATTTTAATTTTTATCTTGACGGAATGATTATTTCCGCTCCTACGTATTCCCGGGTGCAATGAGAAATTCAAAGCTACGTAGTTCTTCTAAAAAATGATTGATTGGTTAATTGATTTAATTTATTTTTATTTTTGTAAAAAAAAATTGGTTTTGGTTTTGGTTTTGGTTTTCTGATTTTTTTTATATTTTATTTTAAAGCAAAAGAGTTAATGTATTTTTTTTGAAAGATTTTTGTTTTAAGTTGGTAAGCCCAATATATGAAGCATGACCCAAACCCAAAAGAAACAAGGCACTTCTTACCCACTCAAACATCACAACCAGAATATGAATTTGGGATTCACGTTCTGGAACAAGTTGAAGGTATAATGGTGGCGTCAATGGCAATAGAGGATGGCGGCGGCAGATGACGGAACATGACAGAACTGGTGCAGTTCTGCGGATGGACTACGGTGCTCGTGGATGAGAAACTCAGACTGGTACACGACTGTCACGGAGTGGTGGCACGATGATGGCGAGGTGACGGATCGGAGCAACGACCAGGATGATGACGAGGTGGAGTTAAGCAGGGCCAGGCGCGACTGATAATGATGACGAGGTTGGAGATGAAAACAACGTGGTGAGGCTACGAAGCTGTGATGGCGGAGACGACGGACTGGATGGCGGAGCAACGTAGTGAAGCTATGGTGCTGTGATGGTGTGTAGCGATTGGTGGAGCTTCTTCCGGCGTCTACTATGGCTGGTTCGTGGCGGTATGAACAGACTGGTGTGCGGCGGGATGAATGACGAGATAAAGATGGTGACGGCGGCAAGGATGCGACGGCGGAAGGGTGTGCAAAGGAAGACAGAACACAGATCCGAGCGGCGTTTTCGGGTGCCTCTGGTTGCTACATGGCGGAGATTTGTAGCACGCTGCGTCACCTACGAAGGAGGCAGACCAGCAGCTATGTGGGATCTATCTCAACTGGCAGAGGCGCGGGATGGCGGAGCTTGGCGGAGCGGGGTTGCTATTCTGGTTCTCGTGAGGAAGATGGAATAACAGTTATGCTATTTGGTTGCAAGTGATTTAGGAAGACAATGGTGGAAACTGGGCAATGGTGGTGATGGAATAAATGAAGGTGAGAATGAAGTGAAGGAAGAGAGTGATAAAAGCTAGAAAAACCTCAAGTGTTCAATCCCAATTTTTTTTCTCCCTTTTCCTTGAGTTCACGTGCCTTATTTATAGATGGAAGAATAACAAAATTTCCTCAGATGATATGCCAAGATAACAAGATTAGATTATTATGTTTATCATGAAATCACAAATCATAATCATATTATTATCTGTTTATACTATCTAATAGTAACAACAAGATCATTATCTCTTCCTATCTAAACTAGTTCTAATTTGAATCACCTTCTATCAAACAAACTGATTCTAACTAACTCACCATTATCCTTTTTATTTATTTTCTTTTTCTTTTATCATTTTTATTTTTTATTTTTTTTTTCTTGTTTATTCCTCTTTATTAATTGAATAAAAATAGACCGGACAAAATTGGGTGTTCACAAACACATAAACAAGTTAAGCAACAAAAACCCATTTTTGTGCAAAAACACCTAGGGTTCGGCCGAGGAATTAAAAAGAGAGCTAGGGTTTTTCATTTTTTTCCAAGCTTTTAAAGACAAGATGTTAGGGTCTTAGACAGTAGAGAAAAATTGTCATAACTCAAATTCCATTTCTAAGATTTTCTAGAAATTAAATCATGAAAATCAAGGAATATGGAAACTAGCACCAACTTAGAGATTTGAAAGATAAACATGAAGAGAAAGGAAGGATGATCATTGATTATGAAATATATCTTAACTCCTCAAGGTGATGGACAATGGATGAAATTGGAAGAACCAAGCTAAAGAACTTAAGAGATTTCTTTGAGTTTCAAGAAAGAAGTTAGTGCTTTTGTGAGCAAAAGGAGAGCGTGTGATAAATGAAGTGGATTTGGTCATTTGAGGGGAGGGGCTGCCGAGCTCTAGAAGGGCATAAGGGTCCAAATAACAAAAGTACACCTTAGGACTCGCTGAGCAAGTTAAGGGCATTATGGGCAAAGCATGTGAAAATCTAGATATTTTCTAAAGAGTAATCATGACTATGGTGATGATTCACCATGTGACTCATCACATGGGTTGACATGGCTGAGTCATCATTCTTATCCTCCCTGTCTATCTCTGTAGTTTCGTATTTCGCTCCGTCGTTTACCAGATTTTGGTTTTTCGTGCAATTTCTTCGAAATTCGCCTGAATAAAATATAATATTTTGTTTTTGGGCAGAAAATTTTCAAAATAGACTGTATCACACAAATAGTGATAAAATATATTATTTTTCAGTTTTGGATCAAATTAAAGTTTTATAACCGGTACAAATTGTATTGTCAACGAAAATGCAAACCGGGTTTTTTTGAGTTTTAAACCCAAATTTTAACCATAACTTCCTACCATATAGTAGGTTCTGGATCCCAAAATCATTTTGAGTCTCAGGTAAAAATATAAACAAATATATCATTATCGATAATACAGCGTAGATAAAAAGTAGGGTGTTACACTAAGAATTTAGCGACGGATTCTATAATAACAAAGTTTATTATTAGAGTACAAAAAATATAATGAGCCCATCAATGTCACAAGCATGCTAAAAATCAGGGTCAAATCTGGAGTACCAAAAATGTTTAACACATTTAAACCCTAAAAAATTAAAATAAAATATTTTAATATAGTAAAAAAAAGTAATTAAAAAATACATAAAAATAGTAGAAGGTGGATGGAGCATAACACATAAAAATGGTGCATCAGATTGAAGTCGTAAGGGAGCTTACGCTCCCCCTTCACTCTTGGGCCTCGAATGGACCTTGGGGGAGAACATTGGGTCTCCTTCCTTATCCCCTTTTGTAACATATTGAGGTTGTGCGACCCATTTCGCAACCCAATTGGTTTTACCTATAACTTTCGCGTCAATTCACTCAATTGGGTCTCCTTATCTCCATTTTGCGATTTTGGTGTCGTTCGACTCGAAATTTTGCGATCTATAAAACTCTTGTGTTTATTTTTCCTTCATTGTGAAAAAATGAAGTCTAATAAAGATTTTTTTCACGTTCTATAAAGAATTTTAACGAAAACATAATATGGGTCTGCTCGGTAAAAACTAGCTGACAGTGGATAAGTTAGCAGATAATGGATAAGCTAGCTGATAGTAGATAACGGATTAGCTAGCGGATTGGATTTGAAGTGTTTGATAAACTAGCGGTTGGACTAGCTGATAAATGTAAAATGACATAAAAGGGTATATTTGCATTTTTT
Organism: Echinosophora koreensis; assembly: GCA_035048595.1. NCBI lineage: Eukaryota > Viridiplantae > Streptophyta > Magnoliopsida > Fabales > Fabaceae > Echinosophora > Echinosophora koreensis. The sequence goes on along the minus strand of JAPCYP010000058.1, from coordinate 1,442,944 downwards.
TTATATAAATTATATATATATATATATTATTTTAAAATAATTATCACTTTTATCACTTTAATTTACTTTAAATTACTTATCATTTCAAAAATTAAATATTAATTTTTAATTTTAATATTAATTTAGTCTTAATTATTTTAATAAATAAAATGGAATAATATATATATATATGATTTTTATGTAAATTTATTTTTTATAGATAAAAATATATTTTCTATTTTTATCTTAAATATAAATCTAAATAGTGAAATTAATTCTTATTGATATACTATGTTAAATGATTAGTATTTTATTTTATTATCTAAGGATAAATGAGGAATTTAATTAAGAAAGTAAGGATAAAAAAGAAATAAAAAATTGATAAGCTATACACTATAAGCTCAAAAGCTATTTCAAGTAGCGTTTGGAAAAAACGTTATACGCTAGTGAAAAACGTTATACACTAATTTTAAAAAAGATAACCAAGCATAACAAATTTTCCATCTGCTATACATTAGCGGATTTGGCAAACCAAACACATTCTATATGTTGGTGTGAGTTACACACATACACTTTTCATTAAGCTTATTGGGTTTTTTTTTTTTTAGTTTTTTAGTGTTGAACAGTAGAGGAAATTAGAAGAAGAAAAAAATTAGGGGACCAACACAAATGTTTTCTTTAAAAATTATATTATTTATTAATTTTTATCATTATATTTTTAAGATAAAATCTCACATTTAAAATAACTCGTAGCTTTTTATATAAGTCAAACAAGTAATGCAAGTAAATTAAGTTAAAAATAAAAATTGCAAAAGAAAAATTGTTGTAGTCAACATAGAAGAAATAATGGACAACAAAAGAAAAAATATCAATACAATTAGGGAAAATGATATTTTAATATCTGATAACTCTACTAAAAAAATTACTAAAAATAATTAGAAAATTAGGCCAAAATAAGCCAATGAATAAAAATTAAAACGGAGATGAAAGGATCTTCGTATAGCATGATCCAGTAAGAAAAGTGAGGAGTTTATGCACTTTCTAACGATTTTAATGAAATGAAAGAACATAAATTGTGGATTCTTTTTTTTTTTTTTTGCAACAAAAATTGTGGATTCCTTAGTAAAGTGGAGTGGGCAGATATTTTATATGGAAATTATTTGATAATAATACTATATATATGTGTGTAATTAAGAAATCTATGAAAAATGGTGGAGCCATGGTTCCCAATGATAAACAACGTCACAGTGAAGTTTGTTATAATGGAAGATAATGTTGTGAGATACACTTGGGTAGGCACATACCCAATACATCATCCTTAGACACAGCTAATGATGATGTGACACGTCATATAAAAATTAAAATATTTAAATTAAAAATTAATTTTACTCTTTTTACTGATCTTTCTTCCCTCAGACTTGAGAAGGAAACGTTTTCCTTCTTCTCTGATTCCTTCAACCCAGTTCACTTCGTAGCTTCCCGGTTGTGGTAGTGTGGCTAAGGTGTTGATTGTGGGAGACCTCACTTGAAAGGAAGCTCCCAAGTCCCAACACAACCATAAACAAGAAGCTGAAGAGTCAATAAAACGTTAACCTGCAAGCTGTGGGAAAGATCAGAACTTTGTAGTTATACTCTCACAATAAAATCATGGTAACATTTGATAGCCATGGAATGGTGGCTGGCAAACTTAGTAACTTTATCAACTTATTCTCTCCATAATTTTTATTAATTTAATCCTTAAATTCTCGATTTTTTTTGGGTAAGAGAAAGAAAACAAAAGAGTTAACCCAGGATGGAACTTAATCGCCAGCACTTCCTGCAACAGTACATAACCTAGAGTCCAATGGAGCTTCATTTCAAAGAAATTCTTAAACCAATTGATTTCCATTCATAGAATTGATTTCCCACATAATAGACCAAAATTTCCCTTCTTTAATCCGGCCCCTTGTTCCACCCTAACCTTTCCTACTCATTTGCAGAACCTGCAACTTGAAATCCTGTTGCTGCAGCAACAAATCATGACGCCTCCTCCAAGAAGAAGAGGATGAACTGAGGTAGGAGATGAGAAATTTGGGGCGGATTAGGTGAAGAGGAGAAAGAACTTGAAGAGTTGCAGAGTTGTGGAATACGAGAAAGGGAGAGATAGGAAGGCGATGAGTTTTTTTTATCATTTAATTTTTTATTTAAATATTTTAACTTTAAATAATGTGTCATATTATCATTGACTGTATCTAAGGATGATGTGTTGGTTATGTGTCTACACAAGTATTTCTCGCTTACTAATGCATTGTTGCACACGCTCAACTCCAATATCAAGCAACCTCCACATGATTTGTTGGGTTTCTTTGTGCTATATCTTGACAGTGTCTAATTATGAAAGAATCATCATGGGGGACCGTGTCTGATGTCTCTATCTAAAGAATCTAAACTAATCTCCGACATTTTCTAATTATTTTGAGCTTTCTTATTGTTTTTTTTTTGTATAAGCAATATAGTATATATTATTAGAGCTAGGTATATGGGCCTCGGCCCGCCGACGATCCGTTTAATCCGTGATTCATGCGGGTTAGGACCATACAAATTGTAGGCTCGTTTAAATACGGGCTTATTTAGCCCGGTCCATTTAACCCACAGTTTATACGGGTTTGGTCCACGAGTTAGCGGACCAACCCGCGGGCCAAAAATATTAATGCAAAATATAGGTTCATATATGAATATATTATGTATTTTATAATAAAAAATAATTATTATATGCAAGTGACTATTTATTTGGGATGTCGTCTATGCAATTGATCCTTATTTGCAAGCTTAATTTTTTAATTCAACCCTATAACCAAATTAAACCATATATAAACTATTGTGAGCTAATTTGAACTTCTCATGTTAGTTAAAATTGAGTGAATTTTGCAAGTATTACTACTTCTGGTAAATTTTCTCTATATGATTTTGGATATTTAGGAACCGTTCTTCTAATAATTTTTTTAAAAAATAATTAAATTTAAAAAAATCAATTTTAAATGAGTCCGTGGGCCGGCCCGTTAACTCGCAGGTTAGGTGGGCCGGACACGGACTAGAGAAAATGTAGGCCCATTAGCTACGCCGGCCAACCCGGTCCAGCCCGTTTAACTGTGGGTGAATGTGGGATGGGCTTAAATGGACTGGGCTGACCCGTATACCCAGCTCTATATATTATGAGTATTTGGAGTACTCAAACCCTTTTACAAAGATAACCGATGATCAAACCTATGTAACTTTGATACTAATAATCCTTTAGTAGAAAACATTATCAGATTTACAAAGGTACCCCAAAGACAACCTAGACCAATTATACCATTTCAAAAGAAACCACCCAACTAACACACCAAAAGCCCCTAGTTACAAACTAGACACATACTATAGTTGCAGCCCACATCCACAAGTTGCCCAAAATGATGTGCAGAGATTAATAGTATGTTTGGGAAAGCTGGAAAAAAAAAAAGATTATGCTGATAATCTGATTTTGTATAATCGATTATTGTGATAATCGATTATAATCAGAATCTGTTTTTGTTTGGGTATGTTTGCTGAAAAGTGATTTTAAGATAATCTATTTCGTTTGGGTGATGCAAAAATAATTATTTTTACATAATAAATTACGAAAAAAGGTATGAAGATATTTGTTTATAATATTTGTTTTTCTTTTATCATTAGATTTTTTTTTATATCTTGTCATCAATTTTTTTTCTTCTATTTATTAAAAATTGAACAAAATTTCTAACTTTTTTCCATGATTATGGAAAACATGTGAAAATATATTATTTTTTACAATAGTTAAATAAAAACAATATATATTTCATTTTAATAATTTTTGAGAATGGAAAGTTACTATTTTTTATTTTTATTACGTATGGCCAATTTGTTTTTCTACCTTTGGTATAAAAAATAATAAAATATAGCCCCACAATCCACATAAGTAGACAAACGTCCCAATCATGTTACGCTCTACAATTGTAGGCTTCAAATATTTGGTCAGCCCAAGAAAGCAAGATGGCACCAATTAAATAAGGAGTAATGATACTTGCACATCCAAACTTGACACCCAACGTTGACATCTTCGTTAATCGATACAAATATTTGGTTAATTCAGTTCATTATATGGTTAATCACGTGTAAATATTTGGTTAATTCATGATGACCCATTAATCATATAAAAAACTGAATTAACTAGATAGCTTCATATAACCCATTAACCATATAATGAACTGAATTAACCAAAAATTTACACATGATTAACCAAGGTGTCAACTTTGGGTGTCAAACTCAGGTATTCACCTATCATTACTCTTAAATAAGGTATAATACGGAGGTTATTATGGTAATCGCCCGTGAACAATTTAAAACCATTTCATCAAACCATCCGCCAACAATGATTGTGTAAAACAGCTTAAATTTGGGTTAAAAAGTTTTTTAGAAAAATAAGTTATGTATTCAAACATAATAAATTATTTCCAAAACCACTTATTATTTCTAAAACAGCTGAAATTCAACAATTTCATTTTTCTCATACATGCTCTAAGTGTGTGTTTGGGAAAGATGAAATAACAAAGTTTTAGCTTTTTTGAGTAAAAAAAAGTTGTTTATAAAATAATCTTTGTTGTTTGGCTATATAGCTTGTTTTTTTAAAGGTTTTTTTTACCAAATTTCAACTGTTTTATACTATCCAAACTGTTGGACTGTTTGATGAAATGTTTCTAGATTATTCACAACAAATTCATTGCATTCTGTTTTTGCCCCCACCCCACTTTACCTTTTGTATTTTTTGCGTTGCTTTAATTGAAGTTACCATTAGCTGTGGGATTCATGGGTAGATTTGTGCAATATGTCCCATTGTCCCTCATAGCGTCAGGTTATATGTGGTACTGGTATCATATTTAATTATTTATTTATATTATTTTTTTGTTAAAAAGTTAAATAATTTAACAAGTTTTAATATTAAAAGAAGCATAAATATCTATACATTTACTAAGCCTATCCTCAAATCTACTGTAGATGAACAGTAATTTGAGGTGTCAAGCTATGAAGTTTTTGATATTATTTTATTCTACATCAATCTATACTTTTATTATTAAAAAAAAAATCCTATTTATTGTTGATTCAAGTTTTACTATTTCTCTCCACATAACATACTATTCATTTACTCTTTACATACCTAAACACGGTAAGGGAATGCGTGATGCTATTTTTTAAAAAAAATGTCCCACTATCTTCTACTACATAATGTAGCATGGTATTTTTTTTAAAAAAAAAAATTTAGTATAAAAAATAATAAAATAAAATAATATAAAACTAAGTAGAAAATTTATTATTTTAATTAATAATAAAATAATATGATATAAAATTTTAAAAATAATTCACTATTTATATAAACAATAAAATAGTAAAAGATAAAACTAAATAGAAATAGAATTAAAATAATATGTATTGTCAGTGTAAAAAGTTTTATACTGAAATCCACTAATATTTTAATATTTATGCTTTTATTTTAATAACTAAGAGAGACAAACAACATTAATATTCATTTGTCAAAATATTATTGGATGTCAGCTTAAAACTCCTTTGTACTAACAGTGTATAAAAAATCAAACTCTTAGAAATAACCATTATTTAAAATAATTATAAAATTATGAGAGATAAAATTTAGGGAAAAAATAATATCTATAATGATAATACAATAATAAGATAAAATTGAGTTAAAATTTTACTTTTTGAAATAAATATAAAATCATCAAATACAAGTTATGAAAAATAGTATTTACTATTTGAAATAAGGTTTAATTGTTGAGTTTGTCCCTGAACTATTTGAGAATTTACAAGTAGGTCCCTAAACTAATTTTTTTTAATTGGATCCCTGAACATATATGAAATTTTTAGTTGGGTCCTTGGACATATATAAAATTTTCAATTGGATCCTTGCGGTAGCAAATCCGTTAGTGTATCATGAAATTGAACGGAACAGTAGTGAATTCCACCAACTTGGACACCTATATATCAGCAATTTGTGCATAATTATTGAGAATTTTGGACATCTATCCAAGTAATCAACCAGATTTTTTATGCATATACACGGATGTGAATTTGAATGCATCGACAATTTAAGGTTGATTACTTGAATAGATGCCTCGAATTCTCGATAATTATGTATAAATTGTTGGTATGAAAGTCCAGCTTGGAGGGACTCACGAATATTTCATCCAATTTCATGGTTCACTAACGGATTTGCTACTCCAATGAGGTAATTGAAAATTTTATATATGTTTTGAGAACCAATTAGGAACTTTTTTTAGTTCAGGGACCTAAGTTAATGAAGAAAATCATTATCTACAACAATGATAAAAAAAATGTAAAACTAAGTAGAAAATTTTATTATTTTAAATAATAATAAATAATAGGATGTAAATTTAAAAAAAATCACTATTTATATCGACAACAAAATAGTAAAATATAAATATAAATAGAAATAAGATTAAAATATTATGCATCGTCAGTGTAAAAGTTTTGCATTGACATCCACTAATATTTTAACATTTATGCTTTTATTTTAATAATTAAAAAAGAGAAACAACAATAATAATGATTTCTCAAAATATCGTTGGATGTTAGCGTAAAACTCATTTATACTAACAATATATAGAAATAAAAAACTCTTAAAAATAATCATTATTTAAAATGATTATAAAATAATGAGAGATAAAATTTAGGGAAAAATTAATACCTATATTGATAATGGAATAATAAGATAAAATTGAGTTAAAATTTTACTATTTGGAATAAAATAAAATCATCATAAACAAGGTATGAATAAATAATAATTACTATTTGAAATAAGGTTTATTTATTGATTTAGTCTTTGAACTATTTGAGAATTTTTAAGTAGGTCCCTGAACTAAAAAAGTTTCTAATTGAACTTATATAAAATTTTTAATTGGGTCCTTGGACATATATAAAATTTTCAATTGGATCCTTGGGGTAGCAAATTTGTTACTGTATCGCTAAATTGAACAGAATATCTATGAATTCCACCAAGGCTAGATGCCTATATCAGCTATTTGTGCTTAATTATTGAGAATTTGGACATCTAATCAAGTAATCAACCATAATTTCTTATGCATATACACGAGTATGATTTCGAATGCACCAGCGATTAATGGTTGATTATTTGAATATAGGTCCCAATTTCTCAATAATATTAATAAATTGCTTATATGAATGTCTAGCTTGGAGGGACTCACGAATGTTTCATCCAATTCAACGGTTCACAAACGGATTTGCTACCCCGGAACCTAATTGAAATTTTTATATATGTTCAGGGAGTCAATTAGAAACTTTTTTAGTTTGGGACCTAAGTTAATGAAAAAAATCACTATATACATTAATAATAAAATAAAATAATGTAAAACTAAGTAGAAAATTTATTATTTTAAATAATAATAAAATAATAGTAAATAAAATTTAAAAAATAATTCACTATTTATATTAACAATAAATAGTAAAAGATAAAACTGAATAGAAATATGATTAAAATAGTATGCATTGCCAGCGTAAAAAGTTTTACACCGACATTCACTAATATTTTAACATTCTTTTTTATGTTAATAACTAAAAAAGAAACAACAGTAATGTTGATTTGTCAAAATATCATTGGATGTCAGCGTAAAACTACTTTATACTAACATTGTTTAGAAATCAATCTCATAGAAATAAACCATTGTTTAAAATAATTATAAAGTAATTATGGTTATAAAATTGGTTTAACTATTGAGCTGGTCCCTGAATTATTTGAGAATTTTCAAATAGATCCCTAAACTAAAAAAATTTGTAATTGTGTCCCCGAATTTTTATAAAGTTTTCAAATGGGCCCATGAACTAAAAATGTTTCTAATTTGTTCCCTGAATTTATATAAAATTTTCAATGGGGTCCATAAAGTAGAAATTTCGATAGTGATCTGTTGAATTGGGCGAAATATTACCGATTTCATCTAAGCCGAATACCCATATCAGCCATCTATGAGTGATTTAGGTGGAGCATGAACCTTGAGACATTGTCACAACAAGATGAAGTGAGATGTAGCAAGTTGCAAGTGAGGGAGCAATTTTGGACGAAATTATTTTGAGGAAGAGATATGCAATCGTGCAGCATAGATTGGGGAAGAAATGAACTATTTGTTCATATGAAGGAAAAGCAGTCGCAGGTAATTTTTTTTTTTTTTTTTTTTTGGAGGGGGGGGGGGGGCGATATTCCAGGTTACGTTCTATATCAGCAAACTTAAGGACCTCTTCACGGAACCTCGCCCTAGGGACTCAATTGAAAATTTTATATAAGTTTGAGGACCCAAATATAAATTGTTTTAGTTCAGTAACTCAATTGAAAACTTTATAAAATTTTGGGGACCCAATTACAATTTTTTCAGTTTAGCGATCTATTTAAAATATTCCAAATAGTTCAATAACAAACTCAATATTTAAACCTATAAAATTTGAAATGAATTTATTTAATTGAAATTTTACCCGTGCATTTGTATGGGTACTAAAAACTAGTTATTAATCACATGTAATCTTGCAATCCCCAGCATATAAATAAACTTGTTTTATTTAAATTATTTTTGTTAATTTTTTTTGTTAAAAACATTAAATATTTTAACAATTTTCAATGTTAAAAAGCTTAAATATTAATAATATAAATAAATATCTCCATACCATTTTTCGTAATTTACTATATAAATGTGGTTTTTTTACACCATCCAAACTAAATAAATTATTTTAAAATCGCTTTTCAGCAAACATACTCAAACAAAAACAGATTCTGATTATAATCGATTATTTGAAAATAGATTATCAGCTGTGAACACCTAATTTTGTCCGGGTATTTTCTCCTTTAATATTTTAAAATTAAAAAAAATAATAAATAGAAAATACATAAAATAAAAATTTGCTTTTGGCCCAACTACATGACCGGACTTAGCCCAATCTTTTTTTTAGTTACAAGTTTTTGTTGAGCCCAACATCCAAGCCCAAGTGAAAAAGATTAAAAAAAAAAGGATAAAAAAAAAAGAGAAAAAGAAACAGAGAATGGATTTTCTGGAAGTTAATTGTTCTGTCCATTGTGTTTTGTTCACGCTCTACCACAGCTATCAATGCACAAGGCTCAAGCAAATGGGTTCCCATTTTTGGTTAAATTTCAGAGTGGGGAAGAGGGCTTATGCCTTGATCAGAGGGAGAAGAAACAAAATGGAAATTGGAAGGGACTAGAGCATGGTTTAACCACTGCAACACTCTTTTTTTTAACTGGTCCCAATGTCAAAACCGGGTGGGATTTTTACTTCTTCTCTTCTTTAAATGGTGATCGAAGAAATCAGAAGGGGAGGGGCGTGAACCAAAAACCAGGGGGCAGACCACCCTTCATCACTCTCTTTCTCTCATTTATCCACATTCTCTTCAATCTATCATAACCATCACCACTTTTCATAAGCCAAAACCCAAAGAAATAACAAAAAAACTGATCAGAACTTTATCCCCAAGCTCCATCCAGTTGTTCCTCTCTGTAATCCCTCAGGCGCAGCACTGTCGCGTCATCGCCGCCGCACCGCGTCGTCCACCCAGCTCCGCCGTTGCAGCCCCGGCCTCCTCCGTCATCTCCTCCGCCCGAAGCCACACGCCATTGCAAACGGCTGTCCAGATCCACCGCTTGCCGCCACGACCCGACGCTCCCCGCACCAGATCCGCCGCTCGCCGTCGCAGGTCCTCCCCCGCCGCACGTTGCGCCGCCACCCACGAGCCAATACAGCCCCGTCGGACGTCGACCGTCGCCACCGTCGCCGCACCAGCTCCGGAGCGCCGCCGCCGCCACTGTGACCCCATCCTTGCTCTGCTGCACTTTGGGTAGTTTCTTGTTTGTTTTATTTGGTTTGACTTTATGTTACAATGGTCTGATGAAGGGTATATGGCTGCTAAGTTTTAGGTTTTAGTACTCATGGGCTTGTTATTGGGCCTAAATAGGTTGGTTTCTTTTCTTTTCTTTTTTTTCCCCTCTAAAATTGGGCTTAGAGTAGGTAATGTAATAACACACTTTGTTTCTAAAAAGTTTTAAACAAAACAAATATATAAAAATGAAAAAAATAAAAAAAAATCTTAAAAATGTTTTTAACCCTTGATCTAAGTAAAAATTGTGCTAAAAATATTTTGAAATAAAAAAAATCTTTCGAGTTCACGCAACAATATACAACGTTGATGTATGATTTTTCATCCTCAAGTGCGGTATGAGTTGTAAGGGTTCATCGTATAGCCTAGCTATCTTTAACCCTGTGCAAAAGTGAATTCCATTTTGTTAAAAATTATAAAATATTTTCAATTCACTCTCTTAACAAATTTTAACAATTTTTATGAAATAAAAATTTTAAGTTCACGCAACAATCTACGACGTTGATGTATGATTTTTCATCCTCAAGTAGCGTATGAATTGTAAGGGTTTATCGTATAGCACGACTATCTTGAACTCTGTGCATAAGTGAATTATTTTTGAAATAAAATCCTTTTTTAAATCATTTTCAAAAAAATCAACTCTTTACCAAAATTAAAATCAACCAACCAATCAAATCTTTTTCTACAAGAACTACGTGGCTTTGAGTTTCCCATCGCACCTGGGAATACGTAGGAGCAGAATCAATCATTCTGTCAAGCCAAAATTTTGTTTTCTTTTTAATGTGTTTATTTTAATTTATTTTTTAAAGTGGGGTAAAATAAATATTTTCAAAGATTATTAAAATTATTTTGCACAATTAACTTGAGGTACCGTTTTAAAACGGGTGATGTAGGGTGCTAACACCTTCCCTACTCATAACCGACTCCCGGACTCAAATCTCAAATCTATTTTTTTTTAAGACCAGTTTACCTTAAATAAATGGGTTTTCCAAGGTTTTCTACAATAAAAATATTGGTGGCGACTCCTCTGTTTTTTACCTATCTTTTCGTGGCTCCGGGACGGGACGGTCTCGACATCAGCATAATCATTTTTTTAACTTTCCCAAACACACAAGTCGACCAAAACCATCCCAGCTTGATTAAATTTGCACATGTTAAATACTGAGCCATCCAAAGCTTGACAGCTTCCACCGAAAATATATCGCATAAACAGAGCTTTCTTATTGTTGATATTGAATTGGTGAAAAAATAAAATAAAAGTAAGAAATTGAAATGTAGATAAAAGGATATTAATTTTTGGTTAGTTTTGTTTCTTTTTTTTTTCATTGCTCATTTGGTTTATTTTATTTATTTTAATTAATTATGTTTATTGTTTACGCTTGACAGGTTATTTTGTTTAAATTAATATGTTTCTAAATAATAAAAAAATTCTCTTTCTCAAATATTATTTTCTTAACTAAAAGTAACCAACTCATATTTGTTTTCTAAAGAATTACTTAGTTTTTAATTCTCCATTATATCAAGGGTATAGGAGCATTAGTAAAGCTAAAATTAAATTTTCATAATTTTTTTTTTTGATTTTTTTTAATGTTTTCTTGACTTTTAAATATTTCAATTTCAATAAACTAGTAAATATTGTGATTTATTTTTTGTTGTTCTTGTAAATATTGTGATTATTGATACTTGCATTTGATTTTAGGAAAAAATTAGTATGTTGGATTTTTTTTTTTTTTTTTTTGTAACAAGAAGTTTAGGTAAGTTGGGTCCCGGGGGCTTACCAGGGCCAGAGCAGGCCTCATGGCTCAAAGAACGCTTATAGAGGTACTTACAGATTACCCACCAACGAGGTCCGCACATCGATAGTGGGTTTCGAACTCACGACCTTGTGGGTTTTGAGCCGTATCCATACCAACTAGACCAACCTTCGTTGGTATATATGTTGGAGTTTTATTATTCACATAATTAACTTAAAGTAATTACCTTAAAATAGTTATAGGCTTTGATCTCCATCATTTTCTTGCATAATTGACTACCCATCCTAAACCTATCGTCACATACTATAGTTTTTCAATTGAAGATTTGTTAGTTTTTCTTAACCCAAATACAATTATTCTAAACTTAATTTATTTTTTGAATATTTCAATTTTCTTCCGCCGTGCCATGATCCCAACCAAACAATAGAGTACAATGGATAGGGATGACAATGGGGTGGGTGGGTGCGGACAGTGTTTCCCCCGCATCCATCCCTCTCAATATCTATCGATATTTACATGGGTGCATGGTGGATATCCATTGATATTCATAGGTATTTGAGAGTCTAAAATTATAAAAGAAAATATATATATATATATATATATATATATATATAGTATATTATATATATATATATATATATATATAATATACTATATGTATTTTAAAAAAATTATTATTATGTGCTTAACCATTAAAGAGTGTGAAATAATTTTAGCTATCTTAAAATAGTTGTAGCCAGGCTTTTGTCTCCATTTCTTTTGCATAATTGACTCCCCATCCTAAATCTGTTGTCACATACTATAGTTTTTTAATTGAAGAATTGTTAATTTTTCTTAACCCAAATACATAATATTACTGATTCTAAACTTATTTTTTTATTTCTTCCGCCACCACCATGGTCGCAACAATAGCGGACAATTTTATTTTCAGGTATTATTACACAAGGCTATTGAATCAACGAAATCACAATTGTGTACAACACTTACGGATACAATTGTACTGATGATGGTGAGTCATATTCTGTTGTTAAAAATATTGTTTGCAAAAAGGTATTTGAAAAAATATGATGTACTTTAAATAATATAATTTTTTGTAGTTGATATATTTTATGTTATTATAATTATTATTAAGGCACATGTAATTGTTTATTTTAAGAGAATGCAGTTGTTTGTTAGATTTATTTTTTATTTTCTAAGGTATTAACCTTGATGTGAATACTCATTGTTTAAGGGTATTTGTAATTTATTTGGAAGGAAAAATTAAGACATTGCTGCTAAAAAAAAATGGAATTTACTTTTTCTTATCTAAAATGAATTGTTTTTCTATGATGTGTAGTGTACCATAATCATGGTTTAATCATTTATATTTAGCCATGAATGTTATCATAATTTTCTTCAAGTACTTATCTATGTTACTTAAAAAACAATCTTTAAAACACAATATATTAACATGTATATTTTTTGGGACTATCCTTCCAATTTGCATAAGTTATGTTGAAAGTATCGTTTAAAGGGTCATTTATTTGCATCAAAATAATCTTGAACAACTATTCTATTTTCGAAGTTTGGATTATTCCAATAGAATAGTCATTAACCATCGGATGATTAAATTGTTATAGATTTTTTATATATTGGATTGACTATAAAAAAGATTGGATTTAATTTGAATTATATTTGAAGTCTAATGAGTTCAACATATTTTTTTCAAAGCACGTGTATCTATATTATAATGAGTATATGATATACTTATACTTATTTTAACCTGAAACAAAGTATAGTATCCAAAAATTTGTATATTCATAATATGCTAAATAAATTTTATTTGTGATAGTAATAATAATTATTATTATGATAATGAAAATAATGTACAATAAATTAAAGTAATTGGTATAAAGCTGATATTGTTATAATAAATTTTTAAGTTTATATGTATCAAGGAAAAAAATTAAATTATACATATTATTAGTTTAAAGATTTAATATTGTTTGGTAAAAAAAAAAGAAAAGATTTAATATTGTTTGACAATTCTAGTGACGCGGATCCGTTGTCTGCTAGCAAGTTCGTATTTATGGGTCCGCATTTGGTCAAAAAGTAACCATGGTTACACGTGTACTCTCACTCCATTGTCATCTATTCTATATCTATCTGCATGCAAATGACCCAACCACCACACCACAAAGATTACTTGTGCGACCAATAACAAATATATTAAAATATACCGGTTCAAAATATATTATGTTATTAAAAATATATAATTTTATAATTTATATTTAAAAATGCATATATAATAATAATAATATTTAAATATATTAAAAAAATCACAATAAAAATACAAAATTTCATGTGAAATGTGCAACTAGGGATGACAATAGGTAGGGTCTAGGTAGGGTATTATAGTACCTGTCCCCATATCTGTATTTGAAAAAATTACCCGTACCTACGAGGGTAGCACCTTTAGCACCCTTACCCGTATCCTCTAGGTACCTAAGTACCAGTACGAGCATCCCGTTGCTCGTATTTTGACTGTGAAAAAGCATGAAATAAAAGAAACGTTGTAACAATTAAAAACGATTCAAAGATCTTTTAAATATACTGATAAAACATTACAAATCAAAATATTTAAGTAAATAAAAACATTCAAAATGAAATTATAGATGTAACTAGGTTTAGAAAATTAAGAAACTTTAGATTATTTTTGCTTTTAAAAATTTGTATTATAGTTAAAAGTATATATATTAGTAATATAAATAAATAAATAATTATATATATATATATGCCGGTGCGGGGCGGGTGCTATATATAGTACCTGTACAAGCACCCATGCTTATTCAAATTTGTGGGTAATTGCCGTATCCGGACTCTTACCCATCATGCGAGTAATTACCCCACCCATCTTGGGTAATTTTTGCGAGTACCCAATGGATAGGGTACAAATCGTCATCCCTATATGCAACATGTTAGTGTGTATATGTATATCATCATATGTCAGCCTATTAGTATGTAAAAGTCATAAATCGCAATGATAAATGTTATATATATTAACTTATTAGCATAAACAACAGTCATTGTAATTCAATCGTATAATTTATCTGAATACGATAGCACCAGTACGACAGCATGGGTACCATTCTAGTTATATTATATATATATATATATGCACGACACCATTGTCCTTCTTCTCCACTCGTGGGCACGGCACCATCAAATTCTAATAATCTACAGTATAGATAATCTCCAGTAGAACTCCACGTGTCACTAATGGTGTAATTTAAACTTGAGAATTTCTATAAAGCCTTCTTAAATCATATGGTTTCAAAACCCTATGGTTCCCACATAAGATAAAATTATAATAATAAAACGATAAAATAACGAGTTTATCTGAAGAAATAATAATAAATTCAAAGGTATAGAAAAAATAATGGAAGAGACTAATAAAAATATTATTCAACTAATAGAAAATAAAAATAAAAATGCAAATTACACTTATAATAGGATTCAGAAAGGCAAAGTGAAATAAATAATATAAGAGATACACTAAATAATATAAGTAAAGGTAAAGAAATAGATGAAAATAGAGATATTGAAAAAATTAAAAAAGTTCTTGAACAATTAGAAAATCTTTTAGAAACTCTAGGAAAATTAATTATCCAACATATGAAAAAGAAACTCTAGCATTAATCCGAATGTTGGAAAAAGTGATCCTAAATAACGATCTTGAATATTATCTTGAGATATATAACGATCCTAAATATTATTTATTTGATTTTAAATTCTACTGTGATCCTGATTATTATGTAGATTTTAATGGTGATGATGATGATTTGGTCTTTATTGATGAATAAAATACTATCCTAAAAAATGAATAAATTAAAAATATTTGAAATTATTAGGGTGGTACCGATTTGGTATCAGAGCTAAGTAAATAAAGTAATATAATGAATAACTATCATAGTATATAATTTTTTTTATATAAATTAAGTATGTTAGATTTAACTAATCAAAATTATTCAAGAGATTTAATACAAGAATTAAAAAATGAAGCTACAGAAGTATGTAATTAATATATGAAATATCATTATGAATATTGTGATTGTAAAAAATATGATAGAGAAATAGAATTAATAAAAGTAATAATTATTAAAATAGAATCATGGATAGAATAATGAGAAATATTCTAAAGATTTTTTTTTAAAAAAAAAGGAGGAGAGAGAAAATAATGAAGGGGGTTTCAAACCCCTCTATTTTTCAATGGTCCTATAGCAGCTCCCTTTAAACTTATTATAATATTGGCAAGTTGTAATGTTTCGGCCCCATGTCAAATGAATCAAATCAGCGTTCTGACTTCTGGCTGTTAACTCCCGCATACATCCAAAAGTCCAACAAATTATCTTTTTCCACTTTACATTATTGCTATTTTCTCCAAACCAAGACCTCCACATGCTACCTTAATTAACAAATTAATATCACATTATCTTACATACTAATTCTTGAAAGACTAATATAACATTAATTAAAATCATCTATATTTTCAATGAATTAATGATTATATTAAGAGTTTAATTTTTATTCATTATCAGTGTAAAAAGATTTTTAGACAGACATTCAATAATATTTTAACAAATCAACATCATTATTATTTGAATTAAAGTAGTATAAGTTGTCAGTGTAAAATTTTTTACACTGACATCCACTAACATTTTGACATGTGTGCTCTTATTGGATGTCAGTGTAAAAATCTTTGACACTGGCCGTGTATAGAAATTAAACTTTTATTATTTCTCTCTCTTAATTATTGACATAAAATCACACACATGCCAAAATATTAGTGATTTTAAGTGTAAATTTTTTTGGGTTAAATATGTTTTTAGTCCCTAAAAAATGAGTTAATTTTGGTTTTGGTCCCTGTAAAATATTTTCTTTAGTTTTCATTCCTTTAAAATATGAATACTAATTTTGGTCCCTATAAAATGATCAAATTTTGGGTTTGATCCCTATAAAAAAATTTCTTTAGTTTTAATCCCTCTAAAATTTGATATCACAATTTTTAGTCCCCTAGCATTCATTTTAGGAAAGATGAATAAATATAATTCATTTTAGGATTCAAGGAAAATTTTAGGAGGATCATATGCTAACATGACACTACAGAGATTATTATATGTCAGTTGGGATGACCATATTACCTTTTATTAGACACATAAGTACTCAATAGATGTCACATGACAGTAGCTAGGGACCAAAAATAGTTATTTCACAACTTAGAGGCCAAAACCAAAGAAAATTTTTACAGGGACCAAAACCAAAATTCGCTCATTTTGCAAGGACCAAAAACATATCTAACCCAATTTTTTTACACTAACAATACATACTACTTTAATCCTTTTAATAATGAGTTTTGAAATATAATCTCATATAAATCATCTAAAGTTCTTATCATTTTAATAATTTAATACCATTCAACATACTTATTGACGTTCTTTAAAGTTGTTGCAAAATATTTATTTAAATCTTGAATTTTGTTGCATTTTCACATTAAATTATAATTGAATGATATTTGATTTCACATTTATAATATTAAGATGATTGATTTTTTGTTTTTATATGATTAATTAGTATGCAAAAAAAAAATGTTAAACTAAATATACATGTTATACATATTAAATTAATATATAATTATATTTATTTTCACATGAATTAATTAAAGCGAAGTAAGAAAAAGGACCATGCGTAGCACGGGTACCTTTCTAGTTAATTCATAATTTTAACTGTATTAGTTCATAATTTAAAATATATTAAAATATTATTTTTATATTAAAATAATTTTAAATATAAAAAAAAAATTTATAAGAAGTGGTGCACTGTGCACGGGCAACATACATCCCTGCCACCCTGCCATGCGAAGTTAAACGGCAGTAGGCTCTTGTCTCCTTCATTTCTTATTCACGCGCTTACCCCCATCCTCGGTCCCATGAGATCGTAAAAGAGTGTTATGTTAACGAATTAGTCGAGTATATAAAGGACACCCACCATCGCAGCGTCTGTGCCGTATTGCCTTCGTTCTTCTTCTACGCTCTTGTACACAAAGCCTGCAACGTCTAGCCCTAGCTCAGAAGAAAGGTTAGACATATATGTGTTTGTTCATTGCCTACTCATTATAAGCTTCCAGCTTGTGGCAATACAGGGTTCTTCTTCACAGTTAACTTCTTCTCAACTTATAAGAGTGGCTTCAAGTTTGTCATTATTTTCTCTCTTCTAATTATTGTTTATTGGCTGGCCACTGCAACGTTGGCTTTGAGTTCTTACTTTTTAGTTAGTTATATATAGTTCCTTCCTCATCCCTAAACTCTCCGCCACAACGTCGGAGCAACTCACACTCAAGTACTAACTCCGGGCGAAGAACTCGACGCTCTCATCTCGACCACCTTAATGCACAAGTACACAGAGAGACTACTCGCTGCTGAGCCTGAGGTGACAACAACTGAGGGACTGGCCACCAACAAGGCACCATATGCCCCTCACCCTTTCTCCGGCGGCGGCGACAGATGGAGCTTCCGAAAATGTCGATCCCAAAACCGTCAGTTCCTCCTCTGACACCGCCGTGCTCGTCGTGAAAGTGCCCCCTCCGCCCTCTTTCTCTTCCGCCGCCACTCCCTCCCTCTACCGTGCTTCCGGGTTCTTCATATGGTGCCTTGTTGGTGGCAGTCCCTCAGTTGTTGCCACCTCAGGCTCAGCAGCGAGTAATCTCTCTCACCGCAGCTGCGTTTAGTTCTTTTATTATTGCACTCCAGCTTCTCCACCACAGCTGCGTTCCTCCCTAAACTCTCCGCCACAACGTCGGAGCAACTCACACTCAACCGACTCAAGTACCAATCCCGGGCCGGATTGGACCAAAGCCGTTACCCGAACCCGTCAGTAATTCACGGGTTGGTTCGGGTCGGGTCAATCGGGTGGAGGGTATACGAAATATTCTACCACAAGCTGTCGAAAACACCCACCAAAATTTTTCCTCAACCTTCCCTCTCCCATCGATCCCTCAATGGGGGCTCGAACAAGGCAGGGAGGAGGACGGAAACGGCGTACCAGTCACTGCCAAGGACGGAGACGGCGGTGGGGAGAGATCTGCACGGAAGAACTCTGGAGTTTGGTTATACAGGATGTCGGCAACTGGGCTTAATTAGTAAAAAAAATTTGAGTTTTACTTTTTAAAAAGTATTAAAAAAATATCAATGTAAAAACGATGCATGTATATTGGTAAATTCATGTTTTTACTTCTGTAATTATTATCACCATTATTAAAACAAATTATTTTATTGATTACAGGTCAAACCAGCAAAGGATGGATTCTCTGTCACCGTTTGATGCTGTTATATTCTTTCTCATCACCACATTATGTGCTTTTCTCCAAATTAAATATCAACCCAGAGACATATCACCATTTGATGAACACGGCAGCATTTTGTTAGTGACTTTCCTCACTCTTTCCATGTATGCTATAGGTTTGATGGTAGAATTCAAGCTTCGAAATGATAATTCGACTTGGTATTCCATCATCATAAAAAGATTCAATCCTTTCATTGGAATTCTTGTGGTTATTTCCCTTATGATAATCTTATTCCCATTGTTGGGATTATTTACATTCATCTTATGGGCTCTACTTATGGTGGAACCTACAATCACGTCAAATTCTCGTGGAGGAGGGAAGAAGATAGACCACCTGTTTGAAGTTAATTTACACACTAATTTCCTTTTCAGTTATATCATAGTATATTCCTTTAGTTGAAAGGAAAATGTCATAGAAGTGTCAAGCAGGGTGTGGAAGATTGGATAATGGAGTTGTTGCCTGTGACATAAATATGCAGGTGGAGATTCTATTGATCACATTGTTGGATAAAATGAAAAAGTATAGGCATTGTTTTTAAATTCCTTCTTTGGTGCCCTTCTCCCAAATTGTTAATGGCTTCTTATTGCTGACTTCTGACTCTCCAGATCTTATCCATTTAAATTAGCATCAATCGACATGGCTGGAACAAACCAAACCAGCACTATGAAAATAAAAGTAACAGGAGGAAGCCGAAGTCTATATGAAATAAAGAAAGCAAAGAAGGAATAGTCCAAAAATATTTTTTTTGCAGGTTAATTTCCTTTGGTGTTCTACAGTTGGGTGATTGATCAAGCTTCTATGAGTGAAAATTAACTTCTGGTGAGGGTCTGACTTTTGTGAGAGAGTGACCTTCTGGAGCAAGTATTTGGTGTGTACAAATGGAGTGAACTATAAATGAGGGAAACAAAGGAGAGGTTTTTTACTCTAACAAGTTTTTAGATTGCCATTTAGTTCTGTTTTGTAGGTTGGCATTGGAGTGGTGAAGTTCTCTGGGTTATCAACAACAAAGCTGGGGGCTTGAGTGTGAGTTATATACGTGGGTGAGGGGTTTTTGTCTTTTGGGGTGAGATTACAAATAGTGCGGAGTGAATTACTTAAAATGGGGTGTGTGTGTGTTGAGTCTTTGTTTGGTTCTTTTTCATGCTCCGGTGTTTGTTTGGCCGTTGGGTTGAGTGGATGGTTTTTGTGGCTTTGTCTAGGTTCCTTTTCTGTTGTTCTCTGGGTGGTTACTTTGTTCCTTTTTTCAGTGATAACTTTGGATTGGGTGTTGATTAGCAGGCTTTTATAGATGGTTTCTTGTTTGTGGTGTTTTGGTTGGTTTCACTCTTCTTTCTCTCGGGTGTCAGGCTGTGACTAAAAGAGGTGGTGTTCTGCTTTATTTCTTTGGACTTCAACTATGGATTATTTTGTTCTTCTTCGGTTGACTATAAAGTTTCTTGGTTTTTATCTGGGTGGTGAAGATTGGCTTGTCTCTCGGCTTTGGTCCTGTTTCTCTCTGCTGTGGTTTTGCTTGTGGCTGTTGGTTCTTCTTGTTTCTTGTCAGTATGTTTGTATTTGGGTTTGGTTCTCCGTTGTAGTGGTTTTGCTTGTGGTTCTCTTCATATTGGGTTTCCTTTCTCTACTTTGTTCTTGGTGGCTTTTTTGATTTTTTGGGTTTCTGTACATTTAGTTAGTGGATTTTTTCTTTTTGGGTCTTTAACTTCTGTAAACACAATACTATCCTTTTTTGTAGTCTTTAGTTTACATTTGTGGTGGTCTTTTTTGTATATGGGTTGGGGTACCCCAAGTCCTCCTTTTATATATTATTTTGCTTACCAAAAAAAAAATAGAGAAATTCATATTGCTTGACTACTTTAGAGAAGTTGCATTGAAGAGGAATGTGTTATAGTTTAGAAATTAGCATGTTCTATTCTTGTACATGTTCACAAAGTAACATTGAAGAGCAATGTGAATTAGTTTAGAAATTAGCATGTTCTAATCTCATACATGTTTAGAAACTAGCGTTCAAGAGCAATGTGTGATAGTTTAACATCGTTTAACAACTTACGAGAAAAGAATTCCATCAAAAAAAAAAAAAAGTTACCAGAAAAGAAGCTGCTCTTCAACATGTTTAACAACATAACATACTTTCATAAAAGTGTACAGTTTACAACCACGCTGTTCTTGAATAACAAATCCCCTTCTCAAAAGTTGAACTATGCATAAAAAATAATAAATAATTGATTTGAGTCAATCCTTCAAATTAGGGGTGATGTCAACAACTAGAACATTTTAAAGTCATTTTGAAAAATAAAATTAAGGGCAGTAAAATACCGTGTATGAGAGTTCTATGATCCTTCAAAGATATGACAGATCTTTCAATTATAGTTAACTTGTATGGCTTTTAATGTCTATCATATATATTATAATCATATATTATTACCTCTAATTTTTTACCTCCAAGGCATTGAAGTATGCACCTGATAGAAACTCTTTCTTATTTCTGCCTCAATTATTTACAGTATTATTGCTGCTGCAGTCGCACGGGGGATCTTTGATATTGTGATGGAGAGGAACAACATCTTGAACTGGGTTGCAAAGCGCTTGATAAACTGGTCGGGTGATATTTTCTTTTTTAATCTTATGTTTGTGAGTTGTTTGATCTAAAATCTTGTGCTATTATGGTGGAAGAATGTGAAACGTAATAGTCTTACAGTTTATAGAAGTATGTTTTATTACAGCCATACATTCTTATGAGAAGTTGTACCATTATTTGACATATGTCTTATGCTTGTATAATTAGGTTCATAGAGCATGACCAAGAGGTGATAAAGAAGATGTTGTAGTCAAAGTAAATGAACCTGATAAATCTTATGGATTCATGACACCTGCAAACTTTTGGTTCTAATTTATTTTGCATATAATAGGTTCATCATTCTGGAGTTCAGGATGTGATGATGGCAGATATCCATAATTTGCAAGCTTTTGCTTTGTACATGCAATTATGCAAAAGACAGATATCAAATTTGATATATTGTTGGTGACAAAGGAAATGGAAAAACAAGTGGATTTTATTTCTATGCTAGTTTTCTTCTTTAGTTTTAGTATTTGGCAGAGCTTATTCTATTACTTATCATCAATAAAATAAATCTGCAGAAAGCCAGAAATCTACACTCTCTTTACCAGACCCTAACCCCAAAAATAAGAAGCAATTTTTGCAATTATATTTTCGTCCTACCCAATCAAATTAAACAGTTATAAATTCAATCATAATAAACCACAAAGCAAGTTTCAACCAATGAGACAACCATTGAGAAATTAAAGATTGAACTCTCCAATTCTGAGAATTTTCAATTACAACAAAAGGGAGCAGGACAACACAGCAATCTAAGCCCAGAAATAACTGTTGAAAACCTAATCCAACCAAATAAATAAAAAACAAACAATTTCAATAGGAGTAAATACATTTTCATATTCACAGCAATTTTTTTTTTTTTTTAAAAAAAAGATATTGTCCGTATAAACCTTCAATTCTAGAGTCCTATACGTGATTAATTAAAAGGAAATTCACATAGTCCCCAAGCGTTTATCTGCAATTTGAATCTAGAAACGTAAATT
This sequence comes from Echinosophora koreensis, assembly GCA_035048595.1. Lineage (NCBI taxonomy): Eukaryota > Viridiplantae > Streptophyta > Magnoliopsida > Fabales > Fabaceae > Echinosophora > Echinosophora koreensis. The sequence continues at coordinate 1,420,282 of JAPCYP010000058.1, read as the reverse complement.
GGATAAGTCAATTAAAAAGAAGCTAGAAGGGAACACTCACATTTGAGATCTGAAACTGAGAACCAGGTCAAATAGATTTCTGTGTGTCGTTTAAGGGGTATTAAGTGGCAACGTTAATTTCTCCAAACCCAAACCCCGTTTATATACACAGAAAGTTTGAGCGACTTGCGTCTTCCTTATGTAATCAGACTAGTATTGACCCGTGCAACGCACGGGCTTATTATAATGACACCTTCAAGATTTGCCATGTCAGACGTTACATTACCGTTGAACCGGCCGCTGGTATTTTATTTTTATATGTCATTGTCTTTTATTTATGAAAAAAAAGTACATTTTGGTCCTTGTGAAAAATATCGGGATTCCTTTTAGTCCCTGAAAAAATTAAAATATTAAATTAGTCCACACAATTTTAAACTAGGAATACGTTAGTCCCTCTGTTTGATCTCATTAGACGCCATCTGTTATATTTGTGGATTAGGGTACCATGGTTGCTAATTTGGGATAGAAATTGGAGTGACGTCGATAGTCTCATTTTGGATATTTAAGTGACATTTTTTGTTGCTTAAGGGGTTAGTTTCTTTTTACCGTTTGTGTTCAAAATGCTGTTTTTTGGGCATTTAGGCATTTTAATAATCAATTTATACTAAGGAATTTGTAAATATCATATAAAAGTATACCTAAGCAAGAAAACAGAATACATCATCGACTAAACGAACCCAAACTAACGGGAGGTTAACGGAGGGAGAGTGTCCCTAGTTGAAAATTATTAGGGACTAATTTGTTACTTTAATTTTGTCAGGGACTAAACCAGACCCCGTGTTTTTTCTCAGAGACCAAAATGAGCATTTATTCTTTATTTATTTATATGTTTAATTTTGGGAAAATTGTATATACACCCCCTTAAACTTTAGCTCATTTGAAAATAGCCAAAAAGGCACCTTCAACTATTTTTTCTTCTCGACTAGTCCTTAAATTCATACTATTAGTAAAATCAATCATTTAACTATTTTTTCATCCCAATTAATCCTTAAATTTTCCTTTTAGTAAAATCAATCCTTCTCTTAACCTCTAGTTAGATCACTAACGATGACTAAATTCAACCATTCATTTCACTTAATTCCAAATCGTTGATTGCATTCTTTATTTTATTTATATATATAAAAAAAGACCAATTTTTAAAAAAAAATTACTCAATAATAGTTTAACAATAAGTAGAAAATATTTTCATGCTTACTACTTAACGTTGCATTATCCTTTTCATTCATACTTACTTAGTGAACATGTATAGTATTTGTCATTAAATTGTTATTGAAATGAAACATGTTTAATAATTTTTACACTTAAATATTGAAGACTATATTAGATTTGTTATTATTATTTCATGATCTGAATTTTACACACTCTACTTATAAGTAAATAATTCATAGTTGTATAAAAAGTAATGCCATAAAGTCTTTTTTGTCACTGTATAAAATATTTTAGATTAAACTATATGCAATCTAAATAAAAAAAATATCTTTGTGTAATATCATATAAAAAATAATAACACTAAAGCCTTGTTCTTTTCTTTTCTTTTCTTTTTTTAAAAAAGCCATCAACGGTTTAGATTCAAACAAAATGAACGGTTAAATATATTTGCCACTTGTGATCTTGTAAAAGGATTGATTTTATTAGGCTTAATTACACATTTGGTCTCCCTATTTTACTGCTTGGGAGATTTTGGTTCCCCAATTTTTTTCCGCTCGATTTTAGTCCCCGCATTTTAAAAATGTGCAATTTCGGTTCATCTGTATGTTAACATTCAATAATTAATATTCCAAATCAACATTCACTTATGGCACCACTTTTTTTTTTTTTTTGGAACCAACTTATGGCACCACTAGTTAGAAAACGTAAGTAAGGTTAGAATATCATAAACCATGTTAGATACATCATTAATTATTGGATGTTAACATACATATGGACCTTGTACATTTTTTAAATGTCGGGACTAAAATCGAGAAAAAAAAATTGGGGGACCAAAATCGCCCAAGCAATAAAACAGAGGGATCAAAAGTGCAATTAAGCCAATTTATTAATATTAGGAGTTTAAGGATTAATTGGGACTAAAAAATAGTTGAAGGATTAATTTTACTAATAATAAGAGTTTAAAGAATAATTATGAAGAAAATATAGTTGAAGGTGCCAATTTGCAAATAAGCTAAAGTTTAGGGAGTGTATATGCACTTTTCCCTTTAATTTTATATACTGTTAGTGTCTTTTTTTTTTTACATTAACATTCACTAATATCTTAACAATTCAACATTATTATTAATTTTCTCTCTTAGTTATTAAAATAAAAGTACATACATCAAATGTTAGTGTATGTCTGTGTAAAAATATTTTACACTAACAATATATACTACTTTAATCCTAATTATTGATTTATTACTAGAGTTTGAATGTTTTCTTTATTTATTTATGTCAGCTAGGTTGGAACGTATTGAGTATATTAAACCGTAATTGTTAATTTATGAGACAACATAGTTAAATTATTTAAAATACTGTCATTTAAAATATAATATATAATTCTTCGTATAATTTTAAATTATTTGTTTAATAACTTTAGTAACAGAATATAAGTTTTGAATTTTGATACATTGATAATATTAAAAATTTTACTTGGTTAAATGATGATATTATTATTTTTTTGATAGACTAAACGGTGATAATTTTGTCTTCAGCTCCTCCTTGGCTTCACTAATGGTCAATTAGAGGACAAGTTTTTATGGGGTTCTAACTGACATTGTTGAATTTGAGTATATCGATTTTCCCGTGATGAAGTTAGTTCTCTTCAAGTGTGATTAGTTTGATCCTACTCTTAATGTAGGGACAAAAATAGATAAAAAGAAGGGCATTGTTGAAGTTAGGCAATCTCGCAAATATAGTAAGGTGCACGACCCATTCATTTCTGTACAACAAACAGAACATGTTTATTACACGCCATATCCCGAGGGACATCAAGGTTGGTTTTGTGTCATTAAGATAAAGGCTCATAGTATAATTACTGATAACATAATCAATCAACATGAGAAAGAAGCTCCTTACCAAGATGATGAGTTTTCAGGGCTCCACGTATCGTTGGATATTACGACGTCCGATATAATTGTTGATTCTCTGGCAGACGTTTTTGACGGTGGGGACGAAGTTGAAAGAGAGTTAATGGATCGATCTAAGTTGGACAAATCTAACGAAGACACATTCCAATCAAGTGAAACTAAGAGTGAGGGTAAATTTAGTGATACAGATTCTACATAGGTGATTTATGTATTATTCATTGTGTTGTGTTTATTTATTCTTTTTAATAATTGATTAATTAGTAAATATATATACTATGATGTGTCCATATTATTATTATGTAAACAGATGGCAGATTCCTCTAGAGGCAGAGGGCAGCGTGGTGGTGGAGTCCCTGGCAGAGGTGCCAGCAGCGGTCGTGCTGGGAGAGATCCTCCCACCACTAACTCACCGACTTCTGATGGAGTCGCCCCTACCGGTACATCTGCCGACGGGTCTCAGGGTAATGGATCAACACCCATTATACCGCCCTCAGATGTCGGGACATAGTTTGGACCGTCATCATCCACACCTGTGCGGCCACCATCATCATCAGCAGCGCCGTAGGAGAGCCGTGATTCATCTTACCGGAGGATTCTTCCTATCCCCAGGGGCAATCAAGAGTAAGCTAATTTAATTTTTATATAAAAATATCATTAATTTGCATATTAGTTGTTTAAATATTCATAACAATAATGCATTAATTTTTCAGCAGCTTTGTGCTCGCGAAGGGTCCTTCTGATTCGATTTCTAAAATTCTGAAGCAGAAGTTTGATGCTCCATGGGCTACCTGGAAGGCCATCCCCAATGATGTTAGGGACATGTTGTTTAAAGAGTTTAAGGTAATAATTTATTATAGGCTAAAATACCTTTTTGGTCTTTTATCTATTGGTGAAAATTCATTTTGGTCCTTTATCTTTTAAAAGATTCATTTTGGTCCTTTATCTTTCAAATGTTACTCAAAATGGTCATTCCGTTAGATTTGTTACTGGATTTCGTTAATGACCCGCCAGAGACCCGCCAGAATCTGGGCATTTCACCGGAATCTGGGCAGTTCTTCTAAAAACCCATTCCCCTTCATCTCATTTCTTCTAAATCAAATTAAGCACACTCATTTTTCTCAAAATCCCTTCCCCTTCATCTCATTTCTTATGAAAACCCTTCCCTCTGGATTTGTAGATTTGTGGGGTTAATTGTTGTCATAGTTTATAGCTTCCTTAATTAGCTCTATTACCAGGAGGCTAGCTGTGAATGCAACCACTGCTCCAAAAACAAAAGGAAAAATGTAACCCCAAGAATGGACTAACCCTGCATCATAACAAGAGACAAAAATGAACCAGTTTCTCATAGGCAATACCGCTCATCACATAAACCTACAGTGCAACCACATCGGAAATGCAAATTAAGATAACTAAGTGGGAACCCATGAAAATGGAGAATGACATAAAATTTGGAACTAGTTTCAAGTAACCATTAAAATTATAATAATATAACATTGTTGAAGGAAGAAAAGTTAATAGCTTTAAGGGAAAGGGAAGGAACCCAAGATCTCTCTTTTTCTCTCTCTTCAGTTCTTCACTGCTACTAATGGCAATGGCATTGGCAAAGGCCATCTTAAAAAACGACATATTTATAGTATATACACCGAAAATACGAGGAAGGAGAAGCAAGAAGGAGGAGATAGGATAGTTCCGCCGACAGTTGGCAACTGCTATGGTTTTTTAGAAGAAGAATGAGTGCTGATGGAGGTTAGGGTTTGTGAGGGGAGAAGAGTGAAGATGAGTTTCAGAAACAAACAAAAAAAATAGAAGAAGGGGGAAGGGGTTTTGAGAAGGACGAGTGTGTGTAATTTGATTTTAGAAAAATTGAGATGAAGAGGATTCAGTAATAGAATCCAGTAACAGATCTGACATAAGGACCATTTTGAGTAACGTTTGAAAGATAAAGGACCAAAATAAATCTTTTAAAAGATAAAAGACCAAAATGAATTTTTACCAATAGATAAAGGAACAAAAATGTATTTTAGCCTTTATTGTATTATTTAAATTACATTTCCGGTAATTTAAGTTTATTATATATAAGAGTTGTCTAATAATTGTTTGTTGCAAAAAGAGTATCGGTGGGATCCACGATTGGAGAACATCGTGAGGATTGGCTTTGAGCATAAAGGTTCATTAGTTATGAAGAACGCAATGAACAAGCTCAGAAAAGGTCATGATAAGGGCAACTGGTTGAATCCAGAGATCAGATAGGGTCGGGAGCAGCACTAGGCTTCTGAGAAGTTCCAGGAGAGGAGCGCCACAACTCAACGTAATCAAGCTGCTGACAGTGGCGCATGTGCATACATCGACGACTCTAAATCAGCCGCCGATCACTATGATGAGATGGTAAGTTTAAACTTGATTATTTTAGCGTACTACTTAGTTTTCATTTATTACTATTATTATGAATTTAACTTTATTTAAATATATGCAAGGTGCATAGTTACAACGACCCCTACCGTTAAGGAGTTGGTGGAGAAGACGAAGAAGTTAAAGTCGGGGGAAAGTGTCAACGACAAGGCCCGTAACTATGCTTAAGTAACATACAATTTTAGTTGAAACTTTTAATTTATTATTATTTGTTAATATTAATTATAAGTGTAACTAAATCTCTTCAACTGTACTTCGCAGGTCAACTTTAACGAGAAGAAGGACGATGTCATATCACATGTCTCACAGGATGAGGCTTTGACTGGTGAGGGCCCCCACTCTCATGCCTCCGTAGATGACAACGGCATATATTTGGCGGTCGTCGGGGTAGGAACAAGAAGGGGGCATATGTATGGCCTCTGACACTTGGGCGATGAGTTTCTCGCTAAATCGACTGGCACGCCTGCTCCTTCCTGTACGACTATCGTCCCTCCATAGCAGTTCTCCCACATTCAGAACACCATCACACGGCTTAATGCAGAGCTTAGGGAAAAGGTTGCGATGGAGCGGTTGATGGCGGAGTAGATTGCACAACTGACGCAGGCACTCCAGCAGCTGATGCGGACGACCATGGAGGGACCAGACTCTGCGGTTGGTTTTGGAGCAGATGAGGATCCAGCCTCCAGTTGGGTCACCTGCAAGTCTTCCAGTTCCGCATCTTCCCGCTACTGATGGTGCTCCAGAGGACGAGGATTTTGCTGGCGATGCCACCGACGATGAGGACGAGTTCCCGCCTCCGCCTCATTTTTGACTTTTCATACCACATTTACATTTTATAGAGTTTACACATTTTTATTGTTGACATTGATGTGTATTTCGACTTTGTATGATATATTTATATGATGAGAGTAATTAATATTTAAATTTTTTTATCGTAAATTATAATAATAAATTGAAAAAAGTTATGGTCCCTATGTAAATCAGAATTCATTTTTAATAATATATTAAACTAAATACTTAATTAGTGAATGAATATTCAGGCGCTAAATTGGTTAATAGAACCAAAATTAGGACCGATTTGGCGACCACCTTTTCAGTCACCATTTTTGTTACATAAAGCAAGCGACCAATCTACCGGCGACCAAATTTTCGGTCGAAAAATAAATTCGGTCGTTATAACCGTAGTGATCTGGGTTTATGCTAAGCCCAAATTTTGGTTGCCAACCAATTTAGCGACCCAAATTTGGAGTTTAGCTACCAATTTCTTCGGCCGCTAAACAACTTTTTTCTTGTAGCTGGGAGGGGCGGCGGTTATAGGAAGTGAGAGAAAGGTGTTATAATCCTGTAATCAGTCCTGGGAAACGATGTCGGAGTCGGAGTCAGCACAGCTAGTATAGATGGAGAAGGACCGTTTGTCCAGATTCAGAGAAGGGAAATTAACTTCCACCTGCTACATTCGGTAAATTAACCATTTTCATGGTGAGAGACTTCCTAAAGTTGCTTACAGTAGCAAAACTTGTCAATCAGTTTCATTTTCTAATTAATTTTGAGCTTTCTTATTGTTGATATTGAATTGGTAAAAAAAAAAAAAAACAATAAAAATGTAGATAAAAAGATTTTTGTTTTTGGTTTGTTTTGTTTCGATGATAATTCTTTCATTGCTCATTCCTCATTTGGTTTATGTTTAGTTTTTTAATTAATTATGTTTATTTTGTTTTGTTTGGCATGTACTTTGTTTAAATTGATATGTTTTAAAATAATTTTTTTTTCTCTTTCTCAAACATTATTTTCATAATTAAAAGCAACCAACTTAAATTTATTTTCTAATTACATAGTTTTGAATTCTCCATAACATCAAGGAATACTTTAGAAGCATGAGTATAGCTAAAATTAAATTTCCATAATTTAATTTTTGATTTTTTTTTCTTTATGTTTTCTTGACTTTTAAATATTTCAATATACTTGTCAATATTGTGATTTACATTTTATTGATCTTGTAAATATATTGTGATTATTGATCCTTGCATTTGACTTTAGAAAAAATTAGTATGTTGAAGTTATTATTATTCACGTAATTTTTTTTATTTATCTAGATTTGGTATTCTAGTTTAATCCAGCTTTAGTACATGGAACTATGAGACTTTATCAAAGTGGGTCATGCTTTGGATTTGGAATAAAAGATCATGAAATGCAATTTCTTGCTACCATTCAAGAAAGAAATATATAAAATCTAGAAGGCGATATGTTGCTTTTTTTTTTTATATGCAAAAGTATATTAATATGAGCACTGGAGCAAGGTTACCAAATCGAGATTCGAATTGTGAATCGGAAGACCTATTTTTGGAATCGTGAATCGAATCTTATTATGAATCGTACGATACATTGTCAATAAAAATATGGCATTTTTAAATAAAAACAAGTGAACACTACAAGAAAAATTGATATTACCGACGGCCAAAGGCCGCCGGAAACAACTCAAATCCGTCGCAAATAGGCTTTTTTCGACGGACTTGCGACAACTTTCGATCCGTAGCTAATATGGTCGTCGTAAATCATTTCCGACGGGTTTTTCAAAGGGTCATCGCAAATTTCCGACAGCTAAGCCGTCGCAAACTTTGATCCATTATCGATGGATAGGCCATCGCAAACTTTGAATCATTACTGACAGCTAAGCCGTCACAAACCAGCACACATTAAAAAAAACAAAAAAAAAACCAGCACCTGATTTGAACAAACCAACACCTAATTCCAAAAAAAAAAAAAAGCACCAAAAAAATAATTCATTCCGTATATGTTTACAAGAACTATTTAGCACCTAACAAATATCATCATAGCATTTTTAAAGCATTGCCTATACATCTACCAACATCTAAAAACTATCACAATAACATATTTCATATAAAAAAAACCAGCAACTAGTCCTTGTAAAAAAAAAAAAACAATTAGCAACTAGTTTAAAAAAAAAATACTAACATGGAAAGCCAATGCCTTTTCTAGAGTGTGGTGGAGACAGCGGCTAAACGGTGGCTGGACGATGGCCGGACGACTACTGGACGATGGCTGGTGGTGGGACAAAATGGAACAGAGAAAAAAATGTTGAAAATGCAAATGAAGATGCAAAGAAATGACGAAATGAAGATGATATGATGAAATGGTGGACGAAATTGGTACCATTGGTGGCCATATAGGTCGCCGGAGTGCGGTGGCCGGATGGGAGCTCGGAGGCAACGCTCTGGTCGTCGTGAGAGAGGGAGTGGGGACTTAGAAAACGGGTTTAAGTGGAATGAAGGTTCTATTTCTAAAATGGGATTTAATAAAAAAATTACCGACGACTTGGCCATCAGAAACAGGTATTCTTGAAAATTGAAATGTCAGATTAGGGACAACCTGGCCGTCGGAAACAGAAAAGTGCATTAGCGACGACCTGGACGTCGGAAACAGAACAGTACATTAACGACGGCCTGGTAGTCGGAAATAGGTATCCTAGAAAATTGAACTGCCATATTAGCGACGATCTGGCCATTGGAAAAAGAAAAGTGCATTAGCGACAACCTGGCCGTCGGAAATTTAGGTATCCTTGAAAATTAAACTGTCAGATTAGGGACGGCCTTGCTGTCGGAAAATTTAGTTTGAATTAGCGATGTACTAGGCCGCCGGTAAAATTAATTCTCCTTCGGTAATATGGCACCAAATATTCTACGCAAAAATTTGTGACGGATTTCCGACAGCTTCTGTAAAAAGTATTTTGTAATGTTGAGGAAATGAACGATTGCGTTTTCCAATGGCCTAAGCCATTGGTATGGATCAAATTTGCGATGGGATTGTGGCCGTCGGTAATGAACCGTCAGAAATTGCACATTTTCTTGTAGTGGAAAAAGTAGAAAAGCATAAGCTGATATATCATATATGAACTTCAAAATAATGCAGGATTCAAATCATAAAAAATAGAGAGTGGGATCAAGACAAGGGGACCAAAGGTGGACCAAAAAACAGAGAAGAATGAAGGAGAAGAGTGGGCGCACGAAGCATTGTGTAGGCAGAAAGAATAAAAAAATGCATTATAGGAGGGAGTGGAAACAAAAAATACAGTGTGCTAGGGTTGTTTGTTTGTTATTTTAATGGGTTATTGAGAAATTTTGGTTTCGTCTAAGAAAAAAATTTACAAAAAACAACCCTAGCATGCCTTTTAGAAACAAAGTTGCTCGACTTAGCCTGCCTTTGAGTTGCATCGATGACAGAATTTGTATCGTGCGATTCATGTGTGAATCGAGATTTATAGGATTTAGTTAGTAGAGTGAATCGAGATTCATGCTGAGATTCAAGTCCGAAAGATATTCACACTAGGATACGTATCAGTTGCATTCGATTTCGTTTCAAATCGAGATACGAATCGTAAGAATCGTAAGACACTGATAACAATCACTAGGAGTACTCGGACCCGTATACAAATAAAGTTTCATGTACAAACGGAAATAAGATAAAAATAAAAACACCCCAAAAAGCATAACCAGAGTAATTAAGGTCCCAACTCGTTACAACCAGCCAAGTAAAACATAGACCACAGGTAGTATCAGAACAATAAAAGGTTGACAGATAGCTAAAAAATAGGAAGCTTACCAACACCCTGAAAGGCAATGAACAGCAATGAACCAATAGCTAAGTTGTAGAGAGAAAAAACTTCAAACAACCCCAGTTTTTGAGGCCTATAATGCACGGCTCCTTCAAGAAAAGTAAGGGGAATATGCTTAACAAACTAGTATCCTTAACCCTGTAGGCATAGGAGCAAGTTGTGTTGCTTTCTGCTTGTTAAACTCAGCACGTCTCCTTCTCTAGCTTTTGTAATAAGACAAGTTTATGTGTGCCCCTTCAATTTTGTGACCACCATTTTAATTCATAACTTAGAGTAACTATCGTAAAATAGTTGTATAGGCTTTAACCTCCTTCATTTCTTTTGCATAATTGACTCCCCATCCTAAACATATTGTCACATACTATAGTTTTTTAATTGAAGATTTCTTAATTTTTCTTAACCCAAATACAATTACTTCTAAACTTATTTATTTATTTAGTTATTTCAATTTTCTTCCACTGCCACCATGGTCAATAGAGTAAAATTTTATTTTCAACACAAGGCTATTGAATCAACAAAATCACAATTGTGTACAATTATATTTTTAGGAACAAATCTTTTGTGGACACAACCAATAAAATACTGACAACATTAAAAATTCTAAAAATACATTAAATTAAAATAAAATTAAAAAATAACATAATTTACCATTATTGTTTTAGATTGTCCCCTCATTTTTGGAGACCGTCAAGCTCCTCCCGGCTCTACCTACCACTGGCGAGGAGCAATTCAATGAGAGTAATAGGAAAGTTTGTACGCCAGAGGTGGATGGGGTATTGTCGTATATGACATAGAACTTGAAGTTGAGTTGGGGGTTCGTAATAGGTCAGATGCTCTTTGGGTGGAGGTCATGTCACCTAAGTATGGTTATACTTATTGTGTAAATGAGTTAAGCTATTCATAAATTATTTTGATTTGACTCGTTAAATGTTTGATCAGACTTATCGGTTTAATTAAATAAACCCAAGCTTGAGATTGAGTTCAATTAATTAAATGAATCAAGTACATGGAGTTATAAAATAGATGAGTTGGTTTGGGGGAAAAATATAAGACTTAGAATGATAAAAAAAGTTGTGGGTTTAACTCCTTCACTAACATAACACACTTTCTAGTTACTAACTTTTGCCAATAAAATGAGTCAAGTTTCAGGCTCGACATCAACGACTATTTTATTGACAACTTTTATGAAAAATGTTTTTTATTTATGAGGTGAAACATATGGTTATAATTTTTTTTTTGAAATAAATAATAAATTGATGATAATTTTACTAGCCTTTGTTATTTATATTATGGAAATATGTAGAACTTTATTGAGAGTGTTAAAATTAATTTTGAAGTTTCTTTTTTAAATTTGTCAAGAAGTTATGAATTTTTTATTTACTAGATTATAAAAATATAATCTTCTAGAATTTTTGAATTTCACATAACACATGCTAAGCACATATTTCTATTTGTAGATTATCATATAATATTAAAATATTTATTAAATACTCAACCATTAACTTAAAAAATAATTAATGGAAAATTTTCCTGAACACAACCAATAAAATGCTGACAACATATAAAATAGTGAACACACATTAAAATTAAAATAAAATTAAAAAAATAATTTACCAATATTATTTGAGATTGTCCCATCAATTTTTGGAGACCGTCAAGCTCCTCCGGGCTCTACCTACCACCAGCAAGGAGCATTTCAAAGCTTATTTGGTTTAGATTTGGGATGATCCAAAACCATGTTTGCTTTTAGTGAAAATGATTTTGTGATTCTGAAGATAAAGTTTTTTTTAAATTTAAAATCCAAAAAAATCAATTTTAGGATGAGTAGAATTGATTTTAAGAGAAGCAATAATTTATAATTTTTTTGTTGAATAGAATTGATTTTAAGTGTAGAATCCATAATATTCTTTATATTTACACCTCAAAAGTGATTTTACTTTATCATCCAAACTAAAACAATTCTTCTAAACTCAATTTTAAAATGACATTATCAAACACAAATCAATTTTTTGAAATAATTTTTTTAGAATCAACTTTTTCAAAATCAATTTTTTCAGAATTAATTTAACAAAATCTAAAATAAATGGACCCTTAAGGAAAGTAATAAGAAAGCATATCTTCTTGGCTAAGGAGGTTTGTATGCAAGAGGTGGATGAGGTACATGACATATATATACAAGCGAACTTATGAAACAAGAAAAAGACAGAGATGTCACGCTTTCGAGGTATTTGAAAGGCAGAGATCAAAGCGAACCAATGAAACAAGAAAAAAAAATAAAAACCCAGTTTGATCCCGAAAAATTTAGAGAACCCACTTTTGGTTACTGAAAAAAATAAATTAGAGATTTTAGTCCCTCAAATTTATAAACACGAGACACGTTAATCCATCCTTCAACTTCTAATGTCTGTTTACTTGCTTATGTGTCCTGTTAACCATCTTGTCTGACTTGTTAGTGGTCTTGTGTGGCCTACGACAAATTTCCACCATGAAATAATGAACGATAGTGAAAAAAAAAGTACAAAATTTTAAAACCCTAATACCTGAAAATATTGTGCATGCTTTTCACTTTTTATTTGTTTTTCACTATGGAAATTTGTTTTAGACTATATTGGACCACTAACGAATTAGGCAGGATGGTTAACGGGACACACAGGCAAGTTAACAAACATTTGAAGTGGAAGAAGTGACTAATGTATCTCATGTTTGTAAATTTGATGGACTAAATGGATAATTTATTTTTTTACAGACCAACAATGAGTCTTCTGAAATTTTTGGGTACCAATTTAGGTTTTTATACAAGGAAAAAAAAAGACTCGCAGAGAATTTTCAGTGTGAACGGTTATGAATGGATCCAAACTTTTAATACCTCACATGCTCTTTAGGTGAAGGTCCCACCAAAGGTTTCTATTGACTCAATACTCAACGCGCACTCATATCCAGAAAGGTTTCTAACTTTCTATTGACCCAACCGAAACCGCCATTAGATCCATCAGAAAGGTTTCTATTTATAGTCACCCAAAAAACACAGTCACCACATGCCATGTCATTTTACTTTTACCCACTGTAGAAAACAAATTGTTCCATTCCAGGATTGTTGGCGCCAAATCCAAACTTGCACCGAAGCTTCATATAGTTGCTAGCTGCTCATAACAACACACCAGCCCTCTAAGTGCATGTTTGGTTCCATGGGCAACCATACTCACTTTTACAATGGTTAAAATGGTTAAACGTGGGTTTGACCATTTTAAAGATGTTTGGCTGTTGGTTGTAGAAACAATTTTGGATTCCATAATCAATTCTATCAGAAACAGCTTGGAGTAGTTTCTGTTTTTGGATTGAAAAATTACACTAAGTATTGTATCAAACTTGCTTTTAAAATAGAATCATCCAAACATAAATCACTCCACTTCAAACTCAATTATATCGAAATCAATTCTATTTAAAATTATGTTTGTTAAATGCTCATCCAAGTGATGGAATTACTTGTGCAGCAACTGGTGCAGTCTAGAGTACAAGTATATTGAAATTAGTATCTACAAGGTTATGATCAGTATTTGTTAACAAGAAATCAATGGATAGTCGTTAACTCCTGAAATGTCTTCTTAATGGTCATCGGTATTTGTTAATAACAAGCTCTGTTATGACTTCTTAATTTATGCGATGTTGACGCTTTTGTTTGTACTAGGGTAGATAACCCGTGCTGAACGGAACGCACGGGTCAGTTTTTTTTTTTTTAAGTAACAATAATTTTTTTTTATAAATAATGGCAAAACGCGCGTTTGTTTGTATTTTCATAATCTTGACGCTTCGGTCCCCACACACCCACTACAGTAGGAAATGGATCCTCTGCAGTCTGCATCAGCATCACCGACTGCGACTGAAGTTTGATCCCAAGTGGCACGACCAAAAAACAAGTAGCGGCTTTCCTTTATTTAGCACTGTATAAATAACCTCTGAATTCAGTATTCTTCAAACTCTCTAACCCATATTATCTTCGTTCTTCTTCTACTCTCTTGTCCTTAATACAACTCCAACTAGTCATAGCTCCGAAGAAAGGTTTCACATATTTCTGTTTGATTTACTTTCGTTTAATTGTTATTATTGCTATATTTTTGTTTATTGGCCATTCAACATTGGCTTTGAGTTCTTATTTACGACATTCTATATATATATATATATACACATATATATAAGTTCCTCTTTCATGTTTCTGATTCTCCTTTTTTCTACTTTGATCGTTTAGTTTATTTTGGCGTTTGGTTATGTAGGACTTCGGTTAGTGGCTTGAGTAGTTAGTGGAGAGAGAATTTGAATGTGGAGTTTGATGGGGGATTTTATCAATTTTGTTCCTTTATTATGCAGGTAACAATGCTAAACAATTGAGTTTTTGGGTGGGTGGATGGGGGAGAAAGGAAGGGGGAGGATAACTTTGTAACCTTATAAATTATATACAGAATGACTTGTGATTAGTTATCAATGTAACAAAAAAAAAAACTTTGTAAAGACCATTCATGTAAATTAAACTCTTATATTAGTAAATTCATTGTTTTTACATTTGTAATTATTCTCACCGCCATTAAAACAAATTATTTTCTTGATTACAGGTCAAACCAGCAAAGGATGGATCTTTTGTCACCGTTTGATGCTGTTATAATCTTTCTCATCAGCACATTAGGTGGTTTTCTCCAAACTCAATATCAATCCAGAGACATATCACCATTTGATGAACATGGCAACGTTTTGTTAGTGGCTTTCCTTGCTCTTTCAATGTATGCTATAGGTTTGATGGCAGAATTTAAGCTTCCAAATGATAATTCGATTTGTTATCCATCATAAACAGATTCAATCATTTAATTGGAATTCTTGTGGTTATTTCCCTTGTGATAATCTTATTCCCATTGTTAGGATTATTTGCATTTATCTTATGGGCTATACTTATGGTGAAACCTACAATCAAGTCGTTTAAGGAAGTTTACCAATGGTTTAACGAGAAATTCTCGTTTCAAGATGTTTACCAATGGTTTAGGGTCAAATTCTCGTGGATAAGTGGAAGTAGCTCTACTAATGACAGGATTAGGAGTGGAGAAAATGTTTCAAATGCCAGGGAAGAAAATAGATTACCGGTTTGAAGTTGATTTACACACTAATCGCAGATCAGAATATATTAAAAGTGTCCCTTTTCGGTTATATCATAGTATATCCCTTTAGTTACTGAAAGGAAATTGTATTTTTTCCAATTGGGTTGAACAATTAATGTAGATGCCGTATATAAATGTAAAGTAGGGTGTGGAACTCAACATAGATGGTTATTGTTATCCACTTGGTTGAATTTTTACCTTGGATAATCTATTGTACATTTTATACTAATTTTGTATACGGGTTTGAGTACCCCTAGTACTCTCATCAATATTTTTTTTCTTATCAAAAAAAAAAAATAGGGTGTGGAAGATTGGATAATGGAGTTGTTGCCTGCAGTTGCAGATTCTCTTGATCAGATTGTTGGGTAAAGTTAAAAAGGACAGGTATTGCTTTTAAATTCCTTCTTTGTTGCCCTTCTCCCAATCTGTTAATCTCCTTGATACAGAGAGAAAAGCGGGTCCAACATAAAAGTCATAAATAAACAATAGTAAAAAATTGGTCCTTGAGTCTATGAAATATGTATTGAAAATCAATTTATACTTCCTTCATATATTATGAGAAGGTAAAAATAAAATTTACTCTTTTTGGTTTAAGCTGCAAATTTAGTTAAAAATCATTCTCACTCTGTCCCAACGCAGAGACGATTGAAGGAGAGAAAAAAAATGATCTAGGCATGTAGCAAAGCCAAGAAAAATTTCCATAGTTAAAATGTATGAAATCTCCCATCTAGGAGTAGTTAGTAAACGTTTTAGGTAGCTTAACCTAAAAATTGTGGCATGTGCTTCCTTATAAATGAGCTAAAATATTAGATCTCACAGGTGATAGTCAAATTTGTTGGTGATGAAACTTCAACCTATAACTTCAACAGGTATAATAGATGGTGGATTGATCCAAAAACTGAAAATCTAAGTTTGTTATATTGAAAAAACTATAATCAAAATAAAAAATAGATCAAATTGAACTTGGAGCAATGAGTATCCCTTAGGCCTCTCTACGAACAAAATACAGCTTACCCATCACATGAAGATGGCAACAAAAGCTATAAAGCCAATACTCATTACAAGAACCACGTTTGGGGAGATCTGGAGTCCTGGGGCATCATCAGTGTAAAATTGAAGCATAGTTCCAGCTGCACCGCCAGACACACCACCACTGGTTGTTCTCCTCTGCATGCTTGCAGCTGCCACTGCACTTCCTCTTGGGGGTGCTGTTCCACCTAAAGCCATTTTCAGAAACATATTCAAAGATTTAGCATATTATACTAGAATTACACGCATATGCCTTCACAACATAAAGAATAAAATTTCAGCTTCTCATATCTCATACACTATGCCATTGAGGAACAAGAGTAAATTAACCCAAATTCGAAAATTTTGCACATAACCCAGAAAAATAAGATTTTGCACAGTAGATTTTAGTTTCTTATCTTTCTTCCCCAGTTCATGTGTTTCTTCAAGTTCATAAATATAAGAAACTTCAATTCACTAAACGCGACCGGCTTTCAACTTAGTAGCTATTGGTAGACATATTAAAACGGGACAGAATGTAATACATGGTTCTACGTATGTTGGATATAGTTTATTTATAAACTAGTACGGTACCCGTGCAAATGCACGGGTCATTTTGGTTTTCACGCATGTTAGTAAGCAACCTGTTTATACTTTTGGTATCAAATTTATTAATCCAAATCGTTGTTTTTAGATACTAATAAGTTGATACACATACATGTGCATATGAAGATCAAGATGTGCAAAGGTTATAGACAACTGTAATCTCAAAATGTATAAAATTTATGTTTACAAAATAATCATGCCTTTGCAAGCAAGTTTTCCCAAGTCTTATAGCCAAAAAAAAAAAATTCCCATGCATTGGTTGACATGTTTCAATACACCATCATCTTCAAATGCATGACGCATCTGATAATAACAATCACAAATCCAGATAATGAGGGATGATAAAATATGAAATTGCGATGAAATATACAGAATTAAGTGTTATAACAGTCAACGTTTCATGAACATATATCGGAAAGTAACCTTCAAACAATGCATAATACTCACATTATAACATTAGGACACTTACTCGTGAGAAGAACATCAGTTCAAAACAATGCCAAATATCATATACAAATCAACACACCTCTTCCATGATTTCAGGATATGAATAATATAAAATATATAGCGAAACAATGTCAAGCTAATAGAAGAAAGTGGCAAACTGACCCATAATTCATTTTGCTAGATTAAAAAATCTCCAAAAGCTAAAATATATTCTTACATTTGTAACCTAATGGCCAACGGTGAGGTGCAGACAATAAAACAATCACTTGAAAGAAATCAACTTCCAATTTCAGTAATCCAACAATCAGTTGTGAACTTAAAAAATACGGTTACCTCTGAAGTAAGGTTACCGACATATATACAGTAGCATATTCAGAATTGTTCTCAGGAGCACCACTATTATACGTCTCTTACCATCTTCCGCAGAAGCAAGGTAAAAACATGCTTCACAATTGTCAACCCCATGTTGTGTGTGGGTGTGTGGGGAGGGAGGGGGCTCTTCACATATGGTCATAGTTTTTATCAGCATCTGTAATTAAACTTTATCTAAGGTATAAGAAGTTTTTACAACATATATATATATATTTATATATATATATATATATATATAAAAGAACAGAAATATAAGTTGATGACAGCTATATGCTAGAAGGAAAAGATGGTGTGTAAAAGCAACCAAAATATATATATATATATATATATATATATATATATATATATAGTGGATCAAACTTGTTCATTATACAGCTAGCAAACAAAACCAAAACGTTGTGGACATTCCATCAATTCTATACACGACCGACTTTCTATAATGATTCTTATGATGCATAAACAACAGAGGATAATGATAAAACTCAGATCAAAGAGAAGCTACAACTTAGAGTACCTTGGACATTTAATAATACATATCATGTGTAATCCAATCTTAACCTTCCTCCAAATCAAGCTACAAAAATAACATAAAAATCATGCAATTTGTGGTATTATAATATTGGAAGATGTCAGCAGGTTATCTATCTTCTTTGCTCTGTCCTCTTAGATAGTAGGTTATTCTTGATTTTGAAATGGCAAGATAATTGGTTTTTAACAAATACATTGGCCCCGTTCTTTCTTTCACGAAACCAATTCAGCTTGGAGATTATTACAATTGGTTTTTGTTGCATATTCTTTCTATGCTTGTTTCACCCAAATTGAAGCATTCCTCATAAAAGCCCAATTATTGACTTATGAAGAGACCAACGGCAAAATGCTTTTCTAATTTGGGCTTCTTCTGGTTTTAGTTTGTTTAGATCATTTTTCCCTATCTCTAATGTACTATTTTATAAAAGCCTCAAAGCATTCAACTCTTTATAAATGATAATTAGATTTCTGTATTATAAGCATTAAAAGGCTTTGTCCCAAAAATGCAGTGTCATGAAAATATTAAGAGCAAAATGTCCCAGAAATGCCCAAGGAATATTCAGAAAGGCTATGGCACTATGAAGTAAGCAAAATAATCTTTTAGACAAATCTATAACTATAAACACCATAACAAACACAAACAAATCAACCATCTTCAGTTCTCTACAACAAAATCAATCATAATTTAATCATCTTTAGTTCTCTACAGCATGCCTCATCTTGTGCTATCCCGGACTACCTGAGTAAAGTCAATCATAACTAAATAGTAATTTCTGAAAATAACAACAACGATTATCCCTAAAAATGATGTCAGATTTATGCTTAAACACTAAAAATTTGATAGAAAAAAAGGTGAGTATTCAACGGGTTCACATATATCCTGTTGAATTTCACACACATATATATAAATGCTTATATATTGAAGCAATTTCTCATGATTTGGTTTATAGACTTATACTGGATAAAAAGCACAAGCTATGAATTACAATCATAATCATGAAGAGAAAATGCAAGTCAATACAGCAATACAACTTGGGAATCTCGAAGAAGTTTGATGCACAATCTGCAGCAAAGAATTCATTCTTAAGCTTGTATCCGACTATCTTCTAATTTCAAAATGCATAACACTTGAGCTCGATAACATAAATAAAAGTGATTATTACTTGAATACTCTATCCAATTTCTTCATTTTCTAATTAGTTAGATGGTAAGAACTAACAAAGAGAATAAAGGAACCCACTTCCAAGTGTACAAATTTCAACAACGTTAGGACACAGAATAGTTCATTGTATAACAAATGCAAAAAAAAAAAAAAAAAACTTATTCACTGAGAGCAAAAAAAGTGAGAGAAATCGAAAAAGAAAATCTAATAGAGAAAAGAAAAACTTGAGAGTGTGAGAAAATTTCTACCTTGGTCATTGCACGGTTGCCAATAGTCTTTCCAGTTAAGGATCTAGAAAAGGAAGAATTTCTTCAGCTACTTTCTTAGAAAAGTTGCCAACGCATAGTATGGCTTAAAATGAAGATCAAACATTATAGGAAACATCATGGCAGGGAGTATACTCATAAAACATTCAAACATCAAGAGGCATACATCCATCCCAGTCTAAGGAATTATCAGGGGAATTTAGCATTAAGTCAGAGGAACTCTATTGGTAAATGTAGAAGTTCCTGCAAGAATTTTAAATATTTGTATATCAGTCACAAAGCAACAATCTAAAACTGCAAGGTTTAACAAAAGTTTTAATCTGTTTTTGCAAGACAAACTCAAACCCTCTGTAAACTTACATATTAATATAAAGATTAAAACACATCACTGAAATGTCCCTACTCTCAGCTATATATCATAGGGGTCAGGCAAATCAAATTATACCTACAATAATGCCATAAAAGATGCATGAGACCAAGCTATTAATGATAGGCCATGAAGTTGAACCTGTAGACAGTTATAGTCATTAGATTCCTTGGTGACAGTTTTTTTCTTCTAATTAATAGGATATGATATTTGACATATATGGGAAGTAACAAACATAGCAAACAAAAATCAATTAACGGAGAACACTCATATACACAAATGCAAAAGAAAAAGCAAATATTAAAAGTAATTGAAGGTGCACAAATGACATATTAGAGCACAACCTGAATCAATGAATATGCAAAAATGACACAGCGACGTTATGTTGCTGCTTTGTTACTCCATGCCATGAAGCTAAAAATAAGGAGTGGATAAACTTACATTGGCTCAAAAAGAAAGACACCTGAGCGAACACCTTACCAGTGTCTGGCTCTGCCAGCAAAACTTTTGTAAAAATAATAATAATTTAATAAACCAACTCAACTCAAAAGCCAAGGAAATTATAAAAGATAATGGGGAGAGATGAAACAAACACTACCTCAACCAGAAGTGAATTCAATTCATTTATAACTGAGTTCATACATAAAAAAAACTTGTTTATAATAATGATATTAGTTTGAAGATTCTATTCATTTACAAATCACTTCAGCTACCGTAAGGATTTCCAAAATAATTTTTGTTTTTAATTCCAAAGTTTAAGCATTCCCATTTCCAAATACTTCATTAAATGAACTAATAGCGGGTTACAGATCCTAACAACAGTCATCTTCCCTCAACCAATATTGAAATCACATCAAAATGTAGCCACCAAAAAACCAAACCCCTATTTCCCCAAAAATAACATTTCAGAAACCGAGCCATTCCATCATACATGCTTTTGAAGCCACATCCTAATCTATAGGTCAGGATTTGGGTGTACAGAATCAGTTAGTGTACATGGAAAGCTTCAAGAGCACCATTAGCCATAATTGACTTCTAAAATTGCTAATCGTGGTGCATATTCCTAGTGATAGCAAGTGAAAGGTCACATTTCTCAAGCTGTTTGTCTACATTCAATAATAGGCTGCAAAGAAGAAACACAACTACTATTTTAAAAACCAATGGATCTTCATCTAACTTGTGATGGATTTGTGATGTGCTTTGGACAGGTCTTCAATCTCACTCTCATATACTATTTTGCACCCATTTTTGTGTTTTTTTGTCTTTTTTTTTTAATACAAAATGAAAGAAACAAAAAACTAAGAATCTATCACAAAAAGAAAAAGAGTGCTCCCAGAATCCCCTAAAAGCAAAGAAAATAAACCCCCAGGAGGAGTCAATAACACGTCTAGAGAAGGAGGCAATAATACGTCAATAAACCCATTTTTTGTCATTTAAAAAGTAAAATAAAATGAAGGAAAAATCAGTTTTAAAGCCAAGAAAAATGTAAAGTACAAAGAATCTTACCTTCGATGGAGTTCCCAAACGGAGGAGAAGTAACCTGCAGCTCTAGGGAGAAGGAAATGTGTAAGTGGAAAGGGAGGGTGAGAACAAAAGCTCCGATGAGTGGCTTCAGTGCTTCATTCGCCAAGGACGAAGTTTTTTTTTTAATAATAAAAAATGTAAAAAGCTTTTACAGAGACCAAAAATGAAGATTTTTTGTGAGAAAAGCTAAGAGACAGAAGGTTTTCGGGTTTGCCGGGCGGGGCGGGGCGGGGTGGGACTGGAAAAAGAGAAAGGGCAGATGAAAATTTGAAGAAGGTGATGCAATGAAAAAAAATTAGCGGGAAATTTTTTTATAACAACATGATGACACCAAAGATTTCATCGCATGAGCAAACATGGAATTTGTTTGATGTAGGTTGGAGAAAAAAGCAAGCTATGGAGGAAAGAATAGAGAGAGATGAAAGTCAGGTCATTTGAATTTGATTTTTGAGAGTAAAAAATGTATGTAAATAAAGTGAAATAGACGAGGATATTGCCGTGGAAGAAGAGCGAGAGTTGTTGAGCTGGAAAATTTGTACTAAGAACTTGACGCGTGTCCAATTAAGGGTTTAATTTTCTTCTGGAGAGATGGATGGATAAAAAAGAACATAACACAGTTAAAAAGTGGGAATTTTTTATTCCACTAAAAGGTGGAACCAAAACTACTTACTATCATATCAGGGCAAATTCTGGGTGGATGAGGTGGTCATGTCTCTCATTATGAGAGACCATTATTTACCCTTCGATTTATATCATCTCCACAATAATATCCTACACCTGCCACACCTAATCACCTCCCCTCAACTCAATCCACAACCCACCACCACCTCCACCAACATCATCATTTCTTTTCCCTTCTCTTTTCTGCACTTTGAAACCCCATTTTGCATTATCGTTTTCATGAATTTGGGGCGTTGAATCTGTTCTAGTTTCATCTCAATTAACCAAGCTTGTAACTTTGTGTATTAAAGCTTGAGAGGCGTGAGAGGGAGAATGGGTGTGACCGATTTGAGGATGAGCAGAGAAGGCTTCAAGCCAACCATTCACATCTACGTTATTGAACCAAATGTCTCTGGCAACAGAAATGGCGTGTTGTAAGGAAGAGAAAGGGAAAGGAGATGCCAAAGTCATGTCTTGGGCGAATCTATTGCTTCCGCAGCATGATAAAAATTCATTCTCATCAAAACTCACTTCCATTGATTCTTCAACACACAAATCTATCTATCTCAACCTGATTCAATCTCAAACTGCTTAGTGCTTTGTGCTACCTTTCACGACTTGACATTTGAGGATGTGGAGGGAAGCTATGACCCTGGCCGCTGCAATCGATCGTCGCCGCCGGAAGAGGAGAGCCGTGACATTATTCAGTGAGAGAGAGAATGCAAATAATGAAAAAACAAAATTAGGTATTGACGATGTATGGTAGTATCGGTGGAACATCACTATCTAACGGCTATGATAGGTGGCTCACGAGAGCGATATGCTCACGTTGCTCAGCGTAGAAGCTGCACGCACGAAAACTGCCTTAACATTCATTATATGTCATGTCATGGAAAAGTATGGCTTTTTTTATGAGAGTAACCCACTTTTAAAAACTAGAGGAAAGGTCTAAAGTGGTCCTTCAAATTTTTTGAGTAACCCAATTTGGTCCCTAAAAAAAATAAAGGATAATTTGATCCCCACGGGGGACAATTTAGTCCCCCAAATTTTAAAAACAGGGGACAAGTCGGTCCCTCCGTAAGGACCAGACTGTCCCTCGTTTTAAAATTTTAGGGACCAAATTGTCATTTTACTTTTTTTAGGGACCAAACTGGCCTACTCGAAAAATTTGAGGAACTATTTTGGGTCTTTACTCTAAAAACTATTTATCAAAGTACAAAGAATCTTACCTTCGACGGAGTTCCCAAACGGAGGAGAAGTAACCTGCAGCTCTAGGGAGAAGGAAATGTGTAAGTGGAAAGGGAGGGTGAGAACAAAAGCTCCGATGAGTGGCTTCAGTGCTTCATTCGCCAAGGACGAAGTTTTTTTTTTTAATAATAAAAAATGTAAAAAGCTTTTACAGAGACCAAAAATGAAGATTTTTTGTGAGAAAAGCTAAGAGACAGAAGGTTTTCGGGTTTGCCGGGGTGGGGCGGGCGGGGTGGGACTGGAAAAAGAGAAAGGGCAGATGAAAATTTGAAGAAGGTGATGCAATGAAAAAAAATTAGCGGGAAATTTTTTTATAACAACATGATGACACCAAAGATTTCATCGCATGAGCAAACATGGAATTTGTTTGATGTAGGTTGGAGAAAAAAGCAAGCTATGGAGGAAAGAATAGAGAGAGATGAAAGTCAGGTCATTTGAATTTGATTTTTGAGAGTAAAAAATGTATGTAAATAAAGTGAAATAGACGAGGATATTGCCGTGGAAGAAGAGCGAGAGTTGTTGAGCTGGAAAATTTGTACTAAGAACTTGACGCGTGTCCAATTAAGGGTTTAATTTTCTTCTGGAGAGATGGATGGATAAAAAAGAACATAACACAGTTAAAAAGTGGGAATTTTTTATTCCACTAAAAGGTGGAACCAAAACTACTTACTATGATCAGTTCAGAGTAACCCATTTTTAAAAACTATTTATTTATCAAAGTAATCTATTTTTAAAACAATTTACTAAATTAGTCTACTTTTAAATAAAATAATATTTTTAGTGACACCAGTTTAACTGGCGTCATTGACTGTCATGTGACAGCTTATAATTGACCCAAGAAGTTGACCCAAAAAAAAAATTTAATAAATAAATAGAGAGTGATGCCAGTCAAACTGGCGCCACTAATATATATATAAATAATTATTATATATATATTATAACTTATATAATTATTATATTATTATTATTATTATTATATATATATATATAAATAATTTAATATAATTTAATAATTTAATATAATTATTATATATAAATAATTTAATAATATTAATATAATTATATTAATTAATAATTAATTAATATAATTATTATATAATGATAATATTTATTAATAGAATTTTATTAATTAATTAATAAATATTTAGAAAAGTGATCCAAAGTCCGATCTGATCCGAGCGGTTTTAAGAAAACAAGATCCAAAAAAATCCAATAGACATCGGTTTTGTTCGGTTTTCGATTTTTTTGTATCAGTTTTCGATTTTCTTTTGAATCGGTTTGGATGTGAACACTCCTAACAAAAACCAACTCCAACAAACAACCACCATCTTACTTGTGACTTAATTATTGTAAAAAAATAATGCCATATAAGAAATGAAACAACCAATAGAGCTTAGAAGCGTAGCTAGCAAAGTCTCTATTTTGCTATTAACTGGATGATAGAGCTTAATCATGCTAAAGTTATTTTCGAGTTGGATTCTAAAATAGTGGTTGATAGAATAAATTCTGAGGTTGTTGATCTGTTTGAGTTTGGTGCTACTATTTCTTTATGCAAGTCTTTACTTTTGTCTTTTTTGCAAAACTCTCATGTTGAGTTCTCTAGGAGATTAGCTAATATGGTTGCCCATAGCCTAGCAAGAGTGGCCATAGATTATGCTAATTCTCATTGTTTCTATGATGTTCCGCTGATTATTAATGAAATGCAGTAGATGTCTTTTGTCAAAAAAAAGAAGCGTAGCTAGCAAGAAAAAATATAAGAAAAATATTTAAAATTATAAATGATATAATTTAACACATAAAGGTTGATTAATGAAAATATAAATAAGTGTGAATATTAATATTAATTATATAATGATAATTTTGATAAATATAAAATTAATATTTGTGAAGCAAGAATTGTGAAATTGCCAAACCCATTAGTGTGATAGTATTGTGATCAATGAACATACATGTGATGTGAATGTGATGAGCAACCAAGTCATCGGTCAAGGAAACGAGCTTCACAAATTACATTACAGACGCAACACAACACAAATTTATATTATTAATTATTAATTAATAATAAATATTTATTAATTAATTAATAAAATTATATTAATAAATATTATCATTATATAATAATTATATTAATTATTAATTAATATAATTATATTAATATTATTAAATTATTAAAATATATATATATTAAATTATATTAAATTATTTATATATATATATAATAATAATTACATAAGTTATAATATATATATATATATATATATATATATATATATATATATATATATATATATATATATATATATATATATATTAGTGGCGCCAGTTTGACTGACGCCACTCTCAAATTTTTTTTTTTCCGGGTCAACTTCTTGGGCCAATTATGAGTTGTCGCCTGGTAGTCAAGGGCCCCAGTCAAACTGGCGCCACTAAAAAATATTATTTTATTTAAAAGTATGTTAGTTTGGTAAATTGTTTCAAAAGTAGGTTATTTTGAAAAATAGTTTCCAAAAGTGGGTTACTTTGATAAAAAAGCCGAAAAGTATCATCAATAAAATAATGGGTAAAGGTCCATTTTGGTTCCCAACAAAAAGCGCGTGGGCCATTTTAGTCCCTAACAAAAAAAAACTACTACGTTAGTCCCTGACAATTACTAACTGGGACAAGTTAGTCCCTGATAATTACTATGGGACATTATAGTCCCTAACAATATTTAAAGTGAGACTGATTAGTCCCTGACAATTAGTATCGTGAGACAATTTAGTAACGGACGCTGACTAACGGAGTGAATATAGGGACTCACTTGTCCTAATTAGTAATTGTCAGGGACTAACAGAGTAGTTTTTTTTGTCAGTGACTAAAATGGCCCATACACTTTTTGTCAGGGATCAAAATGGATCTTTGCCCTAAAATAATTCTGGCAATTTTCAATTACAACTAGGGGTGTTCGCGGTTCGGATCGGTTTTAAGGGAAAAAGTCATCCGATCCGAAGTGAAAAAGAGTACGCGGTTCGGTTCGGTTTGGATGGCTTCTTAAAAAATATCTGATCCGATCCAATTAGATGCAGTTTAGATCGGTTCGGTTGGTTCAGTTTTTAGCCACGCATCATTAATTAAATAACATATTATAAAAATCAAATAATCTACTTGTAAAAAAAAAAAAATTAACATAATCAATAACAAATAAAAAATGGGTCTTACGGTACTATTATGTTAATACTTGCTGCACCTAATGCACCTAACAGTGTTCATGCTCCCAAAGTTGGGCCAGCACCTTTGCATATATAAATGAAAAATGACAAACACCTAGCTCTATACGTTTCAATTTCCAGTTACATATGCGTTTAGTTACATATGTCATTGAGTGTATGTAAAAACATGAGTGAAACGCATATGTAAACCGAACCTCCATCTGAAAACCGAACCGAACCGAACCGATCGGTTCTCCCCAAAATCAATCCAAAAAAATCCAATTATAATCGGTTCCCATCGATTTTCGGTTATTTTGGATTGGTTATGCGGTTTTTTTTGGATCGGTTTGGATCTGAACACCCCTAATTACAACAAAAGGGGTCCGGACCATACAGCAGTCTAAGCTCCGAAATGATTGTTTAAAAACTAAATCCAACCAAATAAATAATAAATAAATAAAAACATCCCATCGTCCATATAAACCTTCAATTCTAGACTCATATACGTGTTTAGAGAACAGGAAATTCACACAGTCCACATACGTTTATCTGCAATTTGAATCAAAAAATGGAAAATCAAATAAGTCAATTATGTAATGGGATGAAATCCACGCAACAACAACCAATGACGCTTTGCCATGTCAGAAGGCTAACACCATGCCTGGGTTCAACGGAAATTGGAGACCTAGCTTTCCAGGGTTCAATGGGGTTCTTCGAATGATTCTCTGAAAGGGGACAAGGGGAGTAGGTATCAGCAGTGCTCTTCGAAGGTGTCTCCGCCGCCAAATCCAAAAGCTCGCCGCGAAATGTAACACCTCCTCCACACGGTGCTCCTTTCAACCTTCAACGGTGGAGTTCTCTGGGATTAGGGGGTTCGGTGCTCTAGGAAGGGAAACTCATTTTACGAATAATACGTCTATTTTTGTAAATAAAGTCCTGAGGACCTAAAATTAAAAAGAAAATTTAAGAGGGGTTTAACATTTTATTTTTTGTAAATAGGTTTCTTGGGTCTAAGAATATGGTAGGGAAAGTTGGAGCAAAAAATTATGCTGATAATCAATTTTTGTATAATCGATTATTGTCTATTATTGATTATTGTGATAATCGATTATAATCAGAATATATTTCTGTTTGGTTCTATTTTCTGAAAAACGATTTTAAAATAATTTATTTTATTTGGTTGTACAAAAAAAAAAATCACTTTTATATAATATATTACAAAAAAAGAGTATGAAATTATTTATATAATTTAATAATATTTAATTAGAAGTTAGTTTTGTAGGGGTAAACAGGGAAGATAGTTTTAAGAATGAAAAATAATCAAATTACAACAATCTTAAGCTAAAACAAACTAGGTAGCATAAAACATAAAAAAGTTTGTTTATATAAATTTAAGTAAGGTGTCAAACATGTTAAATTATTTTAAAAACAACTATTTGAGAAATTTTTTTTTTTTGGTTTGATATTCATCCTAATTAGTTCCTTTGGACCTATTATGGGACTAAACTCCGAGTCAACCGTGCGGTTAGTAAACAACTATTTGAGAATAAAACAACTTAAATGGAAAAAAATCAATTTTTTAATAAAGGGATTGCTAAACAAATTCACATTTTTGTCCATATAAGCCAAGGTTTTTAAAACCGGACCGGTCATTGAACCGGTGAAGGCACTGGTTCAAGGTTCAATAGTTTAACCGTGGTTGAACAAGTAATAATTAAATAATATTTTTTAAATATTTAATGTAATATATTAAGCAATATTAACATAAATATTAAATTTTCATATTTTATTAAAAATATAAATATTTTTTGCATTTTATATCAATAATTTTAAAGAATAATTATTGTATTTGCTCCCAAGTGTTTAAAAAAAAAAAAAATTATTTCAAAGATCCATCAACCCAAAACTCCCTTATATGTTTTGATCTAACTATCAAAAGAAAAAAAAAAAACAAAAAGTGAATTTGGGCTAGCTTAAGCCCATTTGTTTAAAATACAAAACAAAGAGTTTGGGCTGGGCTTGGACGAGACCCGTTTATGAAAACTAAAAGATGAGGAACCCTAGTTTTCTAATTCATTCTTCACAAGAAAATAGAACAGAGCCGCCGCCCCTCCCTTGATGAGTTTCTCGTTCATGTCTCTGCTCTCTCCTTTCATGATCGTCGCCACTCGTCCCTGCTCTCACTCTTCTTCCTACTTTTTCTCACCCTCTCTTCCCTGCAACTCGTCTCCTCTTTCTGCTTTCTCTCGCCCATTATCTTCTTTTTTCTGATTTCTGCGTCTCTCAAGTCAGACGAAGTGAAGATGCGTAGTTGATGCACATCCGGTCGTCGGATATCTCCTAAGGCCGCCGGAGGTTGCTAGATTCTGTAACACCCCATTTTTCGGAAGTATTTTAATAAAGCTGTTTTTCTTTAAGTTGGAATTATCGGTTGAGGGCTTAGTGGGATTTTTGGCTTAAAAGTCCCTTTCTGGTACATGAGCACGCCCGTGCTCATTAGCCAGCATGCCCGTACTTAAAGTCAGAAGCGTGTTTCTGATTTTAAGTTGAGCACGACCTTGCTCAATAGTGAGCACGCCCGTGCTCAATGCTCTGACCACGTCTCGGTGACGCTAAGTTTAGCACGACCGTGCTCAAGGGTGAGCACGATCGTGCTAAGGTCCGAGTTTTATATACGTGAGCAGAACCCGAGGGTTAACGTGAAACCCTAATTTTCTAGTTGTGGCAGCCACTGTTACGGCTCAAGGTGCCTCCTTCCCTATTCCTTCTCCATCCTTTGCTATAGTGGAGTTTTGGAAGCCGTTTGGGAAGCTTAGAACGTCGGTTTTGGTTAGAGGTAATGGTCCCTTTCTATTTTCAGTTTCTTTATCGTTTTTGGTTAGAGAAACTGACTAAGGTTGTTTTTGGTTATCTAAGGCTTAACTTCGGAGTGAGCCGCTTGAAGATTCAGGACCGGTTTACCATTGGGATCTGTTTTTAGAGCTACCTTCAATCCAGGTATGGGGAGAAGGGTAGTGTACTCATAGGCTCGAGGTTAGAGTAAAGTAAAGGGGTTCTCATAACCCCGGTTGTTGTGTGATATCTGTTTTATATATGATTTGTTAATTATTCTGATAAGATGTTGGTAATTGATATGTGATTTACATGCCATGTTCATAATATATGGTTTGTATTTATGTTGTTTTGATGGTTATGAACATGATGTTATTGTTGGGTTGATGCCGTGTTGATTTGATTCTGATGTTTTGATGAGTTTTAACCCTCAAACGTGTTAATAATGGATTTAGGATGATTAACGGATTAAACACTTAATTTTGGTTAAAAACTCGGTTACTGTTCCTGCCCAGAACAGCACTGTCGCGCGATGAGCACGACCGTGCTGAATAGGGAGCACGATCGTGCTCCCAGTTGGATTCTGGAAAATGGCCGCGCTGTTTAGCATGGTCGTGCAGGACAAAGAGCACGACCGTACTGCTGAGCACTACCGTGCCCAATAGGAAGCACGACCGTGCTTCACTTAAAGAGGCAGCACGCCCTCACGTGCTTAAGCACGACCGTGCTGGGGGTTAAGCACGACCGTGCTCAACCCTACTGGACAGAACAGAATTAAAGGAATTTAAGGGGTTGCAAACCCCATTTCCCAATAACGATAAGTTGATTAGACAACTTGGCTAGTGTCTACTAAAGATAATTAAAATAATGAGATGGTGAGGTGTTGAGTTGATAAGTCGATACCCTTTGGGTACCGCAAGCTGATGAGCTGTGCCTTGGTGCTTTTTTTGGCCAAGGAAGCCTTAACCCCGCGGTTTGAGTCTAAGGTGTTGTTGTTGTTGTACCTTGGAGGCCGAGAGTTTGCCCCAAGTGTTACGGTTGATTCAGCTAAAGTCCTCAGGTAGATTCCGCGAGGCAGGTTGTTGCGGTTGATTCCGCTGTTATATACGGTTGATTCCGTTGAAGTTATGGAGGTGGTGTTACCGTTGTTGTTGTGTTGCATACGCATTGCATCGGAGATGTTGTTTAGGGATGTTCGACATAGGGGAGGTCGTCCTAGAGTACGGCGATCTGGCCATCCACGGTTGGAGTAGATTCTCCTAGCGTCCCCGTGACGAGGCATTCGTTGGTTTGATGCGTTGGCTATCCAAGGAGTAGATTCTCCGGCGTTGAGTAGATTCTCAATGTGGATATTTAACTCCGAAGTCGTTCGTCCCGAGTTTAGTGGATCCACATGCATTGTTGGTTTAGCGGAGTAGGATTGCACTGTACTGCATAGCATGTTGGTTGTTGATGTATGTTGAAGTTGTTGCTATGTTGCATAGTTTACTTTACTTCCTACTTCCTTGCTGTATATGTTTACATGAACTTACTCCCCGTTATTGTTTGTGTTTGGACTGATCAGCATTTTACAGAGGATGACGAGCAGCTCGGAGAGGATGACTCTAAGGAGCCGCCACTCATAGTTAGGGCTAGTTTGTGGTTTGTTAGTTTTCAGTTGTAATTCAGTGGATTTTATTTCGGAACGGTTATACCAGCTCTGTATGTGACATCGGGGTTGGGATATGTTTATTTCTTTGTTATATTTTAATTGTTTTAAACTTATTTTTATTTCCGCGTTATGAACTGGTTCATGTGGGACTTTTCTACCCATGGACAAATATTTTATATTTTTCAGTAAATGCATGTGCTTCATTTAATTTGTTTTATATTAAATGCTTTATAACATGCTGGGTAGAAGGGTGTCACAGATTCAAGAAGAAAAACGCAAACCACTAAAAACCGGCGACCCACCGATTCTGCCCGGTTTTCATGGTTCTGAACCGATTCAGCGGTTTTACTCTAGTTCATAGATAGAACGGTTATAGGGGTAGTCCGGACCGGATGACAGGCCGGTTGCCGGTCCGACCGGTCGAACCGGCCGGTGCGGTCCGATTTTAACTACCTTGATATAAGCACATTGACAAGACACCATTTGTTTTGGCGCACCCCTTTGTTTGTGTGGTACCGAAGAATTCAGCTATTGATAGAGTTAAATATATTTTTATTCTTTAGAAAATGAGCGGATGTAAATGTTGAGTGTGATTTAATTGTTGCCACACCCACGAATAAACCTGTTCTCACTTCTTATGCATGCAAGAATATTCTTCTTACCATAGATGGTCGAGTCTTTATTGTTGATCTTGTATGTTTTCCCCTGAAAGACGTTGATGTTATTCTTGGCATGGAACTAGTTACTTTCCAACCACGTCCTTCTGAATTGCTTTGATAAAACCATAGTTTTTGGAACTCCAGTGGAGTCTAAGGATCCTAGCTTTCTCTCTGCCAACCAAGTTAAGGCTTCTATGAAAGAAGAGGCCCAAGTGTACATGATGCTAGCTTCCCTGGAAGTCGAGAGCCCTCCTGATGTCGACAGCATGCCGATTGTGCGATAATTTCCTGAAGTGTTCCCAGGGGATGTTTACGAACTACCCCCAAAAACAGATGTAGAGTTCACCATAGACTTAGTGCATGGCACTGGGCCTATATCTATAGCACCCTATAGAATGTCTCTTCTAGAGCTAGCTGAGCTGAAGAAACAGTTAGAAGATCTGATGCAGAAGCAGTTATCCCTATGGGGAGCGCCAGTGTTGTTAGTGAAGAAGAAGGATGGCAGTATGAGGTTGTGTGTCGACTATCGACAGCTCAACAAAGTGACCATTAAGAATAGGTATCCCCTCCCTAGGATTGATGGTCTTATGGATTATTGATTGGGGCTTGTGTTTTTTCGAAGATAGATTTGAGGTCAGGATACCATAAGATTCGGGTTAAGTCTAAGGACATCCCGAAGACAACATTTAGGACGCGATATGGTCACTACGAGTATTTATTTATGCCCTTTGGTATGACTAATGCTCCTGCTGTGTTCATGGATTATATGAACAAGACCTTTCACCCTTACTTGGATAAGTTTGTGGTGGTTTTCATAGATGACATCTTAGTATACTCCAAGACTAAGGAAGAACATGTGGAACACTTGAGGATTGTCTTACAGACCCTTAAGGAGAAGCAGTTGTATGCTAAGTCGTCTAAGTGCAAGTTTTGGTTAGAGGGGGTGAGTTTCTTAGGTCACATGATCTCTAAAGGTGGGATAGTCGTTGATCCGGCTAAAGTCAGTGACCGAGATTAGGAGTTTCTTGGGTTTAGCAGGGTACTATAGGAGGTTCATAGAAGGTTTCTCTAAGTTAGTTTTACCCTTGACCCGTCTCACAAAGAAGGGACAGTTGTTTGTGTGGGACTCTAAGTGTGAGGAGAGTTTCCAAACCCTGAAGGATAGGTTAACATCAGCACCAGTTTTGGTTTTATCCGATCCTAGTAAATCTTTCATAGTGTATTGTGATTCATTGAAGCAAGGTTTAGGTGGAGTGTTGATGCAAGATAGTAAGGTAGTAACTTATGCTTCTAGGCAGTTGAAAACCCACGAGAAGAACTACCATACCCATGACCTAGAGGTAGGAGCTGTGGTTTTTGCATTAAAGATTTGGAGGCATTACCTCTATGGAGCTAAGTTCGAGGTTTTTAGTGATCATAAGAGTTTGAAATATTTGTTTGACCAGAAAGAGCTCAATATGAGGCAGGGCAGGTGGATGGAGTTTCTTAAGGATTACGAGTTTGATCTCAGCTACCACCCAGGAAAGCCCAATGTAGTGGCCGATTCCTTAAGTAGAAAAACCTTGCACGTCTCCGCCTTGATGGTTAGGGAGATGGATCTGATCGAGGAGTTTAGAGTCCTAAGTTTAGCTTGCAAAGTTACCCCTAAGAGCATTAGGCTTGGAACCTTGAAGGTTACCAACAATTTGATGGATCAAGTTAGAGAAAGCCAAAAGTTAGATAAGTTTCTCTTATACCAGAGAGAGAGCTGCTTGCACAAGGTAGAGACCTTAGTTTTAAGGATGGAAGTGATGAGATCTTGAGGTTCAAAGATAGAGTTTGTATACCAAATATCCCGGAGCTTAGGAAGTTGATCCTTGAAGAAGGACATAGGAGTGGATTGAGTGTGCACCCAGGTGCCACTAAGATGTATCAGGATTTAAAGAGGATGTTTTGGTGGCCTAGGATGAAGAAAGATGTGGCTGAGTTTGTGTACGCTTGTTTAGTGTGCCAAAAGGCTAAGATAGAACACCAGAAGCCATCAGGAAAATTACAACATTTAAGCATCCCAGAATGGAAATGGGATAGTATCTCCATGGATTTTCTGTCTGGACTCCCGAGAACTCCAGCAGGTTTTGAGGCTATATAGGTTGTTGTGGATAGACTGACTAAGTCCACCCATTTCATCCCTATGAACATGGAATACTCTTTAGAAAAGTTGACCAGGCTGTACATCAAAGAGATAGTTAGATTACATGGTGTGCCTTCTATCATAGTGTCAGATAGAGACCTGAGGTTTACGTCTAGGTTTTGGAATAGTTTGCATGAGGCCTTAGGAACAAAGCTTAGGTTAAGTTCAGCTTACCACCCTCAGACTGATGGTCAGTCTGAGAGAACCATCCAGTCCTTAGAGGACTTGCTTAGAGCTTGTGTGCTAGAACAATCGGGTAGTTGGGACAAGTTTTTGCCTCTAATAGAGTTCACCTACAACAATAGCTACCATTTCAGTACTGGGATGGCACCTTATGAAGCTCTTTATGGGAGGAGATGTAAGACACCTTTATGTTGGAGTGAACCTGGTGATAGTGTGGTGTTAGGACCTAAGATAATGCAAGAAACCAGGAAAAAGGTGAGGATGATTCAGGAAAACATGGGAACGGCACAGAGTAGGCAGAAAAGCTACCATGACAAAAGGAGGAAGGCGCTCGAATTCCAGGAAGGCGACCATGTATTCTTGAGAGTTACACCAACAACTGGGGTCGGTAGAGTGATGAAAGCGAAGAAACTTACTCCCAAATTCATCGGCCCTTACCAAATTCTTAAAAGAGTCGGTGAAGTTGCTTATCAAATAGCCTTGCCACCTTTCTTGTCCAAACTTCATAATGTTTTTCATGTGTCACAACTTCGTAAATACATTCATGACCCAAACCATGTGATAGTCCCCGACACAATTCAGTTAAAAGAGAATTTGACTTTCGAGGTACAACCCCTCGAATTGAGGGCCGGAGGCTGAAGCAGCTGAGGGGCAAAGAGATTCCTTTGGTTAAAGTCGTTTGGAGTGGGGCAACTGAGGAAAGTGCTACATGGGATCTTGACAGCAAGATGATGGAGGCGTACCCACATCTCTTCGTTCGAGGTGAGTAGAAATTTCGAGGACAAAATTTTTATAAGGAGGTGGAATTGTAACACCATGTTTTCTGTATAAGTGCTTTTGTGTATGCCTTGTTTGTTAGGGAGGTTTATAGTGGGCTAAGTGGGGTTTTTAAGTTAAAAATCCCTTCCTGATACATGAGCACACCCGTGCTCATGTGTTAGAACGCCCGTGCTTGAGTACGTGACTTGTGGCTGTCTGGGCCACAAGCACAGCCGTGCTTAATAGGGAGCACGATCGTGCTCTAGTGCAAGCGCGTCTCGTGACGTTAAGTCAAGCACGAGGGGGTGCACGGCTGTGCTCGGTGCAGAATCTATATATAGACAGTGAGCAGCGAGGGTTACGAGTGAAACCCTCAAAATTGGCACTCTAGGCAATCCTAAGTGTGACGGTAGCCTCTCACTCTTCCCCTTTGAACCTAATCCTTGTTTGGTGTTCTGTTCGTAGTTGAGAGAGTACAATCACACGCTAGTGCCAATTAGCAAAGGTAACGGTCTTTCCCTCTCCTGTTTCCTTTTCTGTTTCATGAATTGGGAACTAATGGGTTAACCCTGTTTGTGTTGACCAAGGCTTGGGATCATTCGTCGAGTCGTTCGAGGGAACCAGTCTAGGAGCGTCTTCGGTTTAATGGGAATTCTTCATACCAAGTATGGGGAGAAGGAATAGTATGAGTATGTAGGCTTGGGGGTAGCGTAAGACGAAGGGTTACCCACGACCCTATTGTTTGATAACATGTTTATATGCCTTTATGTCTATTTGTTATATGATGTTAATTGTTGTGATGATGATATTGACATGACTGTTATTAAATTGATTAATGTTGTTATGAATGTTCTTGTTATTGAATGTTGACTGTTATATGTGATGATGCCATGATTATTATGATATTATGATGATTATGTAATGTTGATTGATGTTGTGAACGCATTACTGTTAAAATGTTAAATTTGTTAATAATGCTAAGGGATGGTTGTTCCCCTTGTTCATAAGACTGAATGATAGTAATGAATGAGGTTATGCCAACGGTTTAGTTAAACCTTAGGGATTGATTATAAGTGATTAGGAACAATTAATGATTTGAGATTAAAGGAGTAATTCCCCTTAATAGGGAGCACGCCCGTGCTCTATTTTAAAATCCAGAACAGGGCGCGCTTTTGAGCACGCCTGTGCTTAACAGGAAGCACGACCATGCTTGCTTGGAGAGCTCAGCACACCCGTGCTCACCTGTGCAGAACAGAAACCCGAACAGTGCAGAAACAGGGGTTCTCACCCCAAGTGCCTTAAAAGTCTTAATAAAATACCAACGAAACGTGAAGACCACAGACAAGTGATAAGATGATGTACCTTGGTAGCCTAGTAGCCAAGGGGGCCTTGATGCATAATGGTCAAGGTGATAATCTCTAGTGCTTAATGGCTAGAGTGTTAATGATGATATGGTACCTTGGTAGCCTAGTGGCCAAGGGGGCCTTGATGCATGATGATCAAGGTGGTAATCTCTAGTGCAGAATGACTAGAGTGTTTAATAAATAAATATAAAAGATAAACATTAATCCTCGATAGCCGAGTGGTCGAGATGTTGATGGTGTTAAAACTTGGGTAACCTAGTGGCCCAAGCGGAGGTGGTGGTTGTGCTTGTATGTTGTGTTAAGCATGCATTCACTTATCGAAGATGTTAGTGGAGGATGTTCAACATAGGGGAGGTCACCTGAGTTATGGTAATCTTGCCGTCCGCGGCAATTCAAGTGAATCATGTACACCCGTGGTGGTGCATCCGAGAGTAAGGTGCGTCGGCTCTCCTAGGGGTCCATCTGAGGTTTGGTGGATTGCCCCGGCGTTGGTGCTTATTGGCCAATGTGGAGATGTAACTCCGAAGTTGACTTCTTGAGATAGATGGATCCAAGTGCATAATGGAGTAGTAGAGCAGAGTTGCATTGCATAGCATACACGTTTGTATGATGATGTTATATTTATGTTGCTGTTATTGTTATAACGTGCTTGTTTGTTGCATACTCGTCTTGCTTACTGATTCCTTGCCATTATATTCATATACATATTTCTTACTCCCTATTTCTATGTTTCTTGTATGGCATGTATCTTTTGTGCAGAGGACGACGAGCAGCCAGTTGAGGAGTGACTCTGAGGAGTTGCGACTCGTAGTTTGTTTAGTTAGTTTTTCAGTTGTATCCGAGGATTTATTCCGGATTGGTTATACCAGCTCTATAATGTGACATCGGGGTTGAGTTTTCTTTTATGTTATGTTATATTTTATTTTCTGCGTTTGAGACTTGATACAATGTGGTATTCTCTATCCGTTGATGTTTTAAATTTTTAATAAATGATGCATGTTTTATTTTAATTATCTTATCTTTTAATTATTTAAACGTATGCGGGGTAGAGGGTGTCACATTAATCACTTTTAACATCGGTTATGGTCATAACCGATGTTGAAAGTGCCTTTTTTAAATAAAAAAAAAAAAATCCGGTTTACACCTGTTACAATCCTTTTCCTGTTTCATTTGTACAGCCAAAATCCCAACAAACAGAATCTAAATGTTTTCAACAGAATCGCTTACAACCAGAATTTCATTCACATACTATATTGATTATACAAAAGTATAATATTGATTACGCAAAGAAAGCTAACAGAAAAGTATACATTTACCAAACTTAACTAAATACATAGAATGTCATAACTTTAAACTAAATAATATGACAACAAAGAAACTACATATAAATGATTACATGATCACCCATTAATTCCCATTCAACTCTAGAAAGAAGATTGCCCAGCGCTCCTTTATGTCCATAATGTCATTAGATAGTGGAGCCCGAGTGTCGAACATCTGCACGTAACATAAGATAAATTAAACATTATAGATAATCAGACTAAAACAAAACATAATTAATCTATAACTTATTACAAATTCTATTACTTACCTCTATCCGTCCTTCAATAATACCGGTGGATACATTTTCTTTATTACTTAGTTTAGGTTCTCATAGCCTCTCATTTTCTTTAAATAAAATGTGCAAAATTTAAAACATTTTTAAAAAAATTGCTTTATTCAATTTAGCTAAGTACTTATTATGACAGTAATCTAAAGCTAGAAAAATAATGGACCACAGAAAAACTTGTGAACTATGGTCTATTTGCTTTGCCGACAGCCGCCCTTGTTAACCTAATGACCTTTCAAACTTTTCAACTACCTATAAGTGTATCTACAACTCAATATAAGTTACATGATGACAGATAGATATAATATATTTCAATTTAAAAACGAAATTCTACATTTCTACATGATAAGTTCAATGGCAATAGCTGCTGCCCAGCTGAAGCAATATGACACCATTCACTGAAACTGATAGGTACCTCGTTGCATAAAACTTACTTAGTATTCAGTAGTTGAAC
Organism: Echinosophora koreensis; assembly: GCA_035048595.1. Classification (NCBI taxonomy): domain Eukaryota; kingdom Viridiplantae; phylum Streptophyta; class Magnoliopsida; order Fabales; family Fabaceae; genus Echinosophora; species Echinosophora koreensis. The sequence continues at coordinate 1,381,950 of JAPCYP010000058.1, read as the reverse complement.
CCAAAAAGTCAACTCCATAGCAACAAAACATAGAACTAGCAATTAAAAAAAATCACAAATAAAAAATTAAAAACTGAAACTGAAAGCGGAACAGGAGAAATTGGATTTAGAGAGTAAACACACCGTTAACTTGGATTTAGGGAGCCCACCGTCTGGAACGAGGACAACGTTTGTTCTGAAGCAAAAGATAAAGGACAGCAAACAACTGTCATAGGAACTAAATCTCTACCTCAAGTAGACTAAGATATAGGCTCCTTCTGACATCACCTGATCAATTAGCACTGGCTGAACCTGTTATTGGAGCAAAATCTGAGTAATTAAAACCCAATGAAACTAGAAAAAATTCAAGCAGATTATTAGTGTGTGCTGATATTCCTTGATTTGATTCTTCTACAAATAGAATATGAAACAGAATGTGCACCTGCTGTAAATAGACACGTCTATCCAATACACGAGGGCCGAATTCAAACACACCAAGGTTTCGAGTGTATGAAATATGAATAATGAATAATATGACTAAAAATATGTGTCTGCCTGTAAGGGATCACCACTCACAAGTAATTCAACAAACAGATAATAAACAATTGTGAGAATGAATAATTCTCTGTATTGAACTTTCTGATGAAACGGTACACAAAGATTGAGATCAAGTACAATAGTAAACGACTGAATGGGAAATATGGATCCTAATCCATTTGGGGGAAAACTAGAACAAGTACAGAAAGTGATAAAAGCATAACATAAACGCTGAGGTAGGGAGAGCAGAATTCAGAGGGAGAATAAGGAAATTGATATCACAACCAAGCTGCATCATTATTTACTTTTCCTCTCTCTTATATCATATACTCTGCATGTTTTCTGTGATATTTCTTTCTCTATTTTCCCTTCTTGCTTCCTGATTGTTAGGATCAATAGCCACCTGTCCTATTTCCTCAACGGATTCTGTTATGCCAAGTGTATTGCCCCATGAGTTATTTTGGGTCATAATGTTCATTTCCCTATAGATGGAAGCCTTATTAACAAGACATAACTACTGGAAAATATAACATAATGCAAAAGAAACTCTTCTACATGTGGCAAATAAGCATTAGATTTGCTTTCAGTAAACAAGAGTCACAGTCACATCAATTAGGGTGAATCTGATTATAAGTAAGAATTTCAAATTACAACCATAATAATCATTTCTAATCTCACTCTTAAAAGTTCATCTTGAATCCCATAACATACATTATCATGCCAAAATAGAAACTCTTCCTCGCCAAGGCAAAGGAATTTGACAGAAGTTCCTAGATACATACACAGGTAATAGTAAAACTTTGAAAAAGAAAAGTATTATGTACTGACATGCCCAACTCAATTTTATGAAACCCACAATCATCTTTAATTAATACTCTAGCCATTAAGCACTAGAGATTACTACCTTAACCATCATGCAGCAAGGCCCCCTTGGTCACTCGGCTACCAAGGTACAACATCTTATCACTTGGTTTTTGTCTTCATGTTCGTTTGGTGTTTTATTAGAGTGTTTTAAACCTTTAGGGGTAAAACACCCGTAATTCAGCATTCTGGGAATGGATCACAAGGGTTGGAGAAAGAAGTTGGTGCCTATTAATCTATGAATATTGTCCTTGCATTTTTTGCTGTTATCTATGACTTAGGGAATGGAGCTAAGTCAACAATGAATATGAAGGCTGTTTTGGGGTCTAGATATGTGCTCCTCCATAATGAAGAGACGAACAATGTTGAGAAACATAGAGAAGAAGGTCTGGATTCAGGTATGCTACCTGATATTAATGCCTTCCAAGATGTGGTTCCAGAGACTCAGTTACTCTCAGAAGCTATGGTAACTTAGAATTAATGGCTTTCTGGTTCCCCTTCCTTTATTTAGTTTTTATGGATTGTTTCAAGAATATATATATAATTTCTTGGAATATTCATGGGGCTTTTGGTAGTACAAAAAGCGCCATATTAGAGATATTATTAGGTTGCATAAACCTACTATGTTTTTTGTCTATGCGACTCATGGGATTTTTTCTGGTGTGGAGCAGCTCGGGTCTTCTCTGGGTTTTCATCTTATTTTTGCTCAAGAGGCTAGTGGTCATTTTGGGGGAATCTAGGTTCTTTCTTCCAGTAATGATTTGTCTTTCACCCTGCTGATACTATGATTCAGTCTATTACCTTGTCTATTCATAAAGGTAATGCAAGGTGGTTCCGTTCTGCTGTCTATGCTTCTCTAGTGTTTTCAGTTCGGTGTAATTTGTGGGATCATCTTATTGCTCTCCAGAATTCTATTCAGGGCCCTTGGATTGTTATTGGTGATCTCGATGAGATTCTCTATTATACAAAAGTTGCTGGTGGTTCTTTTCTTCCAACTTGAGCTAATCTTTTGGCTAATGTCCTGCATCAATGCAATTTTATTGATTTACATACTATTGGAGGCTTGTATACATGGAGAAAAAATGTTCAGAATGGTCGTCATGTTAGGAAAAGACTAGACAGATGCATTTTTGATGTTGATTGGCATTTATCTTTTCCTCATGCCCTAGTTGAAGTTCTGTCACTTCGTAATTCTGATCACAATCCCCTCATTCTTTGTTGTAAGAAGTCTCAAAGCAAAAAGGCTCATCTTTTCCACTTCCAAGCTACTTGGATTTCATATCCAGATTATGGCAAATTGGTTGAAAAAACTTGGCACCAAGCAGAGGGTAATGCTGTAATGAAAACCTCTAAAATTCAGCAGCAATATATTATTTTTAATAAGGATACTTTTGGAAAAATCTTTAGAGAAAAAAGGAAGCTTGAAGCCAGAATTAAGGGAGTTCATTGCCAGCTGGATCTTTATCCATCTTCTGACTTACTCAAGCTGGAAAGGGACTTACAAAAGAAACATGATACTGTTTGCATCAAGAAGAGTTCCTGTGGTTCCAGAAATCGAGAGAAATCTGGGTCAAATTTAGTAATAGAAACACCAAATTATTTCATACTCAAGCAATGGTTAGAAGAAGAAGAAACAAGATCACAGGTCTTAATGTTGATGGGGTTTAGTGCACAGATGAAGAGGTGCTAAAGAGAGAAGCTTTGTCCTTCTTTAAAAAGCTTTTTCAGTCTAATGAGTAGTGTGATCCAACTAGCTTAAACCTCAGTTTTTTTGCCTCAAATAGGGTCGGATATGCAGTCCTCCTTATTACAACCTGTATCTCTTGAGGAGGTTAAGGAAGCTCTCTTTTCTATGAATTCTTACAAAGCTTCAGGGCCCAATTGTTTTCAGCCTATCTTCTATAAAACCTACTGGAATGTTGTTGGCAAAGATATCCATGATTTGGTATCTAATGCCTTTGTTTTTGGCAGCATTGATATTAGATTGGCTGAAACTCTAATTGTTCCAATTCCTAAAGTGGACAATCCTACTATTTTGAAGGAGCTCAGACCTATTAGTCTTTGTAATGTCCTCTTGAAGCTTATCTCCAAGGTTCTGGTAAGAAGAATTAGACCTCACTTGAATAGCTTCATTGGTCCTTTTTAGAGTAGCTTCATTCCCAAACGTGGTACAACTGATAATGCTATTATCACTAAGGAAATTGTCCATCATATGCACAAAAAGAAGGGTAAGAATGGCTATCTCCTTTTAAAGTTGATTTTGAGAAAGCCTATGATAGACTTGATTGGAATTTCCTTAAACTAACTCTATCAGATCTTGGTTTTCCTCGAAAGATTATTGATCTGATCATGTGTTGCACTACAGCCTCTACCTTGTCCTTGAAAGGGAATAGTTAGAAGCTTGAGAGTTTTACTCCCAATAGAGGCTTGAGACGAGGAGATTCAATGTCTGCTTATCTCTTTGTCATGTGTATGGAAACGCTTACCCTTCTCATTCAAGAAAAAGTGCAGAACAATCATTGGAAACCTGTCAGAATCACTAGAAATGGCCCTGCCATTTCTCGTCTATCTTTTGCAGATGATTGTCTGCTCTTTTACTCAAACTAAGGCTTCCCAAGCAAGACTTGCTCAAGAAGTTCTGGATAATTTCTGTCATGCTTCAAGCTTGAAGGTTAACATCCAGAAGACTAGGTTCCTGGCTTCTAAGAATGCTTCTAGATCCAAGATAGCCAAGTATGCTGCTATAACTGGATTTCAATCAACTTCCAATTTAGGTAGATATTTAGGTTTTCCTATCTTGACAGGAAGAATAAAAAAGAGTGATTTTACTTTCATTCTAGGCAAAATTAATGGTAGGTTAGCCGGTTGGAAAGGTAAACTTCTCAATAGAGCTGGCAGGATTACCCTTGCTAAGTCAGTTATTTCGTCTACGCCTATATACACCATGCAAAACAATTGGCTCCCTGAAGGTATCTGTGATAAACTTGATGCCACCGTCAGAAATTTTATTTGGGGAGGCAAAACTTCCCATTGGGTTAAATGGGACACCATTACTAAACCAATGAAATAGGGTTCATACTGCTAGAAATACAAACATTTCTTTATTAGGAAAACATGTTTGGGATGTTTTGCATAGTGTGACACCCTCTACCCCTCATACACTTATAAAGCATTTAAATAAAAGATATAAGATAAAAAATGCATTTATTTCATTAAGTCAAAACTAAGGTAAAAGGCACCACATTGTAACATTGTCTTAACGCGGAAACTAACATAAGTTTTAAAACAATAACAAGACAAAAAAACATAACCCAACCCTTGATGTCACATACAGAGATGGTATAACCAATCCGGAATGAATCCTCGGATAAACAAACTAAATTGAACTAAAACATAAAACTGGAAATCCTAACTACGAGTCGCGGCTCCCCAGAGTCACTCCTCAACTGGCTGCTAGCCGTCCTCTGCATAAAAGATACATGCCAAACACAAACAGAGAGAACGGGGAGAAAGAAACTTGTATATGAATATAATGGCAAGGAAGCAGTTAGCAAGACGAGCATGCATCACAACAATCATGTTACCACGGCAACAACATATAACATGAACACTTAATAACATCATATATTAACGTATGCTATGCGAATGCAATGCTACTCCATTACTCCCTTATGCACTTGGATCCATTCTACCTCAGAATGTTAGCTTCGGAGTTACATATCCATATTGGCCAATAAGCACCAACACCGGGGCAATCCACCTTACCTTGGGTGGACCCCTAGGGTAGCCAACGCACCTTACTCTCGGATGCGCCACCGTGGGGGCGCACCATTCACCTAACTCTCGGATGAATCACCACGGACTGCCAGATCGCCTTACTCTCGGACGACCTCCCCTATGTTGAACATCCCCAACTAACATCTCCGATGCGTGAATGCATGATCAACACAACACACAAACACAACCACCACCTCCGCTTGGGTCACTAAGCTACCCAAGTTTTATCACTGTCAACACCTCGACCACTTGGCTGTCGAGGATTATCGTTATCATTTCATTGTTTTAATCTTTTAATCACTCTGGCCGTTCTGTCCAGAGATTACCACCTCGACCACTCGGCTATCGAGGCCTCCTTGGCTACTAGGCTACAAAGGTACATCATCATCGTTAATTAACACTCTAGCCATTATGCACTAGAGATTACCATCTTGACCATCATGGATCAAGGCCCCCTTGGCCACTCGGCTACCAAGGTACAACAGCTTATCACTTATCTTTTGTCTTTATGTTCTTTTGGTGTCTTATTATATTGTTTTAAACCTTAAGGGGTAAAACACCCGTAATTCAGTATTCTGGGTTCTATTCTGGTCAGATGAGCACGAATGTGCTCACCCTCAGCATGGGCGTGCTGGACTTTCTGTCAAGCACGGTCATGCTGCCTATTGAGCAAGGGCGTGCTTAAGCAACATGCCCTATTTGAAATTTGAACTAGAGCACGGGCGTGCTCCTTATTAAGCACGGCCTTGCTAGCTAGAGTAGGGCCCTACTGATCTGGGCAGAAAGCATCAGCAACCCCTTGCCAAATCCCTTGGGGTAATTCATGGATTAAACCTATTGGCTTTTACTAAGTATTTTAACATTAATTCGTTATTTTTAGTTTAATCTTCATGTCTTATTGTCAAAGGGGAATTAGTCCTTTAATCTCGGTTTCCTTTTAATTGTCCCTAAACACTCATAGATCAATCCCTAAGGTCTTTAACTAAACATTTTAGGCATAATCCTTACCCTCATTACTATCATTCAATTTTATTAGCGAATTGGGAAACATCCCTTAACATTATTACATTTTACTGTTTATCATCATGGCGTTCACAACATCAACCAACAGCCAATAACATAATAATCTCATAAACATGATAAATCATTCATTCATGGCATCATCACATCATTATGTCATAACAGACAACATTTATCAATAAGAACAAACATGCCAACATCAATATCATAAACAGTTAAACATCAAGATAACAATTAGGCATTTAAACATGTTATCAAAGAATAGGGTCATGGGTAACCCTTCGTCTTACGCTACCACCAAGCCTACATACTCATACTATTCCTTCTCCCCATACCTGGTATGAAGATTTTTCCCTTTAATCAACGAAGCTCTAACCGGTTCCCTCGATTTGGCTCGACGAACGATTCAAGCCTTGGCCAACACAAAAAAGTTAACCAATTAGTTCCTGGTTCAAAGGAAAGGAAAAGGAAACACAAGATGGGAAGACCATTACCTTTGATAATTGGCACTAACATGCGATTGACTCTCCCAAACAAAGCAAGAACACCAAAAACTGATTGGGTTCAAAGGGGAAGAGAGGGAGAGGCAGCCGTCACACTTAGGGTTGCCTAAAATTGCCAAAAAGAGGGTTTAACTCGTAACCCTCGCTGTTTGCTCTATATTTATAGATTTTGACTCGAGAATGGCCATGCACTCCACTAAGCACGATCGTGCTTGCATTAGCATTAATGAAACGCGGTTTCCTTTCAGCACGGTCGTGCTTCCTATTGAGCACGACCGTGCTCATGTACCATAAAAGGATTTTAAGCCTAGAAATCTCACTTAGCCCTTCAACCACAACTCTAAACTAAGTCCTAAAGACTTATCAAACAAACAAGCATAGAAGCGCTTAACGAAAAATAGGGTGTTACACATAGTAAGGACAAGCTTTGGGTTCAGCTCTTGACTTCCAAGGATCTGCAGCATGCTAATCTGTTTGAGGCTGCTTCTTCTTCTGACATTTCTTTCACTTGGAGTTCTATTTTAAAGGCAGCCAATACTCTTAAACCAGGATTCAAAGTGAGAATTGGGAAGGGTGATGTGTCTATTTGGTATGATAAATTGCTCAATGATGATTATCTTTGCCATTTAGTCCCTTATGTCAATATCCAGGATACTCAGATACAACTTAAAGACTTTTTCTGTAACCATCAATGGCAATGGAATAAGCTTGCAATTCCTATTCCAGATAATGTCAAAGTTCAAATGCAAAGCATCTTCCTTGATGCCTTGTCTGATGATGTTTTAATTTGGAGCAATTCGGTTTCAGGCTCTTACACATCTAGGGAAGCCTACCAGTGGCTTACTAATAGTACCTACTTTGATCTGGGCAGTACAAAATCTTGGACTTGGTTTTGGGGGCTCAAAATTCCAGAAAATATCAAACACTTCCTATGGATTTCTCTCCATGACAGTCTTCCTACCAATCTTTTTAGAACTATTAGACATACTTGTGTTGATGCCTCTTGTCACAGGTGTGGCTGTTATCAGGAAACAATCATTCATACTCTTAGAGATTGCCCCTCTACTAAGAGAATTTGGGAGATGTTGCATTTTGCAAGTAACCAGGATTTCTCTTCTTAGAATTGTGCTTCTTGGCTGAGAACTAATATGCAAGACAGTAGAGGTACCCTCTTCATGGTCACTTGTTGGATTATTTGGAGAGCTAAAAATTTTGAAATTTTTAATGATTCAAAATGGGAATTGTGGCATTGTATGAACCAAATCTATACTCTTGTTGATCTCATTCAAAAAACTCTTGCTACCTCAGGAAAGTATCATGTTCCTAAGGAAGTTAAGTGGTTTCCACCTCCAGAGAATGAGCTCAAGCTGAATGTTGATGGTAGTTCATGTGGTAATCCAGGAAGATCAGGATTTGGTGGTTTGTTGAGGAATTCCGTTGGCGAATGGCTTTATGGTTACTCAGGTTTTTGTGGTGTTACTACTTGCCTTAATGCAGAATTGCTTGCCATTTATCATGGTCTGAGTACAGCTTGGAGTAGAGGTGTAACCGCAATTATTTATGAGTTTGATTCCCAAATGGCTCTTCAGCTCATCTCAAAGGGTGTTGAGGATTTTCATCCAGGTGCTCCCCTCATTAATAGAATTCGGGACTTCTTTGCTCTCCCTTGGATTTTGAATTTCCAGCATACTCTTTGGGAAGGGAATTTCAGTGCTGATTGGCTTGCCAAGCAGGGTTCAAACCAGGGTCATTATCTCATCATCTTGGAGAATTGTCCTCCTCAGCTGCATCAACTTATCTTGTCAGATGCCTTAGGAGTGTTCAGGCTTAGGCCTTAATTTTGCTGCTTTCTTTCTTTTGTCTTTTCCTGCTTTCCCACTCATCAAAAAAATTGGTATGAAACTGATATTGTTATAATAAATTTTTAAGTTAATATGTACCAAGAAAAAAATTTAAATTGTACATATTATTAGTTGAAAGATTTAATATTGTTTATGTCCTGAGAGCTGCTTCTTTTCCCAGGCTGTAGTCTTTGTTTCTTTGCTTTGTAAACCCAAAAAAAAAAAAAAAGATTTAATATTGTTTTGACAATTCTAGGGATTCAGATTCTCTCCAGTAACTCTCTCCGGCATACATCTCCACCATTCATTTTTTTTTGGTAAACCTGGGTATCCTCTGACCGCGAGCCAGAGACTAATCCCTCGAGGTTTTAAGATCCATTTAAGGAGTTGACCTCTCCCAATAGATGCTCTTCCATACGCATGAGCCAGGAATCGAACCCCTGACTACATGCTTAAGGGGCACATTTATCTACCAACTATGCCACACCATGTTTGTATCTCCACCATCTATTTAATCCAATAGCCCAAAATATAATAATCATTTAAACATTAAAAAATAATATTAAAATCTCAAATTTCAGATTACCCATGATCCGATACTCACCTCCCTCACTCACACCCCTTGCCACCGCCTACCACTGCAAGAGCTGCCGGCACCGCCGACATTTATCTACCTCCGGCTCGCCACCGTCTCTGTTCCCTGCTTCCCACGCGCCATCTGTAGCTGGTCCCTTCTCCCTCGTTTCCGGCACCATCGCTGCTGCCTCCACCGGCCCCTACCTGCTCTGCCGTCTCTGGTTCTGTCTGTCTCCTCATTTCCTCCTTCCATCAAAACCCCTTTCTCAGTGACATACAATAGCATGCCTCTTTACCAAAAAATCAGAATCACGGTAAAAATAAACACCTTCTATGTTAGTGGACCTCTTGCTGTCATTTATAATTAACACTACAAGGTTTGGGAATTGTCTGTAATATGGTCCAGCTGGTAGTGCTTTAGACGACTTTGATTTGTCTCAAATATGAATGGCGAGCCCTTCAACTTCAAAATTAACCATTAATATTGGGAGAAAGGGGTTTAATTTGGCTTCCTGGTTGTTGAGAAAATGAAGCAGAACTGAAAAAACCATTAAGGCAGAACTAAAAGATGAAGCAGATTCTGGCTTCTTGGTAGACAGACGGCGGCGCCCGCAGCTCGTACTAGCCGGCGGTGGTGAGGTTGGAGAGGGATGTGGGTGAGAGAGGTAACTATCAGGTTTGGGTTTTCGGATGCGGATTCTCTCCCGCTTCGTCCTCTACCGCGCCCCCCCAGCAGCATGCGATCTGGGCCGTCCGTTCAAATCGGACGGTCCAGATTAATTGCTGCTTAAAAATAAAAAAACCCAAAATCCCCCATTCTGAAAACAGATTCCCGCGCCCCTTCTTCTTCCCTTGCGCACCCACCCACCCCCCTTTTGTGAGTGACCCATTACGTCGCGCCGTCCACCACGTCGCCGCCGCCATCGCCGGAGACGCCGCGGCTCCATCCCTTACCAGTGGCTAGTCGCTTCATCTCGTTTTCCTCTCTCTCCCGTCGCCCATGCTTCATATTCACACCGCCACTGCATAAGGCTGAAACCACCGCTGTTCTCACCCACAACCACCGCGACATTGACACCGCCACCACGTAAGGTTGCGACTTCCTCCCTGTTTATGCGATTCCTGATATACTTGAAGAAGCACCTTTTTTTTTTGTTTTTTTTTGTTGTTACACCCTGTTTATGCGATTCCTGTTAATGTTTTATTTTTTTTATTGTTTATTTTGACTAAATTGACGATTATTGTTGTTATCGTCTTTTATTAGGATTGGAAGCAAGATGCAAGAAAATTGGAAACCAAAAGTGGGTATGATTTTTGATAGCTATGACGATGCTTGGAATTTCTGGGTTGATTACAGCGGAAGAGTTGGATTTGGAGCGAGGAAACAATGGTCACATGATAAAAAAGATGGTTCTTTTGGTTCTTGTAGGTTTGTTTGTTGTAAAGAAGGCTTGCGAAAGGCAGACAAACGAGACAATCAAACAGTCAATCCAAGACCGGAGACCAGAACAAATTGTCCAGCAAGATTAGAACTTAAAAATATGGGTGGAAAATTACTAGTGCATGATTTTGTGGAGGAGCATAACCACATTTTACATACAAAAGAAACAGCTCATATGTTGCCATCTCAACGAAAGCTTTCAGAGGTTCAATGCCAACAAATTGACCTAGCAAATGATGCCGGCCTGCAACAAAGGAAGTTGTTTGATTTGATGAGTAAAGAAGTGGGAGGTAGATCTAACTTGGGATATACTCGCATTGATCAAAAGAACTATCTTTCGAAAAGAAGGCAAAGGAGTTTGGTTCACGGGGAAGCCGATTTTTTGTTGCAATACTTTCAAAGAAAAATGGTTGAAAATCCAACGTTCTACCATGCCTATCAAATTGATGCGGAAGAGCAAATCACTAATGTTTTCTGGGCGGATGTAAGAATGCTCATTGATTATGTGTATTTTGGTGATGTGGTTTCTCTTGATTCAACATATTGCACAAATAAATCGCATAGACCACTCGCAGTATTCTTAGGATTTAACCACCATCGAATAGCAGTGATTTTTGGGGATGCACTATTATATGACGAAACAGCAGAGTCATACAAGTGGCTTTTTGAGACATTTCTTGAGGCTCATAAGCAGAAAATGCCTCAAACAGTTTTTACCGATCAAGACCAAGCAATGGCAAAAACATTGCTTCAGGTTATGCCTGGAAGTTACCATGGCCTATGTACGTGGCATTTGATGCAAAATGGCATCAAGCATCTAGGCAATTTAATGAAGGGTGGGTCACATTTTCTTACCGACTTTATTAAGTGTATGTATGGGTATGAAGATGAAGAAAAATTTGAAGATGGTTGGAGAACCCTCCTTCTAAAGTATGATGTTACAGAAAATACTTGGTTGCAAAGAGCATATACTTTGAAGGAGAAATGGGCATCTTGTTACATGAAGAAGGCTTACACATTAGGAATGAGAAGCACTCAACTTAGTGAAAGTGTGAATGCGGATATTAAAAGCTTCATGAGTGTGGACTTGGATATTGTCAAGTTTTTTAAGCGTTTTGAGGATGTTGTGGAAGAAAAGAGATATAATGAATTGAGGTGTGAATATGAAGCACGGCAAAAACTTCCAAGACTCAAGAACCCATATTCTAGTATCTTGCAACAAATGGCCGAACATTATACTCCAACTATTTTTGATCTATTCCAAAGAGAGTATATCTTGTTCGAAGCATGTTGTGTGAAGAGCATGAACATACAAACATCATCTATTGATTTTGTTATTGCCATGGTAAGAGATTTGGGTGAGTGGCGAGTGTCCCTTGATTCGGAAAAAAAACACAATTTGTTGCTCTTGTCTTAAATTTGAGAGTTGTGGCATACTTTGTTGTCATTGTATAAGAGTCTTTATTCATATGGATATCAAAGTAGTGCCCGAGAAATATATCTTGAAAAGGTTGACAAAGTTAGCAAGAAGTGGTTCTTTACCTAATGTTGGTGTTAATCATGTGGTACAAGATGTTGATATGTCCCCAACGCAACGCTACAAGGAGATATGTCCTCATCTTATTAGGATAGCCACCGAAGCAAGTAGAAGCCAAGAAACATTCATGTTCCTTAGCAAAGTCACCGATGAATTGGATAGGCAAATACTAGAGTTCCAAAAGAAAGAAGTAAGTAATGTTCAAGTAGATGTGTTCCATAACAAAGTTAAGGAGATTGCAAGCAACAATGGTGATTCAACACAAGTAAAAGGGTTCAAGAAAAAAGAAGGCACAAAGGGTTCAAAACGTAAGAAAGGTTGGGTAGAGCACCAACTTACAAAAAAAAAAAAAAAAATGGTGGTGCAAGTTCTTCACAAAGTCAAGAACATATTGTGGTATTATTAAATTATTTCATGTTCTTATTAGCTTCGCTCAACTTCATAATTTCACCTTTTCTATTCTTTTTTGTCATGTAGAACAATGAGGTACCCAATACAAGTATACCTACATGGCTCAATGATGCATACAATCAACCATCCATGGTATGCTAATGGCATTTTGATTTTGTGTATGAAATAAATGCTTTAGTGATTAAATGATTTTATCTTTTGTGTAGGAAATCAATAACACTTTAAGCCAAATTGGTGTCACTAGTTTTACTAGTTTATTGATGGTAAGTTTAGCAATTATGTTCAAATGAGGTGATTTCTTTTCATATTTATAGTTGGCTATTAACTTGTGTATTTCTATTTATAGGCACAAGATGATGAAGATCTCACAACGTCAACCAACCCATAAAGATTTCGAGCTATACAACTTCTTTTGGATATAGTAGACATGTTGTTTTTGGTATAGGGCTTTTTGAGGACATATGCTATATAATGTTTCTTTTTTGGGTATAGGACTTTTTGGGGATATATGCTATATAATGGGTTTTTTTTGGTATAGGACTTTTTGGGATACATATGTGATTTTGCTCCAAATTATTTGAAAGATTGTACACAAGGAATGGAAGTACAAATATCATTTTGTTGAACTTTGTATCTTTGCTACATTAAAGATTGTACACAAGGAATGGAATGGAAGTACAAATATCATTTTATTGAACTTTGTATCTTTGCTACATTAAAGATTGTACACAATGAATGAAAGTGCAAGTATTATTTTATTGCAATTTTGTATCTTTGCTACATTAAATGGTACTTATTCAACAACAAAAAATACATAGGTCCTATTCTAGATTTTCTTCAACAACTTTGAGCTTTGCCAACTTCAAACTTGCAATTCTAGATTTTCTTCAACAACTTTGAGCTTTGCCAACTTCAAATTCTACATTCACTGTCCTGTGATTGTTCAACCTCTAGGAACTATTTCTTTATCCTCTTGGTTCATAATTCACCTCTTAGCAAGCAGCAGTCATTTGAATTCATTCTGAAGTGCCTACCAAGAAAAAAAACAATGTATTATTACAAGCAACATCCACATGAGCATCACAAGCATTTACATTTCAGAACTAGGCATTCACATTTCAGAAGTAGTAAGCATCCACAATTTTTTTCCTCTATAGAAGTGTTCTGCAGACTAAACAAATTAAGCATTTCAGGAATTCTTTCAGCAGTAAAAATGCCCATTCAGCTTCAGTATCATTCACAGCATTTGATACAAGATTTGCAGCATAACATAATTGAAGGGTTTTCCACTACTACCAAGCATATAGTTAAGAACAACAATTCAGTAGCATCAAGACAGAAATTTAGCAGCATCAAGACAAGCCAGAGGATTGAAACACCAATCTGTCTATGAGAACCTTTGGTACAATCCAACCAGACACCAAATTTAAAGCAGTCATGGCATAGATTTAGAAACTGACCACAGCTTGAAGGAAGACACTAAGGAAACTAAAATCTAGCACTGATACAGTGAACAAACTAGCAAAATCAGAGTATAATTCTGAGGATGAAAATGATTCTAGGAAACAAAACTCAAAGAACCAGGGTGTGGAGGTCTCGGAAGAATAGAGGGACAGAGCTCGCACGCGGTGGACGGAGGAAGTGGTGGCGGCGCCACGAACAGAGAGCTCCTCCACGACGGCTCTGGAGGAACCACGGCTGAGAGCTCCTCCACGGTGAGAGAGAACAGAGCTCGACGGTGAGAGAGAACAGAGAGGAACACGACTATTGTCCCCACCACGACGGAGGTTGCCGGAGACGGAGGAGGTAAGCACGGCTGCTCCGGCGATGGCGGTGGCGGTGACGTGGGGGGGGTGCGCAAGGGTTTACGGAAGAAGGGGTTGGCTCGTGGGAACTGGGGTATTTGAAATCAGAAATGGGTTTTGGGTTTGTTTTTTTTTTTTAAAGCAGCAATTAATCTGGACCGTCGGATCTGAACGAACGGCCCAGATCGCATGCTGCAGGGGCGCGGTAGAGGACCAAGCAGGAGAGAATCCGCATCCTTGGGTTTTCTGATAATTTAAAAGTGGTTTTAACATTATTTTTTAATGTTTAAAATATAAAAAAATATTACTATATTTTGTGCCATTAGATTAAATAATGGAACCACAATTCTTGCAGTTCTCTAAGCTGCCTAGCAAGTTCGCGCCCGCGATATACTGTTCATTAGAAAATGAAAGGGGATGCAATACTGTTCATTAGAAAATGAAAGGTTGAAGGGGATGCAATACTGTTCATTAGAAAATGAAAGGTTTAAGGGGATGCAATACTGTTCATTAGAAAATGAAAGGGGATGTTTTTCTGGTTCCAGGGTCTACTATGGTGCATCAAGTTAACTTTGGTGCACCATACTCCTTCTTACATTGGGTCCTTCAAATATTAAGTTATTGCATTTTGATCCTCCCTCCTTTCACACTACCCCACCCTTTCCTCATCAACTGCTAGACCACCACTGCCTTCACCTCATTCGGATTCAGAGTAAATACCTAATTTGATTCCTAAAATTATGAAGTAATATCAACTTGATCATTGAAATTATCGAAATTCTAAAAGCATCCCTGAATGATAAGTTAATATCAATTTAGTCCCACATTTTACTCACTTAATATCAATTAAGTTCCTGACATTACAAATTTAATATCAATTTAGTCCATATAATTTTTAACGGAATGACTAAATTGATTACCATTTTATTAAGAATTTCGATAATTTCATAGACCAGACTTCCAGGTATTAAACTGGGTGTTTACTTCACTTCTTCACCACTCGAGCCTTTCTCCAGCAATGACCGATTTTCCACCCCAAACCTTTCTCCGGCCGCCGAAGCCGCCGCCGCCGCCGCCGCAACCACTAACTAGAAATTGAGATGCTTCGTCTCTTCCACCAAATCTTCAATTTCAACGCAGATCTAATATAGCACCACTAGTTCTGCCATCGTGCAGAGGGATCGGGATCAAGAATGCGGCGGATCTGAGGTTGATGGCGGTGGAAGGGTTGAAGAAGAAAGCGGTGCTATTGGATCTGGTGCGTTACGATTTGGGTATGGTCGGCTACGATTCGATTCACTGTTGGTGGTGGGAAAGCGAGTTGACAATGGAGAAGGTTCAGTTTGCTACCATTGATGCTTATCTTAGCTTTCTGGTTGGTTCTCAGTGTGGCAAGGAGGAGGCCTTGGCGGTGGTGGTGCAGGCGCGATTGAGAGCCATCATCGGAGGGGGTGAGAATAGGTTGGGGGTGAGAGATGGAGTGGATGGGGCAAAAATGAAAACAAATAAAACTAGCTGGGTAAAAGTTTTAATTTCAAAAAGTTATATACAATCTTTCAAAGGACTAAACTGCAAGGTGTACCATACTCCTCAGTGTGTGAGAAGCACCATAGACGTCCCCGCTTGCGCGACCGCGAATTCTAAAATCCTCCCTTCAAAAAGTGGAGGATACGGTCCTTGTGCTACCGCTTGCCATCTCAGAAGAAAGTTTTCATACCTTCACATATTACTTTCTGATTTAGTTTAGTTTAATTATTCATTCTCTGCTCATTACAAGATTCCAGCTTGTGGCAATACAAGCATATTCACAGGTAGATAACTTCTTCTCAACCTACAAGAGTGGCTTCAAATTTGTTAATATTATCCCACTTCTACTATTGTTTATCGGCCATTCAACTTTGTTATCACGACATTTTAGTTATATATAGTTCATCCTTCGTGTTTCTGATTCACCTTTTCTCTGACTTTGATCGTTTAGTTTATTTTGGAGTTTGGTTAGTGGCCTGAGTAGTTAGCGGAGAGAATTTGAATGTGAAGTTTGATGGGGAACTTTCTCAATTTTGTTCCTTTATTCTGCAGGTAACAATGGAAAACAATGGAGTTTTTGGGTGGTAGGTAGGGGAGAGAGGAGAAGTGACTTTTATTTTCTTACAAAAGGGAAAAATAACTTTGTTAATTTTTGATGAGTTATCACCTTGTTATTGACTATGAAGGTGTTGGATTTGTGCCTTCTCATGAATGGTTTAGCTATAACTTTTTTACTGCATGATTTATGGCTTTGTGCAAGTATCTTTTCTTAATAGAATCAAAATATTTGATTCTTATTATAATTAACTTTTTTTTTTTGGAACCAAATTAGTATAATTAAATTAAGAGTTAAATATATGATGATTTAATTAGTATAATAAAACCTTACAAAGACGATATATGTAAATTAAACTCTTATGTTAGTAAATTCATTGTTTTTACTTTTGTAATTATTATCACTGTCATTAAAACAAATTATTTTCTTGATTACAGGTCAAACCAGCCAAGGATGGATTCTCCATCATCGTTGCATGCTGTTATATTCTCTCTCATCACCACATTAGGTGGTTTTCTCCAAATTAAATATCAATCCAGAGACATATCACCATTTGATGAACATGGCAACATTTTGTTAGTGACTATCCTCACTTTTTCCATGTATGGTATAGGTTTGATGGTAGAATTGAAGCTTCCAACTGATAATTCGACTTGGTATTCCATCATCATAAACAGATTCAATTCTTTAATTGGAATTCTTGTGGTTATTTCCCTTATGATAATCTTATTCCCATTGTTGGGATTATTTGCATTCATCTTATGGGCTCTACTTATGGTGGAACCTACAATCACGTCGTTGAAGGAAGTTTACCAATGGTTTAGAGAGAGATTCTCGTTTCAAGAAGTTTGCCAATGGTTTAGAGAGAAATTCTCGTTTCAAGAAGTTTACCAATGGCTTTGGGACAGATTCTCATGGACACGTGGAAGTAGCTCTACTAGTGACAGGATTAGGAGTGGAGAAAATGTTTCAAATGCGAGGGAAGAAAATAGATTACCTGTTTGAAGTTGATTTACACACTAATCGCAGATCAGAATATATCGAAAGTGTCAACAAATATTCCTTTTCGGTAATATCATAGTATATTAATGTAGTTACTGAAAGGAGAATGTATTTTTTCCAATTGGGTTGGGTTGAACATTTAATATAGATATACTGTATACTGAGTGTATGCAGATGTAATAGAAGTGTCAAGTAGGGTGTGGAAGATTGAATGATGGAGTTGTTGTCTGTAATATAAATTTGCAGGTGCAGATTCTATTGATCACATTGTTGGATAAAATGAAAAGGTATAGGCATTGTTTTTAAATGGATAAAACTTATATACAGTTGTTTAGATGCTTGTGGTCCCGTTCTCCAATGAAATAAAGAAAGCAAAGAAGGAATAGTACAAAAAGAATTGACAAATTCATATTGCTTGACTACTTTAGAGATGTTGCGTTGAAGAGGAATGAGTGATTAGAGATTAGCATGTTCTATCCTTAAACATGTTCTATTCTTGTACATGCTCACAAAGTAGCATTGAAGAGCAATGTGTGATAGTTTAGAAATCAGCATGTTCTAATCTCATACATGTTTAGAAACTAGCGTTGAAGAACAATGTGTGATAGTTTAGAAATTAGCATGTCCTAATCTCATACATGTTCAGAATCTAGCACTGAACATTTTAAAGTCACTTTGAAAAGTAAAATTAAGGGCAGTAAAATACCGTATATGAGAGTGCTATGAAGCTACGAATAATTCCCTTCAATAGAACTATTGTAAAACGGTTTCTGTAATTAACTTAAAATGACTGTAGAAATACTTAAAAGTTGATACAGAGAGAAAAACTGGACCAATATAAACAATAGTAAAATTGGTCCTTGAGTAGATGAAATATATTTTTTGAAAATCAATTTATACTTCCTTCATATGACAAAAAAGAAAAATATGAGAAGGTAAAAGGAAAGTAACTCTTTAATTTAAGCTGCAAAGTAATTAAAAATCATTCTACCTCCGTCCCAAAGCAGAGATGTTTATGGGGAAAATTGATCTAGGCAATCTAGCAAGGCCAAGAAAAAGTTCCATAGTTAAATGTATGAAATCTCCCATCTGATAGGCAAATTTGTTGGCTATTAAACTTCAACCTATAACTTGGACCAGTATAATAGATGTGGATTGATCCAAAAACTGAAAATCTAGGTTTGTTACATTGGAAAACTATAATCAAAATAAAAAATATATCAAATTGAACTTGGAGCAATCACTATCCCCTAGGCCTCTCTACGCACAAAATACAGCTTACCCATCTCATGAAGGATAGCAACAAAAGCTATAAAGCCAATACTCATTACAAGAACCACGTTTGGGGAGATCTTGAGTCCCGGGGCATCATCAGTGTAAAATTGAAGCATAGTCCCAGCTGCACCACCAGAGGCACCACCGCTGGTTGTTCTCCTCCTCCGCATGCTTGCAGCTGCTGCTGCACTTCCTCTAGGGGGAGCTGTTCCACCTAAAGCCATTTTCTGAAACATACATTCAAAGATTTAGCATATTATACCATAAGCCTTCACAACATAAGAATAAAATTTCAGCTTTTCATATATCATACACTCTTATACCATTTAGGAACTCATATATTCACTATACCATTGAGGAGCAAGAGTAATTCATCCCAAATTCGAAGATTTTGCACATAACCCAGAGAAATCAAGATTTTGCACATTTTAATATCTTATCTTTCTTCCCCAATTCATGTGCTGTGCTTCATCAAGTTCATAAATATAACAAACTTCAATTCACTAAGGCACTGTCAATTGGATATGGTAGACATGTTAAGATGGGACAGAACATAAACATGGGTTCTATTCTATGTTGTATATAGTGTATACATAAAAAAAGAACAGAACATAGAGTCAGAAAGTGGGACTTTTTTATACCACTAAAAGGTGGAACCAAAAAGAACATAGTAGAACTACTTACCATGATAAATTCTGTTTTCTTCACACGCCAAAACTACCTTAAAATTCATTGTATGTTATGGAAAAGTATCATCAATAAAATAAATCTGCAGAAAGCCAGAAATCTACACTCTCTTTAGAAAGGTTGTGCTGGCCTGCACCCAGACCCTAACCCTAACCCTAACCCCAAAAATAAGAAGCAATTTTTGCAATTATATTTTCGTCCTACCCAATCAAATTAAACAGTTATAAATTCAATCATAATAAACCACAAAAACAAGTTTCAACCACTGAGACAACCATTGAGAAATTAAAGATTGAACTCTCCAATTCTGAGAATTTTCAATTACACCAAAAGGGTGCAGGACCATACAGCAATCTAAGCCCAGAAATAACTGTTGAAAACCTAATCCAACCAAATAAATAAAAAACAAACAATTTCAATAGGAGAAAATACATTTTCATATTCACAGCAAATTGAGAAGAAAAAAAAAAGACATCGTCCGTATAAACCTTCAATTCTAGAGTCCTATACGTGATTAATTAAAAGGAAATTCACATAGTCCCCAAGCATTTATCTGCAATTTGAATCTAGAAAGGTAAATTGGATAAGTCAATTAAAAAGAAGCTAGAAGGTAACACTGACGTTTGAGATCTGAAACTGAGAACCAGGTCAAATAGATTTCTGTGTGTGTCGTTTAAGGGGTTTTAAGTGGCAACGTTAATTTCTCCAAACCCAAACCCCGTTTATGTACGCAGAAAGTTGTGTGACTTGCGTCTTCCTTATGTAATCGGATGAAATACACGTAACAACAACCAATGACGCCTTCAGTATCAGAAATGATATTGGGACACCAGAAGTTGACACCAAAAGTTAACACAATGGTTAATTCAGTATATTGGTTGGTTAATTTACTTTTGATACTATTGGTTGATTAACCAACCAATACATTGAATTAACCATGGTATCAATTTCTGGTGTCAACTTCTGGTGTCCCAATATCATTTCTATTCAGGATTTGTCATGTCAGACGTTACATTACTGTTGAACCGAGGCCGCTGGTTTTTTATTTTTTTATTTTTAGGAGAATGCTAATAAGTGTCCTTAGGATATTGTTTAAAGAATCAATAATGTAAATTTTGTATGGAAAATGGTGTATTTAGTATATCGAAAAATGTTAAACTTAGTTTTTCAATACAAATTTTCCTTTTGTGTATTCCTTAACCAATGCCCTAAGGACACTCCTTACCAAAACCCTTACTTTTTATGTCATTGTCTTTAGTTTATCTATATTTTTTTTTGACAAGATTTATTTATATGTTTTTTAAACGTTAATCCATTTACAAATAGGCACTTCAAATATATTTTTTCTTCTCGATTAGTCCTTAAACTCATACTATTAGTAAACTCAATCCTTTAACTATTTTTTTGTCCCAATTAATCCTTAAAATTTTGCTATTAATAAAATCAATCATTCTCTTAACCTCTAGTTTATATGTATATTAGGGTCATTATTTGATTAGTCAAAATTAAACTGGTCTATTTAAGATAAAGTTAGGCTAAGGGCATAATTATCATGAAAGGTTATTTTGTAGATACCATAAGCAAAATTCTAATTTGAACAGGGGCCAAATTAGAAATATTGAAACTAAAGTGTAACTGCCTAGCAATTACTATAGAGGGTTATGGTCCCCATTTGCAGAGTAACAGAACAAGAACGTTTTAGTTTCTTTCTCTCTTCATCCCCATCAGAAAAGAAACCCGAAAGGGAACTTAAGGTTCTCTACATTTGGATCACCTTCATCATTTCCCAATGGCAAATCCAGGTACGCTTCCGCATTCGGTACTCATCATGAATTGGTATGGGGTTCATATAGTGATTTGGGATTGAGTCATGTTTTGGGTTCTTTTGTTTTTCGGGTTAGGAACATGTTATTGGGCACAATCATATTATTGAAATTATCCAACATTGTTATTATTATTATTTCATGATCTAAATTTTACACACTCTACCTACGAGTAAATAATTTTTTACACATAGTTGTATAAAAAGTAATGCGTATAAAGTATTTTTTGTCACTATATAAAATATTTTAGATTAAACTATATACATCTAAATAAAAAATATCTTTATCTTTGTGTAATATCATATAAAAAAAAAGAACACTAAAGCTTTGTTCTTTTTTTAAAATAAAAAATAAAAAAAATCAATGATTTAGATTCAAACAAATATTTGTCACTTGTGATCTTATAAAAGGATTGGTTGAGTGGAAGGAGGAATGGACTACGTTTTCTCTGCGACTGCTACGAACAACAACAACCAACCTGAGAAACCACCAGATGGAAGGGGTGGTGGATCAACTATTAACCTCCAACAAAATTGAAATAACCAAAGTTAACACAAGAAGGGGGGTTGAATTGTGTTTACCAACTTTTTCGGTTACTTTAAAAAGATTTTCGCAGGCACAACAAGCAAAGCTTAGATATAAGAAATCTAGACGAGTGAAACGTCTAATATTAAGACAGAACAACACAAGCAAACAGAGAAGGGTAAAACAGAGTTTGATAATCACAATATTAACTCCCCAAGTTAAAAGCTTAAACATGAACAATACTTAAGCAAATTAAAAGGAAAAGGGGAAGAGAAATATCACTCAAGAGATTTATACTGGTTCACCCCAAAATCCACAGGGCTACATCCAGTTTCTTGGCAGCACCAAGTTTCCACTATAACTGAGTAAATTACAGTACAAGTATTCTTTGCACACCTAGCCTTTTCAAGCTCAACACTCAAACAAGTATTCTTTTCTCACCTAGCCTCTTCAGGCTCAAAACAGTAAGGAATGAAAAGGTTTTTGTGTAATTAATACAACTTGCAAATCTTTCAGATCACACTCAAGGAGTGAAATAAATATGAAGTATGAAAGACTGCGAATTTATTGATTGAAAGTGTATTCAATGAAAGAATGAAGAAGTTAATGAAGAGAGTAAATGCTTTTACGCAGTGCTCTTAATGATATTCAACTTCTTGCCTTCATCTTCATTGTTTGATCTATTTAAAGACTTCAATCAAAAGATCCATTTGGTCACAGCTTCAGAAAATGTGTTCTTCTGACTTGAGCTTTTGAGACACCATTAATGCCAAAGAGTCGTTTTGTATAAACATTAAATGCTTGGGAACGTTGAGCTTTGACAAGGATGTCCAAGAGTACACTTTAAACTGAACAGCTGTTGTTTCAGAGTATGTAGCAGCAGACTTCTTGTACTTGTAGCAGAGAGCTTTCCTCTTTCAGTGCAACATCAGTTCACTTTCCAGAAAGCACTTTTACTTTACATTTAATGCTTCATAATTGCTTGGTGAGTCATGGTGGTGACTCACCTGATGACTCAGCTCCTCCAGTGGGGTTTTGTCACTGCTCCTCCAGTGAAAACACCGATCGTTTTTCGTTCGAACTTTCATCAAAATTCGTCCGAATAAATATAATATTTTATTTCTAATCAGAAATTTGGAAAATAGAATTCCTCACGGTTTTTTTTGAAAGCGATTTCATGCATAAAGTCCAAAGAAAAATGGCCAGACCAAAGCAAGGCCCAAGAACCTCACATCTCAGACTTGCAAACAAAGAAACCAAGTTAGCTAACAAATAATAAAGAAGAACAAAATAAAAAATAAAAGAAGGGTCAATGCTAGGCCTAACAGAAACTTGAGAAAAGATGCTTGGTGGAGATGGTGGCTACACAGGGTCAGGGATTGCGGCGGAGGAATCTGATCGGCTGTCGTCCGTCGCGGTGGGTCTGGACGGCGAGCGGTAGTGACGCACGGTGGTTCGGCGCTGCTGGGCTGTGCTCGTGGTGCGGGCTGGGCGCGAGTCTGGTACAGTTCGAGGTGGTGCTAGGTTCCGAGTTCAACGCGGCGGAGGAGCGGCGGCGAATCGGGGAGGAGATGACAGAGAAGCACAGCGACAGCTGAGACGGAGGAGATGGCGGAGATAGCGGAGGAACGAAGAACAGGGACAAAGGCATTTTTTCTTTTTGAATTCTCTTCTTTCTCCCTTCTCTGTGTATTTGTTTGTGGTCATAGAGATGTTTTATGAGTTATGGAAGTAGTGGGTGTTGATGGATTGAAGAGGATGACATGGTGAGAATGGAGAGGAAGATGGTGGGTTGTTATTGGGATAATTTGTTACTGGTATGGTGGTTATGTTTTTTATTTTCTTGGTTGAAGGGATGTGTTTAATGGAATGGAGTGGATGGTGTTGAAGATGGAATGTGGAGGCTATGGTAGCTGGGAGTAATAAGAAGATAAAGGAAAATGTGGGTCTGTGAAGGTTTTTTTTTTTTTTTTGTTCCTTTTTCCCCTCTGTTCATTTTTCTTTTGTGTGCCAAATTTATAGCCAAACTAGTAAAGAAGATGACAAAAATATTTGAGGCCAGCTGGTGTAGGTATAGATAGTGGGGAGCATACAAGCCTTGGCTACCACCACCTTGCAGGTGCAGCAATGGTGCAGGGGTAGTACACCACCATTTTTGGAAAAAACAGCAAAATAATACAAAAGGGAACAAAGAAAACAAAACCTGATTCATACTTGAAATGAGATGGAGGAGAGAGCAACGGAAATGAAGAGACAAAACATTTTTTTTATAATTTTATTATTATATAAAAAAATTCAGAAAGTGCCCTTTTTTTTCATTTGGGCTGGATCCTTGGGCTAAAAAACTTGTAACAAATAAAAGTGGGTTAAGTCTGATCTTGTAATGGCCCAAAATATGAATTAACAAAGAAGATATCCGGACTAAATTAGGTGTTCACATGTGGAATTTCGTGTCTAGTGCTTTCTCTACAGGCTTGATTGATGCTAGGTTGGCAGAGACTCTTATAATTCATATTTCTAAAGTGGACAATCCTCTTAGCTTGAGAGATTTTAGACCAACAAGTCTCTATAATGTTCTGTTGAAACTTATATCTAAGGTGCTTGTGAGTAGAACCAGACCTCATCTAACTGATTTGATAGGTCCCTTGAAAAGCAGCTTTATTTCAAAAAGAGGCACTTCTGATAATGCTCTAGTTGCTCAAGAAATTGTCCATCACATGCATAAGAAAAAGGGTAGGACTGGTTTCCTTCTTTTCAAAGTAGACTTCGAAAAAGCCTATGATAGAGTTAATTAGGACTTCCTTAGGCTCACTCTCTCTGACTTCGGCTTCCCTTAGAAGATTATTGATCTTATTATGCACTGTACTACTTCTTCCTTTCTGTCTTTGATGTGGAATAGTGAAAGTTTGGAGAATTTTGCTCCTAATAGGGGTTTAAGACAAGGTGACCCCATGTCTCCTTACTTGTTTGTTCTTTGCATGGAAAAGTTAGCCCTTCTTATCCATGAAAAAATTCAAGACAACAAGTGGAAACCTATTAAGATCAACAGGAATGGTCCTGCCATCTCTCACCTGTTCTTTGCTGATGACTGCTTGCTATTTACTCATGCTAAAGCTTCTCAAGCAAGGCTTATTCAAGAGGTTCTTTAGGATTTTTGTCATGCTTCTGGTTTGAAGGTCAATGTGCAGAAAACAAGGTTTTTTGCTTCTGCTAATGCGCATCATTCCAAGATTACTAAGTTTACTAGCATAACAGGTTTCCAATCAACCACTAATCTTGGCAAATATATTGGTTTCCCTCTTCTGATTAGGAGAACTAAGAAGTCCGATTTTGGTTTTGTTTTGGATAAGATCAATTGTAGATTAGCTGGATGGAAAGGAAAACTGTCGAATAGGGCAGGTAGAGTGACTCGTGCTAGATCTGTTATTTCCTCTATGCCCATATACACCATGCAGAACAATTGGTTGCCTGAGGGAATCTATGACAACATTGATTCATGTGTTAGAAGTTTCATTTGGGGCAGTAAATCTTGTCATTGGGTGAACTAGGATATTGTTACTCAACCTAGAAATAGAGGGGGCCTTGGCATTCATACAGCTAGGGAGACTAATATTTCTTTGCTTGGTAAGCATGTTTGGGACATTATTCATAATAATGATAAAATGTGGGTTCAACTTTTGTCCTCTAAATACCTGCAGGACTGTCATATTTTCAATGCTAGGAAAGGTGCTGGTATCTCTCCTACTTGGAGATCAATTATGAAGGCTGCTGATCTGTTGAAACCTGGTTTCAAGATTACATTGGGGAAAGTTGAAATCACCATTGGGTATGACAAATGGTTAGAGGAAGATCTTCTGTGCAATTTAGTCCCTTTTGTGAACATTCAAGATACTCAACTTCAACTCAAGGACATTTACACTGACAACAAATGGCATGTGGATAGACTTGCTACCAGTATTCCTTCCCATGTTCATATGCACTTGCAGAGTTACTTTCTTGATGGCAGTTCTGATGATTCTTTAATTTGGAGCAGTTCTAACTCAGGCATCTACACTGCTAGGGATGCTTATCATTGGTTAGCTCTTTCTCAATCTGATTCTCTTGATATTCATGATTCTTGGACTTGGTTTTGGAGCCTGAATATCCCTGAGAACATCAAGCATTTCTTGTGGATTAGTATGCATGGCAACCTTCCTACTAATTCTTTCAGAGTGTTTAGGCATCTCAATATTGATAGTTCTTGTCAAAGGTGTAGTGATGCTCAAGAATCTATTTTGCATACCCTCAGAGACTGTTGCAGGGCTAAGAAATTTTGGGAACTGGTTCATTTTGCTCAGGATCCGGATTTCATTAGCTCTGATGTGAAGTGCTGGTTGAAGAACAACACCCTGCAGACCCGGGGAACTCTCTTTGCTGTTACTTGTTGGACTATTTGGAAAGCAAGGAATGCAGAAATTTTCAATGATTTGAAGTGGGAGGATTGGTATGTGTTAAGCCAGATAGCTAGTCTCAATGGTTTGATCCAAAAATCTTATGGCTCTATCATTAAAGTTCAGAACCCGATGGAAGTTTAATGGATTCCTCCTCCTGAAGATTTCTGCAAATTAAATGTTGATGCCAGCTCCTTGGGCAACCCTGACAGGTCTGGTTATGGTGGATTGATTAGGAATATGCATGGTGAGTGGCATGACTACTAATCTCAATGCTGAACTTTTGGCCATTTTTCATGGTTTAGACTTAGCCTGGAAGGCTGGATATCGTGCAGTCATTTGTGAATCGGATTCCAAGTTGGCTTTGGATCTCATTTCTAAGGGTGATCAACCTTTCCATCAGTATGCACCTCTTGTTAATTGTATCAGGAACCTTTTGTCCAAGTCTTGGACTATTATTATGTAGCATACCTTGCTTGAGGGGAACTTTGGAGCAGATTGGTTGGCGAAATATGGGGCTTCTATGGATCAAGGCTACATTGCTTGGGAGACTTATCCACCTCCAATCCATTCAATCCTTTTGGCTGATGCTTTAGGCATTATTAGGCTCAGGCCTTAGTTTTCTTTTTCCTTCTTTGTTTTGGTTCCTTTTCTGCTTTCTTTCTGATGAAAAAAAAGGATTGATTTTATTAATATTAGGAGTTTAAGGATTAATTGGGACTAAAAAATAGTTGAATGATTAATTTTACTAATAGCTGGAGTTGAAGGAATAATTAGGAAGAAAATATAGTTGAAGGTTTCAATTTGCAAATGAGCTAAAGTTTAGGGGTGTTTATGCACTTTTCCCTTTAATTTTTATGCATTGACAGTGTAAAATTTTTTTACATTAACATTCAATAATATCTTAACAATTCAACATTATTATTATTATTATTATTATTATTATTATTATTATTATTATTATTATTATTATTATTATTTCTCTCTTTTAGTTATTAAAATAGAAGCACACATATCAAATGTTAGTGGATGTCCGTGTAAAAAATAATTACACTAACAATACATACTACTTTAATCATAATTATTGATTTACTAGAGTTTGAATGTTTTCTTTATTTATTTATATCAGCTAGGTTGGAATGTATTGAGTATATTAAACCATAATTCTTTATGAGACAACATAGTTAAATTATTTAAAATACTGTCATTTAAAATATAAATATAATTTTCGTATAATTTTAAATTATTTTTTTAATAACTTTAGTAATAGAATATAAGTTTTGAATTTTGATACATTGATCATATAAAAAAAAAGTATATGGTTAAACGATGATAAATAATTTTTGATAGGCTAAATGATGATAAATTATAATATGGGTGACTTTAAGTTTTTTTATATTTATAAAAATTAAACTTTTTTAACTATGTACAATTCACTATTGGTTGGTAGTGCAAAATTAAACATATGTTTTTTTTTAAATTAATAGTTCAACAATATGATTTTAACGAAAAACAATGAAAATATTAATTGCTATTGTTAGAGGATGATAAATTTTTGCGTGTGATTTTGAAGTAATTTATGATAAGAATGGCGGAATTAATTTATGAGAAGCATGAAAGCTATTAATGAAGTGCCAATTTAGTATTGCTTGATAGTGTAAAAACAAAATTTACACTAAAAATAGATACAAATTAAATCTTGAAATCATATAAGTCAAAATAATTCAGACATCATTATTATTAGTAAATTAAAATATAATTATGTTTTGTTTTTGTTAAGTAAAAGCATTTTTTAAGAAGTATTAGAGAGTTCATTGAATATATTTATCAAAAAAAAGAGTTCATTAAATATGTGCAATAAAAAAATGGAATAAAAAAATGATGCTTTTTGACTTTTTGGTGCAAACGTGCTTCTTATTCCAGCAACACACAATAGCCACAAGGCCAATTAAAACATAAAATGTAAAAAAAAAATGGATTTTATTGCCTTATCTATTTGTTTGTTGAATCTAATCAATTTAAATCTTATTTAACATTTTCCATAAGATGTTATGGTTCATATTCCTAATAAATAGTTCACCTAATGCGCCGATTGACTTTTCCATGCAAAGAACAAACAAGTAAGGAGACATGGGGTCACCTTGTCTTAAACCCCTATTAGGAGCAAAATTCTCCAAACTTTCACTATTCCACATCAAAGACAGAAAGGAAGAAGTAGTACAATGCATAATAAGATCAATAATCTTCTAAGGGAAGCCAAAGTCAGAGAGAGTGAGCCTAAGGAAGTCCCAATTAACTCTATCATAGGCTTTTTCGAAGTCTACTTTGAAAAGAAGGAAACCAGTGGATGGACAATTTCTTGAGCAACTAGAGCATTATCAGAAGTGCCTCTTTTTGAAATAAAGCTGCTTTTCAAGGGACCTATCAAATCAGTTAGATGAGGTCTGGTTCTACTCACAAGCACCTTAGATATAAGTTTCAACAGAACATTATAGAGACTTGTTGGTCTAAAATCTCTCAAGCTAAGAGGATTGTCCACTTTAGAAATATGAATTATAAGAGTCTCTGCCAACCTAGCATCAATCACTACTAGAAATTGTCTTATTACTTACGAATTTTCCTGCGAATTTTGCTTAAAAATTCGTAGGAAACAGGTTTCCTACAGATTTTCCTACGGATTTTTGTCCACAGGTAATACCTTCGTGGGTAATTCTTTCCTATGAATTTTTAAATCCGCAGAAAATTTCCTGCAAATTTTCTTGGGAAAAAATTCGCAAGTAATTTTCCTGCAGAATAATCCACAGGTGATTTCGCATGAGATTCTGTAAGTAAATTCGCAGCAACAAAATTCGCAGGAAAATCTATAGGAAAAATCTGCAATAAAATTCGCAGGAAATTTTCCTACAAGTTTTTCCCTAGGAAAATCCGCAGGAAAAATAAAAATATTTTTTTTTTGTAAAAACTTTTTAATAATAATATTTTGTTATTTTTATATAAATATTAATATTTATATAGGTTATGAAATACTAATATAATTATAGATTATATATTTTTTAATTATAGGTTATAGATTATATTATTATATTATATTCATCATTTTTGGGCAATCCTGGCCTACGTATCAATTGTTCACTATCAGATGGCATGGTTTGCAATAAAAGCAGCTATCTAAAACCGTGTGAAAAGATAAAACTCTAGGTGCTACTTTTCGTTTTGTGTTATCATGAATCATCTTGTTCTAAGTTCCATTCAATAAAGTGTACTTGAATTTATCCGCATTCTCCAACATGCAACCTTAAACAATATAACTTAATTTTGACACAGCAAAATCTTTAATATAAAAACTACAAGGATAACTGTAGATCCAGTGTAGAAGGCAAGCTGCCTGCACCAAAGATTAGAAAATTTGTATGTTAGGGATACCAAGAACAAGGGCGGATCCACATACCATAAGTATGCAGGCATTGCCTTGGAATGACCAAATTTCCCATCCCAGATTGTGGATCCTCGGGGAACATACAAGCACTACAATGTTTACACATTCACAGATAGCTAAATGGATTTCTGAATTTTCTTATTCACTAAAACATACAAGCAAAGCTATGCAAGAGAATAGTGGGATGACACAGAAACCTCCTAAAACCACAAAAGTAAAAGCTGAAATAGTGGTAGCAATTGCAAAATTTATATTAAAAAGTACACTTTGAATATAATATCTGACAAGTAGGAGTATGAAATAACATAATACTTCTTGTTCCACAATGTAGGCCTTCACTGCACTGCACCACGACACTCAGCAAGTCACAGGCATTGGAACGTAAGTCATAGAGGAAGGCTTTGGAAACAAAGAGGTCTACAGAGGTGGTAAAAAGGAAGTAAGAATAAATCTAGTCCAGCTAAAAGTATGTTTTGTCTCTTCATTTCCGTTGCTCTCTCTTCCATCTCATTTCAAGTATGAATCAGGTTTTGTTTTCTTTGTTCTCTTCATTCATATTGCTTTTTAAGAAGTGTTGGGGAGTTGATTGAATATCAATATACTCAATGAAGTTAAACATATCGGCGCATTAGGTGAACTATTTATTAGGAATATGAACCATAACATCTTATGGAAAATGTTAAATAAGATTTAAATTGATTAGATTCAACAAACAAATAGATAAGGCAATAAAATCCATTTTTTTTTACATTTTATGTTTTAATTGGCCTTGTGGCTATTGTGTGTTGCTGGAATAAGAAGCACGTTTGCACCAAAAAGTCAAAAAGCATCATTTTTTTATTCCATTTTTTTATTGCACATATTTAATGAACTCTTTTTTTTTTATAAATATATTCAATGAACTCTCTAATACTTCTTAAAAAATGCTTTTACTTAACAAAAAAAATAACATAATTATATTTTAATTTACTAATAATAATGATGTCTGAATTATTTTGACTTATATGATTTCAAGATTTAATTTGTATCTATTTTTAGTGTAAATTTTGTTTTTACACTATCAAGCAATACTAAATTGGCACTTCATTAATAGCTTTCATGCTTCTCATAAATTAATTCCGCCATTCTTATCATAAATTACTTCAAAATCACACGCAAAAATTTATCATCCTCTAACAATAGCAATTAATATTTTCATTGTTTTTCGTTAAAATCATATTGTTGAACTATTAATTTAAAAAAAAATGTTTAATTTTGCACTACCAACCAATAGTGAATTGTACATAGTTAAAAAAGTTTAATTTTTA
The DNA here is from genome assembly GCA_035048595.1 of Echinosophora koreensis. Taxonomy (NCBI): domain Eukaryota; kingdom Viridiplantae; phylum Streptophyta; class Magnoliopsida; order Fabales; family Fabaceae; genus Echinosophora; species Echinosophora koreensis. The sequence goes on along the minus strand of JAPCYP010000058.1, from coordinate 1,351,094 downwards.
TAAATATAAAAAAACTTAAAGTCACCCATATTATAATTTATCAACATTTAGCCTATCAAAAATTATTTATCATCGTTTAACCATATACTTTTTTTTTTATATGATCAATGTATCAAAATTCAAAACTTATATTCTATTACTAAAGTTATTAAAAAAATAATTTAAAATTATACGAAAATTATATTTATATTTTAAATGACAGTATTTTAAATAATTTAACTATGTTGTCTCATAAAGAATTATGGTTTAATATACTCAATACATTCCAACCTAGCTGATATAAATAAATAAAGAAAACATTCAAACTCTAGTAAATCAATAATTATGATTAAAGTAGTATGTATTGTTAGTGTAATTATTTTTTACACGGACATCCACTAACATTTGATATGTGTGCTTCTATTTTAATAACTAAAAGAGAGAAATAATAATAATAATAATAATAATAATAATAATAATAATAATAATGTTGAATTGTTAAGATATTATTGAATGTTAATGTAAAAAAAATTTACACTGTCAATGCATAAAAATTAAAGGGAAAAGTGCATAAACACCCCTAAACTTTAGCTCATTTGCAAATTGAAACCTTCAACTATATTTTCTTCCTAATTATTCCTTCAACTCCAGCTATTAGTAAAATTAATCCTTCAACTATTTTTTAGTCCCAATTAATCCTTAAACTCCTAATATTAATAAAATCAATCCTTTTTTTTTCATCAGAAAGAAAGCAGAAAAGGAACCAAAACAAAGAAGGAAAAAGAAAACTAAGGCCTGAGCCTAATAATGCCTAAAGCATCAGCCAAAAGGATTGAATGGATTGGAGGTGGATAAGTCTCCCAAGCAATGTAGCCTTGATCCATAGAAGCCCCATATTTCGCCAACCAATCTGCTCCAAAGTTCCCCTCACGCAAGGTATGCAACATAATAATAGTCCAAGACTTGGACAAAAGGTTCCTGATACAATTAACAAGAGGTGCATACTGATGGAAAGGTTGATCACCCTTAGAAATGAGATCCAAAGCCAACTTGGAATCCGATTCACAAATGACTGCACGATATCCAGCCTTCCAGGCTAAGTCCAAACCATGAAAAATGGCCAAAAGTTCAGCATTGAGATTAGTAGTCATGCCGCAAAAACATGAAAAACCAATCAGCCACTCACCATGCATATTCCTAATCAATCCACCATAACCAGACCTGTCAGGGTTGCCCAAGGAGCTGGCATCAACATTTAATTTGCAGAAATCTTCAAGAGGAGGAATCCATTAAACTTCCATCGGGTTCTGAACTTTAATGATAGAGCCATAAGATTTTTGGATCAAACCATTGAGACTAGCTATCTGGCTTAACACATACCAATCCTCCCACTTCAAATCATTGAAAATTTCTGCATTCCTTGCTTTCCAAATAGTCCAACAAGTAACAGCAAAGAGAGTTCCCCGGGTCTGCAGGGTGTTGTTCTTCAACCAGCACTTCACATCAGAGCTAATGAAATCCGGATCCTGAGCAAAATGAACCAGTTCCCAAAATTTCTTAGCCCTGCAACAGTCTCTGAGGGTATGCAAAATAGATTCTTGAGCATCACTACACCTCTGACAAGAACTATCAATATTGAGATGCCTAAACACTCTGAAAGAATTAGTAGGAAGGTTGCCATGCATACTAATCCACAAGAAATGCTTGATGTTCTTAGGGATATTCAGGCTCCAAAACCAAGTCCAAGAATCATGAATATCAAGAGAATCAGATTGAGAAAGAGCTAACCAATGATAAGCATCCCTAGCAGTGTAGATGCCTGAGTTAGAACTGCTCCAAATTAAAGAATCATCAGAACTGCCATCAAGAAAGTAACTCTGCAAGTGCATATGAACATGGGAAGGAATACTGGTAGCAAGTCTATCCACATGCCATTTGTTGTCAGTGTAAATGTCCTTGAGTTGAAGTTGAGTATCTTGAATGTTCACAAAAGGGACTAAATTGCACAGAAGATCTTCCTCTAACCATTTGTCATACCCAATGGTGATTTCAACTTTCCCCAATGTAATCTTGAAACCAGGTTTCAACAGATCAGCAGCCTTCATAATTGATCTCCAAGTAGGAGAGATACCAGCACCTTTCCTAGCATTGAAAATATGACAGTCCTGCAGGTATTTAGAGGACAAAAGTTGAACCCACATTTTATCATTATTATGAATAATGTCCCAAACATGCTTACCAAGCAAAGAAATATTAGTCTCCCTAGCTGTATGAATGCCAAGGCCCCCTCTATTTCTAGGTTGAGTAACAATATCCTAGTTCACCCAATGACAAGATTTACTGCCCCAAATGAAACTTCTAACACATGAATCAATGTTGTCATAGATTCCCTCAGGCAACCAATTGTTCTGCATGGTGTATATGGGCATAGAGGAAATAACAGATCTAGCACGAGTCACTCTACCTGCCCTATTCGACAGTTTTCCTTTCCATCCAGCTAATCTACAATTGATCTTATCCAAAACAAAACCAAAATCGGACTTCTTAGTTCTCCTAATCAGAAGAGGGAAACCAATATATTTGCCAAGATTAGTGGTTGATTGGAAACCTGTTATGCTAGTAAACTTAGTAATCTTGGAATGATGCGCATTAGCAGAAGCAAAAAACCTTGTTTTCTGCACATTGACCTTCAAACCAGAAGCATGACAAAAATCCTAAAGAACCTCTTGAATAAGCCTTGCTTGAGAAGCTTTAGCATGAGTAAATAGCAAGCAGTCATCAGCAAAGAACAGGTGAGAGATGGCAGGACCATTCCTGTTGATCTTAATAGGTTTCCACTTGTTGTCTTGAATTTTTTCATGGATAAGAAGGGCTAACTTTTCCATGCAAAGAACAAACAAGTAAGGAGACATGGGGTCACCTTGTCTTAAACCCCTATTAGGTGCAAAATTCTCCAAACTTTCACTATTCCACATCAAAGACAGAAAGGAAGAAGTAGTACAGTGCATAATAAGATCAATAATCTTCTAAGGGAAGCCGAAGTCAGAGAGAGTGAGCCTAAGGAAGTCCTAATTAACTCTATCATAGGCTTTTTCGAAGTCTACTTTGAAAAGAAGGAAACCAGTCCTACCCTTTTTCTTATGCATGTGATGGACAATTTCTTGAGCAACTAGAGCATTATCAGAAGTGCCTCTTTTTGAAATAAAGCTGCTTTTCAAGGGACCTATCAAATCAGTTAGATGAGGTCTGGTTCTACTCACAAGCACCTTAGATATAAGTTTCAACAGAACATTATAGAGACTTGTTGGTCTAAAATCTCTCAAGCTAAGAGGATTGTCCACTTTAGAAATATGAATTATAAGAGTCTCTGCCAACCTAGCATCAATCAAGCCTGTAGAGAAAGCACTAGACACGAAATTCCACATGTGAACACCTAATTTAGTCCGGATATCTTCTTTGTTAATTCATATTTTGGGCCATTACAAGATCAGACTTAACCCACTTTTATTTGTTACCAGTTTTTTAGCCCAAGGATCCAGCCCAAATGAAAAAAAAGGGCACTTTCTGATTTTTTTTATATAATAATAAAATTATAAAAAAAATGTTTTGTCTCTTCATTTCCGTTGCTCTCTCTTCCATCTCATTTCAAGTATGAATCAGGTTTTGTTTTCTTTGTTCCCTTTTGTATTATTTTGCTGTTTTTTCCAAAAATGGTGGTGTACTACCCCTGCACCATTACTGCACTTGCAAGGTGGTGGTAGCCAAGGCTTGTATGCTCCCCTCTATCTATACCTACACCAGCTGGCCTCAAATATTTTTGTCATCTTCTTTACTAGTTTGGCTATAAATTTGGCACACAAAAGAAAAATGAACAGAGGGGAAAAAGGAACGACAAAAAAAAAAACCTTCACAGACCCACATTTTCCTTTATCTTCTTATTACTCCCAGCTACCATAGCCTCCACATTCCATCTTCAACACCATCCACTCCATTCCATTAAACACATCCCTTCAACCAAGAAAATAAAAAACATAACCACCATACCAGTAACAAATTATCCCAATAACAACCCACCATCTTCCTCTCCATTCTCACCATGTCATCCTCTTCAATCCATCAACACCCACTACTTCCATAACTCATAAAACATCTCTATGACCACAAACAAATACACAGAGAAAGGAGAAAGAAGAGAATTCAAAAAGAAAAAATGCCTTTGTCCCTGTTCTTCGTTCCTCCGCTATCTCCGCCATCTCCTCCGTCTCAGCTGTCGCTGTGCTTCTCTGTCATCTCCTCCCCGATTCGCCGCCGCACCTCCGCCGCGTTGAACTCGGAACCCAGCACCACCTCGAACTGTACCAGACTCGCGCCTAGCCCGCACCACGAGCACAGCCCAGCAACGCCGGACCACCGTGCGTCACTACCGCTCGCCGTCCAGACCCACCGCGACGGACGACAGCCGATCAGATTCCTCCGCCGCAGTCCCTGACCCTGCGTAGCCACCATCTTCACCAAGCATCTTTTCTCAAGTTTCTGTTAGGCCCAGCATTGACCCTTCTTTTATTTTTTATTTTGTTCTTCTTTATTATTTGTTAGCTGTGACACCCTTCTACCCAGCATGTTATAAGACATTTAAATATTAAAAAATTAATAAGAAAAACATGCATTTAACTGAATTAAATAAAACAGTTGTCCATGGGTAGAAAAGTCCCACATGAACTCGTTTACAACGCGGAAAATAACAATAAGTTTGAAACAAATGAAAACATCATCAAAAGAAAAACCCAACCCCGATGTCACAATTCAGAGCTGGTATAACCGTTCCGGAAAATAACATCCTCGGAATACAAAAGAAAAAAAACTAAACATAAATAAGCCCTAACTATGAGTGGCGGCTCCTCAGAGTCACTCTTCTCCGGGCTGCTCATCGTCCTCTGCAAATGCCAATCAGGTCAAACACAAACAATACAAGGAGTAATATTCATGTAATCATATAAACAGCAGGGGAATAGTACGCAAGGTAAACATACACATAAGCATACATCAACATCCAACAGTGTCATAACAACCAAGTATGCTATGCTATGCAATGCATCAACTACTCCGCTACTCCAACTATGCATGTGGATCCAAACTAACTCAGGATGAACGACTTTGGAGTTACATATCCGTATTGGCCATAAAAGCACCAACACCGGCAGTTCACCAAACCTTGGGTGAACCCCATGGATAGCCAACGCATCAAACCGTGGATGCCTCATCACGGGGGGCCTCGGTCACCAAACCTTGGGTGACCTACCGTGGATGGCCAGATCACCGTACTCTCGGGCGATCTCCCCTTTGTCGAACCTCCCCCATCAACTACTCCAATGATTTATGCAAATGGCACCACAACAAACAATCTCAACCACCTCCTTGCTTGGGCCATGAAGCTCCCAAGACTTTCAACATCAAACTCAACGTAACCTTAGACCCAAACCGTGGGGTCAAGGCTCCTTTGGCCAATAAGCACCAAGGTTCAACTCAACGTGCTTGGGTCTATAAGCACCCAAGACTTCAACTTATCAACGTGCGGTAACCCAACAGATACCAACTTAACATTTGATTATCTAATTATCTTATATAATTAATAACCAAGTTGTCTAATCTTTATCTTTGATTAATTATCTCAACTTATCATCATAGGGGAATGGGGTTTTAAAACCCCTTAAGTCCTTTAATTGTATCACTGTCCAGGAGGTCAGCACGGTCGTGCTTAGACCTTAGCACGGTCGTGCTTGGACACGTGAGGGTGTGCTGCCCTTTTAAGTGAAGCACGGTCGTGCTTCACACTCAGCACGGTCGTGCTCAGCAGCACGATCGTGCTATTTGACCTGCTTGGCCGTGCTGAGCAGCGGGGCCATTTTCCAGAATTTAAGTGGGAGCACGGTCGTGCTCCCTGTTCAGCACGGTCGTGCTCAATGCACGACTGCACTGTTCTGGGCAGTGACAGAAGCTAAGTCCTAGTCAACTATGGTAGGGATTGATCTCCTTAACTTACACATTTTACACCTAAATAATCAGTTAGCATAATTTCATTAACCTCAACTCATCATAACAGCAATATCATCAATCAACCAACATCATATTACAACAATAATCAACATATCATTCTATCATTAAACAACCAACATGAACGTATAATACATATTATGAACATGTAACCAGAACGATCAATTATCAACCAGAACATCATAACTCATAAACATACAACACCGGGGTCATGGGTAACCCCGTTACCTTACACTAACCAATTGCCTAATGGAAACAATCCCCTTCTCCCCATACCTGGATTGAAGGTAACACGCCCCAACGAACGAACCGGCTCCTCCTCTTACGGCGACTCACACCAACACGAACCTTGGATCCACAAAACAACCCACGAATTAGTTCCCTATTCACAATAATGAAAGGAAACTAAGGAAGGGGAAAGAACCTTACCTCTGTGCACTGACACAGTTAAACTAGCGATCTCCCAAGACTCCCAAAACTGATCAAGAGGAAGAGAAAAGGAAGAATGCTAGTTCTGGCCGCACTATGGCTGCTGCACTACACCAAAAATAGGGTTATCTGCTAAACCCTCGACTCTGTTTATGTATATAACGTTCGGACCTGAGCACGGTCGTGCTTAACATTGAGCACGGTCGTGCTCCACTTAGCGTCAGCGAGACACGGTCCACGCATTGAGCACGGTCGTGCTCAACTTAAAATCAGAAACACGCTTCTGACTTTAAGCACGGGCTTGCTGGCTGATGAGCACGAGCGTGCTCATGTACCAGAAAGGGACTTTTAGGCTAAAATCCCACTTAGCCCTTAACCAACATTTTAAAATAAATAAAACTAACTTTATAAAACATTTTATGAAAAACAGGGTGTTACAATAGCTAACTTGGTTTCTTTGTTTGCAAGTCTGAGATGTGAGGTTCTTGGGCCTTGCTTTGGTCTTTTCATTTTTCTTTGGACTTTATGCATGAAATCGCTTTCAAAAAAAACTATTCGCCAAAAAAAAATTCAAATCTTTTTCTTATTGTCTTGGACTAGATTGTTCTTGGGCTTGAATTAGATAATACAGTCCATTCTATGAAAAAATCTTTAAAAAAAAAAATCTCTTAAAAGAATAAAAAATAAATTTCAATAAAAATGCAAAAAATGAAAAAATCTTTTCAAAATCAAATCTCTTTCAAAAATTAAAATCAAACAACCAATCAAGCTTTTTTAAAGAGCTATGTGGCTTTGAGTTTCCCATCGCACTTGGGAATACGTAGGAGCAGAATCAATCATTCTGTCAAAGCCAAAACTAAATTTTCCTTTATTTTAAGGTCTCTTTTTATTTTTGAATAACTATTTAAAGAATCAAATTTGTGTTATTTAGGGATGTCATATGGATTCGAGTGTCATGTTCAATCCCTTATATTTGAGGTTGCCATGTGGACTTATGTGCCATGTGCAACCTCATTTAGGTTTTAGCAAACAAAAAAAATTTAAATGCAAAATCATAAAGATAAATACAAAATATTAAAAATAAAAAAATTCTTTATTGCAAATAGTTTTTGGGGTAAATTAAGTATTTAAAAGGTTATTAAAATTTTTGCACAATTAACTTGAGGTACCTTTTTTTAAAAAGGACGATGTAGGGTGCTAACACCTTCCCTACTCATAACCGACTCCCGAACTCAAATCTCTACCCTTTTTTTAAAGACAAGTTTACCTTAAATAAATGAGTTTTCCAAGATTTTCCCAATAAAAATTTTTGGTGACGACTCCTCTGTTTTTTATCTTTTTTTCGCGGCGCCCGGACGGGACGATCGCGACACCACACATCAAACCCCAACAATATGCCAATAGGTTTTGTAGAAGATTGTTTGAAAACCATCGTGTCCAGGGGCCTTGTAAGAGTAAATAGAGAAGAGGGCATTTTTAACTTCTTCTTGAGAAACAGGATCCATTAATCTGTCATACAGAACAACATCCACTCTAGGCATGAATCTCAATTGCAAGCTGTGAGGGCTACAAGAATCAGTGTTCTGAAACAGATTTTTGAAAAAGGAAAGAGCCTCCCTCTTCATAACTTCATCATCAGTGCACCAAGTCCTATCAATTTCCAAACCTGCAACTTTGTTCCTTCTTCTTCTAATTACTGTTTGAGCATGAAAAAATTTAGTGTTCTTGTTGCCAAACTTAACCCAGTTCTCTCTGGATTTTAGGAACCACAAGATCTCCTCTTGGTTCAAGATCTCATCATACTGTCTTTGCAGGTCCTTTTCAAGCTTAATCATATCAGAGGAAGGATGAGTATCAAGCTGGCAATGCACACCTTTAATCCGAGCTTCAAGTTGCCTTTTCCCCTTAAAAATGTTTCCAAAGACTTGTTTGTTAAAAATGATAGAATTGTCTCTAACTTTCCCAGTTTTGTTAATAGCATTGCCGTCAGTTAGCTGCCAGGAATTCTTCACAACATTCTCACACTCAGGATGGGAAATCCAAGCTGCTTGAAAGTGGAATAACTTGGCTTTAGTACTTTGAGACTTCTTACAGCTCAGGAGAAGTGGATTGTGATCTGAATTATGAAGAGGCAGAATCTCCACTAAGGCATGGGGGAAAAGTAAGCGCTAGTCAACATCCACCATACATCTATCCAACTTCTTCCTGACATGCCCACCATTTTGAACATTTTTCCTCCAAGTAAACAAGCCACCAACAGTATACAAGTCAATGAAATCACACTGATGCATGACATTGGCAAGAAGGTTAGCACGGGAAGGCATGAAAGAACCACCAGATACTTCATAAGAGTAAATCACTTTATTAAGATCACCATTAACAACCCAAGAACCATTAACTGTTCTCCTAAGATCAATAAGATGGTTCTAGAGATTACTGCGAACAGAGAAGATAGGAGAAGCATAGATGGCAAAACAGAACCAAGTAACATTCCTCCTCCTTATGGAGAAGGTGATAGCTTGATGCATACAATCAACAAGATTAAAATTCAAATTGTAACAGCCCGATTTTCGGATAAGCTGTATTAACGGTAAATATATATTTATTTATATTTTTATCTGAGACTTAAGAAATGATTTTGGAGAAAAAAAATCATATCTAGAACCTACTCTATTGTAGGAAACTCTGGTTAAAATTTGGGTTTGAAACTCAGACGGAAACCGGTCTACGTTTTACTGATAGTATAATTTTATACCAGCAGAAAACCCTAATTTGACCCGAAACTGAAATTTGTAGATTTTTTATATTTTGTCCGTGAGGAATTCTATTTTCCAAATTTCTGATTAGAAATAAAATATTATATTTATTCGGACGAATTTTGATGAAAGTTCGAACGAAAAACGATCGGTGTTTTCACTAGAGGAGCAGTGACAAAACCGAACACTGGAGGAGCTGAGTCATCAGGTGAGTCACCACCATGACTCACCAAGCAATTATGAAGCATTAAATGTAAAGTAAAACTTTCTGGAAAGTGAACTGATGTTGCACTGAAAGAGGAAAGCTCTCTGCTACAAGTACAAGAAGTCTGCTGCTGCATACTCTGAAACAACAGCTGTTCAGTTTAAAGTGTACTCTTGGACATCCTTGTCAAAGCTCAACGTTCCCAAGAATTTAATGTTTATACAGAACGACTCTTTGGCATTAATGGTGTCTCAGAAAGCTCAAGTCAGAAGAACACATTTTCTGAAGCTGTGACCAAACGGATCTTTTGATTGAAGTCTTTAAATAGATCAAACAATGAAGATGAAGGCAAGAAGTTGAATATCATTAAGAGCACTGCGTAAAAGCATTTACTCTCTTCATTAACTTCTTCATTCTTTCATTGAATACACTTTCAATCAATAAACTCGCAGTCTTTCATACTTCGTATTTATTTCACTCCTTGAGTGTGATCTGAAAGATTTGCAAGTTGTATTAATTACACAAAAACCTTTTCATTCCTTACTGTTTTGAGCCTGAAGAGGCTAGGTGAGAAAAGAATACTTGTTTGAGTGTTGAGCTTGAAAAGGCTAGGTGTGCAAAGAATACTTGTACTGTAATTTACTCAGTTATAGTGGAAACTTGGTGCTGCCAAGAAACTGGATGTAGCCCTGTGGATTTTGGGGTGAACCAGTATAAATCTCTTGAGTGATATTTCTCTTCCCCTTTTCCTTTTAATTTGCTTAAGTATTGTTCATGTTTAAGCTTTTAACTTGGGGAGTTAATATTGTGATTATCAAACTCTGTTTTACCCTTCTCTGTTTGCTTGTGTTGTTCTGTCTTAATATTAGACGTTTCACTCGTCTAGATTTCTTATATCTAAGCTTTGCTTGTTGTGCCTGCGAAAATCTTTTTAAAGTAACCGAAAAAGTTGGTAAACACAATTCAACCCCCCTTCTTGTGTTAACTTTGGTTATTTCAATTTTGTTGGAGGTTAATAGTTGATCCACCACCCCTTCCATCTGGTGGTTTCTCAGGTTGGTTGTTGTTGTTCGTAGCAGTCGCAGAGAAAACGTAGTCCATTCCTCCTTCCACTCAACCAATCCTTTTATAAGATCACAAGTGACAAATATTTGTTTGAATCTAAATCATTGATTTTTTTTATTTTTTATTTTAAAAAAAGAACAAAGCTTTAGTGTTCTTTTTTTTTATATGATATTACACAAAGATAAAGATATTTTTTATTTAGATGTATATAGTTTAATCTAAAATATTTTATATAGTGACAAAAAATACTTTATACGCATTACTTTTTATACAACTATGTGTAAAAAATTATTTACTCGTAGGTAGAGTGTGTAAAATTTAGATCATGAAATAATAATAATAACAATGTTGGATAATTTCAATAATATGATTGTGCCCAATAACATGTTCCTAACCCGAAAAACAAAAGAACCCAAAACATGACTCAATCCCAAATCACTATATGAACCCCATACCAATTCATGATGAGTACCGAATGCGGAAGCGTACCTGGATTTGCCATTGGGAAATGATGAAGGTGATCCAAATGTAGAGAACCTTAAGTTCCCTTTCGGGTTTCTTTTCTGATGGGGATGAAGAGAGAAAGAAACTAAAACGTTCTTGTTCTGTTACTCTGCAAATGGGGACCATAACCCTCTATAGTAATTGCTAGGCAGTTACACTTTAGTTTTAATATTTCTAATTTGGCCCCTGTTCAAATTAGAATTTTGCTTATGGTATCTACAAAATAACCTTTCATGATAATTATGCCCTTAGCCATAAACTTTATCTTAAATAGACCAGTTTAATTTTGACTAATCAAATAATGACCCTAATATACATATAAACTAGAGGTTAAGAGAATGATTGATTTTATTAATAGCAAAATTTTAAGGATTAATTGGGACAAAAAAATAGTTAAAGGATTGAGTTTACTAATAGTATGAGTTTAAGGACTAATCGAGAAGAAAAAATATATTTGAAGTGCCTATTTGTAAATGGATTAACGTTTAAAAAACATATAAATAAATCTTGTCAAAAAAAAATATAGATAAACTAAAGACAATGACATAAAAAGTAAGGGTTTTGGTAAGGAGTGTCCTTAGGGCATTGGTTAAGGAATACACAAAAGGAAAATTTGTATTGAAAAACTAAGTTTAACATTTTTCGATATACTAAATACACCATTTTCCATACAAAATTTACATTATTGATTCTTTAAACAATATCCTAAGGACACTTATTAGCATTCTCCTAAAAATAAAAAAATAAAAAACCAGCGGCCTCGGTTCAACAGTAATGTAACGTCTGACATGACAAATCCTGAATAGAAATGATATTGGGACACCAGAAGTTGACACCAGAAATTGATACCATGGTTAATTCAATGTATTGGTTGGTTAATCAACCAATAGTATCAAAAGTAAATTAATCAACCAATATACTGAATTAACCATTGTGTTAACTTTTGGTGTCAACTTCTGGTGTCCCAATATCATTTCTGATACTGAAGGCGTCATTGGTTGTTGTTACGTGTATTTCATCCGATTACATAAGGAAGACGCAAGTCACACAACTTTCTGCGTACATAAACGGGGTTTGGGTTTGGAGAAATTAACGTTGCCACTTAAAACCCCTTAAACGACACACACAGAAATCTATTTGACCTGGTTCTCAGTTTCAGATCTCAAACGTCAGTGTTACCTTCTAGCTTCTTTTTAATTGACTTATCCAATTTACCTTTCTAGATTCAAATTGCAGATAAATGCTTGGGGACTATGTGAATTTCCTTTTAATTAATCACGTATAGGACTCTAGAATTGAAGGTTTATACGGACGATGTCTTTTTTTTTTTTTTCTCAATTTGCTGTGAATATGAAAATGTATTTTCTCCTATTGAAATTGTTTGTTTTTTATTTATTTGGTTGGATTAGGTTTTCAACAGTTATTTCTGGGCTTAGATTGCTGTATGGTCCTGCACCCTTTTGGTGTAATTGAAAATTCTCAGAATTGGAGAGTTCAATCTTTAATTTCTCAATGGTTGTCTCAGTGGTTGAAACTTGTTTTTGTGGTTTATTATGATTGAATTTATAACTGTTTAATTTGATTGGGTAGGACGAAAATATAATTGCAAAAATTGCTTCTTATTTTTGGGGTTAGGGTTAGGGTTAGGGTCTGGGTGCAGGCCAGCACAACCTTTCTAAAGAGAGTGTAGATTTCTGGCTTTCTGCAGATTTATTTTATTGATGATACTTTTCCATAACATACAATGAATTTTAAGGTAGTTTTGGCGTGTGAAGAAAACAGAATTTATCATGGTAAGTAGTTCTACTATGTTCTTTTTGGTTCCACCTTTTAGTGGTATAAAAAAGTCCCACTTTCTGACTCTATGTTCTGTTCTTTTTCTATGTATACACTATATACAACATAGAATAGAACCCATGTTTATGTTCTGTCCCATCTTAACATGTCTACCATATCCAATTGACAGTGCCTTAGTGAATTGAAGTTTGTTATATTTATGAACTTGATGAAGCACAGCACATGAATTGGGGAAGAAAGATAAGATATTAAAATGTGCAAAATCTTGATTTCTCTGGGTTATGTGCAAAATCTTCGAATTTGGGATGAATTACTCTTGCTCCTCAATGGTATAGTGAATATATGAGTTCCTAAATGGTATAAGAGTGTATGATATATGAAAAGCTGAAATTTTATTCTTATGTTGTGAAGGCTTATGGTATAATATGCTAAATCTTTGAATGTATGTTTCAGAAAATGGCTTTAGGTGGAACAGCTCCCCCTAGAGGAAGTGCAGCAGCAGCTGCAAGCATGCGGAGGAGGAGAACAACCAGCGGTGGTGCCTCTGGTGGTGCAGCTGGGACTATGCTTCAATTTTACACTGATGATGCCCCGGGACTCAAGATCTCCCCAAACGTGTTTCTTGTAATGAGTATTGGCTTTATAGCTTTTGTTGCTATCCTTCATGAGATGGGTAAGCTGTATTTTGTGCGTAGAGAGGCCTAGGGGATAGTGATTGCTCCAAGTTCAATTTGATATATTTTTTATTTTGATTATAGTTTTCCAATGTAACAAACCTAGATTTTCAGTTTTTGGATCAATCCACATCTATTATACTGGTCCAAGTTATAGGTTGAAGTTTAATAGCCAACAAATTTGCCTATCAGATGGGAGATTTCATACATTTAACTATGGAACTTTTTCTTGGCCTTGCTAGATTGCCTAGATCAATTTTCCCCATAAACATCTCTGCTTTGGGACGGAGGTAGAATGATTTTTAATTACTTTGCAGCTTAAATTAAAGAGTTACTTTCCTTTTACCTTCTCATATTTTTCTTTTTTGTCATATGAAGGAAGTATAAATTGATTTTCAAAAAATATATTTCATCTACTCAAGGACCAATTTTACTATTGTTTATATTGGTCCAGTTTTTCTCTCTGTATCAACTTTTAAGTATTTCTACAGTCATTTTAAGTTAATTACAGAAACCGTTTTACAATAGTTCTATTGAAGGGAATTATTCGTAGCTTCATAGCACTCTCATATACGGTATTTTACTGCCCTTAAATTTACTTTTCAAAGTGACTTTAAAATGTTCAGTGCTAGATTCTGAACATGTATGAGATTAGGACATGCTAATTTCTAAACTATCACACATTGTTCTTCAACGCTAGTTTCTAAACATGTATGAGATTAGAACATGCTGATTTCTAAACTATCACACATTGCTCTTCAATGCTACTTTGTGAGCATGTACAAGAATAGAACATGTTTAAGGATAGAACATGCTAATCTCTAATCACTCATTCCTCTTCAACGCAACATCTCTAAAGTAGTCAAGCAATATGAATTTGTCAATTCTTTTTGTACTATTCCTTCTTTGCTTTCTTTATTTCATTGGAGAACGGGACCACAAGCATCTAAACAACTGTATATAAGTTTTATCCATTTAAAAACAATGCCTATACCTTTTCATTTTATCCAACAATGTGATCAATAGAATCTGCACCTGCAAATTTATATTACAGACAACAACTCCATCATTCAATCTTCCACACCCTACTTGACACTTCTATTACATCTGCATACACTCAGTATACAGTATATCTATATTAAATGTTCAACCCAACCCAATTGGAAAAAATACATTCTCCTTTCAGTAACTACATTAATATACTATGATATTACCGAAAAGGAATATTTGTTGACACTTTCGATATATTCTGATCTGCGATTAGTGTGTAAATCAACTTCAAACAGGTAATCTATTTTCTTCCCTCGCATTTGAAACATTTTCTCCACTCCTAATCCTGTCACTAGTAGAGCTACTTCCACGTGTCCATGAGAATCTGTCCCAAAGCCATTGGTAAACTTCTTGAAACGAGAATTTCTCTCTAAACCATTGGCAAACTTCTTGAAACGAGAATCTCTCTCTAAACCATTGGTAAACTTCCTTCAACGACGTGATTGTAGGTTCCACCATAAGTAGAGCCCATAAGATGAATGCAAATAATCCCAACAATGGGAATAAGATTATCATAAGGGAAATAACCACAAGAATTCCAATTAAAGAATTGAATCTGTTTATGATGATGGAATACCAAGTCGAATTATCAGTTGGAAGCTTCAATTCTACCATCAAACCTATACCATACATGGAAAAAGTGAGGATAGTCACTAACAAAATGTTGCCATGTTCATCAAATGGTGATATGTCTCTGGATTGATATTTAATTTGGAGAAAACCACCTAATGTGGTGATGAGAGAGAATATAACAGCATGCAACGATGATGGAGAATCCATCCTTGGCTGGTTTGACCTGTAATCAAGAAAATAATTTGTTTTAATGACAGTGATAATAATTACAAAAGTAAAAACAATGAATTTACTAACATAAGAGTTTAATTTACATATATCGTCTTTGTAAGGTTTTATTATACTAATTAAATCATCATATATTTAACTCTTAATTTAATTATACTAATTTGGTTCCAAAAAAAAAAAGTTAATTATAATAAGAATCAAATATTTTGATTCTATTAAGAAAAGATACTTGCACAAAGCCATAAATCATGCAGTAAAAAAGTTATAGCTAAACCATTCATGAGAAGGCACAAATCCAACACCTTCATAGTCAATAACAAGGTGATAACTCATCAAAAATTAACAAAGTTATTTTTCCCTTTTGTAAGAAAATAAAAGTCACTTCTCCTCTCTCCCCTACCTACCACCCAAAAACTCCATTGTTTTCCATTGTTACCTGCAGAATAAAGGAACAAAATTGAGAAAGTTCCCCATCAAACTTCACATTCAAATTCTCTCCGCTAACTACTCAGGCCACTAACCAAACTCCAAAATAAACTAAACGATCAAAGTCAGAGAAAAGGTGAATCAGAAACACGAAGGATGAACTATATATAACTAAAATGTCGTGATAACAAAGTTGAATGGCCGATAAACAATAGTAGAAGTGGGATAATATTAACAAATTTGAAGCCACTCTTGTAGGTTGAGAAGAAGTTATCTACCTGTGAATATGCTTGTATTGCCACAAGCTGGAATCTTGTAATGAGCAGAGAATGAATAATTAAACTAAACTAAATCAGAAAGTAATATGTGAAGGTATGAAAACTTTCTTCTGAGATGGCAAGCGGTAGCACAAGGACCGTATCCTCCACTTTTTGAAGGGAGGATTTTAGAATTCGCGGTCGCGCAAGCGGGGACGTCTATGGTGCTTCTCACACACTGAGGAGTATGGTACACCTTGCAGTTTAGTCCTTTGAAAGATTGTATATAACTTTTTGAAATTAAAACTTTTACCCAGCTAGTTTTATTTGTTTTCATTTTTGCCCCATCCACTCCATCTCTCACCCCCAACCTATTCTCACCCCCTCCGATGATGGCTCTCAATCGCGCCTGCACCACCACCGCCAAGGCCTCCTCCTTGCCACACTGAGAACCAACCAGAAAGCTAAGATAAGCATCAATGGTAGCAAACTGAACCTTCTCCATTGTCAACTCGCTTTCCCACCACCAACAGTGAATCGAATCGTAGCCGACCATACC
The DNA here is from genome assembly GCA_035048595.1 of Echinosophora koreensis. Lineage (NCBI taxonomy): Eukaryota > Viridiplantae > Streptophyta > Magnoliopsida > Fabales > Fabaceae > Echinosophora > Echinosophora koreensis. The sequence goes on along the minus strand of JAPCYP010000058.1, from coordinate 1,334,541 downwards.
CAAATCGTAACGCACCAGATCCAATAGCACCGCTTTCTTCTTCAACCCTTCCACCGCCATCAACCTCAGATCCGCCGCATTCTTGATCCCGATCCCTCTGCACGATGGCAGAACTAGTGGTGCTATATTAGATCTGCGTTGAAATTGAAGATTTGGTGGAAGAGACGAAGCATCTCAATTTCTAGTTAGTGGTTGCGGCGGCGGCGGCGGCGGCTTCGGCGGCCGGAGAAAGGTTTGGGGTGGAAAATCGGTCATTGCTGGAGAAAGGCTCGAGTGGTGAAGAAGTGAAGTAAACACCCAGTTTAATACCTGGAAGTCTGGTCTATAAAATTATCGAAATTCTTAATAAAATGGTAATCAATTTAGTCACTCCGTTAAAAATCATATGGACTAAATTGATATTAAATTTGTAATATCAGGAACTTAATTGATATTAAGTGAGTAAAATGTGGGACTAAATTGATATTAACTTATCATTCAGGAATGCTTTTAGAATTTCGATAATTTCAATGATCAAGTTGATATTACTTCATAATTTTAGGAATCAAATTGGGTATTTACTCTGAATCCGAATGAGGTGAAGGCAGTGGTGGTCTAGCAGTTGATGAGGAAAGGGTGGGGTAGTGTGAAAGGAGGGAGGATCAAAATGCAATAACTTAATATTTGAAGGACCCAATGTAAGAAGGAGTATGGTGCACCAAAGTTAACTTGATGCACCATAGTAGACCCTGGAACCAGAAAAACATCCCCTTTCATTTTCTAATGAACAGTATCCTCCACTTTTTGAAGGGACGATGATTTTAGCACGCAATTTTAGCATGAGCCCCACCCAATGTACGAATTGGGGACCCAATGTAAAAAAATATGGTCAATGGTACCCAAAACATCCTTTTCTTGGACAATCGAACTTGCTAGGCAGCTAGAGAGCTGGTGCAAGAATTGGGGATCCCTTGGACAATCAACTGGGAATGAACGTAACGGGACACGTGCTAACAATATTTTTTTATTTTTTATTTTTTATTTTAATTTTTTTTAAAAATGTTATATATTTTTTTAAAAAAGTTTTTTTAAACATTTTTTAATAATAATTTTTTATTTTTTTTATCTTTTTAAAATATTTTTTTAGCTATTTTTTATAAAATTTTTTTACGTTTTCCTTAATTTTTTTAATAACATTTTTTTATAAATTTTTTTTCCTAAGAATCTTTTTTTTTGCTAATACTTTTTTTAATTAAATTTGTAAACACTAACAGTGTAATATTTTTTTACATTGTCAACCAATCATAAATTGGCAAACAATAAAAGTAGAGTTGTCATGTTCTTGATGTTTTAATTTCTATATATTTATATTTTAATGTATATATAATTTAATAGTTTAAAATTTAAAATTTTATATATATTTTATTTATATATATATATATATTTATATATATTAGTATTTTCCGGTTCGAACCGAATCAAACCAAACCAATTTTAGATATTGATATTGACTTTTTAAAGTTTATAGATTTTTTTTTAGTTTTTAAATATTTTTAGCCAGGAAAGGTAGCAAAGCTACCGTGTTCTTTGAAAAAGTTTAGGGTGGTAAGACTCGAACCAATAACTCGATGAATTTGAAAATCCGAACCAACCACTTAAATTGGTTCATTTTTTTCTTTTTTGTGTTCGGCTAAGAATTGAACCAAACTCAATGGTCATTAGTTCAGTTATTTTGGAACCGAACCAATTACTATATTTTAATATTCAATATGTATATCACTTTATCAATTGACAACTTTTCTTCTACTGTTCCTGTAACAGTAGAATGAGTTGTCAACCGGCTTATTATTTTGGATTATTTTTTTAAAACTTTTTTAAAACTTTTTTTAATAATATTTTTTTAATGAAATTTTTATACGTTTTCCTTAATTTTTTAATAACATTTTTTTTATAAATTTTTTTTCCTAATAATTTTTTTTGCTAATACTTTTTTTTAATTTAATTGGTAAACACTAATATTTTTTAACATTGTCAACCAATCATAGATTGGCAAACAATAAAAGTAGAGTTGTCATGTTCTTAATGTTTTAATTTCTATATTTTTATATTTTAATGTATATATAATTTAATAGTTTAAAATTTAAAATTTTATATATTTTTTATTTATATATATATATAATTTAATATTTTTCAGTTCGAACCGAATCAAACCAAACCAACTTTTTAAAGTTTATAATTTTTTTTTTGTTTTTAAATATTTTTAGCCACGAAAGGTAGCAAAGCTACAGTGTTCTTCGAAAAATGTTTGGGGTGGTAATAATCGAACCAATAACTCGATGAATTTGAAAATCCGAACCAACCAAATAATTTGGTTCATTTTTTTTTCTTTTTTGTGTTCGGCTAAGAATTGAACCAAACCTAATGGTCATTAGTTCAGTTATTTTGGAATCGAACCGATTACTATATTTTAATATTTATATATATTTTAATATTCAATATATATATGTATCACTTTTTTTAATTTAATTTGTAAACACTGACAGTATAATATTTTTTTACACTGTCAACCAATCAAAAATTTGCAAACAATAAAAGTAGAGTTGTCATGTTCTTGATGCTTTAATTTCTATATATTTATATTTTAATGTATATATAATTTAATAGTTTAAAATTTAAAATTATATATATTATATATATATATATATATATATTAACATTTTCCAGTTCGAACCGAATTAAACCAAACCAATTTTGTTATAATTGGTTCAGATATTGTTATTGACTTTTTAAAGTTTCTAATTTTTTTTGTTTTTAAATATTTTTAGCAAGGAAAGATAGCAAAGCTACCGTGTTCTTCGAAAAAGTTTAGGATGGTAAGACTCGAACCAATAACTCGATGAATTTGAAAATCCGAACCAACTAATTAAATTGATTCATTTTTTTTCTTTTTTGTGCTCGACTAAGAATTGAACCAAACTCAATGGTCATTAGTTCAATTATTTTGGAACCGAACAAATTACTATATTTTAATATTTATATATATTTTAATATTCAATATGTATATCACTTTATCAATTGACAATTTTTCATCTACTGTTCCTGTAACAGTAGAAGGAGTTGTCAATTGGTATATTATTTTGGATTATTTTATTAATTAATTAATTTATTTATTTCTCAATCTTATATTTTGTTTGTTTTAGCTACCGTGTTCTTCAAAGAAGTTTAGGGTCGTAAGACTCGAGCCAATAACTCGATGAATTTGAAAATCCGAACCAACCAATTAAATTGGTTCGTTTTTTTTTTCTTTTTTGTGTTCGGCTACGAATTGAACAAAACTCAATGGTCATTAGTTCAGTTATTTTGGAACCGATCCAATTACTCTATTTTAATTTAATATTTATATATATTTTATGTTCAATATGTATATCATTTTATCAATTGACAACTGTTCTTCTACTGTTCCTGTAACAGTAGAAGGAGTTGTCAACCGGTGTATTATTTTGGATTATTTTTATTTATTTATTTATTTCTCAATCATATATTTTGTTTGTTTTAGCTACAGTGTTCTTCAAAAAAGTTTAGGATCGTAAGACTTGAACCAATAATTCGATGAATTTGAAAATCCGAACCAACCAATTAAATTGGTTCTTTTTTTTTTTTTGTTCGGCTCCGAATTGAACCAAACCCAATGGTCATTAATTCGATTATTTTGGAACCGAACTAATTAATATATTTTAATATATTTATATATATTTTAATATTCAATATCTATATCACTTTATCAATTGGCAACTTTTCTTCTACTATTCCTGTAACAGTAGAAGGAGTTATCAACCGAACTGAACCAATTTTGATTGGTTCGGATTTTTTATATTATTTTAGTATTAATTTTTTAAAGTTTACAATTTTTTGTTTTTAAATTTTTTAGCCAGGAAAGGTAACAAACCCAATGGTCATCGGTTCGGTTATTGGGTTCTAAAATTTTGGAACCGAACTAATTACTATATTTTTGGTGTATATATATACTAGATCTTGTACCCGTGCGTTGCACGGGATATTATATGACCTTATACTAACTCAGTTGTCTAGTTATTTTTTGATATTGTTCATCAAATAAGATTAATATATTTGTAGTTATTTAAATTTTTTTTTTGGGGTTTTTTTTTTGTGTAATTTGCTCGTTTTAATTTGTTTTTAGATTGAGTAACTCGTGTAGATAGTAGAGATCCTTAATTGTTGGGATCAAATTTGATGATTTGTTTTTTTTTTTTTTGTAAATAATGTGTAAGCAGCTAGAACCATGGCAATTATGGTAATAATAATGATCATGATTTTTATTAGGAAATGTAAAATGATTGATTTTGCGTCATGTTTTAGTTTTAAATTTCTTTTTATGTTGATTAAGTTGGATGTACATTAGAAATCGTTATATTTTAGGTGGTATCGAATTCGATGAGTGCAATTTTTTTATATTTGTAAGCAACCTGCATCATACCAATTATGGAAATATTAACGAATTATTAAAATGATACAAATTATTAAAATGATAAAACATTTACTGTCATTCAGTACTCCAAACGTTAAAACTTCGTGCATGAACCACAAGTCACTGCAGAGGAAAAAATATACAGAGAATAAATTAGTCCATATCAACTGTAGGCTATCTGTAATTTTGTTGCATACACTTTACGGATCTACTATCCTATTAACATAATTATGTAACATACCTCCAATGATGAGTAATTTTTGTTTTTATCTTGAGAAATGTATGGTCTGAACCTGCAATTATAAAGGTCAATGTAAATATAAGTCTACAGATTTTTTTATTTATTTTTCTCTAATGGACTCATCTGTATGTTATTAAAATTTTATTGATCCAAGAAAATGGAGTCGCTAACACAATAGACTAAGTATGGGTTACCTATTTTAAATTCTGAAAGACCTCTTTGTAAATGACATTAGCAGTGATGTCGGAGAGTTGATCTTCCTTGTCACATATTAGTAGCTTAATCCATGTCGTGATGTTACCCTTGAAATGGCTATATATAACTGTCCATGTGTAAACACATGCTGGGGAAGATAGATACCCACATGGCGAAGAGACTGGCCTTGACTTTTACTGATGGTCATCGCAAAAGAGAGAGCAATAGGGAATTGCTTTCGCTGAAACTTGAAAGGGATTCTTCTATCGGATGGGGTCAATGACAATATAGGAATATACACTTCGAGGCCATTTTTGCCTCTTGAAATGACTTTTGCCTCTAATAGATAACTACACATCTGGGTAATTATAAGCTGAGTTTCGTTGCATAATCCAGATGGTTGATCGACATTCCTCAACAACATTATTGGAATACCCAACTTAAGTTTCAATTCATGTTTTGGAAGTCAGGAAGATGTTATTGTGTTGAGGAATTCTGGGATCTGGCCTATCCATATTTTCATTTGCGGAACATGGGCTATCAAAACTCAAGTATGTTTTTGTTTCGTCAGGGATCAATGACAACATGTAATCATTTAAGGTGTCCACAATATCATTGGTAGGTGCTAAAATGATTCTTTCTTTAAAAAATGAAGTATTTTTCATGTTATCAAGTAAGGATGGATAAGTGTTGTCAAGAATAGATGCAATAGGATCACCTGAGCTCGTTATTAGCATATCAGCCGCTATTTGAATTTGAGAATCTCCATTATGGGTTTCTCTAATACTGCCATCTCCAATTCCTAGTGTACAATTTGAGAATTCATTAATCTGTTCGACGTCAGATGTCAAAGCCCCAGTTTGCAGTCTCATATTTTTTGTTAATTGTAGGACCTGGCAAAATTGCCACAAGTATGACGAATTTATGCTGGCATTAACAATCTGTTGCCTTGTCCCCTTTGGTATAACTGGAAGGGTTTGTCTAAAATCACCACCCAATACAACAACTTTTCCTCCAAAGGGAAGATTCAAACTGTCTGTATTATTGAATCGAAGGATATCCCTGAAGGTTCTATCAACTGCTTCAAAGCAATGCTTTTGAGTAATCGATGCTTCATCCCAAATTATGAGCTTTGCTTTGATGATTAATTCAGCTAAAGGGCTGCCTTGTTTAATAGTCACATAGTCATTGAACTGTTGAGCACCTGCTTCAACTTCCTAAGTCGAAGACATGGTCACAAAACCAAATCCCCTACTTCTCCCAAACATTTTATCATAAATCACCTACAAAAAAACAACAATTTCACAATGGAAAACGGGTAAAAAAAAAAAACTGAAATTTAATGCCAGCCCAAAAAAAAAAAACAATATTTTTGTTTTTTCACACTTACACTTAAGTTGATTTTTTTTACAGTGTATGCAATTTTTTAAGTGGAAGCAAATATTCTATAAAAAAAATATTTAAATCGATATTTTCATTAGCATAGACATTTCATCTGTTGTTGTTATCTATTAGCACTACCTTTACCTTGTTTGCCATAATGATATGACCATTTTTTTTTTTTTTGAATACTTGACTATCATAATGAAATAACAATAAACAGATGATCATTATAGAAAAATTATGGTCACCTATAACATTAAAAAAAATATATATTTTAATTTACTGTTATTAATGGTGTCTGATTTTTTTTAACTTATATGATTTAAAAAATTTAATTTGTATCTATTTTTAGTGTACAAATTTTTTACACTGTTAAACAATACTAAATAGACACTTCATTAAACGATTTCATGCATATCATAAATTAATTATTTTATTCTTATCATAAATTACTTCAAAATCACACTTAACTTATTGTAAAAAAAAAATAAAAAAAATAATCACACTTAACTTTCATTTTTTATTGATTCTAATTGATTTAAATTTTATTCGACATTTTCAATAATACGGTATGATTCATATTTCTAATAAATAGTTCCTCTAATAAATTCCTTAATTTTATCTTTGTAGGTCATTGACTTTATTTATTTAAAGTTTTTTGTTTTTGATCGTACAAACATAACTATGAAACTAACTCTCATATTAGAGGTGTGGTGATTAGGTAAACCCTCCTCAAAATGACGACTTCAAAATTTGAACATATCATCTAAATAAAATTGTATGTGGACGCAGTTCACTTCCACAACAACCAACCAGTATGATAACTTACAAGTTGAGCATTACCAAAAGAAGGGAAAGAATACTCTACAATTGGGCATAACTTTAGCAAAAAATACTCTAACTTATAGCTAAGAGAGATTGTGCGTTTGATAGTGCAAATACTGTTATATAACATTGATATTTGGCTGAAATGCAGTTTTGGTCCCTCTATCTGTACACTTTCGCAAAAATCGTCCTCCCAATTTTTTTTTTCGCGATTTTGGTCTTCCAACTTTTCAGACTTTGCGGTGTTAGTCCCTCTGTCTGTGGGCCGTTTAAAACCTAATGGCAGGTGCTTACGTGGCATGTGAAGACACCAAATTGTGACACATGTCATGTCCAGCTGGCAAAAAAATAATAAAAAATATTTTTTTTTTGAAATTTTAAAAATACTTTTTTTTTCCGGTAACAAAAAATAATGATTATTTAATACTTTTTTTTAATAGCAGAAAAGAAATTACAGAGAAAAAGAAATTCATGGGGAGACATTGATTCAACCAAATCCACTTCTGATAATGCAATACATTCACTCAGTCTAGTCTATGTCTTCAAGCTTCCATGCTTCATCCATCTCCATAAACCCCTCACATCCCTGCACATAAACAACCCTCAATCACAACAAAATTCATTGTTGAAAGCAATAACAAGTAGAAAAAAGAAGAAGAAGAAAAGAGAGTAGATGCTTCATTAAAGAGAAGAAAACAGAGATGGAAACAAAGAAAACGGGGAGGGAGGAGTCGCATTTTAGCACCGCCGGCACGCGTGACCCCTTCCCTTTTGTCTCGCCGTGCACGACCCCTAGTCGCCACCGCGAGCACCTCCTTTCCCTCCACGCGTTGCCGCTGTGACGCGTTTGTTCCCTCCTTCGCATTGCCGTCGTGACGCATCCTCTCCTCGCCGCCGTCAGCCGCGAAATGCGGCTCTCTTTTCTCTTCTCCGACGTGCAGCTTCGCACCCTTTCCGCCGCCATCAGAAACGTGTTTTCCCCCTTCTCCTGCTCGCCGTCGCCATGCGCGGCTAATCTCCTCCTCCCTCCGCGACGCCTAGTCGTTGGTGGCAGAGAGGCACCCCTCCCCTTCCTTCTAGCAGCTTCTGATGTGATCTAGGTAAGGTAAAAGCCTTTTGTTTTCTTTATTATCTTTGTTCTTTTTTTAAAAAAAAGTTTGATTATTATTTGATTTTGCCATGTAAGCACCTGCCGTTAGGTTTTAAACGGCCCAAAGACAAAGGGACTAACGCCGCAAAGTTTGAAAAATTGGAGGACCAAAATCGCGAAGAAAAAAAATGGGGGGACGATTTTCGCGAAAGTGTAAAAATAAGGGGACCAAAACTGCATTTAAGCCTTGATATTTTGAATGTTGTGCAAGAGTAATATATCTTAAAGCAAAATGTCTTTTCAAAGATCATATTCAAAACTGATTTGAGTTAAGGGTTTAAGGTGTTGAAGGAGTTGGAGGTCCAGTGTTCAAATCTTGACAAATGAGAAAAATTAATAATTAACATATTAACATTTACCTATCAAAAAAATCTTCAAAACTTAAAAAAATTAATATAAAGTTTTTTATTTAAAAATATTTTTAGTTCATCTAACAATCTATGATGTTGATAGTAAAGTTTTTCATTATCAAATGTCGAGGATTTATTATATAATATTGCTATCTTAAATTATGTGCGGGAGTTAATTTGTCTTTAAAAAATGACTTTTCAAAATCATTTTCAAAAGTTAATTTTTTCAACTCACTCACTAGTATTTTATAAGAAGTCTATGGCTTTGAATTCCTTATGAAACTATGAGATACATAGGAGCATAATTTAAATTCTATTAAGGCAAGATTAATATTTTACAATTTATTGGGCTAAACTACACTTTTGATTCTTTATCTTTATTTTAGATTTTGTTTTGGTCTTTTTTTATTTTTGTCTCAACCTACTCCTTAAAGTTTTAAAATTGTTCTAAATTGGTCATTTTTGTTATCTAGCGTTAACTAATCAGAGTTTGGATATTCCCAGAAACTGGGTATACCCATTGAAAACCACATCCTACATTTCTCTTTCACTTTGGCATTAAACCATATTCCTTTCTCTTCTCGCTTCTCTTCCTTTTTCCTCCTTCTCCCTTTCTCTAATTCTTCAAACCCTATACTCCATCACTGCCTCATTGCATAAACCCCACTAGAAAATGCAAACAACAGCTGGGATGGGATTTTCTTAATGACTATTATAATTGGAGTTAGGGTTGGGATTTTGCTTAATGACTATTGTAATTGAGAAAGTTTTGCTAATTATTGGGTTATCTGAATTTGCTATGATCTGGAATTAAAAGTTTGATTTGAATCCATTGTTTTGAAGTCGTTGAAGATAGATTTGGAGGGGAAGAAGGAAAGAGAAGGAGAAGGAAGAAGAGAGAGAAGCGTGTGAGAAATCCACGGATGAGAGGGATAGAGACCATACTCATAGGCCAAGTAGAGAGCATGTTCACGAGGTAGCATTTTTGTATTGATTAAAAGATGACCAAATGAGATATATGAGGCTTTGTTTATAGAACTAGCTAACTAACACAAATAACTCTCTCGCAAATTGTAATAAACTCTAACAAAGTGAGAGAAGAGAAAAGGAGAGAAACAATCTCTATTGAGTATACTTATAGAATCCGATGATCAGAAATCTAACATCGTTATGACAATGTTGATGGAAAGGATCAACTGGGAACAATTTTAAAACTTAAAAGATCAAATCGGAACAAAAATAAGAAAAATGGACCGAATCAAAACCTAAAGATAAGGGACCAAACATATAGTTTTGTCAAGATATTTAAGTGGTTGTAGAAAAATTTCAACAAAAATTTAGGATAAGCGTCTCAAAGCGAATGTTTCTGGGTGGCGTGAAATGGAAATGGATCCTCTAACTTTCATATTTGGTAACTTTGGTGACTTTCTCTCTATCTGTTTTATCATCTTTTTCCTTCATTTTTTCTTACCTCTCTCATCTCATTTATAACTAAAGTCACCAAAGTTACACCTCCCCAAAGTCAGAGAACCCCTCCCCGGCGTGAAATATGCTTTCCACTAGTTGCTGTATTGCATCAACGGTATTGCATCAACGGAACAAGCCTCTCCCAAACCCCAACAAAGACTAAGCGGACGCCATCAAGGCAACAGGCCTCTCGCAAAGTCCTTGAGCCCATCCTACACAACTCCAAAGTCCAAACACCAATAAACCCCAAATTCCCTTTTGAACCCACCACACGAACCAACTGAAAACAGCATCAAAGACCCAAACGTACAGTCCCTCGCCTCATTGAAAGTTGCCACCATGCCAGCCTTGCCCATGATTGAAACCAAGCCCAACTGCTTATCAGCCACCCAAAAAGATTAACCATAGCCACTCCTCATCATCATTAAAAACCAAATAATAATACTACTTAGGCCTGACAAAAGGATCCACAGACCAATTATCCATTTGATATATCCACAGTAAAATCCATTCAATCCATCCAATAATAAAAAAAATACTAAATGGATTGGATGGGTTGGATTGTTTTTATTAATGGATTGTTAATGATCCATCCGATATATTTTTTAATCCATTGGATCAAACAAAAAAAAGGAAATGGATCATTTATGATCTATTCAAAAATTATATTTTTTTTTGTCCAAACTGAAACGGTTTTGAAGAATCACAGCCCAAGGTATTCCTTTCTTTTTTTTTCCTAGTTCCTACCAACAGTTTTGTTTAGTTCCCTAAAGTTTCGGTTCAAAGAGCATAGGAGATTTGGCCCATGGGTCAAACTAAGATCTTCATATATAAAGTTGTTTGTGTTTCTTTGATTTATTATGAATGTAATAATGATTTCGGTCACGGGCAACACATTCTCATTACTTCCCATATTTTACAAAGCAGACTCAATCACGTTAGATCCGTAACTTCGAATATTTCCTCCATTTCTTTCCTTTTCTTTCTATTCATTTTTTTTTTAATTCTACCTTTTATATTTGCTTGAATGAGAAATTACTACTACTAGTTGATGTACTATACTGTTAGTAAGCCTAAAATTTGCTAATTTCTTCTTAAGGTGGCTTAGTCTAAAATTCATGTATTTAATTAATGTCCTAAAAATTCTAGAGAAAGAAAAAATATTTAATATTTTTTTAGTAGAGTAGATAAAATATTTAGTATGTAAAAATTGTTAAAATAAAATTTTGGTGTAAAAAATACTTTTAAATGGATGGGTTGGATATCCATCCATATAAAAATGACTAATGGATGGGTTGGATGATTTTTTATTAAACGGATCATGGATGGATTGGATTTTTTTAATATATTTTTAATGGATCGAAATGGATTGATGGATTATTTTGGTCCGATTCATTGCAGTTCGAATCAAAATCCATCCGATCCATCCATTTGCCACCCTTACTACTACTACGACTTAAGAGTGCTTGGATGAGATGATACGAGTCTCTTCTAGCTTAACCAGTAGTTTTAAGTTCAAATCTTGATCTTGATAATGTAGCAACTAAAACTCGGATGAAAATCACACGTCCCAAAATGGTGTCACATTCACTGTCTCTTAGAAAATTAATTATATTATTTATTGTATATGTATCATTTTTAAATGATATGGCAAAATCCAAGTAGGTGGAATAGGAAATGAGATAACATTTTGGGACAAGTGATCTCCACCCATTAAAACTCTTAGGAGGAGTTTTGTCATTCTTATGATCCTACCCGACTCGAGGGATTAGTCTTCGCAGTTGTGTGCGGAGGATTCCCACGAGAACCAAATTATTACTTCTTTTCACACCTATTTTTTAACAGCTAATCAAATTATTTTTGCTTTGAAAACAATAATAATAAATAGACATGAACAGAACTTATGCCTAAAAAAAAGGGTACTATAAAAACAAAGATGAGAAGAAGAATTTTACTATTTATATTGCGACAAAACACAACTGACTCGGCACAAAATTTCCCCCCCTCTTCTCTCTCCTATACATATGGACTAGATTCTCCCTTTTTTTATAGTGAAATAAAATCCACAAGCTACTTTTCTTCCTTGCTCTAATATAGTAGGGTGTGTCAGACCCCCACACCCACAACTAGATCACATCGTATCATTTAACTCAAATTTTTCCTCTCTTTTTTTCCTCACCTCTCTGACATTTGATCAAAGCATAACACTGTTGGAGAATACTTTCTTCAAATCCTTTCCAAAATGAGCCAGTGTGTTCCCAGCTGGGATGTTGACGACAACAACCCACCTCCCCCTAGAGTCTCTCTTCGTTCCAATTCCAATTCAACTGCCCCTGATGTCCCCATGTGCGTTCTCTCCCTTATATATATATTATGGTTTGTGTGGTATTGATGACTTGTTTATGTGGTTTGATGAATTCAGGTTAGACTATAAAGTTGCAGAACTGACATGGGAAAATGGACAACCTTCAATGCATGGTTTAGGGTTGCCGCATGTGTCGGCAAAGCCCTCCAATTCCAGGTATACATGGGAGAAGCCTCGTGCCAGTGGCACCTTGGAGTCCATAGTAAACCAAGCCACTAGCTTACCCCATGGTAGTGGTGGTGGTGGTGTTGTTTATGGGAATGGTGGTGGTAAATTATCATTTGCGGGTACCCGCGGTGGTACCGACGGTCGTGGTAGGGGTGTTCATGGGAACGTGCTAGTCCCATGGTTTGACCCCCACTGTGCTGCGGCAGCTGCTGCCACCGCATCAAACACTGTTACTATGGATGCGTTGGTGCCATGCTCGAATCGTTTGGAGGAGCAGCCCACCACGCAGGTCATGGACTCCATCCCTGGAGGGATTAAAGTGTGCATAGTGGGCTGCTCCACACGTGTGGGGGATTGCAGTGGTGTTGGCACTGCTGCAGCCACCACACAGGAGGAAGGTGGCCTCCTTGCCACTGCGGCAAAGCGTGCCAAGGTGGCGCGTGTGCCGGTGGCAGCGCATGAGCCGAGTAGGGATCAGAGCGTGAGTTGCAGCGCCACCATTGGGAGGGACAGCCAGCACGTGACACTTGACACGTGCGACAGGGATCTAGATTTGGGTTTTACTTCGACCTCCATGGGTTCCCCGGAAAACACCAGCTCCGCAAAGCAGTGCACCAAGAACACCACCGTAGATGACCATGATTCTGTTTGCCACAGTAGACCAATGGTAAGGCTCTTAATTTCTCTTTGTTACTACTATTCACTGATAGGGATTTTTCAGTTTTTTAATTAGCTGGATTATATTTCTTGATACCTTTTATCTTTATATGTTAATTGATTTTATAATGGATTCACTTGTTATATATTATTAGTATAAATATTTTTTACACTATTAATCAATAATAAATTATCACATCTTTAAAAATGTTTAACTTTTATATAAAATAACTTATGATTCATTGATAGCACAAAAGGATTATTTACGACGTTAATGTATCAAAATTAAACCCTTTTATAATTTGTGGTTGTATTATGCAAATTTTGCAAAGAGGGAGGATGGAGACGAGGAGGAGCAAAAGAAAGGGATTGGAAAATCTTCCGTGTCCACCAAAAGGAGTAGGGCTGCTGCTATACACAACCAATCGGAAAGGGTGAGCAACTCTTCAACTTTGATATGAAAATTCAAAGGAGTTTATTAAGTAAGATAAGAAGTTTCTTACTATGTATTTTTTTTAAAGTGCACCACCTCTAGAAAACTAATTTGATGAGACATCATAAATTATAGTTTATGAAAACAATTATTAATTAAATATAGTAATTAATACTAATTAACTATGTAATTGGTTTAATGGACTCAATTTAAATACTAAGTTCATGCAAGAATTTATCACTTTGCATTTCTGGGTCACAATAATCTTGTATTTTAATTATATTTTTAATGATATAACTAATAGCATCTCGGACGCGAGTTGCTAAAGAAATAAGAAGTGGTTCTTATTACAAACTAGAACCATTAAAACACTAATTACATGACATCAAACTATGAATATCCTTGCTAATAGAAGTAATTGGTTCTTATAGAAGCACACCATTAAAGTAATGGAGAATTGCTGATCGATATGATGGAGCCCATATAAAAAAGAGGAGACTTCAATAAGTTTTTATATTCGACATAGGAAGACTCCAAGTCTCCAATAATGATTTGCACTATTGAAAATGTTATGAAGTCATACTTTGATAAAAATAAGAATTAATTTTAGTGGATAGCGTTTAAAGTTTTTCCTTTTCTATATATGATCATCAAAATCAAGAATTTGTTATTCATTGGTTCATTTTGTGTCTACTTTTCAGAAAAGGAGGGATAAGATAAACCAAAGAATGAAGACATTGCAAAAGCTGGTCCCAAATTCCAGCAAGGTATATAGAATAGTTTCAACTAGTTGATTTTTGCTGAGCTAATAATCATATTATATGTGATATCTTAGCCAATCCTATAGAATCTAATGGTCCCATGCAATTCTGAAATGCATACCTTTTTAATGGGAAAAACAGTAGCTACACTGATAAAACATCCTTTTTCCCCTTATTCATTTTCCTAGACTTCAAGTATCGGTCCCATGAGGATTCGGCACTATAAATCCCAGTTCACATTGGAAATTCTTTTCTATCATTGTTTGAGTCACTCTATAGATATTGTAGGTTGACGCAACTAAGTACCAAAGTAACATGTATTAGTAAATTCAATTTATATTTCGTATACAAATGTGTGATGGGGTGTCGATCTTGTGGGTTCAAATAACAAAATTATTTTTGTTTTTAGGGGTCTTTTTTAAATTACACTATAACCATTCACCAAAAAATAAAAATAAAATTGCACTATATATATTGTTAGAGAATAATTGGTATGCCCTAAATCCAAAGATCTATTGTATAATATTTTAGAATGCATTGTAATGATTTTATTTTGATAAAATAACTTGACATTCTTGAGTTTGACTTAATTATATTCTACATCCATCTATTTTTCAAAGTTACGTTGAACTCTCCTTGAGAAATAGAATATTTATATAAATATAGAGTGATATGAGTGGAAATAAGTATTAAAACTCATATTTTAAAGTTGAATAGACATAATATAATTGACCAACATAATCTAGCACGGTTGGTAGATAACTGAGTTCCTTAAACATGTGATCAGGATTCGATTCCTGGCTCATGTATACGGAAGAGCATTTGTTGGGAAAGGTCAACCCCTTAAATGGATCTCCATACCTCAAAGGATTAGTCTCTGGCTCCCAGCCGGAGGATATCCGGGTTCACCCAAAAAAAAAAAATATAAGTGATGTTTAAATTTTACTTTTAGCTATTAAAATAATGAAGTTATACAATTTTAAAATTTATTTGGGGCTTAAATGATAGATATGGTATCTACGTATCTTTCACATGTTCTACTACCTTGTCTTTATATTAATTCCAGTAGAAACGTTGAAACATTGTCAAAAGGATAATAATATAATATATTGAATAATAAGCACCAAAAAAATATATTGAATAATACTAGGTATACATAGTTACACTCAAATTATCTCACATTTATATTTCATTTTTTATTAGAATTGATTTGATTTTCTTTATATACTTATACTTTAGTTTTATCACTTCATATACATGTGAGGTGACATGGTTACAGATTTATACTAATTAAGTATTATTCTATTCTATAACAATACAAAATGTGTCATTGATTAAATAGTATACAAATATGTGATATAGATGGATACAATGTCATAAGTTTGAATCTTATAGCTATATCAATCACTTGAGATTAGGCAGCAAAGAATGTTCTTATGAGTTCTCTATTCCAAACATAAGGCCTTTCAGACCAAAGTTGGAATAATTTAGTCTAGGTGCGCAAAGAATAATCAATAATGCGTTCACCTGAATAGTGTAATACTGAGAAATTAAACAAAAGCTTTACATATTTTAGTTTCATTAATTTAGTTTTACATTTGTACAGTATAATAAAAAATTAATTAGAATATATTGTCAGTATAAAAAAATCTATACTAATAATTTATCATGCATTAGCACATACTAAAAATCTTTAACTCTTATTAATTAATTTAAAATCATAAATAGTATCATTTTTTTACATATTGAATATTAAAATTAAACTCATAACAATATTAAAATATTTATACATAATTAATTTAAAATTTAAAATTTTGCATAATTATTATTCCTTTAATAATTATTTATATGATATTATCGCGTTAGAAGCATAAAGATTTATTGAAGATACTCTGGCAGATTAGATAATTGTGGTTATAAGCTTTTTCAAATCATATGGTAACGGGAATTTTCGTTGCAGCCATCCGAGTCCACACAAACTCCAATTGCATCTTTCTGTCTTCTGAAAACTTCAAATTACCTATTGTGACACTTTGACAGAAGGATGTTTGGTGGGGAAACACCCAACTGCAGCCGAGAAACTCTTTCCATTGGTGGGTCCTGATGTCATTTATTGTCCCAACTTCAGCAATTAAAATTTTAGCCAAAACCCAAAACACAATAAAAACATGTTGCTATAAAGTGTCCTACACCCATTAAGAGAAAAAAAATTGTATTAAAAATTAAATATAATATATCTAAGGTCTTATTAATTAATGTTAATTTTTAGGATATTGATTACAAATTCTAAAAATGCAAGCTTTTACAAGTTGAGAGTCTTACATTATATAGTGATATCACATGAATAGTAATTATAAGTGGTGGACAATCCTCACGATCATGAGCTAGTTTTTGGGTTTATTTAGCACAAACCCAAATTCTAAGATAGTATAATAGTTTATCATAGATCCATGGAGTCACGTGCAGATGTCTAGTCTTGTAAACTTGACGTTTCGAATGTCCAATCCTGGGCGTGAGGGGCGTGTGTTGAGAGTCCAACATTGGATAATGATATAGCCTAAATAGTGATTATAAGTGGAGTGTAACCTTCACCCCCATATTTATCAAAAAAAAAAAGAAAAAAAGAAAAAAAAAACTTGTACCCAATGAACTAGTTTTTAGGATTGAGTTAGGCCCAAACCTAAATTCTAAGCTGTAGTGGTGAATGTTTTTCCCCCCTGTAAACCAAGTTTAATCATGAATTTAACTACCAAAATTTAAAAAACAACGTTAGAAAAATAAATTTCATCATACATTTAATTACACTTTATTTTCTATTATTTATTTCGCTTCAGGGACGAGCCGTGCATATGTTCAGATGGTGGCCCTCCCTATTTTTTTTAAATAGTATGGAATTATTAATAGTCTAAAAATATTAATTTTATATTTGTAAAAAATACAAAAGTAAAAGTTTATTATCTTATGTATACAGTGGAACCTCTTATTCTCACACTTCCTGATTTCTACAGCTACTACATAGCAATATTTTTCAGCTATGAATATAGTTAAGACTATACTTTTTTTTGCTGGAAAAAAATGTAATTAAGACTACACTTAGTAACAAGATGAAAGATTAATTTTTGACTAATTTTTTGCTAGAATATATTGAAAAGAAATTTACTGAAAATTAAGTGTATATTTAATTATAGATTATTTTCGTGATATGTAAGAAAAGTGTTTCGTGTTTTGATAAACTATTAATATAATTAACATGTTAGAACATATAATTATGAATATTTTATATGAAATTTAATACATATTTATTTGTCGGATGAACTTGAATTTTTGTAATTAATACTCCTACTCAATGAAGTCTGCTTCCATCCTTGTTTCGCTTTGTATTAAAATATGATATAATAGTATTTGACCCATTTATGATTAAATATCTTTATACTATACTGGTTTTCACAGATTAACTTTAATCTTTTTTTTTTGACACAGACGGACAAAGCTTCAATGTTGGATGAGGTGATAGAATATCTTAAACAGTTGCAAGCACAAGTACAGATGATGAATAGAATCAACATGTCATCCATGATGCTGCCAGTGACCTTGCAACAACAGCTTCAAATGTCAATGATGGCTCCAATGGGTATGGGCATGGGCATGGGTATGGGGATGGGGATGGGAATGGGGATGGATATGAACGCCATGAGTCGTACCAACATTCCCGGCATGCGTCCAGTCCTCCACCCTTCTGCCTTCATGCCTATGGCCTCATGGGATGGCGCCGGCAGCGACCGTCGTCAAGGGCCTCCAGCTCCGATGATGCCTGACCCTTTGTTCCCCTTTTTTGGATGCCAATCACAGGTTAGCAAATAATAGTATATCTATTTTGTTTACAACAAAATATTATTTTAAAGAGTAAATTTGTTGTATTTTATTTAAGAGTTTAATTGATATATACTGACAGTGTAAATGTTTTTTACAAAAATTAAACTCTTTATTTAATACTTTAAAAAAATTGAAGAAGTACCATTTCTTTTCAAATTACCCTAATCTCTTAACATTTCTATTTAGTAAAATAAAATAACATAATAATGGGAGAAAAGAGTCTTTTCGTTAAATATAATTATAATTATTTTAAATTAAGAGTATTAATGATATTTTAATTTATATGTAAATTATTTAAAAGATAACTATTGTAAAATGGAGGGAGTATATTTACTCATTATTTGGGTTATATTCCAATTTAAACAATCAACTTTGATTTCAGTTTACTGAATATATTTAAACCTTGTCTATTTGGTTTATTGATATTGTTTTTTCAGAAATGTTAGAAACATATTCTTTTACAATTTTTCTTTAATATATTTTTTATCATTGGATGAAATTTAGAATCTCACATGAATTTTTAATGAATATTGTTTAAAAAAAAGTGTATAAAAGATATAGAGTGTTGCTAATCAGTGCCCTAATTAATGATCTTAATAAAAAGAAGTGTTTCTTGAAAAACTAAATAGAACACACGTTCAAATGTTGAATGCAACTCTTTTCAATGATAAATTTCTTCTTTGATTTCTTAACCACTATCCTTAGGACACTGGTTAGTATTCTCAAAGAATATATTACTAACATTTTTTTAGGAATATTTTTTTAACCTATGCAACCTTACATATGTTAATGAATTAAAAAAATAAAAATATTATATTAGAAATAGTAACTTTTAAATTTTTAAAAAATTAACTACACTACTTTTAACATAATATTTTTATTTTTAATTTTTTAATATGGGCAAGTTTGTATATGTCAGGAAAATTGTTTTAAGAAATGGCTGGAGAAGTTCAAATTTCTTACTCCCTCCGGTCTCTATTGTAAGCAAAAATTAAATGGGACATACATATTAAGATAGTTAGTTGATCTCATTTAAAAGAGTGATTGGGAATAAAAAATTAAGTTTGTTACCTAAATTACCCTTCCTCTTATTTATTAAGCTTGTGTTATTGAGAATAAAAGGAGTCATTGGAAAACAAAATTTGTATTAAATGAAGGGTATTTTGAGAATAACTGCATTAAATGAGAAGAAAATAGTTGAAATTTGCTTATATTTGGACCAAAAAATTTGGAAATTTTTGCTTACATTGTGGACCGGAGGGAGTATAATGATTGAAAGCAACCTGATTCATTAGGTAGATATGGAATTTGGGAGCAGTATTGATAAGGTTGTAGAAAGCAGTCAAATCAAATTGATTGCGCCATTAATAATGTGTTTGGTTTGTTAGGACAGTTTCCAAGTTAATTAATTAATATTTCTATCTAGCTTATACACCATCACTGTCCCAAGTTGTAATGGAAAAAAGGTCATCATCATTAGCCTCCAAAGAAATCCCTCATATAATAAGTTAATATGGATTTTAAGATCTCCGACCTATCACGGTTATGTAATTTTGATCAATCTAATTTTAATTGCGACAATTCAGTCACACATGTGTAACGTAGACTATTAACATTAAAAATTAACAATCGTAATATATGTGAGACCTAATTCGTATAATTGGAATATCAGATGTTAAATTTGCACAATCATAATACATATTTTGGAGATAAAAAATATAGTTAAATCTTAAAATTTCCACATCCTTTAATTATCAAACAAGATACATCACCTTCAATGATAACTCACATCGAAACTTTTTTGTTCCTCTTAGATACATGGTTATAAGCCTTTATTAGAGGTAATTTTTCTTTGGATTTTTTTTCTTTTGGGCTAATAGGTGTAAATATAATATGATGATTTTCTAAATCTATATATTGGTAATTAATAAAAAAATATTATTTTCTGGCAGCCCATGACCATGGATGCCTACAGTCGGATTGCTGCCATGTATCAGCAGATGCACCAACCTCCGGCTTCTGGTAACAAGAGTTGAGCTGCTTGGCAGTGTATTCCACCGTTGAGACAGCAACGAGTTGCAACAAGAGTGTATTTATTCTCGCTGAGATTGTGAAATTGATCAGTTACAAGAACAGTGGGCAACTTATTTGTTGTGTGATGTATGTATATTGATTAATTAGTTCCAAAGAAAGTGATGAGAAACAATTATTCAATAATATATGTAGTGAACTTTTGAGGTGAACAACAATTTGTTAAGATTAGGTGGTTGCTTGGGTTAATAAGTTTATGCTCATGCACCCTGCTAAGTGCTAATTGTTTAATCTGTTTGTTATCCTATTGTATAACTAGTGCTTGATCAAAATTTTATTCTTTTTTCTTTTTTGGCTAAATTACACTTTTGGTCCCCAAATTGTTTTTCAATGTTCAATTTGGTCCCCAAGTTTTTAAAATGTTCATTTTGGTCCCTAAGTTCCTAAAACTATTCAATCGAGTCCTTCCGTCAAGTTGACTAACGGACATGGACGCTGACCCTGTCTGACCCACCGGAATTGGGGACCAAATTGAACATTGAAAAAAAAATTTGGGGACCAAATTGAACATTGCAAAACAATTTGGGAACCATTATTTTGGGGTCAACGTCCAAGTCTGTTAGTCAACTTGATGGAAGGACTCGATTGAATAAGTTTTAGGTACTTAGGGACTAAAATGAACATTTTAAAAACTTGGGGACCAAATTGAATATTGAAAAACAATTTGGGGACCACAAGTGTAATTTAGTCTTCTTATTTTATTTTATTATATAGACGTTTTGCTCTTTTTTATGTTTTTTTTTTTTTTTTTTCAATTTTCTATTTGTCCTATATGTTCTTTATTAGAAATGGAAACACAACTAACCCAAGGGGTTGGTCCAGTGGAGCATGACGGATTCGAGCCCCCACTAGTCTCATTTGGGAAGTTAATGCATGTAATTTTTCCTTTATAAGTGGTCATAGGACACGTAGGTTTTCCCTACCTTAGACAGTGAGGTATCATCCCTTCCCTTCACCCTAAAATTCGTTCACAAAAAAATAAAATAAAAAATGGAGACACAATGAAGAGATGATATATATAGGATTGGTGAAGTACCGCAGAGAACTCCTATTTATAGGGTTTAGATATTTACAACCAGAATCTCGTAATGAATACATTTCTTTAATATAAGAATGATCCTATCATTTATAGATATATATCATCATATAATTCTCTATTAAATACAAGATTAAAGATCCGATTCGATCCCTGAGAAATGAAAATGTCCAACATGAGCCCCAATATTCTTAAATGTTGGTCAAATTAACCTCTTTTAGGACAATTTAATATTTTTTTTTAACCTTGTTTTTCATTAAAACTCGAATTCAAACAAAAAGACAAAAGAAAAAGAAAACCAGAAGAAACGAAGAGTAATATTAAAAATTTGAAAATGGGGTGGGGTAGCTTAAGTGGTTTGAGCTAAAGGTTATAAGGAGATGAAGGAGGTGAGGGTCCATGGTTCAAACATTGATAAAGGAGAAAAATTAACATAACAACTAACATACTAATATTTGTCTATAAAAAAAAATTGTTAAAAATTTGAAAGAATTAAAAAAAGAAGAGGAAAAAAAAGAAGAGAAAAAACAGGAAAAAAAATATTAAAAAGGAGAGAGAAAGAAGAATATTGTTTTCCTCCACCTCTAGAAAACCCTAAACCCTTTTCTTCTCCCGAGCAGCCACACCACACTCGCCCTCATCCAGAATAATTCGCTACAAAAGTGGTCGAAATTTCCTCTAGAAGATCCCAACAGTGACCATTGTCCATTTAGAAAAGTGGTTGAAATTCCCTCTTAAAAGTAGTATCCATTTGAAAAGATTACAATTTTAGTTATCGTGCATAAAAAAATATAGTTAACAGAATGTTCTACTTCCATTAAAAATTGAAAGCAATGAAAAGCATTTTAAAAATGAAATTGATTTAAATATCGCTTATTCTAGAAGCGCTATTAAATGGTTAATCATTAAGAACGCACGCTTGACCATGAAAGAGATACTAAGTACATGTTTGTTTTGTTTTCAGCTTCATGTTTTCATTTCCTATTTTTAGAAATAATTATAAAACTGCTATCTTGTTTTCATTTTGTTTTCTATTTCCAAAGATTTTACAGGAAACAGTGAAAATAGAAAAATTATTTTCAGTGTTTCCTGTACAAATTTCTGAAAACAGGAAACAGAATAAAAATAAGGTGACAGTTTTGTAATTATTTCTGAAAATAAGAAATGACAACATTAAACTGGAAACAAAGTAAACAGTTACCCTAAACTTTTTGTCTTTCCTAATTATATTTTTAAAAACACGTGATAATGATATATATACATTCTTGATTAAAGTGCTATTAAATGTTGGATTATTAACGGTGCTTTCCCATGAATACATTGTTAAAGGTGTTAAATTTTAATAACGCTTCCCTAATGCAGCACTATTGAAATTTTTATATTGTATATAATAGCACTTTTTAACAAAACGACATCTTTCCAGTAAAAAAAAAGAAAGAAAGAAAAGAAAACGATATCTTTTTTTTTATCTATTTTTAAAATTAAAACCTTTCTTTATGATCACTCTCTTGCTTACCGCAAAAATCTCTCTCTACCACCTATGAAATAGACAAAAGTAAACACGAGAAGGGGTTGAATTGGGTTTATCAAATTCTTATTAAAAACTAAAATCGTTTGCAAGCACAATAGCAGAGCAAACAAGTTAAAACAATCAGTTAGACAACTGACTTGTCTGAAGGTTTTAAGTATAACAACATGTAACACCCTGTTCTTTTCTATTTTTTCAATATCGGTAATTATATGTCTGCTTATATTTTTATCTGAGATCCTGAAAATGATTTTGGAGAAAATAAAATCATTCCTAGAACCTACTTTATGATAGGAGGCTATGGTTAAAATTTGGGTTTAAAATTCAGACGGAACCCGGTATGCATTTTTACTGACAGTACGAATGTACTAATCAGAAAACCTTATTTTGACCCGAAACTGAAAAGTTTTAGATTTTTATCACTTTTCCAGTGATATAATTTATTTTGAAAATTTCTTCTTAAAAATAAATATTTTATTTTATTCGGTCGAATTTTCGAAGAAAACGCGCAAAAACCTAAATCGAGTAAACGACGGATCCGGATACGGAATGAGTCACCATGGTGAGTCACCCTTGCCATAAATGATGTTTAGTGTAACACCCCGATTTTCACTACTTTCTAATATCGATAATAAATATATAAATGTTTATATTTTTATCTGAGACTTAGAAAATGATTTTGGATAAACCAAAGTTATTTCCATGATATAATTGATATCATAAGGTTACGATAAAATTTTGGGTTGAAAATTCAGACGGAACCCAGTTTGCGTTTTCACTGACAGTAAAAGTTTACTGCTCAGAAAACCTAATTTTAATTCGTGAAAGAGATGAATAATGTTTTTATCTTATTTTCTACGATATTGGAAGTTTTGAAAATTTTAGCGAAAAATATAATATTATATTTGCTGCGGGCAAAAACGTCGAAATATTTCTAGGAAAACCAGAGTCAAATGAACCAGGGAGTCAGCAACGGAGCTGAGATGACTGATGTGACTGAGATGATGAGCATTTATGACGATCTTATCCGAATCATAATGGCCATAATGGCACATAAATGCTATTAGATATTTTTGGGTGTTAAAGACCATTTTACCCTTAAGTTGTCATAATAATTACAAGCTTTGCCATTGTAATTTTGGACCAAAATGCCCCCCAAACCCACGGCTCCACCATCATCTACAACACTTAGGCAAATTTTCATTTTATTCATGTCATCTTCTTCATGAAACTTGATGTTTTCTCTCCAAAGTTCATAAGAAATCTAAGCTTGATTTGTGAAGAACATCATCATTCTTGATCATTTCTTTGATCTTCAAGAGGCAACATCTCTTCATCTTGCCTTTCTAAGTTCTTCTCTTCACAAACTTTATGAGTTTATGCCATGAATCATCATGTTCTTCATTTTGTTCAAAGTTCATGAAGCTTTCTTCAAAAATTCATAGAAAATTGTAGAAAAATCCATTTGACTTGAAACCAATTTTTATGAACTCATCTTGATGTCTATATTCATCATCTAGAAGCATTAACCCAAAAGAAATTTCGTCCCTATTTTCTTTAAGCATGGCCGAAACCTTGCTTTTGGGTGTCAATGGGTTTTTGCTTCAACTTTTGTTCAATGATGCATGGTTTTATCTCTTAAATCATATTAGGTAGCTAGTGAATCCAAGTGATTGAGAAAACAAAAATCAAAATCCTAATCTTTTCTTTTCATGAGGGCCGAAACCCTAAAATTTTAGAGTAAAAGGATTTTGATTCAATTTTTGTCTTGTGATACTTATTAGGAAAGTAAAAGACTAATTTCTGTATATTGAATTGAATTCATAAAGGTTTACAGATTAGGTGTTTATATAGAAACACCTATGAGGAAGATTACAATTAGATTAATAACTGATAACAAACTAACAGGAAGCTATTTTGTCTAACTGAAATATCCTAACAGAATTTATCTAAACTAAACAGATATAACAACTACTAATCAAAAGGATAAACAGAGATGACTAATATATGTTAATAACACTTGAAATCATCTCTATACTATACATGTTTGTTGAATCCAAGAGATGGAAATCAAGTGAAATTCCTAACTCAAATTTGTTGTCAAGGCCGAAACCCTAACTCGTTAAGTTAGATGAGTTTTTGTTCAAGTTCTTGGTTCATGATCATTGATCATGTCTTCATCATGTTTAAGGATCATTAATCCATGAGTTAGAAAATTTTTAAACATCCTTAGCCTAATGATCTTGAGTGGGCCGAACCATTAGTATATGGTTTATGAAGCTTTGTTGTTTGATTGTTATTAATTTTGTAACGATTTGTTGTGAAGGATAAATCGTTGTTGATTATCCTGAGTGTGGGAAGGTAATGGAGATCGAATCGGAAAATTGATCATGAAACAAACATTTGAATCTTCAAGAGGTAAGGGGAGTTTGCCTGAGGAGTTTAAGATAACCACATGTTATTTATAGAGTTGTCTGTAAATTATCTGTGGTGATTCTCTGTGATTTTGAATCGTTTATTGCTTAAGTGATTATATGCTTACTTGATTTTTTTTATATGTTGATTTACATGATTATAATTGGAGTGTTAAATTATAATTGTGATGCATGCCATAATTTGGATGTATGCCATGCTATATTGTGGTGCAATTATCTGCTGTTGAGTGATGGATTGAGAATCCTGACATTGGTCAGTGTTTAAATTAATTTGGGGATAAAAGCTTAATAAGCTTGAATAATTAATCAGAGTGATTAATTTTTAGGGAATTTGAGAAAAAGTGGGAAAATATTATTTTAATAATATTTTTGTGGAAAATGTGTCAATAAGTGACAGTAAGGGTGGAACTGTGAAAATTTTTCACAGGCGCTAGTTTTTCCAAAATAAATTCATTTTTTGTTATAAAATATTATTTAAAGTGATTAAGTTACAAAAATAACGTAATAGCCGTCAGAACAATTACTTATGACAGAAAAGTCATTTAAGTTATAAAAAGATTTTTATGAAATTTTTTGAGAAAATGGTTTTATTTTATTATTATAAATTTTATTTAGAAATGACTTTTTAAAAGTTGATGTTTATTGAGAACGATATTCAGAAATGAAGGATTTAGAAGGAAAAGAATTTATCTATGATTTCACGTTTTATAAACGTTTTAACGGAAAAGGATTTCTGTAAGGGAGTATTATTCAGTGAAAATAATTCCGTTAAACTTGGATAAGTTTTCGGAGATTTGGTTTTGTAATTGTTATTTCACTGAGCGAAATGTTTTAAAAAGGAAAAACGAACCTAGTGACCGAGACGTCGGGTTTCTAGTGTTTTGTTGACACGTAGATCAGGGATCTGTGTCATTGGACTGAGTGTCCTGGAAAAGTTCTGTGTCATTAAGCATGGCCGTGAGCTTTCGGCTTCGACAAGGGATGATTATTACGACAAAGAAAACGAAACGAGAATAAAAGTTTTCTCATACATTTTTGGCCGACATACCATGTGTTATGATCATTGAGTCCTATGTGGATGAATGTATCTTTTATGGACTATGTTTCCATTTGATCATTGAGTTCTGAGTGAGCCATTATATCTTTACTGGACTATGTTTCCAATTTAATGCGATGACTATTGGGTTCTGAGTGAGGCAATAGGTTATGGACAATAAACTCCATTGATCGCGGTAACTATTGTGTTCTATGTGGACCAATGTTACATTTTTGAACAATAACCTTGGTGTACTGAGTGATGACCAATGTGTTATGTGTTCTTTTGGACATTGTTTATTTCCTTCTTACAATGGGCCATGTAAAGAGCTTGATCTGCTCAAAACGAAACAGAAAATTGTGGGATCTCCGAAGATTAGGCATCAAATTAGAGCCTGAATATTGAAGTGTCATGCATTTTTATAAAATGGCGATGACTGTCGGGTATGAGACCCTTTTGATAAAATTATTCTGTTGTTTGGATAATTTTGGGTATGTTGTTAATACCTGGTATATGCTATTTTATGTGTCGCGCATGTTGTTGTCTTATCAAAACTCATATATTGGTATTTTACCCTTGCATATTTGTTTGTTGTTTCCTCTACTGTGTGAAATATATATTTGAGTATAGATGAACTCCGAGGAGACAAATCTGTCGTACTCAAGGATCAGATCCTTGACCTGTGTGAATTCCGACGATGGTGAGGCTTGGGTGATTAATACGGGAGCTCGGAGTGCCACTTACACCGGATCAGTTTGTATCATTGAGGGTACTAATTCAGGACCTACATCTCGTACGTATCAGACTTTGACCGTGGAGATACCTTTACCACCTCTCTGGTTACTTATCGATTTTCTTGTAGATCAGGAACTGTTATGTTCTGATACTTCCATAGTTCCGGAAGTAGATGTATCCTCACCGGATATCTTAATAGGAAGGGAAAACCAGGGTGGTCTTCCCAACCGTGATTACTAGTATTGACCAGCTATAGGACTTTTGGTATCTTGTGAAGTAGTGGTACTTCGTTAGTCTGGATGTTCGGCTATTGAGAGTCATTCTTTTGAGTTGCGATTCCAGATTACCGCTACGTTATAATTACGTCTTTATTTTCTTATGTTATGACTTTGGGAGATGACCTGTTATGTGAAGGTCTAAGTAAAACTCTTATGATACCTATGTATGTTATATAGTTGTATATTATGTTGATGGTGTTGGATTGTATGTGGAGTAAACAAAAAAAAAACATTTATCACCATTTTTGAATAAGGATAAGTAACTAGAAGACATTATTTTCCGAAAGCAACCAGCAACATTTTATTGAGTGTATTTACGCAATAAGTTACTTATATGTGATACCCTGGGAAGGGGGTGTCGCATTTAGATATTTTAAATATCTAGTCATGAAAATGACCATTTAATCCTTTGCCTTTCATTGAAATTCCAAGCTTGTCCCAATAATTTTTATGACCCTTTTACCCTTAAAAATTCGGCCCTCCCTCGACAAGTCACTTAACCATTTCATTTTGTTCGTTACCACAAATACACAAAGTTTTTGTTCTTAGAAACTCTAAGTGCTCCTTAGTGAAATTGATATATTTCATCTATTCTCCTTCACTTCTTTCATCTTCTAGAGATACTCTCTCATGATCAATGATCATAGTTTCTTTTCTCTTCACAAATTTCATTCTTATCACCATGTTTTGTCCAAGTTCCATTTTTATGAGGTTTCATGGTTTAAATCATAGAAAATTATAGAAATGGAATTTTTGAGTAATGGCAATTTTAATCTTTTATCTAAGACTCTAGGATCATGTATCCAAGAGCTTGAAAAAAAATGGAAAACCCAAACCCTAATTTTTTGTCTAGGCCAAAACCCTCAAAGAAATGGGTCAAATGTTTTTTTTCATTACTTAACTTGTTTTGTTGTTGATTGTGAAGGTAATTGTTAGTTGGTTGAAGTTTTTGTGTGGTGGAAGGAAAGAAGGAGTAAAGACTTAGATCAAAAGGAAATCACGTTCTTCAAAGGTAAGGGGAGCTTACCTGAGAAGTTTTGATAGTCACATACTTAATTGTTTGATATGTGTTATTAATTGTAACTCTTGTGTGATGTTGTATTAATGATTTCTAATTTTATGATGAATATTGGATTGATAAAATGGATTGTGTCTTAAAGTTGTATGTTTATTCATGAGATTGTTGTCGATTGTATTGGTTGAGAGCATGACAATCGTCAGAGCTTGATAATGAGGATTAAGACACTAAAAATGTTAAACAGAAAAATTAAGATTTCGATTTTCGTAAGAGGAAGAACTTAAAAAAAAAAAAAACGTGACTTAAGTATATTTTTGTTAAAAGTTACGTTTTTGAGAAATCACAAATGATTTTAGAATAACGCTTAAGAAATGAGTGTTAGTGAGGACGAACCGTGGCAAATTACACTTATATTAATTTGCCCGAAAACATTTAAAAAAGAGTAAAAGAATGAAGAAAAATCATGAAAATATTTCAAATATAGTAAGAAAAGTCTTTTAAAAGAAAAGTTTTTGGTGTATGAAAATTTTATTCTAAATGAAAATATTCACAAAAATATCTTATGACGAAATTCTTGATAATAATTTTTTTATTTTAGTCAAAAAGTTTTAGAAATGATTTTTAAATAATTTGACGTTTTCTGAAATGAATTTTAAAGGAAAGGAATTTCTGCAAAATGTTGTTTAAAAAGAGTGAAAATGTTTTTCCGACAAACGTTGATAAACTCTTGTATTTGATTTTCAATTTAGTTTTCACCGAACGAAAACCGTGTTAAAAACTATGAAAGTTGTGAGGACCTAGCAACCGAGACGTCGGACTAGCGTTCTTATGAGTAAGTATTTGGTGGCGGATTAAAAAATCCCACGTTGGCGACTTGATTTCCTGTGTTAAGTGTGAATGGGCTTGATACCTGTATAAAATTAATTGTGAGCTTTAAGCCTCGACAAGAAAGAAAGAACGAAAAAGAAAAAAACAGGGAGCCAATTGTTTTACATGCATGAACCAGTAAACGTGCCACCACGTTAACGAGCTACAATCCATAAGTGGATTGATAAATTGGATAGTTACGGACAAAGACGGGTCTTTAGGGACATCCGGGTTCGAACTCCACAGAAGGTCGGGGCTTTACAATCTCGAGTCGTGGATCAGAACTAAATTGAGAGGCCAAGCTCATGTGAAACAATTGTGTTATGGGGATTATTGTGACCTATCCTGCTTGACGAAGGGAAGTTAGGATCTCCGGAGATTATGAAATAGATAGTGGATTTTTGAAGTGTCATGCATTTTTATAAATCTACGATGGTTGTCTGGTATGAATTCCCTTATTTAAATAGCATTGATATTATGACTATGATTTATATTGTTTTACATGTTGCTGTTGTCATATGTTGTTGATTGGTGTGTAGCGTATGTGACTAATGTGATAAACATACATGTCAGTATCTAACCCTTGTGTTATTTCTGTTTGGTTCTATTGTGGTATCTCGTTTTGCGTGTACAAATGTATCACCAGGGTCACCTGATGCTCTCGGGGGTTTTAGCCATGTCCTTTGATCACGTCGATGAGGGTGGCGCTTGGGTGATTAACCCGAGAGACCGGAGTGCTACCTATACCGGGCCAATACTTACCACTGAGGGCACTGAGGCAGGACCTATGACATGCATCCACAGTGCGAAGACTGTGGAGGTTCCACTACCGCCTATGTGGCTATTGATGGGAGCTTTAGTGGACCAGGGGAACACCTACCATGAGCCTCCACACCCTCAGCCAGTTCATGGAGCAGCACCCTATTCCCCCTTGCCGGATTTTCCCCTCCCGTTCTAATTCTTGTTCCAGATGAGGATGATGAGATGGAGGTGGATCCTCAGGAGGACGACGAGGGTGTCGAGTACCATCCACTCGACGAGGGCATAGATCCGCAGCTGAAGCGGGAATAGAGGTAGTTTCACCAGAGACCTCTGCAGGTGGGGATGACCACGGTGGTCATCCCAATGGTTTTCATTAGTACGACCAACATAGGACTTTTAGTTCTTCTTTTTTGAGGTAGCGGCATCTTCTTACGGTTTGTATATTTGGCTACTGAGAGCCATTCTTTTTGGAGTAGTGGCTCCAAACTTAGACTTTTTAGTTCAGTTATTGTACAGTTATGTATTTTACTTTTGTGTATGTTTTCTGAAAAAATGACCAGTATGCTATGATGGTCTTTGATGTATATATAGTTATGAAGTATGTATGGATATCATGTTTATTTAGCACGAAGAAAAAAAATTTATAACTATTTTTCGAAGTAAAGTTAAGTGTTTAAAATTATTTTCCCAAAGTAACCAATGTTTAATTTTGTTTTATAGTTCCACAACTAGTTAGACATGTAGCTCCAAGGGGGTGTTACACAGCACAACAGATAAAAAGAAACTTGTTTGATATTCACAGCTTTAACCCCTTAAGTTAGTTAACAAGTTAGATAAACAAGTGAACTAAAGAGATAAGGGGGAGAGAGATTAACACAGATGTTTATCCTGGTTCACTCCTTAACAACCAGGGTACGTCCAATCCTTTGATTTAACAAAGTTTTCTCAACTATAACTGATCAGGTTACAGGACAGACGAGTATTGCGTTGAACACCTATACTCTCCAGGCTCCAAGACAAGTATTGTTTGCTCACCTAGCCTCTTCAGGCTCACTCAGATTTGGTGTGAAAGAGTGTGCAATAAATACAACTTGCAAGTCTTTCATAAACACTCAAAAGAGTGGATTAAATGTGAAGTAGAAAGACTGCGAAATAACTTCTCAAGGTATTATAATGGATGAACAAATGATTGAGAAGAACAAATAATTGAATGCTTGATTAAATAGCTTGTTCAGTGAATGTTCAATGCTTCATTACACTTAGCAGATCTTCAATGTCTTCTATTTAAAGTCGTCATTTGAAATTAACACGTTAGAGACCTTCCCTTGAAATTTTGGCTTCAAGCAGAGCTCCATTAAATGCATTAGAGTTGTTCTGCGTAGTCATTAATGCTTGAAGTTAAGTGTTTTATGCTTTAGCAGCAGCCATATAGAGTTCTTCAACTTGCTTTTTGTCCTTGCTTCGTATGTTTCCCTTTTAGTGTAACTCTCAGTTGTACTAGGGATAAAGCTTCTTTATAGAACTGCTATTCTGAGTTACAAGGTTATCTGATTCCTTGATCCTTGTATGAGTGAACTTCCAGCATCTTCTAACTTGAGGGAACAACACACGAATATTGAGTTGCTTCAGAGAAGTTCAGGCCTTCTTCACACAGTATCAATTGATAGATGAAGACAGTCATTAGACGAGTTGACTTTTCTTCATAAAGACAAAAGTCTTAGGAACTCTTCAGACGAGTAAGTCAGCTTCATCAGACAACTTAGCTTTCTTCATAAGACGACTGTTTCTTTGACTTTGACCATTTTTGTTAGAGCAGACTTGTGAATTAAATTACTTCTTAAATATTAATCTGCACGCTAAGTAGACGGGTCAGTAAACAATTAATTAATAGTTCAATTAAATCATTGAAAAAATGTTTTGTTTTCATCAAAACTTAGGGTAAATGTACATCAGACATTTAGAGACTGAACAGCTAACCATCTTACTCACTCGCTCACTCACTCCCTTTCTCTCTCACTCGTTCCCTCTCTCACTCACTCACTCTAACTATTTTTTTTTTTGGTGAACTAACTCACTCTAACTATTTGAATGTGTTAAGGTAGTTGTTTTAAGTGTTCAGCACCATGCGAGCGTGAAAGGAACTATTTTTAGGCAGTTCTTCCTATACTTTCAAACATTTGCTCTTGAATTGTCCAAAAGTGGATAGTCTAAGATTGTAAATTTCTATTTAGTACTTTATTGTGTATCCAATGGTTCACATTTCCCATTGTTCTCTAGGTATACATACCTAATATGATTGATAATACCACCTAGATTAAGTCGTGTGCTTGGAGAACTAAGGGAAAATGCTGCACAAATTTTCATAAAATAATATAATGCGAAATTGACAAACTTGGATAGGATAAAGCCCACGTTTTATAGGAAGTAGGTAATCGTTGTTAATAATTATTTTGGTAAATTGGTAAAGTATGACTCAAAAGTGGATGTCTGCAAATCGTTTGTCGAAGGAATATGAAGACAAAGTGAAAGAGTCTTTGCATATGAGTATGAGAAAAACCGTAGTAGAATCATATGCCCTTATTTAGATTGTTGTTATGCGAGGTAAATTAGTGCAGATGAGTTGAAAAGTCCTTTAGTGTGTAATGGAATCGATCAAAGTCATATATGTTGCATAAAGAATGGTGAGATAAGAGATGAGTCTAGTGATTATTTTGAGAATAGTGTGAGATATGCATCAAATGATACCAACACACATACATATGAGGGCGACCGATTTGAAGATATGGCGAATGTGGTTGAAGAGGATCTCCAGGATTATACTCAAATGTTTGAGAGGTTGATAAGTGATGCACATAAACCATTGTATGCTTGTTGTACTAAATTCTCAAGATTTCCCATGGTGTTAAAGTTGTACAACTTGAAATTAGACAATGGATGGAGTGATAAGAGCATTACAGATTTACTCACATTTGAAAGATAAGTTGTTGCAGGATAATGTGCTTCCTAGTCGAACATATGATGCTAAACGAATGTTATGTGGTATTGGCATGAGCTATAAGATGATACATACGATTGCACTTTATTCTGGAATGAATATGATGTATTAGATTTTAGGCCTAACTCAATCCCAAAAGCTAGCTCATAGGATGAGGATTGCCCCACTACTTATAAGCTCTTATTAGATACTATCTCTAGTCAATGTGGGACTTGGGTTTTTCCCAATACACCCCCTCACGCCCAGCACTATTGGGCTTGGTGCATGGATAACATGGTGGGTGGCCCAATAATGGATCTAGGATAGCTCTGATACCATATTAGATTTTAGGCCTAACTTAATCCCAAAAGCTAGCTCATAGGATGGGGATTGCCCCACTACTTATAAGCTCTTATTAGATACTATCTCTAGTCAATGTGGGACTTGGGTTTTTCCCAATATGATGGAATGAATATGCAGTGTTAGGTATGTGTCCAAAATGTAACATCAGGTGATATAAGCAGATGAAATAATAAAGTCCAGAGAATGTGCTATGGTATTTTTTCTTTATACCCAGATTAAGGTGCATGTACTGCACAAGAAAACATGCAAAACACTTGACATGACATGATATGATGAAAGGATTCAAGATGGCAAGCTTCGACTCCTGGCAGATTCTTCTTAATGGTCCATAGTTGTTCATGATTACCCTGATTTTGGACAAGAAGAAAGAAATCTATGTCTTGCATTATCTACTGACGGATTTAACCCGCATGGTGTTCAAAGTAATTATTACTCACAGTACATGGCCGGTGATTTTCATGATTTATAACCTACCTCCATAGCTATGCATGAAGCGCAAATAATTTAAAGTAACTTTTTTTTTTGGAAAAATAATTTAAAGTAACTTAAAAGTATTAAAAGTGATAACTATTTTAAAATGAATAACATATTAATATAAATAAAATTTACATAAAAAAATATATATGTCCTTTTATCTCATTTTATATTTATCCGCTACTTCAATCACTAATTTTACCAAACACTTCAAATTCGATCAGTTAGTTTATCCGCTATCAGTTATAAGCTCACTTAATATCATTTACGTATCCACTATCAGCTAAATTTTATCAAACAGAGCGTTAATGTATAATAAAAAATTCAAAATTTGAGAATATTGGAAATAGAATAAATTTGAAACAAAAATGTCATTAAATAAGTGAAAAAATTAAAAGCAATTATTCAAAGATAAAAGAAGTTATTGACAAGAAAGAAACTAAAACTGAGAATTTTCAAATCACGATCACATGTACTCCCTCCGGTCTCTATTGTAATAAAAAATTAAATGGGATATACATATTAAGATAGTTAGTTGATCTCATTTAAAAGAGTCATTGGGAATAAAAAACTAAGTTTGTTACCTAAATTATCCTTCCTCTTATTTATTAAGCTTATGTTATTAAGAATAAAATGAGTTATTGGAAAACAAAGTTTATATTAAATGAAGGGTATTTTGAGAAAAACTTCATTAAATGAGAAGAAAGTAGTTGAAATTTGCTTATATTTTGGACCAAAAAATTTGGAAATTTTTGCTTACATTGTAGACCGGAGGGAGTATTTATTTAATTATCAAGTGACATTTATTAGTTGAGTCAAATGTCAAAAATATAGTTCATATAACAAATATGAATTACACATGAAGTATTAGAATCAATAATTCCTTTTAAACATAGGAATAGATATAGATCATTGATAGGGATGAAAATCAAATTGATAGGAAAGATATATAAAGCATATTGATACTCCTGTGATAACAATGTAATTGATTGGTTGAAAAAGATAGTGAACAATGATGATAAAAAAATAAAATAAAGAAAAGAAAAAGATAGTGAACAATATAATAAGTGTTCTTATTTATAGCGAGTGCAGAGCATTACAGTGAGTGTAGAGCACTAACTAACTAAGTTTAGAAACCAATACTAACAAATTAACCGATTCTTTAATCTCTATTAATAACTTACAGCTTTTAGCTACTCCCTCCTGTCTCTATTGTAAGCAAAAAGTAATTATGACACACATATTAAGATGTATCAAAAAAAAAAAGATAGTTAATTGATCTCATTTAAAAGAGTCATTGAGAATAAAAAATTAAATTTGTTACCTAAATTATCCTTCTTCTTATTTATTAAGCTTGTGCTATTGAGAATAAAATGAGTCATTGGAAAACAAAATTTGTATTAAATGAAGGGTATTTTGAGAATAACTTTATTAAATATTAAATGAGAAGAAAGTAGTTGAAATTTGCTTGTATTGGACTAAAAAATTTGGAGATTTTTGCTTATATTGTGGACTGGAGGGAGTACTTCTTAATTACTCCCTCCAGTCTCTATTGTAAGCAAAAATTAAATGGGACACACATATTAAGATAGTTAGTTGATCTCATTTAAAAGAGTTATTCGGAATAAAAAATTAAGTTTGTTACCTAAATTATCCTTCCTCTTATTTATTAAGCTTGTGTTATTGAGAATAAAAGGAGTCATTGGAAAACAAAATTTGTATTAAATGAAAGGTATTTTGAGAATAACTTCATTAAATGAGAAGAAAGTAGTTGAAATTTACTTATATTTTGGACCAAAAAATTTGGAATTTTTTTCTTAAACTGTGGATCGGAGGGAGTATATATTATGAACCTACCAAACACCGTGCACCCGAGGATATACAGTTAACCAGCGTTGGATAGATCACCATCATCCACAGCGTCTAGATAACATCGTCGATTACGGAGATGTTAAATTGGAGACATCTAACATGCATTGCTTCGTTAAAGGTCGACATATAAATGATTGAACACTCATGTGAATACTTGGATAAGGATTCGCCACACATATTAGTCAAAGTACTTCCACATCGAAGTTCCCACCACAATAATACACTTTCATGATTTTATCACTAAAAATCACAAATGATATACGAAAAAAAATCAGATAGTTAACCTACAATGATGTTGAATGTAGCTTATTGTTTTCACATAGAAACTGAGTTTTGTTTGCTTTATTTTCTGTTTTTCATTTTTTATTTTTAGAAATAATTACAAAACTCTCACCTTATTTTTATTTTATTCATTTTTTTCAAAGAATTGTATAAGAAATACTGAAAACAATTTTATCTTGTTTTAATGGTGATGGCTAGCATGAGGCACCTTAGCAAGTGCCTCGTCCATGAATCACTTAATTTTATTTTTTTTATGTGAAAATTCATTTTTACCCTCATCGTCAACATATTACCCTTCATCACCACCCCACCCACCACCACCTCAACAGTGAAAAGCCTGTTGTGAGCACTCCCTGAAACGATCATCATGTAGGCAGGGTACCAATAAATCAGCATTGTCCCAGCCTTCACTGCGAAAAGCTTAAAGCAATAAGCAATATGCTTAAGGCAATCATCAGCGCCCTTCATTTTTCTCTTTCATTGTTACTTGCAGTCTCAGATCTCGGTTTTTCACCTCAGGATTCCATTTCCCTGTCATTATGTGAGTTGAAGTCTGATTCCTCCCTTCCTTGTTGTGTTGCCCTTATCATGGACTACATGGACCCTCCAAACATTCGCAAGCTTGCTACGCTCAATGGCACTTTCTGCGGTGCTTCCTGGGCCGATTTCATTTGGGAATCGAAGCTGCCCTCCAATTATGATGTCCTTGTTTGCAAATTTTTAACGCCCCCGTCCAAAGACAGGAACCAGCTGCTATCAAGTCTCAACTAATCTAGCATTGAGTCATCTGGGTACGAGAGATGAAGGGTGGACGGGGATGGAAAGGGTGAAGGGTGAAAGGGTCATTTCATTTTTTTAGGCAAGTCACCTGGTTAAGATTTTTTTTGGACTAACAAATATGAACTTTTGATTTGTTTAACATTAAATCCAATGGATAAAACTAGTGATTCATGGATGAGGCACTTGCTAAGATGCCTCACGCTAGCCATCACCCGATTTCATTGTTTCTTGTACAAAACTTTGAAAACAGCAAACAAAATAAAAATAAAGTAACAGTTTTGTAATTATTTTTGAAAACAGAAAATGAAAACAAGGAACTGTAAACAAAAAAACAGGTCATTTAAAAGTGGAGTTGTGTTGAAAAATGTGGCATGCTTTGTCATGACATTTGGCAAAAGAAAGAAAGCTCTTCATTTATATTCAATTATCTTATTTGTACGTCTGAAAAAATTGACAGGTGCGACATCTTATTAATCATGATATTCATCGTGGTTAATCACATTTTAAGTTTTGCTAATGGATATATCAATATTGGGTAACTTATTAACCATCCACTTGGCTCAGAACCGGCCCAACACCTATGTAGGCCTAAAACAAATTCTAGGATGGGGCCTTTTTAAAGCTAATAACAATATTTTATTAAAATTATTATTTTTTATTTAAAATTATTATTTAAAATACTATATAGTAATACTAACTACTAAGCAAAATCTTCTTATTAAAAAAAGTATATCTAATTATATAGTATATTTTTTTACAGTCATCTATATTAACTATTAACTAGTAAGTAATTTTTTTAAGGCCTAAAGCCCTTGCTTTGCCTGCTTTCCCCTTGGGTTGACAGTGAGGACGTAACTTTGTTAACCAAAATTTTATACATCATTAATAAAATTATCATTTAATAAGTTATTCATATAGGTACGGGTGTACTCATTAACCAATTGTAATATACTATTAATCATATCATTAATCAGATATTTCAAAGTTGTCAAATTTCAGGTATATAAATAACATTATTGTTTGGGTTACACCTTGACCAAAGAGACTTGCTTGCTTGTGTCTTTTTATCCCCTGTATCATTTTATGTTCAGTTTTCAGTTGTTTCCTTTGAGGCACATCCAAACAACACGTATTTCATTTTAAACTTACGAAGGTTAATATATGAATCACTTTATATATACGAGGTTAGCAGTTTTATAATGAAGTTAACATTCATGATATAATATAAATGAAGCGTGCATTTGTGTTTGAAGTAACATGCATCAAATGTCAACAAATGTAGATAAAATGCACCATTAAATGACATGAATAATATAAAATTGAGCTTGAGAAATATACTTAGAGCATCTTCAATGAGAGTTGCTTATAGAGTTCTTAAATCTATGTGGCAAATAAGGAATCATTGTTTATTTTTTCTCCATTGGAGTTGATCTATGTGGCAATATGGGTTGCTTAAAAATAAGGCATGGTTGCTTATATATAAGCAACCCCAATGATGGGTTGCTTATGAATAAAAATTAATTTTTCTTCAAATTTCAAGGAGGATGAGTTGCTACTTTACATTAAAACAAAATTAAGTATAAATAAAAAAATATAAAAATATGAGTTTCTTAAGGGTTGCTTAAATAGGTACCATTAGAGTAAAAATATGATAAATTGCTTAAATATGATGTGGTATAGTGGGACTCACTTAATGAGAGATAAGAAACCCAAAATAGGTTGCTTAAATATTACCCATTGAAGATGCTCTTCCAACGCGATTCCAAGAACAAGCTAAGTACGAGGTACGAGCTATGAACTACTCCTATAATTGAAGATATAATCTAGAGAAGAAAAAGAAAAAGGTAGTCGTGAAAACCTTGTCTTCCTATTGCAGGCGAGGAGAGTAGTGTTGGACTGCATTTTGCAATGTTACCAAGACCCCTTATTTATTTATGGATAGATTGATTAATGACATCTGGCATCCAACCATTCGGTTGTAATATAGTGCAATGTTACTAATAATCCTCACTCAATGCTTGGTTATAAAATTTGTACCAGTTGACAAATTAAAGTCCTTGTGCCAATTGTGTTATGTGTTTATTGTATATCTTCTGTTATCACAACAACAGATTCGAGATTTATAATAGCGTTTAATTTCGACATTTTAAATTTATAGCACTTTCGAGCGCTATCTATCTTGGGGCTATTGAATGTTATAAACAAGGATAGCGCTTCTGAGGCGCTGTCTTAGGTTTAACTACAATAACGTTTGAACGCTATAGTCTTTTACTCTAAAATGCCCATCTAGGAAACAATGTTGACGTGGGTTCACAATAAAGATAACGCAGACTAAAACATGTGATATCTTAGTTGTCCAATAACGATAGCGCGATTTCATTTAAGAGCTATCTTAGTTTTAACTACGACAGCGTTTTGTAAACAAACGCCATCTATTAGCCATTTTTTAAAAATTATTATTTTTGCTGCTTTCTGCATATTCCCCTGTATTCACCAATCAAATAAAAAGCATTCAGCAATCAGAAAACAACATTAAGCAATAAAAAAAAGTATTCAGCAATCAAAAACAACAGTCAGCAAACAAAAGATTAATCAACAAAATCGACCATAATCAAACGTTGGTACTTAAAAGAAAAGCCTTTTCGAAACCCTATTTATTTAGTACCTTCTTATAGGATACAAAAAAGACCTTAAAAAACTCATCCTTGTGGGCTAGTAAGAGTTGTCATGTAAACCTATAATAATCATCAACTATGACAAATCCATATTTTAATTCCCACCAAGACTCGCAACACTAACTGTAACATCCATGTTTTAGCGTTTGTTTTCACGTTTGATGAATATGCTTAAGACTTGGATTAGATGCTTGATATGTTGGTTAAGACATGGGAACCTTTGCATGGCAAGTATGCGATCAAACAAAAGTAGGAACGAGTCGAAACAACAACTAGAGTTGATGTCCAGGAACACATGCTCAAGCGTGGCCATTGGCATGCTCAAGCGTAGGAGTCAACCATACAAGTTCTGGCTTTGACTCCACGTGGCAAGCTTGGATTGGGTATGTCTCCATATGAAGAAGGTAAGTATAAATTCTTTCCTTTTAAGTTTTCGAATCATGATACTAGTGGAATTTCATTTTAGTTTTCAAATCCAACTGATAAACAAAAAACTAGGGTCTCTAAGAGGGAATATCACGATTTTCTCTATGTTAAGCCTTTGTTTGAAGAAGGTTAGTATCAATTCTTTCCTATTTAGTTTTTGAATCACAATCTTGCCCAAAGATTTGATTGTGTTATTTGTTGAATATCATTTCATTGCTTTGAATTTATTTTTGAATCTTCAAGTTTGAGCACTGAATATATAAAATTATGAATTTTTTTTTAAAAAAAATGGGGAAGAAAGCGCTTCCTCAAGACCTTTAATAGTGTTTGAGAAACACTATCTATGGTTACCTCTTTTAATAGAACCTAGATAGATAGTGATCAAAAGCTATATTAAATGTAAAAAAAGTACAAAGTCATTTCTGGTGCAATAATGGCAGATGATTGGGATTTTATCTGATTACCCTTCTTCTTTGTAGTTCTTGTCTTTGTTAAACAATCTTAAGAGTTGATCCCTTATTTGTTTTCCTCTCTTATTCCATAGCATTTTCACTTTGCTTATAAGGAGGGACCTCATCATCTTCATCTGAATCTTCATCGTGAGACTTTTTTAGATTCATCTGATGATTCCTCAGCCTTGAGAACTTTTGAAGTGGAAGTCTTATTGCTTTTCTTGTCAGCTTTCAAAACAATATACTCATTTTTTATTGTCGTTGCTGTTGTCTATCTTCATTTAACTATTCTTCATGAATCTGAAGAGTTATCATAAGTTAATCCATATTCATTTTCTCCAAATCCTTTGCATGTGAGATAGCAGTTATGAAAGGTCTCCTTTATTGTGGGAGACTCCTTCAAAGCTTTTTAAGATGCTCCTTACTTTTGTCAGTATTCCCAAGATATTTTAGACTATTAGTGACTATTTGGAATCTTCCAACTATCTGATCAATGTTCTCTCCTTCTTCCATTGTGAAGAGGTTATATTTCGTGAATAACATGTTGGTCTTGGTCTCTTTGACTTTATCAGTTGCTTCATGAGCTGTGACCTAGGTGTCCCACATTTCTTTGGTTGTCTCACATGCACACACTTTATCATATTCACCTTTGCTTAATGCACACATTAGATAGTACCTTGCCTTGGCATTTAACTGCCACTTTGTCTTATGTTCTGCTTCTCAATTGGCTTTAGGTATGGGTTGTCCTACATCATCTATAGGAGTGTATGGACCTTCCACAATGAGAGACCATGCCTAAGAGTTTATGGATTCAATGAACCACTTCATTTTCTCCTTCCAGCATCTATAGTCAATTCCATTTAAGGTCGGATGTCTTGTTATAGAAGTTCCTTCAGTTATGAAACTACTTTTGCTTGTTTTGGCTTCTCCTGCCATTTTTGTATTAAGAATCTTTCCTCTAACACTGTCAGGTGCACAACCTAGAGACTGAGCTCTAACTATGGGGATTGAATTGTGTTTAATAAAGTTTCTTATAAACAAAAAGCTTTTCAAAAGTAGGGAAAAGACACTTATAAAAGATCAAAACGACAGACGCATCAAACAATTTTTAAAGACTTCTCCGAGATAAGTGTCTTGAAACATAAACAAAACAACAAGGATAAAATAGAGAAAACAATAGTTTTTAAAATGTGGTGTGAATTAGAATATTCTTAGTAGATATAATATAGTGTATTGTATAAAACCAGTAAAAAACAGTGTTCCTAGGAATATTAAATTACCCCAAATAACTCACACATGCAAGAACTTAACCTAAATATAAAATAAGTTAATCAAAATATAGATTAAAGTAAAGAAATTCTCTTTTTCTATTGTTTTCCCTAAGAAATATTGGCGTTCCTACCAAAAAACTTCCCAAACTGACCCATCGATTATTGGTCTGCCTTAATTCAAGTTTAAGAAGTTGCACATTGTCACTGTTTCACATCGACGTAAAGGTTGCATCGTGAACCCTAGTGCCGACAAGATGAATAGGGGTGACCCTAGCTCCCTAGCATGCCCTTCATCCGCAACAAGGCGTCTTCCTATGCGTTCTGGTACCTTTCGCTCTATTTTGTCTTTTTCTTGCTAATTTTCTCTGTTTCTTCTGTGCATCCCCCATGGTCGTTCCAGTTTGCCCATGGAAATGCTTGGCCTCATAAACCTTTGTGCAAGTCTTGGAGAATTCTTGTGATATCTCTCTCGGTTAGCTTCCAAAACCATGTCTGAAGGGTAACGAAATTGCTGTAAAGATTCCCAAAGAGGTGTATAGAGGCGGCCTCGAAGGCTGTAAAAATCACCTTCATGGTCGTCTAATCTTATCGAAGGGTGATGTCCCTATCAAAGCGACGGACTTGCAATCTAAGTTTTTATCCTTATGGAAGTCTATTAGTTCTTGGAGCATGGTTTCTTTGGGGAAAGGGTTTTATGAATTCTTTTTTTCTTCCCCATCAGACCTTTGCAGCGTTTTACCGATTGGTTCTTGGAGTTTAAAACTTGGAATCCTGTGTCTTTCTTCCTGGACCCCAGACTTCAACCACTACACCCAAAATCAAACTCATGCCAATTGTTGGGTGCGCATCATAGGAATGCCGCAAGAGTACTGGCGTGCTAAGATAATCTTTGTGATTGCAACTGGTATTGGTTGATGATTTGCTGGCTTATCTAGTTTTATAGCTGGAAAGGCCATGATTTGTGTGCTAATTGTTCGAGCTTAATATCGTTTTTAACCGAATTTGGCTTTATTTGTCCTCGAGCAACGGTTTGAGTCCTTTAGTTAGTTTTTAGGAAATTTTGGTAATTTTTTAGTCAAATAAAGCATCTACTGCTATTTTAAGTTTCAGGTTAAAAGTGAAGCTGGAAGAAACTAGGAAAACTGAAGAAAACAAGCAAAAATGAAAAATTTACTGTCTCGCCCCACGAGACAATGCTCGCTTCGCGAGCCAGAGGCCAGAAAGAGAAGATTTGTAAGGTGCTCTGGGGTCCCCCGTTAGCAAGGGCTTGCCCCGCGAGAAGGTGTTGGCCCCGCGAAGTAGAGGGAGAAAAATTGAAGACTCCCTGTCTCGCCCCGCGAGACAGGGCTCGCCCCATGAGAATTGTTGAATCATAATGGGCTATTTTTGGTTGCTCGCCCCACGAACATCTGCTCGCCCCGCCAGCGCGCGTAGTTACATAATTGTATTTAAGACTTGTATTAGATCCAAAATGTACCTAATCCTAGTTTTTGAGAGTTATGTCTCGTTTAGGCTTATTTTTTAGTTTTCTCTGGATGTTTCTACTCAAATTCTTTGTGATCATGAAAGTTGAGACGCCCCGACGTCCCATTAAAGAAAAACCCAAATTTTTTAAAACTTAATCGTGTTATTAGCGGTAAGCGGTTATACTTAAAACAGCGGAAAATTAAAACTTAAGATGTAAATAGTTAACATGCATATACATCAACATACATCACATATATACAAATATATACATCCTCTCCTGTCACAGTACTGACAAGGGAATCCCATCCGTAGGACCCCAATAAGTACAAACTAAAAACATAATCAAAATACATCAAATGGCAACAGGAAGATGTCTCACATACTCTCCACACCCAGTCCCCTCTCAAAAGTACATGAAAATCCTCACTCACACCTAGACTAAT
The DNA here is from genome assembly GCA_035048595.1 of Echinosophora koreensis. Classification (NCBI taxonomy): domain Eukaryota; kingdom Viridiplantae; phylum Streptophyta; class Magnoliopsida; order Fabales; family Fabaceae; genus Echinosophora; species Echinosophora koreensis. The sequence continues at coordinate 1,290,943 of JAPCYP010000058.1, read as the reverse complement.
GGCACTGGCCTGAGCCATCTTGTACTACCACCCTCGCCATCATCCCGTGGTCCGGATGGCCCAGACACTCCTCTGCTCCCACTGGAAGGGCTCCTGCCCGACTATCTCTGGAAAAACCGTCGATATATCTTGCTGTCTCTAAGAGGTAACCGTCTGGAAGAAACACGAGAAGACTCTGAAGCAGTGACTCGGACCTCTGGAGGTGCGGGTACCTCGGGAATGGGTATCTGGTCCCAAACAGGTGCCATTGGATCATCCTCGTGTACTGAAGCTCACACTGGCTCTGGTGCAGGTGCGGGTTCGAACTCTGGTACAAGTGCCTGAAAGGGGGCACCATGAAAGGGATGGGGGCCATACCAGGCACCGGCGGTATCTGGTCCTCCGGCTGCCCCATCAGTAAGGGAAGAGTCATGCCAGCATAGAAAGTGCCTACAACACCCATAGGGGCTCTCTGCCCGAATCTGGAAGTAATGGACGTAGGACCCGTATATACAGCAACATGAGTGGCTAGGTCCACTAGCCACCCGTTAGGGTCCACGAGCTTCAAACTCAAATTTCCCCGTGAGGGGAAACCCCGCGTCCTGGGTCATCCAGGGATGATCCCAATGCGCCATCTACTAGGTCTGGATCTGAGATACAAAACATACATATACCAACACCACAAAGGAAAAAGGGGATAAAAAGCCATATAACATCAAACGTGGAAAGGGTTTAGCGACATTTAATTCTATAACAGCACGATAAACATTCATCTTCCAAAATATAGTTTTTATATATAACACAAACATCCTCAATTCACATCTAGGGTCTTTTCCTCTACCCCCATCATGATGCAATGCAAATGTGTATGAATCTCCTCAGGTAGTCGGCCATATCCGGATATCACAACCATCGACACGTCCCAGAGGCCCCAGCGCACACCCTCGTCCGCGGCTGGAGGGTGCCCATGCAAAGCAATGGCACTATAGCTACACAACCGGTGCACACCTCTGGACCACGGCCAGGGTGCTCATGCAACGCATGAACTATAGCTGCAACTAAAATGAAATCATGTCTGGGACGGTCCGCCGTTAGCCTAGACCCCGGGAATTCTCCTTCCAAGGAATAGACCTCAACGACCATGTTTCAGGTCCACAAAACGACCATGTTTCAGGTCCACATATCACAGACCATGTTTCAGGTCACCCCCTAGTGCCCTAACCGCTCATTATCACCTCATAAATAACCTCAATAAAATCTCATCATCATATAACATCAATCATCTCGGTTAGGCACTACTAACACATAAAGTATGATTTCCCTAATACATCATCAATGCTCATCATATCTCATCACTTATTCAAACTCTACTCATAATCATTACACTCATGGCATCATAACATCATTCCATCAAATCATCATATTAATCATGGCATCATTTCCAATATAATAATAATAATAACAATAATAATTTTAATAATAATAATAATGATAACAATAATTTTCACAAGATATATCAACACTCAGTATCAGTCATCAATCATCATATTAACGCAACTAATTCAAGTAGTCACAACAGCCAATCATAAAATAATAAAATAATACATTTTTATCGTAACGACGATAAACGCACAATTTCAATATCATCATTGGTACCACTAAGTAGTCCCCAATGTGACATGGACATTGTCCGTTACTCGCTCTCGAGTAGGGTTTAGGTCGCCCTACGCCATTATCGAACTAAATGTAACTGCGCCGTTTCCGACGTTAAATGGTTTCTTTCCCCCACCTGAAAGTCGCCCACACTAGACGTAACGCGACGACACGAACTAAAACGAGACGTCCTCGAACTCCTCGATTCTGCCTCGACCAGAAACAGAGCCTCCGAGCCTCCGAAAAATCACCTAAGCATCACATTACGAAAGGCACAATGTAAGGAACTCAAAAACTGCAGTATCAATGGTGAACCCGCCACTGTTCGGGCTCAATATCTCAACCTATAGACCTCTGTTTAACAATTTGACCGTTGAGTTTAAAGAACTACCTTTCCTTTACCTTCTCCAAAAATTTCAGCCCGATCCAACGGTGAACGAGTCTGGATCAAACCTCCCAAGGTGACTGGTCAGGAGCTACGCGAGTTGAGTTGCTTTCCTTCTTCTGAGTTACATAACTCACTCTCTGAGGATTTCTCAGAAAATTCAACCGTTGGATATGAAGAACTACCAACCTATAACCTCTCCACGAAATTTCAACACGATCTAACAGTGGAATAAGGTGTGGTGACGGATTTATAGAAGCTGTTCCAGCTCCAAAGCTCTCAACAATGGTGGTTTAGGGTTCTCTCCTTTCCCATTCTCTATCTCTCTCTCTCTAGCTTTCTCTCCCTCTCTCTCTAATTTCTCTCTTGCTCACCCTTTCTGCCTCTGTCTTTTCTCAGCTTGCTGCTCTCTGTTTTGTCTCTTTGACTTAAGTGAACTTGGTTCACTTAAGTCCTTTTATTTTTTGCTGAAACACGTCCCCACGCTCGAGCGTGAGAATTTCCACGCTTGAGCGTGGAAAGCCACCGCGCCATGCAACCATTCCTGGAGTGCCACGTCAGCCCTGGTGACACGTGGCAGGTCAACGCATGGCCCTGTCTGTTGACTCGGGTGCTTGAGCGTGGATACACCCACGCTTGAGCGTGGATACACCCACGCTTGAGCGTTGACTTTTTAACCAGAAAGTCAACTCTCTACGTTCAAGGTCCGTTCGACGTCCGATTGACCTCAAATTTGAGATATAGGCTCATTAGGACCTAATAAACAACCTTCAACCATCAAAAATGCCTAATCTCATCTCTAACTCCAATATTCTTATTTCACACTCAGATGTCTCAAAGACGCTAACCGGGAAACCCTAACTTTGTTCCTACGTTCAAACTCACTCGAAAAGGCTGCATACTTGCCATGCAAATGTCTCTATGCATCAAACAACATCTCAACTATGTAATCCAAGTCTTAAACATGTTCCTCTTCCATAAAACAAAACCCTAAAACCCGGGATGTTACAAAAGTTATGAGGAACTAATCCTCTTTTCTAAGGAATCGACGTAGCCGCACATGACGGCATAGTGAATTTGTGATGTGTTCTATTCCCTTCTTCTTATTTATTGCTTCTTAATTCTGAATTGTATGTGTTAATCAAAATAGCTCGTGATTAACTAGGTGATGAGTTTGTCCGGAGATTCATGCTTTAGGGTTTGAATTAAGAACACAAGTTGAGTATTGATAGAAATATAATAGGAGACTTGTGCAATTAATATAGGGAACCAATAACTTAATGAATCTTTGCATGTTAATCATCATTGAGATATAGTTGATTAATGTGTTAAGGTGTTTTCTTTTGTGCTTGAACGGGACATTAGAATAATTTAGGGTTCCTAGTTAGCATGAAATTGAATTAGGAATAGAATAATAATCACATTGGATCTAGGCTTGATTGTGTAGATGAAATCGTGACATTAAATTCCCCCAATCCAATCTTAATTCTCATAATTGCTTGTGATTTGTTTTTATCTTGTTTTAATTAGATAATTGAATTGATTTCTTATTTGGTCTCAACAAATTATCTCTCCATTGACTTGGTCAAACTTGGTTATTTATTTAAATTTAGATATCACTGAGTTCGATACTCTGGATTACTTGCCGTTATAGTTATTACTTGCTTCGATCCGGTAAACTTGTCGGAGCCCATCATTGGTGCACCTATTACGCTAGATGAGGCAACCGACAAGAAGATGTTCAGACATTTTGCTAGAGTGCCTCTTGATGTTGATTTAAGTGGCAGCTTGCGTGAGAAAATCTTGGTGGAAAGAGAAGGTTTTGCCTTCTTTGTGGGAATAGAATGAGAATATGCCTTTCTTTTGTTCCATTTGCCAAACAATTGGCCACTCTGTTGTTAAATGTAAGCCTTCTTTTGATGCTAAGGATAAAGAAGTGTCCAAATATATGAAGATTAGTCCTCTTCCTCGGAAACCTGTCCAGAAGTGTGTTCCTAAGAAGTCAGAGAACGAAGGGCCAAATAATGGTTCAGTCAGTCAACAACATTTGATTGAGGAAGGTCAGAATAATAGTCAGTTAAATCAAGGTGTTAATGAGGATCAAAGTCAGGTTAATGTTTTACAACAGAATTCACCTGATAATAGCTCTATTCGATCAATTCGGATTGAGAAATCGGTTCAGGACTCATTGGAGCATGTGCCTGATTCTATTCAGAAACATTTTATCCAAGGGACTAATAATGATTAACATAATTTGATTGGGTCATGTCAAGCAGATGATAGTCCAACTAATCGATTAGATAATTAGTTAGATTATAAGGTAGACTCTACTCCTTTGTTGGAATTCGCCAATATGGAAATGGTAGGTGATAATAGTTTGAATGTTGGTAAGACTCCCATGATTAGTTCAACACCAATGCATCCTAATGTTATTCACGATATGAAAGTTCTTGCAAAGTTTTTTGGAGATCGGGACAATGATGACCTAGAGAATGTCTCTCTTTCAGCAGAGCAGAATAATGATAATGCTGTTGAGGATGATAAATTCACAGTGATTATATCCAAATCTCAGAAGTATAACCTGAGAAAGAATAAAAAGCTTAATCCTAGATTTACTTGATTTTTGTTTTTTGCATGGTTTTGGTTTATGTCCCCCGTGGTTTTGTTTTCTTTATTTTTCTTTATTTTTCTTCTTTTTAATAAATTTATGGTGACTTGATCAACATGCTTTAAAAAAAAAAAAAAAAAAAAACCCTCACACATGCAAGAGATCATAAATCAAAGAAAGCTATACTTTTAAATTCTTTCAGTTTACACATTAGATGCCTTATTGCGGCAATGAATCATCTCATCATCAGACATCAACTAGCAGAGGTGCATACATTATCACTTTCAACTTAATTCTCATAAAGATGTCATCAGATCAAATATCCTCCAATATACTAACAATATCATTAATAAGTTATATCGAGGTAATTTAACAATACCATCACTGATTTTTTAACAGATATCATTAATGCAATCTTATTATTTTGCTGCTTTAATATCACTGTGATATTGAAAACCAAGTATATTGGCAACTTTGGATATTAGCAACATCAATTAACTCTGTTTGTTCTCTTTGAGTCATATTTTCATGAATTGTTCACATCAGGTTGAATGGGTTTTTATTTCTATTGGTTTGTATTTACTTTTGTTCACAGTTTGTGTATGTCACCACAATTGAGCTGACTAGTAAGTACTAACCAATGTTTGAATGTTCAGCACAGATTTGAGCTTGCTGCTAGTCTACATCTCTTGGTACTTATAAACTTTCTTTTCTTTGTTCAATGTCTCTATTCTTCAATCATAAGAATGTTTTTATTGGTAAATAGACAACCTTGCTTGGAGATTTCAGATTTGTTTGAAATGATCAATGAAATTAGCCCATTCTGCAGAGGATAGATTAAGAACTCACTTTAGGGGATGAAAAGACAGAAATATCTTTTTATAAATCTCTTCACCTGAATTAGGAGTGAAGTCTATCAATAGATTCTCACACACCTCTAAGCTTGTAGAAATGTATTCTTATGTGTCATACGGTACTTTTACTTCATTTCTATAGTTTTCTTTTTCCATCCTTTTTTATCTGAAAATAGAATAGATATTTTACTGCAACATTGGAAATCCTCAGTCTCTAGGTCAGTTCCCAATTGCTTCTTCCCGAGAGGTTGGTTTCCTGTAATTTTTTTTCCTGGTTGAATGTAACAACTTTGATTCAAATTAAGCAAAATTTACTATGATCATTCATTTGTTATAGGTTCTTTGATTAAGTGATTATCCAGCTCTTTTGGACAAAAGTAAAATACATGGTCTTTTCAGGTACTGAGCATAAAATCAGACTGTGCCATTTAAAATTCTAGTAGCTAATTATAGTTACAAACTCCCTTAAGTTCAGTGCATAAGTTCACAAACTTTCATTTAATTTGTGTCATTGTTCATTTTACTTTCATGAATTTATGTATAGCCTAGAAATTTGCTTATACTCTGTTTCAAATGAAACCAATTTATTAGAACTTGAATCATTTGTGCTCTCAGCTGCTGATATTACTGTCTTTTATTGCTAAAATTTTCAGCTAAATTTATTCTTCTTTTTCTGGACCTCTTATAAATTGTATGACTTTCTTATAATGCTCCAGTCAATTCTTATAGTTCATCTCGTAAAACTAATCTAAACTTCAATGCTAAGAAGTTTTATTATTCTTTCCAAATTAGAAACTGTGCTTTCCAAAATACCATTACAAAGGAAAGTAAAATACTGTTACTAAAAAAGGAAATGAAGTTGCGCTAAAAGAAGACCTAAACAATATATTTCGGTCTGAAAGTTGCGCTAAAAGAAGACCTAAACAATATATGGAAGATGAATACATCTATCAAGAAGGAGAGCTAAACAAACATTCATATGTTGTAATGGTTCAATAGGCCAATAGAGTTTAGTTTCTTTGTAATATTGACATTGTAAAACTTGATTTTACTTTTAATGTGAATGTGAATAGAGACTAAAGATTATCTTTTGGTTTTTAGTTATATATGAATTATTTTTAGGTTATTTCTTGTATTTGCTTTGATTTCCACAAAACTAGTGACATTTTTAAGTAGAATGATATTTAAAAATGTTAAATTATTTTTTGCGACATTTTTTTTACAATTACTTGTATTTTAGAAAATGCTATCACTAAACCTTTCAGTAACAATTTTAAAGTTAGTACGTTTTTAAAAATGTCACTAAAAGCACATTTAATTACATTTTTAACATTTAGCAACATTTAACAAAATGTTGTTTTATGCTAAATAAATGTTATAAAAAGAACATATTGTAACATTTATTAAATGTTACTATACGTATAGAAGAAAATGTTGCTGAAGATTTTTTGCGACATGAGTTTTATGTAAAACTTGATAAAATGTTACTAATACTAATATGTAACATTTTCTTACTATTTAGCGACATTTTTAATCTTCCAACATATTAACAATCAATAAATTATAACGAGGTAATTTAACTAAATCATAACTTAGCTCATATATTTCATTAAATTACTTAAAACTATGAACTATTTACTCTATAAGGCACAGGGTGGGACAACTCATCCCCAATATCAATCAACATTCACAGATTATCCAGTAGCTTAAAATGTAATCAATCAGCTCGTTATGCAGATATGATGATTGATTAAGTTAAAAAAACACTCAATCAAAATTAACAATTCATATGGATTAAACATCTAAGCGTTCTCCTTCTTAAATATGCATATTCTGGATGTTTCTTCACGTTCAAAAATGGATCACCATGCCACTGAATCGAACAATCTCTGCCAAGATATCTACCTTAATAGATTGAGATTTTGACCATAGTTACTGGGTTTTCTCATTAACCTTATGTACTACGTACCGGTCGAATTCGTTGTATTACGTATTGTGTACAGGGTTCACTTTAAGAAAAAAAGACTTATAATATTAATATAAAAAGTGACAAATTGCGTGCCAAGTTACCTGGGAACCGCATACTCGCACTGCGTACCCGGTAACTGTGATTTTGACACCTTTTCCTAGTTGATAATATATAACCTTTGACTTGCTCCCTCAAGCTTAAGCAATCTCCTCCAAAGCAAATTCCGAGACTTTGATTTGAAACTGTCTAATGTTGCTTGTTATATTTTCTTTTATTCCACAAATTTCACATTTTGTATCCCCAATCAATGATCTGTTTCTGCTCCATTAGCTCCTTTCTGTAAACTTTTCCTGATCTGCACTGATTCTTTACTTTGCTGACAGCACATGAAGGACCAATCAAACTGAGGCAAATTGAAAGGGTGAAATGAATACATAACTAGCTGCATCTCCCAAAACTATACCTGAAATCTCTTGCCAAGTATTTTCTTATCTGGTCTTGATAGTCCACCACTCCACCCATAAGTTAAAGTGACATTGTTCCTTCGGCAAAATCGCATTATTGAGATTGGCTTGAACTTGGGGGGTTTGTGGATTTGATTGCAGGTCCTTGGTTTGAGTCCTGTAGTAACCTTTCTTTGCACTTGCTTCTTGTTTTAATTAAGGAGCCCAAACCATTTGGAGATATTCTTTTATAGACTACCATATATTCTTTCACGGGCTAAGTAAAGAATAACATGAGTTGGACATCAAATCTTGAATAAAAAAAAGGTACTAGGTTTATGAGTCTTTTCCACTCATATATAGTCCTCAAATCTTATGCTAAGTGAAGAATTACATATAAGTAGATTTGATACCACATCTTAACCCAAAAGTATAAGACATTAAGCCTTAAGAACTTCTCAATTTGTCAAATATTTATCAATGTGAGACTTCTTCATCCAATCTTTCCTACAATGAAAATTCCCAACACTTCCAAACCTAAAGCTTCAAATAAAATTCAAATAAACTTAAAGATCAATTATAATATTCTTCTGAGTCTCTAACCTTTAGCATCCATTTCCAATTTTCCTAAAAGATGTTCAACTACACAATCAAACTAGATTTTTTTAAAAATAAAAATAAAATAAAAAAAACTCTAATTTTATAGTAATGATATTTCCACATAAAAAATTCACATTGTTTTTATATCACTTTTTTTTTTGGTAAACATATCACTTTTTTATAATGAAATAAAAATACATTTTTTTACATGTACCCGTTACTTTTAATTTTTTAATAAATTTTTAACGCGTGAATAATATTATTTTAAATTTTAAAAAATTTGTTTAAAGAAAATTTGTTTCTAAAATGAGAAATTAATTATATATTTATCTTAAATCAATTAATGAGTTAAGATTTATATACATTTTATCAAATTAATGATGAATACATAATCACCTATGCACTATAGAAATAGGAAAATGATAGTCATAACAAAAAAAATTTCTATATATGGATAGGTATCTTAAGGGAATTGGTTAAAGACTTAATAAATGTAAGATTTTATGAAGAATTGATATATTTATTAATCTAAAAAAAATGTATATTTCTCTTCAAAAAAAAGAATGTATATTTAGTTTTTCATAAATTCTTGAATTTTTAAAAATTCCTTAACTGGCAAGGCCCTTCGTTCAAATTGCTTTATGAATGAATAGTAATCCTCATGTTTGCATTTGCTCATTCTTTTAACTGCCCAAGTATGGTGGGTGGTCAATCACCCTTATGGGTCAAAGAGACCATTCGTCATTTTATGCGTTTTTTATTTTGTCTGAAAAGAAGTAATTCTTATTCAAGTAAATCTAATTTTGGTGAACGTTCCGTAGGGCGCCACGATGGGATCAAAGGAGTTGTCATCAAAATTTATTTAAATTAAAAAACTTTGGAAAAATCTTTTAATTTGAATGATTGGTCATTAAATATAAGATTGAGTTCGGGAGTCGGTTACGAGTAGGGTAGAAAATGTGTAAGCATCCTACGTCGCTCATTCTACGAATGGTACCTTAAATTAATTTCACAAATCTTTTGATTTTTGAATTGTCTATTTTACCCCAAAAATATTTACAAGAATAAAAGATTATGAGTTAGTATTTACAATCATGCGCAAGGATTTTTTATAAAAGATGAAATTTTATTTTTTTTATTTTTATTTTTTATTTTTTATAGTTTTTCTGATTTTGTATTTTAAAATTAACATATAAACCCTAAATGAGGTTGAACATGGTATATAAGTCCACAAGGCACATCCCTAAATAACACAAGTTCACTTATTTTACTTAACTATTAAAAAAATTAAAAAGAAACATAAAAATAAGAAGAAAAAAAATTAGTTTTGGCTTGACAAGATGATTAATCTCGCTCCAACGTATTCTTCGCTGTAATAGAAAATTTAAAACCACGTAGTTCTTATACAAAATGCTTGATTTGTTGATTGATTTTAATTTTTATGAAAAGTTTTTTTTTATTTAGAAGAGTTTTAATTTTTAATTTTTTGTGTTTATTGCCTAATTTTTAAATATTGAAAACTCCCAAGCAAGATAGAACATGACACATACATCCGCAGAGCGATCTCGAATCTAAGTAATTGAGTATGATATATTTCACAAAACAATCCCAAAATACCTAACTTCAAATTTTATTTTATTTTTTTTTGTCAGCCTAGTCCCCTTTTTAGTTAAATGAAACCCATCTGGTTTGGGCCAACTAGCTAACCCATGGCACCAATAACCAACCCAATTTTAATTCTGTAGAAATGAACAAAATAAATAAAATAAAAATAAACAAAATAAACTTCTAAAACATAAAACAATATCAGAACACCAATAATGATAGCAGAAAAGTTACAATGGGAATAGGTGACTAAAAGAGAACAGATAAAGGAGCAGAGGCGGCAGGGCAGCGACGGAGTGCACGGCTGAGGTGGAGACAGGTCAGGATCTATGCTACCGGAGGAAGGGAGATTAGCACAGAGTGATCCGGGCTCTGGGCAATAAACGGGTCATGGACTCATCCAGGCCCAAAAAGGAGATTTAGATATAACTGTTTTTTTTCTTCTTATTTTCCAGAATCCTATTTAATTTTTTGGTCTACAATAAGAACAAAAATTTAAAATAAAAAACTCGAAATTAATAAAAATTAAATTAAAACATCAAAAGTTGAAATAAAAATAAATTAAAGGCTAAAATACCATTTTGGTCCCTTAACTTATTTTTTAGATTCAGTTTGGTCCCTTAACTTTTAAAAGGTTCAATTTGGTCCCTTAATTTGTCTCCGTTGATCCAAGTTGGTCCTCTCCGTCAATAAAATCAGTAATACTGTTAAATGGGTTTCAATTTGGTCTCTTATGTTTTAAATGAGTTTCAAATTGGTCCTTTAAATTGTTAATTTGTTTCATTGGTCCTTTAAATTGTTAACAAGATTCAAACTAGTCCTTTAAATTGTTAGCGAATTTCAACCCGGTTCTCAAAAAGTTAATAGCGTTACTGACTCATTGACGAAGAGGATTAACTAAGGTCAACATACACAAATTAAGGATCAAATTGAACCTTTTAAAAGTTAAAGGACCAAACTGAATCTGAAAAATAAGTCAAGGGACCAAATTGAACCTTTTAAAAGTTAAGGTACCAAACTGAATCTAAAAAATAAGTTAAGGGACCAAAATTGTATTTTAGCCTAAATTAAAAGAGAAGAGTCCGGACAAAATAGGGTGTTCACAAAATGCTTTGTTAGTATTATGTTTGAAAAATACATTGCCCTTCTAAATAGGAAATAATGATCGGTGCCTATTAAGGAATTAAAAAAACACGTTTACATGAGAAAATAGTGTAATCAATATGTCAACAAGTGAACTTTTTAGTTTTTCAATGAAACATTGTTTTTCCAAGATTTCTTAATTAGTGCCATTAACCCTAAGGTGGCATTTGGTTTAAGTATTTTTAGGTAAACTACAATATCAAAAATCTCATTTCCAAAAATATTTCTTTCTCACTCTCATACATGATAATAATTTTTTAAATTTTCATTCACTAATTTATTCTCGGACATCTTTTATATCCAAGAATAATTTTTTTTTTGGTACACCAATAATAAATGTTTTATTCAGCTCGTATCAAATATGAGAAACTTTTATATCAGTTTTTCAAAAAATTTAAAACATTTCTAAAGTCAATTTTTACCTAAAAAGTAAAAGCAATGGTTACCAAAACCCTCTCTAAAGAGTAAATCCCCAATTCGGTCCCTGAAATTATAACATCGTGTCAACTTCATTCCTCGCATTAACAAAATCAAAATCATCCTCGTAGTTGTAAAACGTTTGTCAACATGGTCCCTCCGTCAATCCTAGTTACTTAACAGCATTAGGTACGCTGATGTGGCATGTTAGTGGATGTCATGTCATTGTGCACTTGGCTTCCACGTCAAGGACTTAACTGCCAATAAATCAAGGACCAAATTGAGACTATCCATTTCCCTTCCCTTCCCCCTCTCTCCCCCCTCCCCTTTTCCGTAGCCCGGCCCCTTCCCTTTTGGTCCACCCCTTTCCCTCTTTCTTCTCCCCATCTCTTCTTCTCCACCTGCTTCCTTCCCGCCATGTACCCCTCTTTCAAATATGAAAAACAGGGACTTAAAAACAAGCATCCATTTCCCTGCTGTGAAAGAACCTATCATCCTTCCCTAAAGCATCCATTTCAGATCTGAAAAACACTTCCCTTTATCTCTTTGGCTCTTTTCTCCTCATTTTTACTCCTCCAACTTACATAGATCTGTGTAATGTTACTGTTAAAATGGTCCCCTACTTATATCACTCCCCACTTATATCACTTACCCTCAAAATGGTACCTAACCTTAGTTACGCAAATCAAAATAGTCCAAATGTTTGTAGAAACTAGAAACACCAAACAGATGCAACAAATTTGTTCAACACCAAGTTGGATTCAAATATAACACCAAATAACAGAAACACTCGTACAGAAAATATTGTGAACCACACGAATCTGCAAATTTTGCTAGTGTGGTTGTGGCTTTCTTGCCTTGTCTTGACTGTGGAATAGGCATGGCAATGAAACTCGAACCCGCGGGTACCCACCCGAACCCGCCCCGACTTTGACCGGGAAAACCCATCCCGACTGGAGACGGGGGCGGGGATGGGAATACAGATACCCACCCCGCCCCAAACCTGAACCCGCCCTGATATTTATGTAATTATAATAATATTCTCATATATCTATGTAGGGTATTGAATTTGCTTTGATTGAAAGATTTCATTCTGTATAAAATAGTACTTATACATAACATTTATTGTGCTTTTATTATGAAGTGTATTTAAAGCAATAGTTTCTTTTTAATTCGTAGCTAAAAGAAAAGTAAGTTTCAACTTTTGGTTGATTGTTTTAATTGCGTGAGAGTTTTATTTGTTTATTTTTTGGAAGTACAACTTTTGAGTTATTAATTTCAATTAAAGCAAAATAATCTTTAAATTTGGTTACTCATTGACGGGTGTGGGGGACCCGTGGGGAAACCCGACCCCGCTGGAGGCGGGGATGGGGATCTATTTTTCAAACCCGAAGGGGAGCGGGGCGGGGTTGGGAATGGCAAAACCCGCCCCCGCCCCTCTCTGTTGCCAACCCTACTGTGGAAATTGCGTTCCACCCCCTCATCATCAACTTTAAGATATTCTTCTTCCAAATATGGTATGAGTTGTTAGGGTTTATAAAGTAAGTGAGAGTTTTTGAAATGAAGGAGATATAAGAAGGAGACATCGGGGTGAAAAGCCAAATCCTGACATAATGTAAAAAATATCCCTAAAACATAGTTGTAATTTGGTCCAATGACGTGGACATCAATTGTCCTTGACATAGGTGTCAATAGGGTAGTAACCAGTGGCAGATTATCATGGAAGCCACGGCTCCCCCCATAAAACGTGTACCAATTTTTTTTTTTTTTTTTTTTTTATATACATTTCTTCTAATAGCAAAGCTAAATGAAAGCTAATAGATAAAATAACTAAGAGGCTTAGAAGTAGAACATATTCTATTGAAAAGGGTCTCTCTTGCTCTATGTGTATATCTTCTCCTTGTGTTTCACAGCTACCAAACTCTAGAAGACTAGAACTAGGTAGATGAGATAATAAATTAAGAACACGTGTTCCTACAAAACTAAGAGGCTGTCAAGTCCCACTTCCATTTACTAAGAAATACAAAAAAGATGTTAATTAAATTGAAGACTTATTATTTTATGCAAATTTTTATTTTATTTGTTTGTGGATTAATGGTGTTTTTATAAATTATTACATAATTAAATTTAAATGTTTTAGTTGTGGTGATACAATTTTTTTTTTTTTAAATAATAATAATCAAGCATAAGAAAATTGATGCATTTTTCAAAGGAGAAATTTCCAACAAAGATTGTGTGAAGCTTTGACAAACACAGGAAAAGCAAATACACATTATTTGATTGATTAGGTAATTCGCCTTATCCCCACTCTTCCGATTTCTACTACTACTAAAGAAAAATCATTTTTGAGCAATGGAGATAATAAAGATAAGATTGCGCAATAAGATGGAGAATAAATATTTTGCAAAGAATATAGTTATTTATATTAAAAAGAAATAGTTGAAGCTTTTATATTTGATTCAATTATTGATGACTTTAAATCTTTAATAAAATTATATATGATTCATTTGAATTTAATTACATTATTTTAGTTAATATTTAGTGGCTCTCCCTAGAATCTTAGTCAATATCCGCCACTGGTAATAACATGTCACATCATCACCATTAACACTATTAGCTAAGAGCGATTGACAGAGGGACTAAATTTGTTAACGTTTAACAATTCTGAGAACTAATTTAGAATTTTGTCAATGGGAGAGAACAAATTTGGGTTTTACTCCACTAAGCTGTATCGCTTCGCTGCATTACTACAGTTCGAAAATTATTCGATGGGTCCAAGGAGTCCTATTCTTATCAATCATTTTGAGGTGACCAAAATTTTCTGATATTACTCAATTCAGTGGACTTTCAAGTTACACAGAGTTTGTACACATTAATTGTGTTAGGTGATATATAGCAAACTAATGAATGAAAGTGCATGCTTGAACAATGCAAGAGTACATATTTTTTTCTTCTGACATGACTACCTTTCTTACTCCATAATTGCAGATAATATCATCCAAATACCATACTATTATGAGTGAATGAGTCTGATTCGTACAGGTCCTTTGAAGATCCAAAAGAATACTGCCAAGTTTTTTCAATATCCTGACCCATAATTATGTCGCCTTGGGTCAACTCATAGACAAGGGAGTAATGCCACAAAAATCCTAATAATAAATCACACTGGCAAATTCATATATATGCCTCTTCATCTTCTTCTGTTTTGTTCTTTTCTTGAATTGATTAATTGTAAATCAATTATGCGTGTCGGTTCCTAATTTGGTACTTGATATACGAAGAGATATTGTAGGAGACAGAAATCTCAATTATTGTAATGAAAACTAGCCCATTGCTCACTGTTTCAGCTGGATACTCAGTAGATCGACTAAGATAAAATTTAGATATTATTCTTTTAGGGGTCCTCGTAATAATATTATTGAACTTTAAATTATTTATTTACATATTTCATTTGAATAATTATTGTTTTAGATTTTTATTTTAAAAATATGATTAATTAGTAAAAAAATATGAATAATTAATTAAAAGTGTCAATAGTCTTACATATATATATATATATATATATATAACAGCTTGTTAATAATCATTTTGGCACATCTGATCAAGCCTTCCGCTCACACTAGCTGTGATTTGAATTTGATTCATAGATCTCCTATGTTGGTAGGCAATATGTAGTATTCCCTAGCCTTGCTAGGAGGTGTGCCTTCCCCCAATCTAAACTCTTTTTTTTTTATCAAAAAAAAAATAAAAATAAAAAACCTTGTTAATAATGTGACTAAAGAGTATGATATATGTTATGTTTGCAGTGATAATAAATAATACTCCTAGCATTTAAAGAACTCTATAGAAGTTTTCCAAGGTATTCCTATGCACAACCTATGTACAATCAAAATTTTGGAATATGCCTAACTACTTTTCTTTGCTTCAAACAAAAGAAGAAGAAGAAGAAGAAGACAAAAACAATAAGTTAAGAAGTGTATAGTGATTAGTCATTCGTTGACAGTGTTGGGATACACTGGGTTTATAACGAAAAATATGTATGAATCTTTGTATATATAGAGTAAGGAAGTGTTGGGTACAAGTGGGGCAATTTGGTGATTAGAATGATGACTTGGGGATAATTTGGACAAATATACTTTAAGAAGCCCTAAAAAATTAAGATAAATAAATTTTAATTATAAAGTTTATATAAAAATAAATAAACTTTGTCTTTTTTTAATTTCTTCCGCTTCATGCAGTCTCATCTGACTAAGTGATGATGGTAATGCTTTGAACAACTGTCTATTTGCAAATCTGGCAAATGTTACACAATACATAATAAATTTGTTTTTTGCATCGCCTACAATTATGCCCCTTTTATTCCATTATTATTACTAGACAAATAGAAAATCTTTTTATTACCTTAGACTCATCTATTAAAATTTTATTTTTTACTATCACTACTGAAAAATATGTAATAAATGAGCAAAGGTAACGTCCGTTACATAAAAAGTAGACGTTAAAAAGGAGGTGATAGCAAAACCGTAATTATTAGGTTCATTTAAAACATCTTTTACGTTTGTCGGTTAAACAACAGACGTTAAAAGTGATGAATGTTACTTTTAACGTCTATTTTTTAAACAACAGACGTAAAAGATGTACTTTTAACGTTTGTTGTTTAAATAACATACGTTAAAAGTGATTTCCAATGTTTTTAGAAAATATACATTACCCGCGTGCCTTCCTTCTCCATCACTTTGATCACTCTGCCTCTTGCTTCCTCCTTCTGCCCTAACCCTTCCTCTCTTAGTGATCACCACCACCGCGAGGTACTTACTCTTTCTCTCTCTCTCTCTCTCTCTCTCTCTCTCTCTCTCTCTAAACTTTACAATCTTTCTAAACATTGTGCGCCCTAACTCTCTCTGTCCCTCTCACTCTCAGCAACCACATCGAACGGCGACCACCACGCTAGCTCTTCTCCCCACCACCACGCGAGAGCCTCTGTCACAACTCCCTCTCCCATTCGAACCGCGAGCCCTATTCTCAAGCAACCACCGCGTGCCCCTTTCTGGTGAGTTCTCTTCGCTCCCTCTGTTACTCTTTCTTTCTTTTATCTTTGTTACTAACACAGAGCGTGCGCCCCTTTCTGTGCAGCTGAAGTGAACCCTAACAAAGAACCGTAACTGAGCCACTCTCCTTCTCCTCTCTGTGAACGCAGGTAACCCCCAAATTTCAGTTTTTGCAATATTTAGTTTTTGTTTGTGTTTTCAAATCTTCCTTGTTGGGATTTAGAGACAGTGGAAAAACTTTGTTTATTAACTACATCAATAAATATTATGGGGTTCAAATAGTAGCAATTGTATTGACATTTTGAATACTTCTTTGTAACTAGAAATGAGTCAAATACTCAATTTAATGCAAGTTTTTTCCAGCTTGTATTTTCTTGATGGCTAGGATGACTTCTTTGGCTTTGCTATGGTGAATCTCATTGTCATTTGTCAATCTTTTGAATTCCCTCTACTGAACTAATAGTATAACATGGCTAAAATTGCACCACGTACTTCTTACAAATGAGATTGATTTCTTTTTTAATTTCAAGGCATGTTGCCACTTCCTTTCATTGTTCTTGTTTAAATCTATGTTGCCTCTCCTGTTGATTATATTATCAATTTGTTACATAGGTTATTTAAGCATAAAGGTTGGTCAAGTGAAAAATAAGCATGATAGGAACGTTAAAGTTTCAGTTTTGCTTTCTGTCATTTGCTTAGTTCATTTTTTTAAGTCTGAGAATATAAGAACCTCATTTTTTAGGAGAAAAATGCTAAGCATGTTGGATATCAATGGAATGATGAATATCGTTTCTAGTTTCTTAGAAAGTAGGCAAGTCATTGGAAACACTTGCTGTGAGGATATATCATGTCCATTTGAGGTCCATATTGGCATAGTTTTTTGTTGGGGTTGGATTTCTAGTTAGATTCAACTCTTGATATTCCTGAGACTCCTTCTTTCTCAACAAACATGCCTACTATCATTGAGGAATATGAGGTGGACGATGTACATGCCACTCGTGATGATCATCACGAAGGGATATTGATCTAGCTAAATTAAACTAGTGTGAGTTTTGTTCTTTTAGGGCAAGTGTTTTATTTATCCATGTTATTTTAGATTTATTTTTATTTATCCTTATTTATTTAGCTTTATTTTATTTATCCATGTTAAACTAACCTATTTTTTTTTTTAATTTAAACAGGCGTACACATGTCTAATTCAGCAGACATCCCTCATGCACGGGAGGGGTCGGTGGCGGCTATGCCAGCTGATAGTGTAAGTTTTATTTATACATATAATGTTAATTAATTATGCTTATATTTTTTATTTATCCATGTTATACCTAACCTAATTTATTATTTCTTTGTCTAAACAGGCATCACAGAGGGTTGACATCACTCATGCACGGGAGGGGTCGGTGGCAGCTACTCCTGTTGATAGTGTAAGTTTTATTTATACATATAATGTTAATTAATTAGGCTTATATTTTTTTATTATTTCTTGTTATGCCTAATCCACTATTTTAGGATTTTTTTTTTGGGTCCAAATAGGCATCACAGAGGACTGATTCAGTAGGGTCGGCTAGCATTTCAACCAAAAAACGGGGTAGAGCAACCACTAGCTTGAAAAATTTAGACAAGTCTAGGCTCAGTGGTCAGAAGCAACTAGTTTGAAAAATTTAGACAAGTCTAGGCTCAGTGATCAGAAGCTTGAGGTCTGGTTTGATCATGAACTGACTCCCCAAGGACCCCTTGCTAAGAAACTTACTAGTTGGATGGCTAAGGAAGCTAAAGAGCATACTAGCATTCTGTATAATGAATGGGAAGACGTACCGTAGAATATGAAGGATTAGATTTGGGAGTCAATCACGGTATTTTACTTTTACACTCTTTAGATGTACATTATTAAAGAATCATTTGAGTCCTAATTCCTCCTTTTTATTATGTAATTAATGTAGATCACGTGGACTGTGCCAAATACTAATGAGCATAGGCAAAAATGGCTCTCACTAGCGGCTACGCATTGGAAAGGGTTTAAGCACGATCTGACTAGGCATTACATATTTGGAGCGAAGAGCTCCAAATCTCCTCTTGCTTGCTACCCATTCCTTGATAAGGATACGTGGGATAGCTTTGTTAGGAGCCGAGGCACACCTGCTTTTCTGGTTAGCTGAAGTTAATTTACTTATCCATTTTAAAGTACATTTAAATAAAAAAAATTATTTAACTAAATTTATTACATGTTATTTGTACCAGGCTAAAAGGGAAAGGGGTAAGCAGAATCAAGCAAAGAATGTTCACACCCACACCATGTCTCAAGGTGGGTATCCCACTTTGAAGGAGAATATGATGGAGAATAAGTTAAAGGAGAGGCAGGAGAAGTTAGATGAGATGATAACAGCAGGAGAGGTACCTGAGGACACAGTTGTTGATCCTCCGTCTCCACCCGCACGCGAGGAGTGTTTGGTGGAGGGCCGAAAGACAAAAAAAAGGAGATTTTAAAGTTGAAGCCACACGCATTGTGACAGAAAAGATTGTAAGTAACAAACTGCATTTCTAGTTGATATTTGTAACACATTGTCATACACGTTTTTAATTTCGTCTGAGCTTAAAGGAAAAAACTCGCAGGGATCATTTCTCCCATATGGACATCGGGATATCTTAGTCACTGCCCTAGGCAAAGACGACCACCGTGGTCGGGTCATTGGTGTTCCAGGGACGGTGGGCATCGAGAAATTCTATGGATCATGCGCTTCACGTAGGCAGGTCGAGCAGGAGATCGATAGGGAGGAGCTCAGAAAAGAGGTTAAACAGGAGCTCATTGCCGACCCGGCCTTTACAGATCAGCTGATGAGAGGGTTTCTAACGAACCCAGCCTTCACGCGGATGCTTATGCTGCAGTTTTCCTCCATGGCTTCCTAAGAAACAGCGGGAGTTGCCCAACCTTCACATGTGAGAACAAAATTTAGTTGTCAAAAGACACATGTGGAGGTGGATGAGTTGTCAAAGAGGGAGCGGGAGTTGGAGGTGAAACAGTGGGAATTGGAGTTGGCGCAGCGGGAGTTCGAGTTGTCCCAGGTATATTCATAATGATCATATTTCTCAATTACTTATGTTTTCTTTATTCTCAATTAATTATACTTTCTTTATTTACAATTGAAGGCAAAGCCGAAGCCGATGTCGCTTCTTCGGTCTCCCATTACTCGTCTATTCTCACTTGGTGAGGATTTTTCGTTCGAGATTTTTGTATGCCCGCTGGAACACGATGGATGGAGGGCACGCCCAGACCCAACACTTTTTTTTAAATTCTGTGGTGAGGATCTTGGGCAGTTTTGCACAGATGGTGAGTGGATAGCCAATACGGTTCTGAGTATTTGGTGCACGTAAGTACATTTTAATTTTATAATTTATTTCAATTTTATATTTTGTTTCAATTTTATAATTTATTTCAATTTCAATATATTACGTAATTAACATCCACTTATTTCATATCTTAGGTATCTACATCGCCTTCTAATTGACAGGGGCTGCAATGTTTATGGATTCTTAGACCCCACTGTCATGCTGCCAATTTTCTTGTCCAATCATAGTAAAGTCAGTGCATACATTGGCGACTTAATGGGAAGAAGTGAGCGGAAAGACATATATCTGACACCCTATTTATAGGATAGACATTGGCAGTTGCTCCTACTTCATCCTTCTAGGCATACTGTCGTATTCTTATGCTCTCTCCGCCAGGACCCGTCGAAGGAGGTGGTGGCCTCTATCAATACGTAAGTAGTTAATATTCTATTTAATTTAATTTGTATCATTTGCTTTTATTTTATTACACACATGATGAACATATAATTGACATGAATATTTTTTTTATTATAGCGCGATGAAGGCATGTGGCATATCTTGCGTCAACAGGAAATGTAGGACTTCAAAGTCAAAAGGAAATCCTGAATGGATTAACCTCAAGGTTGCTAGTTTATTAAATAGTAATTAATATTATAATTACTATATATATATATATATATATATATATATATATATATATTTAATTGATATTAAATTTCATTTCTTTTGTAATCTCGTTATCAGACAGATAGTTGGTCATGTGCCTATTATGTGATGCTTCAAATGTTGAACATCGTCTCCGCATCTATTACCGAAGGATAGAAGAAGGTAATTAATTAAACAAGTTATTTAATTATATATTTTATTTTTGGTGATGACTTGATTTAATGTTTATTTTATTTGAACTTGTGCTGGCTTTCAGCAATCAATCTCCTCTTTCGAAAGAAGATTTTAAAAACTTGAGGATGCGATTTTAAGAATTCTTTTTTAAGTATGCTACAGAAAAAGGAGTAGAAAATATACCTCCTGCATACTTAGAAAATAATGTGTAGTTTGTATGAATTTACATTATATACTTAGAAGATAATGTGTAGTTGTATAGAATATATACAATATATATTATGAATTTTTCATGTATTGTGGCCTAGCTAGTAATAGAATACTGAATTGTGTTAATTAAGATAAATTTTGTATAATTGTGACTAGCTAGTTCTGAATATATATTGGAACGCAAATGCATGAGTTAATTTATGTGCAAAGTTCTCCATATATGGACTTATTAGTGATGACTGTGTGCAAATTCTGTAATCTGTGTAAATTCTGTATTCTGGAATGTTAGTGAATGCAGGGAGCTAGCTGGGGGAAAGGGATATTGCATAACCAGAATTTAAAAAAAAAAAAGTACTTTTAACGCCTGTTTTTTATTAAATACTTTTAACGTTATGTTGAATATAAAACAAACGTTAAAAGTAACATTTTTAACGTCTGTTGCATAAACAACAGACTTTAAAAGTAAACTTTTAACGTCTGTTAAATATCTTAATAGATGTTAAAAGTGCTACATTTAACATTTATTGTATAAAAAACAGACATTAACACTAGTGCAGGAAACCATTTTTACATCAGTTAAAAGTGTTGTTTGACGTCTGAAAAAACCCTGACGTTATTCTAGCAGACGTTAAAAGTGTTAACGTCTGTTTAACAACTAATGTAAAAGTAGCACTTTTAACGTCTGTTGTTTTAAACAACAAACATTATAAATAATTTTTATTTTTGAAAATTACTTTTAACGTCAGTTGATTAGAGAACTGACGTTAAAATTTTTTTTTTAAATTATGTTGCAATATATCCCTTCCCCCCAGCTATATCCCTGCATTCAGTATGTCCACAATACATAATAGGGAAACATTACATAATTTGCACACACTCAAATTTAGCAAATAAAGGCCTCATTAAAACCTTATAGGGGTCAACGACTTTGCGACATATAACATTGAAGAATGGGCACAACCTAGTAATGGCATATCTCACATTTTTAGGAGCAATACTACGAATAGCCACGGGCAGAAGTTGTTGCATCAAGATGCGGAAATCATGAGACTTTAAGCCAACTAATTTGAGATCACTTGAGACAAGCCTCTTGACATTTGAAGAGTAACCATGTGGAACTTTGATGCCCTGAAGACACTCACAAAAACTTTGTCTCTTTTTTTTTGACAAAGTATGACATGCTGGAGGCAAATATGTCCGCCTACCATCCTCAACAATTGGAGCTAACTTCTCTCGTATACCCATCGCATCGAGATCGAGACGAGCATTCACACCATCCTTTGTCTTGCCATGAATGTTGAGAAGCATCCCGGTCACACTATCACACATATTTTTCTCCACATGCATCACATCAATACAGTGTTTGACATCAAGAATTTAAAAAAAAAAGTACTTTTAACGCCTGTTTTTTATTAAATACTTTTAACGTCTGTTGAATATAAAACAAAAGTTAAAAGTAACATTTTTAACGTCTGTTGCATAAACAACAGACTTTAAAAGTAAACTTTTAACGTCTGTTAATATCTTAATAGATGTTAAAAGTGCTACATTTAACATCTATTGTATAAAAAACAGACATTAACACTAGTGTAGGAAACCATTTTTACATCAGTTAAAAGTGTTGTTTAACGTCTGAAAAAACCCTGACGTTATTCTAGCAGACGTTAAAAGTGTTAACGTCTGTTTAACAACTGATGTAAAAGTAGACAATAGACATTATAAATAATTTTTATTTTTGAAAATTACTTTTAACGTCAGTTGATTAGAGAACTGACGTTAATTTTTTTTTTTTTTTTTAAATTATGTTGCAATATATCCCTTCCCCCAGCTATATCCCTGCATTCAGTATGTCCACAATACATAATAGGGAAACATTACATAATTTGCACACACTCAAATTTAGCAAATAAGGGCCTCATTAAAACCTTATATGGGTCAACGACTTTGCGACATATAACATTGAAGAATGAGCACAACCTAGTAATGGCATATCTCACATTTTTAGGAGCAATACCACGAATAGCCACGGGCAGAAGTTGTCGCATCAAGATGCGGAAATCATGAGACTTTAAGCCAACTAATTTGAGATCACTTGAGACAAGCCTCTTAACATTTGAAGAGTAACCATTTGGAACTTTGATGCCCTGAAGACACTCACAAAAACTTTGTCTCTTTTTTTTTTTGACAAAGTATGACATGCTGGAGGCAAATATGTCCGCCTACCATCCTCAACAATTGGAGCTAACTTCTCTCGTATACCCATCGCATCGAGATCGAGACGAGCATTCACACCATCCTTTGTCTTGCCATGAATGTTGAGAAGCATCCCGGTCACACTATCACACATATTTTTCTCCACATGCATCACATCAATACAGTGTCTGACATCAAGCTTGCACCAGTATGGAAGATCAAAGAATATCGACATCTTCTTCCATATGTTTTTCTCAGTAGCCTTAGCCTTCTTTTTGGCCTTGCCAAAGATAACATTGATGTGCTTCACTCGTTGATAAACTTGCTCTACATTTAAGGTCGTCAGAGCATTTTCAGTCTCTTGGCATCCACTAAAAGCTTTTTTCATCTTACGATATGGCAGTGATCACGTCTAAGAAACCTTGATGCCTAAGGTAAACGTCTTCCTTCCATGATGCTACTGAGTGTAGCATGTGCCTTCTTCACATATAGGGCATGCTTTATGCCCCTTAACACTGTACCCGGACAAGTTCCCATATGCTGGACAGTCATTGATGGTGCAAAATAACATGGCACGTAGCTTGAAAGTCTCTTGAGAATACCCATCAACTACATCAACACCTTCGACCCACAGCTTTTTCAAGTCTTCAATCAAGGGACTTAGATAAACATCTAAGTCATTTCCCGGTTGCTTTGGACCCGAAACCATCATAGATAACATCATGTATTTGTGCTTCATGCACAACCAAGGAGGTAGGTTGTAAATTGTCAAGAGAACAGGCCACGAACTATGAATACTACTTAAGTTATCATATGGATTCATTCCATCCGTAGCAAGTCCAAGCCTTAGGTCTCTTGGCTCATCGGTGAAATCTGGAAAAAAAAAAGTGTCAATATTCTTCCATTGTACAGAATCAGTCAGATGGCGAACCTTTCCATCATGTTTCCTCTCATCATGATACCATCTAAGATTCTTTGCATCTTTCACATTAGCAAACAATTGCTTGAACCTTGGAATTATTGGAAGATACCACAACACCTTCGCAGGAGGACCCTTTTTTTCACATCACAAATCGAATCATCATGATCATCACCATCACCATCATCACCATCATTCACTTTGTAGCGTGATAACCCACACTTGGGGCAAGTGTGATTCTTTTCATAATCACCCATGTACAAAATGCAATCATTGGGGCATGCGTGTATCTTCTTATACTCCATACTCATCGGACACAATACCTTCTTGGCCTCATAGTTACGGTCAGGCAATGTGTTGCCCTCTGGAAGCAAGTCTTTCAATAATTCAAGCAATTCGGTGAAGCTTTTATCGCTCCAACCATTTCTCGCCTTCACACAAACCAATTTTAACACCGCCGACAACCGTGTATGAGTAGTACACTCGGGATACAAAGGCATGTCCGCATCACTGCACAACCTGTCATACACATGTGCTCGTTGAAAATATTCTTGTCCAATATCACGGATCATGTCCTCTACTCGATCATCCTCCATATCTACGTCAACATCCTCACTTTGGGAGACACTTGGCTCAGTATATAACAACACATCACCATGCCATATCCATCTTGTATAAGTCAAGCAAATCCCAAAACAAATAAGATGAGTACGTATATCCTTGACCGTACATTTCCTCGCATTCAAACATTTGACACAAGAATAACATAACATTCCTTTACTATTAGGAACATTCCTTTGAGCAAATTCTATAAACTCTTCAACTCCCTTCAAATACTCATCACTTGTGCATTTACAAACCAAACTACAATCCATAGCTAGATAGATTCTGTAGATATACACACATATATCCAATATAAGCATAATAGGGGAAATTGGAAAAGCGCACTAGCTAGTATTTGAAAACCTAACAACCATATATATACACCACTACACTCTAAGACCTTGTCTAATTTACCCTAAGAAGATGTTCAAAGGAATTTTCTGTTAAATTCATAACTCATTTGAAAGTTCTTCCTCATATGCAACTTGCAAGCAACAATGTGTGTCTATTAATTTAATCATATGGGAAGAACAACCAATTGAATATCTAATATTAATGAAACATTGAAATAGATTAAACCAAACGTGATGATCTTAGTGAAACAAAAATGGGTTAGGGCTTTACCCGCGTTTACATGGAAAAAAAATTGGGAACTTAAATATAAATCCCACAACTATCAAACTCATAGAAGCAAACTTATCAAATGTATCTCATTCCCTTCAACCAAATAAACATCAAATTTAGACTCATCAATGGCATTTATTTTAAACCCATTAAAATAAATAGAAGCCAACTTGAAACTCATAGAAGCCAACAAAAGCACTAATGTTATTTGAACAACTTTTGGCAACACCAACACCATATAAGCATGATAAGGATTTGTTTATTTTTTATTATTTAGCTTCACAGTATACATTTCAACTAAAAAAATAAAAGGAAAACTACCCTCTAACAAAACAGTTCCAAAACTACACACTACACAAAAAAAAAGCTCCACCATTGCAAACATCATCAATCTCAATATCATTCCATAAAAACAGTATCATCAACCCATTGCAACAAAAACTAGGAAACACCATAGACCATCATTTACAACAAATGCATAGCAACCCCAACTCATTTCATCTTCAACTATCATAAATTAACTCCTCAACCCACACCAAAAAAAAAAATGAAAATGAAACTTTGAGGGTTTAAGGAGTTACCTAAATTCAGAGAGAGGAGAAGGAGAGTGGCTCAGTGGTGATGCTATCACAGGCTGCCGCCGTTCGATGTGGCTGAGAGTGAGTGGGAAAGAAAGAGTTAGGGCACGCGCGAAGTGAGAGAAAGACAGTGTGGGATTCAGAGCGAGAGAGAGAGAGAGAGAGAGAGAAAGAGTGTACCTCGCGGTGGTGGTGGAGAAAATCTCGCGGTGGTGGCGGTGGAGAGGAGCTCGCGGTGCTTGAGAAGGGTTAGGGCATAGGCGAAAGTGCAGAGGCAGAGGTGAAAGAGCTATCAGGTGATGAGGAAGGCGCGCGGGTTTGTGCTATAATGAATACTTTCATTAAAAATATATGAATCCACCTTTAACGTTAAACAACTGACGTTAAAGAATAACTTTTTACGTCAGTTGTTTAAACAACTGACGTTAAAGGTGTAACATATCACTTTTTTAACGTCAATTGTTTAAAAAACTGACGTTAAAAGTGATTTAAATGGCCCTGATATTTACAAAACTGTCACCACCTCCTTTTTAACGTCTAACTTTTACTTAACAGTCATTAATCTTTCCTGTTTATTACCTATTTTGCACTAGTGTAAATGTAAAATTTTACATCTGTTCATAACAGACGTTAAAATTCACACTTTTAACGTCTGTTGTAATAACGTCTGACATTTTTGTGACGTTAAAAAATACTTTTAACAGATGTAAAAAGTGCTTCTTGCCATGGCCGTGGAGAGTACAAGGCCATTAAGGCCATTGCCTTAGGCCCCACTCTTTTTTGTCACTTATATATATATTTGCATACATGGATAACAATTGGTTTGGCAAGTGGTGGAGTAATAAGGCATAAATCTGTATACAATGCATACATTATTGAGAATCAATCATAGGTAGTGCAATCCGCAAGATGCAACATTAGTTACGTTTTAATATTTAAGGTTCTGCCTTTTTGCTCTTCTATGTGTAGTGTTATAGTTAATTGTCATTGGAGATAATCCGCATAATTAACAATTAGGAAATGAAAATGCAATTATGCAAAAGAATAAAATAGTTGTTGAAGGTAATTAGTTAAGATTTAATTACTTTTTAATACTTCCAAAAATTAACTATATATACACACACACACACACATATAATTATAAAATTTTAATATTTTTACTTTTATTTTTTGAGCTCACTCATTTTCTCCTCATGTTCATGTTCTATTGACAGTGAAATGTTAAATTAGCTTAATTATAAAACTTTGATAAATAATTTTGCAGCTCAAAAAGTTAAAAAATTAATATGAGAATTTATAATTTATATAATATCAAGTTGTCTCTTTAAAGTTTTTGCCTAAAGCCCCAATATTCCTATACACGGCCCTGCTTCTTGCACTAGTGTATGATACAATAAACATATAGACCCAACAATCTTATCAATTTATTTCTATTGATACAAGAGGAAAACATATTCATTTGAATTTTCTACTGTTGAGACATACCATGGGGTGAACATGAGGCTTACATGTGATGTCTTGAAGATCCATTGACTTCTCTCTTAAAGTCATTTGTTCATCTGCTTTCGTCAAATGTCATTCTGGAATATTTGTTTTGTTTTGTAAATAATACGATGAGGCTTTAAATATGCACTAGTGCAGAAAAGGGATTTCACATCGGTTTTTTTTGGCTTTTCACATCGGTTTTCAAACTGATGTTGAAAAGGCCGATGTGGTTTATTACCACTTTTCACATCGGTTTTAAAACCGATGTAAAAAAGTCTGTATCAGAAAGCCACATTCCCTTTTCAGCAATTTTCCACATCGGTTTTTCATAAAAACCGATGTGGTAACTCAACTTTCCACATCGGTTATATTAAAAACCGATGTGGAAAACAAACTTTCAACATCGGTTTTTAATATAACCGATGTGGAAAGTTGAGTTACCACATCGGTTTTTATGAAAACTGATGTGGAAAGTTGGGTTACCACATCGGTTTTGATGAAAACCGATGTGAATTTTAGTTTTTTTTTTTTTTAAATCATCCTTCTCAGTATTGACAGTCCTTCCCCTGTTTCAGTAATCCAGTAATCCAGATCAATACAGAATCTATATTGTCTACAGAATCATTTTTGTACAACCAAAACACACTAAATTAAAAGTCTACTAACAATAAATATATTCAATAACATTCAGACAACAAAGATAATTAGAAACCAAAAAGCTACATATGATATATTATAGATTTCATGTCAAAACATATATCAGTCAAAAGTACACTAAAGCTATTACATGATGCGTTTATATACTAACTACATACAAACTAATGTTGGTACACTTCAAGAAAGAAATTTGCCCAACGTATCCTTATGTTTTTTATGTCGGCATCAGAGAGTGGAGTCGGATTGTTGAATATCTGCAAGTTTAATTGGACATAATTAGATTATATCTTTTAAGTAATAAACTAAAATTAAACATATAACGAATCTATATATAATTGTTACAACTAATTGTACCAATTAGCATTTACCTCCTGCCATCTTTCAGTGATACTGGAGGAGATAATTTCGACCATCCACTTCATCACATAGTATCCACATTCCCATGATCCACGTTGTCTATGAGACTACGTACAAATGAAACCCAGTTAGAATATGAGAAATTAAATAGAAATCAATAATTATACCCACTGCGCTTGAAGCGTTTGAACTAATAAATATCTTACGTTAGGAATAATCCATCTAATGGGCCGACGCCTTTCACCACACAGCATGCGGCTTGCATCAATAGACCTATCATAAGAAAATAAACATTAATTAAAGTATATCTAATAGATTTCAGATAATTAAAACAACTTCATGACTGATTCTAACTTATTTTAATGCTTACGTTTCCATGATGTTCTTCAGTTCATTCGCCGGCCTATGGCCCATCGAGCAGAAGAAGACCACGACATTCACACGAGGGCACAAGATCAACAACTGCCAATGTCGTCCGCATTTGCGGAACAATTAGTGACTAAGTCATATATAGTTATAATTAAATAACTGGTACTTACTTATAGAGATAAGGCGCAAGGTAGAACTGATGATGGTCTCGGGCAACTATATCACGTATGGTGGCGACCGGGTCTTCTGATGCTAGGAGAACATCACCCTGAATGAGCATGGGGTCAATGAACCCATAAAGGGTGAGGTTGCCCTGATTACCTAGCATGCGATGCAGATACCTAATATATTGATAAAACATGTTAATTATGATAGTATTTAAAATTTAATTATTTAACTTATAAATAAAATGCACTTACGTGCACCATAACGAGATGTGTGCAGCACTAGCCATTTCATGGTGGAGCGCCATCTCCATAAGTTCCTTCTTTGGGATATACAGATCGTCATCCGCCCTGCCATCATGTTCCAACCTTACCAAAGCTGCATCAACCTCCATGGTGACAAGCTTTATAGCAAGACGTTGAAAAACATCACCAGGATCCCCTTTGTCGTTCCCCTAAACAACAAAAAAGATATACATTAGTAATCACAGTTAAGTTATTTCATTCGTAATTAATTGAATGGTCAAATGAATACCTTGGCAGGAGCAGATTTCTCTGGTCTTCCTGGATCTGACCTTTTAGGCAGAATATCATGATGATCATCAACATTCAGCTCACACCTATCAGGGGCGTCATCATCATCATCATCATCATCATCATCATCATCAGGCTGATGAGGAGGTTCACATGAGCCCTTAGTGCTCACATGGACAGAGGGTTGGACAGAGGGTTGGACACTTGTGAATTGTTGGGACATAGCAGCCATTATTGCCATATGCTGGTTAAACTGCTGGGTCATCTCCTGTCTAAGCTCAACTGCAATCTCCTGTTTTAGCCGTTCTTTATCTGCAGCAACATCCCTGTGGCGTTGGTGTGAAGATGAACCATGGTATTGGCGATAGCAACATCCCTGTGGCGTTGGTGTGAAGATGAACCTGTGGCATTCAATATAAATGACACTAATTTAACCACCACGCTAATTTATTTATTTAATTTTTCTGTAACCATGTTATATGTACGAAGTACCTACCATTGTTAACAATGACTAATTTCCGTCGGGAAACCTATTGAGTTTTCTCCTCCCAACCAAGTTTTCTCTGTACACACTAATTTAAAAATGATAAATTATAAGTTGAAGAGTTATGATATTTTGACACCAAAATTTGATATCATGGGGGACACCCTAGTTTTGAGTAAGTTGTTTATCACTTTACTTGTCTCTCTTATTTCATTGATTCACAACCTACTCAAAACTAGGATATCCCCTATGGTATCAAATTTTGGTGTTAAAATATCATAACTCTAAGTTGAATGTCTAATTTATTTGAACTCTTTTTAATTTGTTCCTGTAGAGCTTTGACCAGTACTACTAACACGTGTTATGCCTGCAACCAAAAACCAGCCTGGCTTGTTTCTTTTATTTTCTTTCTCAGTGCAGTGAAAATGCTACAAGGGTAACTAAGTTTTGTGAGGGGTGCCTTCTAACAAATTTATACTCACAAAAAGTAAAATTAAAAAATTGTTGGGGGGAGCCATTGCTCCCCTCTGCCACTGAGAAGGACCGCCTCTGGTTACCTCAGAAGAAAATCAAATGCATGCAAACAGTTCACCAAGAAACAAAAACAAATACCCATGTGGAATAAAAATCCAATCTTGAAGCCAAATCAGAGAGAAAAAAAAGTCAAAACTTTATTATTCCATATAAAACAAGAACAAGCTAAGAACATACCTATAGAAAAATCAGATATGAAGTATAATGGATACGAGGAACCAACGGAAGAAAATGATGGGTGTGGCTTGAACGACAGAGAAAACGAATATAGAAGAAAATGGTGGGTGGCTTGAACGGCGGAGAGTGAACGTTGGTCCTCCCAAGCCGTAGATGGCGACGCGACGGATAAGCAAGGAACAGATTGAGGTTAGCGGGTACAGATGGAAGACGGTGTGAGCATTACAGTTGAGCTCATGGGGAAAATATCCCTGGTTTCCAATGGACTAAGCGCCAACACTTAGGGTTGCAATGGACTGAGCTCACGTAAGAGAGAAAACACTTAGGGTCCAAATGTTTGAGTAGCAGCGCCAACGAGGAACGAGGGAAGTGAATAGAAGAAAAGAAGTATAACATCGGTTCTAAAAATAAACCGATGTGTTAAACCTTTAACATCGGTTTTACAATAAACCGATGTGTTAACTAATTGATTTTTTTAATTCAATTTTTTGGTTTTAGTGTTTTAACGTCTGTTTTTTAATAACCGATGTTGTTAATTAATAATAGACATCGGTTCTCTCAAAACCGATGTGAAATGTTTATCAGATATCCAACATTTTTTTCCCTTTGTATTTTTAGACATCGGTTTAATAAACTAACCGATGTGGAAAGATATTTAACATCGGTTATGATAAAAACCGATGTTCAAAGATTTTAGATTAATTTCAAAAATGCCACCGCCTCCTTTTTCACATCGGTTTTGTTAAAACCGATGTTAAAGCCCCGATGTGAAATGCCTTTTCTGCACTAGTGATAATAATTTCTGATGTTTTAATGCATTTCTAATTTTCAACTATATCTTGAAAGTGTTATACAATACGCAATATATTTGCCTTTTGCATCGCCTACAACTAAGCTCCTCTTATTCCTTTACTATTACTAGACAAATAGAACTTCTTCATTACCTCAGACTAATCTATTTATCTTTTTATATTTTATTTTATTATAATACAATAAACCTATAAACCCAATAGTGTTAGCAATTTATTTCTATTGACATGAGAGGAAAACATATCCGTTTGAATTTTCTACTGTTGAAATGCCATATGAGAACGTGCTGAATGTGAGGCTTACGTATGATTTCTTAAAGATCCATTCTCTCTTAATGTTTTGTTCATCTTCTTTTGTCAATTATCTTTCTGGAATATTTATTTTGTAAATAATGCGATGGGGGTTTAAATATGATAATTTCTGAAACTTTAATGCATTTGTGATTTTCAGCTATGTCTTGAAAGTGAACTTAAATTGTGGATATGCATGAAGCATAGTATAGTATCACGATTTTGTGGTATGTTCTCCATCAATAAAATATATTTTGCAATTTATGAACTGAGATATTGAATTTAACGTTATTTTATAAAAACACTGCATTTTATGGATAATATTGTGTTCAATGTAGATGTAAAGTATACTTTTACGTATGGGTACAATATAAATCAAAAGGTTTCTGGTGATAAAGAGTTAGTTGAGCAAATTAAGTTACAATATAGCATTAAGGTACTATTTTTTATTAATACATATTTGTTATGCGGTATAATTCATTTTCCGACTCACAAAGTCATGCATAATTTTGATAGGGTGATTATGTAGATGATGAGGCTGATTTTAGCATCGAAAAATGAAATTGTTGAAATGTTAAATGATTATTTGATGCCTTTGCACTAGTGTAGGAAGTACTTTTAATAGTGGTTAAAAGTGACTTTTAACGTCGGATATGAAGGCGACGTTAATTCAACCGACATTACAAATTTAACTTGTAACATCGGTTTTACAACCGTTGTTACAAGTTAACCAATAACATCGGTTGGTTTTGACAGTTCTTGCATGATGAATGGAGATATTAATAGACCAGATGATGTTCATACACTTGAACTTTTGAACATGATTACTTCATCAGGACTTCCAAAACATTAATTAAAGCTCAAAATTGACGTTCCTATTATGTTGTTGATAAATATAGATCAATCTTTAAGACTATGCAATGATACTCGACTTATAATTACTTAAAAAGAAATTATGTTTTAGAAGGAAATGCCATCTTAGGAAGCAATATTAGACAAAAGGTATTTATTCCGAGATTGTCATTGATTCCCTCTAATAAAAGGATATTCAAATTTCAGCGTAGACAATTTCCTATTGCTATTTCATTTGCAATGACTATAAATAAAAGTCAAGGACAACCTCTTAAGCGTGTGAGAATTTATCTTTCACAACCAGTTTTCTCAAATGGACAGTTGTATGTCACAATGTCAAGGGTTACCTCTCGTCATGGATTGAAGATTCTTATATGTGATAATTAAGATCAAAATTCATACACTACATCAGATGTTGTTTATAAAGAAGTCTTTCAGAATTTAAGCTATAAGTAAGTAACTCCTAAATTATTCTATTTATTGGTTATTTAGTTTATATCTTGCTTATATTAGTTAGTTTTTCTTTTTTAGGGACTTTAATGACCAGATTTACATTTTAATTTACATATGTGCCAAATATTTTACTTTTTATCCAAAACAATTTATTTAAATCATGTAACTAATTTTTTGTCAATATTTTCTACTTCAAATAAAACTAATATATACATGAAGTTATTTTTCAGCTAATTATGCAAAAATTCTGAACCTGAGAATAAAAAATATAAACAAAATATATTTAAAAAGAATCCAAGAATACCTCGTGCATCGAACGGGATTTGATACACTTGTCATCATATAACAAGACACACCGTCTAATTTTCATCAAAATTGTATTTTCTTGTGGCTCGAATTAATCTCTCATACTATATGTTAGGGATACCCCATCCCCTCCTTCGCATGTTCGTATAAATACTAGTAGCTAGAAAAATCACCACCTAGATCACACAAAATCTAACATGATTAGACCTAACATGCCTACATTCACATATGAGAAGAGTTTACCATCAAAATAGATTATAGGATAATGCTAGTGAGAATTCTTAATCTCCTTAATCTAAGTCAACCCACTATTATTTTTACATCTCTATTAGACCTCTCAATGCCATACCCTCTTCTTATGTTTCTACTGCTTCTCCAATATATAGTTATAAATAAGAACTTACTTCACCAACAATCAACTACTTCACCAACAATCAACCTTACACTTCTTAGAACTTTCCTAATTCTTCTTAGGACTTTCACTGTAAACAAATAAATCAACCTAGCTAGCAATATATATATGGTCAAAAAATTTACGCGCTTATTACCTGTTCCAGCTGTTCTGCAATTTTTATCCATTCTAGCTGTAATTTAGAATTCACAAGCTGTAATAGAAGGCACTAGAAAGCACCACCTCGTAGTCTTTCTTCTTGGTTAAGTTTGCTTCATTTAATATGAATTTATTGTTAAGTTTGCCTATAAAAAGGCATGCCTGTACGTTGCTGATGAATTGAAGTATTTGTTTGGGTTAACGTTTAATAAAAGTGATTTTGATAATAATTGATTTTATGAAATTGATTTGGTTAGAATTAAGTTTTAAGTGAAGTGATTTATGTTTGGATATTTTTATTTTAAAATCAAGTTTAATATAAAACTTAGTGTACAATTTTCAACTCAACTCAGAAGCTATTTTTTATAACTTCTAGTCAGAATCGTTTCTGGAGGCAAAATCAATTTTACCCGACAATAATCAAACATCTCATTTTTACTAAAATCACGTTTGATAGAGGACATAATCAATTCTGAAGATTTCCAACGTGAAACCAAACACACACGAAATGAATCAAGTTAGAGTAAATTGATTCTCCTCTTCTCCTATATGTATGTGTCATGAGTTAGGGAGCGAAATTCTCCACTTACTTTTATGCTGCATGAGTATATGAGTGTGAGAGGAAAAAAAAAATTCTGGACATTTATTTGTGATAACATTCCCGATTCCCTATTAAAATAAATTAATATATATCTCACATATCTTTAATATATATTTTATAGGCTAAAATACTTTTTTGATCCTTTATCTTTTGGATAAAATTCATTTTGGTCCTTTATCTTTAAAAATTCATTTTAGTCCTTTATGTTTCTAAAGTGACCCAAAATGGCCCTTCCGTCTGATCCGTTACTAACGTCCGTTCATGTTAGCCGGAGATCCGCCGGAATCTGCAAATTTTGCAAGAATATGGGCTTTAATCCTCTCACCTTTCTCTCTCTTCCCCCTCTCTAAATCTCGGTTCCTTCTCCTTCCCACACTCTGAAATTTGTTCCTTTCTCCACACACCTCACTGAATCGTGTTTCCCTCCCCTCCCACACAATGAATCTCATTTCCCTCTTCCCCTCATCCTGAATTTCGTTTCCCTCTCCCCCTCATTGTGAATCTCGGTTTCCCTCTCCTCCCTTGCATAAACCGCGTAGATGACGAGGCTTGAACAGAGGCGGCGATGGCGGTGATGAGGACGCTTGAACAGAGGCGGCTACGCAGGGGATAAACCTTCAGTTTTTATTTGCTATTCAACTCCAACACACAGATCTATTTAGACTCTGAGCAGAACGAAGCAGAAGAAAAACGGAGGGGAATAGCACGTGTCTGACAGAGGTGGCCGACGGCCAGTGTGGGCGGACGACGACGTTGTTGCGGAGGAGGCGGTGACGGCTTCGCGGCGTTCTGAGGTGATGGTGCGTGGTGGTCACCAAGCAGAGGCGCCTAGGGTTTCATTTTGGGGAAGAAGAAGAACATTGCCACATCACTAGTTTATAACGGAGTTGGATGGGAGATGACGAAAAGACCATTTTGGGTCACTTTAGAAACATAAAGGACTAAAATGAATTTTTTTAAAAATAAATGACCAAAATGAATTTTACCCAAAAGATAAAGGACAAAAAAGGTATTTTAGCCTATTTTATATTTATTGCATAGCTTTCAAATATCTTATTAATGATTCGATAGATGTATTTATCAATAAAATAATAGACTATCAAATATAATCTTTAAATTATGAATTTATAGATCAATCCTGTCACTTATTTCATATTTCTCAGCAGTCCAAGTTCAAGCTAAAAATAAGGATTTTAGTAGCAGCTTGAAATGTAATTTTGAACTATATCAATTATCAACTAATCTTTTTTTGATATATTAGCAAAATACGGATAAATTTTATAGAATTATTCTATGTTTCTCTTCATATAATATAGATTATCGAACAGAAACAAAGCAGGAAACAACAAAGAAGAGTGCAAGAAGATGCACCGCACGTGGTACGGCTGCAAGTTGCAAAACCAAGATTGTACGATCTAGCTAGAAGATGAGTCAAGACTCAAGCCTCATGCACGTGTGGAGTATCTAGATTCCAACTCCAGAGTGGTACTAGTACTTGTATAGTGGGACTCTCAAAACGGCACAAATCTCAAGGCAAGGGTCAATGTTTTAATGCCCTCTAAATTTGCGGGTCCATACACCAACCTTATTAACCTTCCAGGCTAGCAGCAATGAATTCTCTCTTTGATTCCCATTCTTACCCTTCACCACACTGTCGGCGAGGCCTTAATTTCAAGGTTAGTGACATATTGACACATGGAGACAATGTAATTTTTGTTTTTTGTTTTTCTTCCGTACCTACTATTATTAATACTACGGTTTTGTTATTTATTATCTTCAAAGTAGTAGTGACTAAAAAATATCTTGCTAACAAGTGTCTAATGATATTGATTAAAGAATCCACAAAAGAAAAATTCATATTAAAAAATATTACACTCTTCAAAATGCTAAATACACTATTTTTCATACAAATTTTCCTTTTTTTAGTTCCTTAAACAATACACGGGTGTGTTTGGATGGGGTATTTGTAGAGGGTGAAGTATTTTAAGAGGCTAATTAAAATACTTCACTCTAAAATACTTTGTTTGGGTATTAAATATAAAGGATTTTAGAAATCAAGGGATTTTATGAGGGTATTTTGTTTAAGGTAAATTTGAGGAATTTAAAATACCTCCTAAAGATGTGGTATTTTGAAATTCCCTCTCCTTACTCAGGTGGGGGGCATCGGCCCCCGGACACTCGATGGGGGGACGTCGGCCCCTATCAAACCGGTGGGGGGCGCCGGTCCCCGGACACCCGGTGGGGGGCATCGGCCCCCGGACACCCGGTGGGGGGCACCGGCCCCTGGACGCCGACCCCTATCAAAACGGTGGGGGGGCGCCGGCCCCCGGACGCCGACCCCTATCAAACCGGTGGGGGGGCGCCGGCCCTCGATGGGGTGCATCGACCCCTATCAAATCGGAGGGGGGGCGCCAGCCCCCGGACAACCGGTGGGGGGGGCGGCCCCGGACGCCCTGTGGGGTGCGTCGGCCCCCGGACACCCGGTGGGGGCGCCACCCCTATCAAACAGTTGAGGGGGCTGGCCCCTGGATACCCCGTGAGGGGGCCCGGCCCCTGGACACCTGGTCGGGGGCGCCAGCCCCGGACACCAGAGGGGGCGTCAACCCCGGACAAAGTATTTTTTAAAAGAACATTTAAAAAAAATGTAATTGAAGGTAATTGAAATGCTTTATCCAAACTAAGAATTTAAAATACAAGGTATTTGAATTACCCTATCCAAACAAAATATTTTCGAAATGAAAGTAATTCAATTGAAATAATTGAATTACCTTGCATTTCAAATTCCTTGAAATTTTGAAAATATCCCATCCAAACACAACCTAAGGGCACTTGTTAGCATTCTGCTTAAAAAATAGGGTATATATATTTTTAGTCCCTCAAATTTAGGTGATAATCAATTTTAGTCCCTCGTATGGAAAACGGCCTGATTGCTTTGTTTCCAGATTTGTGTTTTCATTTCTTGTTTTCAAAAATAATTACAAACTGACACTTTGTTTTCATTCTGTTTCCTGTTTTCAAAGATTTGTACAGGAAACACTGAAAACAAAAAAAAATTGTTTTCAGTGTTTCCTGCACAAACTTTTGAAAACAAGAAATAGAATGAAAACAAGGTGGCAGTTTTGTGATTATTTTTTAAAACAGGAAATTGGAAACAAAGCAAACATGCCCATACTTTTTTAGTCCCCCAAATTCCATGTGACAGTTTTGGTCCCCAAATTTACGTTTTTTTGTCTCCAAAAGTACGTTTTAAAATTATCCGAACGTACGTTTTAGTCTCGTTTGAGGACCAAAACTGACACGTTTTAGAATTTGGATGATTAAAAAAGGTTACATTTGCCAAAAAGGGACTAAAATCGAACATTACCCGAATTTGAGGGACTAAAAACATATTTAACCCTTAATTTGTTTTTATATAAGTAGCATGCAAAAGCATCACTAAGAAAAATGCCATCCCAACTAGGTTGGCACCGCATTTTTTATCAATCATTTGTAGCATACTATGCTATTATTGATGAATCAAAAGAATACAAAAATCAAATGTAGCATGGGGGACATGAAGCCAAAACCCATGAAAAAGAGCAAAACTAAGAAAACCTATAACTAGGCAAGCCTAGTCTATTGTGACTAAACTCATCTCTAATAAAAGAAGAGATTGTATCCCCCCAAATGAAATCAGGATGATGAATTCCATAATTCACCAACTTATCCGCACAAGCATTGCCTTCCCTATATATATGTGTGACTTGAAGAGTAAGGCCTTTAACTATAAGCATACAATTTTTCCATCTTGAGTGCAGCCTCCAAGGACAATTTCCAGATTGTTAAAAGCACTAACCACCAGCATTGAGTCAGTCTCAATCCAGAGTTTTAGCCAGCATTTACTGTTAGCAATTTCTAGCATGAATGACAGCAGAGAGCTTAGCAAAAAGAGATGTAGCACAACCTAAATTACATGAAAAACTTCCAAGAGCAACAACCTAAAGTACACCCCCACAGGCAGAGATTCCAGGACAACCATGAGCTGCCCCATCAACATTGCATTTAGTCCAATTGCAGGGAGGAGAAATCCATACCACTTCTTTTATCTTTGGAGCCCTGCAAGGATGACCATCAATCTTAAAATTCTTAAGTATAGCAAACTCATCAATTGAATTATGCATTGTGCCAAGGGACAACTTGCCCGAAAGTGACACAGCAGCACTAACCATAGTCTGAGCAGATAGCAACCTGATATGCTTGTTCTGAAATCTGCAATGGTTCCTAGCAAACCAAATCACCCATATGACATTGACAATGGCAGCCAGAATCACATCATGCAACTGAGTACTAAACCTTTTGCTATTGAGATCAAACAAAGTCTCTAAAGAGGAGTAATTTATAGTGAAAACCAGCTTAGACATCAGCCAATTCCACATTTACTGAGCATAGCTGCAAGACAGGAAGAGATGAGTTGTTGTTTCCTTTTCTAAATCGCGTAAGCTGCACATGGAAGCCATTGTAATACCTCTCATTCTTAAATTATCATCAGTTGGCATCTTATGGTAAAAAATTCTCCAAACCAAGAAGGACCTTGTAGGAGGAATGACTTTGGACCAAATCTGTTTGAACTTAGAACCTGAGTTACTAACAGGATTTAAGAACAAAAAAGCATCTTCGAAGGAAAGCCTGCCATCCACTGATTTATCCCACACAATTACGTCCTCACAATCTTCCACAGGAATGTGAATTTGATGAATACTGTTAACTACATTTGGCAAGTGAGTTTGTAAGCAATCAGGGATGTTCCAGCATCTGTCCACAACAAAGTCTTTGACCAAAGCAAACAAAGACTACTGCCAAGGCTCAGGGATGTTCATCAGAGTGACCAAAGGCTCTTCTAACCATTTGTCTGTCCAAAAATTCACAGACTTACCATCACCAATTAACCATGATGTGTTATCTAAGACCACATTATACCACTTCCTTAAGGCAGGCCATATAGAGGAACTTACATGATGAGCTATAGGCTTAGAGTTATTTAAAAAGGAGAAAGCATTATTAAAATATAGTATTAAAATTTTATAATTAATAAATGATCAATGTATGTTGGTGCAAGTGGAAAGTGTTTGGATCCCTTAAGCATGTCGTTATGGATTCGATTTATGGATTCATCTATATAGAAAAACACTATTAGAAGGTGTCCCCATTTAGATATTTGGTAGTATCCCTATATATTAATCTTTCACCTATCGGGTGAACGGTTACTTTGAAAAGCCAAAAAAAAAAAATCATCAGTTGAAGAGCAATGAATAATAAAATAGTTTATTCTTTATACGCTGTGAATGTAAAATATATATATATATTAAAATTTATACTATCAACCATTATAGATCAACGTATCAATGAGTTTTAAATTAATTATTATAAAATTAAATATTTTTAGTGATTTGATAATAAATGATTGACAATATAGCAAATCTTTTACGGAAAATCACATTTAAATCTATAATAAAATCGCTATTATTATACAATGCAAAGAGCTTAGCTGGTGTTGTTTGTACTTGGCCTTCACAAAGAGCAAGCACACACACAACTCATGGATTCGATTTTATTATTATCATCTCTCAATTTCATGCTTCTACTCACCTTCCAAATGGCCTAAACCCGTGTCATTTCTTTATTAATCTTTCCAACCCAAGTCCCTCACTCCCTCCACTTCATTAATTATTCTCCTTTATATATAAGCATACTTCTAACACCTTTAACAAAACCCCACCATCATCGTTTGGTGCTTGACAACAAATCTCTCTCTCTTGGACCAATACTTTTCAAGACCTTCTTCTACAAGGCCAAAAGAAAAGAACCCAACTTTCCCTTTTCTACATGGCTTCTTCTTCTCTGACAATTTCCCCAAGA
Organism: Echinosophora koreensis; assembly: GCA_035048595.1. Lineage (NCBI taxonomy): Eukaryota > Viridiplantae > Streptophyta > Magnoliopsida > Fabales > Fabaceae > Echinosophora > Echinosophora koreensis. The sequence continues at coordinate 1,250,433 of JAPCYP010000058.1, read as the reverse complement.
AAGCTTCGTTCTGATTTGTATTCCTATTCCTACCAAGAAGATTCCAACACCCCTTTAGTGATAAATGTTCTGGCTTCACTGATCGAGAGGAGCATGGCCAGAACAGAGAGAATTGTAAAGAATGGTTCTTGGTGTTTGTCCAAATCCATTAGCACCAACAACATCTTTGATTGCAGGGAGATCCCAGACATGACAATCCAATCCTATCTAGAGAGAATTTTCAGGTACACTCGAGCAGGACCTTCGGTTTATGTTGTGGCATATGTCTATATTGACAGGTTTTGTCAGAACAATCCTGGGTTTAGAATCAATGCCAGAAATGTGCATAGGCTTCTCATTACAACTATCATGGTGGCTTCTAAGTATGTTGAAGACATGTGAGTTTTCTTTGCCTTCCTTGTTTCTATGTTTATTTTCTTTGCATAATGTTTTCAATTTGGACACATCAAACCTGCATTTAGTTGGAGAAAACCTGGTTGGGAGGGAATAACTAATATGTTCCCGACGTAGATTAGTCACTGCTAACGGTGGTGAATATTTCGTATCTATAAAATGGTTACCAAAAACCTGCATTTAGTTGTTAAAATGGTATTTTTAATTATAGAATTTTGTAACTTTTTTCTTGTAATTAATTTGGTAAAGGGGTTTGTTAAATTGAGAGAGAGTTTGTTTATGTCAATCTCAATCATTGACACTAGCTACTTGCTAACAGCTGAGGAAAGGGACATATTTTTTTAAGGCCACCAAGAATTTTAGTCCATGGTGTTCATGTCTGATAATGTGTCAATTTCTCAAACTACACAATTTCCTTGAATTGAAATTCAGGGCATGATGGGGTAACAATAAAATGGTTCCTTTTTTGTTTGACAGGAACTACAGAAATTCCTATTTTGCAAGAGTTGGTGGGTTGACAACTAATGAGCTGAACAAGTTGGAGCTAGAATTCCTTTTCTTGATGGGTTTTAAATTTCATGTGAATTTGAGTGTTTTTGATAGCTATTGTTGCCATTTAGAGAGGGAAGTCAGCATTGGAGGAGGGTACCACATCGAGAGAACCCTACGGTGTGCAGAAGAAATCAAAACAAGGCATAGAGAAGATAGGGGTTACACACAAATTGCTCGTGTAATGTTGTAGTTTGATTAGGGAATTTTTTTGCTTTTGCTTTGCTGTGTTAGCCAGTTAGGTTTCTTTTTGTCTGCAAATAAAGAAAGGGAATTTTATGTGTACAGATCGGTGTAAAAATCTAATGTTTGTTGGGGGACTGAGATTTAGGGACTAGAAGAGGTCAAGTTAAAGCAAGAGCAATGTACAAATTTGTCTGGTTTCTTCACATGTAAACAGTGAATTTTCTCAAAAATATTTTGGGTATCTTGCTTCTCTTCTAACAGGATGTGAAGTTTTGACCCCTGCACTTTATAATTTGACTATGCTTCTTAATTTGGTATTTGTTCAACCATGTCACATGTATAAGTAAGTGTCCAAATGTGGCTAGTTGGTCTTCCAGTGACCTTTTACTTCTTGAAGAAGTTCCTCTTTATTTGTTATTTGTTATCTTTGGCAAAAAACAATAGAATGCAGATCGTTGGTGTAAAACTGTTTCCATTGCTTTGTTCATATTGTTATCAATGTTATGATCGATATTACCTTTTCCCCTTCATATATTGTGATAGTGAAAGACGAGCAAATATTTGATATATATAGAGCATTAGATGTAGTAAGAAACTATTGTAGACTTGTAGTGCTCTAACTAACTTCCTTAATCTGTACGTAAGCAAATCAATAGGTGGTAATTGATTATGTGACCTGTAGACTGTGGTCCTTAAAGGGAGCATTAATCACACTCGACTCTTCAAGTATTACGCCAAATGGCTAAATGATTTATGAGTTGTCATTGAATTACTGCTATAGATATGATCACATAATCAGGATGACTTTTCTGTTTTTGGTGCAATTATTTTTTAGTGCGGAACTTTGTTTAATTCTTTTTTTTTTTAAACTAGTCTATAGAGTTTTTTTTGGGAGGGATGCCAATGTACATAGTTGCTCACACCTTTGCTAGGGTGGCTACATGTATGGCTAGCCCTCATGACTATGATGACAGTCCGGAATTATTGCGGGTTTGACTATGAAAGAAATGCTATTAGGGCTGGCCCCAAGCTAAAGTTGCTGCTTTAGGTCCTCCAAAAAATTTCTAATTTTCTAAGGGTTTTAGGTAAACATGGCAAAATGGGTTTGACCCAACGGGCCAACCTGTTTAACCCGCCATTTTTGGTAGGTTGGGTTGAGGTTATCAACCCGCCAACCCATTTCCTTTTTTTTTTTATGAAAAAAAATAATTTTTTTTTATGTTATAAATATTTTTTAGTTTGCCCACTCATAAGATATTAGTTAGTCCATCACATTCAATTATTATTTGTATATATATTTATATACTTTAATATTTACAATTACTCATTACAACTATATTTTTGTATATTGTCTATTCCATTTACTAATATATTTATATATTAGTTAGTCTACTATTGAAAAGTAATTATTAATATTTTGTGATATTTTAGATGCTATTTGTATGTTAACTAGAATGGTACCCGTGCTGTCGCACGGGCCTTGTTGATTTTTATACATATTTCAAATGTATATCAATAACTTTTTCCCTAGTAAAAATATCAATAAATTGTATTTAATTCGTATCGAGATATATGATAAGGGGAAAAACAGTTGACAAATTTTAAGTTATCGAACAACTTTTTGCCTTCTACAGTGTTTGATAAATAATGAATAATACAAACAAAATAATGGTAAATTTACTACAATACCCTTTATGTAATATATATTATATATATGAGTAAAACGTAAAACATTTGAGAGAGGGAGGGAGCGATAGTGTCCAGAACTTTCTTTTTTGGGTAAGTAATACCAATGAATAAAAAAATAAATAGAATTAAATAGAATTACAATGGATAAAAAACAAAGAAGATATGACAGGAACACCTAAAATAATGATTTATATATATATATATATATATATATATGAGATAAGCATATTTATTTAGATATAAGCGATGCACGGGCGTAATAATTTATTTTGCATATTGTATAAATACAGATGAGATAAAATGATAAATTGTAAAATAATTATTTAGATATAAGCATATTTAAAATCTTATTTATAAAATATAGTAGGTTTAAAATAATTTAATCTATAACTAATTCAAACTATAAATTTATCTATATTAACTATATTATTTTCAAAAGGTTAATCAATTAGAAAATAAATATTAGATCATCTCAAAAAAAAAAAAAAAGAAATACTACATATAAAAGAAAGTTAAAAATGAAGACAAATAATTGAACAACTTTTAAAATTACTTACAAATAACTCCTGCTTAAACATATGAGTTTAAATAGCATACACTTTTATCCATAAAAAAAATGGTATACACTTTTAGTGAAAAAAAAAAAAAATTACAACGTCTCGATTACAATTTATGATATAAGCGACTTTTATGATAGTTAGGATAAAAGTCAACAATTTCAAATGATTTGACAATTTATAATTGGTTGATAACGTAAAAAGTTATCAGACCGACGGTGGATATCAATTAAATAAAATATTACGAGGATTTTGTCAACAAAAACAAAAACATTATAATGATTAATATGTACCAAGTGAAGAGTTAAAATATGACTCATAATATTATGATAATTATTTTGACTAATCAAATTCCAATTAGTGAATTTTTTTTTTTAGTAATGACCATTCCCTAATTTTATTATTATAAGGGAAATTTTATTATCTTCCCTAAATTTTATTATTTTTAATAGTAACCTTTCTCGTTAATTTTTAGTCCATTATTTAATTATTGTTGGAACCAAAATGATTTGGAGTAATAATCTCTGAGTTTTGATTTTAACAAAAAGGATTAAATTTGCATGACAAAGTTTTAGTTGAGATCTAACATGTTCTATCTAGTCTTGCAGGAATATTCAAAATTTGATAAGTTATGGAAACCTTGAAAGAGTTTCTTAACATCCGCGTCCACCCATGTAGACGAGCTGCTCAAAACGATTAGTATAGTTATCTATTTTAATATATTTGAGTAGACGGAAAATAAAATATTCTCAGTAGACTGAAATTTTAATTTATATGAGTAGACGAGCTTAAGTGCCACGTTAGTAGACGGAGAGTAAAATAACTCACTGAAAAATTGCAAGTCCAAAGTCTTGATAATAGACAAGAGGATATGCCACATCAGTAGACGAGCTAAAAGAGTTTTTAACCATGAGCGTGTAGACGCATATTGTTAAGTAGACGAGCTCTTTTTCTTTAGAAGTCTTTCATATACTCAGTAAATGCTACCTCGACCACATAGAAGTATTTATTTCAAATGATTAATATTTATTTCAAATGATTGATATTTATATCAAATAAATGTTGGTCCTTCCTATTTGTTTTAACTGTTTTATTGCCTTGTTCTTTGAGAGAGAAACATAGTACATCGAGGAAATGCAAAATAGTACAATGAGGAAATGCAAAACGCCTTGTACCCAGTCACCTTTATCGCTGGAATAGCTGGAATTTGTACAAAGGAGGCAAGACAGTTTTCAAGTTGCAATTGCTCAGAGGTGTGACCATTTTGTGCAAAACTGATAACCAAGAGTACATTTCACAATGGCCACGTTCAAGCTATCAGTCACAACGAATTTTATGCATTTTGATTCTATCCCTAAACGGGAAAATTCAAAACAACCGTTGAAGAATTTCAAGTGAAGAGAAAGGTCACTATAAATTGAAGACCTCAACCTCTGAAGAAACAACTTTTGCAAATATAGAAACCTTGATAGAAAAACGCTTGCCATTCTACAAGCTCAAAATCATTTATTCTTTCAAGAGCAAAAGTCTGTAATTCCTTAGCTTGAATATTGTTGTAATATTCAACTGATCTTAAACTTTCATATCCTCACACATAGTGAGTTAGAAGATCAAAAGCAATCAATCTCTTTGTTAGAGTTAGAGCCTGAAGAGGCTTGGTAAGAAAGAAATACTTGTAGCCAGGAGAGGTGTTGAATACTTGTTGTAATCTATTTGGAAAAATAGTCGAGAAAAACCTTCAAGTAGAAGGGACTGGACGTAGCTCTTGGTTGGAAGAGAGTGAACTAGGATAAAACATTTGCGTGAATCTTCTAATCCCTTATCTCTTCAGTTTTATTTGTTTATACTAACTGTGGGGATTTGAACTTGATTTTGTTAAGTCTTTAAAAGGTTCTTTTTCTGTGTGTGCTCTTCTGCCTTTATTCTTTGTGTGAGAAAACAAGTTTTGAAAAAGGTTGTTTTCGAAAATTATTAACAAACACAATTCAACCCCCCTTCTTGTGTTTGCCGGTGTCAACTTCAGTTGGTATCAGAGCTCAGCCTCGAAAGGGTTGAGCATCTAACAAGTGCTGAGGGAGTATGATCCAACAGCCATGGATGCAGAAGGACAAGCTATCAACAGACCTCCTCTCTTCGATGGAACTGATTATGACTACTAGAAGAAGAGGATGATGGCCTTCTTAGATGCACAGAACTTAGACATCTGGGAACTGATTGAAAATTGTTATACTGAGCCTAGAGGTGAAAATGGAGCTGCTATTGCTAGAGCGGATTGGATTGCAGATCAAAAGGCCAAACATCAATTCAATCTCAAAGCAAAACATTACTTGATGTGTGCCATCACCAGATCTGAACATGACAAAGTTCACAGCTGCAACACTGCCAAAGAAATCTGGGATACTTTGGCCATAGCTCATGAAGGTTCATCTCAGGTAATGGAATCAAAGATAACATGCTGGTTCACTAGTATGAACTTTTTAAAATGGCTGATCATGAAACAATAGATCAGATGTTTGGAAGATTTCAACAGTCACCAACAGTCTCAGATCTCTCGGAAAAATCTATGAAAATAGAGACCATGTTAGAAAGATTCTGAGAAGTTTATCCAAGCAATGGAGACCCAAGGTTACTGCTATTCAGGAAGCCAAAAATCTGAATACTCTTTCTCTAGAAGAGCTTCTCGGGTCACTCAAGGTTCATGAACTTGAACTGAATGAAGAGAACAATTCCAGAAAAGGAAAGTCTATTGCCCTAAAGGCAAAGAAAGCCAGTTCATCAAAAGTCATCAAAGCTGCTGAATCTTCAGATGATGCTGGACCTTCAGATAGTGATGAAGGATCAGATGAAGATGAACTATCTTTCATCTCCAGGAAAATTCAACACATGTGGGGAAAGAAAGGTAACTTCAGAAGGAAGCAGTTCAACAAAAAGTTTTCCAAGGAGAAACCAGACTCCAAGGAAAAAGGTCCACCCTTGTGCTTTGAATGCAAGAAGCCTGGCTTCAAAGCTGATTGTCCTAATCTGAAAGAGGAAAAAAAGTTCTTCAAGAAGAAGAAGGGCTTGATGGCTACTTGGGAGGATTTAGATCTATCTTCATCCGATGAGGAAGATGAAGCTGAGGAAGAGGCAAATATCTGTCTCATGGCTGACACATCATTAGAAAGTGAATACACTGATGATGAGGTAATGGATTCTGACCCATCCACTATTCAAAATGCATTTGATGAATTGTTATATGAATCATCCATACTGTCTCATGAATATAAAAGTCTCAAAAAGAAATTTACAAAACTAACAAAAAAATATAATAGAGTCTACATGGAGAAGCAAAATTTAGCACAAGAAAATGATAAGCTAAAATCAGAGAATGTCAGTCTAACCGACAAACAAGAATGTGAGCCTGATATTTCTTGTGAAGTTTCAAAACTAAAACAAGATGTGACATATTTGACAGACACCCTGTCAAAGTTTGTAGGTGGCTCAGATAAGCTCAGTCTTATATTAAGGTACTCTAGGTCACCACATGATAAATCTAGCCTTGGTTATGACAAGGAGAAGCATGAAGCATCTCATAATAAGTCAAAACCACATATACAACATAGAGCTTCAAAAGCTCCAGCTAAATATGTTAAAGCTAAGTCAGGCCCTTCCAACACCTTTTACAAAGTGTGTGAAAAAAGTGGGCATGTTACATATAGATGCATACATAAAAAGCATGCTAAACATTCTCGTCTAGTGAAAACTAACAAGAAAGGACCCAAGTTAGTTTGGGTACCTACGGATAAGATAATACCTGTTGCAGATCTGCTTAACAACAGGAAAAAAACAAACATCTTGGTACTTGGACAGTGGGTGCTCACGTCACATGACGGGAGAAAGGCGTATGTTCCAAGACCTAAGACATAAAGATGGCGGCTGGGTTACATTTGGAGGAAACCAGAAAGGGAAGATCATTGGTATAGGCAAAATTTGTAAACACCATTTTCCCTCCATTGATAATATTCTTTTGGTAAATGGTTTAAAACATAATCTGCTGAGCATAAGTCAATTATGTGATAGTGGATATGATGTTTCTTTTAATAAGAACATGTGTAATGTCAAGAAAAATGATAGATCACTTTTATTCACTGCTAAGAGGCAAAACAATTTGTATAAAATTGACTTGGAGGTCCTCTCAAATCAAAGTGTCTCATGTCTAGTGTCCATTGAAGATAAGCGATGGATTTGGCACAAAAGGCTAGGTCATGCAAGCTTGAGATTAATCTCAAAGCTAAAAAAGCATAACCTCGTGAGAGGGCTACCAAACCTTAAGTACAAATCTGATGCTCTCTGTGATGCATGTCAAAAGGGAAAACAAGTCAAGGGTTCTTTTGAATCTAAGAATGTTGTTAGTACCAATAGACCAATAGAACTGCATCACCATGATCTCTTTGGTCCAACAAGGACTGCTTCTGTCAGTGGTAAAAAATATGGTCTAGTCATTGTAGACGACTACACTAGATGGACATGGGTTATGTTCCTAGCTCACAAGGATGAGTCTTTCAAGGGCTTTTCTATATTCTGCAAACGTATACAGAATGAAAAAGGCATGTGTATCACTTCAATCAGAAGTGACCATGGGGGAGAGTTTGAAAATGAGCTATTTCACAAGTTCTGTGAAGAAAGTGGTATTCTTCACAATTTCTCAATACCTAGAACACCACGGCAAAATGGTGTGGTAGAGAGAAAGAACAGATCTCTTCAAGAGATGGCTAGAACCATGCTCAATGACAACTCTGTCCCTAGACACTTCTGGGCTGAAGCTGTTAACACTGCCTGCTACATTCAGAACAGAATATACATTAGACCAATCTTGAACAAGACTCTTTATGAATTGTGGAAGGGACAAAAACCCAACATTTCATATTTTCACCCTTTTGGCTGTAAATGTTATATTCATTAGGATTCTACTTTCCTTTGATGCACACCATAACATAATGCTTTTTCAAATGGATGTTAAAAGTGCTTTTCTAAATGGCTTTATTAATGAAGAAGTATATGTAATGCAACCTCCGGGTTTTGAAAGTGAAACCCAACCTGAACATGTATATAAGCTTAAGAAAGCTTTATACGGCCTTAAACAAGCCCCTAGAGCTTGGTATGATAGACTAAGTTCATTTCTAATGGAAAATGGCTTTAATAGAGGAAAGGTTGATACAACCTTGTTTAGAAAGTCCATTAAATCCAATTTTATAGTTGTGCAAATTTATGTTGATGATATCATATTCGGTGCTACTAATAAATCTCTATGCAAAGAGATTTCTAAGTTAATGCAGAAAGAATTTGAAATGAGCATGATGGGAGAACTCAAGTTCTTCCTTGGACTTCAAGTTAAACAAACCATGGAAGAGGTGTATATCCATCAAACCAAGTATACAAAGGAACTCCTAAAGAAGTTCAAAATAGATGATTGCAAACCAATGAATACTCCTATACACCCCACGTCCATACTGAAGAAAGATGATAAAGAGAAAAAGGTAAACCAAAAGCTGCTAGTTGCTGCTCACAACTTCTATGGATCAAACATCAATTGGAGGACTACATTATGTTTGTAAGTAGTATTCCACTTATGTGTGATAATACTACTGCAATTAATTTATCAAAGAATCCAATATTGCACTCTAGAGCTAAGCATATAGAGATTAAACATCATTTTATAAGTGATTATGTGCAAAAAGGAGTTTTTGATATATAATTTGTAGATACTGACCATCAATGGGCAGATATATTTACTAAACCTCTTACTGAGGATAGATTTATTTTTATTAGAAAATATCTCAACATGCTGTGTGTGGATTAATTATGTTGTTCAGCCTTGAGAATTTTGCTGTCGATATATGTGAGTCTTAAGCATTTCAAGTTCATTACATGTTTTTAGTGCGCGTCCATTGCATACCGCGTCCATTGTATTTGTGTGCCGCGTCCACTGTATGCCGCGTCCATACATGCTTTTTTGCTTGAACCCGTCTATACATATATTATTTATTATTTATTAATTGCATTTATTTTGTCTCAAAGACAGATTTATCATATATTCTCTTTATCCCATCTAAATCTTTTTACATTTTCAAAATAACAACGCCGTGTTATCCTTTATGACATGTCTTGTCAAATATTTTCTTTTTGATTTATTTCCAAAAGGAAAACCTTTGAAATTCAAAACCTTTTAAAGCAAACCCCTTCCCTCTAAGGAAACCTTTCGTTAACCTTCATCTTCGAACTCTCTCTTTAACTCTCTGTTTTCTGCTTCCAAAACCCTAACCTTCATACATCAACAATGGCCTCCTCATCTGCAAATTTCAATGTGGAAAAACTAAAACTTGCCACAGAACATCATTTTGACTTCAGAATATTAAAGGAATACAACTTGGATGTAAGCAAAAATATTACTGCCACTGGTTGGGATGGTATGTTCGTGGAGAAGATTTCTATATATCCAGACTTGATTAGGGCTTTCTGGAGGAACCCTCAGGTAACTATTGCTGAAATTTCTGGTATTGTTCTTGGGAGAAGAATAGTAGGTTCGAAGAAGACCATTTCCGAGGCAATCAACTGTGCTCAAGAAGGAAAGGTCTTTACTGAAAAGATACAGTGAGAACTCATGCATGGAAGTTAGCAGAAATGAAGGATGATGTCCACATTCTTCATCAGTTGCTGAATAAGGTCATTCTTCACAAAACAGGGTCAAAGGACAACTTGTCTGCCCTACACAAGTTTTACCTTTGTCATCTGATCACTGAGACAAAATCAACCTACCCAGAATTCTCTATAGAAGATTCAGGGATGCCGTGGTTAATAGGAAGAAGCTTTCTGCAATTCCTTATTGTCATCTCTTGTCAAAGATCTTCAAGTCACAAACTCTTTATGATTTCCTTGCTGCTATGCCTCGAGAAGAACAAGAAAGAATTTTTTCAGAGAAGGGCATGTCAGTTGCTGTGTTTGGTAAAATGAACATAGCCAACATGAATTTGAGCACTTATACTGCAGCTGCCCTAGCCAAGCAAGAAGAGATGTACAAAATCAAAGAAGAACAAATTGAGCAGAACAATGCTAAAGTTCTAGGGATGAAGAGAACTTTCAAAAGAAAAACCGTTGCTGTTAGGAAAAGAATTCCTAAGAAGCCTACAACTGGTATTGTGATTAGGGAATCTACTGCTGAGGCCCCTTAACCTGCCACAACTCAAAAAAGGACAAGGAATCTGGTCCTGTTCCACAATGAAGATGATGAGGACAGTGTCCCCATTAGTGAGATTTTGAAGAAACAAAAGGCTATTGCTGCTGCTATTCCAACAAGGAGACAACAACCTCAAAGGAAAGCCAAGTCTGCTATGACTTCTGAGGTAATTCTTCCTGCTAATGATCCTGCACAAATAGCAGTAGATACCTTAGTATCTAGCTTTGAAGATAGAATGGATGTTGTCTTTGCACCTGATAATTTTGTGAATCAATATGAAACTATTGATGATGTGTCTGTCCCCACACCACCTTCACCACAAATCACTTCCCCTGACCAACCACAAACAGCTTTACTAGAAAGACCACAATTCCCACCCCTGATACCTGAGGATGATCCCTGGTTCAATGAACCAGATGATGGAATTGTCCTTGGTGCACCCTTCCCTAAAATGAAAAAGCCAAACTTTCCACACACTCACCCCTCTGTGGCAAATCTGAATCTTTAGCCAAAGTAAAGAGGGATTGGAAAATTTTGTATCATACTCATAAACCAGAACTTGTTTCAACCAGACCCTGGTACCCTTTACCAGAGTATGAGTATGAACCAGAAACCATTGTCAAACCCTCGTATAAACCTCACCCTGATATTCCCTCTGGCCCTCTACCATCCAAACTGTACAATAGACTTGGACCTCTCATCACCCATCTACCACAAAATAAATTCCCTTGTAGAAAAATTTATCCAAACCATGTCAAATACCCTCCTTTCAAACCCTTCACAGAAGGTGTAGAGAGACACATCATCTCTGATTGGTCTAAGGATCCAGCAAAGAAAGACCTGAGCAATGTCATATACAAAAGGTCAAGATCCTTCAGACATATTCCCATTATCATGGATAACAAAACAAAATGGAAAAAATTCAGACATCCAAGGAAATATGGCAAACCTGCCGATATAATTGATCACATCATGTATGCAATACTGAAGTCAGAGTTTAAGCTGTTCAGGGTTGTAAGAGCTGCAAATTTTGTGCCTCCAACTTGGTTGTTCCATACCCTGAAGAATACAAAGATTGGAATCAAGCCCTACTTGCTATGTCCAAGACTTCCAATGATGGATTTAAACAAGGACAAGGACAAGAAGAAACAAAGAAATACTGGAAAGATGCCTTTTCCAGAATCCTGCATGATCAATCCTGAAGATGTCAACCTCACTAATCAGAATATCATAAATTATTGGTTGGCACAACCTGTTGAGGATGATCATGAAGATGTGGCTGTTGACATTTGGAGAACTCACTTGGTGAAATGTGCAGAAGAAGCCTCCTCATCTAGTCTAAGTTTGGAAGAGAAAATGTTCATTCCAAAAGTCAGAGGCAAATGTGGACTCTCATACTGCAGATTCTTCATCTACAAGGATATCTTGGGACTTCCTATCATCAGTCCTTTCTATGAAGAAGATCCAGTCCACTGGGCTAAAGAGCTGCCCCCACCTGTTCTTCAAGTTACTAACTCACCTCCACCTTCTCAACCTTCATAGCATACTGAAGAGGAAATTATAGTTGAAGACCCTGCTATGGAGATTGAATCTGCTCAACCAGTCACTGAGAATGACGAAGTTGCCGAGTCTATTTCTAGACCAAGCACTTTTGAAAAGCAATCATCTCAGCCATTGGCTCTGACTGTCATTCATCCATCAGAGCAACCTCAAACTTCCAGCTTTAGACACTCTTACAAGTCAAGTACATGCTCAAGACAGTGCTGAAAGTTCAAGACCTCACTCTCACTACCACCAAACTTTGAAGAGATTATTGGAAGAATTGTAGAGGAGAGAGTAAAGGTTGAGGTCAAGGAACAAGTGAGAAAACAAGTTGCAGAGGCCCTGGCTCCAACAAATGTCATGATGAACCAGATGATGAACATCATGATAAGTTTTCAATAGAGTCAAAATCAACCAACTCAAATTCCTGCTCCTCCACCAAACCCATATCCAAACCCTTTTCCTCCACCTCCACCCTCTTCTTAGGCCTTTCTTTTGTTGTTTTCCTACTGACAATGATGGTCCCCTCCTCTTACCCCTCCTCTTACCTTTTTGTCTGATGACAAAAAAGGGGGAGAACGGAAGAGAATTAAATTTTATAAAAAAGTATGCTACTATTTGTTTATACATACTTTGACATTATTGATTATATGCTTTGATACTATTTTTTTAACTGATAAGTAGCTGAACTGATCTGATAAGTTATATTTGATATATGCTGCTGAGTTTATGTCTTATATTTTATTCCTGTTAAGTTTGAATGCTTTGTCTTAGGGGGAGCTTTGTAAGCTCTCTTAGACTTTGCTCACTCAAATTTAATTAGTTTTTGTCATCATAAAAAAGGGGGAGATTGTTGGAACCAAAGTGATTTAGATTAATAATCTCTGAGTTTTGATATTAACAAAAAGGATTAAATTTGCATGGCAAAGTTTTAGTTGAGATCTAATATGCTCTACCTAGTCTTGCAGGAATATTCAAAATTTGATAAGTTATGGAAACCTTGAAAGAGTTTCTTAACATCCGCGTCCACCCATGTAGACGAGCTGCTCAAAACGATTGGTATAGTTATCTATTTTAATATATTTGAGTAGACGGAAAATAAAATATTCTCAGTAGACGGGAATTTTAATTTATATGAGTAGACGAACTTAAGTGCCATGTCAGTAGATGGAGATCAAAATAACTCACTAAAAATAGCCAGTCCAAAGACTTGATAATAGACGAGAGGATATGCCACGTCAGTAGACGAGCTAAAAGAGTTTTTAACAATGAGCGTGTAGACACATATTGTTAAGTAGACGAGCTCTTTTTCTTTACGAGTCTTTCATATACTCAGTAAATGCTACCTCAACCACATAGAAGTATTTATTTCAAATGATTAATATTTATTTCAAATGATTGATATTTATTTCAAATAAATGTTGGTCCTTCCTATTTGCTTTAACTGTTTTATTGCATTGTTTCTTTGAGAGAGAAACATAGTACATCGAGGAAATGCAAAATAGTATAATGAGGAAATACAAAACACCTTGTACCCTGTCACCTTTATCGCTGGAATAGCTGGAATTTGTACAAAGGAGGCAAGAAAGTTTTCAAGTTGCAATCTCTCAGAGGTGTGACCATTTTGTGCAAAAATGATAACCAATAGTACATTTCACAATGGCCATGTTCAAGCTATCAGTCACAACGGATTTTATGCATTTTGATTCTATCTCTAAACGGGAAAAATTCAAAACAACCGTTGAAGAATTTCAAGTGAAGAAAAAGGTCACTATAAATTGAAGACCTCAACCTCTCAAGAAACAACTTTTGCAAATACAGAAACCTTGATTGAAAAACGCTTGCCATTCTACAAGCTCAAAATCCTTTATTCTTTCAATAGCAAAAGTCTGTAATTCCTTAGCTTGAATATTGCTGTAATATTCAACTATTCTTAAACTTTCATATCCTCACACATAGTGAGTTAGAATATCAAAAGGAATCAATCTCTTTGTTAGAGTTAGAGCCCGAAGAAGCTTGGTAAGAAAGAAATACTTGTAGCCTGGAGAGGTGTTGAATACTTGTTGTACTCTATTTGGAAAAATAATGGAGAAAAACCGTCAATTAGAAGGGACTGGACGTAGCTCTTGGTTGGAAGAGAGTGAACTAGGATAAAACACTTGCGTGAATCTTCTAATCCCTTATCTCTTCAGTTTTATTTGTTTATACTAACTGTGGGGATTTGAACTTGATTTTGTTAAGTCTTTTAAAGGATCTTTTTCTGTGTATGTGCTTCTGCCTTTATTCTTTGTGTGAGAAAAAACCAGTTTTGAAAAAGGTTGTTTTCGAAAATTATTAACAAACACAATTCAACCCCCTTCTTGTGTTTGCTTGTGTCAACTTCAATAATTAATTCAAATATTTCATTTTTATTTTATTATTATTTTAAAAAAAATTAGATTATCTTGATCATATTTATCTTCTATTATTTAATGAACTTAATTGGGATGCATTATACGTGTAAAAAATTTTACGTACTCAACCAATCAAAAATTGCATGATATGACTAATTTTTAAGGTAACTAAAATAATAATCAAATATTTTTAATGATATCTAAATTTCTGATTAGTTGATTGTGTAAAAAAATTCATACCCATATTGCATGACTAATAAATCTTTATTTTATTTATTATTTACAAAAAAACTTTGTCATTAAACAACATAGGGAAGGTACTCCTCTAAGCTCACAGAACCTCTAGTTGAAATTCTCCCTCATCAGCTTCTCAGATTCAACATGATTTAATGGTTCATATATGTTTTTATTGGTTTTGTTCCTCTTTTTGAGGATCCTTTTTTAGTTCCACCACAAATCCTTCATCATAGAAGTTCAACCAGAGGTTCTATGTACTTAGAGAAGTGGTTACTCCCTAAAAATCATTAAAAAATTGACGAACATTTAATTGAATGACCAAATTTGCAGCATTGAAATAACAGGGAACCAGTTGTACACCATGTAAACTCTAGGTACCAAAATCACACGTTATCAATAGAAAATGGTTAAGCCTTTAATTTACTATCATTTAAAGAAATGTTTTTTTTTCATTTCATATTCTATTATTTTATGTTATTATTTCATTTTAAGTATAGAAAATAATTTTTTTCCCTAAATTTTTTCTCTCATTATTTTATAATTAGTTTGAATAATGACTATCTCTAATCAATTTTATATTTTACTATTTTATTATTAATATAAATAGTGAATTATTTTTTAAATTTATTATTTTTATATTATTTAAAACAATAAATGCTTTCACTTAATTTTATATTGTAATATATTAACTTTTTTTTATAAAAAAAATTAAAATACAATGCAGTGTAATAATTTAGTGGATTGTGCAATGAACAACAGTATTATGAAATGAACAGTAAATATAAAGTTTTTATTATGATATAAGAATCGAGAAGCTTCCAGTAAAAGGAAAAAAAATCAGTGATTTAAACGAGGAGTGACAAGTGGCAATGAACAGTGGTCAACATTGAGTTTTATATATACTATTGATAACTTTATTTTTTTATATAATTTTTTTAAATATTGATAACTTTTGGCGGGCCATCCCGCCAACCCACCGCTAAATGGGATGGGTTGGAAGGCTCAACCCACTTAACTAAAACGAGTCAACCCGCCCCACCCCATTTTCGGCTGGTCAATGGCGGGGCGGGCCAAAACGGGGCGGGTTGACCCGTTTTGCCATCTCTAGTTTTAAGCCTCCAAAAAAGTCTCGGACTATATGTATTTTATTTATATTTATATTTGTTTTGTTATCTACAAGTGTGGTAACATGTATACTCACAACAAATATTTAAACATAATAATTTTACTTTAAAAATATAAAAAGTACAATAAAAATAAATTTAAAATATAATATTATTTCTATAAAAATATTTTTATTAGTTTTTAAAAGGCCTCACTCAAAATTTGTTTTAGGCCTCAATATATGTTGGGCCGGCTTTGAATGCTCTTACCCCATTTTTATTTAAAAAAAAAAAAACAATAGTGATTTTATTTGAACGTGTGCTAGTGATGGAGGAAAGGATCCTAGATATTAGAAATTAGGGCTGGACAAAATCTCGCTGCTGACCGAAACCCGATCAATCCGGCAGGACCGTGCACGCATATGGGCGGGTGTGGGCGGGTCAGCGGGTCACGGGTTGACAGCTTCAGTTTCACACGGCTACATGCGGGCGGGGTTTGGGTGGAGAAAAAAAATTTCGTTCCCGACCATATCCGACCAACCAGAGATAAAGAGAATAAAGCTGAAGCCATGGATATGTAGGTGTAGCAAAAAGAAAAGCAGGGAGAAGAAGCAGATGAAGTCTGAACGTAGGAGAAGGAGAGGCAAGCAGTATGGGCCTTAAGTTAAATTAGACCCAAAGAAAATAGAAGTATGGGCCATATTTCCATAAGCCCATAAAGGAGTAACAAAAGAAAACCGTAACACTAAAAAACCCTAACACTCAAGAGTCACTCAGTCACTCATCTTTCTCCAGGGGCGGCGCTAGAATAGCATGGCGACGAGGCGCAGAGCATGGTGATGCGTTCGATCCCCCTCTCGTGATGGCGGCGCGTTTGGCGGTTAATCTGTGGTGGCGTTCGATCCCCTATCAATGTTGCCGCCGCCGCCGCTGTCGATTGCTTCTGTTGCTGGCGGCATTCTATACTTTTACCCCTCTTCTTTGTTTTGTTTTGCATATATCAATGGTAAGGAACCTTGGCTATTCTGTTGTTTTTCTAAGAGTGAGGGGAAGATGCAAGAGAAGAGGTGCACAGCCAAACAAAAACCCTAAAAAATCTATTAGGCTCTTTTCTTGTTTTTGAATCTGAAAAAAATTGGGCCAAAAAAACTACTTTGTGACCAACCCGCCCCAACCCACCCACCCAATCCGACTGGCCCATCGGACGAAATTGGGTCTTACTAATAGACAGGCGGGTTGGTTTAGGTTGGGTCGTTTGGGCCCGAATCCGACAGAACCCGCCCGCTATCCAGCCCTATTAGAAATCAATTAAACCAACTTTTTGATATAATAAAGTTGGATTTATATCTTTGAAATAGTCGAATTTAGAGAATCAACTAATTATTATGTGACATGACGGGAACAATAACGTTATGGTTTACGTGTTATACAAATTGAATATTCATTTTATTTTATGTTGAAAAACATGGCAGAGCTCATAAATGAAAAAAATAATTAAGAAAAAACTAAATTGTAAAATGATCGAAATGTGAGAGATTATACAATCTTTAATTGTGTTGTAGTCCTAATACAGTAAGTATACTAGGGACGTGCATTCCATCAATCTAAACTTTTGTTGAGATAAAAAAAAAATACAGTATATTAAGGTAGCTAACTAACCTCTAACTAATCTTTAATTGCCTATAAAAGTTAGAGTTAGAGGTGGCTAGTGTGCTAATTTCTCAAATGGTGAGTTCCTCCAAGAATTCAAGTCTTGTTTCTCTAGCAAGAAACCAAAGTGTTGAAGAAAAAGATATTCTCCTTCAAAGCATTCATAAAACTAATCCTGAAGAAGTTGCAGAAATGGTTGAAGCGAGTTCTATGATCATTCCTGATGATCCTTTGCCCCAAAATCTTGAATGCACAACATCCTACAAAGATAAATTGCTAAATCTTTTTGGAGAGTATGTGCATACGAATATCAGTAACAATATCATAGATGAGACACCCCGATGTCCCATCATAGAACAATCCTAATTAATTAATCCTTAATCCGTTTATTAGCTTTAGAACGGTCATACATACGAAAATATTATAAGTTTGCAGAAGCGATAAAATTAAAACCATTTAAACATACACAGCAGAAGAAAAGATAAACGGCAAATATATACATAATATATACATCATGTCTCCATATTGTACTGCTGATCCCAACATAGGGACCGTAAACCTACCATCTATACAACTGACTGGATAAAAGAACAGTAAACTGGTCACAGAAAAGATAACAAAACCTAATACAGACAACACCTACCCACCTGCCTCTCTCATAAATACATCCAAAAATCAAAAGAAACTATGCTCACAGAGGCTGCCCCTAGCAGACGCTACCAACTGACCATATCACAGACGATATGGGCGTCTGGAACTACCCTTGCCCTCAACAAAAGCACGATGATAGTCTCTGGCATCCCTGGTATGAATCTAGGGCTCTCATACCGACTCATCGCTGCTGATAACGATCCGACGATGCTGATAGCAGTGTAACGTCTGAGTACTCCTCCTCCTGCCCCTGTAGACTCTGCCAACTCTATCCTGGACTACCGACTGCTCCCTCCTGTTCCACCTGTCATCCGGGAACTTACGCTGACGTGGCGGATACCGTATCTCTGTGAAAGGCAGTCGCTGAGAAATCCGATAAGATCCGAGCATAGTGAAGAAAGGTCCTCCTCCAAGACAGATGTAGATGCTGACCGGTCCGACGTAACAGATGAAGAACTGTGGGTGGTCTACCTGCCACCCACGGTCATCATGGTATACGATCTCAATGTCCCCCAGGGTCTGGTCCCTCAACGGAAGCATCTGCAGGTAGTGCATCTGACGATGCTCTGGTCCGATCGCCATCGGTGTACGACTGCTGCTCATCTGACGAACCGATACATACACAGAAAGAGAAAGAAAAGAAGATGGAGATAAGAATCTCCGCACAACCATAAAACAGGGACTGGAAAACATAGAAAAACATACTATCATACAATAGACAACACATATAGCAAACATCTCTCGAGTCATACCGTCACATTCATCCTCGATTATCTAATAGACATTCTCTTTCTCTCTCGGGCCTATCCGTCGCCCAGAGAATGTCAGTTGGTTTGTCTTGGTAACAGTTCCGCTCGCCGTGAACAATAAGGGTGCTTCCCCCTATGAGCTCAACTCCAATAGGGGTATCTTGGTCTCCTAGGAAGGTCCACCATAGACTGGAACACTCTGGGCCCAGACATTGAGATTGTCGATTACCAGCGGAGATCATGACACAATGGGTGCAAACCATTGGCCAATGTCGGTCAATCCGATCCCGGCTACACCCCCAAGGTTCCCTTAACAGTCTCGCTTGCATTCCGTACCCGATCCCGAGTACACCAACCTTGCATGACTCCCAGTCACACGGCTCGCCACTTTGGCAAATATGCAATGCAACACAAACCTAAGTTGACACCCGGTACCAACACTCATTTACACGCATTACGATGCACTAGGCAACCACAACCTCATCTCGGTACCCATATACCGTTTTCAAAATCCATTCTCATTACTAACTTAACAGGGTACCCTCAGGTGTCAACTAGGGTTTCCACCAGCACAAACAGACAATCCAGACAACCTCAACGGTATCAACGCCAACATCATAATATCATCATCCTCAATATCAAAATAATAACTTAACATAATCAATATCAACATGGCATCAGGCATCATCATGCATATATAGAAAACAACACACGTCAACCAGCATCATAACCATATACAGCAATAAAACAGTAAAACAGACAACCTCAGCATATGCATGTAAAACGATAAATTAAACCTACCATCGATAAGTGTGCCGTAACTAAATTCCGTGTACAGTTTTAAAAGCATATTCACTAGGGATTTAATTATCGCAAGCTATTCAACAACTAGTAGGGTCTGGGGCATCCTACGCATACAACATAATACACTATACTATGCTTGCCTCCCCGGCGTGTCGGATACATTCTCTCCACCTTAGACAGTCGTAACGTGAAGCCTCGAGCCTCAAAATACGTGCCTCTACCAGCATAGCTGCTGCCACGCACACGAACAAGCTCTCCGGTGCTCCGAAATTTTCCCTGAACACACGGACAGAGTCCCGACAATGTCATAAACCCTAATCTTGCAATAGTTTCACAGACAAAGTCAGAATCGAAGCAAGATTCACAAAACAAGGTAAATGACAATGTCGACGTGTTGACGAGTTAGGTATTCCAGCATTACCTACATTGTTTGAAGAATCAAAGGTATGTATGTGACGTGCTAATTGCCCTGAACACGTATTCGAAGACGGAATCGAAAACTGACGAAGAAACTCCTGGAAACTCACTTTCTCTCTCTAAAACCGGCTCTGCCCTCTCTCTTCAACTTCTGGTTTAAGCTTGAAGAATGAAGGATGGGCATGCAAGTGAGTGGGAGAAGAGAAAGTAGGGGTAGGTGGAGCCAGTGCTGGGAGCTCGAGCGCCCACCTCCCCAACGCTTGAGTGCTAGCCTGGCCACGCTTGAGCACTGCATGCTACTCAGCCATGTGTCATCCATTTTGACACGTGTTGCCACGTGTTATTCCACCCAGAACGCTTGAGCGCTGGACATGCAGCGTTTGAGCATTCTCATGGATGTCAGTTGCCCGATTTCACGCGTTTCGATGCATTTTGAGTACGTCTTAAGTCCGATTAACCTCAAAGTTGATACACAGACTCATTGACACCTAACAAACAAGATTAAGCCATCACACACGCTTAATTCTTGTCCAGGTCCTTAATCGAGAAAACGGGTTGTTACAATGGAGGAATCAACAGCCTTGTCATCTCAAAAGAATAAACCAAAGGTTGTAGGTGCAGGTATTGAGATACCACTAGCAGATAAAGCGTGGGAGCAATGGCCATCCCCTTGGGAAAGTACATTAATGGTCAAACTGCTAGGAAAGAAAGTCAATTTCAAGATGCTGGAATCCAACCTAAAGCGTAAATGGGCCAAGAAAGGAAGTATTTCTCTTCTTGATATGGTAGAAGAATACTTCTTGGTGCATTTAACAGCAATGGAGGATTACAATATTGCTCTACTTGAAGGTCCTTGGCTTGTTGCTGATCATTATTTGATTGTTCAACGTTGGGTCCCAATGTTCTTACAAAATGCAGAAATTTCTAAAAAGACTGTTGTTTGGGTAAGAATTCCTTGATCGCCAATGGAACTCTACAATGCAAGATTCTTATGGAGAATTGGTTCGAATCTGGGAACAATGCTGAAAATTGACAAGCTTACTTCAATCCATTCCTGAGGCCAATTTGCTCGCATCTGTGTGGAGATGGATATTGAAAAGCCTTTGTATCCTTTTATTGGTATTAGGGGTCATAAACTGCTCCTTCAATATGGAGGACTTCAACTATTTTGTTTTAATTGTGGTAAGAATGGACATAAAATTGATCAATGCCATGATAATTTTGTCCTTAAAGAAACTGCTCCAAAAGAGCAAGAAAAATATGTTCAGATTACAGATTCTCCTAAAGAGCAAGAGGAAACATTACAGGTTGCAGATGCTATGGTTGTTGAAAAGATTGCCAACAATGGCAAGGATGCCAAGATTTCATATGCTTCATCAACAAAAAAGACTACAATGGATAGTTCTATACTTAATGATGCAGGGAAGAGCAAGGAGCAACTGATTAATTTCTCTACATCTCTTTCTAAGGTGGGGCAGTAGAAACCTGATAATTCTGATAATTATGGAGCCTGGATGGTAGTTAAACATCCTTCAAGAAAGAAAGGGCAGAATAAACCTATTAATGATCAAAGAAAACCTCCTCAAGATAAGAAATTTAGTGGAGATTTCAAGAAAAATGTGGGAAAGAAAGGTAAAATGGATCTTCAAAGGAAAGCTGAGGGTAAGGATCCTTCTGTCCAACAGGTTTCAGATTCTGATGACTCAAGCAAGGAGCAAAAGGATTCTGCATCCATGTTAAATCACATGCAGGAAGATTATCCTTCAGAAATACCTGTTAATAAAGTGGATAATGTTAAGCCTTCTACAGTTTTTCCTAGTGTCCAGGTAAAATCTTACCTCCTGTGTCAGGAATCTCTATTCCTGGAATTTCTTCTCAAGGTAAGGTTAGAAATCAGATTGAGGGGGAGAATACTCAGAAGGATAATAAAGGAAAAGGTATTAAGGTTATACAAAGTCCTATAAATAAGAAGAAGAGTGGATTTTTATCTGAGTCTTCTTCAAAGGCTGCTATTTTTGTAGCTACTTCTAGCAGTATCAGTGATTTGGGAAAGCATAATTCTAATTCAATGGATTTCTGTTCTAACCAATCAGGTTTACAACAGATCCTTGCTGATAACAGTTTTCAAGTGGGGAAGGTAATTGTTGTGATAGCTGTGCAAGGAGATATACTCATGAAAAGCACTTTTGCAGAACATGCTGAGACACCTACTAATTGTCAATCAGGTGAATCTATTGACACTTGTGGAGCTAAGCCTCCAAGCACTTCTGAAATTCCAAATGAATAGTTTAATTTGGAATTGTAGAGGTGCTGGGGGGGGGGGGAGATTTTCCAAGTCTCATGAAGGATATCATGAAGGTTTATCATCTAGACTTCTTAGCTGTTATGGAAACTCGTATCAGTGGAAATAGAGCTAAGAATGTAATTAGGAAAATTAGTTTAGACAATGCATTCAGAGTGGAAGCTCAAGGATTCTCTGGTGGCATTTGGTGTATGTGGAGAAATAAATGCCCCACTATCAGTGTTGTTTCTTCATCTACCTATTGCATTCATTTAAAGGTAAATTCTAACTCTCCTTTATTTTGGTATTATACAATTATATATTCTAGTCCTAACCCTGGTATTATAATGGAAGTTTGGGAGGAGCTTAGGGCTCGTTTGGTGGTCAGGATAAGAGAGACAAGATAGGATAAGATATCATATCTTGTCTGAAACTACTGTTTGATGAGCTAGCAGGAGAGGATAAATCAATCCTGACATCTATCTTATTCTGTCCATCTAGTTAAAATTATATCTTGAGGGGAGGGCTAAGTTAGAATTCAAGATAACATGGTTACAAAAAAAAAAGGTATAATAAAAAATAAAATATTTAAAATAATAAAATAGTAATAATTAATTTTAAAAAAAAATTGTATTTTGTCACAAGGCTAGATTTGTTATTTTATATTATTTTAAAAAACTGAAAAATATATAATATTATTCTAATAATTTACCTATATGTAAATTAAAATCTAAAAATGAATATTTAAAATTATAAAAAAAATAATTTAAGTTAAACAATATTTTAAAAATTTAAATAGTTATATGTAATTTTATCGCAAGGAAAATTTTGTCTTTTTATATAATTTTAAAAAATGAACATTATAAAAAACTAAAATCTAATAAAATATGGAAATATTTAGAATAAAAACGAAAATTTTAAAACTCATACTAAAATTATAATGCTATCCAGTTGGCTATCTGTTAGACACCAAACATCGGATAAGATAATAACTTATCATGCTTATATCCTATTATACTCCTATCATGCTCTCTTATCCTATCCTGACCACCAAACGAGTCCTTAAAACTTTCATTGGTAGTTTCCCTGGCCCTTGGTGCTTAGCTGGGGATTTCAACTCAGTTCTGTTTGAGAATGAGAAAGTAGGAGGTGGTCCTATAAATCACGCTTCTTGAGAAGCTTTTTCTAACTGTATAAATTCATGTAAACTACTTGATCTTGGATTTGATGGCCCTATGTTCACTTGGAAAAGTCGACAATTACAATAAAGACTTGATAGAGTCTTATGTAATTCAGCCTGGCATCTTATGTTTCCTGAGGTTGCATGATAAGCCTCTGGCTTATCTAGTTTTATAGCTAGTGAGGCCATGGTTTTTGTGCTACGTGTTCGAATTTAATCTCGTTTTCGCCTAAATTTAGCTTTATTTGTCCTCGAGCAGTATTTTGAGTCTTTTAAGTAGTTTTTAGGAATTTTTTCTATTTTTGAATCAAATAAAGCACTAAGTGCTACTTTTTATTTTCAGGTTAAAAGTGAAGCTCGAGGAAACATGGAAAATTGAGGAAAACAAGCAAAAATAAGAATTTCAAGGTCTCGCCCCGCGAGCCAGAGCTGATGCTGAGCAGAAAAGGAAGACTTTCAGGCTCGCCCCGCAAGCAAGGATTCGCCCCGCGAGCCAGACACAAGAAATCTGAGAGCGTTCTGTCTCGCCCCACGAAACAGTCCTCGCCGTGCGAGGTTTCAAACTCAGAATGGAGCCAAAAGCAAGTGTTCCCCCTACGAGCAAGCACAAATCCAGTTTCCTATATATAGCTTGTTTCAGTGCGTATTGGATAGATCTCTTATTCTACTTCTTGTTTCTCTTGGAGCTGCGTCTCCCTTAGTATTTAGGATTATTTTCTGTTTTCTATTCAATTACCTTGTTGTTGATTATGAACATGATGAGGAGCTAATCCACTTTTCTGAGGGATCGATGAAGTCACTCATGACGGCATAGTTCAATGTGATGTTTTCTTATTCTCTTCTCTCAATTCTTGCTTTCTAATTCTGATTTGGTTGCGTTAATAAAAAGTGCTCGTGGTTAACTAGTCAAGTGCGATGAGTCTGAGAGGAGATTCGTGCTTTAGGACTTGGGTTAGGAACACCGATTGAGCATTGCTAGAGATAAAGTAGGAGATTGGTGCAATCGATATAGGGAACCAAGGGCTTAATGAATCTAACTCGTGGGTTATCGGATAGAGATATAGGCAATTTGCATGCGTAGGTATGTCCTTTCGTGCTCGAGAGAGACATTAGGATAACTTAGGGTTCCTGGTTTGCAAAGAAATTGAACTTAGGGATAAGAAGATAATCACTTGGATCTATTGCTTAATTGGGTAGATGGATTCGTGAACTTAGATCACACTATCATAGTTTACATCTTGATAATTCATGCTTAGTTTTAGATTTTGATAATTGAAATAGATAACACTTTTTATCCCAACAACTTTTATCCCATTGACTTGGTCAAAAACATTAGTTATTATCTTCAAATCTAGACAAATTGGCCACCCAATCCTTGTGCTCGACCTCGGTATTTACTTACCGTGATTTTTATTACTTGCTTCGATCCGGCACACTTGCTGGAGCCCATCATTGCAGCATGAGAAGTTCTGATCACTGTGGTCTCTGGTTAAGACCTGTTAAGAGTGGAAGGAGACATGGTAATTTCAAATTCCTGGGCCCTTGGTTAGATCATCCAGACTTTAAGTCTCAAGTGCAGAACTCTTGGCATTCAAATGATCCTTGGTGTGAAACAACATCAGAACTTCTCATGCTCTTAGTGTATGGAACAAAGAAGTTTTTGGAAATATCTTTAATAAGGAACATAGACTGTTAAAGGGGCTGGAGGGCATTAATAGGGTTCTCATATCAAAATCTTCTGACAGATTAGTCATCCTTAAAGATCAGTTATGGAAAGAATATCAAGCCATTGTTAGGTATGAGGAAGTGTATTGGTATCAAAAAGCAAAAAGTAAATGGATTATTCTAGGTGATATAAATACCAAGTTTTTTCACTTATCAACCATCCAAAGAAGAAGAAGAAACAAAATCACTGCACTTCAGAATGATGAGGATATTTGGATCTTTGAGGATTAGGACCCTAAAACTCTTTTTATTAGAACTTATATTCTTCTAGAAATTTACCTAATTTTGTGTTTCAAACTCTGCACTCTTTCCCTGTTATTAAAGAGGCTAATCAAGTTCTATTATCAAGCAGTATCTTTCCATAGGAAACCAGGAAGGCTTTATTCAGCATGTAGAATTATAAATCCCTAGGGCCAGATGGATTTCATCCTCTCTTCTTTAAGTCTCGGTGGGAAATCATTGGACCTTCTCTTCATCAATTTTTAGTAGATTGTTTCCAAAATCCTGAAAAATTTGTTGAGGTAAATAAAACTCTAATTTCTTTAATTTCTAAATGTGATATCCCTGCTAGTGTGTCTCAATTTAGACCAATAGCTCTTTGTAATATTGTGTACAAAGTAGTGACTAAGGTTATAACTCAAAGACTAAGAAACATTCTTCCTTATATTATTTCTAACAATCAAAGTAGTTTGGTAGGTCTACTAGTGATAACATTCTAGTTATGCAAGAATCTATTCACACTCTTAATAACATTCATGGTAAAAAAGGCTTTATGATTATCAAATTAGATTTAGAAAAGGCTTATGATAGGCTTGAATGGAATTTCATAAGGGACACTCTGGTTCTTGTTGGTCTGCTGATAAGCCTCTGCTTATCTAGTTTTATACCTAGTGAGGCCACGGTTTTTGTACTAAATGTTCGAGTTTAATCTCGTTTTCACCCAAATTTGGCTTTATTTGTCCTCGAGCAACATTTTGAGTCTTTTAAGTAGTTTTTGAGAATTTTTGCTATTTTTTGAGTCAAATAAAGCACTGGGTGCTATTTTTTATTTCAGGTTAAAAGTGAAGCTCGAGGAAACTTGGAAAATTGAAGAAAACAAGCAAAAAAAAAAGAATTTCATAGTCTCACCCTACAAACTAGAGCTGTTGCTGACAAGAATTTGGAAGAATTATGGTGCGCCTCGCGAACAAAGGCTCGCCCCGCGAACCAGGGCAAGGAAAAGAACAACTGTTTTGTCTCGCCCCGCGAGGATTCATAATAATATTGGAGCCCAAATTAGGTGTTCACCCCGCGAGCACCTGTTCGCCTCGCGAGCGGGTGCATATTCAATTTCCTATATATAGTTTGTTTCAGTATGAATTTGGGGGCAATCTTGTTTCTTTTGGAGCTACGTCTCCCTTAGTGTTTTTGGTTTATTTTCTGTTCTCTTTATGCCTTCAATTACTATTTTGTTGATTATGAACGTGATGAGGAGCTAATCCTCTTATCTGAGGGATCGATGAACCCGCTCATGACGGCGTATTTTCCAATGTGATATTTTCTTATTCCCTTCTCTCAATTCTTGCTTTCTAATTCTGATTTGATTGCATTAATCAAAAGCACGCGTGGTTAAATAGTCAAGCGCGATGAGTCCAACCGGAGATTCGCGCTTTAGGACTTGAATTAGGAACACCGATTGAGTATTGCTAGAGTTGCAGTAGGAGATTGGTGCAATCGTTATAGGGAACCAAGGGCTTAATGAATCTAACTTGTGGGTTTCGTTTAGAGATATAGTTGATTGGCATGATTAAGTGTTTTCTCTTGTGCTCGACCGAAACATTAGAATAATTTAGGGTTCCAGGTTGGCATGCAATTAAACCTAGGGGTAGAAATAATCACTTGGATCTATTGCTTAATTGGGTAGGTGAATTCGTGAACTTAGGTCTCACAATCATAGTTAACATCTTGATTATTGATGCTTATTTTTAGATTTAGATAATCGAACTAGATAACACTTTTTATCCTAACAACTTGGTCAAAAAGATTAGTTATTATCTTCAAATCTAGACAAATTGGCCACCCAATCCTTGTGTTCGACCTCGGCATTTACTTACCATGATTTTTATTACTTGCTTCGATCCGTTACACTTGCCGGAGCCCATCATCTGCCTCCTAGTTTAATTAATCTTATTGACTGTTGCATTAATTCTGTATCTATGAATATTAATTGGAATGGAGATAAAACTGATTCATTCAAGTCCTCAAGAGGGTTAAGGCAAGGAGATCCAATATCTCCTTACCTATTTGTTCTTGCCCTTGAGAGACTTGTCCATGATTTTGTGGATTCAGGAATTTGGATACCATTGAAATTTGGCCCTGGTAATGGCCCAAAAATATCCCATATAAACTTTGCAGATGATGTGGTCCTTATAGCTGAAGCCTCAATTGATCAAGCTGGTGTGATTCAGAACCTGCTTGCTGAATTATGTGCCAAATCAGGACAGAAACTGAACATGCATAAGTCAAAGGTTTTTTTTCCCAAGGAATTTGAGATCTGAAGTTAGAGGAACTGAGTCAGATTTTGGCATTGAGAGAACTGAAGACCTAGGAGTTTACCTTGGAGCACATTTACTTCATCAGAGGGTCTCTAAGCACTTCTTTTCCTTCATGTTGAACAAGATGAGGAAGAAACTTTCAGGATGGAAGGCTTCCAATGTGTCTTTTGCAGGAAGAGTGACTCTAGCTAAGCTTCATTGTCTAACATTCCAGGATATATAATGAAAACTTGTGCTATTCCAATCTCGGTGTGTGAAGAAGCTGAGAAACTTTGTTGAAACTTCATATGGGGAAGTACTGCATATAAGAGGAAATGTCACCTAGTTGCTTGGAAACAAATTTGTCTACCTAAAGAGGATGGATGTCTTGGATTCAGATGTCTAAGAACTCTAAATAAAGCAAACATTATGAAGCTTGCTTGGTGTTTAATAGCTAATCCTGAAAAGTTGTGGGTAGCATGTGACACCCTTCTACCCCGCATGTTATAAGGCATTTAAATATAAAACAATTAAAAAGAAAAACACGCATTTAACTGAATTAAATAAAACAATTGTCCATGGGTAAAAAAGTCCCATATGAACTCGTTTACAACGCGGAAAATAAAAATGAGTTTAATCAAATAAAAACATAACCAAATAAATAACTCAACCCCTATGTCACAATTCAGAGCTAGTATAACCGTTCCGGAAATAAATCCACAGAATACAACTGAAAACAGACTAAACAATAAACAGGCCTAACTATGAGTGGCGGCTCCTCAGAGTCACTCCTCTCCGGGCTGCTCGTCATCCTCTGCAAATGCCAATCAGGCCAAACACAAATAATACAGGGAGCAAGATTCATGTAATCATATAAACGGCAGGGAAATAGTACGCAAGGTAAACATACACATAAGCATACATCAACATCCAACAGCATCATAACAACCAAGTATGCTATGCTATGCAATGCATCAACTACTCCGCTACTCCAACTATGCATGTGGATCCAACTAACTCAGGATGAATGACTTTGGAATTACATATCCGTATTGGCCATAAAAGCACCAACACCGGCAGTTCACCAAACCTTGGGTGAACCCCATGGATAGCCAACGCATCAAACCGTGGATGCCTCATCACGGGGGGCCTCGGTCACCAAACCTTGGGTGACCTACCGTGGATGGCCAGATCACCGTACTCTCGGGCGATCTCCCCTTCGTCGAACCTCCCCAATCAACAACTCCAATGCTCTATGCAAATGGCACAACAACAAACAATCTCAACCAACTCCTTGCTTGGGCCATGAAGCTCCCAAGACTTCAACATCAACATTCAACGTAACCTTAGACCCAAACCGCGGGGTCAAGGCTCCCTTGGCCAATAAGCACCAAGGTTCAACTCAACATGCTTGGGTCTATAAGCACCCAAGACTTCAACTTATCAACGTGCGGTAACCCAACGGATACCGACTTATCATTTGATTATCTAATTATCTTATATAATTAATAACCAGGTTGTCTAATCTTTATCTTTGATTGATTATCTCAACTTATCATCATAGGGGAATGGGGTTTTAAACCCCTTAAGTCCTTTAATCGCATCACTGTCCAGGAGGGGTCAGCACGGTCGTGCTTAGACCCTAGCACGGTCGTGCTCGGACACGTGAGGGCGTGCCGCCCTTTTAAGTGAAGCACGGTCGTACTTCACACTCAGCACGGTCGTGCTCAGCAGCACGGTCGTGCTGTTTGACCTGTACTGCCGTGCTAAACAGCACGGCCATTTCTCAGAATTCAAAGGGGAGCACGGTCGTGCTCCCTAATCAGCATGGTCGTACTCAATGCACGACTGCACTTTTCTGGGCAGAGACAGAAACCAAGTTGTAACCAATTATATCAGGGATTCAACCTATTAAAAAGAATACGTTTTAACCTAATTAATCACTTAGGCAATTTCATCAACATCATCATAACAGCAACAACAATAACGATCAACCAATCAACATCATTGTGTCAATAATAACATAGTATCATATTCATAAGCATATAACACTAAAAACAACCAGGACATATTATCACAGATTAAACACCGCATTACAAGAACATACATACAATAACACCGGGGTCATGGGGGACCCCGTTACCTTACACTACCCACTGCCTAATGAAAACAATCCCACTTCTCCCCATACCTGGATTGAAGGTAGCTCTATCAACCAACGTATGCTCCTAACTGCAACTGGTTCCTTCCCAAACAGCTTAACCCAAAGAACCTTAAACAATAGAACACAACCAGATTAGTTTCCCAATCAAAACAAAGAGGGAAACCACAAGGGAAAGAGAAACATTACCTCCAGACCAAGGTAGAACCACTAGTCTCCCTAAACTGTTTCCAACAATCCCCAACAATGATGAACGAAGAGGAAGCAGTCTGGAAACGTGCTCTGGCCGCAACTACGGCTGCTGCAACTCACAAAAGTAGGGTTATACGTAACCCTCGGGTTTTACTCACATTTATAAAACTCGGACTTGAGCACGGTCGTGCTTACCCTTAAGCACGGTCGTGCTTCACTTAGCGTCAGTGAGACGCGGTCCACGCATTGAGCACGGGCGTGCTCACTATTGAGCACGGTCGTGCTCAACTTAAAATCAAAAACACGCGTTTGTCTTTAAGCACGGGCTTGCTGGTTGATGACCACGAGCGTGCTCATGTACCAGAAAGGGACTTTTAAGCTAAAATCCCACTTAGCCCTTAACCAACATTTTTAAAATAATAAAACTAGTTTTATAAAAACATTTTACAAAAAACGGGGTGTTACAATTCCACCCCCCTTATAAAAATTTCGTCCTCGAAATTTCTACGTACCTCAAACGAAAAGATGCGGATACGCCTCCATCATCTGACTCTCGAGCTCCCAGGTAGCGCTTTCCTCAGTTGCCCAGCTCCAAACTACTTTAACCAAGGGAATATCCTTGCCTCTTAGCTGCTTCACCCTCCTATCCTCGACTCGAAGGGGTAACACCTCAAATGTCAAGTTCTCTTTTAACTGTATTGTATCGGGGACTATCACGTGTCTAGGGTCATGAATGTACTTCCTGAGTTGAGACACATGAAAAACATTGTGGAGATTTGACAAGAACGGGGGCAAGGCTATTTGGTAGGCGACTTCGCCGACTCTTTTGAGGATTTGGTAAGGACCAATGAACCTCGGAGTAAGTTTCCTCGCCTTCATCACTCTACCAACCCCAGTCGTCGGGGTAACTCTCAAGAATACATGATCGCCTTCCTGGAATTCGAGCGCCTTCCTCCTTTTATCATGGTAGCTCTTCTGCCTACTCTGTGTAACTCTCATCTTTTCCTGAACCAATCTAATCTTTTCTGTTGTTTCCTGGACTATCTCTGGCCCTAGCACCACACTATCACTAGGTTCACTCCAACACAAGGGTGTCCTACATCTCCTTCCATACAGAGCTTCATAAGGTGCCATCCCAATGATGGAATGGAAACTGTTGTTGTAGGTGAACTCTATCAGGGGCAAAAACTTGTCCCAACTTCCTGACTGTTCTAACACACAAGCCCTCAACAAGTCCTCTAAGGACTGGATGGTTTGCTCAGACTACCCATCAGTCTGTGGGTGGTAAGCTGAACTAAGCCTAAGCTTTGTCCCTAAAGCCTCTTGTAAACTATTCCAAAACCTAAAGGTAAACCTCGGGTCTCTATCTGAAATTATGCTAGAGGGTACACCATGAAGCCTAAGTATCTCCTTGATGTACAACTTAGCTAACTTCTCCAATGGATACTCCATATTCATCGGAATGAAATGGGCAGACTTAGTCAGTCTATCCACAACAACCCAAATTGCCTCAAAACCAGCTGGAGTCCTAGGGAGTCCAGACACAAAATCCATGGAGCTGGTATCCCATTTCCACTCTGGGATACTCAAAGGTTGCAACCTACCTGAAGGCCTTTGATGTTCGATCTTAGCCTTCTGACAAACTAGGCACGCATACACAAACTCAGCTACATCCTTTTTCATCCTAGGCCACCAAAACATCCTCTTAAGGTCTTCATACATCTTAGTGGCACCTGGGTGCACACTCAATCCACTCCTATGACCTTCTTCTAAGATCAACTTCCTAAGCTCAGGAACATCTGGCACAGAAACTCTATCCTTAAACCTCAAGATACTATCGCTGCCGTCCTTAAAACTTAGGTCTCTACCCTGAGCGAGCAAATCTCGCTGGTCTAAGAGAAACTTGCCTAACTTCTGACCCTTTCTAATCTGATCCATCAGACTGTTGGTAACCTTCAAGGTACCAAGCCTAATACTCTTAGGGGTAAACTCACAAGCTAGACTAAGGTCTCTAAACTCCTCAATCAGATCCATCTCCCTAACCATCAAAGCGGAGACATGTAGGGTTTTCCTACTCAAGGCATCGGCCACCACATTGGCCTTTCCTGGGTGATAGGTCAGCCCAAAGTCATAGTCCTTTAAAAAATCCATCCATCTACGCTGCCTCATATTCAACTCCTTTTGATCAAAGAGATACTTCAAACTCTTATGATCACTAAAGACCTCAAACCTCGCTCCATACAGGTAATGCCTCCAGACCTTTAAGGCAAATACCACAGCTCCTAGCTCTAGGTCATGAGTAGGGTAGTTCTTCTCATGGGTTTTCAATTGCCTAGAAGCATAAGTAACTACCTTACCATTCTGCATCAGCACACCACCTAACCCTTGCTTAGAAGCATCGCAATAAACTACGAAGGGTTCATTAGGATCTGGAAAAACTAACACTGGTGCTGACGTCAACCTATTCTTAAGGGTTTGGAAACTCTCTTCACAATTAGAGTCCCACACTACAACTGTCCCTTCTTGGTGAGACGGGTTAAGGGTAAAGCTATCTTAGAGAAACCTTCTATAAACCGCCTATAGTACCCAGCTAACCCCAAAAAACTCCTAATCTCGGTTACAGACTTTGGCGCTTCCCACTGGAGCACCGTCTCTACCTTAGCTGGGTCCACTGCTATGCCACCCTTAGAGATGACATGTCCTAAGAAGCTCACTTCCTCTAACCAGAACTCACACTTAGACAACTTAGCATACAACTGCTTCTCCTTAAGGGTCTGCAAGACGACCCTCAAGTGTCTCTCATGTTCCTCCTTGTTCTTGGAGTACACTAAGATGTCATCTATAAACACTACCACAAACTTATCCAAGTAAGGGTGAAAGGTCTTGTTCATGTAGTCCATGAAGACCGCAGGAGAATTGGTCACATCGAAGGGCATAACCAAATACTCATAGTGACCATATCGCGTCCTAAATGCTGTCTTCGGGATGTCCTCAGACTTAACCCGAATCTGATGGTACCCTGACCTCAAATCTATCTTTGAAAAGAAGCAAGCGCCCATCAACTGGTCCATAAGATCATCAATCCTAGGGAGGGGATACCGATTCTTTATGGTCACCTTGTTGAGCTGCCAAAAGTCGACACACAACCTCATACTACCATCCTTCTTCTTCACCAACAACACAGGTGCTCCCCACGGAGACACACTCGGCCTAATGAACTGCTTCTTCATCAGGTCCTCCAACTGTTCCTTCAACTTAGCTAGCTCTAGAGGAGACATTCTATAGGGTGCTATGAAGATTGGCCCGGTGCCAGGCACTAAGTCTATGGTAAACTCAACATCTCTCTCTGGGGGTAAGTTACGAACATTCCCCGGGAACACTTCAGGAAATTCTCGTACAACAGGCAAGCTGGCGACATCAGGAGGGTTGCTCTCTACTACCAGGGAAGCTAACATCATGTATACTTGGGATTCGTCTTTCATCGAAGCTTGAACTTGGCTGGCAGAGAGAAGGTTTGGATTCTTAGACTCCTTTGGAGTTCCAAAAATCAGGGTTTTGTCAAAAAAATTCAGGAGAACATGGTTGGAAGATAACCAGTCCATACCCAAAATAATATCCAGGTCTTTCAAAGGCAAGCATACAAGATCAGCAATGAATGTTCTATCATTTATAACTATATGACAGTTCTTGCATGCATAAGACGTAGAAACAGGTTTATTTGTAGGTGTAGAAACCAACAAATCATACTCAAGGAAAGCAACAGGCAATTCAAGACTCTTGACCCTATCATGCGATATA
Organism: Echinosophora koreensis; assembly: GCA_035048595.1. Lineage (NCBI taxonomy): Eukaryota > Viridiplantae > Streptophyta > Magnoliopsida > Fabales > Fabaceae > Echinosophora > Echinosophora koreensis. Next base: position 1,216,450 of record JAPCYP010000058.1, on the reverse strand, counting down.
AAAGAATGAGTAGCACCCGAATCATACAACACAGTCAATTGAGTTCCATCGATAAAACATGTACCTTGAATCAAGTCATCAGACTCGGAGGTTTCAGCTCCACCAAGAGTAAAGACTCTCCCAGTGGTCTTCAGTCGGTTGGCCTGAGACTTCTGATTCTTGCCGGCGCTGGGAGGCTCGGCCTTGGCTCCTTGCACTGAGACGAGTAGTGATCCGTAGCACCACACTTGCCACACCTCATGGGCCTAGAGACGTTAGAGAACCCGCCCGTGAACCCATCTTGCTGAAACTGTGGCTTCTTACCACTCTGCTTGAAATCTCTGCCGGTCGGAGCATACCTCTGCTTACCCTTGTCCCTCTGATTGGTCCTCTTGCCACTCTGGCTATCTGACCCTCTGGAACTGACAACTCTGAACTGGCTGGTATCCTCATAGATCCTGCACTTGTTGACCAGAATAGGGAAAACTCTGATCTCCTGGTAGCTGATGGCCTGCTTGATCTCAGGTCGGAGTCCAGCCTCAAACTTCACACACTTCGAACGGTCATCCGTCTCATGCTGGTAGGGAGTGTAGCACCTGGCCAGCTCCTCAAACTTGGCCGCATAGTCACCGACTGACAGCGACCCCTGTCTCAAAGACAAGAATTCCATTTCCTTCTTGTCCCTGATATCCGCTAGAAAGTACTTCTCCAGGAATCTCTGCCTGAACACAGCCATGTAACCGCTGTGCCCTCAGCCTGCATCCTCAGCCTGCAGTTATCCCACCAGTGCTTGCTCTGCCTCCTCGGTCAGCATAAAGGTAGCAATGATGAGCTTCTGCTGATCGTTGCAATCCATGGCTCGGAAGATCTTCTCTGTCTTCCTCAGCCACAACAAAGCTCCTTCCAGATCGTACGCACCCTTGAACGATGGAGGGTTGTTCCTCTGGAACTTATCCAGTCCCTGGAACTCAACTGGCCCACCATTGTTAGGGTTGACCTGACCAATAGCATTAGCTAGGAGTGCCAATGCGTCAGCAATCGCCTGATCGTTGCGTCCTCTACCGGCCATTAGTTCCTGTACAAGTCCAACACAACTCTTAATACAGAAACTGAAGCGAGTAAAAGCTACAGGCAACTAACTTAAAACATCATTATCTATAGGAGTATAGACAATTCACACAAGAGTCACACAACAGACTCACAACAGGCTCATACCACTTCCGAACAAGGTCGAACTGCCCTGATACCACTAAATGTGACACCCTTCTACCCCGCATGTTATAAGGCATTTAAATATAAAACAATTAAAAAGAAAAACACGCATTTAACTGAATTAAATAAAACAGTTGTCCATGGGTAGAAAAGTCCCACATGAACTCGTTTACAACGCGGAAAATAAAAATAAGTTTAATCAAATAAAAACATAACCAAATAAATAACCCAACCCCGATGTCACAATTCAGAGCTGGTATAACCGTTCCGGAAATAAATCCACGGAATACAACCGAAAACAGACTCAAAAATAAACAGGCCCTAACTATGAGTGGCGGCTCCTCAGAGTCACTCCTCTCCGGGCTGCTTGTCATCCTCTGCAAATGCCAATCAGGCAAAACACAAACAATACAGGGAGTAAGATTCATGTAATCATATAAACGGCAAGGGAATAGTACGCAACGTAAACATACACATAAGCATATATCAACATCCAACAGCATCATAACAACCAAGTATGCTATGTTATGCAATGCATCAACTACTCCGCTACTCCAACTATGCATGTGGATCCAACTAGCTCAGGATGAACTACTTTGGAGTTACATATCCGTATTGGCCATAAAAGCACCAACACCGGCAGTTCACCAAACCTTGGGTGAACCCCATGGATAGCCAACGCATCAAACCGTGGATGCCTCATCACGGGGGGCCTCGGTCACCAAACCTTGGGTGACCTACCGTGGATGGCCAGATCACCGTACTGTCGGGCGATCTCCCCTTCGTCGAACCTCCCCCATCAACAACTCCAATGCTCTATGCAAATGGCACAACAACAAACAATCTCAACCAACTCCTTGCTTGGGCCATGAAGCTCCCAAGACTTCAACATCAACATTCAACGTAACCTTAGACCCAAACCGCGGGGTCAAGGCTCCCTTGGCAAATAAGCACCAAGGTTCAACTCAACATGCTTGGGTCTATAAGCACCCAAGACTTCAACTTATCAATGTGCGGTAACCCAACGGATACCCACTTATCATTTGATTATCTAATTATCTTATATAATTAATAACCAGGTTGTCTAATCTTTATCTTTGATTGATTATATCATCATAGGGGAATGGGGTTTTAAACCCCTTAAGTCCTTTAATCGCATCACTGTCCAGGAGGGGTCAGCACGGTCGTGCTTAGACCCTAGCACGGTCGTGCTTGGACACGTGAGGGCGTGCCGCCCTTTTAAGTGAAGCACGGTCGTGCTTCACAGTCAGCACGGTCGTGCTCAGCAGCACAGTCGTGCTGTTTAACCTGTACTGCCGTGCTAAACAGCGCGGCCATTTCCCAGAATTCAAAGGGGAGCACGGTCGTGCTCAATGCACGACTGCACTTTTCTGGGCAGAGACAGAAACCAAGTGTTAACCAATTATATCAGGGATTCAACCTATTAAAAAGAATACGTTTTAACCTAATTAATCACTTAGGCAATTTCATCAACATCATCATAACAGCAACAACAATAACGATCAACCAATTAACATCATTGTGTCAATAATAACATAGTATCATATTCATAAGCATATAACACTAAAAACAACCAGGACATATTATCACAGATTAAACACCGCATTACAAGAACATACATACAATAACGTCGGGGTCATGGGGGACCCCGTTACCTTACACTACCCACTACCTAATGAAAACAATCCCACTTCTCTCCATACCTGGATTGAAGGTAGCTCTGTCAACCAACGTATGCTCCTAACTGCAACTGGTTCCTTCCCAAACGGCTTAACCCAAAGAACCTTAAACAATAGAACACAACCAGATTATTTTCCCAATCAAAACAAAGAGGGAAACCACAAGGGAAAGAGAAACATTACCTCCAGACCAAGGTAGAACCACTAGTCTCCCTAAACTGTTTCCAACAATCCCCAACAATGATGAACGAAGAGGAAGCAGTGTGGAAACGTGCTCTGGCAGCAACTACGGCTGCTGCAACTCACAAAAGTAGGGTTATACGTAACCCTCGGGTTCTGCTCACGTTTATAAAACTCGGACTTGAGCACGATCGTGCTTACCCTTAAGCACGGTCGTGCTTCACTTAGCGTCAGCGAGACGCGGTCCACGCATTGAGAACGGGCGTGCTCACTATTGAGCATGGTCGTGCTCAACTTCAAATCAGAAACACGCTTCTGACTTTAAGCACAGGCTTGCTGGTTGATGAGCACAAGCGTGCTCATGTACCAGAAAAGGACTTTTAAGCTAAAATCCCACTTAGCCCTTAACCAACATTTTTAAAATAATAAAACTAGTTTTATAAAAATATTTTACTAAAAACGAGGTGTTACATGGCAATCTTAAAAGCAAAATATAATTATGGTCCTTTTCCTACTCCAAAGGTTCAATGCAGAAGTAACTGTTCCAATGTCTAGAGAGCTATCTCTGGAGTGCGGCACGAGGTCGAAAGCAGGATTACTTGTCTCTAAGGAATGGCAACAACACTACATTTTGGAGGGACAGGTGGATACCATCTTCCGCTAGTTTGGAGGAATGCTATAGTGGCTTGATTCCTATGGATCAGGTTGATTTTCCAGCCTCATATTACATCCAAGAAGGTGCTTGGAATTGGGATCAGGCTTGGAATTGGGATTTGTGAGAAGATTGCATAAATTAATCCTCCAACTGTTTCAAAGCTTGAGGACTTCCCTTGCTGGAATCTTAGTACATATGGAGAATTCTCTTTAAAAGCAGCATACCAGTATTTAATCAATATGAACCTGGCTGAACCAGAACCTCTTCCCATTTTCAATAAAATATGGAATTGGAAAGGCCATAATCAAATTAGAGCTTTCCTTTGGAAGTTGGCTCATGGTAGACTTTTAACAAATGATGAAAGGAAGCATAGAGGTATGACTGATAATCCAAATTGTCCAAGATGACTTGACTCTCCTGAAACCATCATGCATACCTTGAGGGACTGCCAAGAGGCTTCTCAATTCTGGAATTCTATTGTTAAACTTGATTTGTGGAGCAAATTTTCTAGTCTTGGTTTACTTCCTTGGCTAGAATGGAATCTCTCTGTCACATTGGGAGTGTGCCTTGGAATTGGATAACCTTTTTTAGTGTTTCGGTCAATTTCTTATGGAAAGACAGAAATTGTTTTATCTTTTCTCATAAATCTAAATGGCGACACTCTATGTGGAATGATATAGCTACTGAAGTGAAGGTCATTGACATGGAAATTGCAAATCCTCTAGCTTATATGGATGAAAGAAGGACTTTGGTTAAAGATAGTTGGCAACCTCCTCCTATTGATTTCCTCAAAGTTAATATAGATGGTGTACACATTAATAAAACAGGCATTTTGGCCTGTGGTGGTTTATTTAGAGATGCCAATGGAAACTTTGTTAATGGGTTCATGTGTAACTTGGGTATCTGCAGCTCCCTCGCTGCTGAATTGAAGGCATTATTACATGGTTTGCAAGTGGCAAGAATGTTTTCATACTCTAAAGTTTGTTTTGAAATAGATTCGGCTACTATTGTCAATCTAGTCACCATTGGAACTTCTATTAACCCTCTTTTAAAATCTCTTTTGGAAGAGATTCTTTCTTTGTTGCGGATGAATGATTAGGAGTGTTCTTTGCATTACATTTATAGAGAAGCTAACAAGAGTGCAGATTTGTTAGCAAAGCATGCACTGGAAGCTCCAATACAATTGCATATCTTAGATTTTGTTTTTCCTCTTTTAGATATGTTTGTTAAGAACGGTTATAATGGGTTTTATACCCAACGGTTAGTTTGATTATTAATAATATGTCATCTTTTCATCCAAAAAATAAAAATCTTTAGTTGCCTATATCTCTAACCTTTTCTCTTTCTATTTTTTGGTAAAAATATCTCTAGCATTTTCTTTCGAAGAATATAAATGTGAATTGTATATTTATTTTAGTCAAATTAAGATTTGATTTAAATGAAAACTTTGAATCTCAAATTTGAGCGATATATTGAGTTGAACAAGTTTCCGAGAGAACTAAGGAAATGTCACATTGTATATCTAAATCATGTTATCTCATTGCATAGTCACGAGTAATTCCTTATATGCTAGTCTAAGTTGAAGTTTAAAAAAAAAAAATTTTGACAGGCTTAATAATTTAATTTTAATGTACGATATGTGTAAAAAAAAATTGTGTTGGTAAAAGTGTCCTAAGGCCATCTCCAACGGCAACATAAAGTGTGGATCTTGCTTAATAGGGACCGCTGCTTAACTGCATCCATGCCTAGAGTTGGGTATGCGGACCGGTCCAGTCCGTTTAAGTCTGGTCCGCATAAGTCCGCACTTAAACGAACCAGACTTAATAGTCCGCATGATAAATGGACTCTGAAAAACAGAGTCCGCGTCCGGTCCGCATAGTCTGTGCACTAAACGGACTGTCCGTGGACTCTGCACTTTTTTTTTTAAACATATCAAGCATCAAAAACAAATAATGCCTTATGTAGAAAAACAAACCAATAATTTCAATAAATAGATATCACTCAAAATGACAAATTGAAACAAAAGAAAGATTTAAAAATTGCAAACTGATTTAAAAATACTTCCAGAACGGGAAATAATCAAATCCCATTTAATCTCCATTTTCAATTAAAGGAAGTAGCAAAGCAACTAGGCAAGAAAGAGAAGAAAAACATTGGCATATTTGCACACAAGCCACAATGATTAAGATAATCCTAATTCCTAAATGCAATTCTACTGTCAAAACATCTAAACATGAAACCATTGTCTCCAATTATAACGATACATGAAGGTCTAATTTTTAACTCAGCAGAACAAACTAAAGTTGCAAGTTCAACAATTAAAATAATATAAAGCTGAAATTGCGGTCATAAAACTTTATAAAAGAGAATGCAACAAATACATTTGGCCCAACAATAGCTAAATAATTTTTTTTTTGAAAAGCTGCAACTGTCCTCAGACGGGTCCGTGAATCCGCGGACCAAGTCCGTTTAACCCGCGGATTAAACGGACCGGACCCAAAAAGCCCGCATTTAAATGGACTCATATTTTTGGGTGGCCAAGTCCGCGCGGACTGCGGGTTAAATGGACTTTCCGCGAACCCGAGTCCATATACCCACCTTTGTCCATGCCCATGGTTGGAGACAATTTTTTAATGGGTGCTTAACAAGTAGAGGAACCAGTCCTTAACTTATTGAGTAAGCCAGCAGGAAGTTTTTTAAGCAAAAAAAAAAGGACATGATTGGAGTATTGTTGATTAAATGTAATGAAGTGGGGTAATTTGTGGGATCCATTTAGTAAAAATTTTAAATATGCTGGATTGGAGATATGTGGTGTTTAAGATGTAAAAAAATAAAAATGAGTGATGTGTGAGAGTGGGACACACTTAAGAACTCTTAAAAGTAAAAATTTGGGGTGTTGGAATGGAGATGCTCTAAGGGTATTGGCTAAGGAACCCACAAAAAGAAACTTTGTATTGGAAAACAAAGTATAACAATTTTCAAAATACTAAATACATCATTTTCTCATACAATTTTTTCTTTATTAGTTCCTTAAATAATACACTAAGGGCACTCGTTAGCATTTTCCTATTTTCAATACTATCTTAGAAGTCATATATAATTATATATAATGATATCACAATGATTAACCGTGTAAAAAAATTTGCAAGGGCCATTACATCGAAACATAGGCTCTTCGTGTCGGGTTGCAAGGGGTTTTGAGGAACGTGGATTAGGTTGATTAAAGGCCGAAATTCAGCCCCTTGGGCTAAATGGTATTTGGGACGCTTTTGGGCTACAGTACTCAATTGTGGGACTTTCGGTAGATAGGCCATTTTCACCATTTTTCATTTTCCAAAAGCAAAAACATTTTTTTAAGTGCCTTAAAGCATGATTATTATTTAAATACTACTTATTTTTAAAACAATCGAATCTCACACAGCACATTCTTGGGGAGGGGCGAAGAATCATAACTGTGACTAAGCACCCGAGTAGAGATTAGAGTCACGTAGCATGTCCAAAGGATCAAAGCTTGTGAGTATTCTATGGACCCATTAGGGAGCCAAAGATCCTCATTTTACGAAAGGTTCCAAACAAAAAAAAAACATATAAATTTTGTACCGTAGTTTCCACTAGTTAGATTAACTAATAATTTGCTGGATAATATGGTTTTCTTGGCATGTTTTGTATGAATTTCACCTGAAGTTATGTTGTAATCTTGTTTGGCCCGATAAAGAGCTATATTTTCTCAATGTCGTAAGTTCGAGTTATTATTATTATTATTATTTTTTGCATTTCTTGTAACTTTAGTTAAGATTTTAGTCTATTTATTTTATTTTATTTTATACATGTGATTGTAGGGCTTGAAGGGTGAAGAAAAGAACAATAAAAGAGCAGGAAGAGTTGCTATAGAACCAATGTCGGGCTACAACATGTATTGCGTTGAATGTTGAAACTGAAAAAAATGATACTACTCCTAGACATAAAGGCGTTGCTGGATAGAAGTTGGGTGTTGCTGTTGGGCGTTGGGCGTTGGGCGAGTCTACTAGGAAATGAGGTTTTTCTATTTTCTGAGTGTCGGGCTCGGGTTAAATGGTGTTAGACATAGGTCGCAATCCAAAAAGTAAATATTCTCAATTTTTTGTGTAAAAAGAGAATTGTTGAAGTCCATCATAAAAGGAATCACAAGGATTTGTAGTTTTCTTGCATTTTCTTCTTCTTCTTTTTTTCCCCTAAAACCAGAAGAATAAAAAAGAAATACAATTTTTCAATAACTAAAACCATATTTAAGTCAATTTTCTTTTAAAAAATTCCATACTTCTTTGCAGTATTATTTGTATTCATAAAGTACATGGAGAACTTCGATTATTTTGATAGAATGATGATTAGCTACAGCCTAATAATTGGTAAGAGTGATTCAGATAGGAAAGAGAGAGAAGAGAGAAATAGAAGACAAATTATCACTTTTCCTCGTTTAGTTGAGTGGAGAAACAGGGCCCCTCCTCAACTACAAAGAAAGAATGGAGAAACACTGGTTCCTCTTCCCTTTTCCTTATTTTCCCTTCAAACATTTCAAACATTCAGAAAGTGAGATTGAGGTCGATGGTTCCCAAGTGTGGTTGCATATTGTAATAGTGGCGCGATCATGGTGGTACGCGACTGAGCAATGACTTTTGGTACTGTTAGGACTATAAGCGTCTGCTAAGCTTTGTGCTAGCGTCTTACCCTTCTGCTAATCTTCTACTTGATATGTGCAAGATATATATATATATATGCATCTGAAAGACAACTTATGTTTAGTTGAAGCGCCTGAACAGTGATCAACCAGAAGAAGCCACATAGTTCGGTCGTCTGTTTGAAGACTCTATCAAAGCTCTCTTGAAGTTGATAAAGCAAGTCATTCAAGAGGAAAGAACTTCAAATCCAAGATATCTGATTATGAAGGTTGCAATAATGAAGAAAAAGCAATCTCTCGAGGAAATAATGATATGAAGAAAGTGTCAGAAGCTCAAATGAAGCAATAACGCATCTAAAGACTGCAAGATCTTTGAAGCATTTCTTTTCAAGGCAAAGATCAAGTACTTCAAAGGAGAAGCCCGGTTGAATAAAGATCTCTTGCAAATCAAGTCAGAAGATCACTATGGGATTAATAAGCAAGGTCACACAAGTCTGAAGCTTGATCACTCTCGGCAAAGGATATGAAGATAGAAGTCTTTGAAGAAATTTGAAGAAATGAGGAACTTGTATCAAGAATGGATTGATGTCAGAAGAAGTGTGTGTTTGGATGAACGTCTGATAAACGTGATTCTGAATAAAATTGATTTTATAGAATTGATTTTGGTTAAAAGTGAGTTGAAAATGAAGTGATTTATGTTTGGATATATTAATGAAAAAAGTGATTTTTATCTACTCATGTTGTTTGGATAGTTTGGATCAAAATTGCTTTTGGGTATATAATTACTGAAATAGGTTTTAATATATATATATATATATATATATATATATATATATATATATAAAGCAAACTGCATCATTCCTTTCCTCCTGTGGCAGCAACACCGGCGTGAAATCCCTCTGTTTTCATCTTGGCCCATTTTCTAAGATTAATTATGCATAACTTGGGCCAAAACATTCCTTCATGTTCATGTTTTTTCCTTGGCCCATTTTTTGACCCATGGTCCGGATAACCCCATTTCTTCTCCATCAGCCTTCTTCCTCAGAAATAACCCTAGCAGCGGCTGCAGCAAGAAGAGTATAGATTCGAAGTTGCAACAAAAACGCACTGGAGAATGAACAATGAGAAGGGTAAATAGGAGAACATACCTTAGCTCAGATGGGAAATCGATTTTCTCAAACTCAGAAGCTAACGAAGGAAGCTTCAACTGAAACGCGATTTTGACACACTGAATCACGTTTCCACACTCCATCCAAACATTTAGGTCAACCATTTTTTCACGTTTGACCCAAAAAAACGCACGTTCAAGGGAGGAAAAAGTGGAACCAAACACACACGAACTAATTCTTGACTCTCTCATGAAGCAAACCAAGCTAAATGGATTTGCACTCCTCGATGAAGTTTTGAAGATCAGTTCTCTCAATTAATAATCTTTCCAAGTAATAAAAACTTCCCATGTCCATGGGAAACTAAGATTCCCACCCCTCCCGTGTGAATGTTTTTGGTGGAAACATCGCCAAAAAACATTATTGCCAATCTTAGTTCCCTGGAAATGTGTTTTTTAAAAAAACATATCCATATCAAACATGGGAAATTAGAATTCCTAATTAAGTTAGGATTCCTGGGAAACAATCTCTCTATCAAATGTCCTTCTAAAAGTCACTCATATCATAATTTTTGACTTTATATTGATGGTATATACCAATTAAACTTACATTGTTAAAAGCATTCTAAATTAATGTAAAATTTAAAACTATTTTTTATTTCCTTTTGTTTATGATTTTATTTATTCTGTTATAAATGAAGTTTAAGAAATTCTTTTTGAGACACGTGAACGAAGGTTTTATAAGTTTGGTAGTTGGTACGACTAGGAATGTAGGATAATGATAAAATAAAGATCAAACAAAACAACATTGGTAAAACTTTATATTGAAAATAAATTTTTAGAAGAATAAAAAAACTAGATTCCTCAATAATGCTGATTTTTTGGCTTGATTTTGCCTTCTGTATATGGGTGATACACAAGTCTTTTGCTTTTTGAGTCACACAAAATAAAAAAGTTCATAACGAAAGTCATAAACACACTTCACCTATAATTATTAAGGAATATAAATTTTAGACATCAAGTTGGAATACCATACGGTATCCTTTTTTTTGTATTCTTAATATGTATGTACACATAAGATAATAAAAAGTAAGTGAGAAATAGAAATAAACATATACAATATCGTATACGATATCTAAATTTTGAGTTAAAATAACACAACTCAATTAATAATACGATAATAATGCATAAAAGAAGCCTTGATTGCTGCCAAGTATTTGGTGAGTCTGTCTAGAAGTGATGCAGACACCCACGTGCAAGTTGATCTCTAATTGTGGACCGTTGGATCAATATGAGATGAGTTAGTTTAACGGTTAATAACCTCCATTAACGGCAAAATTAACGAACATCATGCTATCCACTTTCGCCAGGTTTTACGGTTAATTTGCAGGTTCGTATTTCCTTGAAAGGGACGGTGTCGTCACATACGGCCATTTTATTCGCCGACATATTCGTTAATATTACCCTAAAAATCAAAGTAGATCCCATAGCCATGTGCTCTAGCTCATTTTTTAAGTCCTCTTATGAAACACGTAGATGATGTATATATAGATTTTTTTTTTTTTTGACAAGAATGATGTATTTTTATTTATTTGTTATTAGTTTTATGGGTTTAATTTTGATACCTTTTAGGTATAAAATTTTTATACCATCAATGTAATCACAAATCATTTCACATATCATAAAAATCAAATATTTCTGGTAAATTAATGATTTATAATTAATTGACATTATAAAAAAAATATTAATATTACTCTCTTTTTCTCTTCTTATGACACTTTCTTAAGTAATAGAGTTCGAGACTTCGTGTAGAGGATTTGCATTCCTCTATTTGGCAATTCTATCCTTCATTTGTGTTTCCTAATAATATGTTTTTCTTGAAAGAATCCTAATAATATGTTCACGTCCGGTGGATTTTGAATTTGACTATTCTGATATGGTTCCCTTGAGCTCGACTGAAAATTTTGCTACTATGTTTCTTCTGTTACGAGTATTTTAATTTATTGTTATTTTTATGAGTGTTTTGTTTTTTTTAATTGGTTTAATTGCATTTCTAGTCCTTCGGATATCATTATTGTGCAATTGTGGTCCCCTTCAAGTTCCAATTGTGCCAGTTTGGTCCCTTGAGTATCCCCTTATTACAGTTAGGTCCTTACGTTACTATGCCATCCAATTTTGTGACCGATTAATTTAGTACTTAAGTGAGACCACTTTTCCAAATAGTGGGATGACATATCTCTAAGCGATAGTGACTACGGTGAAAAATACTAGAACTACCAGAAGAGACTGCCAACCCAATTGGTTCACAAATAGTACGGAAAGTGCAATTGGACAACACAATGGCCTCGTTAAATGCTGGATTAGTCACACATGTTCCACGTGGGCTATTGACGTAAAAATTGGACGACACATGCAGTGACAGTGGGACCTGATTGTAATATGAGGAATACTTGAGAGACCTAACTTGCCCAATTAAAACCTGTGAAACCAAAATTGCACATTGATAATATCTAAAGGATCAAAGGTGCGATTAAGCTTTTTAATTTTATGAGTATTTTTGTTCTTTGTTTTTGGTTGGTGGTATCTTGGTAATATTTTAGACATGTGAAAGTTTCATATTAATCTATTTTGGGAGGTGATGTAATACATTTTTCAAGTTATGGCAATTTTCATATTGATCTATGATTAGACGTTGGTAGCCTTCAAGTAAGAAGCAATAAGAAGCAAAAATACAAAAATAGATATTTTATATATATATTATTAAATTTAAAATTCAGAAAAATATCATAAAATCTTAGGACATTTTTGTTAATTTTATTTGCAGTGTATTTGCAGATAATATTTTAATTCAAGATAGTTAAAATCTTTCTTCATTAAATATATTCTATTTTTTCTCTCTTCACATTGATTTTATCTTAATTATTTTTCTCTTCAATGTAGGGTTGGCAATAGGGGGGTGGGGTCAGGGCGAGTTTTACCTTTCCCGCAACCGCTCTTCATAGGGGTTGGAAAATAGACTCTCATCCCTACCCCCAGCAATGTGTAACCAAATTTAAACTTATTTTGTTTTAATTGGAATTAACAACTAAAAAACTGCATTTTCAAAAAAAAATAAACAAATAAAACTTCACCCAATTAAAATAGTCAACCAGAAACATCAACTTAGTTTTATTTCAGCTAGATAAAAAGAAACTAATGCTTTAGAAGCACTTCGTTATGCTTCAAATAACAGTGATAGCATCAAAACACCATAATAAAAGCACAATTAAATGGTCTGTAATTTTTCAAAAAAAAAAAGTATCCTTTTATTTAAAATGGAACCTTTCAATCAGTACAAATGCAATTCCCTATATATATATATATATATATATATATATAGATATATGATAAATATATGAGAGAATTATTGTAATTATGTAAACAATGGGCAAGTTCAGGGTCAGGGTGGGGCAGGTATTAGTATCCCCATTCCCGCCCCCTCCTCAGTCAAAGCGGGTTTTCCACGTCAAAGTCGGGGCGGGTTCGGGGTGAGTAACCACATGTTTGGGTCTCATTGTCATGCCTACTTCAATGAAAGTGGTAATCTTAACCCTTGTATCAAATTAAAATCAATGGTTGGAAATTCGATATATATATATATATATATATATATATATTAAGAAAGCTAGTGAGATGATATAAATCTTGACCAATCATACATGAATGATCAAGTTTAAAAGTTACTAAACAAACAAGATCAATCAAAGTTGGTAGATAGCTAAGAACTAAGGAGTAAATCTTTGTTCAATCAGCCGAATCATAGTGGAACTGAATGACCTAAGTCGTGAGATACTCGGATGGGCCCACTCGACCTTAAGGGCTAATTAGGGTGAGTTACGGAATTTTTTTTTTTTTTTTTTTTTGTAAAATCAACATTACGTTAGTTCGAGTAGAGCTGAGCTCAGATCCCTTAATTAAGGTCTTGAGTTCGAGCCTTGTGGATGTAAGGAAACATGGTTGAGATGAGAGACCCCACTAATGGTGGTCAACCAAGTTCCTTGGTGGAGATTAGTAATCGATAAATCCGATGGATACTATGCACATGTAATATGATTATAAAAAAAAAAAAAAAAAAGATAAAATGATCATTTGGTATGACAATTAATGCAAAGAACAATATGAAAAGGACAAGTGATGAATCGTGCAGGAAATGTCTCGTTTCTCAAATTCAAACATCTCATTTGTCTTGTTCTTTGAAAAAAGTGAGACTCGAATCTCTCTCTCCCTCTTTCTTTCGGATTTATCAGATTCTTATGTAATCCCATGTGGAATATTTTACTTGTTTGGCAGTTAAGAAATCATCCGCTACCCTCTTTTGTTATCTATAAATACCACACTATCCATGGCACATTCCTCACACCATATATCACATTTAACTATCAACCACCAAGGGCACTAACAAAATCCCAGTGGTTCTGTGATAACTATGGCTCCTACACTTAGACATGCATTCTCTAATGTAGTCACTATTGTAGCTTTCCTCTCAATATTCCTAGTGATCCCTTCCTCATGCTTCAACCCCAGAAAGCTTGTTAATGGCTCATACTCTTCTCCATCTGGTTCAGATTGGTCACCTGCAGTGGCCACTTGGTATGGACCTGCCCATGGCGACGGAAGTGAAGGTGCTAGAAATATATAGTCAATAAAATTAAGAATGCACCATATATAACAATGCTTAAATTAATTATAATTGAAACAGCTTCAATGATTATATCTTATAATTATGTAGGTGGTGCTTGTGGATATGGCAGTGCTGTTGGGCAATCTCCATTCTCATCAATGATATCAGCTGGAAGTCCTAGTTTGTATGAGTCGGGCAAAGGCTGTGGTTCTTGTTATGAGGTACAAACAATAAACATAATATATATATATATATATATATATATATATATATATAAATAAAGTCCGCGACCGCAATATATATGCATGAAAGTTGAAAAAGGAAATTTATTAATCAATGGAGGTTTGCATTCCAAATTTGTTCTAATTTCAGGTGAAGTGCACTGGGAATTCTGCATGTTCTGGTAGTCCTGTGAAGGTAGTCATCACTGATGAGTGTCCTGGGTGCTCAGATGCTGCATTTCATTTTGATTTGAGTGGCAGTGCTTTTGGTGCCATGGCAGTTTCAGGTCAGGATCAGAGGCTACTCGATGCTGGGAAAATAGATATTCAACATAGAAGGTAGTAACTGATTTTGGTGTGATTATCTCATCTTGTAAAAATTTATTTTCTTCTTTTTATCAAAACTCTCATATTGAATTCACTAGAAAACAAGCCAACATAGAAGGTAGGTTCTAAACTTGAATTAATTGGAAAATTACACCGAAATTCCCAAAGATTAATTTGATTTAATTACACTTAGCATCTCACTTATTTCAAAAACTACACTCATATCACCTCATTTTATGAATGATCAATCTAATTTCAACCAAATTATCACACCTACAAGTAAGTGTAAATATGATAACATATTTAAACTCATGGATGTCAGTGTTACTTTTAAAACAAAAAAGTGCCAACTATAATTAAATTGAGGGATGCTAACATATGCTCTAAAGACATTTGTTAAAGAATGCAAAAAAATAAAATAAAAGAAACAAGAAGAAGAAATGTTTCATTAAAAAAACTATAATAAAAAAAAAAAAACTAAGTATATGACTCTTTCAAATATATATATATTTTTTTTTGACAAGACTCTTTCAAATATAAATACATAAGTTTTCACAAAAATTTTTTCTTGATTCTTGAATCGGTGTTTTGATTAGCATTCTTCTCAAATTAAATCTTAGGAGAATTCAGTGTAATTTGCCTTAATTAACTCTATCTTGGGTGGTCAAGACGCCTAATTATTCTAACGGGACAAAATTCATCTAACTTTCTGCCATTTTTACAATAAATATTTCAACTTTCTTGACTTTCAGTTTTGTTTTTTTTGACATGTACCATTATCACGTTTGTGATCAGTATCATTTCTTTTCAACATTTTGTTCACAATATTTTAACTAACAAAACTGGAGATGGGTATTTCTTCAGAGTTGAATGCAACTACCCTGGCAGGTCAATAGCTTTTCACGTGGACTCTGGATCCAACGAAGAATATTTTGCTGTGGCTATAGAGTATGAGGATGGAGATGGTGACCTTGACAAAGTAGAACTCAAGGAAGCACTTGACTCAGCCTCATGGTATTCCATGCAACATTCGTGGGGTGCAGTTTGGAAGCTTGATGAAGGGTCACCACTGAAAGCACCATTCTCTATGAGGCTAACCACACTTAAGTCAGGAAAGACTATTGTGGCCAACAATGTGATCCCTGCAGGGTGGAGTCCTGATCAGACATACAGATCAATTGTGAATTTTAACACCTAATTAAGATGTCTAAGGTTTTAAACAAAGGTCTGCGATTGCAATTGAGGCCGTAATGTTTTGGTTTTGGAGGTCTCCAAAACTGAAACGTGACTGCAATTGTGGGCCGCCCGTGATTGCGGTAAACGTAACACAACCGCGACCGTAATTTAAAACCTTGAAGGTATCCATCAATTTGTAATTAATTTGCATCATCAGCTTGTAGTAGCTATCTTGCCCAATATTATATACTTATATGTACGGTAGAAGATAATCATATGTCGTCCTATTAGTGGACTTTGGATTGTCTTCTTTTTTAATCAATTATGAATGAAATAATAATAGTTACTGTGTGTTAATTATGATGGGTCTCTTCTCTTCTCTAATCAATTTTGTTTTCTGCTTGAAATTGAAACGTGAGGCAGAATGAGATCTTAAAAAGCCCAAATTATCGGAAGCAAAAAATTTCTGATGTAATTAAGGGAAGTGAAGACAAAATGCTTGACAAATAACAAGAAATAGAAAGAAACGTTGAAATTTCACTAATTAAAGTCTCTCTTAGGTTTGAAATTATTTGATTAGCCAATTTATATCTAGGTGAGTTCTACGGTGCACCATCCAAAAAAATGGTACATCCATGCACCATAAAGGTATCAATTGTAAACTAATGAAATTGCCATATGGCTTCAGCTTTTTTATCTTAATATTTGACCAAGCCAAACATGGTAAACTGTGTATAAGGTTTTGAGTATTTGAACAGAGGGTGTTGTAGAGTTTGCCATCCAAATAGTCACCATAGCGTCGTCGCACCTCTGTCGCGACTCAGCTGTGGTTCAGTTTGTGTCGTCCATTGTTGCAGCTCCCAATGCCAAGTCCGATCTGTTGCACCTTGCCCAGACCTCATCATCACACCTCTTGCCGCTGTCACAGATCTAGCTCTTCCGCGCCTCTACCATCACACCTCTGCCATGTCTTTGCCGTGAGGCAGGCAGCGTCGCCCATTACTACTCCAACCACGTCACACCCCACCGCCAAGTCTGATCTAAAGCTCCTCACCCAAACCTCGTTGTCGCACCTCTTGCCGCTGTTACTGCACCGTCAACATCTCTTCCCTCTCCGTTTCGTGAGCAAAGAGACCAGAAGCCTATTCTATTCCACCCTCACATATCTGTATCATTCCTTCTGTCCTCATCTGGCTGTGTGCTTCAGCGGAGTCTGGCTTTGCATGGTGGTGCTGGTTCTACTCATGTTCAGGAGGAGGGGCTAATACAAACAAAAACATGCAAATACAAAAAAAATACATGTAATTACAATAAAATACAGACCTAAAAAGTGCAAATGCATAACAAAATACTGCTTTTGACCAAAAGAAACTACCTCGAGTAGTCAACTACATTACTCCACATGGGCATGGCTCGGATTACTCTAAAAAAGTGGTGCATGGTTGCACCACTTTTAAAGTAGTGCAACTTAGACAACACCTTATATCCAATATGATCCAGTTTGGTGCCTACTTTATTATTATTATTATTATTATTGTTGTTGTTGTTGTTGTTGTTGTGATGATTATTATTATGATCATCATCATCTTTTTTGGGTTATCATGTCATTGGTACGAAGTATCCATCGTCGTAAACAATGATTATTCTCCGTCGGGGGACCTGGACGACATTTATGGGTTGCCTCCTCCCAACCAGGTTTTTTCCATGCACGATAGTCATGAGTCAAACCCATGTCCACTAGCTTAAGCTTAAGGGGCCTGAGCCTATTACCACTCGGATCAACCACATGTTGGTTATTGTAACGTAGTTTTAATCTTTGGAGTTGTTAACAACAAGATGCATAAGAATTTGTTTGATCCAATATAAGCAATGTTTTAAAAAATGGTTTGACTGATGGTCAAATTGGTTTAATTTGTGGTCAAACTAGACAATTTTAAATATATTTAAATAAATTGCAGTACTAAATTAAAATTGTTCTTTAATTATCATTTGTCATACAATTTAAATTTAAAAAATTATTTATTTTTTTCAAATAGGAAACTCATAGTAGGTCTTATATAAGGGAAGTAGGGGAAGGGAGAAACGAACGAGAATGGGGTGGAGCAAATTGCAGGTTTTTGAACCCACACACTTATAATACATGTTGCGCAACTTAAATAACCTAACTGACCTAAAGGAAAAAAAATTTATTTTATTATCTTAGAAAACTATAAGAACTATAATTATGCTATAATTATGCAAATTTATTATTATTATTATTATTTTTACGAAATGCAAAGTTTAATTATAGATAAGTGATAAATTATCCTATTTAATTATATAAAAATAAGGGATCTACTTTTTACGCCACATTTTTTTTTTAAAAGTCAATATCCCCAAAATACCCATAATTGTATCTGGTTCCCTTCACATTACTTCCGGTTCACATCTCATCTTCCTCTATTGAGAACTGTGGTGAATAGACTAAAAGATTGAGAGAAGAGAAAGAGAGGAAGAGAGAGCACACAATGAAATGATTTCATTCAATGTCACCTGATAGTAATACAAGGTGCTCTTATATAGAGTTGCTCAAGAGTCTAACTAATCTAACAGATCTCAGCAGATTACAATTATAAGTTAACTGAATCTATAACTATATAACAGTATTCTAACTATCATTTCCCTTTACACCCCCTTGCAAACTCAGGGGAGGGAACTCTCGAACCTTGAGTTTGGAGCGACATTGCTGGAACATAGTGAACGGAATGGGTTTGGTAAGAGCATCTGCTGTCTGCTCTGCAGAAGGGATATGATGTACAACAAGTTCCTTGTTCTGAATCTTCTCCCGCACAAAGTATAGATCAAGCTCAAAGTGCTTGGTTCTTGAATGGAGAATTAGGTTCGAGGCTAGAAGTACTACACTGAGGTTGTCGTAGTAAACAGTGGGAGGTGACTGAGGGAACAAGTGTAGTTCAGATAGCAAGGATTTGAGCCATATAAGCTCAGCAGTGATTGCTGCAAGGCTCCGGCACTCTGCCTCAGTGTTGGAGCGGGACACAACGGCTGGCTTCTTTGATGACCACGATACCAAGTTGGATCCAAGGTAGACACAATACCTAGTGGTAGACCTGCGATCATCGATGTCAGATCCCCAATCGGCATCACAAAATGCTGACAGTTTCAGGTGAGGAGATGGAGAAAGGGTGAGGCCTTATGAGGCAGTGCCTCTTAAGTATCTTAATATTCTCTTGACTGCTTGCCAGTGAGAATCTTTGGGATCATGCATAAATTGGCACACTTTGTTGACGGCATAAGCTATGTCCGGACGTGTGATAGTTACATATTGAAGTCCACTAACAATGGACCTATACAGACTCAGATCAGCAGCCTTCACAGTTTCCATAGCTGTCATTTTTTCAGAGGATACCATTGGGGTTTTACTGGATTGGTAGTGGGCATGTTAGCCTTGGTCAACAAATCATTGATGTACTTGGTTTGAGTGAGACATATAGAGCCCGAATCAGTTTTCTGCACTTGTATGCCAAGAAAAAAATTGAGTTCTCCAAGATCCTTCAATGGGAATTGAGTGTGAATGGTCTGTATAAGGGCATGAATGGCCTGAGAAGAGGATCCTGTGATGATAATATCATCAATGTAGACAAAAACTAGTAGTGAGTCTGTGAATTTAGTGAACAATGAGACATCACATTTGGTTGCAGTGAATCCAAGTGCTGTGAGTGCAGCTTGTAGCTTTTGGAACCAAGCCCTTGGAGCTTGCTTAAGGCCATAGAGTGCCTTATTTAGCTTGCATACAAGTGAGCCATCACCTTCAACAAATCCTGGTGGCTGTGTCATGTAGACTTCCTCGGATAAGTCCCCATTCAAAAACGCGTTGTTAACATCAATTTGTCTTATAGGCTAGTTCTTGGATAGAGCTAGAGTGAGAACTACTCTCACTGTAGTTGGTTTCACAACAGGGCTAAACGTCTCAAAATAATCGAACCCTTCTTGATGATGAAATCCTTTAGCCACCAAACGGGCTTCGTGCTTGCTAATAGAGCCATCAGGGTTGTGTTTGACACGAAACACCCACTTGCAACCTACTGCAGTTCTACAAAGTGGGAGAGCAACAAGTGACCAAGTTTGCATATTCATCAAGGCTGTGTATTGATAGAGCCTAAGAGTCTTGCTCCATGGCAGCTTTCCAGTGAGGAGATTTGAGAGCACTTTTAACTATTTTTGGTTCAGAATTGAGATCTGAGGTGACTGATGAAGAGGCAAGAAACACTTTTGGTTTGTAGATACCCGTTTTTCCTCTTGTCTGCATGGAATGAGTGTTAGTCACAGGGGCTGGTTGAGCTGCTAGAGGTGACTCAGGAGCTGATTGTGCATCAGTTATAGGTTCTATAATGTCTCGGTTATTGGTGGCAGCAGAGTCATGTACAGGTGACAGTTCAGTGACAGGATCAATAACCAATGGAGCAAACCGATTAGTACAAGAAATAACAGGAATAGTGGGCACACATGGACTTGTAGAAACAGTAGAGGATGATGTAGTAGTAGAACTAAGAAACTGAGGATTTTTTTTGGAAAGGAAAGAGACATTCATCAAATGTAACATGTCTAGCAATATAAGTTCTACCTTTGGGGGATAAACATAGGTAACCATTGTGCTTACTGCTATATCCCAAGAATACACACTAAGTGGATCTAAATTGAATTTTGTGCTTGTTGTAGGGCCTCAAGTAAGGGTAACATGCACACCCAAAGACTCTTAGGTCATTGTATACAGGTTTTGTATGAAACAATTTTTCAAGTGGTGAGATGATGTCTAGAGTTGGGGTGGGCAGCCTGTTAATTAGGTACACTGCAGTTTGGAAGGCTTCAGCCCAGTAACAGAGAGGCATAGAGGCATTTGCTAGTAGTGTAAGGCCAACTTCTGTAATATGTCTATGTTTTCGTTCTGCAAAGCATTTTACTCATGTGTGTAGGGGCAACTTACTCTATGGATAATGCCATGAGTATTTTGGTATTGGGAAAAGGCCACATACTCCTTACCACCATCAGTCTGCAGAGACTTAATAGGGACTCCCAATTGTTTTCAATCATGGTTTTAAAGTGGATAAAACATGAGAGAGCTTGGGACTTAGTGTGCAGTAGATATATCCAAGTAAATTTGGAGTAAGCATCAATGAAATACAAGTAGTATCTACTGCCATTAGTGGAGGGGATTGGGGAAGGTCCCCATATGTCTGAGTAAATGAGTTGAAGAGGTGTATCATACACTGTGTTAGAGTCATAAAAGGGGAATTTGTGTGCTTTACCCATACAACAAGCTTTACAAATCCATGGAATATTATTAGAATCAGTAGAGGCATTACAATGTTTGAGAACAACTGAAACTACTCTAGGGGAAGCATGTCCCAACCTAGCATGCCAAGTATTGTAGGCTAAAATAGATTTATTGGAGTTCACTGAATTACATGATACAACATTATTACATGGTAAATGGGAGCTTGAGAAACTACTAGGGGAAGGTACTGAGAGCACAAGATTGTCAAATGCATAAAGACCATTCTTAAGCTTCCCTTCCAGAAGAATTTGGTTTGTGTCCTGAGATTTGACATAGCAATTATTAGCATGGAATTCAAAATAGACTCTATTATCCTTAGCAAACTGAGAAACACTTAATAGGTTTTTGGAAATGGAGGGGACATGCAATAAATTATGTAAGACTAAAGGCTTGACTGATGAGGGAGTAAGAAAGGAAGAATTACCTATGTGTTGAATATGTGTAGGCTTTCCATTGACCATCTTGATTCTGTGATCACCACTGTACAATGACTTGTTGAACAGATTTCCCGAGTCTGGTGTGATATGGTTAATAGCTCCTGAGTCAGGGTACCATGTAGGATCATAGATTGTTTATGGTACAGCCATTAGTGCAGACATGTTAGAATTATCACCCACTGATTCTTCACTGATCATTGCTCTGCCTAAGGAGTTGTGAAAACCTGATTCTTGATTAGCAGAGTAAGAATTATCTTGCAAGTTTGGATCAAATCGATACCAACATTGCAAGGCTATGTGCCCATACTTCTCACACAGTTGGCACTGTGGTTTTGTGCTTGAGCCAGTCCTGCCTCCTCTATTGTAGTTGGACTGACCTCTTCCTCTTGAACCTCGAAAGCCAAATCTTCCTCTTCCACGATTGGTTCTGCCACCTCTAGCTTGCTGTGACTGAGCCAAATTGGCTTGTAGATCTTGCATGTTAAAAGGATCAGATTTCTTGTGCTTCTCAATCCTTTCTTCCATTGCCATTAACAAGGCCTCAATCTTAGGAATAGTATACAGATCTATTCTAGAAAGGATAGATGCAACTATAGGATCATAATCATCAGATAATCCATCAAGAATGATATCGATGTGTTCATTATCATTGATTGGAGCTCCTACAGCAGCTAAAGTGTCTACTATTTTCTTGATTGTCATCAAATATTCGTTGATACTACCAGTCTTTTTCACATTCTTGAGCTGCAGTTTCAATTGACTAACCTTTGCTCTGGATTGGGAGGCGAAGAACACTTCAAGTTTCTTCCAAATCTGAAAGGCGTGATTACAACCAACCATCCAAGTGTGTAGATTAGGGGACATTGAAGCTAGCAACCACGTAAGAACGAGCTGATCCTGTTGCTCCCAATTTTCGAAATCATCACTGACTTTGCCCAACGTTTCATCTTTGCTGGTGAGGAATTTCTTTGGCATTCCTCCATTTTGTGATTCAGAAATGAATTTCTGGAGCTTGAAACCCTTGATCGTTCCTAGGGCTTGCTATTTCCAAGTGAGAAAATTCTCATCATCCAGTTTAATCGAAACTGGAGTGGTTAGTGGTTGCATTGCTATAGTAGATGCGGTGGATTGAGCCGCCATTGAAGCCAGGTCCAAAAATTGGATCAAGCTCCTGATACCATATTGAGAAATGTGTTGAATAGACTAAAAGATTGAGAGGAGAGAAAGAGAGAAAGAGAGAGCGCATGATGAAATGATTTCATTCAATGTCATCTGGTAGTTATACAAGGTGCTCTTATATAGAGTTGATCAAGAGTCTAACTAATATAACAGATCTCAATAGATTACAATTATAAGCTAACTAAATTTATAACTGTATAACAGTATTCTAACCATCATTTCCCTTTATCCTCCATTCTTCCTGGTTCCATACGCGTTGGTTTCTGGTTCTCATCTCATCTTTTCCTGGTTCCATATGTCGTCGCTTCCCATTTTTGGTTCGTTGTGGGTTTATGGTTTCTTAGTTTCTCCTTCGTTTCTCCATTCCTGCAACTGCTCTATCTCTTCTGCAATAGGTACTCATTTTCTGTTCCCCTCATTTTTGTTTCTCCATTTCTGCAACTGCTCTATCTCTTCTGCAACAGGTACTCATTTTTTGTTCCCCTCTTTTATTGTTTGATTATTGCATGTGACAATCTTCTCCTCTTCTTCCCCTTTCTGGTCTGGTATGTCTGTATTTATGGAGCATGAAACCGGATTCGTAGATCCGGTATGTCTGAATATTTTAGGAATTTCATACCTGATCTTCATTTCCGGTATATTTCAATTGGTGCAAATATGTTCCGGAAGGACACAACTGGTATAATAGAAATATAGGATTTACATACCGGAAATGAAAATCCGGTGTGCTTTTGCTGAAATTTTCAATACCGGATGTAACCCTTTATTCTCGAAAGCAGATACCCTTTTACCACCTTTTTGTATTTACATTTAGACTCAGTGATCACTCACTTTTTTATTGCCCAATGTCTAGAAATATTTAGTCCAGGTTCTTTATAACATCCCGATTTTTCGACTTTCTAATATCGGTAATAATTATATAAATGATTATATTCTTATCCGAGATTTAGAAAATGACTTTGGATAAACTAAGGTCATTTCCCTATCATACTTATTTTTATAAGGATACGCGGAAATTTTGGAATGAAAATTCAGACAGAAATCGGTCTGCGTTTTCTACGTGTTCACTGACAGTAAGCTTTTACTGATCAGAAACCCTAATTTCGACTCGTAAATGAAACCATTAGGTTTTATATTTTGCCCCGGACGATTTTCCGTATTTCGGAAAAATTCGTTAGGAATGAAATACTATTAATATTTCATTCGGACGTAATCGTTAAGAAAATGCGTAAAACCTAAGTCGGAGGATAAGTTGGGCAAACAATGGAGTCGATTATGGAGCTGAGGTATTAGGAGGGATTAATGTATCAGAGGGGATAAGGAGTCCGGCCTTAAATTCTAGTAATCGAGAATTTTCAAGTGAAATGACCAAGATACCCCTACGCTTAACCTAACCGACGTCGAGTTAAATTTTAACCATGGTTAAGGAACCAAAGTTAGTTCTTGTGGCCTAAAATCATCCACACCTCCAACAAATCCTCACCACAAGATTGTCATGATTACATTATAGATTGAATTATCATTTTGTTCCTAATCTTTTCTTGTATGCCAATTTGGTCCCTAAGTACATTTACCATTATGTCCTTAATGAACAAGTTTTGGACCTTCTCACCCCTCACTCCATACTTATGCGCAGCCCACACCCTTCTTGTCCCTCACTTATGCCATTTTCTTGATTCACTTCATCTAGTCACCATAAGGCTTTAATGCTAGCACATGCTAAGAAGACAAACTCAATTTCTCTTCCTCTTGCTCATTTCAATTTTTAACCACAAGTTTCCTAAGGCTACACGGTTTATCCTCTCCATCATACACCATCTTTAGACTACATTCATCACACAAAATTTCTCTTGTTCATTCCTCCTCCATGTGCGCTAGTTTCATGACACAACCACACCATTCTTTTGTTTCATGCTTCCTTTCACTTTATCATCTTTGATCTCAAGAAGACTTCCTCAAACTTCTCCCTACTGTTGCGCCAACTTCATCACTCCCACACTTAATTATTTTCTTTATCTCCTACACAAAGAGAACTAAGAGAAATTCCATGGTTACAAGTTGAAGTTTTTGAGTCAACTACTTCATTTCTTCATCTTTTCATTTTCAAGAGGTAAAATCCTCATCACCATGATCATGAATCATCTTTCCTTTCTATCATTTTTCCATTTCATGCCATGATCATCAAGTTTATATTCTTAGATCTATAACTTTGAAAATTCCTAGAAAATCATAGGAAAATCCTTTTCATATGATTCCAATTGCTACGAACTAGTGATGATCCCTAGTATCTTCATGCAAGAGCATGTGTAAAAATAAAATTTCCTTCCCAATTTTCTTCAAGAGGCCGAAACCCTAACTATGTTGGTTAGGTGAGTTTGATTCAAAATCCTTATCATATAATCATGGTTTATGTCTTAATCTTGCTTAAGGATCGTTAATCCATGAGTTAAGAGAATTTGAACATGTCTAACCTAATGCTTTAGTGAGGGCCAAACCCTAACCCTAAATGATTTAAGTTAGTTTTGTTTGATTGTGTTAATTTTGGTTGTGTTAATTTTGGTTGTAATTCATTATGAAGGATTAATCTGTGATTAAGTGATCGAAGCGGTACAAAGGAACCGGACTTGGATCGGGGAAAACATTTTAAGAAAGGACTTGAAATCTTCAAGAGGTAAGGGGAGCTTACCTGAGGGATTTTTTCCAATAACTGTATGTGATTAGTGTGTGGTCTGTATTATTTATTTGTGGTTGTGGTGCTTGTTTAATTTGGTTCAAGTTGTATTATTATATCTTAGTTTATTTATATGCGTTTAAGTGTTTATTTGCAGTTATATATTATAGTGATTTGATGCATGATCTGCCTGAGATAATTGCTATGATATTGTTGTTGATTGTTGTTTGAGAAGCCTGACATTGGTCAGTGCCCAATCAATTAACAAGATAAAAGTTTTAAGAAGCTTTATAGATTATATTTAATGTTTAACTGTGAAATGTTGGAATATAATATTGATGGAAAATTTTATTTGGGAAAAATAAGTAATTTTGGGAAATATCATTATTTTAATGATTTATCGGTGTAAGAATGAACTATAAGTCACAGTGAGGACGTAACCGTGAAATTATTTTTGTACTGCTAATTTTTACGTAAGAAATTCCATAATATTATAAAAAGTATTTTTATGAAATTAATCTTCAAAAATAACTTAATTATGATCTTAGAAAATTATTTAAGTGGAAAAGGTCAAGAACTGACTTAAATGACTTTAAAAATGTTAAACAATGGTAATTTGGAAAAGTGTTGATGGCGAGTAATTATAAAGTGGCAGTACGTATTTTACACTAAGATTGAGTCTTAAGTTACTCTCTTTTTGAAACATGAAGTTTTCAAAAAAGTTTTTAGTAACTGATGATTTTATGAAAGAATTTCTCATTTGAAATGATTTTCCGAAGTCAAGTTTTACGCAAACGGTGTAGACGATGATACTGAACTTAGTAACTGAGATGTCGAGGTACTAGTATTCTTACGGTGTTTTGGACTGCGTGTCCTATGGACTTTGTGTCCTAATTACGGTGTAAATAACGTTATTCAAAGTGAACATTGTTTTCTATTACCACGAACCTAAGCCTGATGCATCGGTCTAGGGGTTTCGTGATTGAGCACTCGGACTTTGAGTCCTGTGTTAATGATGAAAAACTTAAGATACTGAAAACGGTGAATGGTCGTAAGCCTTTGAGCTTCGGCAAGGAAAGATTGAACACGAAGAAAAATGATGAGAACAAAATATTTTACATGCATGTTAGGCAGACGTGCCTATTTGTTAATCATGGTATCATGGCGATATTCATGTCACGACGTATAATTGTGCCCTGGTTGGACAATGAAAAACCATATACGGTGATCACTGCTCCTTGAATTGGAAAGTGTGCTATGATAACCATTTATGGTGATCACTGTGCCTTGTGTTGGGCAGTGTGCTATGGTATTTAACGAGTGCCTTATTTGGCCATCGAGCTTGATCAACTCATCACGACGTTGGGATGTCTCATGAGATTAAGTATGAATTTTAGACGATGTATATGAAGTGTTCATGCATAGTTTTCAAATGATGTATATGTGTATATGTCTTCTTTTGTGTCGCGCATATAGTTATTGTGTTAAAGCCATATATTGGCGTCTTACCCTTACAAATATATCAGGTTTATTCTAGACTAAGGTAGTACTTTGGTACACTAGTACAGATGAAGCGAAGGAATTCACTAAGTCATTCAAGGACTTAACTTCCAGATGCTTGAAGAAGTATTCGTTAGTGGGAATGTCACGAGGGTATTTCAAATAACTGTCTTGTAGAGTGACCAGCTTAGGAATTTTGGTTGAGTTGTATAATTAAAAAGGTATTTAACTGTGAGGTTGTAAATTAGTCTTTGTTATAATTTTCTCTTTTGAAAATGAGACTCTTTGAGAAAACAGTGTAGGCCGTGACAACCTTGTTATGAATGTGTAAAGATATTAAATATGACTTCACTACTTTAATTTGTGTATCATGTTTCTAGAGCTTTCCGTTAAAGAAAATGTTTACACCCGAGTTTTCTGCCTTATAATAAATTAATTTTCCGAAAGCAACCAGCAAATAGAATTTTTAATTTATTTCCGTACGTATTATGAAGTAATACCCAAGGGGGCATTACATTCTTTCTCTAATAAGAGCATGCTGATTAATGCAGACAATGAAGATTGAAGATTTAATCCATTGTTGTATTTGGAGCATGTTTCTAAGTTCGGTAATTTCGAAGATGGCTCCTGAATGTTGATACAGCATATAAATCTTTTGCAGCTTTAGGTAATCAAGAATGATACGGGCGCATGTTTCTACGCATTATTGAATGTGTGGGGTCAGTGGGGGTGTGTGGGAGAAGAAGGAAAGACGAAGAAGATTGGTTTGGAGTGATGCATTTCTGAAATAGGTTTATGTGTGTTTAAGATAATTGGGTGTATTTTAGGAATATTAAAAAAATTCAATTTTTATAGTGTATGTGAGTTATTTGTGGTGTAAAAAGCAGCACTCTAAAAATAAATAAGGTTGATCCGTTAATTTGATGACCTTGATCAGTTACTGCAAGGCCCAATTCTAGTATCTACTTTTACACCAACATTGGTTGGTGGGCTTTAACTTTAAGAAGCCTAACCTAAACCCTTATTTGCATCCCACCGTAGCATAAGAATTAATGAATTATATGCAGCACTTTAGAAGTAACATCCGCGGCTCCACAAGAGAGAAGAAATAAGCTTCATACAGAGGGTGTTTGGGAAAGATTCTTTTTGGGAGTTTCAGCTGTTTTTTTTTTATAAAAAGCTGTTTTGATAAGAAGCTATTTTGTTTGAGTCAATAGCTTAATCTTCAAAAAAGCTTTTCTTTGTTAAAAAACGTTGTTTTGATACAAGCTGGTAGAGGGGACTATCTACTGGAAAAGCTTTTTTCCTTCCCTACGCCGCACAAGTTGACGAGCACTATTCCTACAGTTGACCAACACAATTCCATTTGACCAATACAATTCTTTACTGCGTCGCACAAGCATGTAAAAGTGATATTAAAATAAAAAATTATAAACAAATATTTTCATACTTTTTTTTGTAATTTACTATATAAAAGTGATTATTTTTGTATCACCCAAACGAAATAGATTATCTTAAAATTGATTTTCAGCAAACATAACCAAACAAAAACAGATTCTGATTATAATCGATTATCACAATAATCGATTATTTAAAAACAGATTATCAGTATAATCTTTTTTTTCCAGCTTTCTCAAACACATTATTGACTCAGCGTGAATTTAGCGGTATTGCAACTCAGCAAAAGAGGGAATGCGGCAGAAGTAAGAAAGGAAGTAATTTTGTATGTGCATCGTACACGTGCATATATGCTAGTTATCTAAAATTATTGGATTAACTTTGATTCACTATTGCCAAACAGTGATTTTTTTTTTTTTTTACTGGATTACCAAATAGTGATTGGTCATAGTGAAATTGGACTACTTCCCCGAATGAACTTTATCAGGAAGATTTGGAATTCGAATCTTAATATCGTCATTTTGAGGATGATTTTACTTTATCACCTCCCTTCAACCTGAGGATTAATTTCACAGTTATGTCGATACACAATCAAAGGAAAAAGAAAAAAAAAACTTAGGTTCACTATCACTATAAAATTATATTATGTTATCATCTTTTTATCAGTATATTATGTTATCATCTAATCATGTTTTAAAGAATCACTAAAGAAATTTAATTATCACATCCACTATTTTGAAAAATTTTAATTTTTGTTTCTAAAATGTGCCAATACATTATCAATAGTGGTATTAAGATCTTTGCACTGATAACAAATGAAATTTAAATTCAATGATGATTTTTTTTATTTATTCGGAAATCATCCTTATTAGCCCTTTCGACCGAGTGAATTCACCATAGTATCCCCACGGCTTAGGTCCTTCGGGCTCGTTATGGGACTGATCTCTGGTTCGACTGATTGAGCAGAATTTTACCCCTTGATTCTCAGCCTCTCAATGGGGGTGACTCCACAAGGATTCGAACCCGAGTTCCCCAGGTTCTTCTCCTTATGGGGGCTAGTTGCTCCACTAGACCAACACCCCATAGGTTAATGATGATTTATTTAAATATTTATGAAAATGGCTATTTTAATTTAAAATTACCCTGATGTTTATATTACATTCATTTCGATTGCTAGACAACAGAACAGAGACCTCTGCCCCATCTATCCTCTGTTTTTTCTTCTTGACCGCAAGATGACTCTAGGCTAGATTCAGACGTAGGAAGTCATACTTTCCTCTTCAACATAGCGTCCTCATTGAGTTAAGAAAATCCATAATAAATATATTTATTGATATTTTTTGCATACAAGTACATCAATATGTTTGCATATACTTTTATATTTATAATCCAAGTACGAGATTGACTAGCACCATCAAAACAATCCCCTACAAAACCAAAATTAGCAATCCTAATTAATTAACCTCTATCTTCTTCCTCCTCTTTAGAATTGACATATGGAGGCTCAAACACACAAAACGCTCTAGAAGCTGAAATCACAGCTAAAACTAAGAAGCAACAAAAAGTAAACATGTGGAGGATCAAAGCCAATTTCACTTTGCTGCAAAACCTGCCATAGGAACTGCAGGCTTCACTCCATGAAACTTCCTTAGCACCATTGTAAGCAAGGGAATATATCTCCATTGCTGCGGCAACTGATGTGACCATCAAATAGGCTAGAATCTGTAAAATGGATCAATTAATTACAGATAAGCTAATAAGCCAAAAGATCCTAAACACAATCGGTGAGGCCATATGAAAAACTTTAGATATATAAAATTAGTATAAAATTAACATAAAAGCATAAATCTTATACTAAGAGATAAAAATAATGTTGTAAACAAATTGTACCGAAAAAACAAAAAGAAATCATGTTGTAAAAGTTAGCCCAAGTTATTGTTATAACACGATAAAATGCGGATTTGGATTCTCTTCAGCGATGCAGCCAAATTTTTTGTACAGTTACCACAAGCAGTAGTCTTGAGTATTTGGATTTTTATACATATTTAGGGTCCAAATCAATCAATACATGATCTAATAAATAAAAAGTTGGAGGAGAGAGGCTGGAGAGAATGCTTTCTTCTAATTATTGTGAAGTAAGCCATAAGTATTAAACCTGATCAGAGATAAAGAAAATCCAAGGTTTGGATACTAGATATCTTATCCATGAGCAAGCTGCAGCAACAAGAGCATACCCAGCACAAAGGGCACTGACAAAAACCATATACCTGTCAAAAAATCAAATTGAAGAATTAATTCACTATATATTTCTGGTCTGCAAAAAAAAATTGATGATAATCAATGGCTCAAAATAGGACACTTAATTAATATCATTCTTACTTGAGACCCGAGATGTTACTATACTTCAACATTCCATAGCTGCTATTGTCCTGCTGGTTAGTCACAGTAACCCATATGGTTGCCACAGATAGAGGAACCACACAGAGCCTCAGAGACGAATCAAAAAGCTTAAGCATTGGAAGCTGATTCTTCCTGGATTCACTATCTCCAATATGTGTTCTCATATTTTGTATAAGATTTGGTAACGAGTACTGAAGTTTGGTTGGTAACATATATATTGTGATAATGAAATGCTTGATAGAGATCCCATCATGAATTTTCTCAGTGGGGCTGGTGAGAATAGTGGGAAACACTTTTTCAGAGCATAATCATGCTACTTTTGGTTGGTTTGGTTGGTGATACTTATCATAAGAATGTTTCTAGTACACATGAATATATACAGTTTTGATGATTGAATTAAAATACTTCATTTTATTTAGAGTTTAACTTAAATATAAAAAAAAATTATCATTTTTAACAATATAATAATTTATCCCTTAAAAAAATATAATAATTTGTAAATTAATTGTGACAATATACCTTTTTTATACATCTACAATTAGTGACAAATTAAATCCTTTTGTTTTTTACACACTTAAGTCTATTCCGTTACCTGGGCAGATATGAAATTAAAAATAGGAAGAAAACAGGATTGATTCCACTTCGCACGTCGAAGTGGCCTTCTTATACCTTTTTCTAAAGTTAATACAATCCATGTTCATACTTGGCAATTCAAAAGTGGTTTCAATCAAAAGTAAGTACATATTTATTTATTTTATTTTGACAAAAAATACATATTTATATTTATATTTATATTTATATTTATATTTATATTTATATTTACTTTTATAAATAATTCAAAAACAACATCACTTTAATGTTTTAGCTCTAACAAGTTTAGATAAAGTTTTAAAGTGAACAAGAGTGTAAAACGAAAAAGTAAAAGTATAAGCATCCTTAATTAGTTAAAGTATCTTAAAATCTCAATCTATTTTTTAGTTAATCAGTAGTCGATGTAACTTCATTTTCCTACATTACACTTTTACTTACCTTAAAAAAAACTAATCTAACAAGTTTATCTGCATTATATGACAGTGTATGTGCAATTATTTCCCCTAAATCCATAGTCATACTTAAAAGATAATTAACTTGTGTGATTGAAAGTATCCACTTTATTGTTCACATTCAGCTAAAAAATAGCGGAATCATTTTCATAATATCCAGCTTATTTAGTTGTGCTGATAGATGGGGGACCTCAGAGAGTTATAATGTTGATGCGAATGCGACACTCCACCGTCATTCTCCTTTTTCAATTTTTCCGTTTCAGGAAAAGACAAGGCTAAAATATATTTTTGATCCTTTATTTTTGGTGAAAATTCATTTTGATCCTTTAGCTTTTAAAAGATCAATTATGGTTCTTTATCTTTCAAAAGTTACTTAAAATAGGCCCCTACCATCAGATATGTTATTAACGTCCGTTATTGTTAGCCTACATTAATGGTCCTTTGTCTTTTAGAAACGAACTGTCCAGATGAGAAGAATGCACAGATCTTGTAACGCCCTTCGTTACATTAGTGACCCAACAAAAAAATGTAATAAAATCCTTTAAAACATTCAATAAGGCATAAATACTCCAATAAAATTTTCACAATTTATATATGTCAGAAAATACCTCAATAATTTAAAAATAAACATTGGTAAGATAACCCTTACATAAATAATTTTAATTGTCTCAAAACCCGGGCGTCTACTAATAATAACCAAACCATAAAATAAAACAATATAGTTTCAGCCACAAAAGGCTCCTCATTGAACATAGTACTAACCAAATATAATAAATAGCTAAACTCAAGTATTAAGTCTTCAAGTCTCCTTGATCTCACTGACGATGTCATCGTGCTCTGAAAACAACACTTTTAATGAGATTTATAATCTCAGTGAATAAAAACAATTTAATAAAAAGGTTCGCAAAATAGTGTTGTTCTCAGCCGGCGCGGTAACCGGAAAATCAACCATGGTACCCGCAAAATTATATACATAATAACCCCTTTAAAATAAGCAAAAATTGTTCCAAATCACATATAATTAAAAGGATAACTCAGCAGTCAAAACATTCACATCTCAAGCTTTTAATCATATCAATCATGCATACTATATGCAATACAACTCCATGAACACGACTCGGTGATTCCCAGAATCACTTGACTTGACTCTTTGGTTCCCAGAACCAGTGTGAATCCCAGATCCACTAAGGTCTATGAGCTCATATCCATGCAATGGCGTCCCACTGCCTTCCCCATCCCAGATGGAGGTATCTAATATTCCATCCCAGATGTGAATATTTTAATAAGTTGATATCCCATCCCAGATGTAGATATTTTCAATGATTTGATATCCCATCCCAGATGGTGATATCTCTCATCCTATTCCCGGAATAGAATGTATACCGTCATCCCTTCCCGGAAGGTAATGACCAACTCATGTATAATGCAATATGTCATCCCAGATGACTACTAAATGGGTTCTCAAACTCCATGTATCACTAACAGTGATATAATGTCATGCCAAGACAGCACCGTAACATCTTATAACATCATAGAGCATGTCACGACAACACTAAAACATTATATATTGTAAAAGAGCATGTCACGGCAACACTATAACATCATATAATCATATAACACAACAGAGCATGTCACAATAGCACGCTAACATCATATAACATACCAGAACATGTCACGACAACACTATCACATCATATAACATAATAAAACATGTCACGACAACACTATAATATCATATAACATATAAAGACATATCAATCAACCTTAAACTCGTACCAATTTCATATATAATCACATAACTCATAGTAATAATCACTTAATTTAATATTAATTTCGTTTTTATACAAAACCCCCAATTTAGAAAATAGGATTTGATCAACTATTGGTTCTTGCATTCAAAACTCTCCAAAATCATAATTTAAATTAAAAACTCAGTTTCCCCAAATCGTTTGCACCATGGAAGGTTGAGAAAAAGTTGTTTTTACTCACCTCTTGAAGACCTCCAAATAGCTCTAAGCGTTTCCTACGACGAATCCTAACGTTTGCCAAGAGTTCTCCTCATCTTCCTCTTCCTAGATTCCCTCTTCCACAACTCTCTTCTTAATCCTTGAATTTCTTCTCTTCTTAGCCGTTTCTGAGTTTCTAGGTGTAATTAGGGTTCAAAAACGCACCCTAAGAGTGTTAAGATTCTATTTATAGAGTCCCCCAATAGCCCAAAACGTGTAAAAACGCGCTAAGCCCGCTTACTGTGCATATGGTGCTGTATTTCGTGTATATCTTGAGTTATAAACATCCAAAAATTATAAATTTTATATCGTTGGAAATATAAAAGAATTATCTACAACTTTTATGAAGAGCACAAAACCTGAAACGGACGTTTAGATGATCAAAACTGGGATAGAAGTTTTAAAAAACGGTTCTGATGCTGAAACATGAATAGTGTGTACGAATTTGGTCATAACTTGAGCTACAAGAATCCAATTTGGACGAATTTGGTGTCTATGGAAAGCTAAAAGATAGAGCTATATTTCTTATGAAGACCTCGAATTCAAAAAAGTTCTCTTTGGTTACGAAATATCCATCTGAAGTTAGGTATCAAGTCATAGGAAGTCTATTATGCGAAATTGGGCCTAAAACACTCAAACTATCTATTTAAACTTTTTTGAGCTACTTACGAGATTTTAAGCACTTCAAAATTGAAATATAATAATTCTAATAATTTAATTCCTATCAAATTAACTGGTAGTCAATTTTTGGGATGTTACAGACCTGGCTAATGGGTTTTGAGAAGAAGGCCCAGATTCCGGCGTAATGTCCAGATTCCGGTAGATTTCCAGCTAACATTAACGGAAGTTATTAACAGATCTGACGGAATGATCATTTTGAGTAACGTTTAAAAGATAAATGACCAAAATGAATCTTTTGAAAGATAAATGATCAAAACAAATTTTCACCAAAAGATAAAGGACAAAAAAGATATTTTAGCCTAAAGATAACCAAGATTTAGATTCTTAACTTTAGATGTGGAAAACTTTTTGTTTTGTAAAATGAGTACACATCATTAGTTTTGCTATAGCAATTGGAGTTTAACATTTATGGTATGTATACTGTTTAGTAAGAGATTAAAATGGAGACGCAAATTTCATTAATAAGTTTTATTTATAAATTTATATTAAAAAATTATCTAAAATTTTTCACTCCTAATAACCCATACCAAACTAACCCTTAAAGCAAAAATTAAAAATACGAATTATTCTTATGCAAAACTAGTTTTTTCCAAGCCATTAATTAGACCTAGTTTTTGTGCTTTCTACTTAAGCCCAAATTCTTGTGAGGTAACAATGTATAATTGATCTCACACCCATAATTGATAATCTAAATGTAGAAATGGAATATCTGATACGAAAACTTGTTCAACTGAATCAGAACCAAGAATAACAAGAACTCTAGCTTGTTGTGAAGAACAAGCTCTCAATTGAGAGAAAACAGAGAACACTATGACACTATGAAGTGATGAAAGATGGAAATGAGTGAATGAATACTTGCATTCAATCGTAGGGTGTTAGAGTTTATATACAACTTATAGTTACAAACAACTAACTAACTAACCAAAAGGTAACTAACTCTAGTTGTGACATTTATCAGTTATCATTAATTAAGCATGTAACTAACTAGGCTAGTTTAAATTAGCTAGAGGTTGAATCTTTTTGAAACTTATCGGGTAAGACCCCACCGTAAGCTGGATTACATATGTTGAGGAGGCCAAACATGGAATGAATGTCTCGATAGGCTTGAGAACAAAGAGGCTTTGTCAGTATATCGACTAGCTGGAAAGATGAAGGGAATGGAAGGAGCTTGAGCAAGCCAATCGTGGATTTTTCTCTCACAATGTGATGATCCAATTCATGTGCTTTGTGCGTTGGAACACTGGATTGGCAGCAATGTGCATGGTAGATTGGTTGTTAAAGTAGAGTAGTGCAGGAGAGATGAATGGAACTTTGAGATCCTGTAGCAAGTGGGTTAACCAAGGAGCTCACAGGTGGTAGCAGCCATTGCTCGGTATTCTGCCTCACAAGAACTTCGATACATTGTAGTTTGCTTTTTAGATTTCTATGAGATAAGGCAGTTCCAAGAAAAAACACAGTATCCAGTAATGGATTTTCGGGTATCGGGGCATGCTGCCCAATCACTATCACTGTAGGCCTTTATTTGAACTGTTGAATTCGTGGGGAAGTATAGGTGTAATACCTGAAATTTCTGCTAGCTAAAAAAAAAAGTTTCTTTAATAACTTATATAATAATTTAAAGTTTTGTGTTTTAATTATTGAAAAAAAATGTTTTATGGCATAACTAAGGTAGTATATAAATTGACATATCCCTAATAAATTAATTTGTTTAATCAACAAGGTGATATTTTCTGTGGGCTTCCTATTATACTCTTAGGCCCAAAAATCTTTTATCTTAGGTCCAAAATAACTTAAAGAGGGACAACCCTCTTTTGCCCCTCATTGTTTTCTTCTTCCTCACGTATGAAAGCTTAGGGCTAAGAAAAAGTTTAAAACTTTGAGCTTGAAAAGAAGGCAAGAGGAAGGAGCTTGAGGAGTTCTTCTTCTGTTTCTTCTCTTCTTTTTTTTCGTTTGCAACCTTAGACACAAAGGGATTTCATCATCTAAAGTGAGGGATATTTGGATGTGTTAAGGTAGTTTTTTTTTCTTAACGAAGTTGAGTTTTTTTTTTTTTTGTGGATCTATGAAATATCATTTTATGCTCTGTATCTCCTATGTATCTTGCAGTGGTTATATTTGATATATGTATATATGAATGCTTTAAAATTTCTTTTCCACATTTTTTTTATGCTCAACGGGGCTTAAAGCCCAAAAGAAAACAAAATTACAAAGAAATGAAACGGGGTACGGCCGCCCCAACTAAATCAATGGATTAAGCCAATAAGGTCACCAAAAGGATGAGAAATCTCATGAAAACCATTTTGTTGCGTTAGGCTCCAGATCTTACCTTTTCATATAGTGATCCCAAAGTAACATTAGTTCATAAATTAGTTATTTACAAAAATAAAATAAAATGCAAGAATGAGATTTCGTTTCACGATTTTCTAATTTTAAGTTATTTTGCTTCTAATTATTAAATGTTGAAGTCCTAAGCAAGGTTGAACACAATACACAAGTCCATAGGGAAATATTAATTCTACGGAATTGAACATGTCACTCAAGTCCATAGGACATCCCTAGATAACACAACTTAATTATATTAATTAGCTAAAAAAAGAGACACAAAAATAAGGAAAATTTTAGTTTTGACTTGACAAGATAATTAATCCCGCTCCTATATATTCTCCGCTGGGATGGAAATTCAAAGCCACGTAGTTCTCATAAAAAAAATACTTCATTAGTTTATTGATTATAATTGTTATGGAAAGATTTTTTTTATTTAAAAGAGTTGATGATTTTTGTTTTTTTTTAATTGCCTAATTTTTAAATATCGAAAACTCCTAAGCGAGATAGAATATGGCACATACGTCCATAAATCGATCCCTAATATAAGGAATTGAGTGTGAAACATTTCACAAAACAATCACAAAATTACTTATAAAGATAAAATATAAAAACAAAACAAAGACACTACTTCTAAAAAAATAAAGAAAGGATAAAACATACTAATTCTAAAAAAAAAAATAAACTTATCAAGCTAAAAATAAAAATAAGGAAGGAAATGAAAAACTTGCATCTGGGACGTGCAGAAACACTATGCGCTTAACCCACATACGATCACTTCCAAGATGCGTCAAAACACAAAGTTCTATGTGCTTAAAATACAAAAGAAGGGAAAAAATAAAAGTACATAAATAATAATAATATTTTTTTTTTACTAAAATGCTCATGCTTTATATTTATACACTACAAGAAAAGTTGGATTTAGTGAGGGCCAAAGGCCGTCGCAAATAGCACAAATCCGTCGCAAAACACGTGTTTCTGACGGATTTGTGACGGCCAAAAATCCATCGTATATAGGGTCATCGCAAACCGTTTCTGACGGTTTTTTTTAAATGACCGTCGCAAATTTGCGATGGCCAAGCCATCACAAATAAACAAACATTAGTTGTTGGTAATGGCTACAATCTCAAGAGGGGGTGAATTGAGAGATTGAAAACTTTTTCAACAATTTAAAGCAAAACAGAGTTTTCTTAAAGAAAATTAGTTTTCAGTCAATTTAAATTCTCAAGATTCAGATCATTGATCAAATAATGATGTTAAGAAAGATTACAAGCAGGAAACAACACTTATAACAAAAAGATTCAGATTTAGAAATCTAAGTTAGAATCAATTAAAACATATTTTCATTCACACACATGCATATAACAAGTATTTGGAGTTTCGACATGAGAAGAAGACGCAAACCGATTTATCCTGGTTCAGCTACCTCCTCTGGTAAGCCTACATCCTGTCCCACACCTCTGTGGTTTCCTCCACTATAACCAGAAATTATGATATCTAATTACAGCAATCACAAGGATAACCTCCTTGCACAAACCTTTACCAAAAAGCACACTTGTTTTTCTTACTCAAGGATCCCTTCTGTCCTTGTTCAATCCTAAGAGATACCCTCTCTTAATCACACTAATTCGCAGAAATAATTGAGTAGAAGAAAGACTCTAATAGTCTGATTATACAAATTGAAGCCCTAAGAAATATCACACTTTTCTCTCAAAGATGAAGCACTTTTGGAAACTTTGGAATATTTCGAATTTCTGTTATCTGAATGAGTAAGGTCTTGAAAAGTGTTGCTTTAAAGTCCTTTTATATGTGTATGAAGAATTAGATCAATGGGTCTTATCACAAAAGTTGTTACAAGTGATTAAAAATCAGTTTTGAAAAGTTGTTACAGGATAGTCTGTGTACTACATCTGTGTACTCTTGTTTTTCAAACATTTTCAAAGCTCGTACACAGATTGGATTCTTTGTACATCTGTGTATTAAACCAAGTCTTCAGCTTTTTCAAACATATACACCCATTGCATTCTTTTGCATATATGTGTATCTCTTATACGTTGTGCTTTAATACACATGTGTATACTTTGCGTACACAAATTTATATTAGAACATCAACCCAGAATATTCCAAAACTTCAATACACATGTGTACAATGCATGTGTACATATTTTGGTTCCAGACCCGAGAGCTCAGTTTCGAATACACAGGTGTACAACACATGTGTACAAACAGATTTTCTTTTGTTTTTAAAACTCAACTTATCATACACATGTGGATGATACCTGTGTACAGAAAGGTTCTTTCTAAAACTTGAAATTTAGCTTTATATACACATGTGTACAACACATATGTACAATACACTTATTTTTTTAATCCAATTAACATCTTTTGAAAAACTTTTCCTTTGAAAAGTTCATTTATTTTATACCTTTGGAAAACTTAGTTTATTCTTAAATTCCAACTGCTTCACCTAAGGGATCAAGTGTGCTATTTTTACAATAGCATCTAAAGATTGAAGTCTTCATTTCTTGGTGCTTTATTCCTTGTCCATTGCTTTGTCCTTGTCCTTGCATCCTTTGATCCTTGACTTTTCTTTTTCATGAGTGATCTTGCATAATACTTAACACACTAAAAGTGCTTAATCAATATCAAAAAGCTTATGCAAAATACACTTTGTTGGTCATACATCAAAACATCAATGAGGGCTTAGTCTTACAAACTCCCCCTTTTTGATTATGACAAACCTTACCATACTTAACCTTAGTAATTAAAATCAGAGTGCAGCTTTATACTAACATGGTTCTTGACACACTTTGATCCTCCCCCTGTCTCATAGACATCTTTCAAAAGATCAAGTGTTATCATATCATTATCATAGAAAGTCATTTTCATTTACTTAGAGATTCAAAGTTAGTTTATGTATCAAAGCCTATTCATCCATGTATCATAGCTTATAGCTTTTTCAATATCTTAATTTTCTTTATGAAACAATAGCATCTCATGTATGGTACATTTTCTCCCCCTTTGTCATTATCAAAAAGAAAATATGGAAGATATAAACTAAACTTGAAAATTCATATTGCTTTCATAAAATTCATCATTTCATGGCAAGAGCAATACATCAAAACATTACATGGTTTAAACATAGTTAGATAAGCAAAGCACAACCAGAAAACATAAATTTCGATTTAAAAAAAAAATCTGGGCTTTGTACATCGATTATGTACACCTGTGAATTTAACCATTTTTCTGTTTGTACACCCGTGTACAAAAATTGTCAATCTGTGTATAGCATATCAGATGAGGCTAAAAAAATGTTCTGATATATACATCTGTGTACATATCTTGTGTATAGGAGTTCCAGTAACATTTTTAAGCAGTACACCTGTGTACTAAGCTTGTGTACAGAGACAAAATTTCTAAAAACAAGAAATACACCTATGTATGCCATCTGTGTACAGAAACTTCAACACTAAAAAGGTTCAATACATCTGTGTACTAAGGCTATGTACAGATCTAACAGAAATTCCAAATCAATCAAAGATTCAAAACAAACAATATATATCACATATTAATTGATTCAAATCATTTAAAAGCACATTTTAAGAACAATCAAGCATTCAATAACATCAAATATCAATCAATTATGCCCATAGCCATTTATCTAGCTTTATTTTTCACTATGGTTTCATTCTCATCAAACTTGTTCATAAGAAAAATTCATTTGATTCCAATAATTGATTCATGATTGATGAAATAACTTTAAACAAAAGGATGCACAACCACAGATTCATAATAATAATTGGAGAAGATATTCAATCAATATTCTTTCTTTATTGTTACCCGTAATGTGCTTGGAAAAGCCTCTATCATGATACCAATTTGAGTTCTTGGCCTTCAAACACATCTGCAACACAGAATTTATGTGTGTTCTATAGGTACCCAAATCTGGTTGGGTCCTTTGGTGTTAGTAGCAACGTATGTTCCTTTTGGAACCCAAATTTGTTTAATACCAACATGTATATTCTTCGTAAGTTTACAAGTAGCAGCTGTATGACCTTTCTTTAAACAGTACAAATGAACTAGTTGAAGACCTAAATGCAACAAAAAGCTTCTTGAAAGATTTTTCATGAACCATTGGCTTGTATCCAATTCCAGCTTTATCATAAACACCCTTTTGCTGTCCTAATATGGCGTTCAAGTTATCTCTACCCATAGTGAACTTAGATGGAACTGCATTCATTTTTTCAACTTCATTTTCAAGTGTAGTGCATTTGGTGCAAGTTGAACTAGATGCAAGCTATTTTAAATTCTTAGCTTCTAGTTCTTTAAGCTTTATTTGTAAAGATGCATAATCACTACATTGTTTTGCAATGATTTTCCTAGAGGATATAAGTTGTTTTCCAATTTTAACATATTCTTCATGCAATTCATCAAAGGCATCTTGTAACTCATCATAGGTAGGAGAAGAATCATTTACCTCGGTTTCACTATCACTTTGGTGACTTGCCATAAGACATAGGTTGACTTCTTCATTTTCAGACTCACTAGTGGAGTCCATATCATTCTCTTCCCAAGCTATGTATGCTCTTCTAGGCTTTCTTCCTCTCTTCTCTTTGTTGTCATTATTCTTATACTTTTCTTTCTTTTATAGCTTTGGACATTCATTTTTGTAGTGTCCAAGCTTTCCACATTCAAAGCATTTGATAGTTGAGGAAGAGCTTTCACCTTTGTTTGTGTTCTTCTTGATAGGAAAACTGAATTGCTTCTTGTTTCTAGTCTTTTTTATGAATCTTCTAAATTTCCTCATAAGCAAATCCATATCTTCTTCTTCGGATTCATCTTCATCAAGGTCATCATCTTAATCACTTTCTTTTGGTTCTTTAGAGACATGAGCCTTAAGTGAGATTCCTTTCTTCATTTTGTCCTTATCTTCATGGCATTTCAATCTATTAAGCTCCAGTTCGTGTTCTTTCAACTTGCCAAATAGAGTTGCAATCTGCATGGCGTCTAGATCCTTTGCTTCAGCAATTGCAGTGATTTTTGGCCGTCATTCACGACTCAAACATCTCATGATTTTGTTAATATGTTTCTCATCTGTGATTGTATGTCCAAGTCCTTCAGGCTGGTTCACAATGTGTGTAAACCTCTTTTACAGCTCATCTATCTCCTTACCATTTTTCATGTGAAAGAGTTCATACTCATAAACTAGTGCATTCATCCTTGCTCTCTTTACATCATTGGTTCCTTCATGAGTGAGTTGAAGAGTGTCCGATATTTGCTTTGCTAATTTACAGTTGGAGACCCTGAAAAACTCATCATAATTCAAAGTAGTTGTTATAATATTTTTAGCCTTAGCATTATAACCAACTCTTCTCTTATCATCATCATTCCACTCATCTTTTGGTTTATTTTGTTTATTTCCCTTAGCATCAAGAATAAACGGAACATAGGGACCATTTTCAACAGCATCTAAAACATCTAAACCAGCAGCCTCAAGAAAGATAAGCATTCTCTCTTTCCAATACATGTATTGGCTACCATTAACGGCAGGAGGTCTAGAGAGGGAAGTGCCATCACCCAGGATGTCATGTGTAGCCATCTCTTGAAGCTATTAAGCTTTGTAACAAGAGATTTAGCTCTAATGCCACTTGTTGGTAATGGCTACAATCTCAAGAGGGGGAGGGGTGAATTGAGAGATTGAAAACTTTTTCAACAATTTAAAGCAAAATAGAGTTTTCTTATAGAAAATTAGTTTTCACTCAATTTTAATTCCCAAGATTCAGATCATTGATCAAGTAATGATCTTAAGAAATATTACAAGCAGGAAACAACACTTATAACAAAAAGATTCAGATTTAGAAATCAAGTTAGAATCAATTAAAACATATTTTCATTCACACACATGCATATAACAAGTATATGGAGTTTAGAGATGAGAAGAACATGCACACCGATCTATCCTGGTTCAGCTACCTCCTCTGGTAAGCCTACATCCAGTCCCACACCTCTGTGGTTTTCTCCACTATAACCAGAAATTACAATATCCAATTACAGCAATCACAAGGATAACCTCCTTGCACAAACCTTTACCAAAAAGCACACTTGCTTTTCTTACTCAAGGATCCCTTCTATCCTTGTTCAATCCTAAGAGATACCCTCTCTAAATCACACTAATTTGCAGAAAGAATTGAGTAGAAGAAAGACTCTAATAGTCTGATTATACAAATTGAAGCTCTAAGAAATTTCACACTTTTCTCTCAAAGATGAAGCACTTTTGGAAACTTTGGAATATTTCGAATTTCTGTTATCTGAATGAGTAAGGTCTTGAAAAGTGTTGCTTTAAAGTCCTTTTATATGTGTATGAAGAATTAGATCAATGGGTCTTATCACAAAAGTTGTTACAAGTGATTAAAAATCAGTTTTGAAAAGTTGTTATAGGATAGTCTGTGTACTACATCTATGTACTCGTGTTTTTCAAACATTTCCAAAGCTCGTACACAGATTGGATTCTTTATATATCTGTGTATTAAACCAAGTCTTCACCATTTTCAAACGTATACACAGATTGCATTCTTTTGTACATATGTGTATCTCTTACATTGTGCTTTAATACACATGTGTATACTTGCGTACACAGATGTATATTAGAACATCAACCCAGAATATTCCAAAACTTCAATACACATGTGTACAGATTTTGGTTCCAGACCCGAGAGCTCAATTTCGAATACACAGCTATACAACACATGTGCACAAACAGATTTTCTTTTGTTTTTAAAACTCAACTTATCATGCACATGTGTATGATACCTGTGTACAGAAAGGTTCTTTCTAAAACTTGAAATTTAGCTTTATATACACATGTGTACAACACATATGTACAATACACTTAATTTCTTAATTCAATTAATATCTTTTGAAAAACCTTTCCTTTGAAAAGTTCATTTATTTTATACCTTTGGAAAACTTAGTTTATTCTTAAATTCCAACTGATTCACCTAAGGGATCAAGTGTGCTATTTTTACAATAGCATCTAAAGATTGAAGTCTTCATTGCTTGATGCTTTATTCCTAGTCCATTGCTTTGTGTCCTTGTCCTTGCATCCTTTGATCCTTGACTTTTCTTTTTCATGAGTGATCTTGCATAATACCTAACACACTATAAGTGCTTAATCAATATCAAAAAGCTTATGCAAAATACACTTTGTTTATCATACATCAAAACATCAATGAGGGCTTAGTCTTACATTAGCAACGGCCTGGCCGTCGCAAATCACCAGAAAGTAGCGACGGCTTGGCGGTCACAAATATCAAGAAAAGAGCGATGGCTTAGCCTCTCAAATAACTAGAATTTAGCCGTCGCAAATTGCAATACATATTTTTTATAAAATATAATAATTTAATTAATTAATTATTTTAAATATGGATTATTTTTAATTAATTATTTAATATTTAATATAAAATTCAAAATTAATATAAACTTTAGTTATTTTTTTCTTAATTATAAT
The DNA here is from genome assembly GCA_035048595.1 of Echinosophora koreensis. Taxonomy (NCBI): domain Eukaryota; kingdom Viridiplantae; phylum Streptophyta; class Magnoliopsida; order Fabales; family Fabaceae; genus Echinosophora; species Echinosophora koreensis. The sequence goes on along the minus strand of JAPCYP010000058.1, from coordinate 1,172,105 downwards.
TTAGACTATAATATGATAAATAAATAATAATTTTAAATGATAAATGAATAATAATTTTAAACTATAAATGAAATTCATAAATAAAAGCAAATTGTTTTGACAAAGAGTACGTACATCATACAAAATGAAATCTAATCTTAAAGAAACTAATAACCCTCTATAGCTCCGCATTAACAAATCTGTAAAGGATCGATCCTCCTCATCATCGGTCTGCCGATGACCCTCAGGCTGGGACGACGGCGACTGCGGCTGAGGGGTGCTGTGAAGGTGCTTGTCCTGCTCCAACTGTGGCTGAGGGGTGCTAGTTCCTAAACGCATCTTGAAGTTTCTCTGTGTAGCTGCCATCATCTATATTTGCTCCATCATCTGTGTTTGCCGCGTAGCCAGCTGCCGATTCATCTCCTCCTAAGCTGCCAGTCTCTGCCGCATCTCAACCATCTCTGCAGACTCCTGAGTCTGGCGGGTCCTACTGGACGATGCTCGACTCTGCTGAGTGAAGACGCTGGAGCACCCGCGTCGATAGTTGCCGGCAAGGTCTCCCATACCGTATATGGGACCATTTTTCTTGCCGCCGGCAACATCGACCCATGTCTGCAACTCCACTTGGGCTTCCACCTCTAGGTCAAGTGTGGTGGTAGGGGAAGATGAGGCTGCCTGAGATCAAACCTGAGATAACTTAGCCTGATAGTCCGCCAGTCATTAAAATTAACGCACATCATCATACAAAATGACTATAATTCTTAAATATAAAATAAAAATAATTTCCAATAAAGAGACATGTAAATTACCCGAGTGCGTCTAGAGCACTCATCTACATACTCATTGGTACCCTTCCTAGTATGGGTTCGGGCATGAAGCTCATCTGGCTTGACGCTACGACCAAGCTCCCTAGCCTGCACCAAAAAAAAAAACTTGCTGATATTTGAAGTTACACAATCTAAATATAAAGACATGTAAATGAATTCACAAAATATGATATTTGAACTTATAAGACTTCGAGCATGCTCCTGCTTACTGATGCTGCCGCCAATGTGCAGGTTCCCACCCTTTTCCGAGGCCCTGTTGAGCTTTGCCTGGGCGGATTTTTTTATTGAATTCAGGTGTAGCCCAATAAGCACATAGCTCCTCCCAAATGGGTGGGAAACACCATTTTGGACGTTCTCCCTTTTTCCGAAATCTCGTCAACAACTCAGAAAGGCATTTGCCCGCTTTATGATGAAAAAAATTCTCCACAGCATCATGATGCTCTACTCTCCAAGCAGCCTTCTCCTGTAAATTAGGAGAATATAATATTTTTTAGGATAATATTAAACTAAGGAAACATTAAAACTAACTAAAAAATTGAATTAAATTCAAATGTACAAAATACCTTAAAAGCCGTAAAGAATCGATCTCGATCCCGATCCCGATCCTCAAGCTCACTCCAATTTTTCCAGGCCCGATCAAACTGAGATGTAACCGCATATGTGACGGCATCTGCGGATTTCCTCGACGGAAGGAACCTTATCAATAAAACATGGAGAACAATCAAATACACATACATATAAAATCTGCACTCAACAATAAAATAACATTATTTGATATATTTCTTACCCGTTACCGATCGGGGTAACAATAACTCGACCGTCAGACATAACCTCGATCTCCTCATCATCTGATATAGGCGGTGTATATCCATGACTCTCCTGGTCGTCACCATCAGGCTGATGATCACCGTCCATGGGCAAATCCACCCCTGATGCAACTGGCTGTCTGGAACTCTCTCCATGGGTCTGAGTCGGAAACCCTGGGGTGGGCATCATCGTGATCCCAATGGAGGTGTCCATGAACTGAGCGGATGGAGCATCAGGTCAGTAGGGAGGTGTCGGAACATGTGTAGGCATGGGTGTGGGCGGTGGACGTGGTGTAGGAGCAACAGGCGGGGGTGGTGGTGCCATATCATGTGTAGGCATAGGTGTAGGCGGTGGGCGCGGTGTAGCAGATTAGATGGGAGGGACACGAATCCGTCATCGACTGTCCGTGTCATGATGTGGGGTCGACCACGACGACGTGCCCCTCCAGCAGGTGCCTTACCTTTTCCCTTACCATCAGTCATGTCTATAGTAAAAAATGATGCTAATAATAATTAATGAAAAGTAACCAAAACACAAATTTGCAAATAATGGAAATTGATGGTAATAATAATTAACTTAAAGTAACCAAAAACACAAAATTACAAATAATGGAAAATGATGCTAATCATAATTAACTTAAAGTTATGACAATGACAATACAACTTAATACAAAATATATCACTAAAATAAATAAGCTAATTATTATTCAGAATTTGAGCCAGTGTCATATTCATAGTCAATTTTAATTGTTTAACTAATTTTAGGTGTTATTAACTTAATTTTTGTTTAAGTTACTCCCACCGGATTGCACTAGACGCTGCCCATCGAACTGCATACTTTCGTCACTGTAGCCACCATATCTCAGGTAAAGGAAGAAGCTTGTCAAGTCTTTATTTTTATCGTTCTTTATTTATCAGCCTTTTGTTTACTTTTTTTATGTCAATGTGTTTGGTTAACTAAGCTTCTCCTATAGGTCCAAATCATCAACTTAGTCTCTATATTACTATTGTTCGTCAATTCAAGAACCAATACAATGAATCAACAGTCAAGCATTTTATATACAATCCTTATACAAAATTTAAGTGACATCCTAATTTTTTTCATATAAGTGACAATCAAAACATATATAAACTACATCATTGTTCACACATAGTTACATCAAAATACCCTCTGCATAATAATGGGTATAAACCAAAGCAGCCACACCCCCTTTTTACATAGCAGAAAACCAATCCTCTCACAAACCACATAATCAGACCCGATTCAATTCTAACAACAGCAGAAAACAGAACAACACAACACAATTTACAACAAACACAACACAACATCAACCAAGATAATTTAAAGCATAAAAAAAATACCATAAAGTGCAAGTTGGTTCTGAATATACCTAGAGAAATGTGGCAGTGTGTATATAAACTTGGTTCTGAAAAAACATTTTACACAATAATGTTAATAACAAATCTGAGAAGAAAAAATCATCAAGAAGAAAGGAGGAGGAGAAACGAGAATAAAGGAGGAGAGGTTGACTCACAGTGGCGGCCAGACACAGGCGGTCGACGGCGAGGGGATGTGCATTGGCGGCAGCGGAAGTGCAGTGGGGGTTGGGCGAAAAGGAGAAGAAAATGGGAGGAGTAAGGACGAAGAGGGAGGGTTGTCGATGGGGGAGAAATGGTCGGCGGTGGGCGGCCGATCACTGGCTGACGGAGGGGATAGATGGATGGCGGTGGGCGGCCGGTCACTGGTTGCGCTACTGCTGAGTGATAAATGGAGGAAGAAGGAGCAAATGGGAGATGAAGAGCTGCTGAGTTAGTATATACGGCCTTTACCGACGGCTAGGCCGTCGCAAAATCCCTATTCTTCTCAGCGACGGCCAGGCTATCACAAATGTTAAAATCTTGGAAATTGGTCCTGCATTTACCGACGTCCATGCCGTCACAAATTCCCATTTTTATTAGTGACGGCCTAGGCTGTCGCAAATCTACTAAATTCCGTGGCTAAATTGGCGCCAATATTTTTGCCGAAAACCTCACGATTGTTTCTGACGGATTTACAAAAGGCCGTCACAAATCTGGAAAAATTCAACCGCCCCCTTTTCCGACGGTAAAAGCCATCGCAAACTCCAAATTTACTAATGGCACTGTGGCCATCGCTAAAAGGCCATCGCAAATCCTTGAATTCCTTCCTTGTAGTGTTAGGATTAAACTCAAGCATTAGAAACCAAAATTTTTATTCAAAAGCCACGGGCATTATACATTATACATAGTATATATTAAGCCCAAGCGTGAAGGTTTCTTGGTTTCCGAAAACACTTGACAATCTACTCTTTATATAGGAGGTGAGGAGGGGGAAGGAGCTTGCTTTCTCCCATGTGGAACTTGAGTCAAGTGGAATATGGACTATTTTTCTAAAGGAGATAAGTGTACACATATTTCCTTCTTTTTTTCTTTCTTTTGTTTTTTTATTTTTATTTTTCGCAGAATTTAGCAAAACAAAAATATATATTAAAAGATAAAATTAAAAAATTAAAAGAAAAGACAAACAAGTTTGGGTATCAACAAGTGGTAAATATTTTTGTGGTTTTTGCATTTTTATAATTTTTTTTGGGTTTTTCTAGCAAACAAACATGAAAGATAAAATATTTTTGTGATTTTTTTAATTTACATTTTGTTGGGATTTTTCCTAAATTTAGGCAAAAGGTAAAAGGCGCCGGGTCAAAATGGGGTGTTCACAAAGGATGAACATGGTAAGGCGAATTTTGAACATCTTCATTTGCACTTGCACTTGTGGAACTGTGTTCCGAATCATTGGTAATTGGCATTGTCTCAACTATGATGTGTCAACAGTAGTAGAGCTCCGAAGAATCAGAGCTTTGATACCATGTAGAAATGGAAGATCTGATACGAAAACTGGTTTAATTGAACCAGAACCAAGAACAGCAAGAACTCTTGCTGTGAAGGACATGCTTTCAATTGAGAGAAAATAGAGAACAATATGAAGTGATGAAAGATGGAAATGAGTGAATGAATACTTGCATTCAATCGTAGGCTGTTGGAGTTTTTATACAACTTACAATTACAAATAACAAACTAACTAACTAACCAAAAGGTTACTAACTATAGTTGTGACTGTTATCAGTGATCATTGATTAAGTATCTAACTAACTATGCTAGTTTAAATTAGCTAGAGGTTGAATCTTCTTGAAGCTTCTCGGTTAACACACAAGGTAGAGGTAATTAAATGGGCTCGAGCCCCTTAAGTAAGTGGTCAAGGGTTCCCTTAGCTCTTGTGTATGGATAAAATCTGGCTGGGAGAGGTTTCCTTTTAATGTCGTCAAGTACCTTGAGAGATTAGTCACGGAAAGTTGGGTTATGGTTCTTGGCCTTGTGACCTGCTCCTTGATGCATGCATATGAAACTGACGTACAATTCTTAAATTCATTACTACCTGCTCTTGAATCTGAATTTTCTATTTAGTGCTTATTACACTTTTATGAAGTTAAAATTTATCGGTTGAAGTAACTTTTTAAGATGACATAATTAAACCTTACCGTCGTCAAGTACCTCGAGAGATTAGTTATAGAGTAACTTTTTAAGATGCATGCATCAAGGATTATATTTATTGACTTTTTTTCTTTTAATATAAACAGTAGATTCGAGATGACAATACTAACAATAATTAAACCTTTTTACCACAATTGGCAGATTCGAGATCACAAAACAATTAAAATGAGGATGTATGTATGAGGCACTTTCTTGTAAATTAAATAAATTGAGAAAACAAAAGTGAAACATCAATCATCCAAAATAAATTATACTTGCACATTATTTGGTGTTAATTTTTATGCCATTTAACGATATATAATTTTAATTTTCTAGTTGAAGAAATATCAACGGTAGCTGGCATGGTGATGAAAATTGTAATATAAATGGTAGTTAAGATGGAAATTTTTTCTATTCTACCATTTTGAATTTTCGATTCTTCTATGTCATGTGAAGCACTAAAATTTTAGCTAAAAGAATATGTCAAAGTTACAACCGCACCACAAGTAGCATCCGAGTCAATTTGGAAACTAAATGGACTTCATTTGTGAACCTCATTTTCGGAGCATTGTTGTAGATCCTAATGTTTCGAGCTTTGTCCTTCATTGTCATTCTCAAGATAAATATAGTTATAGGTTGACTCATGCAAGCAATTCTATAGGTAAAAAAATCACAATTTGCTATCTCTGGATATAGAACAAAATTGACTTATTCAAGATCCATATATAGTACATTTCAAGAATCATCAATTGGACATGTACGTACATGCCAACCATTTTTAAAGAAGACAAAAAGTAAAATCAATAGAGGGAAAATATGTGCATTTTGAACCATACTCAATGAAGGGAATTTGGGTCAAAAGTGTCAACCAAAAACACTCTCTGTCTCACTCACACTAGTCGGACCTCCTTCCACTTGTCACCACACTCTCATGATGTAAAAACAAAAAACAAAAAAAAACTTACATTTCTCTCTCTCATCCACAAATCAATCCAACCAATTCTCAAACTAAAAGCTAGGACTAGCACCCCTTAATTTTCACCATACAACCCCACAACAACTATCACTACAAGAATAAACTCCACCCTTCTTATATTTATACACTTCCTTCTCTCTGTGTCTCTCTTCTTCATTCTTCTTGGCTTTTTTATTTTTATTTTCTTCTTCTCTTCATTTTGGTTATCCTAATTGCATGGCTTTGATAGTGGAGCAACAATCAAACTTCAAGTACTTCTGCAAAATTTGCAAAAAAGGGTTTGGGTGTGGAAGAGCTTTAGGGGGGCACATGAGGGCACATGGCATAGGTGAGGAAAATATGAACCTAGATGATGACGACCCTGCTAGTGATTGGGAAGACAAGCTTGGTGGCAACATGCCTCCCAACAACAAACGCATGTATGCTCTAAGAACAAACCCTAACAGGCTTAAGAGTTGTAGGGTATGCGAGAATTGTGGAAAAGAATTCTTGTCTTGGAAGTCCTTCCTTGAACATGGAAAATGCACCTCTGAGGATGCCGAGTCCTTGGTAGGCTCCGGCGACGACGACGACAACGACAACGACGATGATGACATGGGTGGTAAAGGTAACTATGTTTGGTCCAAAAGGAAAAGGTCATTCAGAACAAAAGTAGGTAGCTTCAATAGGCACTACAGTTGTCCAACAAGGGAAGAAGAAGACCTAGCCAATTGTTTGATGATGTTATCAAATGCCACCGTTGATTTGGCTGAGCCAGAAGAATCATGTGCCTCAGCTAGCAAAGACGAGGAACGAAGAAACCCCATAAATTTCATTGCCCCATTGATGCAATATAGAGCTCATATAGATAACAAAGCCAAAGGTGTTGCCAAAGGGTTGTTTGAATGCAAAGCATGCAAGAAAGTTTTCAATTCGCATCAAGCATTGGGAGGCCATAGAGCTAGCCACAAAAAGGTTAAAGGCTGCTTCGCTGCACGACAGGACTACCTAGATAACAACAATCTTGTTGACGAAGATGTTATCACCACACATGAAGAACATTCCCCATCGAAATTACCAAATAACCCTTATCTCAAATTTGACCATGGAACCGATGATGCCACGTTTTTTGCCTCTTCTTCTAAGAGGAAATCCAAAGTGCATGAATGCTCTATATGTCATCGTGTTTTCTCATCGGGTCAAGCATTGGGGGGACACAAAAGGTGCCATTGGATCACATCAAATGCACAAGAAACATCTACATTGACCAGGTTTCAACAATTTCAGGAATATCACATGGACCAAAAACCCAAGTTTGATTGTTTTGAACCTGTTGATTTGAAGCTTGACCTTAATCTTCCGGCTCCAACCGAGGATTACTTACCATCATGGATAAAATCAAAGGATAAAGATAATAATAATAATAATAATAATAATAATAATAATAATAATAATAATAGCCAATGTCAGAATCTACGCTACCATCATCAACATTGTGGCAAAATCGATAATGACGATGATGATGAGGACAAAAATAATAACAGCATTAATGCTTTGATGCATGCTAATGTAGATGATGAAGCTGATAGTAAGGTCAGGTTAGCCAAACTAAGCGAGCTAAAGGATACGAACATGGGTGGAAGTTCTTCTCCATGGTTGCAGGTTGGATTCAGTTCAACAACTAATGTGGGAACTGACCCATAATTAATTAACAATTTTTGTTATTGTAATAATTAGGTAATACTTCGTTATAATTATATATACGGTACATTTACTTTACAGTATACAACAATATTCAACGTATATTTTTCATAAGTAAAATTTTGCCAAAGCATAGTCTTAGAAATTGCTTTGGAGTTCTTTTTTCTTTTTCTTTTGATTGTACTTATACTGTAAGTATTTATACAAATATGAAGAAGATCATAATATATTTACATCCCTTTCTCCACCATTTTCTTGTAATTTTCCCCCTGTAAGTTGGATACATGAGTACACAATATATTTACAGTTTCCCTCCATTTTCTTGTTATAGTTTTTTTCCCCATAATTTCGGTTGAAAGGCCATTGATTCTTTTTTTTCTGAAAACTAGTTAAATGGTAGCACGATGTTTCTTATAATATATTTTAATATAGGAGAATTATGCTCAAATAATTTACCGAAAATCATATTTTATTGTAAGGAATAAGTATAAAGCGTTATTGTTTGGGTTCGTGATGGATGAATTCAAGGAAACCATTCAATGCCAAGCCCCCTCTCGTATGCCTCTATATAAATGTGTTATGATACAAGGATCATCCTTATGGGACGCAGATCTTCTGTCACAAGTTCCCTGTTCCACTTCCTGTCCCGACAATAAAAATAAGATACGTCAGCTCATCCTTAACACATCTCCAAGTCTTAACCCATTCCATCTTCTTCTTCCTGCCATTCCAACACAATTGGCCACCGTTGTCCCTTTCTTTTTTTGTAAATGCTAATATATGTGAAGCTTAAATGTATATGCCATATCGATCTATCCAGGGACGGAGCCAGGAATAAATTATAAGGGGGGCCAAGAAAGTGGATACACATCCATAATAAATTGATATGGTTTAAACTTTATATATGTTCTAGGAATTTTATCTTGATGATTGATAGGATAATACCAAATTTATTGATGTTTTTCGGGATCACTTATCAAAGTATCAATATTAAATATTCTCTCTTTAATTTTTATAACTTTAGAAGGAGATGACTTAATAGGTTGCTTAAGAAGATTTTCAATATCACTCGATGAATTTAAAATTGGTATACTATGTTGTATTTCATCATTTATTCTTTCATTCCTTTTGAAAAATAAGTCAATCATTTTGTTTTTAAATATCATTTTTACTCAATCAATAACCCTAAAAAATAAATTTTGTAAGAGCATTTTTTTAAACAAAAGAGTAAAATAATTGAAAAATAAATTAATAAAATAAAACTAATTAAAGAAAAGACAGAAACATAAAAAGAGCAAACATAAAAAATAATAAATAAATAAAACATAACTTCATATTAGCAAAAGCAAATACAACTTACACGGTGAAAGCAATGTAAAGATTAATCAAATAAAAAAAGGGGAGTTTATCAGCAAACAATAAAATATTGAATTGTTGACTTGCTGTAGTTGTACAATTAGTAATTACACACATGATTTTTCCTTCTCTGGTGTCTCACACAGGGTGTCCATCATAGTTCCCCTTGTGTCATCCTGTCTCTCCCTCGGCAAGTTCGATCTATCACATCACTATATAAATATAATTTTTTTCGAAAACTTGGGGGGAGGCCATGGCCACCATAGGCCTCCCCCTCCCTCCGCCCCTGGATCTATCTAAGTGTGGGAAGATTTCTGCAGACTTGTTGACTTTAAAATGACAAGCTTTCACTGCCATTGTCCATGGTGGAAAACCAGATTTGTGATGAATTTCTTTAATTGGATTCTGGCTTGTTTTCCAAGTTGTCCTTCTAGCATCCTCTTAACATTTGATTTATAATAACACCAATTCCTTTGAGAAAATTGAACCAGCAAAATAAAGGATTTCTGGTACAGGGGCCTTTGAAGTAAAAGATAGACCCAAGGGGAATAGTTTAGTTACTTCCATGAAGTTGAAACCCCTGATGTCTGAATGCAAAACCTCTGCTATTGGCTCCTAATTGTGTGTTTGGAATGACAGGAGGAAGAAGATGGAAGGGTTAAGACTTGGAGAGGTGTTAAGGGGCTTTTTGACCAAAATAGGTTCCTTTTAGAAACTATTTATCAGTTTAGGGTTGGTCTGAAACAATTTATTAATGGGGGTCCTTTTGGACACATGGAATAAAATTTTTTTTTTGTCTGACGGGTCAAAGGCACCAGTCAGACTGGCGCCACCTAAAAAAAAAAAGAAGAAGACAGCACCTGCCTCGTAGTGCCATGTGGCGCAACGCAGCAGAGACGCCATCCGCAGTGGCGCCTTCAAAGGCGTCAAGCGCAATAACGCCTCCCTGCATTGTGCCACGTGGAGCATGCAGGGCTCCCCCCTCCCCAAACCAAAATATTACCCCCACCCACCCCAAATTAATTCCCCCCACACAAAAAACCCACCCAATAGACACACACACACACACAGCTCTATAAATCCCCTCTCCCCCAACCAACATACACACACATAAATCATACTCTCCCTCTCTTCTTCATACTCCTCATATTAGTAGTTTAATTTTTTATAGCAGTGTTCCTTTCAAATTGTTGGAAACTTCGTTTAATTTCAACAAGGTAAATTTTTTATGGCTACTGTAATAATTGATGATTATTTCTTGGTCTAAATCGTTAATGCTATTTTTTATTTAATGTCTCTTGTTATATTATTTGCTACTTGTTATTAGGGTAATTTTTTTTTGTTGCTTATTATTTTAAATTTAAATAAATACATTAATTTATTTTATCATATGTTTCATTGTTAGTTACTCCTCATACTAATAGTTTAATTTTTTGTAGTAGTGTTCCTTTCAAATTGTTGGAAACTTCGTTTAATTTCTACAAGGTAAATTTTTTATGGCTACTGTAATAATTGATGATCATTTCTTAGTGTAAATTGTTAATACAGTTTTTTTTAATGTCTCTTGTTATCTTATTTGCTACTTGTTATTACAATAATTTTTTTGTTGCTTATAATTTTAACTTTAAATAAATACATTAATTTGTTTATCATATGTTTCATTGTTACTCCTCATACTAATAGTTTAATTTTTTGTAGTAGTGTTCCTTTTAAATTGTTGGAAACTTCGTTTAATTTCTACAAGGTAAATTTTTTATGGCTACTGTAATAATTGATGATTATTTCTTGGTCTAAATCGTTAATGCTATTTTTTATTTAATGTCTCTTGTTATATTATTTGCTACTTGTTATTAGGGTAATTTTTTTTTGTTGCTTATTATTTTAAATTTAAATAAATACATTAATTTATTTTATCATATGTTTCATTGTTACCCCTCATACTTATAGTTTAATTATTTGTAATAGTATTCCTTTCAAATTGTTGGAAACTTCGTTTAATTTTTACAAGGTATATTTTTTATGGCTATTGCGCCTGCGTGCGCCACGTGGCGCAACGCGACACAACGCAGGGAGGCGCTACTGCGCCTGGCGCCTTTGAAGGCGCCATCCGCAGTGGCGCCTCTCCTGCGTTGCGCCATGTGGCGCTGTAGTGCAGATGCTGTCATTTTTTTTTTTTTTAGGGTGGCGCCAGTCTGACTGGCACCTTTGACCTGCCAGACACAAAAAAAATAAAATATTCCACGTGTCCAAAAGGACCCCCATTGGTAATTGTTTCAGAACAACCCTAAATTGGTAAATAGTTTCTAAAAGGAACCCATTTTGTTCAAAAAACCGTGTTAAGGATGAGCTGACGTGTCTTAATTTTATTGGCGGGACAGGAAGTGGAACGGGGAACTTGTGACAGAGGATCTGCGTCCCATCTTTATGTTACATTGGAGAGAGAAAGATCCATTTCTTGACACACACGACTTCTGTGAGCGGGTTCATCAAGAAGACAACGTCATGTGTACTCAAAATTGACGGTTTAACTAGTTGATTAATATAAAATAACATAAAATGATATGTTTATATGTTTTTATAGTTTTATTTTTATAAAAGTTTTTTATTTTAAAATAATTATAATTTTATTACTTTAATTTATTTAAAATTATTTATCATTTTAAAAATTAAAATATTAGTTTTTTATTTCAATTACTTTTGTAAAATAAAATGAGATGATGATGATGATAAAATGACATGTTGGTATGATTTTTGTATAAATTTTATTTCTTCCAAGAGAAAAAAATTATTTTCTATTATTTTTTATCTTTAATATATATCTAGTTAGTACAATTAGTCCTTAAATATATCCTGAAATATTAAAATTAGGATATTTTATTTTTTAAAAGAGGATAACAAAGGAATTTAACTAAAATAATAAGAATATAAATGACAAAAAATAGATGAAGCTATAAATCATAAGTTCAAAGTACGCTACTTCAACTAACATCTGAAAAAAAAAAAAAAAAAAAAAAGTGAAAAGCTAGTGATAAAAAAATGTTTATCCAACAAAGCTACAAACTGATAGCTATACGTCATCCTCTATAAACTAGTGGTTTGACCTTACCAAACATTCTCATAGTCTTTTATTTTAGATAGACCCGACACGATGCGTGTTGGTGTCTGCAGATCTTCGAAATTACTAGCAGCTAGGCCATCAACATCATTTCCAAGGGCTAGCCCTCGATAAAATCAATCGTTGTGTTTGGTGTCATTTGACCCATGATTAAACCGACTCGCATTTTGGTAACAAAGTTATCAAGAGTTTAACTTGCAATCAGTGTTATTAAAACTGGACCGGACGGACCGCTCCGAACGATTGGGCCAGAAAACAAGTCTGGTCCGGTTATCATGTTGGATCGGGTAGGCCTATGAACCGGTGTTGATGTCGTCAACTCGGCCTTGAACCAGTATGAACCGGGGTGAATCGAAGGCTAGACTCGATGAATCGGACCAATTGCTGACATCATCACACAGGTTAGGTTATGTGACGTCATCATGTGGAAGAAATTTTGCCAAGCAAAATTCACCAATACGTAGAAGTTTGGACTCGAATACGGGTGCAGCTACTTGATGCGAAGGAAGCTTACCACCAGACCAGTGTATATGATGGTGGTATATTCAAAAATTATTATATATATTTATAGTTTTTTGTACAAAATTTATAAATTTGATATATATCAGTTTATACGATTCAATCAGTGACTCACCGGTTTGACCAATGACCCATTGACCCAGTGTCTTGACCAAGTTGACGATCAGTTCGATTTTAATAACACTGCAATAGTCTCACTGATAGTAAAAATTTGGAATAGATGGATGATAGTACCAGCGGCTTGGCCGCTAATAATAGCATATTTCTTGTAGTGTAAAAAAAAATTGAAAAAAAATAAAACATTTGATTATAATAAAGTTATGAAAAAAATTTAGAAAAAAAAAAAAGACAAGATTTGAAAAACAAGATGGTGAGATAGCCCCCAGCTTTCCTGTGTGCGTAAATTGAATTCATAATCCACCACGGGCTAAATCCCATTCTTCACAGCCCAACCTGTTTTTAATTTTATAACCAAACCCTGGGTAAGCGCAATCATGCAAGCACGAATTGGCTAAGCTGCAGTGTTTTGTCTTTTGATGTGCTACTGAGACCTGGGTGGGTGTGCTGGAATCATGTCACTTTGTTTTGCTTATTATATAATATTGGTTTATTGGTTTATATAATAAGTGCCTTCTATGGTGTACCATCCATCAAAGTGGTTTAGTAGTACACTACCCAAGTGGTCAAATATGGACCATCCAGATTGTCACTTGAGTTTTTGACTTTCCAACTTCTTATAAAGGCCAAAGTTATCATGCACCTTAGCAAATGGTATATGGATGAAACACCACTTTCAACCATTAGATTTATTATTAAAAAAATGTTTGATCCAAAAAAAGAGAGTAATGATAGTTGCACACCCAAAGTTGACACCTTGGTTAATCGGTACAAATATTTGGTTAATTCAGTTCATTATATGGTTAATCACGTGTAAATATTTGGTTAATTCATGATGACCCATTAATCATATAAAAAACTGAATTAACTAGATATTTACATGTGATTAACCAAATATTTACATAATTATGGAAAATAAGCTTCATATAACCCATTAACCATATAATGAACTGAATTAACCAAAAATTTACACATGATTAACCAAGGTGTCAACTTTAGATGTCAAACCCAGGTGTTCACCTATCATTACTCAAAAAAAAAAAAAAAAAGAGCTAAATTTTAAATGCTAGCTTGTCCAACCACCGTCCACTGCCATCATTCCTCCATTACCCTAACTGTTGAACCACCGTCCACAAGACATGTAAAGAAAATATCTCTAGCAAACCCAATATCCCCTCCAGCTATGACCACAATCTTAGCCATATACGCTCAACATAGCAACATGGTGAGGAGGTGAACAACAAACAAATCCCAATCTGTTATCTTTCTTTCTCATCTATGCTATCTTTCTCTCTCATCAAATGGGTCCCAGATCTGCCTTCACTCCCTCCCAATCCCAATCTGAGCTTTTCGAGATCTGATAATGGTGGCAGCGGTGGCTGTTGGGATGGCGGTAGGGTGGGGTGGGAGGAGATGGTGATGGGTGGTGGTTCCGTCGCTGCAAACCAGAGTGGGAAATCCGGCACCGACGTGTGAATCATGCAGGACAGTGATTCCCACATGTTCAGACTCAATGAGTCGCCTCCCACCTTTTCAAGAAATCCAACCCATCAAACCTGCACTAGAAAATTAACAGTCATATTAACAAATCCTATTTATCAAACACTTTCTACAAGGAGGTACATTAATCCTCCACCGATTCCCAGCACGTAGAGGAAGGGAGAACAGGGACGGACCCAGGCTTGTACGATGGGAGGGGCCAATTATAAATATTGAATTTCATCAAACAATTATATACACCTACTTGCTAATGTAGGGAGTATGGGACTAATTAATATTGTATTTGTAAAAGGCTAAAGGCATACGTATATAACCAAATTTGGAAAAACAAAAATAGTAAAATTAAATCAAAAGAAAATTTATTTAAGTTAAAATATGTGTGTGACATTGTGTTTTTACTTTTCACTAACCTTGTGTGGCTATGGTGTTTGCCTTTTTGTTTTTTCGAGACTCAGCTATGGTGGCGGCGAGCAGGGACGTTCACAATGCAATGCAACTTTGTGAGAGTTAAAATAATTATCAACAATTGTGGTATACTGGTGTAGTTTGGAAATAAGTAAGAGAAGTTAAAAAAAAAAAAATCCCTTATTGGCTTATTCTTATGAGAATCAAATCAATCATATATTTTAAAGATAAATGAATTGTGTGGGACCCACAAATGGATAGAGAAATATTGGTGGTTACACCATCTCAAATAAGAAGAGTTCCAAAATTTTCAAAGAAAACATAGATACTGCAAGTATGGTAAAAAATTATTAATATAGTAAGAAATTTTTTTAAAAAAGCCAGGAGGGGCCAGGCCACTACAAGCTCCTGAGTGCGTCCGTCTCTGAGGGAGAATGAATGAAGTCCCTCCGCCTCTAGCCGCCGCCGCCGCCGCCTCAAGGTCCTCTCCTCCCCTCGCCAGCGACTCCATAAACATAACCAGTCAGTCATGGCAGACAGAGGAGGAGGGGCAGAGGCAGAGAGATTGGGATGAGGGTAAAAGTGGAATTTTCAAAATGAAAGAATTTAAAATATAAAATGAAAAACCTGGAAACTTACTATCATTGGTTGATTTAATGGTACACCCATGTAACACATTGCAAAGTGCTTCACTATGGAAGCCTCCCTATAAAGTCCAACCCACCTTTGACAAAACCAAGTGGCAAAATAAGTGGATCACACTATGTCACTTGAGTGGTGTACCACTGCACCACTTTGGTGGGTGATACACCATAGACACCTAATGGATGTTGTCTCGGCCTTGTGTCTCCTCTTTCATAATCAATATTCACTATTTTACCAAATAGTAGATATGCAAACCAAGTAAAACTAATTCAACCTCAAACAATTTACCCATTAATACTTCTTGATTCAGTCTATGGTTTTCTAAAAGGATATTGTATCCTTAGCATAAGTGAAAAGGCACAAACTCATTTGTTAGGATTGTTAACATTTTGAAGAGCAAAAAAGTGTAGGCTTAGGATCATAAGAAAAAGCAAGATGAGAATCATTGTAAAAGAACAAGATGGATGAAAGGATTGTCTTGTAAACTTCTGAAAGCCATTTGGTTATTTTGCAACCTATACACTAGAAATATAGTTCTTACTAAGTCCCTAGAATGCAAATTGTAACTAGAAAATATTAACTAAATAACCAATAGCTAAATAATGAAGATAAAACTAAAACCGAAGATAAAAAAATAAGTCATAAGTAAACCAATGAAGATAAAAAAAATAAAGTCATGAGTAAACCAATAGATCAGGATCATACATGATGTCAGGACTAACTTATCCTCCATATTCATCTTCAAGTGCATGTGGAAGATCAAAGTTGTGTAATGTGACATGTGGTTGGATTCCTGCACAAGGGAGAGAAAGAGTGGATATCAATTGAAGAAGCATAATTAACTCCAACACTACACACCCACAGGCCTCTCCTTTTTCACTCTGAAAACACAGATGATAAAAGAGTCTCACAACACCCACAGACCTCTCATTTTCACACACTCACACCACAACTCACAAGAGTTTTCTCCACTCCCACATACCTCACACAAACTCACTCATCCAGCCAGAACTCACAAAGAAAATAATGGCACCACAGTGACAGCTTTTGAGTCCAACAAAGTCCATGCCACCAGAAAAAGGAAACATGCAAAAAACAAGAAAAGAGAACAAGCAACCAGGTGGCAACACCATGTTAGAGCAGACAGAGAGCAGATAAATAAATATGAACTTGATTGAAATGATTTATGATTTATGTATAAACCAAACGAGAAACTGAAAAAATCATTTTACAGAAAGCTAAACCAGTCCAAAAATTGTAGACACCCAACAAGTATAAACCCATAACTCATCCGCAGGTTCTGGAACCCATACCACAACATAAACAGAAATACATGTCTGAAAGATCTCTAGCAAAATAGGTTTGGCATTTTACCAAATAGTAGATGTGCAAACCAAGTAAAACTAATTCAACCTCAAACAGAGTAACTATACAGGGTGGAATAGGACTCGAGACGTATAAAGAATTCGTTTCATGGTTGGGAAGAAATGTTCTTACCTCTTTCTTCTATCATCTTCTTGTTCTCTTTCTTCTAATCACACATTCTCTTTGTGCCTCTTATACTGAAGTTTCTTTGCACTTCTATTAAAAAACCATCGAGAACAAAAATGAAACAGAAATTCAAATTTGATTTGCTACAAAACCTTCAACAAATGAAAATAAAAATAAAATAAAAACATCAAACTCATCAAATCGTCACATGTGAATACAACACGAAGATTCAAAACCAGAACTAACTCTTCAATTCAAAAACCTACTAAATTCAATCATCACACAACAACGAAAGACTGATATACATGAATATATTGATAGAGATAATGAGTGAGTGAGAAAACTAACCTGAATGATGAAAGTTTTGAGCAATTCAATGTTCTTCTTCATTTGAGATTCAGAGGGAGCGAAAATGGAGGTTGTGGCAATTGTGGAAGAGGAAGAGAGAAACCGATTGGGATTTTAGGGTTCAAAAAAGTGAAAAATAATTTAGAGAGTGAGAGTGAGAAAATTCCAAAGTGTTAGTCTGCGATGCGAGAGTGGGATCGAGTCTACTGAGAGTTAAGTTTCACAAATGTTTTTTTAGAGGAGTTGTGTTATTTGAACACAAAATTTAGACACCATATGTGACACCGTATGTTTTTGTTTCTATCTCTCACTTACTTTTATCATCTTTATATACACATATTTCAAGAATACCACCAAAAAGCAAAAAAGACACCATATGGTATCCCAAAATGTGTTTAAGAAACATTTCTGTTTTTAGAGTCAGGTTTGGGGGTGACTAAGAGTAAATGTGAGTTTCAGAGAGTGAAGATTGTATGCGAGACAGAGAGTGAATTAGCAACCGCAAAGATGAAGGCTAATTTCTTTTAATAACATTCTCTCCGATAAATGTTACAAAAGTATTTTATTATTCCTATTTGATAACATTTTAATAAATGTTAGGGGATAAACGTCGTTAAAGGCCCTTAATCCAGTAGTGACGGACTTCATGTGTTAGCGAATGTTAGCTTGAATAGATCCAGCTTGGCTCATTGCTAACCCTTGTTGTTAATTTCTTTGTGGTAGACTATAATACAAAAATTAATTTAGAGTTAAGAAAGAGGACTAACAAACACTAATAAAGAAAAATATTAGGGTTCAATTATAAATAAGTGAAAGCATACTATGTCCTGCAATAACAGGTCATTTATAGGTGGCTTATAAAAAAAAAAAAAAAAAAAAACAGGTCATTTATAGGGTGCATCAATGCTTCGAACTTTCTTTGTGAACATTGAAGAGACACCTTTTTTCTCCTCCTTTAATTAAAATAATTTAGATTAAATCAGGTTTTACCCAAATAGGCCTAAACATGTTTTACAAAAAGTTGTTTTAATCTTGGCCTGTACTTATCACAAGTTTTTTTATTGTTTTTTCACTTGCTTGGCTTGGCTTTTATGTGAAAACATAAAAAATTTGTCCTTTATATGATGCCTTCAAATAAGTTAAGAAAATTAAAGTTTCAAATTTTAAAATATATATAACCTTTAATAAATTATTATATTCTGCATAAAATATTTAAGAAGCATCAATATATTATTAAAATAAGGTTTAAATAAGTTTTTAATCCTTGAAAAATGCATGTGTTTTGGCTGTAATATTTTTCATGGGATTTGATCCCTACAATTTCAAAAGTTTGGGAATAGGTCCCTACCGTCAACTTTGCACCGTTATCTGCTGAAAAAGAATTATTCACAAATTGAATTAAGCGGAGGAAGAACCATTCTACAACCTATGAAGATTATTTTCAGGTGGTTTGAGTGTCTCTTTTACTATATGATAACGGTGCAAAGTTGACGGTATAAACTAATTTCTAAGGGTCTGTTTGGTTTCGTACTCATTTCCTGTTTTTATTTCTTGATTTCGAGAATAATTACAACAAGAATAATTGCAAAATTATTACTTTGTTTTATTTCTGTTTTCTGTTTTCAAAGATTTGTATATGAAACAATGAAAACAAACAAAAAATTGTTTCCAAGGTTTCCTGTACAAATATTTGGAAACGGAAAACAAAGTAATAATTTTATATTTAATTTATTGTAATTGTTCTTAAAATCAGAAAATGAAAATAGGAAACAAGAGGTAAACTAAACAGACCCTAAACTTTTGAAATTGTAAGAATCAAAACCTATATGAAAAAATCTTATGCCAACTAAAATCAAAACACGTGTACTTTTAAGAGACTAAAAACTTATTTAAGCATTAAAATATTATATAAGTATGTCACAAATTCATCCTTATTTTTTTTTGTCTTTGATTGGCTATCTTCACAAATAAAGTTGTAAGTCTAAACCGGGATTAGGTAGTGGTTAGGTGAAAATTCATTCTTATGTTTCTAACTTAATACGAAAAAAACAAAAAAGGCTGGCTACCGTCCACAATTCTCGGGTTGAAAAAAAATGTTAAACTAGTCTCGCAACTCATGTTAATTGAAGTGTTTTATTTTTTTTGGTAGATATGTTAATTCACTTAATTGAAGTGTGATTACTCCTTAACTCTCATCATAATAACATTCTAACGTCTGGTCAAAAGGATATAAGATACTCCCTCCGGACCTAAATATAAGCAAAAAAGTAGCTACATTTTTTGGACTCAAATATAAGCAAAAATCAATTAAGTCAACACTATTAAATGTTTGTATTGCAAAAATCAAGAAAATTAACCAATCAAACCAATTCTTCATTTATTTTTCCAGGAGCATTGCATATTCACTAGACAATTAACTCTCTTTTTTACACAAATCAAAATAATTAAACTAACTTAACTAACTTTCTTAATATGTGTGAATTTAGTTTTTTTTACTTATAATTAGGTCCGAAGGTAGTAGTATTAAGTTCCACCTTTCTTTTAGAAAAGGCCCAAAAGGGTCAAAGCATATGCAAGGCTTTCCCCAAATTATCCTCCTTTGGTTTGGGCCCTACTTGTTACTTGAAGTAATCCTCAAAGTGTGTGTGTTTATTTTTTTAAAAAAAAATTATTGTAATGATAAATTACTTTAATACTCGATCAAGATATCAATGACATGTTTGGGAATAAAATAGATAAGAGATTTACTCATAGTATCTCTTTGAAGGATAACTATAAAGCTAGATTACTTTTTTATAGACAAATGTTTATTTGTTATGCTAGTAGAAGTGAGATTGAACATTCCACTTTATAACTCCAAATACATTTGTCTCAAAGCAAAGCAAGATTACTTATACTAACAATTATATATAAATTAGTGCGTATTTCAACATTTATTGGATATTAATAATTAATAATTATTATAATTTGAATGTAAAAATGTAAATTTAAGCACAAGTTATGTAGATAGTACAGTGGTCATTCGATGTAGGGGTGAGCATGGAATGGGTTGGGACGGGTTATGTTTGTCCCTTACCCGATCCTAAACTTTGATGGAGTCAATTTTCTGAACCTGAACCCGTCCCTAGACTCGAAGGAACCAGATCATATGCTGGTTGGTTTAAGACCGAGCCACAATGGGACGGGGCCGGGTTGACCTGAAATTAAATAAATCCTTTGTAAACTAATTTTTTTGAGAGTGAGAAAAAATATTATCACACTTCACAATTCACAGTTCAAAATAAAGCAATTTATTCTCCAAATATATTTTGTTTTCAATGGTCTATTTTCCAACCTCACGTGTACCTTATTCTATTATATTCATAGTTCACAATAAACAATCTATAAGATATAAGAACATACAAAACCCAAAGAGAAACAGTGAAACTAAAAAGCTGTTGGAATGAAACCTAAAAAAATAACATTGGAACATTGAAGGGGTTACTGTGTAGTGGAACGTGTAAGTGAATGGTGAAAAATAAAATAATCTTCATTTTTCCCCTTAAGTTTCTCCTACACCGAGATGAAAGAGTAAAAGTAAAAGAAGGGTTTAGACTTCTTTAATTCTTTCTTAAGTGTCCGTGCATTAAACATAAGTTAGGAGGGATAAAGGTAAAAGAATATCTTTATTATATTGAGATGGGTTGGGTAACCCGAAGGTCAACCCAAACCCATCTCAAACCCGGTGTCGGGTCACTAAATGGGACGCTGGTTCGTCCCTTCTCTTCTACAGGTTAGGGTTTGACCCGGCCCGAACATTATGGGTTGTGATGGGTTTTAGGGTCGGACCGGGTTTTGCTCGCCCCTAATTCGATGTACAAAATACATTTTCTATTTTGGTAAACCTTTGAAGGCTAAAATGTATGATCCACGATTTAAAACAAAAAACCGCACATTGCAAATGTGTTGGTTTTTAAGATACCCTACGCTACTTGTTTTGCTAGTAAAGAAACATGGTGTTAGAATTACCTTCCATGAGGTTTGTTTAACTTACATCCCATATCCCTCCTATATTAAAAACTACACTCACCCTCTTCATAGGCGAGGTAAGTACAATTACAACCAGTGTCAATCACTTACCTATAAAATAAGTGAGGTGCTAAATATAGTTAAATCAAATCTTAAGAAAAATCAAAATAATTTTCTCCTAAAAATGATCAATTTTTTAAATAAAAAGAGATATGGAAAAAAAAAATAACATACCCAAACCCACCCACATCCTTACTGTCATGATTTATGTTTAGAAGTTTTAAAAGAGATGAAGTTGATGAGTCAGGCCTCGTCCGATATATACTGAGGCCTAAAGCAAATTTTAAGTGAGGCTTATTTAAAGTGAAATCACTACAAAAAAAAGAGATATTTAGCGACCACCAAATTTGGTTGTTAAATATGAAAATTCGGTCGTTAAACCATCTATCATCGATTTAGCGACTATGGAACGTGGTTGCAGATTTCTCAGTCCCTAAACCGTTTGGTAGTCGCTAAATCGGTCGCTAAACCATTTAGCAACCGATTTAGCGACCGAATTTTCATATTTAGCTATCAAATTTCATATTTAACGACCGATCAAGTGTGGTCGCTAAAAGCTTGGTCGCTAAAATATTTATATTTTGTAGTGAATTATTATGGTTAATATAAATATTTGTTTTGTATATACATGCAATCACACTTAAGAGAGGGGCAAAAAAATATACTGTAAATTCAACTCATGTTCCAGACTTTATTACATTAAGAGAAAAATTCAACAAATTAAAGATAAACTTGTAGATAACAAAATAAATATAGACAAAATCTATTTTAGGGTCTTGCTGAGTGTCCTAAGGGCATCGGTTAAGGAAATCATAAAAAGAAAGTTTGTATTCAAAAACGAAGTGTAACAGTACTTTTCAATATATTGAATACATCATTTTCTCATACAAACTTTCTTGTTTTGATTCATTAACCAATGTCTTAAGGGCCCTAATTAGCATTCTCCTATATTTTAAGGAGAATGCTAACGAGTGCAGCACTCGTTAAGGAACTAAAAATAGAAAGTTTTAATTGGAAATTGATGCATTTAATATTTAAAAAGTGAAATAGTTAGGGCTTGTTTAGTTTGTTTCTAGTTTCTTGTTTTCATTTCCTATTTTAAGAAATAATTATAACAGAAATAATTATAAAACTGTCAAGTTGATTTCATTCTATTTCCTGTTTACAAAGATTTGTACAGGAAACACTGAAAATAATTTTTTGTTTGTTTTCATTGTTTCCTATACAAATCTATGGAAAAAGGAAATAGAATGAAAACAAACTAACAATTTTTTTATTATTTTTGTTGTGATTACTTTTAAAATCAGTAAATGAAAACAAAAAATTGGAAATAAATCAAACAGGCTCTTAGTTATCCAATAAAAACTTGCTTTTCTTGGTACCTTAAAGAGTGTTATAAGGACACTAGTTAGCCCGACCCATATTTTAATAGTGACACGGGTCTCAAAGGAGAGACTTTATTTAATAAGGATAATAAATGAATGTTTACATATTCAAAGAGAAACCATTTCCTTTAATTATAAATTATAAATTAATTAATTACATGTCTCTTAGTTTGAAACCTTTTTAGGGGCCTAAAGCCCTTGCGAGATTTGAGACTCTTTTTGGAGCCTAAATGTGTTGCTTTAGCAACTTCCCCAAATGGTCCTTCCTGGGTTGAGTAGATACTATTGGATCGAGGATTGAATTGAAAAAGGTAAAAGTATATCGTTTCGCTGTTTAAAAATTTAATGGGAGAATGATGAAAGATCCTAAACCCCTAGATTGAAGGGTATGAAAATGGAGAATTTGAGTATAATATAATGGTTTGCGTTACTGTTCATAACCATCTCACTCAATTATTTAAGAAACTCTCAAATAATGGATATTAGTATTTTTACCATCCACTTCGTTACTAATCATTCTACTATTTCCATCCAAACATTACTAAGGTGCATATTTTTCATCAAAAAATGCCATTAAATGAAACAAAAAATGGATCCAATAAGGTGTTTTTTTTCCCCCTTGTGTGTGAGGAGCATTAGCAAGCAGAGTTAGTAGTAGCAGACTTGGTCTGCCAACCCCTAACAAAACGGCATTTACTCCTCATAGAATTAGAATGCCCCATTCTCAAAGGAAGGACAGTTATTTTCCAACCCATTTCTCACCCTTCATTCCCATCACACATTTAAATCAAAGATCCAAAATTAAAGGGAAACCCATTATCCACCTCCACACCACAATCACCATAAAAAATTAAGAGAAGGAAAAAAAAAAAAAAAACCACATTGAAAAGGGAAGAAGACCTACTAAATGTTTTAATAATTATAATTTTTTACTAATTTCATTTAATTTTAATAATTAATTTATTTTTTGGAATAAAATTAAACAAAAGGCATGCCGTCATGCTAAATTGCTAATACCACCGCAATGCTGACAATTGGCTGTAAGATCACCAGCACAAAAGTAACAGAATCAGAACTCTATTTTTACAATTTTTAAATCTGTTTTTTTTTTTTCATTTATCAAGGTCAATTTCGGAATAAAGAGTGCAATGAATCAGCAGCTGCAAACCCATTTGCTACTAGTAGTACCTCAAAAAACAAAAAGTGGAATGTTTTTATTATAACGTAAAACGGGGACACCATACGGTCTCTTATTTATTTTTGAATATATTTTCGAGATGCGTGAATAAAAAGATAATAAAAGTAGGTGAGATTGAAAGAAACATATACGATATCACATGTGATATCTAAAATTTGTATTCAAATAACACAACTCAAACAAAAACTCATTCACCAACAACACAACACGTGAATGATGTGAGTTACGTGTAACGCTTTCTTTCGAATTTGTCGTTTATTATTTCGTTTGAATATAAACTTGTGACTTGCGAGGTCGTTTTGTGTTATGCTCGTCGTTACAACTGAAGATACCTAGCTGTTTCCTTTTGACTGACATAAAATTCCAAAATTGCCATTCAATGGTTTTATTTTGAGAAAATTATTGCGTTTTTTCCATATGAAAAACCGAGAAAATTTAATCCCAAAAACTGAGAAAATTGATTTCAAAAAATATCAGAGAAAATCAGATACAGGCATTATCTTTTCTTAATTGAAAAAAGAGCACCTTGCTTCATTTTTCGAAACTTTCTTGAAATGGTTCCAAAGGGTATTTTGGGAAAAAAAGGGGGGGCTGAAGATGTGAAAAGAAAAAAGAGTGATTCAGTGGGGAATAAATAATAAATACCGAAACGGGCAAGTCCCGCATGTTACTCTCACTTGGTGCATCATACACATCTTTAATTAAATATATCAATAAATTCAATTTTCAATTTTCAATTCATTGAATGTTTTTTCTTATTCAACGTTTTTTTCTTGAAAAGACAAAGGAAGAAATTATTTTAAAAAAGGAGATAATAAATAAAAAGGTTTTATAAGAACATATTTTGATTTTCTTTTAAGTTTTGACTTTAATTTATTATAATATCAATGCATTCAATTTTCAGTTCATCGAAGGATTTTTGGTATTTGTCGTTTTTTTTAAAAGACAAAAAAATTAAATCAATTTAAAATAGGAGATAATGAATAAAAAATTTACTTTTTTTTAAGTTTTGTGCTTTTTTTATGATATCAATGAATTCAAAATTTAATTCATCGAGGGTTTCTTCAAATTTGACCCTTTTTTATTGTGAAAAGACAAAAAAGAAATTAATGAAAAAATAGATAATAAATAAAAATATGTTTTAAAAATTAAATCTTGATTTTCTTTTCAGTTTTGACTTTATTTTTGGCTTTGTATATTTAATCTCTCTCTTGGTGGAGGAATGCTTGTCACCTACTCTTTTTATAGTTAGTACTCTCTTTCTCTTTCTCAAGCAACAACAACAAAGCAAATCATACAAATGCCAAGAACCCCTTTGATTTTTCACAATTTTATTTTGCTTTCATTTCTCATTCTTCTTCATCATGGAGAAGCACAAGTGCAAGCTTTGCTATAGAAGCTTCTCAAATGGTAGAGCTTTGGGGGGTCACATGAGGGGTCACATGATGAACCTTCCTCTTCCAACAAAGCCAGAAGAGTACTCATCAATATCACGAACCATTCAACTCAGTTTCGAAGCTGATCAATCAGCTTCATCATCATCTTCTGATGATGATGATGAAAATGGTGGTAAAGGTGTTTGTTATGGCCTAAGAGAGAACCCAAAGAGAAGCATCCGTGTTGAAGATCCTGAGTTTTCGTTTGTTAATGCTGCAGAAACTGCAGGGTCTGTTGTGATCCTTCAAGATAGAGAAAGCGAGACCGAGTCATCAAAGAACCCAACTCTTAGAAGATCCAAAAGGGCATTGAAATTTGGTGTCTTCAATAACAACAATCAAGTTCATGAACGTGAAGCCATGATGAATAAAAAGATCAAGTTTTGCAAAAGTACCAGTACTAATAAGATAGAATCATGGGTGGTTGATCATGAACCTTTGAGTTCTGTTTCTGATGCAACAACCGAAGAAGATGTTGCATTTTGTCTTATGATGTTGTCTAGGGACAAAGGCAACAAATGGAAGACACAAGACAATCAACAACAATTTATAAATGGCCGAGATTTTGAAGAACAAGAAGAAGAGCAAGAAGATGAAGACGAGGATGAAGAAGAAGATGATGATGAAGGTGATAGATCCTTGGAAGATAGTGATGCATCAGAGGAGCTAAGATTGTCGAAGAACCGAGTACGAGGAAGGTACAAATGTGAAACATGTAACAAAGTGTTTCGATCTTATCAAGCATTAGGTGGTCATAGAGCGAGTCACAAGAAGATCAAAGTGAAGATAACAAAGGATGATGAACAGGAATTGGAGAATGAGAATCATGGTAGAGGTTCTAATCCATTGGTGGTGGAAAAGAAAATCCATGAGTGCCCAGTTTGTTTCAGAGTTTTTGCTTCAGGTCAAGCACTAGGTGGACACAAGAGAACACATGTTATTGGGGTAACAACAACACAAGTTCCAAGTTCCACAAAGCTTGGAAACAATAACTTTATAGATCTTAATCTCCCTGCCCCAATTGATGATGATGAGATTAGCCAAATCGACAATTCTGCAGTTTCAGATGCAGAATTTGTGAAAACCAATTAGGAAATTATGGGTAGTTTCTAAGTTGAGATTTTGTTTTTGATGCATTAGTATCTTGATGATCCAAAGGTAATAAATTTTGGTCATTTTTATATTTGTTCTGCAAATTGGGTAGTGATATGGTTAGTTATTACTCTATAGTATTATTTATATAATAATATAATTCTTCATAGATTCTAACTGCAATTCAATTCTTCTGAATTATGCTTTGTTTCTGTAACAAATGACAATGAGCAATGAGCATCCATTAAAGGAGGAACCAAACCTTTATGCTTATTCTGTTATTCAGATTATGACTTCTACTAGTAGAATTTCTGGGCTTTTGGCTTTTGGGTGTGTCTTTTCTTTTTCCTTGTTATGTTATGGAAATGGAACTGTGCAGAGGAATTGCCAAGCATGCGTGTTTTAGTGGACTCTGTTTCAGCTTCCAAGCAAATACAACGTAACTGTTCTACCATTCATTGCTGATGAATATTAAACAAGAAAGTCATCACAGGAAGTTGATCAACCTGCATATATTTTATTAATAGAAAAAGTAACTTCCACTTCTGACTTCAAGGAGCATTGCACATTTGCACAGTTCTTGAAAAGGAATATGTTCTCTTCATGGTTGTATTTTTTTTTTTTTTAAATAGTTTTTGCTTACGAAGAAAAAATTGGTTGGAAGAGGTTAGGCTTTTAACAGTTTAGTACCTCGAAAGGGATTAATCTCCATAGTTGCATGCAGGTATCTGGAAAACTAAAAAGAAAGTTAAGAAGTTCCATTTATTTTTATTTTTTTTAGCCAAAAGAATATTCCGTCTCATCTTGATTTCTATGTTTCTGTTTACTAGTAATTTTCTTTCGAACTTTTCATATAGATCTTCGTAACTTGTTGAGATTACATGGTGAATCAGAAAATTTAATGGTTGCAATAGCCTGGAGCCCGGAAGTATCTGTTTTGTGTTTTTTTTTTTCCTTATCAATTTTGTGGGATATGATGAGGATATGTGAAAAAGTGACATTGAGAAAATAAAAATATAAAAAACAATATTCAGATCCTTATTTTACCATCATTCCTTAGTTCAAGTGACAAAAAGTTTAATTTTCTTAAGATCTCGGATTTGATACTTTTATAAATAAAAAAATAGGTAGTGAAAAAATTTTATCCCTTAAATGATTTTCTCATCTCGACTTAGATTAATCGATATTTAAAATAATTTTCAAACAGCCAGGGTCTTAGACAGAAAAAAAATCCATTATTTTACCAATCCCCGATAGATTAATTTGCCATGGTTCAACGCCACTCAATTTATGTAGCTCAAACAGGGCTTTTGTTTCTTTATGGACAACTTGAAGTCCACCCCATAAGATTTGTAATAAATGACACAATATCCATTTCCTTGGCTTCTTTTTGCAATTATTTGTATTGTACTGGGGTTTGGTCAATCTGAAGATAATAGAGGGCACTATTATGATTTAGACTTTAGCAGCTAGAATGCTGAGATAACACTAAAAAGAAAATCTGACTGGTTAACAACCCAACCAAATTAGAAAAGAAATTGGAAAGTGGAATGGGTACCTCGATGGCACAATTATGTCATTGCCTTTGGAATAGAAAGGACGATACTAGCTAGCTCTTGCCTCTATCATGGCACTTCTAAGAAGGATGCTTCTATGGTGTATCCTGTGAAGTTATGGAATGCGGATGCACTATTTAAACTATGTTATTATCAGAGGTTTCATTTTTTAATAACCGATAAATGGTTATAAGAGAAATTAATAAAATATTGGATACACTCCAAGGTTTTAAATTGCGATTCTATTTATATTGTATTTATCGTAATTATTGGATACACTCCAAGGTTTTTACAAGTCATTTCCGTTAATATGTAGTGAGGGCATTTTATGGTTAGTTTGCGTGAGAAAAGAAGAGAAATAAATCAAATATATTTTTAAGAGATAGGGAAAAAGATATGATAGATAAATATATTTTCTAAAAATTGTTAACTTGCAAGGGCCTGGAATGGCATGAATCTTTGTGGATGTAAATATTCACCTTCACATCTTTTTTCTCTATTTTTCATAATCCCCTTAACTCACCGCTCTTTATTTTCTTTTCCTTTTCTTAGACTTTGGGCATATTCTTCCTGGTAAACAATCAACTGAAATTGATTTTTTTTTTTTTTAAAGGAATCAACTGAAAACGAATGTTGGTAAAAAATAGTCAGCCTTCATTTTCAATCAGAATAAATATTCACTTTTTTTTTTTACACAACCATAGCATTAACATGGTTCTTGAAAAGAGGAGAAATAAATCAAATAGATTTTGAAGAGAGGAGAAAAAAAATATTAGATAAATATATTTTCTAATAAAGGTTAACTTGGAGCGAAAATGAATAAAAAAATAAATAATTTTTTTAAGAGAGAATGTAATAAATCAAATAGATTAAAAAAAATATTTTAATTAACATTTTTAAAGATTTATCTTTTATATTTTACATAAAAGTTTTTTGAAATATTTCTGCATAATTAACCTCATAAAAAAAATTGTAAAAAAAACTTCATAAATCAATAATTTGTGGTATATAATTCCTCATCAAAATTTTTTTTAAACTAAAAACGTAAAATCAACAATTACATATTTTTTGATAAAATAGTAAAATATTAGCATATTCCCCGTGCTTGGCACGGGTCAATTACTCTAGTTAATAAAATATTGGATACACTCCAAGGTTTTAAATTGCGATTCTATTTATATTGTATTTATCGTAATTATGGAATTATGCGAATGCAATATAATTACAGGACTACCAAAATCACAATGTTACTATATCAATTATGGTTATGGGTCTAATTATAAAACCCATGTGCACCCTTTAGTTTACATTATTATTAGAGGTTTCATTTCTTTATTAACCGGTAAATTTGTATAAGAAAATTAGTGAAATATTGGTGCAACTTTTATTTTGTGTTACTTTTAGAGGTTTCATTTCTTTAGTAAACGATTATAAGTGAAATTAGTAAAATATTATTGGTGATATGCGCTGATTTGTTGCAATTTCGATTAGTCATCCAGAGTCAGAAATTCAACAAAGCAATTAATTGCACCAACTTCCTAATTGAAGCACTAGCCTACATTATGAAAGCCAACAAGCCAAATTCACACAAAACGCTTCAAAAATTTATCACAAAATAATAATTATTTTATACTACCATTTCCGTTCCTTTTCTATGATAATTTTAGCTATTTGTTTTTGTTCCAAAACAATGGATCTTTTATAAACCCAATATATATTTGACAATTTTTTTTTCCATATATACCCTTATCATAGAATTAAATTGAAATGCCTTGAAAATACACTAAGCCTTCCCTACTTAAATTCAGTCATAAATGTTGCATGTTCCAAAACAAAAGTAGAACATATCAATGCACTTTGCATTTGGCCAAGGTACATAAATGCTTCTTTTCAAGGTACATAAATGGCTAGTGGAGTGTGGAGTAAATGTGGCTATAATTTATAAATGGGTTTTTCTATCATGTGCAACTTTACACAGGTTAAAAAACCCAAAAGTAGTAACTATTTATTGGAAAACTAAGTATTTCAGTTGAAAGTATAAAATACACAAGTTCCTATGTAAATTTACTTTTTTAAGATTCTTAACATGTGCAAAATTGTACAGGTTAGAAAAACCCTATATATATATATATATATAACAAGATTGAATTTACCGTCAATTTAGAAGAGAATTCCATATTGAAAAATATTATTTTCAAATCTATACTAGGGGAATTTTCAATAGACCTCAAAACTAAAAAGAAATGTTGTTAAGGAGAGTTGACGGGTTCGAATCTGGAACCTTGTCTCACTCCAAACTTTTCATCAGTTATGAGTCAAAAAAAAAACTTTTCATCTGTAAAAACAAAAGAAAGTGATACTCCCTCCGGTCCTTATTATAAGAGGTAAATGGTTATTTTTTTTTGTCCAAAATATAAGAGACATGTATGTATTTTGACAAATATTAAATGCTCATTTCCAATTTTACCCTTATTTATAATAAGGTTTATATTTACGAGACATGCAACTTTCAATACAAGTAAGTTTGTTCATTAATTATTGAAGGGTTATATTTGTAAATTTATATGAATATTAATTATAAATAGCTTATTTCAATGCATTTCCTTGGTCTGTGTGTTTTAGGGTTTTGCCTCTTATATATAGTACCAGAGGGAGTATTAATTAATTCTTGATTATTGAGAGTTATTGGGTACTGATACCTTCAAGTTGAAACTTTTACACATAAATTCTTCCATACATGCCGAAAAAGCACTTGAAGATGTTGTGGTTGATTATTCAAACTGATTTCTAGAAATATTCCTAGAATTTTCGGCGAGATGTCTCTGTTCCTAGTTTGTGGATGCAAAGTTATGATTATCCCACAGAAAGAGTAAAGTTAACCAAGAAGCAAGTTGTAGGGTCAGTAACAAAGCAGAAACTCAAGAGTCAAGACCATGTTTGTCACGTAATTAATATATATATATATATATATTAGAAAAACAATGATTAATTGCCTCCTCAACCAAAATGATGATTTTTTTTTTTTATATCCAGCCTAAGCCCCAAAAAGAGAATTATACAAAAATTAAATGGGGAGCAGAAATTCCCATTACGAATATCAGCAAGTAACACTTAAGCTAACTGCACATTCGCACTCCGATTTGCTTAACGATAAACATGGAAAACCCGAACCTCGTCTAAAAAGTTTTCAAAATGTGTGAACCAATCGAAATGGTTTGGTTCGGGTTAGGAAATTTCAACATGTTTATATCCAGCGGCGGATCTTGGCTAAAAGTTTTGGGGAAGCCATACTAAATACTAACTAAAATGATTTAATAAAAAAATTATCGTTAACTATATATAATTTGAATTTAATTTTGATGCAATACTTTTTATATTGTCAATCAATCATAAATTATCTTATATATGACTTTAAGGTAGTTTTTATAAAAAGCAAACATTTTTTATGACATGATAATTTATGATAGGTTGAAAGTGTAAAAACTACATACTCACCGTGCATATCAATTGTACGAATTTTATTGGTACGTGTTGTAAGTGTAAATATTTTTTACACTGTCATCAAATAAAAAATTATTACATCATTAAAAATAGTTAATTCTTATCATAACTAATTTAAAAGTCGCATATACCATGATTTGTGTTTGGTTGACATTATAAACAACTTTACAGTGATAGTGTATCAAAACTAAATTCTATAATTTTATCAAAGTTTCAAAATAATATACATAATTAATGATTTTGAAGTAAATATATTGAATTAAATCCCCCCCCCCCCCCCCCCCCCCCCCACTAAGATCCGCCAATGTTTATATCCTAATCCAACTAACCTCGAACACATATGAGCATGTTTGGGCGGGTCATCGGGTTGCCTGATTTTTTTTTTTTGCTTTTCAAAATGCTTTTCAAAACTTTTATCATTGTCATGAGCAAGTTCTAGCTACCTAGAAAAAATAAGGGATTACATAATTGATAAAGTAATCCTTTTTAAGAGGAAAACAACAAATTTTAAGTATTGATTAAACAAGCATCATACCTGAGTTGAGTTGGCATCTAGGCAACATAAATCTTGGTATTAAAGTTAACACATAATACATAATAACCATAAGAATTCATATTCATATCATACCCAAGTCTCAACTCCAAATGAGGATAAACACAAATACATGCAATCAACCTAACAATTAACAAGTTACCAAGCTTCATAATGTTAATACAAAACAGAGGTCGAAGTTGCTAGCTGCACAAGAAGAAATGATGGTTGACTATGGTTGAGGGTGGTTTGGTGAGGGAAATCAAACATAGAAGATAAGGAAATTAAGGAAGAATGTGTAAATCATATGCAAGGAGCTGAGTGATTACCTATGTTAAATGCACAACTTTTTATATGTAAAAAACTAAACTTTTTTATATGTAAAAACAACTATAAAAAATCATCCGGGTGATTGGTTCAAGTCACCGGGTTTGGAAACACTAAACCGAAACTCAAACTAATGGAGGCTGAGTGTAATTGAGTTTTACCCTATTAGAATCAATGAATTCACTGACTTAATTAGAATGGTTTGGTTTTATAAGTTGATCAAGTCAACCCAGATCGACTTACACTCATGGTTGTAGGTGTTTGGGCTGATGACAATAACCTGTAGCTGGTATCAAGAACTCAATTTTGGTAGTTTCTATGTATTGCTTAGATATTGGGATGTACACCCTCCGGTCAATATTATAAGCAAAAAATCCTAAATTTTTTGGTTTAAAATATAAGCAAATTTTTCGTACTTCCATCCAATTTAATGCTATTATTCCCAAAATACCCCCCACTTAATATAAATTATGTTTTTCAATACTCCTTGATATTATTCTCAATTTAATGCTAAATATAAAGGGTCATCTTCCAATTTAATGCTGATATTATTTTCTAATACTCCTTAACATAAAAAGGCCATCTTCCCTCTCATCCTTATTGAAAGTGGGATCTATTTAATGCATATGTATTTTAACGATGAAAATTGAAATTTTAGATGAAGGGTAATTTAGGTAATAAGTCTAATTTTTTAACAAAATTAAATGAGATTTATTAACTTTCTTAATATGTGTTTTTATTTAATTTTTGCTTATAATAGTGACCGGAGGGAGTATAACTTTATTATTTTGTAAAAATAAAATAAAATTGAAGCATTTTGTATGAATTTCGCTTGTTGCTTTTCAAAATGCAGTCCTTCAATTAGGATCTATGTGTAATTAATTGCTTTGTTGAAATTTCGACGAGGGATGAGTAACCGCAATTGGGATAAATTAGTGGATCTCACTGATAATATTTTACTAATTTCTATTATAACCGTTTAGTGATCAATAAATGAATAAAACCCCTAAAAGTAACATAATTTAAATGTTGCACCCAATATTTTACTAATTTTCCTTATAACCATTTACAGGTTACTTAAGAAATGGAAGTCTTTTTACCACAAAAAGAAAAAGAAAAAGAAAAAGAAATGGAATGTCTAGTAGTAACGTAAATTAAAGGCTACACTCAATATTTTACTAATTTCTTTTATAACCATTTAATGGTTACGAGAGAAAAAAAATCGAGCCTCTATAGTTACGTAAATTAAAGGTTGTGTCCGGGGGGTTTTAAAATAAGGTTAGCTGCAAATGAGGCTGAAACATGGTTTTGGTAGTCGCTGCAACCACATCGTGATCGCAAATGATGTTGTATTGACCGTATTCTCTTGCAATTATTTGTAATAGTGGTAAACATAACATCATCACAACCGCAATTTAAAATCTTGAGATGCACCCAACAGTTTACTGATTTCCCTTATAACCATTTATCAATTATTAAAAATATGGAACCTCTAATTATAACATAAATTAAGCAAGTAACATGCTTGAGTTAGCATTAACCTTGATATCAAAGTTAACACATAACACAATAATAATACTTAACAACCATAAGAATTCACATTGGACCTAAGTCCTAACTCCAAATGAGGATAAACACAACTACATGATCAACCTAATATATCAGAATGTTAAATTTCATAAAGTTAATACAACTAGAGGTCAAGCGGCACAAGAAGGAACAAGATGGACTATAGCTGAAGGTGGTGTCATGTGAGGGAGGACGAAAAAAGAAGAGAAGGAATTTAAGGAAGAGTGCCTAAATCATATGCAAGGACTCCAAAAGTCTAAAGCACACAATTTTATTAGATGTAAAATTATCAACAAATTTAATTGAGTGATTGATTCATGTCGTCGGGTCATTAGATTTGGATACACTAAAATCGGAGCTCAAACCAAATAAGGTTGAGTGTAATCGGGTAAAACCCAATTAGCGATTAGACCCGGGGGAAAATGAACAAAACCGAACCAATATTTAGGGCTTTTTTGTTGATCCAAGGTCGTACACGGGTCAAAATAATATAAAAATGTAGTATAGGGCAATGCAAACTTGGTCATCTCACAAGGATCTTTGAATTTATTAGCCAGTCAAGGCTGTTATAAAAAGGGGGAGTTTTGAATTTGTAGGGTGAAAACATATTGCAATTAAAAAGGGAATTCAATTAATCAAAAAGACCAATCTACCAACTAGGATTTCTAATTAGACCTATCACTAATTTTTTAGGGTTTGATTCCAATTCCAGATTTTTAATTCTTGATTGGTTTGAAATTAACCAATTAAACATCAATTAATTTCAATGATTCCCTATTGAATTAAGCATCCATAATTTAATTGAATGGGGTTTGACAATTAAGCATCGTCAAGACACCAAACGGATTGCCCAGATCCGTCGGAAACCGTTACCTACGAGCTCATAGCCGATGGATCTGTATCCGTCGGAAATCCGTCAGTAACTTGACATTACCGACGGCTTTTGGCCATCGGTAATCACGGTTTTTTTTTTTGTCGTGAATGTAATTTCGAAATTGAATGATCAAGCATCAACCCAACAAAGAAATTGCAATCAAGAGAAGAGAAGAGATTAAGATGAAAAGAAATAAAACCAAGAACGAGAATTCAATATTAAAACCAAACTCAAGAGCCAAAAACGAAATCCTCATATCAATGAATTGATCAAAAAGGTTTAGCCTTCCATGAAGGCTCACACAAAAATCTCAAGAAAAGATAAAGAAATTTTGAAGAAAATGAATCCTAAAAACGCAAGAAAATAATAGCCACCAATATTGCCAAAATCAAAAGTGTGTTACTAAGATTCTAAAAACCTATTAATAGTCTCCTTAGGTTAACCTAGTTTAACTAAGACATCTGAACAAAGAAAGGGGCCCATTAGATGTTTATTAGACCAATAACAACTAATTACATAAAGACTTATTGAGATGTAATCCAATTCCCACAGCTGGTCCGATCAGTCAGCATTTTATGGAATTTTAACCCCTTTAACGTCCGAACTAGGTTGCAAGATCTTAAAGAAAGTTGTAGCTATGTCTCTTAACTTTCCAATGCCAGCAAGATCACCTCGATCGGGATACGTATTGCCCAAGTTATGGCCTGCAGATGAAGCAAGGTCAGGATGCAATACAACCTTAAAATTAATCAAGATCTTCATTAAAGCTCAATTAGACCCAAAATCATAAAACCTTTCTAAAAAGCTATTATCGGGCATAACAAACATTCAATAATGTCAAGTAAAAATCTATAATGAGTATCTCAAAATTGATTGATAATTTTTTTTTCCGTTGGTGCAATCCAAAACAGATTTTTGCCTAAAAGCAACAATTTGTTGCTTTTCCCATAACATGATTCCGGAATTCTTGCACCACCAATCTGACTTGTATCTAAACACACTCTTAATTGGTATCATTTGGCTTTTTGGGTTGACTAGGTTAACCAGAACCAACTCATTCCAATGGTTGTAGGTGTTTGAGTTGATGATAATAACTAGTCACTTGTGTCGTGAACCAATGTGAACAAAACCGAACCAGTGATCGATTTAGTTAGGGTATTGGTTCAACCAGTGAGTCACTGGTTGAATCGGTGGACTCGATATACATTAAAAAAATTTCAAAATATTCATACTCAGGCCAACATAATTCAACATGCCCAAGTTGTGGTTCAGGTTCAGCAGAAGACATCTCTAAATAAAAAACAATTCAATATCACGGAGAATAATATAAAGTATAGTATAGTATAAGTATTATATAAGTTCAAATCAGTATCAATATATTACAAGGAGGAGTATCAGTATCAGAAGTCAATATATCACTATATCAGTATACTATGAATATAATTCATAAAAATAAAATAAAAAAATAAAAAACTGGCTAGGTCAACCAAATCGATCCCGGTCGATTTCTTATACGGTCTGATGACTTAACCAAATCGGCTTGGTGACAGGTTCCTGGTCGAACCGGATGGTCCGAGTCGGTTTTTATAACACTTCAATTTCGGAAGTTGCTTGGTATTGCTTAGATAATACTCCCTCCGTTCCTTTTATATGGTAATTTATGGTTTCTACACACAGATTAAGAAATCATTAATTTGTTTACATTTGCACCAAAATACCCTTATTTATAGTACTTTTGGGTTTCTTAACCTGTGCAAAGTTGCACATGATAGAAAAATCACCTGTGCAATTTTGCACATGTTAAGGATCTTAAAAAAGTAAATTTACATAGGAACTTGTGTATTTTATACTTTCAAAACTGAAATACTTAGTTTTCCAATAAATAGTTACTGCTTTTGGATTTCTTAACTTGTGCAAAGTTGCACATGATAGAAAAACCCATATATATATATATATATATATATTCAGTTCAGTTCAAAAAACAAGTGAAAATTTCTGTCAAAAAAAAAAGTGAAAATTAATTATTGTGTAAAAACATTTTGTTGAATATATATTTAGATAACTGTGTACAGAAAACTTGCACTCGTAGAGTCGAAGTCAATTAATATTTTAAATTCATAAAAAAAAAATCAAATTAAATTATGGGTTTGATTGAGTTTTGCATGTGAAGTTGTAGCATTATAAATCAATTAGAAGAATGAAATTATAATTCTTTTCATATCATCCCTGTCATCTCTGTACATTGCCGATATATATTCTCGTATTAATTCAAGAACGACCGGCAAAGAGTAAAGCTACAAAATATTGAATATGGATTGAAGTTTCTAATCTAATTAAGTTTTGAGTTTAATTTTGGTACATTTTTTTTTAGAGTTTTTTTTCTTTTTGATACATAAAATTTAAGGTGGGGGAATAGTACCCCAGTACAAGGAAGAGAAAATTTCCGGGGCTCTATGAGCACTTATAAAAGAATTTACATTTACCTCCTCCCAAAGATATCAGTGGGGGCTCGAAGCTGCAACTTGCAAATACGAGATCATGTCATGATCAACTAAACTAAATTAACCCCTTGGAATTAGTATAAAGTTTTTTACATAGTTAATCAATCATAAATCATTATTTATGTGGCTTTTAAGATAATTATGATAAGAATCAAACATTTTTAATGATATCACAATTCTCCGCACCTCCTAGTCTTCCTGCATCTGCTTGCGAATTTGTCTAACCAAGATCCAACCACTGTAGCTACCAAGCGCCTCCCGATATACAATAAGTTTACAAATTACCTGGTTGTTCATAGGGTCCTCTTTCGAATCAACCTAGCAACTCATCATTCGGTATTGTAGTGTGTCTTTGGTTTCACATTAGAAACTTTTAGAATTGTTTCTGTCCTGTCAAACGTGATTTTAGTAAAAATAAGATATTTGATTACTGCTAGCTAAAATTGAATTTGCTTCCAAAATCCATTCTGACTAGAAGCTACAAAAAGTAGCTTTTGAGTTGAGTTGAAAATTTTACACTATGTTTTTTACATCAAACTTGCTTTCAAAATAAAAACATCCAAACATAAATTACTTCACTTCAAACTCAATTCTAACCAAATCAATTTTACAAAATCAATTACATTCAAAATCATTTTTATCAAACGCTCGTCCAAACATACACAGTAGCATGCATGCCACTCATTTTGTTTCCACTCCCAATTTCGCATGCTGCAGGATCAAAATCTCAATTCCACACCAGTATCTCAGCATTCAACAATGTAGTCTCCATGTCACCCATTTTTTCCCACTCCCACTTTCACACGCTGCAGGCTCAAAGTCTCAGTTTCACACCAGTGTAAATATAATGCTTGCGTAGTTTCTACTGCCTTTTGTTACCAAATCACCTCTCTATCTGCACATTATTATATCAGCTGCTAAAATTATCAGCCTAGACACAACCCCTGCAATCACAAAATCAGCCAAAATAATCATAATCATCAATCACATTGCAAAGAGACGAAAGACAAAGCACATACTACCTGAATCCTCCTAGTTGGAATGCGTAAGTGATAGATGGTAAAGTAAAGCTCTTCCATTAACCCAAAACCCTACCACTTCGCACGTTTTATAAAATCGAAGCTTCTGGGCTTCACTTTGATTTTCTTTCTTTTACCTTTTTTGGGCTTTAAGCCCAGTTTTACTAATGACAGGTTAATTAATAAAACAAGTAATCTGAATCCAAAAACCCATGTTTAAATCAAAATTTCTAACTCAAACTTGAAAAATTAGTTAAAGTTTGGAATTAATTTGGTTGCATCGTTGGTGTAAAGATTCTTACACAGTCAACCAATCATAAATTGACACCCTTAAAAATATTTTTGATTCTTATCAAAATTACCTTAAAAGTTACGTGAAAGATGATTTTTGATTATTTGACAGTGCAAAATTCAAGGTTTTTTAACACATAATTCAAGGTCTACATATAAACAAGAATGACCATTTTTATTTATGATTATATGTTTATGTGATTATATGGAAAAAAAAATAACTGGTTGAAACGCATAATTCAAGGTCTACAGTTATTTTGTTTCACGTTTTAGAAGGGATGAAGCGATCTTTTAACCGGAAATGGATTCCCTGCGGTTGCTTTTTGACTACAGGAAAATCTTGACCATTGATTAATTTTATGTATTATAAATATATTAACAATAAAAATAGGTGTATGAGATATTGACCGTTAATTAAACTAAATGCGTGAATGAGTGGATTCCCCAACTGCAGGAAATCTGGATCCATCTTGGGAAGTGTATACCCTTAAAAATATTTTTGATTGTTATCAAAATTACCTTAAAAGTTACGCGAAAGATGATTTATGATTATTTGACAGTGCAAAATTCAAGGTTTTTTAACACATAATTCAAGGTCTACATATAAACAAAAATGACCATTTTTATTTATGATTATATGTTTATGTGATTACATGGAAAAAAAAATAACTGGTTGAAACGCATAATTCAAGGTCTACAGTTATTTTGTTTCACGTTTTAGAAGGGATGAAGCGATCTTTTAACCGGAAATGGATTCCCTACGGTTGTTTTTTTTACTACAGGAAAATCTTGACCATTGATTAATTTTATGTATTATAAATATATTAACAATAAAAATAGGTGTATGAGATATTGATCATTAATTAAACTAAATGCGTGAATGAGTGGATTCCCCAACTGCAGGAAATCTGGATCCGTCTTGGGAAGTGTATTCTTCCCATTTGCCGTGAACCAAGCAAGTTTTATGGAATAATTTTAGACAATTTTCTAATCCTAATTTTAAATAAATAAATGACTAAATTATTATTTTGGTCCCTTATTTATTTTAAAATATTGGATTTGGTCCCTCAATTGTCAAACGTTAAGCAAAAATGATCCTTTTCGTTAAGATTCACCGTTAAGTTGAATAAATTAAAATAAATAAGGGATCAAGTTGAATAAATTAGAACAAATGAGGGACCAAATTGAATAAAATATTGGAACCAAGTTGAATAAATTACAACAAATAATGAGAGACCAAGTTGAATAAATTAAAACAAATGAGGAACCAATTTGAACATTTTAAAAATTGAGAGACCAAATTGAATATTTTAAATAAATTAGGGACCAATTTGAACATTTTAAAAATTGAGGGACCAAATTGAATATTTTAAATAAATAAGAGACCAATTTGAACATTTTAAAAATTGAGGGACCAAATTGAATATTTTAAAACAAATAAAGGACCAAAATAGTAATTTAGCCTAAATAAATTAACAAATGCCTTTTAAATTTTAAGTACATTTACATGTTTCTATTGTTTGAAGATTTTCTTCATTAAATGGTAGGCCTACTCTTTAAAAAAAAAAAAAAAAACTTTTTGGAAGGATATGAGAAAACTTAGCTTTAAGAGGAGAATCTAGAGAAAAAAAAAATTATAAATGCATAAGTCCTTATTTAACAGGAAAATGTTTTTTACATCGCAGGACTTGACACCTCATTACACATACATACTTTTTATATGAGTGATGAAGATTGTTTGATACCATTTGTATTGCATGTAAAACTTGAAGGAATTAATGCATCATATGTAGATACGAGTATGGTGTGTTTAAATATTAAAAATGTTTCTTTATACGACCAATACCAACGATCAGTGGCGGATCCAGGACCCTGAGTCAGTATGGACAATATATTTTTAAAATAATTAATATATTTTGTAATACTCTCTGGTATGTGGTATGGGTGTGTGGTACGCTGATTTCCTCACAAAATATAGGTACGTGCGGGTATACATAGTCAGTACGTTATTTGGTATGCTACTAATAAAAAAAAATTCATCTACTTAAAAATTATAAACTGCATAGTGTAAAATATAAAATATCATGAATATAAATTAACTCAAATATTGAGTCTACATTAATTTTGTCTCCTTTTTCTCTCCCATTTTGTCTGGGTTTCTTATTTTATTTTACTATTTTGTTTATCATCTTAAAAAAAAGAAAAATGATAACAAATACCCTTAGGTATTGTTTCAGGTATCTCAAAAGAAGTAAGTTTGCATAAAAAAATATTGTATTTATTATATTAAAAAATGTTTAACTTAAGTTCTCGATACACACTCTTTTTTTATTGTTTTCTTAAACAACATCCTTAGAACACTCTTCAGCAAAACCATAAAAAAAAATAAGAAAAAATGCAAAAGGAAAAAAAATCAACTTTTTTATGCTGGTTTTAATCTTATTTGGGCCATAGCTAGTTCATCTCAGCCCAATCAATGAGTAAGACCTGTTTTTCCATCACAATCCCCTCTTCTCTTCTTGTTGTACATAAATCACAAACCCCAGCCGCCAACCCCCTTCCCCTCTCATATTCAAGTCTCAAAAGTCCTTCAAGCCAAAAATTTACACGACAAGTTTACACAAATCAGAACAAAAGAAGCATGAAGCATGAAGCATGAACGTCTTTCTTCTACGTATGAAGCATCTCATTGGAGCAAAAGAAGTGAAAGAAGTGGAGTGGTGGACCTTTGGAATACTACTGTCGTGTGAGGATAGGTGCAGAGAGTAAGATAGAACTAGCTGGCATGGGTGCACTTTTTTCTACTATGGGGGGCAATAAAAATGCATATAATACAGTTATAATTAAAAAAAAAAAAAAAAAAAAAACCTGAGGGGGTGCATGTGCACACCCTCAGCTACACCTGCGTCTGCCCCTGTCAATGATTGATTTTTCTTTTAAAAAAAATCTTTTTTTTTATGTTAATCTGGAGGAGGCTGGAGGCAACAACTGAGATGGTGGTAGGCTGATAAGTTTGCCCGATGGTGGTTGAAGAGAGGGAATAGACAAAAGAAAAAAGAAAGTATAATTAAAATATGGGATTGTAGTATATAGTTATGTTATTATTCAAGTAATAAGTGTGTGTAGTATAGTACACAATGTGAAATCAGGGTTTTGAATCCGAGTTGTAATTTTGATTTTTGATAGTCTCCAAAACCCGTATCCCAATTGCAATTGTGGCCACATTAATCGTATTTTTCTACAATTGTCCATAATAATGAAAGATGCAACGCGATCATAATCACGACATCAATTTAAAACCTTGCATGGAATATAACAAATATTAAGTTGAAACCAAAAACCAAAAAAGGAAGAGAACAAACTCCAAATACCCATTCCATTCAGAATGCAAATCATAGAGAAACCTATTCATTATTTCTCATCAAACCAGAAAGTCTGATAGTCTGATAGTAAGTTAATTAATCACACACAAATTAAACCAGCCCTACAAAGCTAGTAAAGATTATAATCACCCCAATTCCAATTCCAACACCCACACCAACCCTCGTTGATCCTGAAGCTTTCAATGGGGACTGTGCAGAAGGAATCAAACTCGACAGGTCAAATTGCTGAGGTGGAATGTCACTTTCTGATGGCGGCGCAACCGGATTAGGTGGCTTAGGAAGGTTTTTCCTGACAGACATAACGAGAACGATCATCTTCTGGCCTTTGTTGCAGTTTCTAGCATTACCACTGATGAAGAAATGGAGACCCGAATTGTTGAATTGGAAAGATGAATCTCCGTCGTCCATCTTTTGAATTGGGTTATTGACATTGCACGGATCATAATCCTCCTTCTTCACCACCAGAACCGAATCAGACCCTTTCTTATACTTGAAATCTGCATGCAACCCAAAATAAAACAAGAATTTCGTGAACCCTAGTTTTTATGTGGTGGTGGTGGAGGTGGTATTATTATTATTATTATTATTATTATTATTATAAAAGGACTAGACTATAATGAATTTTTTCCATCTGAATTTCCTCTTCATCTTTTCTCAGCCAAACGTTAGCTATTGAAAATAGCTGACATTTGGTTTAAGATAAAATAAATTGAGGGAGTATGTAATTCCTCTACCCAAACAATGAACATACCTCTTATACTATAAATTTTATTTTGAGAACTATTGGACTTACGAAGAGTGTCATTGACTTGAAACCTATGTTCTTGAGCCCAATGATTGTAGTCTTCAGAAGGTTTGACCACCCAACCATCTTTGCCACCAACTTGATAATCATTTGCTGCTGCTTGCAACGAGGATGATGAGCTAAGAAGCAAAATCGATATAATCAAAAGGAAAATGCCCAGAAAGTTTTCAGATTTTTGACCAAACCCCGCCATTGCACACTAGCTAAAGTGACACACTCACTTATTGAGAGTGAGTTAGTATATATGCCGATTGAAGGGTGAGGGATAATATATAAAATGGGAAATGGGGGTTGCAAAAGGATTGAGGTAACCGTTGTGGAGTAGAGCATGGAAATTGCTTTTGATGGGTAAAGTATTTGCTGGCAGTGGCATTGCATTGCAAGCAGTGTCACAAAATTCAGTGGGCGTTTCTGAAGAGGCTCTTGTTTCTGTGGAGCAGTACTACGTTACACTTGGCAACATGCAGCACACTCAACGGTAACTTGGCTGAGGTGTTGTGTTGTTGTTGTTGTTTTTTTAATTATAATTACGGCAATAATGTTTCAATAATTTTTGAAGGATTTTGCTAAAAATTGTTGGATTTAACTTTTAAGTGTTATGCAAATTAGTAAAGATGTTTTTTTTATATTTTCAATTAATCATGAATTGTCATGTTAGAATTGAAATTTCAAATTCCAAATCCAATTTCAAAGAATTAAAAAAAGAAGTATTTATATTATTTTTAATTCTTAGTCGACCATACGAAATACTAATTTCAAGCAAAAATTAAAAAATATATATATTTTAATTATTATTCGTTATCTTCTCACATACTTCAATAATTATTACGGTTAATTTAGGCTTTGTTTTGTCTAATAAGTTATAAGCTTGTTTGACTCAAATAAAGTTGTTTGATAAACGAGATTATCTCATTCGCTTATAACTTTTCTTCATAAGCTATTTTGTTTACCTTATATCTTAAACCTTATTGCCATTTTTTCCCCCTCAATTTTGCCTTTATTAATTAAATGAAATTCGTACTTTACCTGACCTCTCATAAAATAAAATTTATATATATTAAAAAAATTAGACAAACATGTCAGCTTTGATTAGAATTTAAAATGAATTTGTATTAAAATCGTATAAATATGTCCTTTCATGTACATTTATAAGCTAGTTCAACTGTTAATTTTACTAAACGTTTTGAATTCCATTAGCTAGCTTATCAACTATCAGCTTTCATTTATAAGTTTTCAGCTAAAAATTAGCTTATAATCTATAAGCTAGCTTATCAGCCATAAGCTAGCTTATTAGCATTTGTTTTCAAACATAGCCTAAATAATTGGTATCACCTTTCCAACCATCATCATCATTGTTAGCACCTGTTGCTACCATTGCCACCACTGCTATCGCTCATGTAGCTGCAATCATCACTACTACTCTTGCTGACACCACCACCAATGTTAGGGAATTGAATTAAGAATTATAATTTTTAAGCACAAAACATTTGAACAATCTAAATTCTAATCAAGTCACAACGACTGTGGATAGAAAGTTTGGCCAGATACGCTAACCCTTGTTGGCAAAAGTTTGAACCAATTTCATTCTTAATGTATTGTTGAAAAATTATGTAAAAAAAAAATGTATTGTTGAAAATTTGAAAATTGATATTTTTATTTGAATGAATTAGCATAGAAGCTACAAAAAAAAAATTGTGAACGAGTCAAAATTTAGTTAGCAGGCAAGTTAGTTACAAAGTTTTGGGAAAAAAGGCAACAAAATTCAGAAACTATTAAATACAAATTATAGATATATAGTTTTTTTTTTTGAAGGGAAAGATATATAGTATCTTAAAAAATTTGAACAATA
Organism: Echinosophora koreensis; assembly: GCA_035048595.1. Classification (NCBI taxonomy): domain Eukaryota; kingdom Viridiplantae; phylum Streptophyta; class Magnoliopsida; order Fabales; family Fabaceae; genus Echinosophora; species Echinosophora koreensis. The sequence continues at coordinate 1,127,412 of JAPCYP010000058.1, read as the reverse complement.
GTCACTTGAATGGGTCTTAAAAATTAAAGATATATAGTATCTTAAAAATTGATAAAGTATTTAATTATGTATTCTTGTAAGGTTTCCAGTATTCTTTGAGACTGGTAGTTAGGGGTGGGAATAGGCCGGGCCAGACTTTGCTTAAATAGGTCTGGCCTGTTTAAAAATTTTAAAGCCTAAGCCTGGCCTGTTATCTGTTAAAGGCTTTATTTTGAGCCTGGCCTGGCCTGGCCTGTTAGCCTTTTTAAAAGTCTGCTTCATATTAAAGACTTCAAATAAGCCGTATGGCCTTTCTCTAAATAGGCTAATAGGCCATTAAATAAGCTAATAGACCTCTAACTTTAAATAGGCCTTTACAAATAGTCAAATTGTAATTAAAAAGGCTTTTTTAAAAAGCCTAAACTTGGCCTTTTTGCTAATCAGGCCAGGCCTTATGTAGGCCAGGCCGTAGGCCCCTGTCGGGTGGCCCGGCCTATTCCCACCCCTACCGATAATCACTTGAATGGGTCACCAAGAGCCTTGATTGGGCCTCGTACATCTAGGTAGGTATATGGATTCTACTTTTTGCACCTAATTTTTTGCTCTATACATCTAATCTGAAATTTTTTATTTTTTTTTATTTTTGAAAATACCCCCACAATATAACGTAAAGAGAAGGGAGAAAGATGGGGATGCTTCAGGAAAATAAAATTCGGGACCCGACAATATAACGTTCGGAAACTTATTTTTGAACGCTCCCTAAAAACCAATTTCGGAGTCCAACAATATAACGTCCGGAAACTTACTTTCGGATGATTTAGAAAAACCATATTCATAGTCCCAAAATATAACGTCCAGAAACTTATTTCCGGATGCTTCCAAAAAATCAAATTCGGAACTCCACGTTATAACGTGTAGAAAATTATTTGCGAATGCTTCCAGATTACCAACACATCTGAAATACAAGATTCAAACGCAAACTTGAAAAACTAACACGTCCAAAAAATTGAATCCGAAATATTGAGGTGGGGGAATAGGAAATATTTAGGTGAAGGATATTTTTGGAACAATATTTTATTTTAAATTTTTTTTTAAAAAGGAGACCCAATGTATAAAAAACCCTTTGCAAAAAGTAAGGCCCTTGGTATATTGGCTAGCTAGGCCTACTCCAGCGAACTAGGCCATTATGAGTTTATGAGTTTTTTTTTTTTTTTTGTCCATAAATAAAAGAATTTTGTTTCTTTTTTTATGAATTATTAATAGTATAGTTTTGATCACATCCGGGTAAATAGTTTAATTAGACACTATTATATGAGAGCTTCTGACTTTTTTATAAGCCTTTTTAGCTTATGTCGTAAGTTTTTTTTTTGACAAACATATTAAAATAAATTAAAAAGAACTTGTAAAAAAGTTATAAGTTATTCTGATAAGCTCTTTCAAATACATATTTAAGTACATATATATGATAAATAAGCCCAAATATAATAATTTTATATAAATTCTTTCAAACATCCTGTTAATCAAGCTTGCAATGTGTATGGGTGATCCAAAACCCGACACGTCACGAGTTACATAGTTACATGAGTAGGCTCATAAACTGTGATATGTTTCTGATAAAAAAAAACTGTGATATGTTTATCCAACTATATTCACAAGTTCTTTTCTCTCTCTTTTTTGTTTGATAACAAACAGAAACTCTCTCTCTCTCTTTTATTTTTTGGTTATAAAATGTTTAGGTGAGCTGGTCCCGGGGCTCACCAGGGACAGAGTAAGCCTCAAGACTCAAAGAGCACTTACAGATATACTTACAGATTACCCACCAACGAAGTGCTCATATCAGCAGCGGGATTCGAACTCACGACCTTATGGATTATGAGTCTTATTCTTACTAACTGGACCAACCTTTATTGGTATCTCTCTCTTTACTTGCTCACGCCCATAGCATTATTATTAAAGACACCAACATGTTGAAAAAATAAATTTAAAAAAAAATACGTTTTTTATTTTGTTTTGTTGAAACGACACTTAGATTATATACTAGTCATTTGAGCTTTTGAATATAAAATTATATAAATTCCAACAATTAACACATCCTACTTTTAATTAAGTGTTAATTGTTTAACTGCAAAATAGCAAGTGTTTGTTTGGAGTTTAGAATTGACTATGGAATTAAGCGTTGGAATTAGACTGGAGCCATGGAATTCTAATTTTTATATTTAGAAGTCCTCTTATAATTAGAATCATAACTTCATATAACAATTTACAAAATAACTAGTCCATACCCTTTCCAATTCTTACCCAACATCCTAAAACTTGTCAATTTCATGGCGAGGATTTAATATCACATCCAACCCAGAAATATAAAAGATATGTCTATCATGTTTAAACATAAAATTGATCCATCATAGAACGACGAGTTATGGATGATGAGTTCGGGTTCGAGATGGATGTTGATTGTGGAAGGTCACAACTGGAGGACGGTGTCAAGGAGAGGATGAAGATGAACATAAAGTTGAAGATGATTTAGGTGATCAAATGGTTATGAAAAAATAATTATTAAATAAGTTTTTAATGTAAATTCATATTTAATTTAATTTTTAAATTTCTAGATCTTGCATCCAAACAATATAAACTAAATTAGACTGGAATTATAATTTTATTATACCCCATATATGATTTATGATTTTGAACCAATTTCAACTTGAATTCTCATATAAATATATATAGCTATAATTAAAATTTACGATTCAAATTCGATTGTCCAATCAAACCCCGCTATTAAGTGGGATGGTTGTGTAATTTTGATATTGACTTCTATGGTATTTTGGTAGTGGTTTGGGTTAGGCTATTGTAATTGGAATACTGGTTCATTTATATCTAGTATTTTAATTACATTGGACCTATCATTTGGTTCTTTCTTGTAATAGTTGTTTTTGTATATGGGTTATGATACTTCTTGTTTCCTGCATTCAATACATTTTGCTTATAAAAAAAAAAAAATTAACTATTAACTTGATATAATCGAAAGGGATGAACATATTGCTTGCGATTACTTAGCTTGTGAAAAGTCATACACAATCACGAACATATTACATTCTCTATCTAAATCCTACTTTTTACGATTAGTTATCTTTAACTATTTATAATGGCAACAATAGGTTTTGTTGTACACAAATTTATTTCAATTTTACTCTTGATCTCCCAATCAACATTAGACTGTTAGCACAATAAATAATTGCATAGAATTATGTAACTGCATAAAATACAAAAATAAAACCGTCAAAATAATCAATCAAACATATACGTCTTACTCAAATCATTGAAATAATAAAACAAAAAAAAAAAACCAAAAATGCATACAATGAAAAAATTTAAAATGCGGACAGACATGCCTGTCTTTTTGCCACACTAGTGATTATAAATATTTTTTATTCAACAAATTTAATTAATTGATAGAGTTGATTTTCTTTTTGGATACATTGAGGAAACAATAGCTGATCCCACAATTACTATAACAATTAACAGATATTCAAGTAAAAATCCTTAGAAAGTAAAAAAAAAAAAAAAAATTAGGTTTAATAATGTTTTTGGTTTATGTAAAGTTCAACATTTTTTCTTTTAGTCTCCAATTTTTTCATAGAATTTCGTCACTGCAATTTGGTGGAATTTTTGTACAAGGCAGACCTCTAGGGCGAGACATGGGTATGGTCCAATGTTTCTGCTGCAAAGGCCGTGGACATTTTGCTTCCCACTATCTTAAAAAGTTATGCAATTACTGCAAAAAAGATGGTCACATCATTAAAGAATGTCAAATCAAACCACCAAGGAGAAATGCAACAATCTTCACTACCTCTATTGGTTCTGCTACTGCTACTGTTTTTGTGGATCAGAATTGTAACACCCCGATTTTTCTGTTTAGTTACAATTAGTGTTATAAGTATGATTATGTGATTAATTATTTTGATTTGAGAAAAATTATTTTAATAAACCAAAATATATTTTCATAATCTATCTTAATTTATAAAAAAATTTGTGAATTTTTTTGGTAGAAAATTCTCGACTTTCCGATCTATATTTTTACCGTCAGTAGACTTTACTGACCTGAAAAATTAATTTCGAATCACAAAATGGAAATTTTATTTTTTTCTAACTCATTTATAATCATTTCTATGATTTTAGCAATTATTTCGATCAAAATAAAAAATTTCGGGTAAAAATTTACGAATAAAATACGAACGGTTTCTACAGTTACGAAACAAATGACACCGGGACGAGCCAAATTATAAGAGACCAGATATGCTGCAGATTTGAACAGTATTTTTGAAGAGACTTGATGAGACTTAACATTAGGAATCTCATCATAACCTTACAAACCATAATTTTGCTTATTTTGACAAGAAATAATTATTGGTCAAAGATTTCATATTTTAATACCAAAATTGGCAAAGAAATCTGCTCCCTCCCTTGCATGCAGCGCCCCCTCCCCCTTAAAACACTATAAATACCCCTCTCCATCAACCAACTCACTTGCACCATCCTCCATTCCAACTCTCACTCACACTTCTCCATTTCTTTCTTTCCTTTAGCTTCTTTGTTCACTTGTTGAGCTTGGGTTTCTTCATCTTCAACCCCACTTCATCACCATTCTAAGGGTATATCCTCTTCACTCTACTCCTCTTCTTGTCAAGAAACATGATTTTATTGCATGCATGTTAGTTTCTTTGGGTACATGTTCATGAAACAAGTGTATTTGAGCTTACTATTATCCATACTACTATGATCAATGCTTGCATGTTGCAAAGAAAACATTTTCACAAATTCTTAAGGAGGCCGAAACCTCTAGGAAAGAAAATAATGTTTTGCCAAAAATCTTATGCTTGCATGTTAGTGTTTCTTGTTCATGGTTCAACTAGATTAAGAAAAATATATTTCTATCAAGTTTTTTTTTTTTTTTTATGAAACTGAATTTTTATAGTCTTATACCCATTATTTTAATAGGGCCGAAACCTTATCCTTAAGGGTTGATGAAGATTGGTTTTTGGTTTTTGGTTTTTGGTTTTTAATGACAATGTGTATTTTGATCATATTGATTTTTACATGCATGAGTTTAAATGTATGTTTTGGATGAGTTGTTTTGTTATTTTTGGAATGGAAAACAGTTTAATTTATTTTGTGGATACATGCATGAATTTACAAAGTTGAAAAATCAATTTCTTGGCCATTTATTTTGTGGAGGCCGAAACTCAAAAATTTTGAATTAAGGAAGCCTAGTTTTCTTTAATGATGGTTATTTAAAATTTTATTTTGATCATAGAATATTAAAGTTTTATGAAATGATATTTTGAGTTGAAAAGATTTTTATTAAATTATTGAAGGAAACATTATTTTGGTTGCATACATGAAGTTGTAAAGTTGAAAAATCCAACTTGCCATTTTTTCATGCATAGGCCGAAACTCATTAAAATTGAGTTGAGGAGGCCATGATTTGTTTTTAACAAAATGATTATTGGAATAGTCATGTACATAAAAATAAGTGAGAATTAAAATTTTAAGTTGAAGAAATTTTATTTGAAGATTTTAAAGAAAACAACATTTTGATTTCTTGCATAAAAAAAAATTGAGGATTTAAAATAAATTCCTACGTCTAATTTTGAATAGGTTGAAAACACACTCCTTGTGGAGTAGGAGAAATTAAAATTTTATTTCAAGGTGATAGACCATAATTTTGTCGCTAAAATGCTTAAGGATCATTGATCCAAAAGCTTGTGAAAATTGATAATTCCTCCCCAAAAGTCTTGTCATGGCCGAATGCATGCATAGAGGAGATGTGGAAAAATTTCTGTATTTTTAACTTATATTTTACACTTGAATTTTTACTTAGATTGTCAAGCGTAAGAACGTTGCGAGTTCGTTTTCGTCCAAAAGCGGAAAACTCCAAATTCCTTATTCGCTCGATCAAGGTATGGGGAGATAACCTAAGTGGTGGCTATGTTATGATGACTATTATGTCATGTGTGTTAATGTGTTAATTGATCTTGTTATACTTGTGACTGACTTGAATTTCCTATGTATTGTTTGTTGTTTTATATGTGTTTAAGTTGTAAAATCATATGTGAAGGTGCTAAATATGTTGATGAAATTATGAATTATATGAATGTGCTTTTGAATGTTGTAATTATTGTATATGCCTTGTGGATGATCCTTGAAAGCCTAACTTGATGGTTAGAGCTCAATTAATAAAGATAAAAGCCTTAAGAAAATATTTACTAAGAAAAATCATAAGTGATGATTATAAAGATTTAATAAAAATTGTAAAGTTAAGCAAACTTTTATACTGAATAGTATTTTAGAAGGTTAAAATTTTACAAAGCACATTTCCTATAATAAAATTAAAATAAATTTTTCATCAAAATAAAACAAGTTTTTTTTGGAATTATTTCTTAGAAGTTTAGAAGGAAGTTATTTAGTAACCCTTATATATATGTTAGAGAAAAAGAAGATTTAAATGGATTAGTTTTACAAATAGAAATGAATTTTCTAAGGTTTTAGACAAAATGAATTTTGATGGGAAATGTTTTATTCAAAAGATTTTCAAAAAAAGAAATGTCCGATAACTTGGATGAGTTACGGAAATTTTTTTTGGTTTTGGTATTTTGTTTGTCACCGAACAAAAAATAAGATGAAAAGTGAGCCTAATAACCGAGACGTTGGAGTACTAGAGTTCTGACACGTGGATCCATGATCCATATCACAACACTGTTGTGGACTGTGTGTCCTATATATGTATTATGGACTGCGTGTCCCGATAAAAAGTGGCTTGGACTGTGTGTCCTATGTGAGTTGTGATAAATGTGTGAACGGAGTAAAAAGGGGTAAAGACTGTTTTCTACTACCACAAAGTTCTAGGTCAGTGCACGGGTCTAGGACTGTTGTGACTGGACACTCGGACTTTAATGTCCTGTGTTAACAATAAAAGCCTTAAAACGTAAAAAAATTTACGGTGGTTTGAGCCTCGAGCCTCAACAAGAAAAGAACGAAGCACAAAGAAAAGCAGCGAAAATAAAAGGATTTTACATGCATTGGTTTTTCGGCAGACGTGCTCAACTTTATAACTCCAGCCTGTATGGCAGATTTGGGCCTGAGTGGCCAAAGATTGGGCCTGTGTGGCAAAAAATTTAGCCTATGTGGCAGTTGGGCCTGTGTGGCCAAAATTTTAAGCCTGGATGGCTAAGGAGCCTGATCAGCTCATTGTTTTTCAAAATTGCATGGTGTTGGAGATCTCCGGAGATTAGGACAGAATGATGAGATATAGAAGTGCCATGTTTTCAAAAAACGACGATAATTTGTGTGTTGACATGTTTATTCTGTATACCTCTATAATGAATATGAATGTTATTTGTACATGTTGTTTGAGTTCGGGCATCTTAGTCGTCATAACTTATCCATATAATTGGTATCTCACCCTTACATTTTGTTATGCTTCTTCTTCTTGGAATATGTTTGTGTATATACTTGAGGATAGATGGACCCGGCGGTAATTCAGTTGGCTCACCTCCGAACTCGAGCCATCCTGTTGAGAACGCTAATGATCCAGCCACATGGACCTTTCCCGAGGGGACTCACATTGCGGCTTATACGGGACCAGTGTGTATAGTAGATGGAGTGAACGAAGCCGGAGCGCAGAGGCGTACACATACTGTCGAGACCATTCACGTTACTCTACCTCCCGTGGATATTTGTCTTCAGCATTTGGCGGACTTGGGGATCGTGGTTCTGAATCCTCCGCAGGACCCACAGCAGCCGGAGGCAGTCCCTGACTCTCGGATAGAGGAAGACCCAGAAGAATTTGTGAAAGAAGAGCAGGAAGAAATGATGGTGGGTGATGACGCCCCGAGCGAGAGCGTTGATACACCACCAGGGGTAGGGGATGACCACCATTGTTTCCCAAATGGGCGTCTTTAGGTCCGACCAGCTGTAGGATTTCCTTCTTGGGGTACTGTATTTTGAGTGGTGTCTTCTGTTTTGAGTAAACGCTATTTCTGTGACTCCAGAACTCAACCTTTAAGAATTTATGTGCGTGAAGCGGTTATTAAATTATTTGTTTATGATGTTACGTATTAAACAAGATTTTGAAATTTTAAATATTTTTAGAAAATCAATAAAAATCTAAGTTTTCTGAAAGTAAAATCGACAACTCACTAAACATGATTAGCATAGTTGAAATAAGAATGGTTAATGTGATACTTGGGCTAAGGGTGTCACAAGAATCTGCCTATTTCTGTGCAAACTAACTCTTGAAATGGTTCAACAATTGATCGTTTCAGTATTTTCTACTTTGGGTCTTTCAGGTAAAGCTTTTTTACCCTGCTCTCCTAGGTATTTTGACTCTAAGGCATCCAATCATATGACCAACAATGTTGCTGTCCTTACGAATTCTACAAATTACTCTGGTAATTTGCAAATACATACTACAAATGGAAACAATTTACCTATCACAAAAATTGGTGATATATATTTCCTCATCTCTTACCAATGTTTATGTTTCCCCTGGTCTCACCAATAACTTTATTTCAGATGGTCAATTAGTTGACAATGATTGTAGAGTTGAATTCTTAAAATCGGTTGTCTTGTGCAGGATCAACACTCCGGAAAGATGATCGTGTAGGGGCCTAAAGGTGGACATCTTTTTCCTCTTTATTCATCGCTATCTTCGTGTTCTTTTCTGCCTTTTATTTCCTATAATTCTGCAATTGTTAATTTACAATTATGGCATAAGCGTCTTGGTCACCCAAACTCCAATGCAATTCATGAGACTTGATGAAATCCAGAGTTTTTGGAAATATAAAAATTCCCCATCTCTTAGTGCTGTTCAATTTAATTGCAATTCTTGTGAACTTGGTAAAAGTAAAATTCTACCTTTTGCAGTTCATCCATCAAATGTAAATCAGCCTTTTGACATAATTCACAGTGATTTAAGGGAATAACACCTATTATATCTCATGCACATTACAAGTATTTTATCACTTTTATTGATGACTATAGTTGTTTCACATGAGTCTACTTTTTGCACTCTAAAGTTGAAGCATTCTCTGTATTCAAATTATGATTTATAAAAAACCCATGAGACGAGGATATGATCTCGGTTCCCATATCTTCAGATTGGCTTCGAGAGAAGTTTCACTCACTTCTCTTGTCTTATTGGGAGTAAGTATGCAAATTTGGGTTTTAAGTAAGGGTGATCACAGGCCGGGTTCAGTCGGGTTTGGTGGAATTTTGGATCCAAACCAAACAAATGTAGTTGAGTTAGGTTAGGTTGGGTTTCAGAGAGAAAAATGTGCAACCTAACCGAATCGAACCAACTATAGTCGGGTTAAGTCAGTCATCGGGTTAAATAATAAAAAACGAAAATGTAAAAAATTACAAAATAAATCAGCCATTTGTAAATGCTAACAAAAAATAAAAAAAAACGAATAGAAAGTCCAAAAGTCTAAAGCCTAACTTCTTGTCTCTATCTCTGGAAAGTCATTCCAGAAGCATCTGCAAGAAACATGTCCGGCTCTGGAGATGATTCACATGTCTCATGGTGGCACAACGACTGGGCGTGGTGGTAGGGGTGTTCATGGGTCCGAGTCAACTCGACGAACCGATCCAAAACGAAGGTTTTGGTTCGGGTATTTTTCCTATTTGAGTCCAACCTGAACCCGACCCGTTGCGACCCGTCCCTAATTGGTACGGGTAACAGATTTGCTGTTTGCAAACCCATGAGCCCGATACCCGACCTGTTCATTTTTCTTTTACACCTTTCCCTTGATTTCGTTAGTAACTCCTTCGATGACCACTTCACTTGTTCATACTTGGTTAACGAGACCAGACATAGTGGATATAGGGTCCTCTGACTTCTTCGACCCATGTCCTCTGCCCTCCGACATCTTCGTTTATTCCTTTCTTCTCGAGGTGTTTCACGCTTGTTCATCTTCGACAACACCATCTCCATGGTTTCCCCTCATCGAGCAGCTTCATCACCACTGACACGAAGAGGAGGGACCTTCCTGTTGCTATGCTAGGTTTTAGTCTTTTATTAGATGCATTTTATTTTTGTTGTTGGGCTGCCTTTGGGGCTTTTTGGTGCTTGTTAATTTTTTTTTTATTGGGCTGTGTTGGAGTTTTTCTGCTACATTGATTTTTTTTTAGTTTAAAAATTATAAACTACAAGACCCGATGGACCCGAATCGAACCAATCCGATATTAATCGGGTTGATTCAATTCGGGTTTGGTGGAAAAAATATAGCAACCCAACCAAACCCAACCAGTTCAAAAATGATTGGTTCGGGTAACGAGTTTGGTCAAATCCTACCCAACCTGACCCGTGAACAACCCTACGTGATGGAGTCAGGAAGCACGCGAGAACTCTCACATGAACATGCGATGGTGGCTGGCATCGCAAAATGATACCATGGTTGGTTGTACGTTGACACACGGTGGAAGCAGTCAAGCAGAGACCTATTTGTGGTGGTGGTCGAGATTGAGGACAGGAAGGGCTCGGTTCTACGTGGTGGAGGTCGCACAATGGCAATTTGGATGACTGATACGTGTGGGAGCTTGCTGCTGATTATTAGTGGAGGGAATCACAAACTTACATTTGAGGTGGTATGTGGGTGGCTTGGGTGGTGGTTGGAAAGAAAGAAAAATATGCTGCCGACCTCCGTTGCATAGGGAGCAGGAGAGAACAAAGAGAGCTTTTGGAGGAGTTAGGGTTGTCGTCAATTTTGGGACCGAGGAGAATGGGACTGTAAAAGTTCCTTTTAGGTCCCTTATTATGTCTCAGTGATAGCAAGTTAGTCTTTTCCATTGGATTTTTGATGGATTATGAAAAATCTCTCGAATTTTGTAAAAATGTCACCAGAAACTAAAAAAATACCGCCGGAAACTGGAAAACTCTTTCTCTCATCACCGTAAAATCAAAGGAAAGACAAAAAAACTCTTTTTCTCTTTCCTTGTTCCTCTCTCTCTTCCTCAGGAGTCGAATCAATAAAAGAGAGGAAGAGACGGGAAGAGAGAGGGGGAAGAGAAAGGAAGAGAGAGGGGAGAGTTTTCTAGTTTCTGACCACTTTATCTAGTTTTCGATGACATTTTTTTAGAATTCGATGGAAATCTGATGGAAATGACTAACTTGCTATCACTGAGAAACAATAAGGAACCAAAGTGAAACTAAAAAATAAGATAGAGGACCAAATAAGTATTTTTAGTCTTTTTTAATGGAGAGTATCTTTCATGGGCACAGACATAAGTCACATAACATGTCACATTTACAAATACCCAATTATCAATTGACAACTCATTAAAACAGGATCCCACCATACCAATTTTGCTACTCTTCATCTCTCTCTCTCTCTCTTCCTTTCCTACCAGACCTTCAACAGAGCCTTCCCCAGTTGGTATTCCTCCTCCGCACAGATTTTTCTGAACCTTCTTACCTTATCCAAATGTACTTTCACTCATCTCTTTCAACGCAACTGCCAAATCAAAAGGGCCTGCAAAGCTCATGAACCTATATCCCTTCATTTTTTCAGAATGCTTATCCTTCACCATCCTCGCCATGTTAAACGATGGGAACCAGGCAAACGCTTTCGACAAAATGTCGTCGTTCCCCTCATTTCCAAGGTCGCCACAGAATAGACAGCGGTCGCTCTCTGGCGACTTTGCCAATGATGGGTCCTCGCACGTCAAGCCTGCGACGCGTCAGGAGAAAATGGTGATGATTAATTTTGAAATGATCGTTTCCCTCAAATAGTTTCATATAACATTTGAAACTATAATCTCTGTATTATAAAATTATGAAGTGTATTTCAGAAATGGATTATACTGTACTTTTTGTTTTCTCATTTTTTGGTTACCTTTGCTTTTGATAAAGGGTTTCATGGTTGTTGGTTATGAGTTGCAACACAGAATAAGCAACTTTATTACAAAATAGACAAGAACCTAGATGGTTGGTATATCAGAAGGATAATTAGTCGAAGAGGAATGAGAAAAGGAGAGGGCGAGTAGTAAAGTGAGAGAGAAGAGAACTAGAAACCTGAATTGGTATGGTGGGACTAGGGGTGTTCACGGATTGGATCGGATCGGTTTTGAACTAAAAAGTTATCCGATCCAATGATGAAAACAATGTACGGTTTGGATTGGATTGGTTCGCTTCCTTAAAATAATCTGATCCAATCCAATCCAATCAAATGCGGTTTGGATTGGATTGGATAATTCGGTTCTTGTCATACCTTTTTTTCTCTTATGTCAAGTGTCATTTTTACTTATTTAATAGTGGATAAAAGATAAACTTCATTTAAGTGAACTAGTTTAGGGTGCCCAATACTTATTTTAACATCTCTTTATATTAGAAGAGTAAAACCTTTATGAAAGGCATCAACTTTTTCCTTATTAACCATTATTTGATTTGATGACTAGTGAGAAAAATTCTAGAGAATTCTTGACAAATTTTTAATTTGGGAGTTTGAGAAAAAATAATAATTATTTTTTAACACATTCTTTTATGTTAATATTCTTTTATGTTGATTCTCTATCTATTCTCATTTATCCTATTTTTTTCTTGAATCTGCTACAGATAAATTGTAGCTAACTATTTTTCAAATTTATTTAATCGATTTCCTATTTTCATGTTTACTCAATCAAGTTTATATATGTTATGCATCAAAACTTTTAGCGAAATATAACCTCAAGTCAATAATATTTATTCTAAATAGTCTCATATATGTCATTCCAACAAAAATATTAAAGAAAATGAGGGACATGAAAGTATGAAAAACAATGCTCAGTATGAATAATACTATAATTTAAAAAATAATAGTATATATATATATATATATATATATATATATATATATAAAAGATCGGTTTTGATTGGATTGGATTTCACTAGGGGATCCAAAATCCAATGAAAAAGGCGGTTTTTTTCGATTTTCGGTTTTTTCGATTTTTGGTTTTTCGGTTTGATTTTTGAGGTTTGAATCGGTTTGGATCGGTTGATGAACACCCCTAGGTGGGATTATGTTGGAGTAGCATAGAAAGAGAACCTAGCTAGTGGTTGGTTGCATTTGGTTATACAACTCATTTTAGTGCTTATGCAATAAGCTTTTTTTTTAAATATGTTAAAAACAATTTATTTTCGTAAGCTTATCTGACAAGTTTTATAGATATAAGCTAAAAAGAGCTTTTACAAAGATCATAAATAAACTATTTTAATAAATTATTTGCTTAAGTTTATTATCATAAACTATTTTCATAAACTCTCCGTAAGCTGTTTTAAACATTAAGTTGTCAATTGATAATTGGAAGTGTGCAAACGTGATGTGTTTTGTTTGTGCCCATCCAATATATTCTCATGTAAAATAGTAAAATTAAATTCAATGTGTGCTCATTTCAATTCCTTCTTTTTTTTTTCTTTTTCTTTTTTCTTTTTCCTGCTAGGTGACAATCTTGAACCGAGTACCAAGTTTCAATAAGCTACTGGCATTTCAATTCCCTTTTGCTAAATGGTTTTTTTAATAAAAAATAAAATAAAATATTGAAGTGATGTATTTAATAAATGAAGAAATGATATTATCTAATCTATTTAAAGAGTGTTAATCTAGGGGCCCATAGGCTATCCCACCCCTAATTAAAACCACCCCTTAATCTTCCATTCTCCGAGCATACACAAAAATGCTGCATCTATGACCGTCACCCTTTTCTCTCTTCACTCTTCATCTCTCCTCTCTATCCCTTCGCAACAACATTTACAGCCATGAATTCCTCTGACTACCAACAACAGCAACAACAACAGTTACAGCAGCAGCAGCAGCAGCAGCAGCAGCAGCAGCAGCAGCAACATGAATACGACCAATCTCAAATACAAGCCTATGATCAATCATCACAACCTTATTATTATTATGACTATAATAATAATAATAACCAACAATACCAATTCCAGCAAGAACCCACCTCGGTTCACCCTCCTGGTGTTCCAATCGCCTCCGAACCGGCTCATTCTGATGGACCCTCACAGACCCAACAGCTGAACCCGGTTCAGGGTGCGCCAGTTGCCGGTTCGTTGAACCCAGCAGCAGTGTCTGTGGTAGCTGGAGCTCTAGCGCAGCTTTCCAACTATGCAGGGAACGTCGATGGGGTGCAGACAGCGATGTACGAACAGGTAAAGTTTTTCTTTTTCTAATTATTAACTGATTTTTTTTAACTGATTAGGTTCTTAGAAAACCAGGTAAATTGCGTAGATGCTGAATTTTCGGAAGTGAATGAGATTAATTTATAGTCATTTTTAATTTTTTTTTTTTGTATTAATAAATTTGTTTGGTTAATTCTTATAGTGTGTGAAGGAAGAACTGATAATTAAAATGGCTATCGTGGTGTCGGATATCGTGCATTTTATAATTTTTATTTTTGAATCTTTTGTGTCAATATGAGTGAGATAATAAGATAAATGCTGGTGCATGTTGATCCGAGTGGCAAAGAGCTCGGTTCCTCTTAGGTAGGGTCCAGGGTTTGACTATTGTGTATGAAAAATATAAGCGCTGAGTGAGCTTTACCCCCTTAAATAAGTTTTGTTGGCTTGGGTCGGATTAGTCGGGTCCAAAGTGATTTCTTGATTGATACCTAGAGTCTTATATCTAAAGTAACATAAATGCTAGTCTTCTATTATGTATATAATGACTAAGATTGATAAAGAGGGACTTGCAATGGACTTGATGCTCTGATATCCATCCAGTTTTGGGTTAATCTGCAAGATCACTTCCCCGTTTTTGTTTTTAATGATATCTTATGCTGCTTCTGTATGTTTTATATAATGTTTAATGAGATGATAATGATATATAGGATTTCTTAATTTATGCTTCTATATCGTGTCTTTCCATACCTGTTTCCTAATTCCATGTATCAGCATCTTACTGGTGTTGTATCCGGAATCCGTACTTGTGTGTGTATAACATTCACTTTAGGATTAGGATATACAGTCGTGTGATTTTTTGAGTTATCACGTGACCTCACTAATGTTTATTCTTGATCATCTATGTAAGATTCAACGGTCATGATTTAAACCCGTCACGATAAGTCGGTGCTCTCACTTGATCCCCTAGGGAAATATATGATGTGCTTGGTCCTACTAATCTTTCTCAAACATAATGTTTGGTGGAAAAAGAAAGACTTGGAAGTTTCCTTTACTTATGTGCTTGTGAGACTAAATGAGATTATTGGAAGGAACTCTGTTATGGATTTCTCTCATCTTCCCAGCAAATACAGGCTTTGGCATAGGAAAGGTTTATATCCACATTTGATGTAGCTATTGCAAGATCAAATTAAAGAGGTGCATCCTATTCTATTCCAATCAGCTTCGGCTTTTAATTAAGTTGAGGCAAGTTCCTTCTGTCTAGCTGAAACAAGATTCAGTCAAAGTTAAACCATTCTTGGACATGGTTTTATTTGTCCTTGACGTATAGTTGCTGCTAGAGAGAATGTCTTGCTCTGTTTTTAACTAGTTTTCTTTAACTTAAAGAGAATATTTTGCTGTGCTCCCCAGGCTGGGAACTTTCTCTGAACCAAAAGTCAATACTGCATAGGTATTAAATCCTTGTCTTATTATCTTAAACTTTCAAAGTATGTTGAGAATTATGCAAACTTGGCCACAACTCCCTAGAGTGACCAGATAAAGACAATGGTTGCATTGTATAAGTTGGTAAGCTAATTGTGGCTCTCATCCTTGTGCCACATGAATGCTGCTTGGTGGTGATTCTTTGCTGGTTGCTTTAGTGCTGATGTCGGTGTAAGGTCATCCTTTGAAAGTGTTCTCTTAAAATAGAATTGTTTTTTCCTGCAAACCCATTTATGTCGCTAGTTGCTACCTTGTTGGTTCAGATTGTTGGGTTTGTATGTGACATGTAAATTATTTCCTGTTGAGCCACTGCTTTTTCGTTTCTCTGAACTGTTTGGCCTTTATAACAAATCATGTTATGCCTTACAGTTAAGAGAAATGTTTTGAACCAACTCGCCCAAAAGCTTAAGCTGTTGTATAAAGGGACATAAATAATTTAATATATCAACAAAATAGGTTGATTGGTCCTGTACGTTTTTTTATTTTTCACTTTGGTCCTGTATGTTTATTTTTTAGATTTTGGTCCTATACGTTGTGTTCCGTCACCACGTTAGTCCTAAAATTGACGCCATCAAGAAGGAATTGACGGAAAGACTAATATGGAAGACAAAACATAATGTATAGAACCAAAATGAAACAAATGAAATGTATGTTCCATTGCATTGCTTCCTATTATGGTCCTATATGTTATGTTTCGTCTTTTATGTTAGTCCTAAAACTGACGCCGTCATGCACGAATTGACTGAAAGGACTAACGTGTCAACGAAACATAACATATAGAACCTATTTGAGAAAAATAAAACTTATAGGACCAGTATGAAAAAGAAAAAAAAATATTAGACGAATCAACCTATTTTGCCTAATATATCTAACATGCCCCCTCATGCAAGAGCCCTTTGGGCTAAAAGCTGTGGACAATGTACAACCCCACCTGCCACTGAAACTCAGCTTTTTTATTAGAAGAATGAGGGTGGGAGTGATCGAACTCTAGGCCACTTGCTCATAGAGGCTCTGATACCATGTCATAAACCAACTCTCGCAAAAGCTGAAGCTATTAGGTGAAGGCACATGAATGGTTTTATATATCTAACAGGAAAGAAATCTTTTCTCTTATTTCTACATATTGGATATATTTTTGTTTGATTTCCTTTATTTATTCCTTTGTCAGAGGGTTTTTGTGATCAATTTCAGACTTAGGGAAGCAATGGGCATATTTTTGGGACCTTCACTTGAGCACCTGTCAAGAATTGCTTGATCAACTGCATCTTGAGACTGATAATATTGTCGAGGGGCATGGATTGGTCAAAACCCTCTAGTGGGTGGGTGAATTATTGATTGATTAGAAAACTCTAAAGAAATGGTCTATGAGCCATGTATATTAACATAATGAGGGAAATCCTTGTTTGTCATGTGGCTTATCAACAACAAGAAGTCATATTTTCCAAAAATAAAAAATAAAAATAGTTTAAGAAATTTAGGACACATCATGCATGCTTCAGTGCTTGTGGGAATGTAGGAACATTAATAATCAGTTTTGAATTTTGGAATGAACAAGCACAAATGCAGGAAACCATCTAAAAGAAATGAATTATTAAGATGTGGAGCAAAGTGCTTAATCAAATTGTCAAGTTGCTTTTCCTTTTCATTGTTCATTCTGAGATCCAAGTAGAGGATTGTTAAAATCTCCCTTGATAAACACTAGAGGCATTTAATTTTCTGTGAAGCTGATGCTTAGTGAATTTTCAATGAAATGCCAATCTTATTGATGTTCCATCTTAAAAATTTTGATGTCAAGATAAATAGATTAAGCATATATATGAATTGGAATGATTCTGAAGGATGCCTTGATTTGAATGCAATCTCTGGGCCATTACAGATGGTCTGTCCATCTTTGTCCATGTTTTCCAAAATTTAAAATGACTTTCTTTTTTGAAGTTTCCCTGTATTATTTATCACCTTGTCAGGCTAGATATTTCCTTTTCTTAATCAGTTTTCTCTCCCCTTTTCTCCAATTTCTGCAAGCATTTTGGAATCATCAGTTTTGATTGAATGACTTTGCATCATGTTGACAGCTTATTATGGATTGCGTACTTCTATAATGAAGTTTATAATGAATTCATCATTCCTACCAATTTAATGAATTGCTGAAAGTTTTCATTATGGTAACTGTTTTCTTTTGCTTATCTCTCACTACACACACAACAGACCTACCCTTGTGATCATGGTGTTATTTGTCTGCACATATTTCAACCTTTTCCTTTGACCCATTGATTATGTAACTGAATATTACTGTCATATAAATATTTGAATGCTTGATTACAGATTGGGCCATCTCAATACAGAGGTAGAGGTCGTAGGGGTGGTAGACCATTTAGAGGGGGTGGTCGTGGCCATTTCAACCACCGAGGTCGAGCTCCTTACCGTGGTAGGGGACGTGGCAGGGTTGGTGGTGGTAGACACTTTCCATCTCACTCTTCAGGGACTGCCATTTCTAATGTAGCGGACGCGCCTGCTGCCGAAGCCACTTCGGTGGTGCAACCTTCACCATTAGTCTCTGGACAAGTACCATCACCGAATCCAACACAAATGGTGGCTGCACCATCGCAGCCACCACTGTGTACGCTATGGTGTGAAATTTGCAAGGCTGAGTGCAATAGTCCAGAAATGTTGGAGCAGCATATGAATGGAAAGCGACATAAGAAGAATTTGCTAGTGCATGAAGAATTACAAAGGCGCAAAGCTATAAATGGACAACATAGTGGACAGGTTTCTTCTTCTCAGATGAATTTAACAATTCAGCCTGAGAATGTTCAGGAATTTGAGAAAAAAGGATGCCCAACAGAAAAAATGGGCTCTGAAACTGAACCTAACAATCTCAAGGATGAAACTGAACTGCAGAATATCGTAGGAGAAACATCTGAACTTCTGGCTGAAGGGCCTGAGGGGGAACCCAGACACAACTCTGCTGTACGGGGACGTGGTTTCAAGCATATGATGAGAGGAGGCAGAGGAAGTAAATACATGAGGACTAATGATGGTTCAAGAAAACCAGTGGAACCTAAGCAGGCTATATCTTTTATATGTGAGCTGTGTAATGTTAAATGTGAGTCCCCGGTTGCCTATAACAGTCATATGACAGGCAAAAAGCACTTATCAATTTTCAAGCGTGTCCATGGCCACCAAGGTTTTAATGAAGATGCAGGGATGCAACCACTTCCCCAATCTGACATCAATGGTCTGCCAAATTCAAGTAATTCTCAAGTCCAACAAAGTGTTGGAGTCCAACAAGGTGTGGGGGATCCCCAGGTCCTTTTGGCTCAGCTCCTAAGGACTGTCCAGTCTGTACTATCTCAAGTCCAAGCACCGGCAACAGTACAACCGTCAGGCCCTGTGGCTGCTCCGATACAAGCAGTGGCTGGATCTAGTCATGAACACCTTCAGAATTTGTCACAGACACAAGTCTCAGGATCCACAGCACAAGTTGGGAGTGAAAATCCAACGAGAGAAACAAAAAATCAGCTGTTATCTGCCCCACCAGAGTTGGATACCGCTGCAGGTTCAAGTAGTAACACCCAAATTGCAGATGGAAGATCTGAAACTGAAGAAAAGGTGCAGAAACTTACCCATGATAGTTCAGCTATTATGCCTGCAGATAACCCAGTTGCAGAAGCTCCAACATCTTAGTAATTTGGTATGGTTAAAGAAGATACAATCATATTTTTATATTTTTATTTTCCATCAATTTTCTTACTTTCTTGTGCTTAAGGGTTTAGGGATTAGCCCTTTAGGTTTCAGCTGTTATAATTATGGGACTTTCTTGAACTGACAGAGGTGGGGTTCGTACAAGGTTGAGGTCATGTGATCCTTTAGATATATGACGCAGTTTGAGAAATACCATCCTTAAATCTTTAGTTGTTTTGTCTTATTGCTTTATTAATTGCTAATGAGGAAGTTAGGACGTGCCAGAAATCCTTTGCAGTGTTGCAATTCCTTCAAGTGCCTGCACTGTATATCCTAAAGTAATGTGTTCCACAAAATAGTGGCTCAAGAGTTGACTCACATGTTGATTGTAGAACATGTAATGCTCTACAATTGTGTTGATTGTAGAGCAATCTACATAAATTTTTGTCCAACCAAAGAAAATGTTCCACAATCACGAATCATTGATGCAAGATTCTTATATACTATTTACTTCAGGAAAAAGAATTCAATACAAGTAATAGCTCATTTGGATAATGATACCAGTTAGTTTATGCCTCAGTAAATTTTGAGTATTTTCTAAATTTAATTCTTTGTATCTTGTTATGCATGCCAACCAGAAGCTTCCCCTAATGTCATGTACACGTAATCTTAACATCGTTCCAATTTGCATCTCTAATTATTACTATACTATATATTTACTATACTATAGTTCTACAACCAACCAAAGAGCAGTTTATTTTGTTTTTTCTTTATCTAAAACTTTGGTCTTAACTCCCGAAAAACCTTGGTCTTTACTCCGCAATACCTTCTGTCTTTCATTTTCTTCATTTTCTTTGTTATAACCAAAGAACTTGTCACTTTTTGGTGTGGTTTCAGCTCTCTTTTGGTGGTTTTTTCTTATGGCTTGATTAGCGTAATAGTCATACTGTTTTTTCCCAGTTTAGTGAGGAACAATATGCTAGTTACATTTTATCTTCCTTGATTCTTTATAATTATTTTTCTATATATAGGTTGAATACCTCTTGTACTCTTTTATTTTATATACTTTCACATGTTGATTGTAGAACAACATGTACTCCCTCTGGTTTATATTATAAGCAGAAAATTAATGGAACATACATGTTAAGGTGGTTAATTAATCTCATTGAATCTTGTAAAAAAATTAGGTTTGTTACCTAAATTATCTTTTATCTAAAACTTCAATTTTCATTAAATGAGTTATTGGAATTCGTATTAAATGAATGATGTTTTGGGAATAATATCATTAAATGAGTTATTGAAAAACAAAATTTGCTTGTATATTGAACCAAAAACCTTGGGATTTTTTTGCTTATATATTGGACCAGGGAGTAATGCTCTACAACACACAATTGTAGAGCAATCTACATAAATTTTTGTCCAACCAAAGCAAATGTTCCACAATCACGAATCATTGATGGAAGATTCTTATGTACTATTTACTTCAGGAAAAAGAATACAATACAAGTAATAGCTCATTTGGATAATGATACTAATTAGTTTCTGCCTCAGTAAATTTTGAGTATTTTCTAGCTTTAATTCTTTGTATCTTTTATGCATGGCAACCAGAAGCTTCCCCTAATGTCATGTACGCGTAATCTGTTTTTTTTTTTTTTTTGACGGGAAAGAGTAGATTAAGGACCTCAAAAATCAGAGGCCACGGAAGCAATACAAGGAGGGATCTCTTCAATCCAAATAGAGTCTCCTAGGTTTAAAGCAAATTTAGCTAACTTATGAGCAAACATGTTTGCTTCTCGCTTAACATGAGAAACTACATAGCCAATACAGAAAGGAAATATGGACTTACAATCAGAAATAACGGAACCAAAATAAGATGGAGGGTGCACAGAATTTTTCAAAGCTGCTGCAACGTTGAGCGAATCTGTCTCACCAAGCAGCCACATAAAGCCAAGATCTTTAGCAAAATTTAAGCCCAATTTGCATATCTAATTATTACTATACTAATATTTAATATACTATAGTTCTACAACCAACCAAAGAGCGGTTTATTTTGTTTTTTCTTTATCTAAAACCTTGGTCTTAACTCCGCAATACCTTTTGTCTTTCATTTTCTTCATTTTCTTTGTTATAACCAAAGAATTTGTCACTTTTTGGTGTGGTGTCAGCTCTGTTTTGGTGGGTTTTTTTTTTAATAGCTTTAGTCATATTGTTTTTCAGGTTGGTCCAGTTGGTAAGGATACGACTCATAACCCACAAGGTCGTGAATTCGAATCCCACTGCCAATGTGAGGACCTCATTAGTGGGTAATCTGTAAGTACCTCTATAAATGCTCTTTGAGCCGTGATGTCTGCCCCGGTCTGGTGAGCCCCCGGGATCCAACTCACCTAAACTTTTATCCACAAAAAAAAAAAAAATCACACTATTTTTCCCAGTTTAGTAAGGAACAATATGGTAGTTACATTTTATCTTCCTTGGTTCTTCTTTATAATTATTTTTCTATATATGGGTTGAGTACCTCTTGTACTCTTTTATTTTATATACTTTCACTTATAAAAAAAAAACATACTTTTATTTTGAAGTAAGTTTGTTTTTATAATAAGCAAGTAAAGGTGTAATCATCCTTAAATTATTTAATGAGTCAAGATATTTATACACTATTTATCAAATAATAACGAACTCAATTTTTGTTAATCCAATTTCAAACATATTTACTTTACACAAGTCTTATCCTATCTGAATATACCTTAAAGAATTCAGATGCCTCGAATTAAACGACCAATTTATAGTTTATATCCCTTTCCAATCGCCACTTCATCAAGTTAAGCATATCCCCTATAATATTCTATCAAATCTAGGCCAATAAAAACCCCCAGTGTGACCTTTTTTCATCTTCACCAAGCCAAACCAATTCATTGTTGTGGCTTTTGATCTTATTCGGATATTATTTCCATTTGCTTTTTACGGTTTAATTTCTTAAACTTTTTTTTTTTTTTTTTCCATTTTAAAAGTTTTGCATCAAATTAAGGGAAGTAAGTGAAGAAAAACCATGAAGTTTGGGAAGCTATTGAAAGAAGAGATTCAGGTGACGCTGCCAGAATGGAGGGACAAGTTCTTGTCATACAAGCAATTGAGGAGGCTGCTGCGGCGGATGCCAGCAGCCTCAGCCGTGAATGGGTCGCTGGAGGTTGGGGAGGTGGAGGCGCAGTTTTTGTACTTGTTAAATAATGAGATCGACAAGTTCAATGAATTTTTCATTGACAAAGAGGAGGAATTCGTTATCCGGCATAAGGTTATATTATACACACATAACTAGATTAACTATATAAAATTTCATAAAATCCAAGAATTATTTTATAATTTTATACTTTACCATGTAACTTTATTTTAACGTACAATACTTTATTTGTTTTACATTTACTTATATTTTAGATAAAATATAAATACATATCAATTATAAAATTAATTACATATCTATAAATATCTAATTTGTGTAAAATTTGATATGGATGATCACCAAAATAATATCATGGACTTCAACGGCTAAATTTGTTAAAATTCGTATTGCATGAAAAGTTATTAAAGAGAATAAGTGTGAAATACTTACTCCAAGATGAAGCAAGTGCATCACTTCATATACATATACATGTACATATCAGTTATTCGTGTATATATATATTACACTGTCTTTACTTACATATAGATGATTGAGCTTATGATTTTTTTTTTTTATGAAATTTTCATTAAAATTATGGCTAATATATATATATATATATATATATATATATATATATATTATTACACTGTCTTTACTTACATATAGATGATTGTGCTTATGATTTTTTTTTTTTTTTTTTATGAAATTTTCATTAAAATTATGGCTAAAGAAGGTTGGGTTTGGGAACAATACCTACAATGCAGGAGTTACAACAGAGGGTCAAAGAAACAGTTGATTTATGGGGACCAAATGGCAGTCAGCCGTCAGAAACATATTATAAGAATGGGATGACAAATCTAAGAAAAGATATGGTTGATTTTCATGGTGAAGTGGTTCGCTTAGTAAACTACAGCAACATTAACTACACAGGTAATCCTTTTCTTTCAATGTAAGCCCTTATGTTCCCAAATAGCCCTCAAACGTGTCTCGCTTTGATTTTCTAGTTCTACCACATTTCATTCTTCGTTGTAACTTTTACTCGTTCTTTCTAGATCCATGCGTTTAAGAAGTTTGTTTAGCAATGAAATATGAGAATTGCAATTTTCAGTGCATATTCAACATACAAAATAGATTTTGGAGTTACGATATTTTGTTATTGATTGAAACATATTTCCATGAAAAATGTGCACTTGATATATAATTGTCGTTACATTTCATTTGATGAAGTCAAGTATAAGTAACTCATTCACTAGTCACTACCCTCAAAACCAAAGCAACTGCTATATTTTCATATAGAGAATGCTAATGATTGTCCTTATGGCATTGTTTAAGGAATTAAAAAAAGAAAATTTGTATGAAAAAATGGTGTATTTAACATTTTGAAAAGTGTTATACTTAGTTTTCCAATACAAAGTTTCCTTTTGTGAATTCTTTAACCAATGCCCTTATGACACTCGTTAGCAAGATCCTATTCATATTACTCTTTTCATACTATTTTTTACACATGATTCATAATATATAAATAATGTATGGTTAATCACGAGTATTGGATGCTTGTTTAATGGATACATTCGTGATTATTTAGTAATCTATTAATCATTTAATACCCTTGATTAAGTACTACAAATTCATGCATTAATTATTCAACAATGTAAAAAATATTGTAAAAAATTATGTGGGGTGAAATTAAAAAAAAAAAAAAAAAAGTGAACAGTGTAGCGCTAAAGTGCCGCACGATGCAGCACAGTAGCGCTACACTGTTCAACTATACGGGTTGTCCCGTATAGTTGTCTAAGCCAGTTGTTCAAAAAACATTTCTGTTTTTGAAACTTGAGAGAGTTGAGTTTTGCAGGGTTGGCTAAAATTGTGAAAAAGTATGACAAGAGGACAGGCGGACTCCGACGTTTGCCATTCATTCAGAAAGTACTGGAGCATCCCTTTTTCACTACTGATCTAATTTCAAGACTTGTGAAGGAATGCGAACGCAAAATAGATGAATTGTTCCTAATTGATGATGAAGAACCTGAAAGAGCAAATGAAGTAATTATGTTAGATGGAGAAGGAATTTTCAAGGATACAGTTGAAGCTTTACTTAAAACTGAAGAAAATGGGGTGCTCATGGAAGAGGATAGGTCAGGAGTTCCTAGTCATGAAAACCTTCGTAGCTAAGTTAAAATCCTCATTGAAGGAAGTATCCTGAGGTGTTAACCTGAGCAGAGACATGACACTTAATTATCCTCATTGCCAATAGTTTTAGGAGCAAATTGAAGGTCATTCCTTCATATTCTTCTAGGTTCTTTGGCAAAAGATGTTTCGTTCTTATAATAAGGAATATTATCCAACTTAATATTTTGATTTTGTATTGCTCGAAGAAGGTTTGTATATGAAAATTGTAATTATCAATAAAGAGTAAGAAATGTATGTTTTACTTGTTTGCAGCGATTGGTGATTAGTTAAATGATCATCGATTTAACTCACAGTTGGTTCTCCTTGTTTAAGCAATAGGTTATCAGATTCCTAGGCTATTCCAGAAAGTGCCTAGCTTGAAAGGTGGACGAAGGTCCTAAGTTAGCATAAAAGTAAAGTAACACAAAACTGTATAGTATATCTAAATGATTAAGACTTGTTTTGATTGGTTTGGTTATGAGCAACCTTAGCTTTGTCTGAAGTATTTGTAACAGTATTTGTCCTTTGTATTGGGTTTAAGTACATCATATATTCAATAGTAATATCCATTTTACCTATTAAAAAATTATATAAAAGGTTTCATTTAATACCATGAGCATAATAGGCTCTTGGAATTGGTTTATGTCTTCGTAATAAGCTTGGCCAATTTATGAGTGCAAAAATTGCATGGTTTTCTCCAACTCCTAGGGTGGACGAAGGCGAGACTAGGATCTTTTGATGGCCTTACGTTGGGCTGTTGAAATGAGTAAGGTGTTGGCTGATCTTGTAGTTCGTGTGAGGGTCATCCACAATGAGCTGGGCACTATCACTACAAGAAAAGAGCCCTTTATTCGGTTGCTAAACACATGAATTTGGTCGCTAACCGAATTAGCGACCGATAAAGTTTTGTCACTAAGATCGTGGTTGCTAATTGGTTAGCGAACGAAATAAGGATCGGTCGCAAATTAGCGACCGAAAAAAACCGGTCGCAAAATATTAAACACCGGTCGCTAAATGTTGGCACTAGATTCTAATATTGGTACCAAATTGCGACCATTATAGCGACCAAATTATTTTGGTCACTGATAAGCCTCTGGCTCATCTAGTTTTATAGCTAGTGAGGCCACGATTATTGTGCTAATTATTCGAGTTTAATCTCGTTTTTGCCCAAATTTAGCTTTAATTGTCCTTAAGCAATGTTTTGAGTCTTTTAAGTAGTTATTAGTAATTTATGCTATTTTTGAGTTAAATAAAACATTTGATGCTATTTTATATTCTCAGGTTAAAAGTGAAGCTCGAGGAAGCCAGGAAAAACGAAGAAAACAAGCAAAAAGGCAAAATTGGCCATTCGCCTCGCGAACAGAAGCTCGCTTCGCGAGCCAGAAGAATAGATTAAACAATGTCAGCAACTATTCAGTCTCGCCTCGCGAGGACGTGTTCGCCTCGCGAGCCAGAAACAGGGAATTGAAGATCATTCTGTCTCGCCTTGCGATAACTGTCTCGCCTCGCGAAAGATCCAAATTTGAACACACGCCAACTTAAGATTCGCCTCGCGAATCCATGTTCGCCTCGCGAGCACGCGCAGATCCCAAACTTTATAAATAGCTTGTTTTAGGTCAATTGAAAGGAGCTTTTGATAGAGATTGTAATCCTAGTTTTCTTAAGGGCTGTGTAGTGAGTTTTAGTTTAGTTTCATAGAGGATGAATGCGTTATATACTTTGTTCGTTGTTATCATCGCTATGAGGAACTAATCCTTATTTCTGAGGGAACGATGAAGCCACCATTGATGGCATAGTGATTCCAAGTAATATTTTCTTATACCCTTGTCTCCTTTCTTGTTTCTTAATTGTGATTTGTTTGTGTTAATCATATGCGCACATGGTTAATTAGTCTAGTGCGTTGAGGCTGGCAGGCAATTCGTACTTAGGACTTGAATTAAGAACACCGCTTGAATATTGCTAGGCATAGAATAGGAAAACGGTGCAATTGCTATAGGGAACCAAGAACGTAATGAATCTCATCGTAGGTTGAATAGATTGGCAGATTGACAACTTACAATTTGAGATATTTCCTCTTGAAAATCGGCAGTGACATTAGGATAATTGAGGGTTCTTGATTGACAAAGAAATTAAATTGAGCATAGGGATAAGGAGATAAACACTTGGGTAACTTGCTTGATAGGGTAGGTGGATTCGTGACCTTAGAAGCCTTAATCTAAACCAAATCTCATCATAATCTTTTAGGATTTTTAATTACTTGTTTTGATTTAATTTTGATTTGATTTTCTCTCTCTTCATAAAGATTTCCCTTTGACTTGGTCAAACGATTTGAATTTCTTAAATTGGTTAAATTGGTCTTCCAATCCTTGTGTTCGACCTCGGTATTTACTTACCGTGTTTTTATTACTTGCAACGAAACGGTACACTTGCCGGATCGTCAACAAGTTTTTGGCGCCGTTGCCGGGGATTGGCACAACCAATTTTCCTAATTTTTAGGAAATTCAATTTTCTTGATTGAGCAATTTTTTTAATTTTATTTTATTTTTCTGCAAAATTTTTTTAATCTCTTTTACTTCTTTGATCCTACTTGGTCTTGCCTTGTTTTTGTGTATGCGAGGTACCCTTTCGCAGGAAGACTTGCTATACGATCTAGAGATCACCAGGACCGAGAAGAGGTACAGGAAGGAACTCAAAGAGAAAAAAAGGCTTGAAGCTAACCAACTCATCGATCTTGAAGGGATGGCGGAAGGAGATCCTCCAACCTACAAGCCTCTTTTTGAGTACAATCTTCCTCATTTGGACGATTGTGCTTCAAGTGTTGTTAGGCCTCCTATCGAAGCCCCTTCTTTTAATATAACGAAAGGAGCTCTGCGTGTGGTGAAAGCAATCAATTTGATGGAAGTGCATACCAAGATCCTCATAGGCATATTACTCACTTCTTGGAGAATTGCGATCTGATCAAAACTCCAGGAGTTTCAGATGATGCCTTTCGTTTGCGACTATTCCCTTTGTCTCTTCTGGATAGAGCACGCGATTGGTTAGACTTGCACTTGGATCGGGCTAGCATCACTACTTGGGAACAAATGGCTCAGAAGTTCCTCACTAAATTTTTTTCTCCTAAAAAAGCGGCACAGTTGAAGATAGCCGTCACTTCCTTCAAGCAACATGATGATGAATCCTATAATGAAGCTTGGGAAAGGTACAATGTGCTTTTGAGAAGATGCCCTTCATCCTACTTTGACTTGGTAACAAAGGTACAACACTTCTTTAATGGCTTGAAGGGTCGCTACCAAATGAACTTAGATGCCGCAGCTGGCGGTTCTTTCTCTTACAAATCAGCAAAGGACGGTTGGGCCTTATTAGAGAAAATGTCCAGGAATGATTATAACCACAGTACAGGCACTTCTAATGCTTCCGGAATCAGTACTGCATCACTGGAGGCTATTCTTGAACAGAACACACTCTTGAAGAAGCAATGTGAGGCATTGTCTAGCAAGCTCAAGGTTAATGCGGTGCGAGAAGGCTCGCATTCGAGGTGTGATTTTTGTAATGGTGAACATGCCAGTGAGAGTTGTCCAGTAAATTTTTCACAGGAACATGTGGACTCGTGCCACAACTTTTATGACACAGTGCCACAGAACAACTATCATAGGAATAGGCAGAATGACTACAATCAGAATCGGGGGTACATTAGGAGAGACCATCCGGGTTTCAGTTGGAGCAACACTAGTGGTGGTCTAGCCGGGCAACAACAACAAAATCAGAGGCCAAACTATGGAATTCAACAGAACAACACCCAACAGGCTCTCCCTCAACCTACTCAATTACAAATCACAGATGGTGGGAAGCAGACTTGGGAAGTGGCCTTTGAGAAATTAGCCAATCATACTAGCACGGCCATTGAGAAGCTGACAGTGCACATTGATACATCCATTGAGAAGCTAGCAACTCACACAGGGTCGGCAATCCAACTCCTGGAAACTCAAGTATCTCAGCTAGCTAAACAAATGAATGAGCGTCTTCCAGGCACTTTTCCGAGGCCCAATGCAATGCCATATCCACTAGAAGTGGTAAAGTGTTGGAACCAAAAGGGAATCCCTTGAAGGCTAATGAAGGTGAAACTCCAAAACAACCACAAGAGGAGAAGGAGCAAGCTAAGGAAGATGAGGTAGCTAATGAAAAGGTGCCAGAGCAAGGGGTAAGGTTGAAATTAGTAGATGAAGAATTCCGAAAAAAGAAGTGGGTTGAGCCCCAAGACCTTCCTCCCTTCATAAAGGTACCATATCCAGAGAGATTGAAGAAACCCTTGCAAGACAAGCAATTCAACAAGTTCCTTGATGTTTTCCGCAAGCTTCAAATCAACATTCCTTTTGCGGAAGCCTTGGAGCAAATACCATCCTATGCTAAGTTCATGAAGGAGCTTCTCTCCAAGAAGCGGAAGATAGTGGATGAGGAAACGGTTGCTTTGACCGAGGAGTGTAGTGCAATTCTCCAAAGGAAATTACCTCCAAAGTTGAAGGATCCGGGCTCCTTTAGTATACCATGCACCATTGGAGAGATGACTATTGAGAAGGCACTATGTGATCTAGGGGCAAGCATCAACTTAATGCCCCTATCCATGATGAGAAGGCTTGGGATTAAAGAAGTCAAGGGCACAATGATGTCACTCCAACTTGCGGACCGAACAATTAAATACCCTTATGGGGTGGTTCAAGATTTGCTAGTGAAGGTGGGCAAGTTTATTTTTCCGGCAGATTTTGTGGTACTGGACATGGATGAAGATGCCAATATTCCACTCATATTGGGTAGACCATTCTTGGCTACCGGAAGGGCTCTTATTGATGTTCAATTGGGAAAGCTCACACTTCGGGTGCAAGATGAGAAAGAGGAGTTTGATGTCTTTGAAGCTGTGAAGCATCCGGTGGAGAAAGCTAACTGCTATAGTGTGCATGTGGTGAAGCCTCTTGTCAAACCAACTCCTACACATGAAGCAAATGGTTCAACACTAGGTGAGGTGTTGGTAAAATCCCACACTTTTGAGGATGGCATGAAAAGGGATGAGTCGGCGTACTTGGAGCATAAAGATGAGTTGCATAGATCCATTAAGGATAACCCAAGCAAGTGGGAAGGGAAGCCACAAGAGCATCATAAGTCACTAACTAAAGCGGCTGGAGTAAAAAGGAAGCTAGATCCAATCAAGCTCAATGAAATCCGTTTGAGGGCTTATGAGAAAGATAGAGGCAAAAAGGGGCATCCCAAGGTTCGGCTCAATGATCCAATTAGCCCTATAAAGAAGTTAATTCCATATCAATTAAAGTCTTGCTGGCGAGTGAAGGTTAGGAAGAAAACAACTCTTCCGCATGATGTTTTTAAGGAAGGATACAAAGAGCCTGGGGAGACATTTAATGATAATGACTAAGGATTGAAGCTGCTTTTTATGGAAGGAGTTGGAGTCCATCTTGATGAGTTCGCAGTGACTTAGCCTTTTGGGGCTATGGCCGTCAGGCTCAGGACGTTAAACAAGCGCTTCTTGGGAGGCAACCCAAGTAGTTATATCCTTTTATTGCATTTAAAGAGTCATAAAAATACAAAGTGACTTCATATAGGGTCCTTAGTAGAAAATTGCATTAGAAAAGCATGTAGGACTTAGATGCATTTAGGAAAAGAGGGGCAGAATTCTTCTCTGGCTTGTCTCGCGATACTGAGATCGCCCCGCGAGACAGAAGGAAGTAAAAAATCCCTGCTTCTGTCTCGCCTCGCGAACCAGCCCTCGCCTCGCGAATAAACTGGACCGCCCCGCGAGTAACATCTCGCCAAGCAAGGCCGAAAGGCAGAAACTCAGAGGTGGGCACCTCGTTCTACCTCGCGTCGCGGATATATGGTTCGCCTCGCGAATCTGGGCAAGAATGAAATTATTAAAATCCCATAATGGCCTCGCGAGGCGCCTCTGGCCCCGCGAAAAAAAAACTGTTTTTGATGCCTCGGTTCGTCTGGTTTGCTAATCCTGGGGATCAGGATCCTCATTTAGGAGGGGGCGAGTCCGAGGCAAATATTTGATGATTTTCAGGTAGATAGAACTCCAATGGAGAAAACCACAAAGACTAGTGAGCTGGAAGGAGAGGAAGAGAATGAAGAAAGGATGAGCACCAACGAAAGTTTGGGGTCCTTTCGGACCCCACGAGATAACAATTTCTAAACCTTACTCTTTTCTTTTCTGTTTCTTCTCTTTTTGCTAATTGGTCATGTACAGTCACATGTGTGTTGAGTTTTGTGTTGGTAAGCTTGAAGGGATTTTATTGACTTTAGCATAGATGGATTGCATAATAAATGTTGATTTTTGATGATTTCCTCTAATGAGTTGAATTTTGAAAATTGATCCCCATGAAAAATTGAAGATTGAACTTTGAGAAATTTTATTGTGATTGCATTATTTATGACAAGTTTGGGGTGAATAGGTGCACACACTAGGAATGTATTTCTGTCAAATAATTTGCTAAAAATGTCCAGGTGAGGAATTTAAGCCTCCAACATTGTTTTTGTATTGAGTGAATCACTTTTAAGTTGTACTTTCCCGAATTTGCTTGAATCTCCTCATGGTTTGCATGTTTATACGTTTGCATCAAATGATTTAGGCAATTTTCTTTGAAATAGCTACTTGGCCTAAAAAGAACCACCCTTAATGCATGTTCCGTAGTTAGCCACATTGAGCCTAATAGCCTGTTATTTCTTGATGACCTTATGTTATAAGCCAAAAATCCGGAAAAACCATGTTAACCCAATCTTAGGATTTAGGAGAGCATGAAAACTTAACATTGTAGGTGTTGTTTGGAAACTAAGTTTGGAGTGGCTACAAAGGTTTATTATGTTGTTTTGGGTTGAGAAAAATAAAAATAAAGGTTGAAGCCAAAAGAAAAAAAAAGAAAAAGAAGAAAAGTACAAAAATGCCAAAAAGGACAAATAAAAAGGTTATCAAAAGAAAAAGGTTTGTAGCCACCCAAAGCGAAAAAGAAAAATGGAAAAAGGAATTAGAGTAAAAATAAAGGTAAAAAATGTTTCATGCTCTCTTAGTTCCTAGGGTCTTAGCCTTGTACCTTGAATATCCTACCTCTAGCCAGGCCTCATTACAACCCTTAAAAGACCTTTTGATGTTGCAAACATGTTTTTGTGGGAACTTTGTTTAGATGAAAATAAAATTCATGGAAAGTGCTCTTAAAATGTGAAATTGAGTGAATTTGATAACCTAGACAAATGAGTGAAAGAGTGAAATACAAAATGCCCTTGTGAGGAAGGCAATTGTTTGAAATTGGTGATCTCCCTTTTGTGTGTAACTTGGATCCTTGACTTAGATTAATGATTGCGTGAATGATTAGATTCTCAATTGTTTAAAGTAAATGAATGTGGGGATTACATTGATGAAAGGGGGAACATTGAATTAGAAAATTGAATTGTTAAAATTGCATAAAATTTGTGTGAAATAAATTGAGTCCATTGAGCTTACCCAGTTTTGAGTCTTTTAAGTTTTAGTTTGCTTGGGGACAAGCAAAGTTTAAGTTTGGGGTATTTTGATAAGCCTCTGGCTCATCTAGTTTTATAGCTAGTGAGGCCACGGTTATTGTGCTAATTGTTCGAGTTTAATCTCGTTTTCGCCCAAATTTAGCTTTAATTGTCCTTAAGCAATGTTTTGAGTCTTTTAAGTAGTTATTAGTAATTTATGCTATTTTTGAGTTAAATAAAGCATTTGATGCTATTTTATATTCTCAGGTTAAAAGTGAAGCTCGAGGAAGCTAGGAAAAATGAAGAAAACAAGCAAAAAGACAAAATTGGCCATTCGCCTCGCGAACAGAAGCTCGCCTCGCGAGCCAGAAGAACAGATTAAGCAATGTCAGCAACCATTCAGTCTCGCCTCGCGAGGACGTGTTCTCCTCGCGAGCCAGAAACAGAGAATTGAAGATCATTCTGTCTCGCCTCGCGATAACTGTCTCGCCTCGCGAAAGATCCAAATTTGAACGCGTGCCAACTTAAGATTCGCCTCGCGAATCCATGTTCGCCTCGCGAGCGCGCGCAGATCCCAAACTTTATAAATAGCTTGTTTTAGGTCAATTGAAAGGAGCTTTTGATAGAGATTGTAATCCTAGTTTTCTTAAGGGTTGTGTAGTGAGTTTTAGTTTAGTTTCATAGAGGATGAATGCGTTATATACTTTGTTCGTTGTTATCATCGCTATGAGGAACTAATCCTTATTTCTGAGGGAACGATGAAGCCACCATTGATGGCATAGTGATTCCAAGTAATATTTTCTTATACCCTTGTCTCCTTTCTTATTTCTTAATTGTGATTTGTTTGTGTTAATCATATGCGCACATGGTTAATTAGTCTAGTGCGTTGAGGCTGGCAGGCAATTCATACTTAGGACTTGAATTAAGAACACCGCTTGGATATTGCTAGGCATAGAATAGGAAAACGGTGCAATTGCTATAGGGAACCAAGAACGTAATGAATCTAATCGTAGGTTGACTAGATTGGCAGATTGACAACTTACAATTTGAGATATTTCCTCTTGAAAATCGATAGTGACATTAGGATAATTGAGGGTTCTTGATTGACAAAGAAATTAAATTGAGCATAGGGATAAGGAGATAAACACTTGGGTAACTTGCTTGATAGGGTAGGTGGATTCGTGACCTTAGAAGCCTTAATCTAAACCAAATCTCATCATAATCTTTTAGGATTTTTAATTACTTGTTTTGATTTAATTTTGATTTGATTTTTTCTCTCTTCATAAAAATTTCCCTTTGACTTGGTCAAACGATTTGAATTTCTTAAATTGGTTAAATTGGCCT
This sequence comes from Echinosophora koreensis, assembly GCA_035048595.1. Classification (NCBI taxonomy): domain Eukaryota; kingdom Viridiplantae; phylum Streptophyta; class Magnoliopsida; order Fabales; family Fabaceae; genus Echinosophora; species Echinosophora koreensis. Next base: position 1,093,948 of record JAPCYP010000058.1, on the reverse strand, counting down.
TCCAATCCTTGTGTTCGACCTCGATATTTACTTACCGTGTTTTTATTACTTGCAACGAAACGGTACACTTGCCGGATCGTCAACAGTCACCAAATGTTTATTTTTTATTTTTTAAAAATTCCCTTTTTTATATTGGTACCAAATTTTAGCGATTGAGTTAATTCAATCACTAAATATATATATATATATATATATATATATATATATATATATATATATATATATATATATATATATATATATATTTTAGTAAATTGATTTTTTAAAACATATTAAAACATGTAATGACAAATAAACTAAAACACTGAAAACTCAAATAATATATATAAAAATAAATCCGATCAAAATTTAAATTACTAACTGTCAAATAAAAAAAAGTACATGTCAACTGGGGGGACCAATGATCATCGGCTTCATGATCATCTACGTCATGCAGCTGGCCAGAGGTGGGGGGAACAGATGGGTCATCAAGAATAGGGATGGCAATGGATATGGTACTATTGTATCCGTCCTTATACCCACGTTTGAAAAAAATACCCGTAGCCGGACCCATATCCATGTGGGTAACAACTTTAATACATTTACCCGTACCCTCTGGGTACCTAAGTACCAACACCAGCACCCATTACTCGCACTTTAACTAAGAAAAAACAATAATTAACATATAGAACATTATAAATCAAATAAAAAATCATCCAAAGATCTTTTAATTATACTCATGAAACATTACAAACCAAAGTATTAAACTAAATAAAAACATCTAAAACATTCAAAACGAGTAAATATCACAATAAACATCTAAAACGATAAAATCATGAACTTGTAAGTCCGGAAAGGGAAAAACACTGATGAGCCCCAGGTTTAGAACATTTACATTAATTTTATTCTTGAAGTTTCATTGGGGTATTTTTCCCCATCCAAAACTGAGGGTATTGCTGACATTTCCATATTACATATTTGAATTTCATCTGTATTAATTACTAGCAACAAGTTAATGGAGAGTAAGTTTTAAATTGCTCCAATTTACCATGCAAAAACATACGGATGCCAAGAGAGTCTCCACTGTTTCAATACCTCACAACATGGTAAATCAAATGTCACTTATTTGAAACTGATTACATGTTATTTGTTTTTAAAGATAAAATAAATTGAACTTAAATACATGTATCATTTTTTAAAATCAAAGTATAGAATTGACGGTGAGAGCTTCATGTTGAGATGCATTATTCTTTCACCTGCAATAGATTCAAGCTTTTGTTAATATTTTTTATTTCTTTATTATTTTTTTTATCCTATTCAATATCTATGTATACCTTGCAGTGCTATTGTTGATCAAGAACCGTAATCAATGGAAAGTAACAAAGGTTGGACGGAAATTTTATGTATATGGTTGGGGTGGTTTTCTTTGAGAGCAAATATATATATATATATATATATATATATATGCGGGGCGGGGTGGGTACTAGGGTACCCGTACCCGCACTCACACGCTCTTTTTTTTTTTTTTTGCAGGTAATTACCCAGACCCGATCCCATACCCATAAAGCAGATATTTACCCTACCCGTTGTGGGTATTTTTTGCAGGTACCCATAGAGTAGGGTCCAAATTGCCATCCCTAATCAGGAACAGTAGGTCCATCAGCACGGGTACCCGAAGCAGCAGTTTCCTCAAGGATGGAACCAGATTCGTTGTGTCTGAATCCCAAGTGCTGGTTCAACAGCTCCATCTCCCTCTCCAGAGCAGCCATGCATCCTGTCCGCAAGTTGACTAACGAGCCCGGCGTTGAGGTCGGAGACGAGCCCTCTGACGTCCTCTGTAGGGCCATGGCATGACTGAAAAGATGGTGTGGCAGAGGCCACATACTCATTCATGAGGGCACCCAAACCATATATATGGCCCTTCTTGTTCCTGCCACCAACCACCTCTAGGAAAATGGCATTGTCAGAGGCAATAGACAGCTCCTGCCCCTGACTAATGGCCTCATCTCGGTGGCGGTGGAAGAGAAATAAATATAATTAAACAATATAATGATAGATTTTAACTTACAGCAATCTCGCCTACGTTCCCGACCCACTCCCCAGTCTTGCTCTTCTTGGTAACCTTCAGTATCTCATATGCAGTGGGGGGCCTCTGCATTTCGATCTTCATATATATTCAATGATAACAGTTAAGCTATTTAATAAGCTTGCTTAATTGAAATTGAAATATAAAGTTTACTTAATTACCAGCCTATCAGGATGCTTCGTGATGGGCACAGACCCACCCGTGTATAGAGGAGCACCGGTATCCGTGGATCGATTCTACTTCCCGATCGCACTCTTCTTTAAGAACTCCTCATCAGTGGCCCAATACCGACGTAGGCCCTATAGAACCTTGGGTGTCAAAAAGTCCCCCGGAGATGAGCCATTGCGGATCTTTCCGATAAATTCTTCACAACAAGGGAACCGCGGTGCTCAAATGCGGCCTGAATCGCAGCCTCATCCTCTGGTCACCACCTGTAAGTGGCCTGCATGACATACAAGACATCTGACCACAATGTAATAGTAAAAACAATAAAAATTAAATTAAGCACCAACTAATGCACCAATTAAAAAGTAATACTTACACCAAACTGGTGCTCGAACCAGTGATCCCGGACCGTCGTGGGGATCTTCGTCCATATGGGCCAAGACCCGGTATAATGCCCCTTAACAACCTCCGAGATGGTCTTATGGGGCCCATCTACCGGATAGAAACTGTTTGCAAACAATATATTAACTACAATATAGATATTCAAATATCAATTAATAAAAAGTAACAAATCAAAATGAAGAAATAACTTACTCTAGTCTTGCATATGGGCGAATCCATATGTGTGTGTCCGTGGGTTTAGTCACCCTGGAACCCGAGGCTTACTCCCTCCCCCCCCCCCCCCCCCCACCCCCACCCCCCCAAGACCGATGTACCGAGGAATGCTGCTACAGATGGGGTAGGAGGCACGGTAGTGGGTGATGGAACTTCGATGGATGAGCCCACACCATGTTTGGACTGTGTGGCTCCCGAACTGCCAGAGGGGCCTGTAGGGTGATGATAAAGGGAGGTGGAGGGGTGGGGGTGGGTGCTGATCTCCCACGGCCGCGGACCCACGCCCACGGGGAATACAACCCCCACGTCCAACATCTTCAGCCATCTGTCTAGAATTAAAACACAAGTCATACATGAGGTATACAGAATGTTTGGCAACCTCCTGATGAATTTGAGACTCCGAGATGTCGGGATCAAGCTCATTCAGCTCATTGGCATATATTCTATCATTAGACAATAGAAAATGTATTAAATAGAAAATAATAACACATTTAAGATGATACTAATGAATTAATAGCAACTTACTCTAGTAATGGCTCCAACTGGTAGCAATTTTGAAGCACGTACAACTCAATAGCTGTCATTTCACAGGTACCCAACCATGACTTCTTTTTTGCACCACATACCCAGCCCGGATGATTATAAATGGAAATTTGATGACTAGAAGAACATCCTTCACCAATGTCAACATTACGCAGCAATCTATACCTCCTTGTCTCTATGTTGTCTGGATAGTAAAACGAGGCAATAGTAGAAGCCTCCTCCACTAAATATGCTTCACAAATAGAACCTTTAATCCTAGCCTGATTCTTTACTTTTAATTTTAACGAACGCAAGAACCTAAATATATTATAAGACTAAGTTAATGATAATTAACATATACATGTCTATTTTTACATCATAATTGACTGCAAGTACAAAATAAGTTTAATACCTCTCAAAGGGGTACATCCAACGATATTGAACTGGTCCACCCACTCGTGCTTCGTACGGTAAGTAGATGGGAAGATGTTCCATCGAATCAAAGAAGCTCGGAGGGAATATTTGTTCCATCTTACATAGAAAGACTGGAATATTGTTGTCCATAAAGTTGTCATGTGCAAGTATACACAATCGTAACAAGTAATAAAGTGTGAATAAAGATCGTTCCCACGAGGATTTAAATGAATTGAATATAAATTCTAGTTTTAACCTTTCATACTTAGCTTAATAAAAATAAAGAGTAATTTTAAGCATGTAAAGTAAATGAAATAATTGGGTGCCAGAGCAGTAATTAATAAATGTAAGGAATTAATAAAAACAATAAATGGGTGCTTAAAAACAGAGATGGAAACAGCTAGGATTCTAATTCTTTGTAATATTCACTTCAGGGTAATTTATGCTTCAGGATGCTACAACATTTAGCTCAGGAATTGAGATTTGCTTTCCAGTAGTAAAACTGAGTTCATTAAAAGCTTCTTATTCCTAAGTTCAAATTAATTTCCCTCAGCTGTCAGATAAAATCGTCCAGCTACTTAAAGACTTGAAGGCTATTCCTAGCTCATTCAACACAATTAATTTTCCAATTAATTGCTCTATCTTTATCTTCTAATCAAGTCCACTAACTTGGTTTTTCCAAACTTAGTCAGCTGATATTTCAGATCAGTTGATCAGGCTAAACTGAAATTAAACATTAATGCAGAAAAGAAGAAAATGCATAACATCCATTGCATTAAATTACCCATCAATTTAATTACAAATTCATAGAATCCTAACTTGAGGGAATTAGCTCATAATGAGCTTAAAGTTAAAACAAGTAAGGAAATGGTAAAATAAAAACATAAGCATAAAAAATGAAATTACAGAGAAGACAAGGGAGCTGATGGCTGCTACAGTACGAGCTGCTGTAGTACAAGCTGCCATAGTACAAGTTGCCCTAAAAACAAGGTCACACTTACTATTTGTACTACCTCCCAATATAGGGCTACACTCTCTCTCATGCCTCACTTTTTGGGCTATTGCACAATTCAAATACTAAAATATTCCTTGCCCCAATTCCCAAGTACACTCAGCTGCTGCATAATATTCTCTCTCTTCCTTTTTGCACAGCGCAACAAGTACTTTGTCTTCTTGTGGGCATTAGTTTGGAAATGATTTTCGCTTGTAATGACCTGCTCTCCCGATGCTGCGACATTTCGAAACATCCCAGAGCACTTCCTTCAGCAATTTATACTTCTAAATCCTGCTCAAGCTCAAACAAACTTTTTAGCAATAACAATTCATTAATTACAGCTTTTTCTGCAGTTAATAAAATCAACTCAAATATTTACTCAATCAAACAAAACTTGAGTTCTTCTCCCAAAATTGATCAAAACAAGCACAATGATTAAGCTAAAAGAATAGTAATAACTCTTATTTCTAAGAGTTATCAAATATCACGCTCCATATCCTTCAGTTGGTCAACCTCCAATGTTGTGGAAGTTATACTCTAAAAAACTGACTCAACGCAACAAGCGGCTTCCAAATCTCCACCGGTAAAGAGGCGAATGCAATGGGAAGCAATGGTTGCATGAATACATGACAGTTATGACTTTTCATTCCAGCAGTTTTCCCTCACTGGCATTAACACATCTGGATAAGCTAGAAGCATAACTATCTGGTAACTTAAGTTGTCTAACCCATTCAGACAGCTACCCGCTGGGGTTTGCTCAGTACATATTTTGCCTTTGGTTTTCTTAACTTGCTGCCCCCAATGTCCACCAATTCTAGCCCCTGTCGTCTACAAATTTTTATTATATCTAATCGAGCCTTATACTTATCCTTCGTCTTACCGTTGACATCCATCACCTTGTCAAACACATTCATAAACACATTCCGCTCAGTGTGCATGACATCAATGTTATGGTGTATCAAATGCATCTTCCAATATGGCAGGCTCCAAAAAATACTTTTTTTGGTCCAGTTATGTTCAATACCATATCCAAGTATCTGCTCACCTCCAGATTCATGAATCAACGAGAGCATCCTAATCATCTGCCAAACATGTTCTCCTATAAACTGTTGGGGAGGTAGGGCGGTCTCAACATTCCCCTTCTTGAATGCAGTTCTATTCCTCCTATAAGGATGATCTTGTGGAAGGAATTGGCGGTGACAATCAAAATAAGAAGTCTTCCGCGTGAAACCCTTCGATCGCCCCATGCAGCAAGGGCAGCCAAGACTCCCATTAGTCATCCATCCCGACAACATACCATACGCCGGAAAGTCATTGATTGTCCACATCAAAGCTGCCTTAAGCTTAAAACTTTACCTCAATGATACATCGTATGTGAATACACCGGAATTCCACAAATGGTTCAACTCTTCTGTGAGAGGCTACAAGGACACATCAATCTTACTTTTCGGATTTGATGGACCAGGAATTATGACCGTCAGAAACATAAACTCCCTCTTCATGCTCATGTCAGGTGGGAGATTATATGGGGTCAGAATAACTGGCCAACAAGAATAAGATTTACCATATTGACCAAAAGGATTAAATCCATCATTACATAAGCCCAATCTTACATTACGAGATTCTTGAGAGAACTTCGGGTACATCCTACCAAAATGCTTTCATGCCTCTCCATATAATGGATGGCACAAGACACTAGGATCCCTCTGATTGCTCTCATGTCATCGCATGTGAGGAGTGGTGGCCATTGAAGAGTACATACTTTGGATTCTAGGGGTAATCGGGAAATACCGCATTCTCTTCAGAGGGGTTTTTCTTTCAACACCTCTTCTATCAGTTCTGATTTTATACCGGCCAGCATGACAAAATCTACAAGTTGTTAGGTCAGCATCTTCGTTACGATACAACATGCATCCATTCTAGCAACATTCAATTTTCTCAAATCTCAAGCCCAAATTCGCCACCGATTTCTTCACTTGATGGAGATTCATCGGTTGGCATTGCATCTCCCATAAAGGATACCCAGCGATCGAACTCACCCTACGTCTCATTTTAGTTGGACTTGATGCTAAGATTAACCAAAGAAGCCAACAATTCCGCATAGGCCTGATATCTATCCCACAACGGAGCTTGTGCAGCCGCCAACATGTCATAAAATCTCTGTGCATCCGGATTCGAATCCTCCTCGATGTAATGATGCTCAACATGATCATCATCTTGTTGAATTTCTATACCAATAGAGGGGCCAGCATGATTGATAACCATCTGCTCAAAAGGGTTGAATTGATCCCTCCCCTCACCAGGACCATAATATGCATCTTCCATCACAACCGGGGAACCAATGGCAATTTTTCACCATGGTTGACCCAATAATAATAATTCTCCATAAACCCCTTCTCGTAGAGATGTGCCATCATATCATCCCTATACTGGAATTTTGGACATTTGCACTTCTTACAAGGACACCTCATTTTTGGATCATATTGACTTAGATATTCCTCTTGCTGGCTCGCATAAATAACGAACTCGTTCACTCCCTCAATGAACTCGCGCGTTAGTCCTCCAGATCCTTCCTTCTATCCATCCATTTTCGATTCTCAGGTGCTTCCATCTCTGTAACTACCACAATAATTCTCAGTCCCAGATCTCCATCATTCTCCTTTTCTTATTACAAGGTATGGCCCTAACCCATTCGAGAACAAACATTTACAACACTACGTTAACCGTTATTCCTTAATTCTCATGCCTTATACCTGACGAAATTTCGGCAGCATTTCCCACTGGTCTCCGGTATACAGGAATTGAACGCAATTGTAATAGCCTGATTTTAATTACGCTGTTTTACCGATTAAAAATATAATTATTTATATTTTTAATATGAGAGCAATAAAATGATTTTTAATAAAATAAAATCATATTCATAGTCTATCTTATGGTATAAGGTTACGGTGAAAGTTTGGGTTAAAAATTCAGACGGAACCGGTCTGCGTTTTCACTGACAGTAAAATTTTACTGAACAAAAACCCTAATTTGACCCGAAACTGAAATTTGTAGATTTTTATATTACGTCCATGAGGAATCCTACTTTCCAAATTTCTGATTAGAAATAAAAAAATTATGTTTATTAGGACGAATTTTGGTAAAAGTTCGGATGGAAAACAGTTGGCGTTTTTCACTGACAGTAAGATTTTAATGATTAGAAAACCTAATTTTGACTCGTAAACGAAATGGTTTATGTTTAAAACATATTTCCAACGAGTTTGGTTATTTTGAAAATTTTTGATCGAAAAACAGACGGAAACCCTAATCGGGAAACCGATGGAATCGAAAACCGAACTGTAGAGACCTGTCAAGAGATCGGGACAACGAGTCATACAGGATGAATCGTGGAGGATGAGTCACCAAGCGTTTGTGAGCATTAAATGCTAATAATCTTGAATTTTCAAGTGAAATGACCAAAATACCCCTAAGCTTAACATAACCGACATTTAGTTAAACTTTAACCATGGTTAAGGAACCAAGGTTAGTTTGTGTGGACAAGGAGCAGCCACACCTTCATTTAATGTGAACCACGTGATTTTAATCATGGTTAGTAAAATAACTTTGGTTAAGTTAATTACAAATTATAGTTAAACTATTATATATTATTATATTCCTAAAACCTATTAATGAAAGATTGGAGATCCAAACATGTCCTAATTAAGAAAATATCTAGCCTATAAACTACCCCAAACCCATGACCTCCCCCCCCCCCCCCCCCCCCCACTAACTCTGGTTCATTTTTTCTTTTTCACTAAAATTCATAAACTTAAGAGCTAAGCTTACTTTGTTATAACAATCATCAACTTTCTTCTTCCATTTTCATCACTTGAGGTATATGATCATCTTCTTCTTCTCTTGATTTCATCTCTTTACTTCTCATGATCACTTTTATTTGAAACCCATTTTGCCTATGTTCATGAAAATGGGAGCAACTTGATTTGTATGATTTGATTCTTGTTCAATGATCACTCCTAGTATCTTTCCATGATCTTAGCACTTTGTATCTAGGAGATTGAATGAAAATAAAAACCAAAAGCCCACAAAAACCCTATGGCCGAAACTGAGTTAAGAAAATAGGTTTGGTAGTTTTGATCCATTTGTGAAATTCTTTGTTTGTTTTAAATTCTCTAGTAACTATATGATCATAATCTAAGAGCTTGAATTCAATAAAAATCCCTAACCTCATGGAACCCTATTTGGCCGAAACTTAGATTGAAAGTGGGTTTGATGTTTTGTTCTTTTGTTGAAAATTATTGCTTGATTTAAACTCTCTAATACTCCTATGATTTAAACCCAAGAGCTTAAGTTCAACAAAAGTTCCTAACCTAATTTTCTTATGAAGGACAAAACCCTAACATGAAAGGGTTAAAATGTTTTTGTTTAATTTGTGAAATCAAATACTTGATTAATGCTCTCTAGTGTCTTAATAGGCTAAATCCAAAAGTTTGAATTAAAAAGAATTTCCTAGCCTACTTTACTATGTAAGGCCGAAACTTAACTAAAAAGGGATAGAAATATTTTGGTTCATATTTTTAAGTATGACAATTTATCTAAGCTACCTAGGACCTAAGTAATTAGTATCCAAAAGCTTGAGTTGAGAAAAGAACCCTAACCCTCATTTGATTTACTTGGCTGAACCTAACCAAGAATGGTTAAGGGTGTGTTTGTTGATTAATTTGTTGAATATGTTGTTTGGTTTAAGGTGAAACTGTTAAACTGTGGTGTGATAACGAGGAACGTCGGATTCGGGATTCCGGTGATAACTTAGGTGGGTGAAAGAATCATTCTACCATCGGAATCCATAAGTAGTATATTATATAATAATTGTGTAGGGCGACCTGAACCCTACTAGTAGTCGAGTAATTGACAAGACCAAAATCGCATTGGAAACCTTTTCTGTAAAACCAATGGTGATTCGGGGATTGTAGGTTTATCGACATAGGTTGATTTCAAGTATTTGATGATGTATGACTTTATGTTATTGAATTTATTGTGATACGTTGGTTGAGGTATTCCATTGCATGTGGCGTATTATTTTTGGTGTTTGAATATTTCCTGATATTGTGTTATGCATGATCTGCCTAGTTTTTAATATGGTGCTTAGTTGATTCTTAAGCGAAGATAGGTATAGTTCGGGTGGTGTTGGTTTGGGTGTGAGAATAATGGTGACTTAGAGGTGCCTAACAGTCCCTATCAAGCTCCGCTCTCTATTGAGTTATGCTCTCTACTAACAGGCAACATATCAATTTACCAAAGACATGTACAGTTCCTAATTATCAGCACATAACCAGTCCCTATCAAGCTCCGCTCTCTACTAATAGACAACATATCAACCATACAAAGACATGCATAGTTCTTAAACTACCAGTCCCTATTAAGCTCCGCTCTCTATTAACAAACAACAGATCAATTCACGAAACATATTACACAATCAGCAAGAGAGAGTATTTCACTTACGTCACTGCTGGGAAGACCACAGAGAACTCAAAAACGCAGGACGGATGACAAACACCTATATAACCAAACAAAATTATGAGTTGCGAGACTAATAGTACATTGTGTGACCTAAGACAAACATGAACTCATTCAGTCATTGTCATTCCCTCCACTCTCTTGCTTGTAATTATTAATTGTGGGATCAAATGCTATGCTATTCAATTGGGTTAGCTTATGCGCTTTATTTACGTCATCAGTTAGAGAATGCAGAACAAAACCCTAAGCTAGAGAATGCAGAACAAAACCCTAATAGCCCTAAGCTAGAGAATTCAATTTCAACAGCAACATCAACAACAGCAATCAATTATAAAGAGAGAGAGAGAGAGAGAGAGAGAGGTAACTTAACAGAGGTGGTGGTGTGTCGATGGTGCGTGGTGGTGGCCCTGCATGGAGGCAAAAAATAAAAAATAAAAAAAGAGAAATAGAGAGAAAGAGAGAAACAAGGAGTGAACTTACCAAGGTGGTGGTGGTGGTTGGCCGGTGGCGCTGTCGTGATTATGGTGGCGCTGTAGGGGGATGGAGAGGAAGCGAGAAAGAGAGGGAGTTGCGGGAAAGGAGAGGGGAGGGGAGGGAGTTGCTATGGTGGCTACGGTGGTTTGCCGGAGGAGAGGGGAAGGAGAGCAGAGAGTGAAAGAACGAAGAGGGTGAAATGGGGGGAAGGGAACCCAAGTGCGATTTTGGGATTCGGTAGCTAATTCGGTCGTAGATTCAAAAAAATAGTTTAGCGACCGAATCATTTTCGGTCGCTACACTAAGACCATTAATCCGGTCGCTAAATCAGTCAAATATGTTAACTTTGTTTTCTCACAATTTAGCGACTGAAATTGTGACCGAATTTTTAGCGACGACTGTAATCGGTCGCTAAATCGGCCGCTAATTAAAGCGTAGTGACCATTCTTTTAATTGCCCTAGAACGGTCGCTAATTTTGTCGCTATAGCAACCAAATACATTCGGTCGCTTATTTTTGGTCGCCATTGAGTTATTTTCTTGAAGTGTTTCCTGCATGACTGTCGAGAAGTTCTCTTTAATTTTCCAAACTTTAGGGTTTGGTTTGTTAGGAGACAAGCAAACATGATTGCTCATATGCTTGCTAGGGCGGCTTTGTTTCTAGCTAGTCACCAACTTTTCAGTTGTATTCCAACGTGCATTGCTTCTAGCATTCCTAATGAAATGAAATAAGCTTCCCTTGGTGAAAAAAAAACTTTGTAAAAGATGTTCGGATATCATATTAAGAAGAAAAACTCATCTCAATTTTTTTATATACAAATAATTTAATAGTTATTATATATCCTAGGCTGAGTAACCGATTCATGGCCCATCAAGACGCATCTCGACCCAACAGTCCCATAAAACACTCCAGTTAGATCTTAAACATTATCATGATAAATTTCCTATTATTAAAGTCAAGATTTTCGTCCTTTTGATACATTTTAGGATGTATATGCTTCATCATCCATCGGTCAAACTATTGTTTTGTCATTATAAAATAAAATTACTTTTACATTTACGATATATTAAAATAAAGCTTGCACATTTTAGGTGTATACAAGGTGTTAAATTTGGGTTTATGATCACAATTGAGGTCATGATATTATGATTTTGGTAGTTTATGAAATTGTATTATGTCTGCAATTGCCATCGTATTTTCTCACAATTGTATGTAATAATGAAAAATGCAACAAGACCACAATGACAACCACAACTTAAAACCTTGGATGTATAATTTTATAATCATAGATCAAACTTGAATATGATATCTTGCCACTATACAAACTTATGTAGTTGCCAGGAAAATGTACCATGACTTGAGCCAACGACCCATTAGCATAGCTGTTAGCATATTGACATTATCAAAGTAACAAGGACATCATTAATAGAATTATCTCACTATTAAATCTAGCACAAAATACAAAATAGGTAATTCAGGCTGGTAAACCAATCATCTTTAAGACCAAGCTAGAGGATGGTCATCAAACTAAGTTAACTATCTTCTACTTGGGCAGGCAAATCCTCTGTGGGCTGATACATTTAATAATCTCAGCTAATCTCTTGCATAAATGGGTCATTGCCTCCTTAGTTTTGGAGTAAATTCGTTTAAAGGCATAGATAACCAATGGAAACACTAATGAAAATGGCAAAATGGTCCATAAGCTAAGACAAATCCACCCCAGCATGTGTGGGAGAAATATTGATGCTAGTGAGATCGATGAAAGAGCTCCTGAGAAGAGAACAAAATTGCTGAAAAGTTTGCAATAATGGGCACCTGAGTTCTGAATTTTCATCTCAAATGCAAGCCCTAAGCAGTGGATACACGTTGCCACGAAGAAGATCCACATGTTTGGAGCGTGTGTTTCAAAAGGGGATGTTTGCTTGTTTTGGTACTCAACTTGCAATAGGTCAACCATCAGTGGATTTAGAAATATGAACACCGCGTGAGTTGGGATTGTGGACATGAAATCGTGTTCCCTTCAATGTAATAAAACAGACAATTATAAAATTAATTCAGATGGAAAAATAAATTGGAGAAAGAATGTAAGACAGAATGATCCTATCCTCTTCTAAAATGAGTATGCCAGGAAGTATTTATGCTTAATTATCTAAAATGCTCCGAGACATCAACTCGCTTTAAGTTATTAAGAGTGAATAGACTCTTACTTTTGTTCACTTTAAAATAACTTTATCCAACAGATAAATAGAAGTAAATAAAGAAAAAACTAATTATAAATATTGTTTGTTCAAATTCCTACTAAATATCTTTTTGGAATGTTAAGATATATACCAACTTAGGTTGGGAATTGAGTCTGGACTATTAGCCTGATATAGACTAATTTTTAAGGTCTGGCTTGTTAAAGGCCTACTTTGTAACAAGGCCAATTTAGGCTTGTAAGCCTCTATTAATAAAGAGGTCAGTAGGCTTATATTGATAAATAGGTCATTAAGCCTTCAAAAATAAATATGCAAGTAGTCATTTACATTTAAATAGATCAATACACTTTTACTTTCAAATATTGTAAATATTATATATATATATATATATATATATATATATATATATATATATATATACACACACACACACATACATACACACACGTGTGTGTGTTAGATAGGCCGGTCTGATATGCCTAGTAAGCATTTTTAAAGTCTTTAGCCAAACCTTTTTAGCTATATAGCTTTTTTTAAAAAAAAAAAATTGACCTGATCTTTTTGTTAAATAGGGTTAGACCAGACTACACCTTTAATAGGCTAGATCATAGGCCTCTGACAAGCGACCTGATCTATTCCCACACCAAATACCAACCCTGCTATAAGTCAATGAGTCTTTCCAAGCGTGTTCCTTTTTAATTAATTAATCTGTTTTAGTCAATTGACTTATATCTAATAGCACAATTACCTTCTTTAACTCCTTACAGTACAAATTATAACAACTCATTAGAATAATCATGATATATATGCTAAAAATCAAACCCCATAATAAAACTACCGTGAGAAGTACAATTTATTTTTTTTGAAAATAATTAATTATATGAAATGTGCTTTATATTAGCCTATTAGATTAATTTAAAAGAAACTTACAGAATAATAAAGTTAAGAAGACAATAATGTTATAGGCAAATGTTAGATTGTTAGTATTTGTTATATTAGAGGGGGAGTTGAACCCATAACCTCCATCTTATCACTCCAAACCCTATCTCCCTCCCCCCAAACCAACAAGCCACCTTATAACTCCCAATAATGTTACTAGATAAGAGAAAACTAATCAAGTAATAGTGATAGCATGTAATCAATAGTATTCAATTGAAAGAAAAAAAAAAAACAAAACCACTTAATAAAACTAATGAAATATTAAATATTTAAAAAATCAATTTAATTGAAAATAAAATAATTAAATAAAGTAACGATATTAACGAATAAGTGTTGTTAAGGGGGAAATGCAAATCAAATAACAATTATAGCTTATAGTAAAATTATTTTTTATGAAGTTGACAACAAATTACGTACTTAATATTGGTAAAGAAATTAACTAATTAGCAATAAAATTATATAATAAAACTAAAGGTAAAAATACATTTTAATGAATTGATAAATATTAAATATGAATTGACCATGGCCAGACATGGGTTAACTCTGATCTCTCTTGAGATTTGATTTAGTTACACTCAAAAACCATTTTATTTATGAAATACCAACCTTTTTAAGGTTTGTATTATCATTATACTTACCTCCATGAGAATTATTTTGTCATTACCCATACCCTTCTGAGGTTTACCTTATTATTATACACTAACACTCTTTACAATGTAGACATCAAGAAATATTAATGTAATTTTAAAACAAAATGGTTATTGAGTGTAATTAAATCAAAATTCAGGAGAGTTTAGTATAGTTTCTTCTATATCTTGTTATTAGCCAAAAAGGACATTGAAATTGTTATTATCCTTGTCAATTTCCATCAGCCATTTCTTCTACAACCTTACACATTGTGATTTGATACATTCTTTCATTTAATATTCAACATCAGGCACATGAACCCCTTCTTTGTATTGTCTATGGGTTGGGTACCCCTTGTGCCCTACTAATAATAATATCTTTGCTTATCAAAAAAAAAAAAAAAAATCAGCCACATGAACGATAGAGGAATTAAAATTTGAAACTAAAGAATCTAGTTTTTTATATAATAGGTCATACAAATATATCTTGGAAATAGATGAAGGATAAAAAGAGGAAAACATGACAATGATTGAACTCATCCCATCAAGCACACAATACAGTAAAAATTATAGTTAGCAATGGGGCTTGAATATTGTATATAACAGGTGATTTATGAAAGTTTTCGTCAATTTAAGGGCTGAAAATCTCATGTCCCATTTTGGTGTATCACACTCTGTCTCCTCCAATAATATATTGTCATATATGTTAAAATTTCATATAATTTTGAAAAGTTAGAATATGTGACAAAACATTGATGGAAACAAGGTATGACACATCAAAATGAGACAGAAGATCCACATCTCAATTTAAGGACAAAAAATAATTAATGTTTTTGAAGAAAAGCCAGAAACCTTTCCATGAGGCTTGGATATTGCACAACACAATTGCTGCTCTTTGTAGTTGCCTTTCTTCTCAAATATCTCCTTCTTGGTGCAACTGATGTAACCCTAATAGCTTTTCTATGGCCACTACGGCAACAGACCTCTCCAGCCTCACTTTTTTGCTCTACAGAAGCCATTAATTGCTGAGCTAAAAAATCTGCGTTCAAAGCTTTGCACTATGACTTCAAAAGTTGAGAATTATGCCTCCAGAATGTAGCATACAAAGCTCGATTATATTACTGGTCATGTTAAACGACAGGACTCTCTCGTTTTGGTGTCTACACGAAATCCACACGTCGAAACGGGCTTCTCCACGGAGCATTTTGTTTTGTTTAACATTTCGTTGGAAAGGACAAAGTGTGTGTGTGTGAGTTAGTGGGGACAAAAATTTTTAGTCATATACATCATTGGTTATTTAGTTATAGTGTGAGAAAGCCATTGGTTGAAAAGCTATTTGCGTTTGTTCAGGTTCATGTTTCGTTTGCACATGCTTTAATAATAATATAAGCAATATTCGTAAAAGGTTTTGTTTTTGGCATATTCTTCAACTAATTAAACTTTATGATGAAAAAGGTTAATATTTTTACCATTAGTATATTTTACTGTGAGCTCAGTTTGCTAGTTGAACCTAAATTGTGATTTTGGATTTATTTGACAAAAATAGTTGATATAATAGCTAATTTAGAGCTGATAAGCTAATTTTAATTGAAAGTTTCATAATTGATAAATGATAAATGATAGCTGAAAAGTTATCGGATTGAATTGAAGTGTTTGAAATTAATTGTATAACTAGTTAGTCATTATAATTATAAAATGACATAAAAGATATGCTTATATGATTTTATATAAATTCTTTTTAAATTAAAGTTAAAGTTTTATAAATTTTTTATAATATTATATTATAAAATTGGTTTAAAATTGAATATTACATTAAGCTGAAAACATTTTGCTAATATACAGTTATGGTATTCATCTAATAATTATTTTTTTTTTATATAGAATCTTCTAATCTGTAACTTTATTTTTAAAGTCTATTTAAATATATAAAATTTTTAATTCAAATTTAATGATGACATATATAAAATACTTTATACATGTTATAAATATTTCATTAGTAATTTTTGTAAATGTAAAAAATTCAAATATTATACTGGATATTAATTTAAGTAATATAAAATATATTTAATATATAACCACTAACATAATAGTGAAAATGAATAAATTTTTAAAATGCCCATGTTTGTAATCTTTTTTTTAGGCAAATGTTAGTTAATGTTAATATTTTGTTAGTGGGTGGGATGCGAACCATCAACCTCCTTATCACTTCACTCCTTAACTTCCTACCCCAACCACCAAGCCAACCTTATAACCCCTGCCCAATATGTTTGTAATCTATTTATAAGCATAATTGTTGTAAAGTATAACATAAATAATGAGCAATTTAATTTTAAATCTCTTTAATTATAATATGAATAAAAAAAATAACACACAAACCCCAAGGGGGTTGATCTAGTGGAGCAGGATAGGGTCCCATATCTAACATGTCGTAAGTTCAAGTCCTCACTAGTCTCCTTGGGGATGTAAATGTAAATCTTTTTGTAAGTGCGCTTAGAGCCCGAAGGTTTTACCTGCCTTGGACTAGAGCATCATCCCCTCACCCTAAAATTTTTTACCAAAAAAAGAAACACACAGAATGAAAATTATTAATAATTTTAATACTTTAATTTATTTCAAATTTGTCATGTTAAAAATTTGAATATTAACTTTTAATTTATTTTAATTTTAAATATTTTTATTAAATAATAATAAATGAAATGAAATGTTTATATGATCTTTTATGTAAATTATATTTTATGAGGTATGGGTCGGTAAAGTAAGAATTTCGTTAAAATATATAAGAGTAAAATTGATAGAAAAGTTAATAAGTTATAAACTAAATAAAATGATTTATGAGAAAAATATAAGATAATGAATTAAGATAGAGTTTTTTTTTTTGGACAAAGAAGGCATGTAAAAGCATCATTGTAAAACCAGACATCCCAACTAGGTTGGCACCCCTGGTTTTACCATACCAATCATCTGCAGCACACACAAATTTTATTAAATCATGAATAGAGATATTATTACTTAAAATGAAAGGAAAATGAAGTTATTACCAAATAGTCTTAGAGTTTAATTTCTATATGCTGTCAGTGTAAAGGTTTTTGTACTGACAACCAAACAGAAATCATGAAATTGATGACTTTTAAGGTGGTTAAGATAAAAATCAAAGATTTTTAAATGTGTCAATTTCTGATTGGTTGACGGTGTAAAAAAAACTTTACACTATCAGTGTATACCAATTAAATCCATAGTCTTAATTATAACGGGGATGCAATTATTGGCAGCTGTTATTGTAAAGGTTACCTACAAGGGATAATCTATCCCGTAGGAGAATTATTGGAGAAAATAGTGATTTGTTATGTGGCTTTTGTAGATCACATATAGAAAATAGTTCTCATCTTTTCTTTTTATGCCCTTTCTCCAAGTCTTTGTGGGTGAATATTTTATTGTGGCTGGGGAAAGATATTACTTTAACAGGCTCCATAGCTTCTTTTCTGGTTCAGTTTGCTAAAGTTTTTAATAGGCCCCAAAGTGGTGGATGGATTTTGATTTGGCATGTGGTAGTTTGGTGTATTTGGGAACTACGAAATGGGGTGATTTTTTATAATGGACATATAGATATGATCTTTTTGTTGGATAGAATCAAGGTTTGTTCTTGGAGGTGGTTTATAGCTAGATCAAATGGTGTTTCTTGCTCATTTTCTGATTGGTGTATTAGCCCGGTTAATTGTATTCAATAGTGGCTTAGGCACCCTACTTGATCTGGTTGTAATCTATTTTTGTTTCCAAGACTTTGTAAATGGGTTCTGGGGTACCCCTTGTACTCTAATTAATGATACCTCTTTGCTTTGTTAAAAAAAAATGGGGATGCAATTAAGTTTTAAAACTGTCCGCAAACTTTTTCGCAAACTTGATTAAGGATCAATTTTTCTTGAAGTTGGATTGTTTAGAGAACGATGGGATAGAGTAGGAGAAGAAGCACACTCTAGATCGTGGCTTTTAGATGCAATAGTAAAGTAAGCAAGATATGCACACAACATAATTTAAACAAGAGAGATAGGGAGAAGAGCTTGAAAATCAATATTTATATTGGTTCAGTCACCTACATTTAAGTAAATATATCTGGATTTTTCACTAATACTTCAACATGCTTTACCCTTTTGGATACTTCACCCTTTGTGCAAAAACCTAGTATTGGATGATACTTAGAGTCTTAACTAGTCAGTTGTGATTTATTATCTATGCAAATGTAATTAAGTAAAAGTGTAGGTTGTTAGCTTTGACAGTTAGGATCTTAGCTGTAAGTAACTGAATGTTAGTTAGTTAGCTTAGCCTTTACCTCTTAGCTTTAACACTACTTAAGCAACTCTTGTATGCATTACGCAAAAAGAAATGCAATTACAAAGTTCAATGACTTCTTCCAATCGTAATATGGTATCAGAGCTCTGCTGCGCACAACCGTTCTTGCATCCCTTGCATTTCTTCCTATACCTTTCGTGCAATTTCTTGCACTACTTTCTCACAGTTTCTTGTAATTTCTTACTCTTTCTCGCATTCTCTTTCTTCAATGGCTGCTCAAATACCTGAAGCAGAGGTGATTCCACCTGCAACACAACCAACACAAATAGATCCACTTGAGAATCTGTATTATCTTTTTCCTGGAGAGAATCCAGGAACAATTCTTGTTGCTCCTCCATTAGATGGAGCAAACTATCACAATTGGAGCAGAGCAGCGAAGTGAGCTCTACTCTCAAAGAACAAATTTGTTTTCGTGAATGGTTCGATTCTAGTTCCTGCAACCAATGATCCGAAGTATGGAACTTGGGTTAGATGTAACACCATGATTGTTTCTTGGCTCACACGATCACTGAATTCTGAAATTGCTCAAAAAATTTCCTGTTTCGATAATGCATTGGATCTATGGTAAGATTTGAGGGACAAATTCTCCAAGGGAGATCACTTTCGGATTTTAGATCTTCTCCAAGAAATCCATTCGATGAAGCAAGGTGAGAGAACTGTCACTGGTTATTATGCACATATGAAAATTTTCTGGGAAGAATTGGAAACCCTAAGACCTACACCTACATGTTCTTGTGATGTCAAATGCATATGTGATCTAGTGAAATGTGTTACCAAATTCAAGGAAAATGAATTAGTGACATGCTTCTTGAAAGGCTTAAACGATTCCTTTAGCACTGTGAATAGTCAGATACTTGCAATGGACCCACCACCTCAAATCAACAAGGCTTTTTCCATGGTTTTGCAACAAGAAAGGCAAATCTTGGGGAAAGACATGGTTGAATCGAAGATGGTTTTGTATAATGCTGCAGATCAGCAAAATGGAAATTGGAAACAAAATTCCAATTCATATGGCAGAGGTAACAATTCCTATGGAAACAATGGCTATGGAAGAGGTAGGGGAAGGTCTTCTGGAAGAGGAGGAAGCAACACCAAAGTGTGCACCTTTTGTGGAAGGAAAAGGCACACTGTTGATACTTGCTATTTCAAGCATGGATTTCCTCCCAATTTCAAGTTCAATAAGCCAAGAAATGCAGCCAACATCAACAATGCTTGTGCTAAATCCGATGATTCATTTGACCAAGAGGAGACTATGCCTCCTGTCATTTCAAAGGAACCAAGTTCCCTGTTCTCTCAAGAGCAAATGGCTCAGATTGCAGCTATGATTCAGAAAACCTGCTTTGAAACACAGCAGTCACACTCAGTTAACCAAGTAAATCAAGTAAGCCACACCACTGCTGTTGAGTCTTCTACTCATCAGCAACAATCAGGTAATCTAACATGGATCTTGGACACTGGTGCCACAGACCATGTCACACATACCATGACACATTTTATCACATATAGAAGTATTAAACCTATATCTGTCGAGTTTCCAAATGGGGCAATCACCTTTGCAAAACATGCAAGCACCATTGCCTTTTCTCCAACATTTTACTTACATAATGTACTTTATATCTCTGATTTCAAACATAACCTTGTTTCCATTCATCAATTAGCTAATTCTGTAAATTGTAAGTTGATTTTTGACAAGTCTTCTTGCACTATACAGGATACCAATACTTTGAGGATGATTAGGCATGCTGAAGTCCAAAATAATCTCTATATCCTCATCAAGCCATCAAGACCTCTTTCAATACCATTTGCTTCTATACACTCTATCAATACTGTATCATTCTTTGACCTTTGGCACTTTAGGTTAGGCCACCCTTCACATACTACATTACATACAGTTTGTAAACATTTCCCTTATGTCAAATTTGATTCAAATAAAATTTGTGAGTATTGTCATTTGGCTAAACAAACAAAGTTACCTTTTCCAGTTAGTAACAGTAAAACTCATTCTGCTTTTGATCTTGTACACATGGACATTTGGGGTCCTTTAGCAATTCAATCTATTCATGGTCACAAGTACTTTCTTACTATAGTGGATGATTTCACAAGGCATACTTGGCTGTTTCTAATGAAATCAAAAGCTGAAACTATTGGTTTAATTAGAAACTTTGTACAATTTGTTCAAACTCAATATAATAAGAAAATTAAAGTCATTCGAAGTGACAATGGTCTTGAGTTCCTTTCAACCCAATTTTACAATGAGACTGGTATTTTACATCAAACCTCCTGTGTGGAGACCCCACAACAAAATTCTGTGGTTGAAAGGAAACACAGACACATATTGAATGTAGCCAGGTCATTGCTGTTTCAATCTCATTTGCCAAAGTCCTTTTGGGGCTATGCTGTGAATCATGCCACTCATATAATAATCAGACTCCCAACTCCAGTTTTGAAAAACATTTCACCTTTTGAAAAACTTACAGGTGAACCACCTACCTTATTAGACCTAAAGGTCTTTGGTAGTCTTTGCTTTGCCTCTACTCTTGTTCAACATAGAACCAAGCTTGATCCAAGAGCAAGAAAATGTGTATTTCTGGGTACCAAGCCTGGTACAAAAGGGTCAATTTTATTTGATTTGAATAACAGGGAAATTTTCATATCTAGGAATGTTGTTTTTCATGAACATTTGTTTCCATATTCATGCCTCAATAACACCACTCAATGCACAACATCTCAGCAACCAACTGATACAAACTCAGACTACCTCAACTTCCTATTTTATGATCCATCTCCATCTCAAGTCCTTATTCAAACCCTATTAATACCACAAACAACTCTCCTACACCACATAGCTCACCACCTCCTGGTTTTGAGTCCTCACCTAATTGGCCACCTGGTCACTCTGATTCACTGACTAATCACCATCATAACAGCCTTGATATCCCTGCACCTAACATCCCAAGTGCACCACCACCTAGAAGATCAACCAGAGACAAAAATCCCCCAGCATACCTAAGAGATTTTCACTGCAACAATGTGACTTCAGCATCTCCCACATCATCCACAAGTGTCAGGTACCCCTTATCCTCAGTTCTCTCCTATTCCTCTCTTTCACCCTCACACTTACACTACACACTATCCATTTCCTTTCAAACTGAACCAAAAACATATAATCAAGCCATTCAATCTCCTGAATGGATCAAAGCTATGGAATCTGAGCTGTCTGCCCTTGAACAGAACAGAACCTGGTCTCTCACTGATTTGCCACTAGGAAAACATCCTATGGTTCCAAATGGGTCTATCGAATTAAGTACAAGTCTGATGGTAATATTGAACGATTCAAGGCAAGACTTGTTGCTAAGGGTTACACACAAACCGAGGGATTGGACTATCTTGACACATTTGCTCCAGTTGCCAAACTAACAACAGTGAGACTCATTCTTGCTCTAGCAGCATCCTAGCATTGGCTTCTAAAGCAACTTGATGTAAACAATGCTTTTCTTCATGGTGACCTTGATGAAGAGGTGTATATGACCATCCCTCAAGGTGTCACTTGTGCCAAGCCAAACCAGGTGTGCAAATTGCACAAATCTCTATATGGCCTCAGGCAAGCCAGTAGACAATGGTTTGCCAAATTATCCAGCTTCTTACACAGTCTAGGCTACAAACAGTCACAGCATGATCATTCCCTCTTCACCAATTAGCATGGTGCACAATTCACAGCCCTCTTGATCTATGTTGATGACCTAATTCTAGCTGGAAATTGCAGTTCATAAATTGATGCAGTGAAGAAATTCCTTGATGACAAGTTCAAGATCAAAGACTTGGGCGACCTCAAATATTTTTTGGGTTTAGAAGTTGCACGGTCCTCAAAAGGTATAACCTTGTGACAACGAAAATATGCCTTGGATGTACTCTCTGATGCAGGCCGCTTTTAGCTTCAAAACCCGCTTCAACACCTATGGTCAAGACTACAAAGCTTCAATTGTCATCATGTAATACTGACCTATACTCTGATCCTGCCTCTTATAGAAAGTTGGTTGGTAGATTACTCTACTTAACCAACACTCGGCCAGACATAAGTTATGCTGTCCAACAGTTGAGTCAATTCATGAGTGCTCCAACCCTAGCTCACTTCCAAGCTGCAACTCGGGTTCTAAGGTACATCAAAGGGTCACCAGGCCAGGGATTGTTTTACCCTTATTCTTCCTCACTTCAACTTAAGGCCTATAGTGATTCCGATTGGGCAGCCTGTTCTGATACTATAAAATCAATCACAGGCTATTGTGTGTTCTTAGGCAATTCTCTCATTTCATGGAAAACTAAGAAGCAGACCACAGTCTCCCGATCATCTTCAGAAGCCGAGTATCGTGCCCTTGCTGCTACTGTGTGTGAGATTCAATGGTTGACATATTTGCTTCATGAGTTTCCTCTCCAATTCATCAGTCCTGCTTCCTTGTACTGTGATAGTCAGTCTGCTCGATACATAGCTGCCAATTCCATGTTCCATGAGCGCACAAAGCATATCGACATTGATTGCCACCTTGTTTGAGAGAAACTCCAAGCCAAATTGTTCCATCTTCTTCCCATCTCGACCACTGAGCAAGCAGCTGACATTCTAACCAAGGCTCTCGATCCCTCACCTACCTTCTCTCCAAGCTGGGAGTGTTAAAAATACACTCTCCAGCTTGTGGGGGGGGGGGGGGGGGGGGGGGGGTGGTATTGGATGATACTTAGAGTCTTAACTAGTCAGTTGTGATTTATTATCTATGCAAACGTAATTAAGTAAAAGTGTAGGTTGTTAGCTTTGACAGTTAGGATCTTAGCTGTAAGTAACTGAATGTTAGGTAGTTAGCTTAGCCTTTACCTCTTAGCTCTAACACTACTTAAGCAACTCTTGTATGCATTACTCAAAAAGAAATGCAATTACAAAGTTCAATGACTTCTTCCAATCGTAATACCTAGATAATCTCAAAGAATATCTCACCCTTTAAAGAACTGAGAATAACCTTCACATTCGAGGTATACCTTGCCCACTTCCAAGAAAAGAAATTTAGAAGAAAAATTGAAGCATTATGGTATTAAAAAATATGACAAATGAGATCCAACACTACAAAAAAATGTATATTAGCGACCGAATTTAGCGATTACACTTAATCAATCGCTAAATATATATAGAAATTCAGTCGCTAGATACGAAATTCAGCTACTAAATTGGTCGCTAAATGGTTTAGCGACCAAATTTGATGATCGTTAACATCTCTTCTTTTCTTTTCCTTTTTGTTTTTTTTGTAGTGCAAAGACATGATATGTAGTTGAATGAATTAAAACCAAGAATTTATGAGTTGTGATCAGTTGTTAGGAGTAGTCAATAAGTGTCTTAACATCAGCATTAATACCAACTTTGGCAACGGTACGGTGTTGAAGAAGAGGTCATGCAATTTGGCCAAATTTTGTTACTCTAATAAATTTGGCTTGGTTGATATATTTAGTTCCAGATTGTCATCAGCTTGTTTGGCAACTATATACAATGCTAAGATGGTTCTAGATCTAAAATTAATATATACCAACTAGACTGATAGTTGACCACCAAAAGAGAATGAACATGAAATTTCTTAAAAGTGAAGAGTGAATATATGATGAGTTGATTTGCTTGGAGGAAGACACAAAAGTGATCCACTCGGAATCCTCTAAATCCCTGTACTGATAATAGATTATTATATTTTGAATTATTACCTTTTGTAGAATGATAATGGCAGTGACCATGTATTAACAGCAACATATTAATAAATATATATATCAAGAATGGTAAAATTTAGTGGGGCGTGTTAGACTGTTTTGCATAATGGATATATTGTTTTACTAAGTGCATGGCTGCTTTATATTTTCCAATCTAGTGTATGGTCGGTGTAGGATTTTCTTTTAAATATTTTTAGAGAATGGAGATGTTTATTGTTTGTTTTTTTCTCTTCTGTTTTATGTTTTGCTGTTAATAATTATAAAGGGAGGATGGAATGAGAGAAGAAAATAAAGAAAGAGTGAAGTATATTGTAGAGATTTAAACTAGCGTACTTACAATTCATATCACGGCTTAACCCACTAAATTGATTCAAGGGGACATTTTGACATAACATTTAGAATTAATCAAAAAGGAGATTTTAATGGGTTTTTCTTACTATAAATTGAAGAATGTTTTTCACAATTTTAGATTACTAATTTACTCGTAAAATAATTTTATGTCGTTAAGTCGAATCTCAAACAAATATATATACCAATATATAGATAGATAGAAAAATAGATATATCAAGAGAGACAATAATGTTTAATTATAATAATTTAGACAATTTTCCTTTTTTGAGTTATCTTTAAGGTAAAATTGATTAAGTCTAAGAGAATGTTTGGATACAACCTGAACAATTTTTAACCAGCATTCTAACCCCAAAATCTAGTTGTTACAATAACGGGAGGTGTTTGAGTTCAAAATTGTGTTCACTAAAATCAATTTAAGGGTGTGAATAAAATTGATTTTAAAAAAAGCAAGAATTTCTAACTTTCAAGTTAAGGAGAACTGATTTTAGGTATGAGATCCACAAAATTCTTTATATTTACACATCAAAAGTGATTTTACTTTAACACCCAAACAAAATCAGTTATTCCAAATATCATTAATAAAGACAAATTAATTAACCTCAATTTTTTTAAAAAAAAAAGCTATTTTTTTACTTTTTTTTTTCAAAATTAATTCTATTAAAATATAAACAAATGGACACTTAAATGTGAACCAATTACGAATCAACTTATATGTGACTTATAAGGTGGCTATTAGAAGAATCAAATATTTTCAATGATATATATCAAGAGAGACAATAATGTTTAATTATAATAATTTAGACAATTTTCCTTTTTTGAGTTATCTTTAAGGTGAAATTGATTAAGTCTAAGAGAATGTTTGGATACAACCCGAACAACTTTTGACCAGCATTCTGACCCCAAAATCTAGTTGTTACGATAACGGGAGGTGTTTGAGTTCAAAATTGTGTTCCCTAAAATCAATTTAAGGGTGTGAATAAAATTGATTTTAAAAAAAGCAAGAATTTCTAATTTTCAAGTTAAGGAGAACTGATTTTAGGTATGAGATCCACAAAATTCTTTATATTTATACATCAAAAGTGATTTTACTTTAACACCCAAACAAAATCAGTTATTCCAAATATCATTACTAAAGATAAAATTAATTAACCTCAATTTTTTTTTAAAAAAATCTATTTTTTTACATATTTTTTTTCAAAATTAATTCTATTAAAATATAAACAAATGGACACTTAAATGTGAACCAATTACAAATCAACTTATATGTGACTTATAAGGTGGCTATTAGAAGAATTAAATATTTTCAATGATGAGGTAATTCATGATTAATTGACAACGTAAAAGTTTATCCCATATATATTTATATATAATTAAATGTAAAAATATAGTTTTATAATGGGCTTACAACTAGTTATTCTAGTATCCGTCCAGCCATCTAATTTCATTCTTTTAAATCTTAACAACAATAATCGTACAAAAAAATGCTATTTTTTACCAGAACATTTTCGTTGATATTTCACGAATTACCTGACATGTTCGTTGTAGAGATATATAAATATAAATTTAGAATGAGTGAGTTTCGTCTCTTCTCAATTTACTTTATTTTATTTTGATAACTCATATATATCGAACAATACTCGAGTTTATTCAAATAAAAAAATATAATTTTATTTATTGTTAAATTATTTAATTTAATAAATAGTGATACTCTTTAGAATAAATCGAAGCGATCATACCTTTATTTATTCACTTCATCTACGAAGGCACTTTAAACAATTTTTTAACAATATACTCCTAATATTCTTTCTTCAATAGTCAAAGCAGTTCTCCGAAAAAACGTTTTGCCCTTTGCGGCTGTGCGACACAGAAGTGACACGCAATGCTGTGTATCAGATTTATTTAGGACAAGATTTATAATAATACGAGTAAGTTGACCCGTGCGTCACTACTCACTTCGCATATATCAAAATGATATAAAAATATATTAACAGGATCGACCCAACATCTATGAAGGGCTAAAGTAAACTTTAACACTCTGTTTGGTTCCAGATAAGAAAGTGAGAGGAAAGAAAGAGAAAGGAAAGAAAAAAAATAGAAAACGAGGGGATTGTTTAGTTGTTTGGTAGGAGAGAAAATAAGAGGAAAGAAAACCATAACTTTTCTCTCCTTTTGTTTGGTTGAGTAGAAAGTGAAAAGGAGGAAAAAACATAGCTATAAAATGACCAAAATATACTCATATATTAATTTAAAAAATAAAAAATAAAATTGCTTTTTAGTCCTTTTATATTTCTGGCCGTACTTTCAGATTTGCAAGTCTTGGTATTCGTGCAATGTCTCACACCTTGTGCTTTCCATCCATTTTGGGGGGACAAAAAATTGGGTAGGTCCCACGTCTTTTTTCTCATCCCTCTATCTTTTCTCTACAAAACTTGACATCAACATCGTTTATCTCTTTGGTTTTTGTGATATTATTGAAATGCATTTATACAAATATGATAAAAGAAAGTGATAGATAGAAAAAAAAACATACAATATCACATATTATATCAAAATTTTGTGTTCAAATAAAAAATGTTAGAACAATAAAATCTGAATGCCAAGAGATTATTTCACATAGACTAAATGCAACAGGAACAATACAAGATTTATACCATAGGAGAAAAAATAATTTATAATTTTTTTTATATTTTTTATAAAATGTTAAAGATGTTACACATTACACACTAACAACCGC
The DNA here is from genome assembly GCA_035048595.1 of Echinosophora koreensis. Taxonomy (NCBI): domain Eukaryota; kingdom Viridiplantae; phylum Streptophyta; class Magnoliopsida; order Fabales; family Fabaceae; genus Echinosophora; species Echinosophora koreensis. Next base: position 1,066,261 of record JAPCYP010000058.1, on the reverse strand, counting down.
ATAAAATTATATTCAGTCAAAAAAAAAAACGCATAAAATTATAAAAGGCGACAATACTATACTGCAGTCTACAGCAAGATGTCTTACAGCGCCGCGGCGGAGGCCGGAGGAATCGTCCAGTACTCGAAGCTCTGGCGCGCCGCACTGCCGGAGGCCCGCTGGCCTCGGAGGGAGTCGCAGTCACAGAGCCCTCAGAGGTCATCGAGGCGTCGAAGTGTCGACGAAGACGCAGTCACGCAGAGAGTGACGCCGTAAGGGTCTGAGACTGAGTCACTGAGGCCTAAGGGAGATAGAGAGAAAATCATGAAATGAAATAAGCAAAGAGAGGAGAGGCAGTGAGGGACAGAGTCACATAAAGAGAGAGGGAGATAGAGAGACAAGAGGGAGGGCGAGAGAGATTAGAGATAAATATGAGTAATTGTGAGTTAATGAGTTATTAATTTCATTTTCCAAAAAATTGGAATGTACGTTAAACATTAAAGAGAGAGAATCACGATTCACTGATTGATTGGGAAACATGATCGAGGGGATTTGGGGAATCAGCAAGCAGGGGAAGATGGAGAGTTGCGGATTTATTTTTATTTTTTTAAAAGTAGGTAGTAAAAAGAAAAAACAATTGACGCCTAAAGCCCTTGCTTGGGCTGCTTTACCTTTAGGCTGGGCCTGTATATTAATATAGTAATAAGTTAATAATACCAAATCTATCATATGATTTTTTTTTCCTATTAAATGTAGATAAAAAGACCATCAAATTCTGGTTTAAGAAGAATAAATAATGATTTTCACATATGAAATTAGAGGAAGTATTTATGTTGATATCTGATTATATCCTTCTAAAATATAAATGTTATTAATGCAGGTAACATGAATAAATTTAATCTCAAATAATATTTCATACTCAATTAGATTTGGCATATTGTGAAGATTATAATGAAGTACATGAAATGCTGATTTTGGAAGTCATAACAATAACAACAATAATATTTATGTATAATAAAGTTGAGTGTAGAGATTACTCGCTTAATCATTCTCAAAATTAACACAGAGATCTGAGGAACAGTACATCGATATTGAATTAAGGCAGCAATATTAAATTGATCAAAGATTTTAAAGCTGAACTTACAAAAGTTTTTACAATTTTAATAACGTAAGCCAGATCAGGAAAAAAGAGTCCTAAACAGATATTTAATTAATAGTGAATCTTTTTTGATACTTTAGGTGTTTATATACCCTGTCGGAGTATGGTCTAATTTTTACATTAATTATAGATGTGAGAGAAATATTAAAAATTATTATTATGAATTATGTTTAAAAATATAATTTATTATATGGAGTAATCATATTCATATTTAAAAACTAAAATTATTATATTAATTAAAGAATTAAGATGATTATATTTTAATTTTAATTATATTAATTAATGGATTCATTAAAAATTTTGCTTAAAAAAAAGGAATAATTACAAAAATCATGATAAATAAAATAATTTTAATTATAATTCAACATGTGAAAGTTATCTTATAATATATAATAGGCTTAATTGTACTTTTGGTCTTCATACTATTGGTTATATGCAATTTTGTTCCCTAAAGTTATTTCTGTGCACATTTAATTCGATCCCCATATTTTTTCATTGTTGTAAATTCGGTCCTTCCATACAATATCCCCCAAATTTTTAATGATTGATATAGAGGAACCAATACTCTAAGCACTTAAAATCTTTAGTTGAGCTTCTGTGGTAAATGACCTTGTGGTGGAACAAAAAAAAAAGGTCCCAGAAAAGAGGGACAAAACTATAAATAGCAGAGAGGAACCATGGAATCATGTTGAATCAGAGAGGCGGCTTAGAGGAGTTGTTCCTCTATGCTGATCACTGAAAAAATTGGCAGGCATAAGACATGAGGGCCAAATTTGCAACATTGACAAAATATGGGGAGCAAGCACACACAAAAAAACTTTAGGGACTAAAATCGCACATGAGCAATAATAGAGAGAATAAAAGTGCAATTAAGTATATTTAATAGGTAAAATGATTATAATTATAATATCATAATATTTGCACATTTAAATTAATATATTAATTATTATTATATTAATTATAATATCATAAATAAAATCAGTGAGAAAGAAAAAAAAACTTTGGATGAAGGGGCTGGAAAGGGGAAAACTTGGCTGTTATTATAAATAGGCAAAATAGGTAGATTGGTCCTATATGTTTATTTTTATTTTCATATTGGTCCAAAGTTTTATTTTTTTCAAATTGGTCATACACGTTCAATTTTGACCTTACGGAGTTAGATCAAAAGCCACGTGTCAGACTAAGGTGATAGCCACGTCAAATCAAAATTGGCGGTGTTTGGTCAAAATTGACAGAAAGGACTAACGTGGAAATATAAGGTAACATGTAAGACCAATTTGAAAAATAAAAAACTTATAGGACCAACATAGAAAATAAAATAAACATATAGGACCAACGTACCTATTTTGCCTTATAAATAAGAAGGGGAAAAAAAGAAAAGGTTGCCCAGAAAGTGATCCAAGGGTGATAGAAGGAAAAAAGAAAAGAAAAAAGAAGAAGAACCAATATGAAAAATAAAATAAATAAGAAGGAAAAAAAGAGAAAAGGTAGCCCAGAAAGTAATCAAAGGGTGATAGAGAAAAATTAGTTGCTATTATAAATGAGAGAGAAAAGAAAAGCTTTACTATTAATGGTAGATGAGAGAAAAATTTAAAATTACTATTTTGATTATCTTTTATAAATATAGTTTTAGTATGTGAAAGTTCTCTTATAATGTTTAGGCTTAATTGCAATTTTGGTTCCCTTATAATTGGCAATGTGCGATTTTGGTCCCTGAATTTTTTTCGTGCACATTTGGTTTTCCTCTATTTCTTCAATGTTGCAAATTCACTCATCTAAGCACACATGACTACTGTTTTAAATGCATAAAATCTCTTTTTGAGTTTTGTGATACGAGATCATGTTGCGGAACCAAAAAAACTCCTGAAAAGGAGGGACAAAATCAGTATATAGCATAGATAAACCACTGAATTATGTTAAATCAGAGAGGTAGAGGAGAGAGGTTGTGTGTGCTTAGATAAATGGTTCCTTTATATTGATCATTAAAAAAAATTGACAGATATTGCACAGAAGGACCAAATTCGCAACATTAAAAAAATAAGGGGACTAAATGTACACGGAAAAAACTTCATGGACCAAAATCGCACATTGTCAATTATAGGGGACCAAAACTGTAATTAAACCTAACATTTAATATGCTTAATTGTACTTTTGATCTTCATACTTTTGATCTTGTGAATATTATTAATATTGTATCTGTCTCCTTTTTGTATTGTGTTTTGATAAATTCAAGTTAAAAAAAAAAGTCATTAAATCAAGGAATATTAAAATATTAAAAGTGGAGATGTGTAGGAAGGGAATAGAAAAAGGGTGTTTCTACATTAAAAAAAAAGAAAGAAAGAAAAGAAAAGAAGACAAAAATGGTTTTTTTCTACATAAAAAAAAAAAGAAAAAAGAAGAGAAAGAGGGTGTGGTTTTGGAGGGAAACCAATTGATGGGAGAGTGACACATGTCCTATAGGGATTAGTTTTCTTTTTCTTAATATATATATATATATAGGATAGGATAGGATATATAGGGTATAGGATATACTTCGGGGAGTATATATTGTCATAATGTCAGTGGTTTTAATCAAATCATATTATCTCAAAAATGTAAATAAACATTTTCATCGTTCAACACCCTGTGTCATTCTTTTTTTAGATATATATATATATATATATATATATATATATATATATATATAAATGAACAACCGGTGTGACACCAACACCGTATATCATACCACTAAAAGATAAAACAAGAAAAAGACAAAATAATAATAATAATATAATAATTAAAAAAAATAATGGGTTTATCTGAAGAAATAGCAACAAAATTCGAAGGAATAGAAAAAATAATGGAAGAGACTAATAAAAATATTATCCAACCAATAGAAAATACCAATAAAATTGCAAATTATAATTATAATAGAATACAAAAAGGACAAAGTGAAATAAATAATATAAGAGATGCACTAAATAATACAAGTAAAGGCAAGGAAATATATGAAAACAAAGATATTGAAAAAATTAGAGAAGTTCTTGACCAATTAGAAAATCTTTTAGAAAATGAAGAAAAGAATAAATGCATAACAAGAAAAGAATTAGAAGAATTACTAAAATCAAAATATTTGGAAAAAATCATAGTAAAACAAGAACTAAGTCTAGAACCATGAAAATTATCCTTACCAGTAACTTCATGGAAAAGATAAAAGATGAGTATATGAAAACATTAAAGAAATCAAATGATATAGAAGAAATCCAACAATTATTAGAATAATTAAAAATAATTTAAGAAGAAAATGATAAAAAAACAAAAAATAGATCAGATAGCTAAAGAAAATGATGAAAATGAAGAAATAGTTTTAAACTATAGTTTTTCTTCAGAATATGAAGAAAATTGTATACGAATGGAAAAAGGTGAATATAGTGGAACAAAACCTAAAAGAAAATGGGAAGAATACTGTGACACCCTCTATCCCGCATGTATTCATAAAGCGTAAAAGATAAAAAAAGAAGAAGGAACACATGCATATTATATCATAATAATAAAAACCGGGCATAGGCTACCGTATTGTAACATAACTTCATAACGCGGAAAACTTAAACATGTTTATAAAATAAAACGTAACATATCTGAAACATAAACGAAACCCAACCCCGATGTCACATTACAGAGCTGATATAACCAATCAGATAAAACAACTCGGACAACAAACTAAAACTGAAACAAACTGAACTACGAGTAGCGGCTCCTTAGAGTCACTCCTTAACAAGCTGCTCACCGTCCTCTGTATATCCAAAAGATACATGCAAACAAACAACAAAAGACAGGGAGTAAGAAACATATGTATCAACATAACGGCATGGAAGCAGTTAGCAAGATGAATATGCATCATAAAAACATAGCATATCAAACATAACCATCTCATCACATCAATATCATATATATATATATATATATATATCATTCCAAACAAGATATGTTATGTGATGCAACGTTACTCCACTACTCCAATGCATGAATGAGCAACACAGCGCACAATCAACAATCACCACCTCCGCTTGTGCCACTTGGCTACCCAAGTTCATCATCATCATCAACGTTATCATTCATCTTTAGTCTTTAATCTTTTATCACATAATCTTTTCACTTACACTCTGGCCAAAAAGCACCAGAGCTCAACACCTTGACCATTAAGCATCAAGGCCCCCTTGGCCACTCGGCTACTAAGGTCCAATATCTTTTAACAACACCTTGACATTATATATCAAGATCCCCTTGGCCACTCGGCAACCAAGGTACAGAACAACAACACTCTTTCCAATAAGCACTAGAGCTTAACACCTCGACCACTTGGCTATCGAGGTCCCCTTGGCCACATGGCTATCAAGGTACCGAACAACATCTTTCGACTTTAATTATTAATACTCTGGCCCATAGGCACCAGAACTCAATACCTTGACCATTAAGCATAAGGCCCCCTTGGCCACTTGGCTACCAAGATACATTATTATCTTTAAGTTATCTAACATGTCTTTACTTGGTTTAGTGTCTTCTTTATCATTAGAAGCGTTTGGGGGTGAACCACCCCTTGTTATTGTTTTGCATTCTGATCTGTACAGGGAAGCACGGCCGTGCTTCCCCCAGCACAGGCGTGCAGACTTTTAAGTCAAGCACGGTCGTGCTGATTGTTGAGCACTGCCGTGCTCAATGGAGCGTGATCGTACTGTTTCTGGGAAGAAGGGTTGACCAACCCTTACTAAGTTTCCTAGGACATTTAAAGATCAAACCTATTGGTTTAAACTACACCATCAATCATAAGTTTCATTATCTTTAATTGTTACCATGTCTTTTACTTCCAGCTTCATTACTAACGTCCCTAAAACACTCACTAATCAATCCTAGGGTCTTTAACTAAGCCCTATGAGCATAACATTGTCTCTCATGCTATATTCATGTCTTATGAACAAACTGGGAAAATGTCCCTTAATTCTCTTTTATCATTGTTAACATCTTTTAACGTCTTAACATCATTAATAAGCTCTATTGGTTAGTTAGAGTCTTATTAACGTCATTGTTGGCATTAACATCCCCAACAATCAACACTCATCCAGAGCACCACATCATCATCATTATCATAACAGCCTCATCATTATCATAACAATATCATCATCATCATAATAGCATCATGAACATTCATGGTATCATAAAACATCATACTCAATTGGGCATACCAATAACATCCAATTATACATTATCAACAATTAACATCAAACAATACAATAATTAAAGCATGTCATTAACATTAGAATAATATTTTACATATATCAATTAACATCAAATAGACAACCAACATAGGACAGGGTCATGAATTAACCCTTCATCTTACGCTACCCCTAATGCCTACATGTCAATATTATTTCTTCTCCCCATACCCGGTATGAAGATCAAACCCCGAAAGCAAACTAGTTGCGTTCCCTCGAGCGGCTGGATGAGTTCCTCAAGCCTTAGACAAACAAGAAGAGAACAACCAATTAATCCCTAATTCGAAAGATAGGGAAAAGGAGATTAAGGAGGGATAACTACGTTACCTTAAACGATGCTAACACGAGTAACTTCTCTCCCAAACGGACTCACAAACTCCAAGAACTTCAAGGGGTTCAAGGGAAGGGAGAGGTTTTTATCGAACTAGCATTGCCCTGAGTGCTAAAACAGGGTTTGGCTTACAACCCACACGGAACTATTCTATTTATAGACTCTGTGACCTGAGCACGACATGCTCCCTTTAAGCAAGGCCGCGTGCTCAATTCCTGAGCACGGGGAGCTCAAAGATTGCACTGCGAGACCAACTAAATGACCGACTTGGCCAAAAAACATAAAATAAGACTTGTATATAATTCTCTTAGCTTTACAACGTATCAAAGATCACCTTAATCGGACATCTAGAACTCAAGATATGACCAAAACGGTGAAATAGGTTACTAGGAGTACTCTAAAAGGATTGAACCTTTCTAAAGCTAAACTTCCCAAAATATAACCTTAGTCATAAAAAATAAACATAACAAGCATATACAAACATATATATAACATAAATAATTGCATTAAGCTTCTATACGAAAAACGGGGGGCTACAATTCCACACCCCTTATAAAAATTTCGTCCTCGAAATTTCTATCACCTTGATTGGTTATGCTTTCCCAATTAGGCACATACCTTGGGTCAAGTACTCGGACTCGGAGGCTCCAACCAAGCAAGAAGAACTAAAGGTTCTTAGCACTAAGCATCATTATCTATAATAAATATAGATAATTTAAACAAGAACACATAGAAGACTCATGATAGACTCATACCACGGCCTAATAGGACATGTAACACCCCGATTTTTCACTGCTTTTAATATCAGTGATATATATAAATATGTTTATATTTTTATCCGAGACTTAGAAAATGATTTTTGGATAAACCAAAGTCATATTTGTAATATACTTTATCGTAGAGAGTTACGGTTAAATTTTGGGTTGAAAATTCAGATGAAACCCGGTCTGTGTTTTCACTGACACTAAAATTTTACTGCTCAGAAAACCTAATTTTGACTCGTGAACGAGATGGTTATGTTTTATATTAAATTTATAATGACTTTGGTGATTTTGAAATTTTTCCCTTAAAAGTGAAATAATATATATTATTTAGGCGATATATTTAATCGGGTGAACAACGTAGCTGAATACGGGATTTTCGGGACCCGCTAACGGATAAAGACCTTGTCATTCATGATGACTCATGAAGGTGAGTCACCATGGTGAGTCATGGTGTGACTCACCATGTCATGATTGCTTTTGGCATGAAATGTCATTTATGTCCTTAACCTTTTCTTAAATGCCAATTTGGTCCCTAAGCACAATTACTTCTAAATGAACAATTTTTTCCCTCCATGCCCTTGAAGTTCACAGCCCAACCCCCATACATAGGCCATTTTCACTCATTCCTACTTCACTTGTTCATCTTCTTCATCCTTTTTCTCTCATTTCTCAAGAACCTCATAACTAAAATTTGTGAAACAACTACTTGATTTCTTGCCACTTTTCAACTTCCAAGAGGTTTACCTTGCTCATCTCAATCAATAAACTCTATGTTCTTCATTCATTTTCTTGATTCAAGGTCATGATCATTATGTTTCATTTCTAGGGTTTTATGTTCAAAAATCTCTAGAAAATCATAGAAAAATCCTATAATCATGAAACCAATTTCTATGAACTTGTCATCATCTCTATGTTTAGAATTCAAGATCATGAATCAAACAAAATTTCCTTCCCTATTTTTCTTGATGAGGCCGAAACCCTAGCTTTTGAGGGTGGAGGAGTTTTGTTCAATTTTTTAGAAAGTGACAATTGATTTCATCTTTCTATTACCTATATGTATTGAATCCAAGAGATTGAGACAAAATAAAATCCCTAGTCTATTTTTCTAATGATGGCCGAATTTGTGCTCTAGAGGAGCTGAAACATTTTGTTTCATTTTTCAACTTATGATAATTTTTCTTAACTCTATACTACTCTAATGTCATGGATCTAAGAGTATGTGAAATTTTGAGATCTCTAGCTAATTTAGCTTGCCATGGCCGAACCTACATCATTAGGAGTTAGTAGTTTTTTCTTTCAAAGTTTAACTTATTCTATGTTGTGGTTTGTTGAAAGAGAAGTATTTCTGTGAATCGTGTATATGTGCTACAGAAATCAGACTTTCGGCGAAACTTATATCGGAAGGAAAATCTATTTTCTAAAGTAAGGGGAGTTTACCTAAGGGATTTTCCCAATAGCTATATGCTATTAGTGAGCGGTCTGTAAAATTTGCTTGAGCTTCGTTGTGGTTGTTTAATTTTATTTCGAGCTGCTATTTTATCTGTTATTAATTAATTATCTGCTTTTAATTGATTATCTGCAGTTATGTGATATAGTATTTTGATTCATGTTATAAACTGTATTATCTGCTATAACATTGATGTAGAATATTTATTGATGTTGATTGTTGATTGAGAAGCCTGACAGTGGTCAGTGCTTAATTAATTAACGAGATAAAAGCTTTAAAAAGCTTCATGAGGAACATCAAATATTTAAATGAGAAATACTTGAAAATACTATTATTTTAATGATTTATCGGTGTAAGAGTGATCTATGAGTCATAGTGAGGGCGTAACCTTGAAAAGTTTTTAGCGATGCTAATTTTTACGAAAGAAATTCTTAAATAAAATAAAAGGTTATTAGAAAAATTTAATTTTCAAAAATAACTTAAATATTATAACGAGAAAATTATTCTAAGAGAAAAAGTCAAATTTCTACTTAAAACGTTTTTAAAATGCTAAACGACGATTAATTCTGAAAATATTTACGGAAATCATTTTTAAAAACAACAGTATTTATTTGAACAGAGATTTAGTCCCAAATGACTTCTTTTTTAAGAACTGAAGTTTCGGGAAAAAATATTTTCAGAGGAAAATGAATTTTCTTAGTGATTTGACGGTTTTATAAATGAATTTCAAACGGAAAAGATTTCTATAAATGAGTTTTATTCAACGGTGTTCTTTCCGACAACTTGGATAAGTTGCGGAGACTTTATTTTAGATTTGTGTTTCACAGAATGAAAACGATGTAAGCGTTGAAACGTGAACCTAGTAACCGAGATGTCGTGCTACTAGTGTTCTGTAAGAAAACAAGTAGAAAAGTTGTGTAAGTTTTGTGCCTTATTATCTACGAACCTAAGACTGGTGCATCAGCCTAGTGCTTCGTGATTCGCACATTCAGACCTTGTGTCCTATTGTTGAGGATGAACTTTAAACTTAAGGTTTAAATGTTGAGATGGTTGTGAGCTTTGAGCTTCGACAAGGAAAGAATGAACCAAAAGAAAAGTGATGAGAATAAAATGTTTTTCATGCGTTATTTGGCAGACGTGCCTGTGTTGACCATTTTGCCATTATTGGCCAATGTGCCATGTAAATTTGATCATTGTACCGTAATGGACAATGTATCTTTATGGACAAATGTTCCATTTATTGCGTTGACCATTATGCCTGGAGGAGGACAATGTGCCATGTTTGTGTTGACCATTGTGCCTGGAGTAGGACAATGTGCCATGTTTGTGTTGACCATTGTTTCTTTTGTTGACAATGTGCCATGTAAGAGCCTGATCTGCTCAAACGAAAAGAAGTTTGGAACCTCCGGAGATTAAGCAAAAAGTAGATATTGAACGTTGAAGTGTCATGCATTTTTAAAATGGCGATGACTGTCGGGTATAAAACCCATTGATAAACTATTTGTTTATTTCTGAGCATTTTATGTTGTTATAACTATATATGCCTATATGTTGTTTTATGTGTCGTGCATGTAGTTATCGTGTTTAAATCCATATATTGGTATCTCACCTTTGCGCGTTTCCTTGTTAGTTTCTCTTCTGTGTGGTATATATTTATATCTGAGTACAGATGGAGCTGGGGGTACCATTGCATCATACTGGGATACGTTCGCTAACGTTTGAGGATGCTGCGAACGGTGGTGCATGGGTGATAAACCCAGGGGCACTTAGCGCCACCTATATTGGCCCCATACGTACGATTGAAGGCACGCTAGCGACGGGACCTCAGTGAGAGATCCATACAGTGGAGACTATCGAGGTATCATTACCTCCGATGTGGATTTTACTATAGTATCTAGTTGACCAGGGAGAGTTGGAGATTCATCCTCCGATAGTGCAGTCATTGCATGCAGCAGCATCCACATTACCTCCTGCGTCGATTGTTTGATTCCCAAGGTCGTGGAGGACCCGAAGGAGTTCATAGAGGAGGAGCCTGAATATCATCCGCTTGATGATGATGAGGGTTCTCCCGATGAGGGAGTGGAGGCAGTAGTGTCTTCACCAGACACTCCTGTTAAGGGTGGGGATGATCATCATGGTCTCCCCAATGGTTACCATTAGCCCCGACCAGCTGTAGGATGAGTTCGTTTTTGGGTTAGTTTTCTCGTCTGTCTGTTTATGGAAACTGAGAGCCATGATTTGGTTATATGGTTCCAGACGATTCGCTACGTGTTAGTTATGTTTCTATTTTCTTTACTTTGTTACTTTGAGAATGGCCTGCTGTTATAAAGGCCCTTTTGTAAAAATGTTGTAGTGACGTAGTATGTATAAAGCTTCTGATGTGCATATATATATATATATATGTTTGATTATGTTGTTTGTATGGAAAAGGAAAAGGAAAAAATTTTCATCACCATTTTTGAGATAAGATAACTAATTAGAAAGTATTATTTTTCGAAAGTAACTAGTAATTTAAAGTTTTATTTTCGGCAACGGGTTACCATGTGATGTCCCAAGAGGGGGTGTCGCAGGACAGACCAGCTCTGATACCACTAAATGTGACACCCTCTACCCCGCATGTATTCATAAAGCATAAAAGATAAAAAAGAAGGAACACATGCATATTACATTATAATAATAAAAACCGGGCAGAGGCTGCCACATTGTCACATAACTTCATGGAAAACAAGGTATGTTATGCGATGCAATGCTACTCCACTACTCCAATGCATGACTGAGCAACACAACGCATAACCAACAATCACCACCTCGGCTTGGGCCACTCGGCTACCCAAGTTCATCATCATTATCAACGCTATCTTTCATCTTTAGTCTTTAATCTTTTATCACATAATATTTTCACTTACACTCTGGCCAAAAAGCACCAGAGCTCAACACCTTGACCATTAAGCATCAAGGTCCCCTTGGCCACTCGACTACCAAGATCCAATATCTTTTAACAACACCTTGACATTATGCATAAAGGTCCCCTTGGCCACTTGGCTACCAAGGTACAGAACAACAACCATCTGGCCAATAAGCACCAGAGCTCAACACCTCGACCACTCGACTATCGAGGCCCCCTTGGCCACTTGGCTACCAAGGTACAGAACGACATCTTTTCACTTTAATTATTAACACTCTGGCACATATGTACTAGAGCTCAACACCTTGACCATTAAGCATAAGGCCCCCTTGGCCACTCAGCTACCAAGGTACATTATTATCTTTAAGTTATCTAACTTGTTTTTACTTGGTTTGGCGTCTTCTTTATTATTAGAAGTGTTTGGGGTGAAACACCCCTTGTTACTGTTCTGCGTTCTGATCTGTACGGGGAAGCACGACCGTGCTTCCCCCAGCACGGACGTGCTGACTGTTAAGTCAAGCACGGTCATTCTGACTGTTGAGCACGGTCGTGCTCAATGGAGCGTGACAGAAGGGTTGAACAACCCTCACTAAGTTTCCTAGGACATTCAAAGATCAAACCTATTGATTTAAACTACACCATCAATCATAAGTTTCATTATATTTAATTGTTCCCATGTCTTTTACTTCCAGCTTCATTACTAACGTCTCTAAAACACTCACTAATCAATCCTAGGGTCTTTAACTAAGCCTTATGAACATAACCTTGCCTCTCATGCTATATTCATGTCATATGAACAAACTGGGACAACGTCCCTTAATTCTCTTTCATCATTGTTAACATCTTTTAACGTCTTAACATCATTAATAAGCCCTATTGGTTAGTTAGAGTCTTATTAACGTCATTTTTGGCATTAACATCCCCAACAATCAACACTCATTCAAAGCACCACATCATTATCTTTATCATAACAGCCTCATCATTATCATAACAATATCATCATCATCATAATAGCATCATCAACATCATGAACATTCATGGTATCATAAAACATCATACTCAATTGGGCATACCAATAACATCCAATCATACATCTTTAACAATTAACATCAAACAGTACAATAATTAAAGCATGTCATTAACATTAGAATAATATTATACATATATCAATTAACATCAAATAGACAAACAACATAGGACAGGGTCATGGGTTAACTCTTCATCTTACGCTACCCCCAATGCCTACATGTCAATACCATTCCTTCTCCCCATACCTGGTATGAAGATCAAACCCCGAAAGCAAACCGGTCGCATTCCCTCGAGCGTCTCGATGAGTTCCTCAAGCCTTGGCCAAACAAGCAGAGAACAACCAATTAATCCCCAATTCAAAAGAATGGGAAAAAGGGATTAAGGAGGGATAACTACGTTACCTTAAAATTTGCTAACACGCATAACTTCTCTCCCAAACGGACTCACAAACTCCAAGAACTTCAAGGGTTCAAGGTAAGGGAAAGGGAAGAGGTTTTTGTCGCACTAGGATTGCCCTGAGTGCCAAAACAGGGTTTGGCTCGCAACCCTCACGGAACTATTATATTTATAGACTCTGTGACTTGAGCACGACCGTGCTCCCTTTAAGCACGGCTGTGCTCCATTCCTGAGCACGAGGCACCCAACGATTGTACTGCGAGACTAACTAAACGATCGAATTGGACAAAACACATAAAATAAGACTTGTATATAATCGTCTTAGCTTTCCAATGCATCAAATATCACCTTAATCGGACATCTAGAACTCAAGATATGACCAAAACGGTGAAACATGTTACTAGGACTCTAAAAGGATTGAACCTTTCTAAAGCTAAACTTCTCCAAACATAAACTTAGACATCAAAAATAGACATAACAAACATATACAAACATATATATAACATATATAAATGGATTAAGCTTATTTATGAAAAACGGGGTGTTACAATTCCACCCCTTATAAAAATTTCGTCCTCGAAATTTCTATCACCTTGATTGGTTATGCTTTCACCAATTAGGCACATACCTTGGGTCAAGTACTCGGACTTGGAGGCTCCAACCAAGCAGAAAGAACAAAAGGTTCTTAGCACTAATCATCATTATCTATAATAAATATAGATAATTCAAACAAGAACACACAGAAGACTCATGATAGACTCATACCACGGCCTGATAGGACAGACCTGCTCTGATACCACTAAATGTGACACCCTCTACCCCGCATGTATTCATAAAGCGTAAAAGATAAAAAATAAGGAACACATGCATATTATATCATAATAATAAAAACCGGGCAGAGGTTGCCGCATTGTAACACAACTTCATAACACGGAAAACTTAAACATGTTTATAAAAGAAAATGTAATATATCTGAAACATAAACGAAACCCAACCCCAATTTCACATTATAGAGCTGGTATAACCAATCCGATAAAACAACTCGGACAACAAACTAAAACTGAAACAAATTAAACTACGAGTAGCGGCTCCTTAGAGTCACTCCTAAACAAGCTGCTCACCATCCTCTGCATATCCAAAAGATACATGCAAACAAACAATAAAAGACGGGGAGTAAGAAACATATGTATCAACATAACGGCATGGAAGCAGTTAGCAAGATGAACATGCATCATAAAAACATAGCATATCAAACATAACCATCTCATCTTATCACATCAATATCACATATATATATATATATATATCATTCCAAACAAGGTATGTTATGCGATGCAACGCTACTCTGCTACTCCACTACTCCAATGCATGAATGAGCAACACAGCGCACAACCAACAATCACCACCCCCGCTTGGGCCACTCGGCTACCCAAGTTCATCATCATCATCAACGTTATCTTTCATCTTTAGTCTTTAATCTTTTATCACATAATTTTTTCACTTACACTCTGGCCAAAAAGCACCCGAGCTCAACACCTTGACCATTAAGCTTCCAGGTCCCCTTAGCCACTCGACTAAAAAGGTCCAATATCTTTTAACAACACCTTGACATTATGCATCAAGGCCCCCTTGCCACTCGGCTACCAAGGTACAGACCAACAACACTCTGGCCAATAAGCACCAGAGCTCAGCAACTCGACCACTCGGCTACCGAGGCCCCCTTGACCACTTGGCTACCAAGGTACAGAATAACATCTTTCCACTTTAATTATTAACACTCTGGCCCATAGGAACCAGAGCTCAACACCTTGACCATTAAGCATAAGGCCTCCATGGCCACTCGGCTAGCAAGGTACATTATTATCTTTAAGTTATCTAACTTGTTTTTACTTGGTTTGGTGTCTTCTTTATTATTATAAGCATTTGGGGTGAAACACCCCTTGTTACTGTTCTGCGTTCTGATCTGTACAGGCCGTACTTCCCCTAGCATGGGCATGCTGACTGTTTCGGGGCAGAAGGGTTGACCAAGCCCCACTAAGTTTCCTAGGACATTCAAAGATCAAACCTATTGGTTCAAGCTACACCATCAATCATAAATTTCATTATCTTTAATTGTTCCCATGTCTTTTACTTCCAGCTTCATTACTAAAGTCCCTAAAACACTCACTAATCAATCATAGGGTCTTTAACTAAGCCCTATGAACATAACCTTGCATCTCATGCTATATTCATGTCTTATGAACAAACTGGGAAAACGTCCCTTAATTCTCTTTCATCATTGTTAACATCTTTTAACATCTTAACATCATTAATAAGCTCTATCGGTTAGTTAAAGTCTTATTAACGTCATTGTTGGCATTAACATCCCCATCAATCATCACTCATTCAAAGCACCACATCATCATCATTATCATAACAGCCTCTGTAAATTTTGTATACTGAATAATGCTTGATATTATTGAATGAATTGAAATGAACAATCTTCATATAAACATGAGCTATGTCCTCTTTATATAGAATGAGGATCAAAAGCTCAAGCCATGTGGTTACAAAACAGATTGATCAAAGTAACAAAACTAACTAATTTGACTAAGTCACATTGGGCCTAATAATCAGCTAACAGAATAACTACCATAACTGAAATAACAGAATTTTAGATTTCTTCACTCCCCCTCAAGTTGGAGCATGTAGGTTGATAATGTCCAACTTGCCAATAAGAAACTAAAACCTGTCACGACCCAAAGGCTTATTAAAAATGTCAGCTACTTGTTCCTTGATGCCAATCTTCATTGGTTGAATTTCTCTAGACTGAATCCTTTCCCTGACAAAGTGACAATCCATTTCCACATGTTTAGTTCTTTCATGGAAAACAGGATTTGAAGCAATGTACAAGGCAACCTGGTTATCACAGTACAAGTGTGTTGCTTCCTGTTGAGTCATTGTTAACTCTTCTAAAAGCCATCTGAACCATATAACTTCACTGACTGTTGCAGCCATGGACCTGTATTCTGCTTCTGCTGAGGACCTGGCTACAACAGTCTGCCTCTTTGTTCTCCAAGAAACAGGTGCATCTCCCAACATCAACAGGTATCCAGTGCATGATCTTCTAGTGAGTGGACACCCTCCCCAGTCAGCATCGCAAAAAGCTTCCAATTTGTATCCTCCTTTACTGGGAAGCAGAATGCCTTGTCCAAGAGTGGTTTTCAAGTACCTTAGAACCCTTTCAACAGAATCCATATGGATCTGTTTTGGTTCTGACATGTATTGGCACAATGTATTAACAACATAAGTAATATCTGGTCTAGTCAATGTTAAATACAATAATCTCCCTAGAAGTCTTCTATATCTGGTTGCATCCACAGCTGGATCATCCTTGTTTGATCTAAGGTTACAGTTTTGCTCCATTGGAAACTTGCTAGGCCTGCTGTTTTGCATCTTTGTTTCCTTGAGGATATCCAATGTATACTTTCTTTGGCTAAGAACAATGCCTTGAGGTGATCTAGCTACCTCTACACCTAGAAAGTACTTTAGAGTTCCCAAGTCCTTTATGCTGAAGGCCTTGTCCAAGTGTTTCTTCACTCTTTCAATGTCATCTGAGCTATTTCCTGTCAAAACCACATCATCAACATATATCAGTGTTGCAAGATAGATTTCTTTGGACTGATATATGAATAATGAATGCTCTGCCTTGGATTGTTTGAAGCCAATATTGTTGAATGCACTTGTGAACTTTTGATACCAATTTCTAGAGGCTCTTCGAAGACCATATATAGACTTATGTAATCTGCAAACTCGAGTGTCATTCTCCCTAGCAAATCCTTCTGGAATGCTCATGAAAATTTCCTCTGTCAAGTCCCCATGTAGGAAGGCATTATTCACATCCAATAGATGAATAATCCAACCTTTCTTTGCTGCCACAGTCAACAGACATCTCATGGTGACCAATTTTGCCACTGGTGCAAAAGTTTCATGAAAGTCCTCCCCTTCAATTTGAGTGAAACCCCTTGCAACCAATCTGGCTTTGTATCTCTCAATGTCTCCATTGGGTTTATACTTGATTTTGTAGATCCATTTTGAATCTATCACATTTCTGTTTGGTGGAAGACTGCTAGTGTCCATGTCTGATTTGCTTCCAAGGCTTCTATCTCCTTCTTCATTGCTTGACTCCAATATTCATCCTTCACTGCCTGTTTAAAATATTTTGGCTCATCCCTAGAAGAGATGGCTGCTAGAAAGGCTTTATGTGATTTCGAAAAGTTATTGTATGAAACATAGCTAGAGATAGGATAATTCACTTTGTTACCTGATGAAGGAGTCTTATTGATAGGAATTGATGAAGAAGGTTCACTTACTGTAATTGAAATTGATGATGGCAGATCCACTTCATAGTCTTTCAGGTGCCTTGGCAGTTGTCTGACTTTGTCACTATGCCTTGTTCTGTCTTCAGTTTCATTAGTTGTTTGTTCAACTGCAGCCTCTTCCAATGCAAGATTCTCATTCTGAGTTTCTATTACATTGTCAGATGATGAGGCATGAATCTGATCATGATGTTCAACCTCATCTTCCCATACTGCAGTTTGTTGTTCTTGTCTCTTTTCCAGCAACTCATTTTCCCTAAAAGGAAATTCCTTTTCAAAAAACACAATATCTCTTGTGACAAATATCTCATTGTTAGTTGTATCATACACTTTATAACCCTTTTGTGAAGAAGGATAGCCTATGAAAACACATGCTCTCCCCCTTTCATCAAACTTACCATTTCTTCTGGTTTTTAAAGCATAAACTAAACAACCAAAAACCCTTAAATATTCATAATTTGGTTTCTTTCCAAACACAATTTCATAAGGAGTTTTATTATTTATCACTTTAGAAGGTAATCTGTTGATAATGTGCACAGCTGTGAGAACACATTCACCCCAAAATTGAATGGGAAGGTTGGAATGAAACCTTAAGGCTCTTGCCATTTCTAAAACATGTCTATGTTTCCTTTCCACCACCCCATTTTGTTGAGCTGTATAGGTGCAAGTTAATTCCATTACTATGCCCTTTTCTTCATAGAATTTCTGCATAGTGCTAGAAGTAAACTCAAGACCATTATCAGACCTAATCCTTTTGATTCTTTTTCCAAACTGATTTTCTATCATACATATGAATAACTGTAAGTAGTGTTCCACTTCTGACTTATATTTCATTAGATACACCCACACACTCCTACTAAAGTCATCTACTATAGTGAGAAAATAGTGAGCACCTATGGTAGATGGAGTGGCATATCTTCCCCAAATATCACAATGTATAAGATCAAAACAAGCATTTGTTTTTATTGGACTAGAATGAAAGGGCAATCTTGTCTGTTTGGCCCTTATACAAGAGTCACAAACTGCCTTGTTTTGGCTAACATCTATACTACTCACAGAATCAATACCTAAAAGTTTAGAGTCTTAAGTGTGTCCTAGTCTTAAGTGCCACAAAGATGCATTTTCTGGTTTGCCTACCTTCATAACCGTCCCTCTTTCCTTAATTGGCTCAAGCAGATACAAACCATCATGAGTCCTACCCTTTCCAATCAGAGTCTTCGAGGGTAAGTCCTGTATAATGCATGAGTCAGGCATAGAAATCACTGCACAATTATATTCTTTGGTCAACCTACTCATAGATAACAGATTGCAGTTAAAGTCAGGGATGTATAAAGCATGTTCAACATTTAAACCATTAGGAAGTTGTAATTTTCCTGATCCTTTCACTGGAACATTTGTACCATTAGGTATTCTTACAGGTTGATGATTTGAGATAATCCTATCTCTTAACAAATCTATATTGCAAGTTATATGTTCAGTTGCACCCGAATCAATAACCCAAGGTTTATCAAAAGAAAGGTTACCTGCCATATTTACCATAGGTTTAGATGTTCCTGCAGCTGATTCAAAGTCTGATCTCAATAGATGCAGCAATTTCTCATACTGCTGTGTTGATAGACTAGGAAATTTTCTTCCTCAGTGCTGACTTGTGCCACTTTTGAACCAGGTTTCTTGTTGTTCCAAGAACCTGCCTTTGCATTCCTTTCTTTGTATGGCTTCTTCCAATCTGTTGGATAGCCAACAATCTCCCAACACTCACTTTGAGTGTGGCCAATCTTCTGACAGTGCTCACACTTTGGCCTTTCCTTCCTTGTATTCTTGCTTCCCTGTGCTTGAAAGGTTGAAGCTTCTGCTCCTGATTTGTGCATAGCCGAGATGAGTCTTTGTTGCTCATCTTCTGCCACTAAGTGATATGCATGACCTAAAGTCAGTTTTGGAGCCATGCTAAGGATCTGTGTCTTCACTGTGCTGAAGACATCATCCAATCCCATAAGAAAAACATATAATTGCTCCCTTTCTTGCATTTCTTTTAACTGTTTCTGCATTTGGGTCATGGAATGATTGATTGAACCTCATCCCATAAACCCTTCAGTTTTGTGAAATATGAAGGCACATAAAGCTTTTCTTGCCTGAGATGTGTTATAGCACGCCTCAATTCATATGCTCTGGGAGCACTTCCTTTGGCAAGTCTTTGTTCAAGATCAAGCCAAATCTCCCTAGCAGTGCTTGCATATCTAACACTGCCTCGAAATTTCTTTGTCCATGCTATTCTTGATCCATCCTTTGACCATTGCATTGCATCTCATCCAATGTCCCAAGTTAGGTGAATCAAGATTTGGCATGGGAATGGATCCATCCACGAAACCAATCTTGTTCTTTGCATAAAGCGCATTTGCCATGTCTGCCACCCATTCTGTGTAGTTCCCATCATTGAGTAACTCGCTCACAAAGATCTGACCTGGATGATCAGATGCATGAAGATAGTATGGTGACATGACATTAATGTTGTTTTCTGTGCTTTTCTCAACTTTGATCTTCTCATCATTCTTATCTGTCTCGGAGGTTGATGAACCATCATTGGGGGGATCCTTTTCGGTTTCCATGATTGCAAGATCAGAAAATTTTATTCTTCTTCAGGCTTGCTGGCTCACGATACCATGTTAATTTTGTATACTGAATAATGCTTGATATTATTGAATGAATTGAAATGAATAATCTTCATATAAACATGAGCTATGTCCTCTTTATATAGAATGAGGATCAAGAGCTCAAGCCAAGTGGTTACAAAACAGATTGATCAAAGTAAAAAAACTAACTAATTTGACTAAGTCACATTGGGCCTAATAATAAGCTAACAGAATAACTACCATAACTGAAATAACAGAATTTTAGATTTCTTCAGCCTCATCATTATCATAACAATATCATCATCATCATAATAGCATCATCAACAACATGAACATTCATGGTATCATAAAACATCAGACTCACTTGGGCATACCAATAACATCCAATCATACATCATCAACAATTAACATCAAACAGTACAATAATTAAAGCATCAGACTCTGTGACCTGAGCACGGTCGTGCTCCCTTTAAGCACGGCCGTGCTCAATTCCTGAGCACGGGGCGCTCAACGATTGCACTGCGAGACCAACTAAACAATCGAATTGGCGAAAACACATGAAGTAAGACTTTTATATAATTCTCTTAGCTTTCCAACGCATCAAAGATGTCCTTAATCGGACATCCAGAACTCAAGATATGGTCAAAATGGTAAAACAAGTTACTAGGACTCTAAAAGGATTGAACCTTTCTAAAGCTAAACTTCCCCAAACATAAACTTAGACATAAAAAAAAAACATAACAAGCATATACAAGCATATATATAACATATATAAATGCATTAAAATTATATACGAAAAACAGGGTGTTACAAATATAAATATACTCCTAATTGAGCATGAAATAAATATGAAGAAGAGACTATGTATAATAAAGGATATGCAAGAAAAAATAATAAATGGACAAAAATTCAAGAAGAGTTTAAACCTCATTATGAGTCAATGAGATCGGGAAATATATTAAATATTGATTGTGCAAGAAATAAAGAAGAAGTACTATTACAATGGATTGATGAAATAATATTATTAAAAGTAACTGGTGAAAAATTTAATAAGCTAAATATGATAGATGTAAAGAATTTCTTATTATTCAAAACAGCTGGAAATGTACAAATTTCTTAAATTGAATTAGAGACGAAACTTGGCAACAATATGCATGCTTAGTAGATAATAATCAAGATTTTGCCAAACTAGTTATGGGTCTAATTTATCAAGAATTTATAGGATATAATATGTTAGAACAAAGAGAGAAAACAAATAACTTTTTACATGAAATAGCTAAAGCTCATTTAAACAAGATGCAAATATATGATGTGTCAAATAGAAAGCTTTATCTGTGAATACCAAAAACATTATTATCAACTAGATGAAGAAACAAAAGAAACATATAAAGATATTTTTTTAGATAAATTACCATATCTCCTTAATTCTAAAATAAAGAGATTATTAGAATCAAGACAAGATGAATAAACGACTAACACCTTAGGAAGAATTATTCAAGTTCTATATCAAGAATTAAGATAACAATGTTTAGCCTGGGAAACAATAAGACAATTAAATAGAGGAAGAAATGTAATCTGTTGTGATATTCCAGAAATGGAAACACCTGGAAATTATGGATGTGATAAACCATTAAGAAAAAGAAAAATATTATAAAAAACCAAAACTAAAAAGAACTTATCCAAAGAGAAAAACATATTATAAAAATAATAGGAAAAAATCAACACCAAGAAAATATTGTCTAAAGGGAAAAAATAAATGTATATATTGGAAATGCAATGTTAAAGGCCATTATGCAAATGAATGTCCTCAATGAAAAGAAAAAGATTTTAAATAAAAATAAAAATTAATAAAGCAAATATACTAGATATATAAACTTGAACCATTAGAAGAAGAATTAAGTGATACTGAAGAAAGTATATATGAATACCTAGAAGATGAATTATCTTCAGAAGAAACTTAATCCGAATAATACTTATTTAAAAATAATAGTAGAAAAAAGTAATATACAAACCGAAGGTTATATTGATAATGGAGCAAGTATTTGTTTAACAACAAAAGCATTGTTTGATAAATGGGAAAAATTAGAAAAGCCAATAAAAATACAAATTGCAGATGGATTTATACATCCACTGTTTTGGGTAGCAAAAAGAATTACTTTAATAATACAAGGGAAATTATTTATAGTACCTACAATATATCAGCAAGATACAAGCCTAGATATGATTATAGGAAACAACTTCTTACGATTATATGCACCATTTTGTCAATATTTAGAATATATCATTAAAAACACCATACATTATTCAAAAACATCATAGAGAAATAATCAATATCCAAATTATTCACTTTTATGAGTATATTTACTCTAAACGATCAGAGCTTAGCAAGCTGAAACGTAGTGAGTTAGTTAGAGAAATATGTAGAAAAATTCGCTATGCATTAATAAACCTAGAACCAAATAGGAGAATTCCAGCTCATATAGAAGAACTTTAGATAGAGTATGTAGTGAAAGTCCTTTAGATCCAAATATTAATAATAAAATTACTGAAGTAGCTATATTAAAGCTAAAAGATCCAACAAAAGAAGTAAAATATAAACCTATGATGTATACAAAGCAAGATAGAGATGAATTTGAAATGATATTGAAGAATCGGTAAGAAATGATTAATTAGATCATCAAAAAGTCAGCATTCGGCACCAACATTTTATGTGGAAAATCACAATGAAATAAAGAGGTAAAAGAAGAATGGTGATTAATTACAAACAAATAAATGATGCAATGGAAGGTGATGCTTATTTTCTTAGAAGAAAGGATTTAATTATTGAAAGAGTTAGAAATATGAATTGGTTGAGTGCTTTTGATTGCAAATCAGGATTTTATCAAATTCGATTATCTGAAGAATCTAAAGAACTAACAGCATTTAGTTGTCCTCAAGGTCAATGTGAATGAAATGTACTACCTATGGGAATGAAACAGACCAAGAATCTTTCAATGAAGAATGGATTCTATACTTAAAGATTTTAAAGATTTTTGCCTTATTTATATTGATGATATATTAGTTTTTACTAATAAAGATTTAGATGATAATTTTAATAAAGGTGTATTAGTACCTAATGGATGCTTAGAGCGTGGAATAATCTTAAGTAAGAAAAAGGCAGTATTAGCTCAAAATAAGATTAACTATTTAGGATTAGAAAAATTGCGAAATTTTCCAGCTAAATTAAAGGATAAAAAGGAATTACAAAGGTTTCTTGGATTACTAACATATATTTCAAATGAAGGTTTTATAAAGGATCTTGCAGCAGAGAGGAAGGTACTTCAACAAAAATTAAAGAAGGATGCTTTTTGGTCATGGATTGATGAAGACGAAGCAATTATTGAAAAAAATGAAATTAATATGCCAGGATCTTCCTGGTCTATATCATCCATCAGATAATGATCTAATTATTATAGAAACCGATGCATCTAATGAATGTTGGGGAGGAGTTATGAAAGCAAAGCCCCCAGGGCAAAAGAAAGAATTAATATGTCGATACGCATCTGGAACTTTTTCAGATAGTGAAATTAATTATCCAACACGTGAAAAGATACTCTAGCATTAATCCGAATGTTGGAAAAACATCAGATCTATGTACTAGATAAAGAATTTATTGTTCGAAATGATTCTACTTATGTTGTAGGTTTTAAAAATATTAATCATAAAGGAACTTATAAGCAAGGAAGATTAATCAGATGACAAATGAAGTTGTCTGAATATAATTATTCAATTTCTCATATTAAAGCAGAAAAGAATGTGCTTGTAGATATTTTATCAAGAGAATGGAGCGAGGCACAAAAGATTTATTAAAGCAACAATACCAACTCAAAAAAACACTAGAAGATCAAAAGATGAGGGAATTGGATTTAGTAAAAGCAGATTTGAGGGTTTGGAACTCCAGATGAACGCAGAAGGTCTTTTAGAAGAAATAATCCCGAAGGAAATTAAAAAAGAAACTCGAAAAGAATCTAGCAAATGGTATGTTGTTTTAAATGGACCATTTCCAGTAATATATGACGACTGGTATAAAGCAACTCCTCATTGTCAGAAAATACCAGGAGATATCCATCAATCATTTCCAACCAAGGAAGAAGCAGAGAAGACTTTGAAAAATCACCAAGAAAAAGAAAAGGCAAAGAAAGGTAAAGAAATTTATCTGGGTCCAAGAACTTATTCAGAAACAATAAAATTAGTAAAGACTGAGACTAAAGTAACAATGAAGATTCTAGGGAAAGTTCCTTCTTCCTCCTCTGGCCACCATCACCTCTCACGGACCGTAGATAAGCTCTCCTTCTCTTCTCTCCTCTCTCTCTCTCTCTCTCTCTCTCGCTCGGTTCTCTCTCTCTCTCTCTCTCTCTCTCTGTCTAAGTTTCTCTCTCTATGTCTCTCTCAGGTACTGCCACCTCCTCCTCCGACCACCACCACCATCTCAAGGGGCTCTGTTCGCGTGACCACCACCCCCACAGTCTCCTCTGATCATTCTGTCTCAGGTTAGGGTTTAGGGAATAATTAATGATTTTTTTTTGTTCTGCTTTCTATTAGCTTTGCATAATCATTTTAAGTTTTAGTATACTAGCAAATAGTAAATAATAATATGCAGATTTACACCCTTTGTTTGCAAATATTGGTTTGGCAAAGCAACATTTTGTACATGTATTTTATTGGTTAAGATTTTAATTCAGCATCTAGCAATTAATGAAACAATGCCAAATATCTGAAAAATGGACTTGTACATTCTCAATGCTTCAAGCCTAGGGCTCTTGAGAGGGTATGTTAAAAACATAATGAAGTTACTCATGTGCCTTCACCTAGCTATATAGTTTAAGTTTTGAGAGAGTTGATTCATAATTTTGAAAAACATGGCAAACAAAGCCCATAATTAAGAGAGAAAAATAAATTGAGGGAAAATCTGAAATATGGAACGATGACAAGCTAGCTAATCCTAACCAACTTGCAACTACTTCTAACAATCTCCAAATATCTAACACATAACATATTGCATAAATTGTTCACGATCTAACAATACAAACCAGAGTCCATTTCGTAATTTGGAAAAATCTGTTTCATTACATCATATTATCACATTCTTCCCGTGTGTTTTGAAAAAGGCTTTAATTTCTTTGCAAATGCATATAATTCAACACAACTTACAAGGAATCACTCTAAGAAGGCCTATATAGAGACATACATTGTTTCCAGATACTATATCAATCTCATTCCACCAATTTTCACTCCTATCTATCAAACATTTAAAAGTGAGTTGTCTCGGGTGGACCATTTAAAATATATGGCTAATCCAAATATAAGGTTCAATAAGTTATTTGGTATGCAGATAATTTTAAGATGTGTAACATTAAAAGTGAGTTGAGTGGTTTAAGATTCATGAGTACATCGAATTAGTTGCAACATGACAATATATGAGAGCCTTAAATGTTAGTTTCTTAAATGTCAGTATTTGACAAGATTAATTTTATTTATGCATTATAGGTCATTGCTTTATTTCTCGTGAGTTGAAACCGAGTCCTTTCGTCCCCTCTCCATCTCCACAGGTAATCAATTGGTGGTAATGGCAATTTGTTGAACTTTTATGTTACTAACTTGAATACAATTAAGTTGGCTCTAAGGATATTAATTTGCTTTCATATTGTCTTATTATATTTATCAGTTCTTGAACTTGTTGTCTGCAGCTCCTCCCCCTATCCTTACTTGTTTTTGCATTTTGTCGCATAGGTAAGTTCTCTCAATACTCTCTTTTAATGTTCTGCTTTGTCTAATAGGTTCTGATTGTGTGGTGCTTTTAATGTGTTATGTGAATTATCTTATTGTTTGTTAGTGGAGAGCTGAGCTCAATTGGATGGTATCCTGCCTGAAAGGCAAGATGCTGATTGTGTGTTGATAATTTAATATTTATGCATGTATTTGCAATTATGTGTTGTTTGTTAGTGGAGAGCAGAGCTCAATAGGATGTGATCCTGTCCAAAAGGCGGGATGCTTGTTGTGTGCTGCTAATTTAGAAGTTATGCATGTGTTTGACAATTATGTGTTACTTGTTAGTGGAGAGCGGAGCTCAATAGGATGTTTGCTACTATATTTTATCTAAATTTGCATTGAATTATGCTTCAATATGTATTTGCTGAAGTATGCTGCAATCCTTATAAGTCAATGGTTTTATTTTCTGCTAGAGTTAATTATTAAGTTACGAAAGTCTTAGTTTCCTGTTTGAGATTCAATATTAATGAGCATGCGTACCTTCTCAGGGTACACATGCTCATTGTATTGAATCTTGAATTGTCTAAGTGGGACAATTTGGGAAAAAACCTTTTTCACCCTCGTACAATAGTCATTTCCATGTTCAAATGCCTTATATACTTGTTGAAATCTCGGTTTGATGCATTTCTTTTTGTTCTCTGGGTGCATACTTGATCGCGGTGATTCTCACCGTGCTCGAGTCGTGTACTTGGAGACCAATGGGAAATGCTGCCAAAATTTTGTTAAGTATAGGGTATTTGAATAAGGGAATAACTATTATTAGCTGAGTGTGGTAAAGGTTTCTTCTCGAATGGGATAGGTTCATACCTTGTCATAAGAACGAAGTAATGGAATATATAAGGAATAATTGGGGACTTAGTCCCTCAAGTTCCTCCTCAAAACTTACTAATTATTTTAGAATAGAAGCTCCTCTTTTTTAAGACAGTGATAGTGATTAAAATAAGAATGAATTTTGATGAACAAACATATAAAGAAATAATAAGTGTGTTACAATTAAACCTGCCAAATGTTTGTAAACAAATTATAATAAAAAAGATAAAAGAACAACATATGCATGAAGAACTTTACTTACATAACACAGATAAAAATATTGAATTTGAATATTTAGAAGAAATGGAATTTAGTGAAGAGTAAAGATATTTAGATGATGAATACTTATATTCAGAATAATGGATAAAAAGATATTAAGTATACTAGTTATGAAGTTACCAAAAGACTGTAAACAAATAATAATTAATAAACTAAGGTATCAATATTAGCAAGAAAATTTCTACCTAAATCTAATACAACTAAGAATACAATTAGCATATAAAAAAGAAGAACGTAAATGGATATATAAAGAATTATTAGAAATAGATGAATCTATAAGTGAATTTGTATATGAACATGGGTATGAATTATTAAATGACCATGAATATTTTTTATAAAATATTAAATAAATATGAGTATTTCTAAAAATTACTATCCCAAAATTATGAATAAATTAATTTTCCTAATTAATATGGAATATATAAGGAATAAATGGGGACTTAGACCCTCAAGTTCCTTCTCAAAATCTACTAATTATTTTAGAATAGAAGCTCCTCCTTTTGAAGACAGTGATAGTGATTGAAATAAGAATGAATTTTGATGAACAGACATATAAAGAAATAATAAGTGTATTACAATTAAACCTTCCAGTTGATTGTAAACAAATCATAATAAAAAGATAAAAGAACAATATAGGTAAGAAGAAGAACTATGCTTAAATAACATAGATATAAATATTGAATTTGAATATTTAGAATAAATGGAATTTATTGAAGAGCAAAGATATTCAGATGATGAATATTGGTATTTAGAATAATGGATAAAAAAAATACTAAGTGTACTAGCTATGAAATTACCAAAAAACTGTAAACAAATAATAATTAATATTAAACTAAGGTATCAATGTTGGCATGAAAATCTCTACCTAAATAAGATGCAATTAAAAATACAGCTAGAATATAATAAAGAAGAACGTAAATGGATTTCTAAAGAATTATTCGAAATTGTACCTCTGTAAGCGCTCTTTGAACCGTGAGGCCTGCCCTGACCTTGGTGAGCCCCCGGAATCCAACTCACCGAAACTTTTATCCACCAAAAAAAAAATTTGAAATAGATGCATCTATAAGCGAATTATTATTTGAACAAGGGTATGAATTATTAAATGACCTTCATGAATATTTTTATGACATATTAAATGGACATGAGTATTTCTAAAAATTACTATCCAAAATTATGAATAAATTAAAAAATTTCGTAATTAATAAGGTGGTAAAAGCACTCAAAAGAGCTAAATAAATAAATAAATAACACAAAATTACAAAATTGCCACTGGTATATACGGTGTCCCGTATGAGTTGTGAAACTCAGTTGTTCAAACAACACGGCTCATATATATAAGAGGGCTAGGCCAACATCCCATTTCATTCTAATTCTTCTTAGGTACAATTCTTTCATAGGTACATTAGATACTATTTTTTAATATAAGAATAGAACATATGCAACAGCTCTTACACATATTTTTATTATACATGTCTATTATCATTACAAAATAACACCTAATGCATCTATGAAATTGTATTTAATTTGTCTAATATAAATCTGGTGCATTTTCGCTACAATGTTTCTACAGTTAATCACTTGCATCCCATCTTAGTAACTGCAAAATTTTACCAGCGGTGACCCAAGCTCCTCCATCGGAATTTCGTCGTTCGCCTTTCTTTTTGCTAGAAAATCTCCAAAGAAGTTCCCTTCGCGAAGCACATGCCCCAATCGAGGCTCCCAATTCCACCGGGTTGCTAAGTCAATTTCCCATAATAACAAAGCATCACAATGACACATAGAAGATGAAGCATCAGATACCAACTTCAAAGCTTCTTTATATAATCAGAAAAGATGAGGATCCTCCTAATCCATGCTTCCCAAGCCAGACGAAGCCCATGGAGAATGGCACAGAGCTCAGCTTCAAGGATATTTGAGATGCCAATGGAGCCCGACACTCCTCTAACCCAGGTACTGTTTCTATGTGGTAAATGCTATAGTTGTTTTCTCAAACTAAAATTTCAGTTAACGCTCTTCTTATTTATCTTCTTTGGATTGAAATCTTACGTTTTCTCTTTTTTTTTTTCCTGCTCCCCCAGCAAGAAAAGTTTCATAACTCAACAATGTTCGATTCAAGTGTGTCATTGTTGAATTAGGGAAACGGATTCTCTCATGCCCCTCTCTAGCAACTAGATCTGGACCGTCCATCAGATCCAACGGTTCAGAAAAATGATGATTTTTCAACATTTAAAAAAACCCAAACTTCTATTCCCTAACTTCCCTCCCATCGTGTACCCCAACCTCTTCCCTATTCCTCAATCCGCCTGCAACGAGAATCTATTTTCTTTCTCTTTCTCTCCTCGGTCCAAAAAGCTATTCTAGAGTTGAGAAGTAAATATCAGATCCCCTCCTTCAAAACATGAAAACCCATTTCTTCCCAATATCGCATACATGGTAAAGATACATAATAGATGGAAGGTGGTGAATATAAAGCTACCATCTTTTTCCAAGTATTACTGACCCCATGAACTAACAAGTGATTTCAGCATATAGCATTATTTCTGTCGGAAAACGTGTCACACCAAGCCCTTCCTTACCTACGAATATGTCCGTCAGTGGAAGTTATTGATAGTCATATCCGTCGGAAACTCTGATCTACAATTACCGACGGATATAACCGCCGGTAATTAGGAAATTTTTTTTATATTAAATTTTTCTAATTTTATTTTAATTAGTGATTTTAATTGATTTTTTTTATTTTATTTTGTTTTAATTATTAATAATTATTAATATTTTTTATTTTATTAAAATTAAAAAATTTATATTTTAAATATTAATTATTATTATATTATTAATTAAAAAACAAAATTAAAATTACAAATAAAATTAAAAAAGTAATTAAATTAAAATAAAAACAAATTCAACATATAATCCATACATAAAATATTTGTCTAGCTACAAAACACTACTACATCTATAACTATCCTAATACTCATCACCATAATAACCGTCATCGTCGTCCTGGCGGGGGGAGTTCACCGGCGTCAGATGACCATTAGGCTGCGGCTCAGAAGACACACCGGCAACACACAGCTGCGGTGATGGATCGGTAGAAGTAGTGGAGGGTTGGCTGGTATGGAGGACACCCTGCAAAGCGCTGTGCCTCTCTGGTGGAAGCAAATCGAGCACAACGGTCATCACCGTAAACCATGTCTCCATCTGCTGCATTATGCACTCGTTCGCCTGCCTCTGCTCCTGCACCTCCTGCCTCAGCTGCTGCACCTCCTCCGTGTCCTGTGAGCCGAAGGATGTAGGCTCCCGAATGGTCAAGCTCGACGTCGACCCCCGACGGATGGACTTGGCTAGGGTAGCAGTACCGTAAATCCGCCACTTCTTCTTCTCGCCCGCCACATCCATCCAGACCTGGGTCTGTAGTGGCTCAACCTCGGCGAGGCCCTACTGGGAAAGATCCGAGGCACCAGAGCAGGAGGCAGCCTCGGACGCTACCTAACTAAACCTGTTATTGAACTCCTCCTGCGATCAATACATCACAAACATTATATTATTAAACTATAACAATAACATATAACATATAATTTAAATGTAAAAAGGCACTTTAATGCACCACGATCAACCTCAACCTTTCATCAACAAATAACCCGGTGTCCGCGCGAATATGTGTCTGCTCAAAGACCATAGGGACATTAACGGACCAGGTAAGCTCTCCTGCCTGCAACCGACACATGAATAAAATCAATTAGTTATAAAATAAAATTTTAAACAAAATATACAGTTTATAAATAAAATTATTTATATATGCATACCATGTTAATGGCATGCTGCATATGGCTAATCGAACCACCAGTGTGCATGCTGTCACCCTTCTCAGAAGCTCGATTCCTCTTCGCCTGCTGACACTCCAGCTTTTAAGCTGGAGTGTCACAGTACGCACATATCTAGGCCCAGATGTTGGGCCCGATGTAATCCGGACGTATCCGGCTCTCCCTACGCTCCCGGAGCATGTCCCTCAGCCTCGCAGCTGCTCGGTCGTCAAAGATAGCACGTATCTGTGAGGCATGTTCTGGTAACCAGTGCACAAGGTCCTGTTAACAAAGAAAAAATATTAATAACATTATACAAAAAATATATAAAATGCATGAAAAATAAAGGGAAAACTACAGGAAATAATAAACAACAACTTACCCCGAATCGTTTGAAGATACGATCCTGTCGTCCTTCGATATCACCCCCATGATGGCCAGAAGCGACGATACTACGCCTTGATGGTGTAGGTAATGTGCTGTGATCCCACTTTCGATGGGATGAAGCTGAAAAATTTATAATTTTATTAATTCAACAATATGACAACCAACAAATATATACTTATTGAATAGTAACTAAAATAGTCAAAGTTAAAAAACATTAAAAGACTTACGATCCAGAAACAGGTCGGACCCATGGTCGATCCTCGGTTGCGAGAATCCTGGCCCACTCAGGCAAGATCTCCGTCGCGGTCGACTGCTACATAGACGATGAGGATGGAATGGCCATGTCCGGCTGTGGCAGAATCCCAGGAGTTGACATAAATGATAATCCTGCTGGTTATGGCCGGCGCAGCCGATGATGGTGGTGGTGCTGGGTGTGGGTCCAGTAGGGGCGATAAGTAGCCTGCTAGTGCGTGTCTTGGCCCAAAGTGAGTGGAGGTCTGGACATGGGTGGAGGATGGGGTAGTGTGGGTCGAGGATGGTGCAGTGGGATTTTAGGCTTCAAATCCTTTCATGATGCATGAGCACGACCGTGCTCATGAGTCAGCATGCCCGTGCTCATGAGTCAGCATGCCCATGCTTAAGCTGTGTCTTGTGACTGGTTGAGTCACAAGCACAGCCCTGCTTAATGGGAAGCACAACCGTGCAAGGGATTGGTGAGCACGCCCGTGCTCAATAGGGAGCACGACCGTGCTCGGCAAGTGAACGCATCTCGTTGACGCTGATGTAAGCAAGACCGTGCTTAGTGGGGTGCATGGCCGTGCTCGGGTCTCAAAGTGTATAAATAGGAACAGTGCGTGAGGGTTTTGTGTACAACCCTTATTTTGGTTTCTCTGCCTCCAAAACAGCAGAAACCTCTCTTCCTCTTTCTCTCCCTTGAACCCTTCCTAGTTCTTGGAATCCTTGCGGTGTTTGGGAGAGGAACATGCGCGTTAGTGTCTAGTAAGGTAAGTTGGTTATCCCTCTTCTGTTTCCTTTTCCTTTTGTTGAATTGGGAACTAATTGGTTAACCTTCTATTGGCCAAGGCTTGGTTCGCTTGTCGAGCTGCTTGAGGGAACGCGACCAGTTTACTATCAGGAGTCTGATCTTCATACCAGGTATGGGGAGAAGGAATAGAATGAGTATGTAGGCTTGGGGGCAGCGTAAGACGAAGGGTTACCCATGACCCTATTGTATGATAACATGTTTACATGCCTTTATGTCTATTTGTTATACGATGTTAATTGTTGTGATGATAATATTGGCATAACTGTTATTAGTTGATTAATGTTGTTATGAATGTTCATGTTATTGTATGTTGACTGTTATGAACATGATGATGTTGTGATGCCATGATGCTATTGTGATGATTATGTAATGTTGATTGATGTTGTGAATGCATTAATGTTAAAACGTTAAATCTGTTAATGATGTTAAGGGAGGTTGTTTCCTTTGTTCATAAATCTGAACGTAGTAATGAGTGTGAGGTTTACTCCAACTGGTTTAGTCAAGAACACTAGGGATTGATTTATGAGTGATTAGGGACAACTAAAAGAATTGAGATTAAAATATTAATTCCTTTTTGATAAGACATAAATATTAATGAAGAACAATTAAGATTAATGAAGCTGATGTTCAATGGTTTAGTAAAAGCCAATAGGTTGAATCTGTGAATTGACCCAAGGATTTGGGAAAGGGTTCCTAACCCTTTCTGCCCAGACCAGTATGGTCGCGCTCCATTGAGCACGGCCGTGCTTGATAAGGAACACGCCCGTGCTCCAATTTGAAGTCCAGAGCAGGGCCCGCATTTAAGCATGCCCGTGCTCAGCAGGCAGCACGGCCGTGCTTGCCTGCAGGTCCAGCACGTCCGTGCTGAGGGTGAGCACGCCCGTGCTTCTCACCCGACCAGAACAGAAACTAGAATGTTGAAATAGGGGTTTTCACCCCAAACACTTAAAAGACTTAATAAGATACCAACAGAACATGAAGACCAAAGACAAGTGATAAGATGTTGAACCTTGGTAGCCTAGTGTCTGCTCCAAGTGAAAAGATGTTGTACCTTGGTAGCCTAGTGTTCGCTCCAAAGGGGCCTTAATGCTTGATGGTCAAGGTGTTGAGCTCTGGTGCTTAATGACCAGAGTGTTGTTGATTCTTAAAAGACTTAACGATAAACGTTAAACGATAATTCTCGATAGTTTAGTAGTCGAGGTGTTGATGGTGATAAAATTTGGGTAGCCTATGGGCCCAAACGGAGGTGGTGGTTATGGTTGTGTGTTGTCTGCCATGCAGTCACGCATCGAAGATGTTGATGGGAGCTTGTACAACATAGTGGAGGTTGTCCGAGAGTAAGATGATCTGGCCGTCCGCGGGATTCGTCGGAAAGGGAATCAAGTATACACCGTGTGGCACATCCATGAATAAGATATGTCGGTCATCCAAGGGGTCCACCCACGGTTTGGTGGTCTGGCCCGGCATTGGATCTTTTTGGCCAATGTGAAAATGTAATCCCGAAGTTGGCATCCTGAGTTAGTTTGGATCCAAGTGCATAGTAGAAGACTGGAGTAGAACTGCATTGCATAGCATACACATTATATGATGATGATTGTTATGATATTGCTGTATGATATAACATGCTTGTTTGATGTATGCTTGCCTTGCTAACTGCTTCTTTGCCGTTATATTCATAGATATGTTTCTTACTCCCTATCTCTATGTTTCTTGTTTTGTGGCATGTATCGTTTATGCAGAGGTCGTTGTGCAACCAGTTGAGGAGTGACTCTGAGGAGGCGTGACTCATAGATAGGATTTCCGTTTCAGTAGTTGTTTAGTTGTTTCTAGTTGTATCTGAGTTATTTTATCGGATTGGTTATACCAGCTCCGTAGTGTGACATCGGGGTTGGGTTCGTTTATGTTTTCAGTTATGTTATCTTTTTTTTATAAACATATTTTAGTTATTTCAGCATTATGTTACAATGCGACAGTCTCTGCCCGATTTTTAATATTATATATATTTGCATGCATTCTCTCTCTTTTATATATGTGTTATCGCTTTTGAATGCATGCGGGGTAGAGGGTGTCACAACATAGATGACCACCTGTATGGAGAAGCAAAAGTCAACCTATCTGCAAATTAGGATATTGACTTTCTGCATCGAAATTTCAACTTGTCTTCTGATAAGTCCCCATACTTGTCTGAGGCCGTTTGATGAGGAACACAAGTACAAAGAGCTTTTGAAAGATGTCCCTTCGTATAGAAGACTCCGAAGCTCTCTCTTTCTTCTTCTCACGTTTATCAAGAAAGTCAGAAGGTCATTCTCACAAGCAACCCAGGATATCAGAAACGAAGTCCAGTTAAAGAATTTTTCCAACACGCTTTATTTCCTAGTACTCTTGGTTATTACACGAAAAGGGAACTATGCTCTGCAAAGTACAAAAGCATTCTGTACAACTCTGATTTGGCTACTGCTCGATGTATAAATCCATGATCCTCCGTGTTAGAGTACAACCAACGTTCCTATTGCACTAATGGCTGCCCAGAACGACTCTATTGTATTTAATGGAGTTCTACTTGAAACCAACGTTTGAAGGAATGTCTCTAACGGATCTTAAATGCTTGAAGGCTATAAATACAGAAGTCATTGAAGACGAAGAATATACACAGCATTAAAAAGTCATTACTCTGCGAATTTATTTCTTCATTCATTCAATCTGTATTCTTCAATCATTTGAAGTTATTACGCAGTCTTTCCTAAGCTTACATTTAATCCACTCTCTGAGTGTTACTGAAAGAACTGTCTGTCTGATTGTATTTATTACAAACAAACTTCTCAAACAAAGCTGAGTGAGCCTGAAGAGGCTAGGTGAGCAAAGAATACTTGTCTTGGAGCCTGAAGAGGCTAGGTGTGCAAATAATACTTGGAGTCTGTAACTTGATCAGTTATAGTGGATAAAACTTGGTGCTGCCAAGGACTGGACGTTGCTCTTTGTGTTAAAGAGTGAACCAGGATAAATAGCAGTGTAATCTCTCCTCCCTTAAACTCTTTAGTTGCTTTGATTATATTATCTGCTTTCTAACTAAAGGGGTTAAAGTGTGAATATCAAACTTGTTTTCAATTTGTATGCTTATGTGTTTTTTTGTTAAAATCACACCAGACAGGTCACCTGTCTGTGCAGTGCTTTCACACTTATCTGAACCTAGCTTTTGTTTGCTAAAAGTTTTCAACTTTATTTTAATTTCTGATAAACACAATTCAACCCCCTTCTCGTGTTTATAGTTGTCTATTTCAGTAGTATGGATAGGGGATGGTGTAGTATAGGTCGGTGAGGGTGTTGAATGGGTGGGGGAGGCTCTTGTAGGTGCTGCTGGGGTGGGTGCGGAAGGGATGGGGGTGGGTACGGTGGGTGCGGAGGGACTTGTAGCAAAACGAGCAAGCACCTGGGACTTGATGGTGTATCATCCCCGCTTAGCCTTCCCTTTCCCCTTATCACAGCTAGGTGGTGGGGGGCGGGGTGGCTGTCCTCCTGATGTTGGCATATCTATTTTTATAGCACAATTATAAATCAATATAAAAACAATAAATCAATTGACATCTAACAGACTAATCTAAGAAAATATTTAAAATACAACAATATTTTTCAAGTCTTACATTTAATTGCATAAGTAAATATTTAAAATACAATAAATATAACTTAACAGTAAAATTCATATTCAGACTCAGTATCGTCATCTGATTGTAAGTCTAACTCTTCTTCTTCTTGCAGTCATCACTTTGGAATTCTTCCTCTGATGATGCATGCATCGATGACTGATTACTAATGACCACTTATTCCCCATCATTTGCAGATCCCAACATGCTAGTAATACGCTCGACCTCAGTTACTTCATTGACATGTGACGATTCATCTGACTGGAAGGGCGTCTCATCCTCTGCATCATCGATTCTATGCGACCCCTAGGCTTGGTAGTGACAGCAACACACCAACCTCGTTTGTCCGTTCCATTGCTGGATAAGGGACATAATAAACTTGTTTTGCATTCGGAGCAATTATAAATGGATCAAACTGTTGATATCTTCTATCCATGCGAATGTCCACAGTTCCATACTTGGGATCCACCTTTGTGCCTATCCTCGATGGATCAAACCATTTACAATAAAATAATACTTATTTTTTAGGATAAGTAGTAGTATTGTATTAATTGTACGACAACCCCGCTATTAATTGTCATTTTTCCCACGTTCCATTCATCTGTGTGGAATTCGTAGCCATTAATGAAGTATGTATGCCATGATCTAACACTGCTATAGGGCTCGTACGCTAAATCTCTCAAGTGTTAATTAGTCACGATTAATGGTTGCTAATACACCTACGAATAGATAAGTCATATTAAATAATTACTTTTTCAATTAGCAGTTAAGCTTAATATATTGTTTGCTAAGTTATATGACACTTACTTGCTCCTTGAACCATTCAGGAAAATCTGCATATGTACGAGCATAAGCATCTTGTTCACTTAATTGATTAATTTGCAGGAACACACTGACAAATAAAATGTGTACGATGTGTTAAAAGAGAAATTGATATAACATGTGATACATTATTTCAAAAATGGGTCGTTGAAACTTACTCATGGTATGGTTTCACCTCTGTGCAATTTATCAAGACATGAACATGGACCGATGCACACTCCTCATCACTTAACCAGTAAGTAAGCTCCTTGCCAGCATGACGGCCAGGAAGATTAAATACAGATAGCATATAAGGATACCCTGCATTATCAGTATCTACCTCGTTCCTAATATTTCTCGGGGCCAACATGAAGTTGTTGAAATAGTAGGAACAGAAATGGGTTGTCTCACGGTATAAGTAAGACGCACAGATTTATCCTTCCACCCTAGCCTTGTTTTTAACTGATCGTTTAGAGTCGCCCATGAATCTAAGTAATAAAAAAAATTCGTGACAAGTCATTATTCAAGGACACTAATTATTTAAATATGAAAATATAATAAAATTACCTATTGGTCCACTAAGCCTCGCGTCATATACAAGATGGATAAGGAGATGTTCCATTGAGTCAAAAAATCCTGCAGGAAATACTCTCTCCATCTTACATAGAATTCTTGGAATGTTTTCTTCCATCTTCTTCAGACCATCCGCTCTTAAAGTTGCAGAGCATAGATCTTTGAAGAAATGACTGATTTCTGTAAGCGGGTTCGAAACATGCGGGGGCAACGAGCCGAAAGCAATAGGAAGTAAACACTCCATGAATACATGACAATCATGACTTTTCATCCCATGAAGCCTCCCGGTTCTTACATCAGCACATCGTGCCAAATTAGAGGAATAACCATCAGGCGTCCTAAGGTCTTTTAACAACCGACAAATTGACTTTGCTTCATCGGCGGTTAGAGTGTAAAAAGCTTTTAGTTTGACCATTTTTCCATTAGGCTGCGATTTTAGCTCCAAATCCTTTCATCTACAGTACAAAGCTATGTCCATCCTTGTCTTCTCATTGTCTTCGTCTTATCAGACACATTCATAACCGTGTTAAAATATTGTCAAAGAAATTCTTCTCAATATGCATCACATCAAAGTTATGTCTTAACATATTATCCTTCCAGTACGGTAGTTCCCAAAAAATACTTTGTTTTGTCCAATTACGTCATTCTCCATACCCCGGTAATTTTGACACACCGGCTTCGGTGACTTTAGGAAGATCCCTAACCCGAGCCCATATTTGTTCAAGAGTCAACAAAGGCGGTGGACCTTCCTCTGCTGTCTGATTCTTTTTGAATGCTTGGATATTCCTTCGGGTAAAAGCCTTTCCATGGTCCATGCAATACAGGCAAGCCAATTTACCATGGGTCCCCCAACCAGAGAGCATGCCATATGTAGGAAAATCATTGATAGTCCACATCAGTGTTGCCCTCATCATGAAGTTTCGCTTCTTTAAAATGTCATACGTCAACAAACCATCTCACAATTTCTCCAGATCATTATCAGAGGCTGCAAACATACATCTATCCCAGCCTTCGGATTAGATGGTCCTGCAATGAGATAAGTCAGAAACATATATGGTTTTGACATGCACATCTCTGCAGGAAGATTGTATGATGTAACAATCATGGGCCAACATGAATATGGTGAGGCTGACGCCTGAATGTACGGGGTAAAACCATCTGAGCACAACCCGAGTCATACATTGCGAGGATCTGATGCAAAATCAGGGTGTACCCGATTGAAGTGCTTCCAGACTTCACCATCAGAAGGGTGGCGTATAACGTCAGGACTTCTTCTATTTTCATAATGCCACATCATATGTCCCGTATTTTGCGTTGATGCAAACAGTCTCTGCAACCTTGGAATTATTGGCAGATAGAATATTGTCTTCGCAGGAACTGGTTTGTTCTTACTACGGTCGCTACTTTGAACGCAATACCTGGGTATCTGACAATATTTACATTCTTCCAGCGCACTATCATTTGTGCCCGAATCATTGTCATAATATAGCATGCTCCCGTTCGGACAACAATCAATCCTCTTAGCCCCCAACCCTAGTTTCGACACCAACCGCTTCGCATCATAATAACTTTTTGGCAACAACTCTTTGTAGGGTGTCACATCTTGAAGCATTTCACACAAAAACTCCAAACACTGCTTGGGGACATTCCAATTGGACTTGCAAGCTAGAAGCCTAACACAAATTGATAATTTTGAATCTGATGCCCCTTCAAACAATGGCTTATTTGTCTCTGACAATAAATTGTAGAATCTCTGCGTCGATTCATTCGGAGGCTCTTCCATGTCATCAGACTCATTCGCCTCAAAATTCCTATGTTGCCCAAGACAATCATCCACCATCATATGCATTGACTGGAGTTGTTTGACATAGTCGTCGTGTAAGCCACTGCCTGATGCACCCATGTCAAGATCATCACCACTGACTTCATTTACATCAATAGCTGGCAACTCCCCACCATGATCATTCCATATCCAATAATTATGCTTGAACCCACGTTGGTATAGGTGTAACTTCATGTCATGATCACTCAAAACTGTCATACAGTTGTACTTTATGCACAGACATTTAATCCCCCCTCTTTGGCATAATCACAATGTTGCTTGGCTTTCGGTATAAACTCCTCAACTCCATCTACATATGATTGTTTCAGAAGTCGTCTCCCAGACTCGTTCCTATCATACACCCAAATACTGCTCGAGGGATAATATTCCATCCTGTTGCATTTTCAGATAAATTGACATATTTTAAACATGATATTTTAACCCCAAATCACTCCCTTTCCTTAAAAGTTGTGGCCCTATCCCATTCGAGGAAAAACTTTTTCACCACTGTATTATACTAGTTACTCATTACTTCTCATGTCTTATAACTGACGAAATTTCGGCAGTATTTCCCATTGGTCTCCAAGTACATGACTTAACCGTGGTAAGATACCACAATCAAGTATGAACCTAGAGAACAAAAAGAATTGCTTCGAACCGAAATTTCATCAACTATTTAACAAATGAGAATAAACGAGTAATTAGCATAGCAGTGGCGAAAAAGTTTCTTCCCAAACTGTCCCAATTGGACAATTCAAGATTCAATAAAATGAGTGATACCATGACCACGAGTACACATGCTCAATAATATTGAACCTCGAACGGGTGACTAAGATTTTTCTCGATGACGTATTAATTATACTCTAAAATAAAATAAAACTTTAAGTAACAGAGATAATTTGCATAAAGTTTGACAATAATAGCAAACAGTTAAACACATAATTAAACAAAGCTTTGTCCAAAAAAATTTCGCATAATTATTTGTCTAATGTTTTATTAAATCATTTATGTTTTAAATTAATTTTAATTAACAAAACATTTTATTGAATTAGTTAATTACTTATGTTTGTTTACTTGACTTTTTAAATATCAAGTTTTAAAATCTATTGTTAGTATATTAGTTAATTGTTTGCTTAAATAGTTATTAAGAAATTTGTTTTTTAAATATATTTTTATTCTTCCCACTTATTATGTTACTTGACTATTTAAAATCCTATGATATCAAGTCTTCAAACTTATTATTAGTATATTAGTTAACTACTTAAATAATAATTAGGAATTCTTCCCATAAGATTGATTTATTCAAATATTAAATTTTAAATAATAATTAATTACTTTATTTTAAATTAATGATTTAATGAATTAACTTCTTAACTAATATCAATTATTCCATAACAAAAAACTAATTACTAATTATTATGTAATTATTTTATTAATTAATTCAACCATAACTACGAACAAACGATCCCGATCACGCTTAACCGATCACCATGAGCTATTGCCGAATCTACTATTACCGCTGCAGGTATATATGGGCGGAAAATTCTTTTATCCGTTGACTAATCCTATCTACACTAAATCCTATCAACAATAAGTTTTGTCATTATGAATTTATTTTCCTAAGTAAATTCATTTATTAATTTACGCGCGCAATTAGCAGAAACAACACAGACCCACATGTAAACAAAAAATTTCATGATTGATTTGGAATAAAAAAAACTCAAATTAATAAATTGACAAAATTTATATGCACTAGAGAGATTTATAAAAAAAATACATGCACATACATACAACTAATATGTTTTCAATCAAAGGAATATATATAACCCATTACATTCATTATTGAGCATGAACAATTAATACCCCGGAATAGAGAACCCACAATACCTATAGGAGCAGACAACCCAAGATAGTGGCGGGTGGCAGACAACCCAAGACAGTGGCAGGTGGCAGTGGCGACGGTGGCTCACGGCAGTGGCAGTGGTGGCAGCCCTTAAACACATAAAAATATAAAATTCATAAATAGCAACAAAAACACATAATGCACAAAAATTACCTACAAGCAATGGTAAAATGGTGGCTACCAGAGGAAATGGTGGCGGTGGCTGACGGGGGTGGTGCTCATGGAGGAGGCATAACAGGGGGAGGAGGGGCGCGGAGGTTATGGTGCTCGCATGCAGAGAGTGGGGGAGAAGGAGCTAAGAATAGAGAGTAGGGAGTAGAGAGAGCAAGGGAGAAGGGGACGCTGTGCGGTGGTGGTGCGCGGTGGTGGGGGCTGGTCACAGAGAGGAAGGGGGCGCGGTGGTGAGGGTTTCGCAGAAAGAGAAAAGGGGGAGGTGAGAACAGAGAAAAGGAAAGTGGGGGGAAGGGTTTGTTGTTTTGGCTTCAAAGACTCAAGAGGGGGGGGTGAATTGAGTTTTCAAAAATTCTTCCTTTTCAAAACTTACTTTTCAAATCAGAGTTGCCACAGGATCTTTAACAGATCAAGAAAGGGCTTTTTAAGATTCAGAACAGGTTATACATGTATTAGATACAGGCCTTAATCAGTCAGCAATTGAAGTTACAATATATCAGTTTCAGTTTCAGTGATCAAGAACAGTTTTAATCAATTCAGTTTTGAACAATTAATAACTCAAGATTGATTGCAATAATATTTCTGGTTTCAATTCAAATTAAACAAATCAAGTTCTTAACTTTAACAATCAGGTTTTATAGCATACAATTCAATCTTTAAGAAACAGGAACAGTTTGTATATGATTGAGTTTTAAGCCTTGCAATTCAAGAACAGATTTGAACAACACAGATTAGATTGCAGTTTGCACAAAGTTCAATCAGGTATTTCAGATCATTACAGAAACAATATTGAACAATGAATATCAAGAAGTCAGTTATATGCGCAAGACAGAAATTAAAGGGCTTTGAGTTTAGAAATACCACACAACCAGATTTATCCTGGTTCAGCCATCACCACTGTGACCTACATCCAGTCCCCACTCCACATGTGGGATTTCACACACTAACACAGCAAGCTTTAGCCAGGTAGCTTGAAAAACCTTTACACCACAGAGCACTTCTTTCACTTCTAGGATACCACACCTCTTGTGAAAAAGCCTCAATGTTCTTCCTTAGGATTCCTCACCCTAATCACACAGAGGGACTCCCTCTCTCTTACAATTAAATAAAAACAGAAAGATTGATTTCTAACTCTCAAAAGTTGAATACACAAATTGAAGCTCTAACAAGAATGAAACACTCTTTTCACAATAAGCTCAAGAAAGATGATGAATGATTTTCACAATTGATCTCTCAAATTGATTTCGTGTGTTTCTGATATGATATCAGTATTCTATTGATCCCACTTTATATAGAAAATAAGTTGTAACCGTTTGGGATCAGTCCAAACAGATTTGGGTCTGATATCAGAATCAGTTGAACTGATTCAAGTTCTTGGACAGAGGTTGAGTACAGGGATGTATTAACCATTTTACATACTGAAAGTTTCTGTACACCTGTGTATTACATGGCTGTACGAGTTCTTTTAAAAACTTGATCTTGGTTAATCCACCAGTACCACCAGTACACCCATTCAGTACATCTATGTATTAATGAACATCAGATTTTTCCCGAAACTTGAATACACGCGTACATAGCATATGTACAGGCCTGTATTCAATTAACCATTTATAACTGATCTGATTTCATGTTATTCATAGGTGTAGTACATCTATGTACTGAATATCAAGAACTTTATTTTCATTTGTCAGGTACAGGAAATGATATAAATCCATTGAGTACATGGCTGTACTGACAAGGAATTTTCTTAATTTCAAAAATCATTTTTATTAAGACTTATTCTTTTTAATGCAGGTTATGTAAAATGATTTTCTTCATGCATCATTTTAACTGAGCTATTTGTGAATAAGAGATTTCTTCTCTTACAAATCATCTAAGATTTAAATCTAATTCTTCTTTAAGCTCTTGTCTTGATGACTCCTTGACCTTTGTCCTTGCTTGTTGTTCCTTGAGCTCTTCAAGTTCTTCATTGGATATTCTCCTTTAATTGCTTATAGAGCTTGAAATATTCAGCTTGATACCTATCTTTGCAATTTGATACTAAAAAACACTTGCACACACATTAAATTGTATATTTGTCATATATCAAAATCTCTACGTCATTGAGTCTTACAGGGTTTCCCGGTGGTCCTAAGTTTCGTATTTTCTGATGGCCACTTACAGTTTCCGATGGCTTTATCCATCGGTAATTCAATTTTTTGAATTATCAACAAAAATGTCCATCGGTAATGGGAAATAACTTTTCCGACGGACACCCCGTCGATAAAATCCTTGACAGTTTCGACGGACTTTCCGTCGGAAAGCTCTCGCGTGAAAAAAAAATGTCTTTCCCGCCAACTTTATCGACGAATTTTGCGATGGAATACTCCTCGGAAATGTTACCGATGGCCTTTCCGTCGGTAATTTTGAAAACTTTTCATATTCATTATTACCGACGGAACCCACGTCCATCGGTAATTTGTAGTCGGTAATCAACAATTTTCCTGTAGTGGTAGACGATGGGAGAGGGATATAAGTTTGTTTTTTTAACTTATTTATTTATAAATGTTAAAAACCATGATTTTTTGGATCGTTAGGTCTGATGGACGGTCTAGACCTGGTTGCTGGAGAGGGGAAGGAGACAAATGGTAGAAGAGAATCCAGATCCCACTCTCTATCACTTAACACCCCCAAACCATGGGCAACTCTTAAACATTTTTGTTGGGGGAAAAGCTGATATACTTAGATGATAAATTTGAGGTATATGATAAATTATAGATGTATTATATAGTATCTTCTATGACAAAAGTTTCTTATCAATTAAAAGAATATATTGTTACAAATAACATAATACTAAGACTCATCAATAGGAAGTTAGAGAAAAAAGAATCCCTTGCGTATTTACCCAATGCATATTCTAAGTTGTAACACAGATAGACACGTGCATGGAAGAGGAGATTATCCATAAAACTTATTGAGAATTTGATATTACAAGTATAATCAAATAT
This sequence comes from Echinosophora koreensis, assembly GCA_035048595.1. Classification (NCBI taxonomy): domain Eukaryota; kingdom Viridiplantae; phylum Streptophyta; class Magnoliopsida; order Fabales; family Fabaceae; genus Echinosophora; species Echinosophora koreensis. Next base: position 1,021,993 of record JAPCYP010000058.1, on the reverse strand, counting down.
CACATATAGGAGCACAAGAAAAAAAAATAAAAAAAAGATATTCATTTCTCTTCTGATAAACAGCCTGTTTGTTTTGCCTACAGGCATGAATGACTGGTAAGTTGGGAAAAATTCCCTTCACTCTTACTTTCCCTCCATGCTCAATGGCATTGGAATTAGGCCAAAAGATTGAAATGGATACTTTTTTTAGGAGAAATGGTGCAAATAAATATCAAATATTAATGCCACTACTGGATTCCTTCAACAGTCAGCATGATGCACCCTTATGTCTATCAAAATGAGCTAGATGAAAACTTATGCAGAGCTTAACTGTAGTGATTTCCTATGTCTCATAAATGGTATCTATTTGGGATGGATAGGCAAAACTTTACTAATCCTAAAATTACTTTTCAAAACCCCAGTGTCACAAATTAAACCCTGCAAAGTTGAAGACTTGGGAACAAATGTCGACATTAAATAAGCCACAGGACATTTCGCCTCCGCTCTATTGAAGGGTCTCCATTTCTACGACGTTTTTTGTCAACGCCTTTAATCGATCTGGTCTTGGGCCGGATTGACTAACCTAAGCCTTATGGGGGTATCAAATCAAATGTAAAAATTTTACATATTACCCTTAACCAAAGGATAAAGATAGTTATCAGTTTAGCGGTGCCTTCTAATGTGCACCAGCAACAAAACTGGTGCAATCGTGTGCCATTTTTACTAAGTAATTTGGACAAATAGTTTTGTCAGCTAGGATGATCATTTTCTAGTATTTTTTACTAGGTAAAAGATTATTTATTCACTTTATTATTTGCAACATTTAGTCCGTATTTGTCAAGGTTGTATATCATTTTGTATTTGCAACATTTATACAAAACAAAAAATAATTTATCTCTTCAATCAGATCTAAAACAAAAAAAAAAGAGATTTCATTTCTTTCATTCAGCCAAACATGAAGAAAAAAATCAGATATGAGCTGCAATGTTGCCAATGTTCTATCGCTCCATTGTTGCCAACAATATAAAGAGAGAGATGAGGACGATTCTGGTTGTTCTTTTTCGGATGCACCGCGGCTCACAAGCTTTCTTCAAAAGCCCGTTCCTTTGGCTATGTTTGGATTGGTGGAAGGAGATGGAATGGAATGGAATGGAATGCAACATAATGGAATGGAAGGGAACGGAACAGAACGGAACAAAAACTCCATTCTGTTGTTTGGATTCATTATTTCAAAAGTGAATGTAATGGAATGAGTTATAACTTTTTATTACTGTATTACCCTTTTCTAAAAATACTAACACTCACATGTCATCAACTGGGTCACCACGTCTTCCCTCACCACAGCTTTATCATCTCCTCCATAACTGAGAACTAGCTACTTAGAGCTTGTTTGGGAATGATGGATTGTTATACTTTCAGTTTTCCTTTTTTTTTTTTTTAGGAAAAAAGCTACTTTATGAAAAAAAAATTTATTATGTTTGGGTGTTTAGATTAATTTGTAGCTTTTATTTAAAAAAAAAAACTGTTTTTTAACCATCTCAAAGAAAGGACTGTTAGATGGATTATTTTTAAAGATGCTCTAAACGAGAGAGGTCATTTCCCTTAATAACCCTATATGCACTCTGATTGCTTAGTCCATTTTTCTTATTTTATTTCCTTCTTCCGTCTGTGTAGATCAGTAGTTGCTTGTGCATCTATATGGTTGACCTGAAAAGAAGCGATTGATATGTTTTCATTGTATTAATTTACAGTAGGCATGAATCAATGACATAATATAAATAAAAATATTGTTCTGAATAATATCTTTTTTATCTTAAAATTCTCTATATTATTCAAATGATATATATATATATATATAATATTTTTATTTAACTATTATACAAAATAATATATTTTCACATGTCCAGTGCATGAAAAAATGTTAGAAATTTTATTCAATTTTTTATAAATAAAAACATTGATGACGAGATATCAAAAAAAGGTTACTGTTAAAAAAAATCAATTATTATTCACTTTTTCCACCAAATATTATATTATAAAACAAATAACACCATACCATTTTTCGTAATTTATTACGTAAAATTGATTTTTTTGCATCACCTAAACGAAATAGATTATCTTAAAATTGCTTTTCAGCAAACATACCCAAACAAAAATAGATTTTGATTATAATCGATTATACATATAATCGATTATTAGCATAATCTATTTTTCCAGCTTTCTCAAACACACTTTTAGAAGGAAATAGAGATCGGAGGCATCAAACAATAAATACTTGGAGAAAATTAATAGCATATTTATTTTCCATTCTTTTTTCTGTTATAATATTTTGCCTTTATTAAATAGTAAATACCCATTAGATTCTAATTTAGCACGTCCAACAACTGAATTCTTTTTTATAAGGAAAAAACACCGCTAAGTAGATATCTTACTCCAACAATTTCTGCTACTTCCATTTAAAGCTTTGACAATATTGAAATAACAGGGAAGCAAAATAAATTTAATAATTGTTGGCTTCTGCATGATAATTTTCATAACATGGTGGAACAAAAGTGGGCTTCTCTAGATGTGAATGGTTGGAAAACCTTTATCCTAAAGGACAAAGCTTTTGAAATCTTTTTTAAGAACATGGAACAAGGAATATTTTGGGGAGTTGGACATTTCTATCAACCCCATCATGGAGGATATCAGCAATCGAAATAGGAAAGCCGAAGATGAGGGGTTCTCAGAGGAAGAAGTGGTGGAAAGGAAAAGGCTTTTTGATGAGTTTTGGAGGAAATCAAGAATGAAGGAAAACCTGTTAATCCAAAAGTCAAAATCAAGGTGGATCAAGGAAGGAGATGCCAATAGCCCTTATTTTCACGCTTATACAAAAGCAAGGAGGAGTTCCAATCAAATTTGGGCTTTACATGTAACACCCTGTTTTTCGGAATTTATTTTCTTAAAGCTGATTTTGTTAAGTTGCTTGGTTCGTTAAGGGCTTAGTGGGATTTTTGGCTAAAATTCCCTTTCTGGTACATAAGCACGCCCGTGCTCATTAGCCAGCACGCCCGTGCTTAAAGTCAGAAGCGTGTTTCTGATTTTAAGTTGAGCACGACTGTGCTCAACAGGGAGCACGCCCGTGCTCAATGTGTGGACCGCGTCTCGGTGACGCTAAGTGGAGCACGACCGTGCTCAAGGGTGAGCACGACCGTGCTCAGGTCCGAACGTTATATACGTGAGCAGAATTCGAGGGTTTAACGTATAACCCTATTTTTGTGAGTTGCAGCAGCCATAGTGCGGCCAGTACGAGTCTCTTCCATTTTTCTTTCGTCTTGATCAACTTCTGAGAGTTGGAAACACTTGGGAGATCGTTGGTCATCTGTGTCAAGTGTTTAGGTAATGTTCCCTTCCCTTCCAGTTTCCTTTTTCGTGTTTTTGAGTTGGAAACTAATATGGTTAATTTTATTTAACCAAGGCTTGGAAGGCTAACTGAGTTGCATTGGGAACCGTGATCGTTTCGCTGTTTGGAGCGTACATTGGAGCTACCTTCAATCCAGGTATGGGGAGAAGGGTAGTGTGATCATAGGCTCGAGGTTAGAGTAGAGTAAAGGGGTCCCCATGGCCCCGGCTTTGTTTGTATGATTGGCTGTTTATATGTGTGCATGACTTGTTGCTATTCTGATAACATGCTAGTGATGATAATATGTATGCCTATGTTCTTAATGGTTGGTTGAGTTTATGTTGTTGGAATAGCTATGATTTTGATAATGTTGTTGGTTGATGCCACTGTACGTGGATGTTGTTAATATTGCTGAGTTTAACCCTTAAAATTCGTGTTAAGGAATTTAGGATTAAAAGGATAAAACCATAAAAAGATTGGTAAGTTCAGCCTCTGTTCTTGCCCATAAGAGCACTGTCGCGCGAGGAGTACGACCTGGCTGAACAGGGAGCACAATCGTGCTCCCAGTTGAATTCTGGGTAAATGGCAGCGCTGTTCAGCACAGCCGTGCAGGACAAAGAGCACGATCGTGCTGCTAAGCACGACCGTGATCAATAAGAAGCATGACCGTGCTTCACTTAAAGGGGAGCACGCCCCTCACATGTTTAAGCACGACCGTGTTGGGTTACGAGCACGACCATGCTCAACCCACCTGGACAGAACAGAATTAAAGGACTTAAGGGTTTCGAACCCCACTTCCCTATGATGATAAATAATTAGACAACTTGGCTAATGTCTACTAAAGATAATTAAAATGATGAGATGGTAAGGTATTAAGTTTGATAAGTCGATACCCATTGGGTGCCGCAAGCTGATGAGCTGTGCCTTGGTGCTTTTTGGCCAAAGAAGCCTTGACCCCACGGTTTGGGTCTAAGGTGTTGTTGTTGTTGTTGTACCTTGGTGGCCGAGAGTTTGCCCCAGGTACTGCGGTTGATTTCGCTTAAGTCCTCAGGTAGATTCCGTGAGGCAAGTTGTTGCGGTTGATTCCACTGTTATCTTCGATCGTTTCCGTTAGAGTTATGGAGGTGATGTTGCCGTTGTTGTTATGTTGTATACACATTGCATCAGAGATGTTGTTTAGCGATGTTCGACATAGGGGAGGTCATCCTAGAGTACGGTGATCTGGCCATCCACGGTTGGAGTAGATTCTCCTAGCTCCCCCGTGATGAGGTATTCGTTGGTTTGATGCGTTGGCTATCCAAGGAGTAGAGTCTCCGGTGTTGAGTAGACTCTCAATGTGGATATTTAACTCCGAAGTCGTTCATCCCGAGTTTAGTGGATCCACATGCATTGATGGTTTAGAGGAGTAGGACTGCATTGCACTGCATAGCATAATGATGATGATGTTGATGTTTGATATGATGTTGCTATGCTTGCTATTTACTTTATTGCCTATCTCCTTGCTAATATGTTTACATGATTCTTGCTCCCTATATTTTTTTGTTTGTTTGTGTTTGGCCTGATTGGCACCTTGCAGAGGATGACGAGCAGCCCGGAGAGGAGTGACTCTGAGTAGCCGCCACTCATAGTTAGGGCTAGTTTATGTTATGTTAGTTTATTTCAGTTGTATTCCGAGGATATCTTCCGGAAACGGTTATACCAGCTCTGTATGTGACATCGGGGTTGGGTTATGTTGATTTTCTTGGTTTGTTACGTTTTACTGTTTAAAACTTATTTCCTTTTCCGCGTTGTAACTGGTTCATGTGAAACTTTTCTATCCATGGACATTATTATATTTTATTTTCAATTAAATGCATGTTTTTCATTTAATTGTTTTTAAATTAAATGTCTTATAACATGCGGGGTAGAAGGGTGTCACATTTAGTGGTATCAGAGCAGTTCGACCTTGTTCGGTCGTGGTATGAGTCTGTTGTGAGTCTGTTGTGTGACTCTTGTTGGATTGTCTACACTTGTTATAGATAATAAGGTTTTAAGTTAGTTTCCTGTAGCTTTTACTCGCTTAAGTTTCTGTATTAAAAGTTGTGTTGGGCATGTACAGGAACTAATGGCTGGTAGAGGATGCAACGATCAGGCGATTGCGGATGCATTGGCACTTCTGGCCAATGCTATCGGGTAGGCCAATCCTAACAAGGGTGGGCCAGCTGAGTTCCAGGGACTGGATAAGTTCCAGAGGAACAAGCCTCTGTCGTTCAAGGGAGCGTACGACCCAGAGGGAGCTTTGTTGTGGCTGAGGGAGATAGAGAAGATCTTCCGTGCGATGGCCTGCAATGATCAGCAGAAGCTCATCTTCGCCACCTTCATGTTGACTGAAGAGGCGGAGCACTGGTGGGATAACTACAGGCAGAGGATGCAGGCAGAGGGCACAGCGGTTACTTGGGCTGTGTTCAGGCAGAGATTCCTGGAGGAGTATTTTCCAACGGATATCAGAGACAAGAAAGAGATGGAGTTCTTATCTCTGAGGCAAGGGTCACTATCAGTTGGTGACTATGCGGCTAAGTTTGAGGAGCTGGCTAGGTACTACACTCCTTACCAGCATGAGACAGATGATCGCTCCAAGTGTGTGAAGTTTGAAGCGGGACTCCAGCCTGAGATCAAACAGGCCATCAGTTATCAGGAGATCCGAGTTTTTCCGATTCTAGTCAACAAGTGTCGGATTTACGAGGATGCTAGTCAGTTCAGAGTTGCCAGTTCCAGAGGATCGGATAATCAGAGGGGCAAGAGGACTGGTCAGAGGGATAAGGGCAAGCAGCGGTATGCCCCGACGAGCAAGGACTTCAAGCAGAGTGGCAGGAAGCCACAGTTTCAGCAGAATAGCTTTAGGGGTGGGTTCTCTGATGCCCCTAGAGCTATGAGGTGTGGGAAGTGTGGATTGCAGGACCATTATTCGCCCCCGTGCAAGGAAACACAGGTCATCTGCTTCAAATGTGGTAAGCCAGGACACATCAGCCACGAGTGTGATAGAGCTAAGGCCGAGCCTCCCAGCGCTAGCAAGAATCAGAAGTCCCAGGCCAACAGATTGAAGACCACTAGGAGAATCTTTACTCTTAGTGGAGCCGAAGCCTCCGAGTCTGATGACTTGATCCAAGGTACGTGTTTCATTGATGGGACTCGATGAACTGTACTGTATGATTCGGATGCTACTCACTCGTTTATATCGCATGATAGGGTCAAGAGTCTTAAATTGCCTGTTACCTTCCTTGAGTTTGATTTGTTGGTTTCTACACCTGCAAACAAACCTGTTTCCACTTCTTATGCATGCAAGAACTGTCATATTGTTATAAATGATAAAAATTTTGTTGCCGATCTTGTATGCTTACCTTTGAAGGACCTGGACATTATTCTGGGTATGGACTGGTTATCTTCCAACCATGTCCTTCTGAATTGTTTTGATAAAACCCTGATTTTTGGAACTCCAAAGGAGTCTAAGAATCTGGACCTTCTCTCTACCAACCAAGTTCAAGCTTCGATGAGAGACGAAGCCCAAGTATACATGATGTTAGCTTCCCTAGATGTAGAGAGCAGCCTTCCTGATGTCGCCAGCTTGCCTGTTGTGCGAGAATTTCCTGAAGTGTTTCCGGGGGATGTTTATAACTTACCCCCAGAGAGAGATGTCGAGTTTACCATAGATATAGTGCCTGGCACTAGGCCAATCTCCATAGCACCCTATAGAATGTCTCCTCTAGAGCTAGCTAAGTTGAAAAAACAGTTGGAGGACCAGATGAAAAAGAAGTTCATTAGGCCGAGTGTGTCTCCGTGGGGAGCACCCGTGTTGTTGGTGAAGAAGAAGGATGGTAGTATGAGGTTGTGTGTCGACTTTCGACAACTCCACAAGGTGGCCATAAAGAATCGGTATCCCTTCCCTAGGATTGATGATCTTATGGACCAATTGATGGGCGCTTGCATCTTTTCAAAGATAGATTTGAGGTCAGGATACCATCAGATTCGGGTTAAGTCTGAGGACATCCCGAAGACAGCGTTTAGGACGCGATATGGTCACTATGAGTACTTGGTTATGCCCTTCGGTGTGACCAATGCTCCTGCGGTCTTCATGGACTACATAAACAAGACCTTTCACCCATACTTGGATAAGTTTGTGGTGGTGTTTATAGATGACATCTTAGTGTACTCCAAGAGCAAAGAGGAACATGAGGAACACCTGAGGGTTGTCTTGCAGACCCTTAAGGAAAAGAAGTTGTACGCTAAGTTGCCAAAGTGTGAGTTCTGGTTAGAGAAAGTAAGCTTCTTAGGACATGTCATCTCTAAGGGTGGCATAGCAGTGGACCCAGCTAAAGTAGAGACGGTGCTCCAGTGGGAAGCACCAAAGTCTGTAACCGAGATTAGGAGTTTCTTGGGGTTAGCCGGGTATTATAGGCGGTTTATAGAAGGTTTCTCTAAGATAGCTTTACCATTAACCCATCTCACCAAGAAGGGACAGTTGTTTGTGTGGGACTCTAAGTGTGAAGAGAGTTTCCAAACCCTTAAGAATAGGTTGACATCAGCACCAGTGTTAGTATTGACAGATCCCAGTGAACCCTTAGTAGTTTACTGCGATGCTTCTAAGCGAGGGTTAGGTGGTGTGTTGATGCAGAATGGTAAGGTAGTTGCTTACGCTTCTAGGCAGTTGAAAACCCATGAGAAGAACTACCTTACCCATGACCTAGAGCTAGGAGCTGTGGTATTTGCCTTAAAAATCTGGAGGCATTACCTGCATGGAGCGAGGTTTGAGGTCTTTAGTGATCATAAGAGTTTGAAGTACCTCTTTGATCAAAAGGAGTTGAATATGAGGCAGCGTAGGTGGATGGAGTTTTTAAAGGATTATGACTTCGAGCTGACCTATCACCCAGGAAAGGCCAATGTGGTGGCCGATGCCTTGAGTAGGAAAACCCTGCATGTCTCCGCTTTGATGGTTAGGGAGATGGATCTGATTGAGGAATTTAGAGACCTTAGTCTAGCTTGTGAGTTTACCCCTAAGAGTATTAGGCTTGGTACCTTGAAGGTTACCAACAGTCTGATGGATCATATTAGAGAGGGTCAGAAGTTAGATAAGTATCTCTTAGACCAGCTAGATTTGCTAGCTCAGGGTAGAGACCTAAGTTTTAAGGATGGCAGTGATGGTATCTTGAGGTTCAAGGATAGAGTATGCATACCTGATGTTCCTGAGCTTAAAAAGCTGATCCTTGAAGAAGGATATAGGAGTGGATTGAGTGTGCACCCAGGTGCACTAAGATGTATCAGGACCTTAAGAGGATGTTTTGGTGGCTTAGGATGAAAAAGGATGTAGCTAAGTTTGTGTATGCATGCCTAGTTTGTCAGAAGGCTAAGATCGAGCATCAGAGGCCTTTGGGTAAGTTGCAACCTTTGAGTATCCCAGAATGGAAATGGGATAGCATCTCCATGGATTTTGTGTCTGGACTCCCTAGGACTCCAACTGGTTTTGAGGTGATTTGGGTTGTTGTGGATAGACTGACTAAGTCTGCCCATTTCATTCCGATGAACATGGAGTATCCTTTAGAGAAGTTGGCTAAGCTGTACACCAAAGAGATAGTTAGGCTTCATGGTGTACCCTCTAGCATAGTTTCAGATAGAGACCTGAGGTTTACCTCTAGGTTTTGGAATAGTTTGCAAGAGGCTTTAGGGACAAAGCTTAGGCTTAGTTCATCTTACCACCCACAGACTGATGGGCGGTCTGAGCGCACCATCCAGTCCTTAGAGGACTTGTTGAGGGTTTGTATGTTAGAACAGTCAGGAAGTTGGGACAAGTTTTTGTCCCTGATAGAATTCACCTACAACAACAGTTTCCATTCCAGCATTGGGATGGCACCTTATGAGGCTCTTTATGGGAAGAGATGTAGGACACCCTTGTGTTGGAGTGAACCTAGTGATAGTGTGGTGCTAGGGCCAGAGATAGTCCAGGAAACAACAGAAAAGATTAAGTTGGTTCAGGAAAAGATGAGAGTTGCAAAGAGTATGCAGAAGAGTTACCATGATAAAAGGAGGAAGGCGCTCGAATTCCAAGAAGGCGATCATGTATTCTTGAGAGTTACCCCGATGACTGGGGTTTGGTAGAGTGATGAAGGCGAGGAAACTTACTCCGAGGTTCATTGGTCCTTACCAAATCCTCAAAAAAGTCGGCGAAGTCACCTACCAGATAGCCTTACCCCCGTTCTTGTCAAATCTCCACAATGTTTTTCATGTGTCCCAACTCAGGAAGTATATTCATGACCCTAGTCACGTGATAGTACCAGACGCTATACAGTTAAAAAAGAACCTGACATTTGAGGTGTTACCCCTTCGAGTCGAGGATAGGAGGGTGAATGAGCTAAGAGGTAAAGAGATTCCCTTGGTCAAAGTGGTTTGGAGTGGGGCAACTGAGGAAAGTGCTACCTGGGAGCTGGAAAGCAAGATGATGGAAGCGTACCTGCATCTTTTCCCTTGAGGTACGTGTAAATTTCGAGGACGAAATTTTATAAGGGGGTGGAATTGTAACACCCTGTTTTTCGGAATTTATTTTCTTAAAGCTGATTTTGTTAAGTTGTTTGGTTGGTTAAGGGCTTAGTGGGATTTTTGGCTAAAAGTCCCTTTCTGGTACATAAGCACGCCCGTGCTCATTAGCTAGCACACCCGTGCTAAATGTCAGAAGCGTGTTTCTGATTTTAAGTTGAGCACGACCGTGCTCAACAGGGAGCACGCTCGTGCTCAATGCCTGGACGGCATCTCGGTGACGCTAAGTGGAGCACAACCGTGCTCAGAGGTGAGCACGACCGTGCTCAGGTCCGAACGTTATATACGTGAGCAGAATTCGAGGGTTTAACGTATAACCCTATTTTTGTGAGTTGCAGCAGCCATAGTGCGGCCAGTACGAGTCTCTTCCGTTTTTCTTTCGATCATCTTCTGAGAGTTGGAAACTCTTGGGAGACCGTTGGTCATCTGTGTCAAGTGTTTAGGTAATGTTCCCTTCCCTTCCAGTTTCCTTTTCGTGATTTTGAGTTGGAAACTAATATGGTTAATTTTATTTAACCAAGGCTTGGAAGGCTAGCTGAGTTGCATTGGGAACCGTGATCGTTTCGCTGTTTGGAGCGTACGTTGGAGCTACCTTCAATCCAAGTATGGGGAGAAGGGTAGTGTGATCATAGGCTCGGGGTTAGAGTAGAGTAAAGGGGTCCCCATGGCCCCGGCTTTGTTTGTATGATTGGCTGTTTATATGTGTGCATGACTTGTTGGCTATTCTGATAACATGCTAGTGATGATAATATGTATGCCTACGTTCTTAATGGTTGGTTGAGTTTATGTTGTTGGAATGGCTATGATTTTGATAATGTTGTTGGTTGATGCCACTGCACGTGGATGTTATTAACATTGCTGAGTTTATCCCTTAAATTCGTGTTAAGGAATTTGGGATTAAAAGGATAAAACCCTAAAAAGATTGGTAAGTTTAGCCTCTGTTCCTGCCTAGAACAGCACTGTCGCGTGATGAGAACGATCGTGCTGAACAAGGAGCACGACCGTGCTCCCAGTTGAATTCTGGGTAAATGGCCGCACTGTTCAGCATGGCCGTGCAGGACAATGAGCACGACCGTGCTTCACTTAAAGAGGAGCACGCCCCTCACGTGTTTACGCACGACCGTGCTGGGTTACGAGCACGACCGTGCTCAACCCACCTGGACAAAACAGAATTAAAGGACTTAAAGGGTTTCAAACCCCACTTCCCTATGATGATAAATAATTAGACAACTTGGCTAATGTCTACTAAAGATAATTAAAATGATGAGATGGTAAGGTATTAAGTTTGATAAGTCGATATCCATCGGGTGCCGCAAGCTGATGAGCTGTGCCTTGGTGCTTTTTGGCCAAGGAAGCCTTGACCCCACGGTTTGGGTCTAAGGTGTTGTTGTTGTTGTCCCTTGGTGGCCGAGAGTTTGCCCCAGGTACTGCGGTTGATTCCGCTTAAGTCCTCAGGTAGATTCCGCGAGGCAAGTTGTTGCGGTTGATTCCGCTGTTATCTTCGGTCGTTTCCGTTGGAGTTATGGAGGTGATGTTGCCGTTGTTGTTATGTTGCATACGCATTGCATCGGAGATGTTGTTTAGGGATGTTCGACATAGGGGAGGTCGTCCTAGAGTACGGCGATCTGGCCATCCTTGGTTGGAGTAGATTCTCCTAGCGCCCCCGTGATGAGGCATTCGTTGGTTTGATGTGTTGGCTATCCAAGGAGTAGATTCTCCGGCGTTGAGTAGATTCTCAATGTGGATATTTAACTCCGACATCCCGAGTTTAGTGGATCCACATGCATTGATGGTTTAGAGAAGTAGGACTGCATTGCACTGCATAGCATAATGATGATGATGATGTTGATGTTTGATATGATGTTGCTATGCTTGCTGTTTACTTTACTGCCTATCTCCTTGCTAATGTGTTTACATGATTCTTACTCCCTATATTTGTTTGTTTGTTTGTGTTTGGCCTGATTGGCACCTTGCAGAGGATGACGAGCAGCCCGGAGAGGAGTGACTTTGAGGAGCCGCCACTCATAGTTAGGGCTAGTTTATGTTATGTTAGTTTATTTTAGTTGTATTCCGAGGATATGTTCCGGAAACGGTTATACCAGCTCTGTATGTGACATCGGGGTTGGGTTATGTTGATTTTCTTGGTTTGTTACGTTTTACTGTTTAAAACTTATTTCCTTTTCCGCGTTGTAACTGCTTCATGTGGAACTTTTCTACCCATAGACATTATTATGTTTTATTTTCAGTTAAATGCATGTTTTTCCTTTAATTGTTTTTAAATTAAATGTCTTATAACATGCGGGATAGAAGGGTGTCACATTACAAACTGGGGATATCGGGATTGAAGATGTATCAGAAATAAGGGAGGCAATCAAATTTCATTTCTCGAATCAATTTTATAAAGATCCTTGGATTAGACCACAACTGGATGTTTTTGATATAGTCAAGGTCTCACCAGTTCAGAATAATGATTTATTTGCTCCCTTTTCTTTGGAGGAGATTGAATTGGCATTTTGGTCTTGTGAAGATAACAAAAGTCCAGGCCTGGATGGATTCAATTTCAAGTTTATCAAATCTTTGTGGGTCCTTCTTCATAGCGAGGTTTGTGGAATGATCTCCAATTTTGCAGATGACATCTTATTAGTGGGGGAAGCATCCTAGGAGAACTTGTGGGCGATGAATGCGATCTTTCGATCATTCGAGTTAGTCTCTGGTCTGAAAATGAATTTTCACAAGAGTAGCATCTTTGGCCAAAATGTGGTAAATGATTTCCTTGTTGTCGCAGCTGACTTTCTGAATTGTAGATTGGGAACTCTGCCTTTCATTTATTTGGGCTTACCGATAGGATCAAATCCTAGAAGACTAGAGATGTGGAACCTGAAAAATAGAGAAGGTTCAACGAAGGTTATTTTCATGGAAAGGAAAACACCTCTCCCTTAGAGGCATAGTTGTTCTCTTAAATTCGGTGCTATCTAACTTGCCTATTTACTTTTTATCCTATATGAGGGCTCTGAAGAAGGTCTTGAAAATTCTTACTCAGTTGCAAAGAACTTTCTTGAGGGTGGTAATGAGGAAAGAAGAAAAATCGCATGGGTTTCCTGGGAGGTAGTATGCAAGCCAAAAGAGAAAGGAGGCTTGGGCTTGAGAGATTTAAATCTTTTTAACCTTAGTTTGTTGGGAAAATGGAGTTGGAGATTGCTTGAGGAAAAGGACACATCATGGTCTAAAGTTCTAATAACAAGACATGGTGCACTATGGGACAATAGACTACAAGGTGGAGGTCAATCTACCATAGCATCTACTTGGTGGAGGGATTTGAACAAATCAAGATCATTTGGGGATTCTGAGGATTGGTTCAAAGATGGTTTAAGAAAAATGGTTGGTGATGGATGTGAAACTTCCTTTTGGCACGATATTTGGGCGAGTCAGGTTACACTAGCAACTCGCTTTGAAAGACTGTTTCAAATTTCAATCTGCAAAAATCATACTATTGCTGAAATGGGGAGTTAGCGCAATGAAACTTGGTCTTGGAACTTCAGCTGGAGGAGGACTCTGTTTGTTTGGGAAGAGAATCTAATGCTGGAACTACTAGAACAGATTAAATTCTTTGGAAAGAATGTAGAAAGGAAGCATCAATGGGTGTGGCTTGCTGCTGACCTAACATGGGTATTTTCCTCAAAATCTGCATTCAAAATGCTGCAGGTCAGGTTATCAGATTCGTTAGATCATTCAGCTATCAAAGTCAACAATTTTTCAAAAGATTCTAGTTTGCCTTGGTGCCTCATATGGTTTTGATGTTTCCGTGTTGCACATCTTTTCTTCAATTGCCGGTATGCCTCTCAAGCTTGGAGAATGGTTTACTCGTGGCTGTGTTTTCAAGTGATTTTTCCTCAGGAAGCAAAGCAATATTTTAGACATCATTATAATATGGTGAGAAGGAAAAAAAATTAAGAGAGTATGAATGGTTGCTTGGTTGACATCGATTTGGTCTATTTGGCTGTACAGGAACAATGTGATCTTTAACCAAGAAAGAGTGCATGTTCTGAACTTAATTGATCTCATCAAATTAAGATCGTGGTACTGGGTGAAAACAATATGTGGAGGTTCCTTTTCCTTTTCTGATTGGTGCTCTTGCCCTTTAGAATGTATGACACAAGCTAGCAAAGCCACTTGAAGTTGTAGCTAGGTGTTTAATGTGAGAGTAACTACTATGAGGCCTTCTTGGATGAGAGAGTGAAACTTTGGAGAGACATAAATGGGGAAGGAGTGTCTTTTATGTTCTTGATACTGACATTGGTTTTCTTATAAATAAATAAAACGGAAAAGTCTTTTGTTTTTCTTTGTTTTGCAAGTGTCTCTCGAATGGATGGTTAGAATGCTTGTGGTGTCTCATCTGAGTGCTTTTGGTGAAGAGTTTCTTGAGTACTTGTCCCTATGTGAAAATTTGAGTGCTTGTTCTTCAGTGAAATTTGAATTTTATTGGTGTTGGAGCGTTTCTTCTAAGCCTTTTGTGTGGTTCATTACCAGTGAGGGAGAGAAAAGTTAAGATTAAATGGTGATGGTGTGGATATTCTGAGTGCAATCTTTTCCCTTGTGAGGTACCTTTCCTGCGAGGGTGTTTTTCTTCTGAGTGTTTTTTCTTCTTCGTGAGTTGTGCTGTGAAAAAAGTTTCAATATCTGTTTTTTGAGTTCTTCTTTTGGGTGATGTGGGAGGTTATCCATGCAATTACTGGTTCTTAGCCGTTTTCTTTTATGTTCCCCACTTGCCCCCATTTCTTCTGCTACACTAGTTTTATGGAGGCTACTTTCTGATGTATTTAGTGGAGGGGTTGTATGATACAGGGGAAGGCTCTGATTCATCTGGAAGTGCTCTCAGGATCTTTTGAATTTATGCTTTGGTGATGAGGCTCCCTGGTTAACTTAACAGACTACACAATTCCTATTTCACAATTAGAATGGTGCTACTCCTTTTCCATGATAGGTTACTATATATTCTGATTTTAGAAAGGTTTTTGGAAGATACTCCAAGATGGCAGCTTTTGTTATTTTGGCTGGATTTAATTTATGAACACTTGAACAACTGCTCTTATCTGATACTCTTGGTTTCTTAATCCTCTTGATTTAAAGATGTTCTAGGATGGTTGTAAATGTTTACTCTCGGCTTGTGATTTTTTGGATCTCTGCACAGCTTGCACTGTTTGGTACTTGGATACTTTGGTTTTCTTCCTAATATACTTTATGGCTTCCCAGATTCATGGTGTAGTTCAAAGTCAAGAGGCGTTAATGGTTTTTTAATTTGCATCTCTTGGTTTTTGGTTATACTGGTCACTATAAGTGGTTAGTGGTTATATTGGTTACTATAGATGGGTCCTCTACATGAATAGTAGGGGAGGAATCCGGTTATGTGGTCCAAAATTGGGTCCTTGGTGGACATAGTTAATTCTCAACCAAGTGCTATAACTTTGCCCCTTGTGCATACTAAATGGTTGATTGGGTGTCTTAGTGGTTGCTCTGGTTAATAAATTAGCTTTGTTTATACCTTTTTTGTATCTATATTACTTTGTGTATGGGTTCAGAGTACCCCTTGTACTCCTATAAATATCACTTTTGATTATATAAAAAAAAAAAAAAAGGCAGCAAAAAGTTTAGAGTAGCATGAGCAGAGCTTGTCGAGAAAGATGGCATGGGGAATTGGTTAGCATGAGTAACTGTGAGTAGCAGAACAAAGTGCGGAGGAGCTCCAAATTGAGGAAAAATGGGTTTAGGTAAAAATTAAAAAAAAACGAAAGAAGATTATGATTGTGTAAGACAAAATAGTAATTTTATAATAATTTTATAAAGGTGTGAGGAGGGAAGAAAATTGAGGGTAAGTAATGCAATAGGAATGTGTTCCATTGGGTTCCATTCCTTTCCATCCTCTTTTATGCAATCCAAGCAATGAACATTATGCTATTCCATTCCATTCTCTTCCACTTCATTCCCTGCCATCAATCCAAATATACCTTTTGTTTCTCTATTCTCTTCAACTTTACTCTTCCCCAGGGCCGTGTTGAATGCAAGGCCCCTTAGGCCTCACTTTTTTTTTCTTTTTATTATATATATATATATATTATTGGCAATTGGCTTTCCAAGTGGTTGAGTAACAAGGCCTAATTCCACGTACAATGCATGCATTATTGAGGTTGAAAATTATCATAGGTAGTACAATACGCAATGCACAACATTAGTTACGTTTCAACATTCAAGGCTCCGCTTTTATGCCTCATTGCCTTTTTTACTCTTTTTCATAGTTAATTCTCATTGGAGGTAATATGCATAATTAACAACTGGAAAATGAGAATGCAACTGTGCCAAAGGATAAGATAGTCATTAGAGGTAATTAGTTAAGATTTAATTACTTTTTTTATATTTTCAAAATTTAATTGTTATTTTACTATGTATATATTATAAAATTTTAATATTTTAACTTCAAGTTTTTTGAGCTCTCTCATTTTTTCTCTCTTTTTCTCCTAATCTTCATATTCTATTGAAAGTAAAATGTTAAAATTACTTGATTATAAAACTTTGATAAATGATTTCGCAACTTAAGAAGCTAGAAAATTAATATGAGAATCGATAACTTGTATAATATGAAGTATCTTCAACAATTTCGCCTAAGGCCCCAAAATTCCTATACACGACCCTACTCTTCCCCTTCCCTTCTCTCTCTTCGTTTCTCTTTCAACTTCTCTTTCTTACACTCAAATATCCAATCAATATATATATTAGATGTATCACATAACTGATTTATGTTATATCAGTTATCTATTTCCTCTAAGATAACAGGTTAGTTAGGATTAAGTTAGCTTAGTTTCAAAGACTCACCTTCTTGAGTCTTTCATTATTGAGCTCTATATAAAGAGCCTTTCTCACACAATGTAATTCAAGTAATCCTTTGTAATATCAAGATGTTATCCATCTTTCCTATTTTCTAGTTCATAATATGGTATTAGCTTCATAATTTTCAAAGCTTCCGCATCCTCCTTTTTCCTTTGCTTCCATGGCAGAACCTAAACCTGACTCTGATCTTTCTTCTTCTTCAGGAACTAAATCAGATCCTCAATCTGATCCCTCTCAAAACCCAGCCAGCCCCTATTATCTGCATCCAGGAGAAAATCCTGGCTATGTTCTTGTTTAACCTCCCCTTCATGGTGACAATTACTACCATTGGAGTAAGGCTATGCAACAAGCCCTCTCTTCGAAAAAATAAATTCAAGTTTGTCAATGGTGCTATTCCTAAACCACCTTCCACTGATCTGTTGTTTGATCCCTGGGAGAGATGTAACAACATAGTGGTCTCTTGGATCACACGCACCCTTTTACCTCAGATCTCTCAAAGTACAATCTGCTTTAACAATGTTAGAGATCTTTGGCTCAATCTTGAAACAAGATTCACCAAAGGAAACCACTTTCGAATGTCCAATCTGCTTCAAGAACTTCACTCAATGAAGCAAGGAGAAAGGTCTCTTTCAACCTTTTTCACTGACATGAAAATCTTATGGGATGAGCTTGAATTTCTTTGACCAAATCCAAGCTATTCTTGTACTGTTACCTGCACTTGCAGCCTGAGCCAATCAGTTACCAATTACAAAGAAAAGGAGCATGTCATATGCTTCTTGAAAGGTTTCAATGATTCTTTTGATTATGTAAGAACTCGGATTCTCCTTATGGATCCTCTCCCCTCTATCACTAAGACTTACTCCTTAGTCATACAACAAGAAAAGCCCCAATCTATTTCTAGCAATAATCCTAGTTCATTTGCTGCCGACACATTCAATCAAGGCAGAGGCACCAACACTCAAGGAAAAGGTCGTGGTAGAAATTCCAACAGACCAGCTATGCAATGCAGTTATTGTAACAGAAATAACCACACTATAGATACCTGCTATTTCAAATATGGATTCCCTCCAGGTTACAGAACCAGGTCTCAAGGCTTAGGCCACAGTAATGAATATCTCTACTGCCTCTGCAGAACCATCTCTCAATCTTGTTCCTCTTTCATCCACTGATGAGGCTCTACCACTCACAAGAGAAGATTACAAATACTTGGTTTCTTTGCTACAAGCTTCCAAGACTGATGCAGTAAGCTCTGTGAGTTCCAAAAACAGATCCAATATCCCTGATTCTTCTCATCATACTGTGTCTAGTGTTACCAAACCAGGTAATTCTTGCACTTCTTCTTCTTGTTGGATTTTAGATGTAACACCCTTCTCGGGTGCTACAAAGTAAATGACATTTTAAGGCCGAAAAGTAGGTTAATTAAATTTGGCTATAAAAGAATGGGGTAATTTTTTTCCTTTTTCTTAAGTCATAAATATAACTGCTTTGTTTTAAATGAATGGACAATAAAATATTCCATTATCACAATTAGGATTATGAGTTCGAAAATCATTTACATAATACCCAACCCGACTCATAAACAGAAATCATAGAATATACAGACTCAACATAAAGATGTGGAGACGCAGCTCCTAAAATATAAGATACTTGGAGTCGCAGCTCCATAGACGGTTACATTAACTCCCAAACATACCCAGCTGGCCAAACTACAATAGAAAAGACCATCTTCTCTCATACCTCGTGAGAAGGATAAACCCAACTGACGAGATCTAGTGGAAACTCTATTTGAGTCCACTACTGACGTCGTCACAAAAGACACCACTAGAGTCACTACAAAAGTAACTCTTGGACTAAGCCCTATCCTCCCCCAAGAGGAGAAACTTGGTCTATGAACCCATCAACAGTTTGGAAAACGTCCACTAGAAAATCCAACATATCGTCCGCATGCTCGAACCCCAATCTCTACGATGTGTCAGTCAAGGAACATCTTGACGTCTCAATCTTCTCAAAAGAATGCAGAAGACACCAGCCGACATAGGCAATATAAAAATAAAGAGGTGAGATTCCATTTATCTTACACATAAGGCAGACATGCAGTGATACGACTCACAGGTACATAATATAACACTCATATATTCTTTTTATCTCCCATTTTAATCCTGCAACTCAAAACTTCAAGAATATAATATACCAGACTCGACGGTAAGCTTATCAAGCATACCGGACTCGGTTTGTCCATCGGAAGACAGGAATAGAGAGAAACTGATTGAAACCGTATAGTCCCATTCCTACACAGCCTCAAGGAATATCCGATTCTAACATCGGAGCTAATTTGATATTTTGGAAGGAAATGGTCAGTATAGGTTTCACATCCGCCCACCTCAGGCACCATTGTTGCTTTCGTGTTACGCACACAAGGCTTAAATCATAACGTACGTACAATCATAATCACATGTGATCTCAAACTCTCTATAACACATCAGGCTCTTTATGAAACCTCTACAACCGAAACTCGGCTTCCTGGGCACAACGGCCTCACCGAACATAGCATCAACTATGTATCTGGGCAAAATTGCCGGAATACGTCCAATTGGTCTATCCATCGGATAACCTCGTGATTCCACCAGAATCCACTTGCTGTCAATCTCTGACGGACGATATTCCCGATTACAAATCATTGGTCCTTCATTGATCCGCAATTCTCACACGGACTTGTCATGTTTGTGTAAAGATGTTTTAAGGCACTTTCTTACAAGTCCTAACACATTATGAAATTGGATCGACAGTCCAATCATTTATTTCTTTACACTTTTCTAATGGAGCCTTTCTCTTGGCTTCCCAGAAAATCAATTAATTCTTAGTCCATTAAATCTTATGGAAGTATGGATATTGAATTATCCACACTTTACGACAAATGGTCTTGCTTCACCATAAGTCATAAATCATTAAGTTCATGTTTTTACTAAGTCATTCATGACTTAGGTTTTGCTCTTTAATATAAATACTAGTCTTTAAAGACTAAAATCTTCTTTTGTCTTGAAACCAAAACCTTTGGTTAAAACTAAACCATTTTAAAATCAGATTCCATCAAAGTACATAAGCACTAAATTCCTCAAAACAGTTTCTTGAAAAACATCGAAACCCTTAAAATATTGTTTTACCGCTTTTTATTGTATTTCAATTTAAATTCTATATTTTCACAAATATAATTGTTTGTCTCAAATCCTTCACTTCCCTAAGTTACCACACTTATATTAAAGTATTAAAATACTGATTTCAAACTCTAAATCATTGTTTTCTCAAAAATCTTTACAAACGTTTGACAACGGTTTCGCCGCTTTTTCCTGAATTTAGGCTCAAAAGCCATACTTTTAAAAATATGGTTCTTCACCTCAACTATATAACTTTCCTAAGTTATAATACTCATTTTAGGATGTTGAAACATTGATTTTACCTCTTTCTCACCATTTATACAAAATTCCTAAAAATGTGACCGAACGTCGTTAAGTTTGTAAATCGCGTAAATCATTTTTCAACGATTTTAAACTCTAATAGTCCAAAACTCATTTTGCAGTTTTAGAACAGTTCAATAGGTATGAAAAACAGTCTCTCACTGTCCAGTTAAATATATTTTCGAAAATTACAATTTAACCCCTAAACTTTTATTAATTGCAAAAAGATCCTTATTCACTTAAAACCTTATAACTTTTTATTTATAACTTTAAATCACACCAAACCAACTTATTTAGAAATATTTTTCAGTTGCCGTCAAATTCTCCAGAAATCACGTTTCTGCCCCCAAACATTCTTCAATAATTGCAAAAAGGTCCTTGTTTACAAAAACGCTTATAACTTTTTATGTATTAATCCAAATAACGTCAAACCAATTTCTTTAGTCTTATATTACCAAGGGCTAAAATCCCAACATATAAGAATATATTTTTCAGAACAGTCCCTGAATTTCTCAGTATTTGCATAATAGTCCCTATATCTTCAAAAATTCATAACTTTTAACATACATATCCAAATCAATCCAAACCAATTTATATACTCTTATATACTCATTCAATCCTTATCAAAATTATGCAAACAAATTAACTCAACTTGAAACCCCATTAATCAGTTATGGCCGAATGGCCCTAAATAAATATATTAGGCATTCTTCTTAATAAGTCAAGCAAACAACAACCTTGATTCCAACTTAAGGTCATTGGAATCAAAACAACCATATGACATATCATACCACAACCAAACATCAAATCAAATCCTCCAAGAGGATCACACACAAATAACTCAATAATACATAATCCTAACACTTAGGATTTACAAGACAACATACAATTACTTTAAACCACATACATATCTACATTAAGGTAAGATAGTAGTAATCTCCCCCTTACCTCTTGTAGATCCCTTAAAACAAGCAAGGATGATGTTGTTCTCCTAAGGATGGCCACGGTTTTGCTTCCAAAATCCTAGAGATCAACACACAAAATTCAAAAGGATTATACGACTAAGCTTAGACATAACCAAAGATAGGAATCAAGGCTTAGATCACTTATCTTAAACCAAAAGGATGATGATCAATAGATTGATGTTCTTGACCAAGAAATATCCACTTTTAAAGAAGTTTCAAAATGGATTTTTGGATGAGATAAATAAGGCTTAGAATGATGAGAGGATCATGGATCTATGGTTTATTCATGAAACAAACTCTTGGATTAATAATCCTTAAGTCTTAGAAAGGCAAGATTTATGATTATAACTCAAAAATTAAAACTAAATCATCTAACTCATCATATGTGTGGATTCGGCCAAGCACAATAAAATTGGCAAAATTCTTTCAATCTCTTGGATGTATGATCTTAGAGTACTAGAAAGACAATATCAAGTGTTATTTTGCAAAAGTTGAAACAAAACTCATGTACCCCACAAAACTAGGGTTTCGGCCATGAGTAGAAGACATAGGAGGAAATTTTATTTGATATTATGCTTTTGGATAATCAAAATAGAAGTCTTTGAGAGTTCATAGAAATTGGAATCACATCAAAATGATTTTTCTATGATTTTCTAGATATTTTTGAAGATCTAGATCTAAGAATGAAAACATGATGATCATGGCATGAATCAAGTGAAATCAATGAAGAAGAAAGCTTAGATGATCAAGGAGATGAGGTCTTACCTCTTGAATATTGAAGACATGAAGAAAATGATCAACCAACACTTATATAAAATCTGGACAGTTTGAGGGTGTGTTGGTTTTGTGAGTATATCTCATGATCTACTCATCCAAAAATTACAAAATTTGGCTTATTGGAAATATAAGAAGAAAAGGAACAACTTTTATGTTTAAGGTTTCATTTGGTTCGGATCATAACATGGGTAAAAATAGGCTTCTTTCTTCTGTCTCGCATGGATCTGAGGATTCTGGGCAGTTTCTGTATTTTGGCCATAACTCTCAATATACTCATCCGTTTTTGATGATATTTAGCTCGTTGGAAATAAGGGAGAAAGAGGAACAACTTTCATGTATAAAGTTTTTCGATTTTCATAACAGAAAAGGGTCAGAATTTCAGTGTAATTTCGGCGAGTATGAACATCCATGTGTGTTCTTTGAGTTCTTAAGAGAAAATGAGAGAAAGTGATGAAGAAGATGAAGGTAGAAATGGCTAAGTGTGGGCTGCACGAAAATGAGGGAGTTAGGAGCAGATTTGTGTGGTTAAATGTGATAAAAGAACTATGGTTGAGGTTTAACTAAGCTTAGGTTAAGTTAGTAAGGAAAATATCTAGATATTTGTAACTTTGTCATCATCAAAATTGAATGGACATGGATGAAGGAGAGAAATATGTGGTGGAGGTGGATCTAGAGTGATGTGGCCTAATTTAACACCCCAAAAAGGATGGAGATATTTTAGTTGAATTAACCAAACATATGTTAGGTTAATTTAGGGGTAAATTGGTCATTTCACTTGAATTCATCAAGATAAATGAGTGGTGATGGTGAGTAGGAGTATGTGTTTGATTTGTGACCATATGTGAGGAAGAAGATATTTTGTTACAAATCATGGTTGGCTAACCTTAGTTGGAGTTAACTAGACATAGGTTAGGTTAGGGGTATTTTAGTCTTTTCACATTTACTTGTCATAAATGCACATTTAATGGCTATGGTGAGTCACTATGGTGACTCATTCCTCTTGAGTCATCATGGACGACTCGTCATTCTGTTCTCCCGGTATATCTCTACACATTCGTGTCTGGTTCCGTTGTTTACCCGATTAGGTTTTTGAGAGAAAGATGATGAAATGAAATCAAAATGAAATGAGTTTGGTTTAGTGGAGGGGCTGCACGAAATTAAGTAGATTTAGAGTGTATTTTGGTCAAAATTCACTTAGGGACACTCTTGAAATTTCGCTTAAAGATCAAGGGCATTTTGGTCTTTTTACATATAATCATCATTACTTGCATTTAATGCAAGATGACTAACCCCTATGACTCACCCCCATGAGTCATCATTGTGCTTATCCACCCGGCGTCGGGTTTTGTCTCTGCACCTCCGTTCTGGATTCCGTCGATCCCCGATCGTCAAGTATTCGCCCGAATAAAATATAATTATTTCATTGCTAATGAATTTTTCCGAAATGTGGAAAATCGTTCGGAGTGAAATATAAAACCTAATGGTTTCGTTCATGGTTCGAAATTAGGGTTTCTGCTCAGTAAATTCTTACTGTCAATGAAAATACAGAAAACGCAGACCGGATTTCGTCTGAATTTTCAACCCAAAACTTCCCCGTAACTTTATAAAAATAAGTATAACAGGGAAATGACCTTAGTTTCTCCAAAGTCATTTTCTAAATCTCGAATAAAATATAAACAAATATATACATATATGAATATTTACCGGTATTGAAGAACAGTGAAAATCGGGGTGTTACATTAGACACTGGTGCATCTAACCATATTTGCCATTTATCAATTTCTTCCATACTTATCATAACATTTCTCCTATTATTGTTAAGCTGCCTAATGGTGCAACCATTATTTCCAATCATTCGGGCACAACTCATTTGAGTTCTTCTTTGATCTTACATGATGTTTTATACATCCCTGGTTTTCAATTCAATCTGATTTCTGTTAACAAATTATCTAAATCCCTTAATTGTCAATTCCTTTTCTCACATCTTGCTTGTATTATACAGGATGTGCATACCAAGAAGATGGTTGGACATGCTGAGGTTCATCACAACCTTTATATACTACAGCATGCTCCTTCACTCAATCTTTCTACACCTAGTTCTTCTACTGCTTTTTCTTTGCCTTCTGTTAATAAAAGGCAGCATAATAATAGTCTTTCTGATTTCTTTGACTTGTGGCACTTTAGATTAGGTCACCCTTCATCTGTTGTAATTGATAAACTCTGTATGCAATTTCCATATATTCATCTTAATAGAAATATTGTTTGTGACTCTTGCCAATTTGCCAAACAAAGCAAATTACCTTTTTCTAACAGTCAAACTAAAACAGCAAAACCTTTTGATCTCTTACAAATGGACATTTGGGGTCCTTTGAGCATTAGTTCTATTCAAGGACATAAATATTTTTTAACTATTGTTGATGATTTTAGTAGGCACACTTGGCTTTACTTAATGCAATCCAAAGCTGAAACAAGATCCTGTATTACTGAATTCTTTACTTTAATAGCTACTCAATTTAATGCTAAAGTCAAGATGGTAAGATCATATAATGGCCCTGAATTTCAAATGCATTCTTTCTTTTCTTCTCTTGGCATCCTTTATCAAACCAGTTGTGTTGAGACCCCTCAACAAAATTCTATAGTAGAAAGAAAACATAGACATTTGCTTAATGTCACTATGGCTTTAATGTTTCAGACTAATTTGCCTAAAACCTTTTGGTCCTATGCTATTTCCCATTCTGTTTTTCTTATTAACAGGTTACCAACACCTGTCCTCAATCATAGCACACCTTATGAAATGGTACATGGTGTACCTCCAACCTTTCTTGACCTTAAGGTCCTTGGTTGTTTATCTTATGCTTCCACTTTAATACAGAACAGGAAGAAACTGGATCCAAGAGCTAGAAAATGTCTATTCCTTGGATACAAACATGGCACAAAAGGATACTTGCTTTTTGATTTACAAACTCGAGAAATTTTCATTTCCAGGAATGCCATATTCTTTGAATCCATCTTTCCATATCACTCCACCGTACAACCTGAGCATACTGCCATTCAGGATTCCCAACCACACATGGACTCTTCCTTCTTATTTGATACTCCTCAGCACTTTCCTACAACTACTTCACCAATCACAGATTATGCTCCTCTAATTCACTCACAAACTTCCACTCAAGCACCTGCAACCACTCAATAATCAGTATCTGCACCTGCAGAACCTGAAGCACCTCAACCAAGAAGATCTACTAGAGTATCAAAGGCTCCTGCATATTTACAAGAATTTCATTGCAATTCAATCATTGCAGCCTCCTCTACAACTCCTCCCTTATATCCCTCATCTTCTGCTCTTTCTTATCATCAACTATCTCAATCTCATTTACATTTTATACTAACTATTTCTTCTCAGGTTGAACCTACATCCTATAAACAGGCTATCCAATATGAACACTGGATTCAAGCCATGAATGATGAACTCACTGCCCTCCAACAAAATTCCACTTGGTCTATCACAGACCTACCACCTGGTAAAACCCCCATTGGCTGTAGGTGGGTATACAGAATTAAATACCAATCAGATGGCACCATAGAGAGGTATAAAGCAAGATTGGTGGCCAAAGGGTTTACTCAAGTGGAAGGGATAGACTTCTTTGAAACATATTCCCCTGTGGCCAAATTAACAACTATCAGGCTCCTCCTTGCAATTGCCTCTTCCCAAAACTGGTACATTCATCAATTAGATGTACATAATGCATTTCTACATAGAGATTTGGATGAAGAGGTCTATATGGCATTACCACCAGGTTACCCCTCTACCAATCCCAAACAGGTTTGTAAGTTGCATAAATCCATATATGGGTTAAGACAATCTAGCAGGCAATGGTTTGCCAAGCTTTCTGCCTTCCTTTTATCACATGGATACAAGCAATCTTCTTCTGATCACTCCCTTTTTATCAAAAGTTCTGGTAACTCCTTCACTACTCTATTAGTTTATGTAGATGACATTTTACTCTCGGGTAATGACATGGATGAAATCTCTTCTATCAAAACTTACTTAAACAACTATTTTAAAATTAAAGATTTAGGTATTCTCAAATACTTTCTTGGCTTGGAAATTTCAAGATCTAAATTTGGTATTCATCTTAACCAAAGAAAGTACGCTTTAGACTTATTATCTGATTGTGGTTTATTGGCTGCCAAACCAGTTTCAACTCCAATGATCAAGGGAACCAAACTTTTACAGCAAGGACACATTATGGAAGATCCTAGCATCTATAGAAGACTGATTGGAAGATTGATTTACTTGACAAATACCAAACCCGACATTAGCCATTCAGTCCAACAACTCAGTCAGTTTATGAGTTCTCCTACATCCATTCATTATGAAGCAACCATCCGAGTGCTCAAATATGTAAAGTAATCTCTAGCTCAAGGCCTTCTTTTCCCTGCCAACTCTACACTACAGCTCAAAGCCTTCAGTGATTCTGACTGGGCTACCGGCCCAGAAACCAGAAAATCTATCACAGGATATTGCATATTCCTTGGAGAATCACTCATCTCATGGAAGTGTAAGAAACAACCAACGGTTTCCAAGTCTTCCTCAGAAGAAGAATATCGAGTATTAGCTTCTACAGTCTGTGAGGTTCAATGGCTCACTTATCTACTCCAAGACTTTCAGCTGCCAGTTATAATATATATATATATATATATATATATATATATATATATATATATATATATATATATATATATATATATATATATATATATATATATATATATATATATAAAACCTCTGAATACTTTTTGTGGCTTGTTGTATGAATATATACTTATACACTCAAGATGAGAGATGGCCTCTACTCTCTCGGTGTGAACTATGTATTAAAAGAAAAAAAAAATCAAATGCCTCACTCTACCTATATTTTTGAGGCGTGATATCTGAACACAAAAGGAGCGACAACATACGCGACATCAAAGCTACAGTAGCGCTACTGTAGCACCACTTTTTTTTTTAATTTTGATTTTTTTTTAAAAATAAAAATTTTATTTCTCAAATAAATCCATTCACCAGATAATGAACTGAATTCACCAGATATTTGCACATACTTAACCAAAAATTTTATTTCTCAAAAAAACCCATTCACCAGATAATGAACTGAATTCACCAGATATTTGTACTGATTCACCAGATATTTACACATACATAACGAAAAATTTTATTTCTAAAAAAAAAACTTATTCACAACATAATGAACTGAATTCACCAGATATTTGTACCTGATTCACCAGATATTTGTACATACTTAACCAATAATTTTATCTCAAAAAAACCCATTCACCAGATAATGAACTGAATTCACCAGATATTTGTACCTGATTCACCAGATATTTGTACCTGATTCACCAGATATTTGTACATACTTAACCAATAATTTTATCTCAAAAAAACCCATTCACCAGATAATGAACTGAATTCACCAGATATTTGTACCTGATTCACCAGATATTTGCAAATATTTAACGAAAAAATTTATTTCTAAAAAAAAACTCATTCACCAGATAATGAACTGAATTCACCAGATATTTGTACCTGATTCACCAGATATTTCCACATACTTAACCAAAAAATTTATTTTCCAAAAAAACCCATTCACCAGATAATGAACTGAATTCACCAGATATTTGTACCTGATTCACCAGATATTTGCACATACTTAACC
The DNA here is from genome assembly GCA_035048595.1 of Echinosophora koreensis. NCBI lineage: Eukaryota > Viridiplantae > Streptophyta > Magnoliopsida > Fabales > Fabaceae > Echinosophora > Echinosophora koreensis. Next base: position 994,281 of record JAPCYP010000058.1, on the reverse strand, counting down.
AAATAATTTATTTCTCAAAAAAACCCATTCACCAGATAATGAACTGAATTCACCAGATATTTATACCTGATTCACCAGATATTTATACATACTTAACCAAAAAATATATTTATAAAAAAAAAGCATTTAAAAAAAACTAAAATTTTAAAAAAAAAAAAAAAAAACAGCTACAGTGCAGCTACAGTGTGCTGTACAGTACCATACTATACGGTGTCGCCGTATCTATGTCAAATTTTTGTGTTCACCTAGCATTTCTCTGTATTTTTCTATTAGTTATTGTCGTGTTTTGTTTGACACACAAATAACTCAATGACAAGGACTATGAATGTTAATTAGTGAGGTAAAGAAATTGTTAAAAATTAAAGAAACTCAAACCTATGAATTGTGATGATAGTGGGGTAGTTTTCTGCTACACTTAAAGTTAACTGCAGATTCGTGAATGGCATCGACGAGGATGAGGTAGAGGTTAGGTTGTTTGTGAGACATCAAAACCGATCCTCAGCCTACATCAAACGGAAAAACAGAGCAAAAAAAAAAAAAAAACTGATGTGCAAAAACAAACAAAAAACAAATACAACAAAATAAAGACCTCATGTGCAAATACATTTCCCTGTACGTTTGACCCAATTTACAATGGTTTGAGTGGGTCAACAACAACCAAAAGCAAATAAACATATGTGGTAAAATGAATGGCGGAGAATGTTCTAAAAAAATGGTGCATCCTTGCACCCTTTTTATGCTAGTGCGACTTAGACAACACCCTTTAGCTTGAATTCCATGAACTGCAGAACTTTGAACCTTATCTTCCATTTTTACTCTCGGTATTGTATTCAAAGGCAGAACTGCGGAAATAGCCCACAACCTGTGGTTGTATACAGAGGCAGATCTTCTCAGGAACGGGAGGGAGCAACAGCTCCCCCCAAATTTTCATACCCAATTTTTTTTAATACCAAAAAAAAAATTAATGGCACCCTTAAAACTTTACTGAATCACCCTCCCATAGAGAAAGAAACTTATGGAGATGAAAAGGAGGGCGCTAGAGAAGAACATCATGGTAACTAGGGGTGTGCAAAACCCGGGCCGGCCCTAGAACCCGTCCCAACCCGTGGTGTTCGAGCCGGGTTTGACCCTAACCTGCAGAAGAGAAGGGACGAACCTGCATCCCACTTTGTGACCCGGTGTCAGGTTAGGGACGGGTCTGGGTTGACCTTCGTGTTAGCCAACCCGTCCCATATAATAAAAAAAAACTACTTTTATCCCTCCCTAGAATATGTTTCACCCGCGGTCACTAAGAAAGAAGTATAGAGTAAATTACTAAAGTTCTACTCTCACATCTCACGTCTCACACTGACTTAATTGGTGGCTTTTATGAAATATTTTGTGGCTTTTATGACATTGAAATAATCTTGTTTGATAAGAGTATTTTGTTTTTAACAGTGTGGTTTTGGTAACATGAGCATCAAAGAAGCACCTAGCAAAAAGATTTATTTGTTGATATTTTGTAACATCTAATTTTGGATCAATTGGTGGCTTTTAGGTAGTATCTTTTGATGATATTTTGCCTTACAAAAAAATTAACATTTCCCACTCATAGAAATTTTATTTACAAAGAATCTATTTAAATTCGGGTCAACCCAGTCTCATCCAATTTAGACCCTGTCTTAAACCAACCTGCATATGAACGGGTTCCTTCGGGTCTATGGATGGGCTCGGGTTCAAAGATTTGGCCCTATCAATGTTTAGGGTCGGGTAAGGGACAAGTATAACCCGTCTCATGCTCACCCCTAATGGTAACTTGGTGAGCATAGAATCAGAGGGCTGAAAACTATTAGGGCCTTCTTCCCATAGATAATCGTGTTGGGTTTTCATCAGATTGTCCTCTTTTAAAATCAAAACTCAAGGCAGAAGAAAACCTTATCCATGGATCGCGCATTACAAATATGAATCACATAGGGCATTAGTGTTTACCTCTTGAAGCATGCTTTTCCTTTTGTGATCACCAGTGCCACGAAGGGGTAGCACCTCTACTCAGTCCACGCGAGCAAATGGGTGTCGGAGCTATGCATCTTGTGCTAGCTGACGGCTACGGGGAGGCATGATTAGCAAGACTAGGTTTGAGGGGAGAGCACTAACCTATTTATAAGCTGGCAGCTCCTTTTGACCTAACTGCTTACCTTATTGAGCTTTGTACATTACAAGCTCAATTGTCCTTTAAATTAATTAAATCCTATTTAATTAATTTAATTGCTCCATATTTGCTCTATGCTTGTGACCCTATAGGCTCCCACTAAGTTGGCAATAATATTAAATATTATAATAATATCAAATATTAATTATAATATTAAATATTATAAATAATGAGCGGTATCTAGCAATGCATCATTATTACCCAATTAATGAGAGTATCGGTGATCCGATTTTAGCCTTACTGCAACCAATATTTATCGTGTAGTAAATGTCCCTTCATCCATATGTCTTAATTGAACACAAGGCATAAGAGTGTCATCCTTGTTATGTTCAATTATTTATTCCTCAATCGCCAAGTAGATATGTAATCACAAACAGGCCCAATATCACATATTGGCTCATTTCCGCGTGGTCACTCATATTTCACGTCTCACTATATCGAGGGGCCTAAGACATTACCCCTGTTATGTATGAGGGACGAATCTTGTCTACATCACTCACACTCCTCAACATGATTTATTGCAAGCCCAATAACTACCTTTATGATCACCCTGTTACGAGTGACGTTTGATAGCATTATAGCCTACAACTCCTCATGTAGGAATCATAGTGACTTCAAGTCAAAGAACTACTTCCCTATGGTCGCCATGAGAATACTTATGACACTTACATAACTATTATGAAGTATTCTCATAGTGGGTCATCCGATATAAATATTACTACTAATATTTATACATGTGTGCTGACTTGATATCATATATTAATGACCTGTGAGATGTGATCATCAGTCTACTCACACAATAGTCTTTATGTATTATTATCGTCCTAAGTAACAATAATACTTGTTATGGCATAAAAATATAGGGTCAAATTACCAAATAAACCCCATGATAAGCCGAGTAGATTGAGGCCAGACCGAGACAGCTTAGGCTTGCATTCGAATAGACCTCCTTGCTCACCGAGGAGCCAACCACCGAGCACCTTGACCAAAAGGGTCAAGGTCGGCTAATAGGAGGGGGCCGAGCTGACCATATATAGGTCGGAGGGCCGAGGTGAGATAATAAGCGGGAAAGTGAGGAGAATTAATAACTAAATTGCCATAATCAAGGGATCAGATTTGGACAAAGGCTGCCCAGGAGGGGCCCCCGCTCCCGATATTCCCTCATTTATTAGCAAATATGACAGCCATAACAAGTTCCGGAGGCAATCAAGGAAAAAGGATATTAGCCTAAATAGGACGAGAGATTCTCTCCCCAAGGGTTATTGGCCTTAATTACCCCATTAATAGCCAAGGCCTATATAGAGAGGGATCCTTCCTAGAAGAAAGTAGACAATAGTCATATACTCAAACACTCACTCGAATTGGGTGAATCCCCCATCAAAACTGCATTTAGCCTTGATTCCCATACAGGATAAGTAAGCATTCTGCCCAATTCTATCAGGCTATATCCAAAAATATTCCCCAATTGAGGTTTTTGTGACTCTGTACAATGATCCCGGGAATGAGGATTTTGTGACGGAACATTTGGCGCCCACCGTGGAGCCGAAGTAAACTTTCCCCGGCCACACATATACTTCGTTCACCAAGCAGAGAATATCCATCAAGCATATCCATCAAGCTTATGGAAAGGGAGCTTCTTTCAATCTCGTATTCTGGCCACAAAAGCACTCAGGGAAGAATACTTCTTATTTTTCATACCCATTCTATACATAATCACTAACTTATATTATACTGCTTGTTTGATGGTCAGTACCATACACTAACTAAATTTCAATTTTCAATGGCCATCAATTCGAGGCAATCAATCAAATCATACAGGCATATGGGAATGTCATGGAAAAGAACTCGGAATCCATGGATGAAGCCATCAGCCCATCACTATGGATCCGCTTTCCAAACGTGGACGTGCATGAGGTGGTTCTATAATTTTATTACCATGTCCTTCTCGCCACCAAGAAATAGAGGGAGAAATATATTATCCTCTATATTTTCATTCATTATAAAGTTACTATATGCAAATATATTATACTGCCTATATAAATATTAATGTTGGTGCTGACATTCACCAGCTCAGAAATCTCAAAGCAGGGAGACAGCCACCACGCGCTTTCTACCACGGCGTCCCACCGATCATAAGCGGCAAAGGGGTAGCAGCAGAATCCATGGAAATGAGGGATGATACAACACAATGCCGGTTTTTACACTCCTTGAGTCATGGCTTAGGACTGAAAAGTGTTTACCAAAAATCTCCACAAAATATCCAGGTGATATTTTTCTTTATTTGTTTCACAATCATGGTCAACTAAATCATCAGGCTAGCTTGGGCACTATTAATTGCCTTTAGCCATGAAGACAAGTTTATAAATATAGCAGCTAATATTATGGCCTAATATTTAATTGCTATAATTAGCTATTCAAATTCAAATGCTACAACGGTTGCTTGGCCATAATTAATATTCAATTGCCTTTTTAATATTCGTTGGGATTTAATTTCCTTTAATGCCATTAAAAGCTAATTTGCTTTGATTCAATCTTTCCTTTGCAAAGGAGTAGAAGACATTATTTTGGCTATTAAAAGAGCCCGTGATTAAAGCAGGAGGAACGAATAATACCAAGGGCAAAGGAGATGGCAATGGTTCTAGGAGATTGAAATTGGTAGGGATCACTCAAGCAAGTCAGCGCTTGCTAGATAACAAAAGATGAAAGGTTAGTAGTCTCTGACGCTAGCTTGGCATTCTAGCTCCTTCACAATTGGTTGGTACAACCTGGACCATTAATTCTGCATTATATCCATTTTAATGCTTATTATTTTGGGCCATTAATATTATGCTACCCATTATTATGGCCTTTAACATGATATTATTATGGCTATCATGATTAGTGCAAGTTATACTTGTGTGCACCTGACGTAGAAAATGGTGGAGGTATGTCAGGATATCATGTGATATTATTTTGGAAAACATATATTAAAAAAAAAAAAAAAAAAAAGAAGAGGAAGAAGGAGAAGGAGAAATAAAATAAAATTCAAGGCCGAATCCGAGTTTAAAATATATATGAGCCGAATCCCAGCTCAAGGTCGAATCCGAGCCTAAAATATATATGAGCCGAATCCGAGCTCAAGGCCGAATCCGAACCTAAAACATATATGAGCCGAATCCGAGCTCAAGGCCGAATCCGAGCCTAAAATATATATGAGCCGAATCCGAGCCTAAAAACATATATGAGCCGAATCCAAGCTCAAGGTCGAATCCGAGCCTAAAACATACATGAGCCGAATCCAAGCTCAAGGCCGAATCCGAGCCTAAAACATATATGAGCCAAATCCGAGCCTATCTTAGCGAATGTTGAGAAAAACATATATGAGCTGTAACCGAACTCATGACCGAATCTGAGCCTAACTTAGAGAATGTTAAGCCAAACTTAAAAGTCGAGTCCGAGCTTACACTTGCAAAGGCCGAGTCTGAGCTTAAAATTGTAAAAGCCGAGACTGAGCTGGCCTAAATGTCGAAACCGAGTTAAAGTGAAAAGGCCAAGTTCGAGCTTAAATTTGTAAAAGCCAAACCCAAGCTTAAGTTGTACCAGCTGGGCCTGAGCGTAAGTTGTAAAAGTCGAGCCCAAGCTTAAGCTGTAAAGGCAGAGACTGAGCTTGAATTTGCAAAAATCGAGACCGAGCATTGCTCCCTCACCAGGGTCAAGCACAGTTTCCTTGCACTAAATGCTGAGGTCGAGCATTGCTCCCTTTCCCTGAAAATCAAGGTTCAGCATTCCTCCCTCACATTAAAAACCCTGGCAAGATAGTCAAGGTCCTCTAAAAATCCTTGGCATGATCTCCAAGGCCCATTCAAAACCATTGGCAAGATGGTCAAGGTTCTATAAAAATCCTTGGCATGATCGCCAAGGTCCATTCAAAACCCTCGATAAGATGGTCAAGCTTCTTTAAAAACCCTTGGCTGAGATGGGCAAAACCCTTTTTTTTTTCAGAAATAGACCATTAGTATCTTACAAAAAGCCGAGTTAACCTCCCTTGCACCAAAAAGTCGAGGTCGAGCAAACCTCACTCGTATTATAAAGCCGAGCTTGAGAGTCCAACCTCAAATTTGTAATGATCAAGTTTGAACCAAAGTGACAACCTCAGAGTTCGGATTATTGTACCAGACTCCCAAATTTTAGAGTATGTTGAATTCGACTTCTCTTCTAAGAGTATTTACAACCTTAGCAAGTTCTATAAATGTTAAGATTTTTGAAGTCTTGCGAATTGCCTAACCATCCTAGCCAGAAAACATGTTAAAATATACACGTTGACATTAAAGCTATTTCGCTTATTTCAAGCTCAGAGCTTGGGGGGCTTATGGTTCTAAAGGAAGGAAATTATATGGTTCTAAAGGAAGGAAATTCCCCGGGCCTACTTCAAAAGTGACAATGGCACATTGGAATGCAGTCAATTTTCATTGCCTATTTCGGCCACTCAGATAACTACTTGGCCTCTCAATTCTTAGAATTGACAGGCTGTCATTATGAAGGGCTTGTGTGACTAATTTTTCTTGCACGGTTTTAAAGGCGATCCAAGCTAGAAAAAGAAGGTGAGCTAACTCCTAGCTCTTAAGAGAAACATTTCAAGTTCGTGAAAGTTTGAGCTTAACTTCATAAGACCGAAACCGAGCCTTCTCAAAAATAAAGGTTGAGTACTAGCCTAAAGGCTAAGTATGAGCATAAATTATTAAGAGCAAGTTTGAGCTCGAAGGATGAGTATTAGTTTGAGCCAAATTCGAACTAGTTATTCCCGTCGTGGTTCCAAGCCCGACCTATCTGGATGAATGGGATGCCCATTAGTCACTGGGATGCCAACCTATCGTGGACCAGCCCAAATACTGAGCTTTCTCGAGTACTTGCCTAGTACTCAGCCAAGAGACTTCATTGGGTACCGAGAACCTAACCTGCCCGATTGTAGAGCCCGAGTCGACAGCCCAACATCAATCAGGATTGGGATTAAGCCTAAATACGACCATTAACACTATAACCCAATCGAAAGCCCTGCTTGCTTCGTTTTGAGAGCCCTTATCAACTCTGACCACTCTTTGAACGAGTACTCTGCCAAATCGATTCTGAGCTCTTGTCAACTAATGCAAGACCAGAACCAATCATCTCTCCCACGGAAACAAGAATGGCCTTTGGTAAGTAGGTCCTGACTGACTAACCCGGAAAATAGGGAATACCTCATCTAGGGAGATGGCACACTCGACCAAGAGTCAGATAACCTACTCGGATATAGAGCTGGTCGACATACTCGATACTCGGTCAGACCACTCGTAGAGTATTAGGCATCTCAAACGTCCCCCACCGGGACAAGGAAATCTTCTGGATAGTATATCCCGATTGACCGACCTTGAGAGAAGGAAACACCTCGGTCAAAAGAAAAGGTCGCCCGACTGAGTACTTGATAACTTACTCGGACCTGTAGTCAGTTGAGCTACTGGAAACAGGACCTCCCATCGAATATCAGTTCCCTAAGCGTATCCTAACCACTTTCTCTCCGAATGCACTAGAATACTCCCCGGGGGGGGGAGTACATGTCCCAAATGCTAGCTGGCAGGAATAATGAACTCCTTTTAGGGGGACCAACTGACGTATGGAGAAATCCCCTGTGCGTTATATAAAGTGTGGTCACCCATTAAAAAACCAAGTAATTCCATACTCAGTCCTAACAGAACCCTACTAAACTCTAATTTCAAGATACACCCTAAACCTCGTTCCACCGACGGAACACTAGCATTATTTAAACATGCCAACACAAAGGCGATGTTAAAATACCAAGTTCTAGTTAGAACGAGATTCCATTACAACCCATGAGGTCTTAAAGCAAAATCTATGGTGCTCAAATGTGATAAGGCACCCCTATCGTGCACAAGTATGTTATAATGTTCCGATAAAGGAAAATGTAATTGACGACTGTGATTGGCTTCTTTCAACGGGTCATATTCAATTGCCCCTTTGGAAGGAAGAGCGTACTCGATGGTCGTGGCCCATGGTAGGAAAATATGGGGGTGGCCAGTATCTCGTTTAGGGGAAGATGGCATGGTGGAGGAAGTATGGTATCTTTCTGTAGTTTTCATCGAAGGTTTCTGGTTTGGCGTCATGCAAAAATAAGACCAAGTTCTCTAATTCTACAGTGGTTTCGTTGGAAGCTTCTCCATAACTACACCTTTGGGTGATCCTTTCCCCAGGTAGAAATCGAACGTCGTCCTCTCGTACCACCGTCGAGACCCTAGTGACATTCTCCGGTGTCAGTTGTTGTATGTTTCGTTGTTATTGATCTGAGGAGAGTCAGGAAACCTTCGTTGCATTCCTTAGTATACTTGCTATACTTATCGTTTCAAGGCGAAAGGGCTTAATCATGTTCTTGATGAGCACATGGACCCTGATATTGGTCGTCCCTTTTTTGCCTTCATATTCTGGCATTTGTACATTTTTGAAGTCTGTGGTTATGCCCATTTATACCATTAAGACTGAGGTTGATTCCAATAGAAATGGAAAGGCACCACATCTGGCTTGGAGGAAGTATAATGATATTAATGAGTACTTTTGGAGTGGGAGGTGTCTGAAGAGACTTAAATGGCCTCAGAATTCAGAGTCTAATTTCTTGGGAGCTACTCTGAAGAGTAGCCGAGTAAGAAAGACCGATTTTTGGGAGCAGAAATCATTTTGGAATGATCATAAGAGTTTTGATAGGCTCTGGGTCATGCTTATTTTATTCTTATAGGTTGCAATTATTGTTTCTTGGGAGGGTACGACGTATCCCTTGGAAGCTTTGGAGAGAAGAGATGTCTAGGTAAAGATGTTAACTATCTTCATCACTTGGAGTGGTCTAAAGTCACTTCAATCGGTGCTGGATGCTGGGATGCGATATAGTTTGATTACTAGAGAGGCTTCATGGCTTGGAGAGAGGATGGTGCTGAATAGCATGGTTGCCGTAACATGGACCATTTTGTTTGGAGTATGTTACAGATTGATTTGGATTGAAAAAAGTTCTATTCGAACTTGGATTCATGAGGCAAAACAGAAGATTATTACATCTCTTAAGATTATTTTGGATCCCGGATTAAGTTACCCAACTCGAACTAGGAATACGGGGAATTATCGGTCATCAAGACGGGTGCACGGTAGCAGTACCTATTAAACCTGTCCAACATAGAATTCAATGAGGTTTTAATTAGGAATCAAGATCTACTAAAGTTCTAGCAAGAGAAGTTCGGTTCTTGAAAAGTCTAAACAGACAAGTAACCACTTCAGTACCGAAGAGTGAAGAAACTCAGCCATTCGAAAACATTTTATATGCTCTTTCACTTGTACAAAGCTTAGAGCTTGGGGGGCTTATGTTATGGCATAAAAATATAGGGTCAAATTACCAAATAAACCCTATGATATGCCGAGTAGATTGAGGCCGGACCGAGACAGCTTAGGCTTTCATCCGGATAGACCTCCTCGCTCACCGAGGAGCCATCCACCGGTCACCTTGATCGAAAGGGTCAAGGTCGGCTAATAGGAGGGGGCCGAGCTGACCATATTTAGGTCGGAGGGCCGAGGTGAGATAATAAGCGGGAAAGTGAGGAGAATTAATAACAAAATTGCCATAATCAAGGGATCAGATTTGGACAAAGGCTGCCCAGGAGGCGCCCTTGCTCCCGATATTCCTTCATTTATTAGCAAATATGACAGCCATAACAAGTGCTGGAGGCAATCAAGGAAAAAGGATATTAGCCTAAATAGGACGAGAGATTCTCTCCCCAAGGGTTATTGACCTTAATTACCCATTAATAGCTAAGGCCTATATAAAGAGGGATCCTTCCTAGAAGAAAGTAGACAATAGTCATATACTCAAACACTCACTCAAATTGGGTGAATCCCCCATCAGAACTACGTTTAGCCTTGATTCCCATACAGGATACGTAGGAGCAGAATGCCCAATTCTGTCAGGCTATATCCAGAAATATTCCCCAATTGAGGTTCTGTACAATGATCTCGGTAGTGAGGATTTTGTGACGAAACAATACTCGACTAGAGATATTTAAGAATAGCGTTCTTATTTTAATGATGTCTCATGATTAAGTCTCATACTTAATGTCTCATTAAATAAACTGTTTATTCTAAGGATTTTATTATGCTATAAACTAGTATCATAATAAATGAATACCTTATGCATATATCAAATATATGATCAAATTCATGATACAAATGATGATCTATCCAAAATAGATTGGCCACTAGGGCTTAAACCAACAAATTGTCCCTCTTAAAGGTGATGATATTGTCGCCGACTTTGTCTCTGGCTTCAGTGACGAAGACGTAGGTGGCAGAATTGGTGGAAAGGCTTAGGTGGCAACGTGGAGCAGAGTGTAACAGCCTGATTTTAATTACACTGTTTAACCGGTTAAAAATATAATTATTTATATTTTAATCTGAGAGCAATAAAATGATTTTAAACAAAATAAAATCATATTCATAATCTATCTTATGGAAGAGGGTTACAGTGAAATTTTGGATTGAAAATTCAGACGAAGCCCGGTCTGCTTTTTCACTGACAGTAAGATTTTACTGAACAGGAACCCTAATTTGACCCGAAATTGAAATTTGTAGATTTTTTTATATTATGTCCGTGAGGAATCCTACTTTCCAAATTTCTGATCAGAAATAAAAAATTATGTTAATTCGGACGAATTTTGGTAAAAGTTCGGACGGAAAACAGTCGGCTTTTTCACTGACAGTAAGATTTTAATGATCAAAAAACTTAATTTTGACTCGTAAACGAAACAGTTTATGTTTATAACATATTTCCAATTTGAAAATTTTCGATCGAAAAACAGACGGAAACCCTAATCGGGAAACCGGTGGAGTCGAAAACGGAACTACAAAGACTCGTCAAGAGATCGGGACAACGAGTCATACATGATGACTCATGGAGGATGAGTCATCAAGCATTTATGAGTATTAAATGCTAGTAATCATTACTTTTAGGTAAAATGACCAAAATGCCCCCAAGCTTTCGTGGTTATTAACAAAACACATCTCCTCACTTTTAACCACTCATTTTACATGGTTGTAAACATCCCACATCTCCTCAATTTCGTGTAGCCATATATACTAAACCTTACCTATTTCATTTTGCTTTCGTTTCATCATTTTCTTCTCAAAAACCGAAATCGAGTAAATGACGGAGCTGAGTACGAAATTTCCGGGAACCGCTAATGGATGGGATCAATGAGTCATGAATGACTCATGAAATGTGGCCCAAAATCAGTCGCACCCTTCATCAATTCTTGGCCACATGATTTTAACCATAGGTAGCAAAGTAACCCTAGTTAAGTTAATTATTAACCATAGTTAACTATTATATTATTTAATATTCACAAAGCCCATTAATTTAAATCCTAAGAACCAAACAAAGCCTAAGATCTATCCTATAAATAACCCTAAAACCGCAGCCCCCTTCACTCATCTCTTCATCTTCTTCATTTTTCTTCACTTAAACACAAAACTCCATTTTTATTCTTCAAGAGCTGCAAATGCTTTCATTGAAGAACTTGCAAAGATCATCATCTTTTCTTCATCTCCTTCATACACTTGAGGTATTAGGATCATCCATGATCATCTCCTCTCATCTCAAGATCTTAATCTTTCTATTTCATGATTTTTTTTAAATTCTTAGATCTAGAACTTTAAATATTTCTAGAAAATTGTAGAAAAATCATTTTAATGTAAAACCAATTTCTATGATCTTGTTATGTCTTCTACTTTCATTATCCAAGAGCATGTAATCAAAAACATATTCTTTCCCTATTTTCTCTGAATGGCCGAAACTAAGAAGAAAAAAGGGTTTGATTTTTTTGTGCCATTCTTGAATTCTAACACTTGTTTTAAGCTCTCAAATACATATATGATTATAATCCAAGAGCTTAAGTCCAACTAAATTCTCTAACCTATTTTGCTATAAGAGGCCAAAACCCTAACATAAAATGGTTGAAAAGTTCTTGTTTGATTTGTAAAATCTATTGCTTGATTTATACTCTCTATTGTCTTAGTAGCCTAAATCCAAAAGTTTGAATCAAAAAGAATTTCCTAGACTATTTTCTTATACATGGCCAAAACTCAATTAAAAAGGGCTTAGAGTATTTTGTTCATATTTTCAAAGTTTAACAATTTATCTAAGCTATCTAAGACTATAGGAACTAGAATTCAAAAGCTTAGAATGAGAAAAGAACCCTAACTCTATTTTGAATTGAATGGCCGAACCTAGCTATTTAGGAGTAAGGGTGAGTTTGTTGATTAATTTGTGGTTATGTTGTTTGGTTTAAGGTGAAACTGTTAAGCTGTGGTGTGATAACGAGGAGCGTCGAATTCAAGATTTCGGTGCTAACTCAGGTGGGAGAAAGAACTATTCCATCGTCGGAACTGATAAGTAGTATATAATTTACAATAATGGTGTAGGGCGACCTAAGCCCTACTAGTGGTCGAGTAATCGACAAGACCAAAATCACATTGGAAGCTTTTCCGTAATACCAATGATGATTTGGGGATTGTGAGTTTATCGCCTTAGGTTAATTTTATAATATTGAGGATGTTTGAATTATTATTATTAAATTGTTTGTGTTACGCTGGTTGAGGTATTCTACTGCATATGATGGTTATTTTGGTGTTTGAATATTATATTGATTATTGTGTTATGCCTGATCTGCCTCGATTGATAAATTGCTCAGTTGATTTTAAGTAAAGATATATGTTGCTCGGAGGTATTTTGTTTGAGGTGAGAGCTTGAATATGAATTAGAGGTGCCTAGCTATTATTTTATAGAAGTAATGTGATATAGAATGTAAGTGGAGGTTATGAGGAAAGCTTGAGGCACTAGGTTGTTATTGATACAAGTCAGTGAGAATCATATGTTGCATTGTTGTTCATAACCGTGTATTTGACATACACGAGGTCCGAAGTTCTCGTGGACCGTTCCAAATTAGAATTTAAGTTGTGCAACTATAGTGTCATTGCTATGCATGAGCACCCTTGACAGAGACGAGAGAGAACCAGGTGTGCACCGACGGTACTGTGCAACTATAGTGTCATTACTTTGTATGAGCATTCTCACCATGGATCAGAATGTGCATCGGCGTTGGGAACGTGTCACTTGGACGACTGACTGACATTCCTAACGAGGGATGTGTGACAGGATTAGTAGTGGCCACGCCAGCATAAAAAGTTAGTTGCATGAGATTGAGGGTAGAGGAAAGATATCGTGATTTGAGGATGGTTGTTAATGATGAGTGTTGTTTGTCTGTGGCCACTATTATATTATATGCTATGAGTCTTTTTCGTTTATGATGATAGAACTGTTTCTTATCTCCCTATTTCTATATTTTTGTGTATGTCTACTTTATTACGATAGAAGACCCGACGGAGGAATATGTTGCTGAGGAGTTGGATGAAACTCTGTATGAAAAGGATGTTGCTGAGGAGTTGGATGGAACTCCGTATGAAGGGGACGCTGGGGGATAGACTACAGATCCTAATAATATAGTGTAGTAAGTTTAGGGCCAGTGAGTCATATAAGACATTTTATCTTCCGCTAGTTATAGGCAGTTTGTATAAATAAGTACCTGTGAGAGATCCTACTGATAGAATACCCTAAACAGTGTTTTGGTAATGTAATGATTAACCACGTGTGTATTTATATTTTATAACGTTGATGTGTTTTGCAGAAGTTATATGATAATTAACTAAGTTTTAATTTTCACGTATTTTCAACGATAAGCACGCGATTAAGTAAATAATTAATAAGGCTTTTAAACTAATAATATAATGGGGCACATCGGGGTGTCTCACAGAGGTCTCTGATGTTGCCGCCAATGACCACGCAATCAACGGGAGAGAAATTGAATTTGGGTGGTTTTAGGCGGTGATGGGTCTGATTGACAGGAATTCAGAGAACAAAGGTTAGGAGGAAGGCAGAGAAGATTAGAATGATGGATGTAAAATACCCCGTTAGAATAGCCTTAATTCCCATGGCTGCTAATCATATCTTTAATAGCTTACCCATGGCTTCTTAAGCCCTAAGAAAAATCATCGCAAGAACTTAATTCAGTGAATAGGCCATCACCAGATTTCACAAGTGGGTCACCTTATTGGCCCACAAAATTATGGTTTGTTCTAGAGTGCCCCATCTAAAGAAGGTGCAACACCTTAAATATGTATAGTTGATTTTGATGGAAAAAATAAGCTCCTGACCCGCTTTATTCTAAAATTTCAATTACATCTTTAACAAGAGACGATAGAAAATATATTTTAACTATGTTATTTTAATTACTAATTAATGGCTCCCCCAAAAAAATTTTCCAAGATCCGCCACTGGTTGTATAGTCTTCAAGTCCATTGCAATAATCACTTTCATCTTTACTTCCTTCCTTGCCAATATCTTGGGTGTAATATGGCAAAGTTTTTTGCTTATGCTGATTAAGGGGATGGAATTTTTCTACACTCATAACTTTCTTTACCTGTTTTTATTGTTCTTGTCCAACAACTGGCTTCCTGCAACAAGCATGCTTAGGTGTTTCATATGTCATTGCCTTCGTTGCAGGCAAGTACCTATTAATCATGAAATCATAAGCTTGTCAATCATTTGAGAAACTTCTTGATGTTAGGATCACCTCTTGATCATCCCATCCACTCAAAACACTGCAGCTCATGAAGAATGATTCAGTATTTTAGTCCTTAAAAGTGTATCACAAGCATCTAGAAAGGCCTCACTTCCATCATCTGATTTAGAACTTGCATTTTCTTGAATTTCCTCTTTTGAACTTTCATGTTTTGTTACATTTTTATTCAAAGATACAACACTTTGAGAGTTGAAAACAGTTCTTCCTGTTCGCATTATACCTTTTATATCAGAATCTTGTTGCTTAAGTTTTGTAACCCTCCCAGAGGTCTGGAGTAATGGTAGGCTGCTCGAAAGCTCGTGTCTTTGATTTGCTTTCATCCTTTGGTCTTCCAGGAATCTTCTCCCATACAAAAGGAACAGTTTAAGGATTCCTCACTGGACCTGACTATAACTCTGATTTGAAAGCAGGAAGATCTTGCAGTTTGGCTAATGAATTTTCATTTTTCCCTTTATAGTCTATATCAGAAGTCCACAATGCTATTTGACAATTGATGATACAAGCCAGTTCCAATATGAGGATTTGAAAATTGAAAGAAACCAATGCTATAGAGGCCAAATAAACTATTTCGTTTAATCATGGGCAGCATTAGAAAATTGATTAATATGTTATACAAATTTAGCCTTATGCAATAAATTTAAAAGAAAAATATTTTATAGACTTAGATTGCATACTATATTGAATCAAGAATATAGGAATGAAAGATAGCCAATCTAAAGTAGGTGAATTGAATCAAGTATATAAATCGTCCCAAGAAAAAGGAGAAAAAAAAAGGCGACGCTTTTCAAGATTTTAATGTGCAGCATCCTATTTTAGTTTCTTGCATGACAGTGGAACGTTAGTTACCCGAGAAGTCAGATCTTGGATTATACAATTTAAAGTGAAGTAAGAAGAATAAAACCATGCATGTGCACACTTGGACATGCCATAATATAGGGACCTTGCACTAGAAAACTTTCAATGGAAATACATCTTCACATACACACAAAAAGAGAGGTACAATATAGATAAACCCACAAAACCTGCACAACTCCAAAAGGATGCCCAACACTTCCTTAATTCTTCTCTATGTTTCTTTTTTGAATAAAGGCCCATTTTGTCCCTAAGAAAAATATCGGGGTCTGTTTTAGTCTCTGACAAAACAAAGGTACCAAATTAGTCCCTCATAACTCATAATTTTAAATTAGGGACAAGTTAGTCCCTCTGTCAACCCCCATTAGTTTGGGTCTGTTAAGTCGATGACGTGTTTTGTTTTCTTGCTTAGGTGTACTATTATATGATGTTTACAATTTCCATTGTGTAAATTGGTTATTAAACATTTACCTAAATGCCCAAAATACATAAAACAACACCATTTTGAACACTTATTGTAAAAAGAAACCGACCCTTTAAGCAATCAAAAACATCACTTAAATGTCCAAAATGAGACCTAATGGATGCCACTCCAATTTCTGCCCCAAATTAGCAACCGTAGAACCCTAATCCACAAAGATAACGGATGGTGTCTGACGAAATCAAATAGAGGGACTAACGTGTCCCTAGTTTGAAATTGTGAGGGACTAATTTGGTACTTTAGTTTTGTCAGGGACTAAAACAGACTTCTGTGTTTTTATTTTTCGTAGGGACCAAAATGGGCCTTTTTTCTTCTTCTTTTTTTATCCCTTTTTTTCTTAATTAGGCAGCTCACTTGGTAATGCTAAGGGACATAAGGAAACTCCAATTTTAGTTGGAGGTAAGGAGTTCAACCTCACCCCACCTCCCACCTCTCATCACACCACACTCCACATTTGAAGGGAATAAAGCATCATTTACATCATCCAGATTGGTGTAAAAAACAACAATGATCACGATGGCGGAAAGATAAAGTTTCGGTTTTTTTCTTCTTCAAATTTTAGTATTATACGGAATGTGTATTTTCCGTAAGTGTGAATTTTTTCTACACTTACAGAAAATACAAAATGCAAGTTTCTATAAGTTTCCGCTTAGTGGTTAGGGTTTTTAAGTGCGACTACCAGAACACACTCCTCTACAACATTGGCCGTCAACTCTCATCACCATGACTGAACAAACTGAGAAAGCTTTTATTAAACAACCAAAAGTGTTTTTAAGCTCAAAGAAATCTGGGAAGGGAAAGAGGCCTAGAAAATGTGGCAATCGCTTTTGGAAATCCATTGGGTGTGGATTCAAGACCCCAGGGAAGCTATTGAAGTAACGCATATTGACAAGAAGGGCCCATTCACTGGCAATATTTCCATCCAAGGCTGTATCTTAACTGGAAGCCTGTAACTTGTCACGATGCTAAGATGAATAGGACTATTATTGTTAGGAGGCACCATAGTTGTCAAATGGTAATGGACTAATGGGGAGGTGGGTGGTTGGGGTTAGGGGTAAAATTGGTAAAACATAGGAAAAAATTTAAAGTGAGAGGTGAGAATATTCAAGTGAGACGTGGGAATATTAACACCCAAGTTATGGTTTAGGCCTTTAGGGTTATACAAGTGGGCCAAGTTTTGTTATGGGCCAAGTGTTTTCTTAAGTTGGGTTTATTTTTTAATTTTTTTTTAGAGTAAGGATGTATTCAAATTAGACTTTTGTTAAGAAGAATATTTTTAAACAACTAGTTAAACCAAAAAATAAATAAAAATAGCTCAGCCTAGAAACATGTATGGATTTTGAAGTGATCAAGCGATTTGGTACCAAGGGCAAAATCCAACCCTCAGCCTGGGTTCCTAGACTACTAAAGAAAGTGTCTAGTGTAGAAGGTAAAGTAGGAAGCTATCTAAAGTTGCATGAAAGCAATAAAGGAAAGCAATAAATGAAAGCGATAAAGGAAAGATAAATAAAGTAAAGAGCAAAAACAATATGAATAAGTTGTTTGATTGACGGGTGTTGTCAAAATTGTCATGTACAACTTGTATTTATAGGCAAAATTGTAAGCTATGCTAAAGCGACTCCTATTAGCCACTAACTCCTATTTTCTAGCAACATTGTGTACATTATGACTGACAAAATTGGTTAACATTTAGCCACTAAAATCATCAGGCAACAAAAAATCCCTTCCTTTTAGGCACTTCCCACGTTCTTCCATAGTGGCTTGCTTAGTGGTTATCCAACAATAACCCGAAGCTCAGTGGTCATCTAACCATATCTATCCACTATCCCACCATTTTAGGACATAGTGGTTTTTTAATTATTTTTTGGTGACAACAATGCCCCCTGCATCTTTTAGCTGACGACGATAAGAGGAAGGTGAAAGATGCATTATGTTAGCCGAATCAAATTGCTGATTTTGATACCGAAACTTCACCCATCGGCTGCTCTAATTCTCAGTTGACATGATTCCTTGACTTGTACGTAGTATCTTCTTTCTGCTGCCCTTGCTATGGACTAGCATGACTCTGCTTCATGTTGAAACTTGAATCCCCTAGAACTACTAGGTTTGTAGATAGCAAACATGATGTTTAAATGCCTAGCTTTAATCAATTCAGCTGATCCAAGAAACTCCAACCTTCTAAAGAGACTGGGTTTACATATAGTAGCCTCATCTTGCATAGTTGACATGGCTAAGTGTCCCTCCATTCTATCTTATCCGGTTGATCTCCGGAACTCCAACCTCTTAAAGACATTATGTTGGCAATTAGTAGACTTATGTTGCCGATTTGACATATAGCTAAATATCCTTTCACTTTGTCTTATTCAGTTGGTATCCCCTTATGTTTCCATTGCTTGCTTATGCCTCAGCTATTTCCATTCACCTTTGATGTAGGAAATGGTGAGCCGTACATTGTGCGACAACTATTTCCACTTACCTTTTAATGTAGGAAATGGTAAGTCGTACACTGAAACCATGTTAGTGAATGTAGTTGAGAATAAATCTTTATCAGCTGTCATCTTAGCTACACCCTTGTCAGCTAATTTGGACTTTCCACCTTTCAAAGTCTTTTGGACGGCATTCCCTTAGTATCTCGGCTGCCATAACATTAGTTGCCTAATCACCGTGATAGTCAATTGCTTCTTCACATTCATCATAGTCTTCAACGAATATTAAGTGTTGCATCTCTAGAATGAATCATTCAATCATGGAAGCTTTGGTTGCCAGCTAACTCAAGTTTGAAAATTCCTGGGCTAACTTTTCTCTCAGCTGAGGGTGCATGTTACCTACAGCTATGGCAGCATACGCTGTTTCTGGAAGCTGTGTTGTACACCTTCTACTCTGCTTTTTGAATCTTTCTATGAAGTCAGCAGCCGCCTCATCCTCTTGTTGTTTCAAATTCTTCAAGTTAGCTGCTATAACTTCAGGCTGAGGTTTATGGAACCTATCATGGAAGCACCTTTTCATGTCTGCCCAATGGTAGACTTGCCATCTTCTCTAGAGAAAGTTGAGAATTCTGGGGTCTTAAACCCTTCTGGCAATGGTAACATTTTGTCCACCCATTCGGGATATGGCTTTCGATACTCAGTCCTATCTTAAGACCTTAGTTGCATGCCAAAGTACCTTCTTATAGTGTCAGCTATCATGTTAGGATCGATAAGTTAAAGGACAATTGGTCCACTCTCAGCCGTTGTCAGCTTAGCAAAGTTTAGTACTGGAGTCAGAGTAAGACCTGGTTGTCTGGATGGCATTTGGTACATCGGCTCTGGCATGCTTGGAATCATTGTTTGATTAGCCGCAGTAAGTGGAATTGAGATCCATTGCTGCTCTGCTGCATAATCTCCAAGATTCATATATTGTGCCTTGCCGACAGCTGATTGATTAGCCGAGGTAGGTGGAATTAGACTTCATTGCTGATCCCCAACATAATCATCAGGCGCCCTATACAAAATTCCTCGAGGAGGAATTGAACCTATCTGAACGTAAGGCGACTGTTTTGGGGATAACTGATAGTCTGACATATTAGCTGAGGTTGGTGGAATCATGTTCCATGGCTGCTCCCCAACATAATTTCCAGGCAACTTTTTTTGAATTGCCTCATAGCCCGTGATAGGATACGTCATACTCCCAAGCCTAGTAACCTGTGAGTTTACACCAATAGCCGTAGCATTTGATACAAAACACGGCATACCAAGCTAGCCTAACGTATTTGATGGCCTTTTTGCCGAGTGAACCTATCCACACGATAATATTGGTTGAGCTACAATATCTTTTACTATCACTTGCCCCCAAGGTTAGCAACATTAAGACCAGTAAGTGCTTGTGTGATGGGACTTGGTTGAGGGGTCTGTTGAATCATGTTCGGCTGGTCCAGCTGAGATGGTCTTGCCTGAACATAATGATTTGGACTCTGCTGCATTTTTTGTGCATCACCAATTGAAATTTGTTGTGTAGGATTCAGCCGTCGTGATCGCCCAAAAATAAAAGAAGTCACCAAGTTTCCTCCAAAATTCAATTGTAGTTGTTCTTTCTCCCTCACCTGAAGCACTTTGTTATGCACCATTGGTTTGACAATGTCTGCCAGCTGCTTAGAAACATGGTACGTAATGTCATGTACTCTCATATCTATTTGTTGGCGGATAGTCGAAGTGGTCATCACACTTGGATGATTCTGATCAGCCATATAAGTTGCTATTGTTGAATGTCCACCGACAGTCGACACTGATGCAATAGACATTGATGCTTGGACTAGATGAGTAGATGTAGTTGTTACTGATGGTTGAGAATATGGCATGCCTAAGGCAACTAAAGTTGAAGGTTCAACTGCTATACGTCTGCCAATCTTCTTCGTAGCTGCTTGAGACGGTTCTGGGCTAAAACAATGTAATTGTGACCCAAAGAGGTAAACTTCCCAATGAATTCACCTTCTAGCTAGGTCCCACCGGGCGTGCCAAATTTGTTTACGTGTAAAATTGCAAATCAGCCGAATAAGAACTCAGCCGAGAAGCACGTATGGATTTTGAAGTGATCAAGCGATTTGGTACCAAGGGAAAAATCCAACCCTCAGCATGAGTTCTCAGACTACTAAAGAAAGCGTCTAATGTAGAAGGTGAAGTAAGAAGCTATCTAAAGTTGCATGAAAGCAATAAAGGAAAGCAATAAAGGAAAGCGATACAGGAAGATAAATAAAGTAAAGAGTAAAAACAATATGAATAAGTTGCTTGATTGATGGGTGTTGTCAAAATTGTCATGTCCAACTTGTATTTATAGGCAAAATTGTAAGCTATGCTAAAGTCACTCTTATTAGCCACTAACTCCTATTTTCTAGCAACATTGTGTACATTATGGCTGATAAAAATGGTTAACATTTAGCCACTAAAACCAGCAGGCAACAAAAAATCCTTCCTTTTAGGCACTTCCCACGTTCTATCATAGTGGCTTGCTTAGTGGTTATCCAACAACAACCTAAAGCTTAGTAGTCATCTAATCATATCTATCCACTATCCCATCATTTTAGGGCATAACAGTTTTTTAATTATTTTTTTGTGATATATATATATATTAGATAGTGTCCACTAAAAAAAGAGAAATCCTTTAAAAAGAAAATAAAAAAGCACACATATTAAATTGTGGGATTAGTGGATTACCTACTTAGTCCAATATGTTCAAATTTGATTGGTATATTTTTTTTTCTTTACATCTCATTGTTTCTAACTTTTTTGACTTTGTTTTCAGTTTTTAATTATTTTATGAATTTTCATCTTCCTACAAAATATAGAATAACTACTCAAGTAATAAATAAATAAATAAAGTAATAAATAGGAAAACAAAAGTTTTTAGTGAAAATTAAAAATTAAAAACTCTGCTTACCCATATATTAACTACATCAATTTTTCTGTAAAAGATTAGCTTTTTAATAGTTCAAGAGACTGATCAGCATTTTCCTTGTGTTTGATTTAAAGGAGGGGAGGAGAAGGGAGGGGAGGAGTTTTAATTAGATATTGTGTTTGGTTGAGAGGAGGGAAGGGGAGGGAAAATAACACTTTCATGTTTGGTTCAGGAGGGGAGAGGAGAGATTTTAAAACAAATTTACTTTTAAACCCTTATAATTATTTATTTCAAAATGACAAGTGAGGATATTTTAATCAATACAGGAGAAATATTTTAAAATCCATCCTCTCCCCTCCAAATCCCCCCAATATTGGAGGGGAGTCAAGACTCACTTAAGGAAGGATTTTGCTCCCCTCCCCTCCCCTCCAAAAGTTGAACCAAACATAAATGTTTTAAAAAAACCCTCCTCTCCCCTCCATCCCCCTCCAACCAAACAATTTTTTAATATTATGGTAAAATAAGGTTGAAATAAAAAAATTTCATATTTATTATTAGGATTTGATTCCTCAAATGTGTAAAGTGAAAAAAAAAAATAAGGATGTAATCACCTTTGATTAATTTTTAGTTAAAGTGAGTTGGGATCTCAATATACTTTAACTAATTAAGAGTAATTACATCCTTAATTTTTTCACTTTACATATTACTCACTTTAGAGAAGTTTCATCCTTAAATGATGTAAAAATAAAATGAAATTCATAATGAAAGTTTTTTTTTTTTTTTTGTACAAAATGAAAGTTAAAAATATCATTGTGACATAGAGGGAAAAAAAATATTTTCCTTAGAATGAGATTAGTAGTTTCCTGGAAAATTAACGGTTTGTTTGTTTTGTTTTCAAATTTATGCTTTCATTTTTTGTTTTAAAAAATAATTACAAATCTGTCACTTTATTTTCTGTTTCCTATTTTCAAAGATTTATACGAGAAATAGTAAAAACAAAAAGAAGTTGTTTACAGTGTTTCCTGTATAAATTTCTGAAAACAGGAAACTAAATGAAAACAATATGACAGTTTTGTAATTATTTCTGAAAAAGGGAAATGAAAACAGGAAACTGAAAATAAAACAAACAAGCCCTAATCATTTCGGTAATGTTTGGTTGGAAGAGAATACAGGGGAGGTGAAAGATTTTTTAAAATTTAGCATGTTTGGTTCAACTTTTTTTAGTGGAGGGGAGCAAAATCCGTTCTGACTTAATTTTGACTCCCTTCCAATATTGGGAGGTTTGGAGGGGATGTGAGGGGAGAGACAGGATTTTAAAACATTTTGAATGTATTGACCAAAATAATATCACTTGTTTATTTTAAAATTTAAATAAATTATAATTATAAGGATGTAAAAATAAATTTGTTTTAAAATCACTATCCTATCCTTCTCTCCTTGTGAACCATGATTAGTGTTGTTTCTCCTCACCCGCCACCTCGCATTTGAACCAAACATTAATTAATATTGAATATGGAGAGAGAATGAGAATACGAAATTACCCTTGGCGTATATGCATTTCCAAATCAAAACAGACAAAGACCCGCACAGTGTCAAACGTTGCAGCTCTTTCTAGAATTCCAAAACCTCTCTCCTTCGAAGCTGTCCCCTGATCTTCGTCGCCGGGAACGGACATTGCCTCCGCTCTCTCCTCCGATCCCTCCGGCCATGAACTCCGGCGAGCTTCTCAGTATTCAACCTCAGGAACTGCAGTTTCCATGTAATAATAATAATCCTTCAAATTCCATACAATTCGTTTCTTTTTTCTGAATTTCAGATACTTTATTATACTTGTTTTCCGCTTTGGGGTGTTCTTATAACTCGTTTTCTGCTTCTGGGCATGTGTGATAGTTGAATTGAAGAAGCAGATCTCCTGTTCTCTGCAGTTATCTAACAATACAGATAACTATGTGGCTTTCAAGGTTTGAATTTTACTCTTTATGTCTTTTTTTTTTTTATAAAAAAAATGGTTTCTATTTATTTATATTAAGGTTTTGGGGATTGTGTTTTTGTGGGTTTTGTCTATTCTTGTGTTATATATATATACTATATACTATATAGACTTGTGATATTTGATTCTTGGGATGTGAAATGAAATTGATGGTTTTGTAGGTCAAGACCACAAATCCGAAGAAGTATTGTGTTAGGCCTAACACTGGAGTTGTGTTGCCGAGGTCTACATGTGATGTTATAGGTCTCTCTCTCTCTCTCTCTCTCTCTCTAATTAGACATGCAGAGAGGAAAATTTCACCAATGATATTCATTTCTATTTGAATATCTGAGATTGACAACATTAATCAAAGTTTGTACATCATTAGCCACAAATCCAACGACATTAACTAACTTGTCATCCATACACTTAGAGACCATTAAGTCATTAACCATGATTTGTATACCCATTAACCATGTTGTCCGGTGTCTAGGTGTACAAGTAACATTTTTGAATTTTTTTTTGCTTTGTATATGTGTCCCTTTTCCTCAACTGGTACATAGGTATGCATGGTATGATAATTTTGTTTAGCAATTCTTTTTTATTACAATTATGTTTTTTGAACACATTTTGGTTTTATGGTATTCTCGAAATACGTGTATACAAAGATAATAAAAAGTAAGTGAGAGATAGAAACAAACATATACGGTGTTACATACGGTGTCTAAATTTTGTGTTCAAATAACACAACTCTTTTGGTCAATATTTTACATAAATGATTGGATGGAGACTTGGAGTGTTGTTCTATGTGCAACTTTTTGGAAGGTCCCTTTTACATATTGACTTGACTGTTATTGTGTTACTTATATTTCAGTAACAATGCAAGCACAAAAGGAGGCACCTTCTGACATGCAATGCAAGGACAAGTTTCTCCTCCAAAGTGTGGTTGCGAGTCCTGGAACTACAACAAAAGACATTACACCAGAAATGGTATCTATTGAACAAATAAGTACACTTTTTTTTTACTAGAATAACTATAACTATGCATGTCATAGTTTTTACATACCTTAATTGGTTTTCTATGCTCGGTGCATGTAGTTCAATAGAGAGGCAGGCAATAATGTTGAAGAGTGCAAGTTGAGAGTTGTTTATGTTGCTCCTCCTCGACCACCATCCCCAGTTCGAGAAGGATCTGAGGAGGACTCTTCTCCTCGGGTTTCTGTATCAGAAAATGGACATTCGGATGCTTCTGAATTTATAGCTGTGAGTAACCAGTGGGTTTGTATTTATTTTCAAACCAAAATGTCCACCTTTTCATATTTATTAATTGCATCCACTGCAGGCTTCTAGAGCTTTCAGTGAGCCGGTTGAACCACAGGATACTACGTTTGAGGTAACATATATGACTTACATTTTTGCTTTTTGATATATGTTTTGATTGCTTGTTTGTGCATAACTTGTGTACCATAATCGTGTGGTATGATGTAATGTTGCTTGCTTGATTTTTCATTGCAATTGTGCTTACGGTTTAAGCTTCAAACTTTGAGAAATGCTATGTGAAACAAAATTCCAGAGGAGGATAAGAGCTAATTCCCTCCATAGGCCTCTTCGCTTAACAATTTCAACCCTCTGAATTGGAATGTAACTAACCCTTTGGTAGGATTTTTAATTTTTTCATTTCAAATTCTTCGTCTGCATCATAAGGAAAAAGGAACTTACCTCAGTCAGAGGAGTGCAACTAGGATTTCAAGGCAGGAGGCAGCGCCATAGGATCGTCATTGGAGGACTCTCCTGGATCATCTAAGTGCTGAGGAGGCTCTGTAGCATCTTGCCTGAGCACTGGTTGATACTTGATTCCTCTTAGGAGGTTGCATTAATGTTATTTAGGCTTCTCTTGCAAAAGAAAGGAGCACAAGAAGGGGGTTTAAATTGTGCTTTTAAAACTGTTGTTATGAAAATGCCAAATAAGGTTTTATCAAAACTTTGATATGTAGGAAAATCAAGTGAAAATAGATACAACAGGTTTTGTTAAGAAGGTGTAGTAAAAGCGGAATGTCAATCCTCTCGTAAGCACAAGATAAAGAAAATAATGTTCAAAGATAGGTTAAGGGAAGAGAAAAGAACACAAGCAATTTATACTGGTTTGACTCACACCCAAGCCTACTTCCCCAGCAACATCTAGGATTTTTCACTAAGAACAATATTCTCTACAACATGCCTCTTCAGGCAAACAACTATAAACATAACATAAGTATTATCTCTGCCTCTTCAGGCTACAACACAGTGACAAGTATTATTTATGCCTCTTCAGGCTACATTGTATGAACAAGGTATTTGATGGTGAGATTCACTACAAAGTAACACTCAGAGAATGGATTTGCAGTGTAAGAACAAAGAGAGTGAACTTAACTAAGAAATTGATTTTCTTAGCAAGACACAAATTTAGAATCAGAGTGGCTGTGTGATAGTATATTAAGCTCTCTCTCTATATTGCCTTCTGTATCAATCTCCTTATATAGAGGATTAAATCAAACCGTTTGAATTTCATCTTGATCTTCCCCGCTGCAGCAACTTTATGCTTTTACAGAAGCTGTTCTCTAATAGCATTTAATGCATTTGCATGTTAGAATGGTGGCTGGTTCATCAGACAATGTCAGAAATAGGAAAAAGCAGGTAGTGGTACCTCAGAAAATAGAAATGGTGGCTGTTTCATGGTTGGTTGTGTTGGAGAAAGTTGCCAGCTGCTGGAGATGGTCGCCCACCAGAAATGGTTGGTCAAAGAAGAAAGTGCAGGTCGAAGAGAGTGAGAGTCAAAATAGAATGAGGCCGCCAAGCAAATATCTTGGTCGACGATGAGGGGTTAACCCCTAGCCATAAGTATGAAAACACCCTTAAATAAAAAAGGTTTCAAGGTGCTATTTCTGCCATGGTGCCATGGGGCTGTGGCAGCTATGAACTGCGGAAACCACCAGATAGCATATAACATTGTGGTGAGCCACATTTCAACAACGCCATAGCACCGTGTTGCCACCATGACTGCTATTTGATAACACTGATTGCTGGGCTTAATTCATTAATTGACCATTCGAAACAATTTCTAATTAGTGGTTTTTTATCAATGATCTTACGTAAGGTTGCAGCACTTAACTTTGCTTTGGTTTTTAAGCATGTCATTTGTTAAAGAACTTCAAATACTGTTTGAAGTTGATTTGTTACGTTTTTTACGTTGTGGTATTCATATATTGTTGGAAGTAATTTAGTGGCAATGATTGTCTCTGTGGGAAAAGCTTGTGATGGCTCTTGCTTATGTATGCATTCAGAAAATAATGGTTCTCATTTTGACGTTATTCTTTCAGACAAGGGCTCTCATTTCAAAGGTGACTGAGGAGAGGAATTCTGCTATTGACCAGAAGAAAAGGCTTCAGCAAGAACTGGTAAATAATTGATACAAAACTGTGTTTGTAAAGCTTGCTGACATGCCCAGCTCAAAAAAAAGCTTGTTGACATGCCTATAAATTAGCTGCCTACTCTATAGGAATTCTAGCTGGTTATCTGTTGAACCTAAGATGACCAATGCATAATATTCTGTGCTTATTGTGGCATTTCTACTTCATTGTTTTGGACAATTGCACTCCATTGTGAAAGTCAAAATGATGCATGCTATCAGTGTTTCTAGCATGTTATTGTTTGTGTGGCTATTATGATAAACTGAATTTAGTATTCAAATATTTATTTATGAATTACAGTCCGGAAAAGATTCACATATTCTTAGTCATCTGTTTTATGAATATATCAATTTTTTCTCATACTAGTTGATAAAAGATCCGAAAGTGGAGGCATGTTAACTAAAGGGTATCTCTTGTGTTTCCAATTTCTGAAATAAGCTTTTGTTCTTCTGATCATAAGAATAGTAAACCTTGTGAGCATGTGCTATGGTGAGTTGCTAAAAATTTTTAGCACTAGGTTACCCCACTTCCTTTGTCTACTTTGGTGTACTGGTTCAAATTTTGGCTTAGTTTCATATAGTTCCTACATAAATGTTGTCAACTGATCCAACCAGGTGAGAATTTTCAAAAATGGTATATAGTATACACCTCTATGTTGAAATCCCGATCAGAGTAAGTTGAAATCTATTCACAGGTTTAGAAATCATTTTGGTTAGCCTGTTACGGTTGTATATTTGTATGCTTGAAGGGATGGTATTGTTTTAATGCATTCATGTATAGTTTGTGAGTGCATCTGTGAATTGGGGATTGTCACAGAAACAGTATGAAGTTTATTTCTTTAACTAATCTTGTGGCTGCTATATATCCTTTCATTTTGGGAGAAGTGCAATTTGAATATTCACTGAATTTATAGAAAATGGTTGCTGTTTTGACCTGGACGTGTTTTCAAGCTTGAAGTTATCGTGTTTGCTCTTGGGATTATTTGCTGTTTTTCTGCTTTGTTGAAGATTGAAGTACAATAACCATGGGCAGGGTGTGCATCAGCTACAATTTTATTTCATAATTTTGTACTATTCAAGTTAGTCAAAGTCAAAAGAGTGCCCTTAAAGGTGCTAGAAGCTTCAGATGCCTTGAGGTGATAGGTGCAAACAAGTGAACGCCTCAGTGAAGAAAGGCATGCAAAAACAATAAAATATTATAAATTAAAAAACAGTGTGTGTGTTACTCTGTTTTGTACATGAGACAGAACTGAGTGTCCCATTTGCCAAAACTCAGTTTGGATTTTTAAGTACCACTATTACCAACAAATTAATGAAAAGATAAATGCTCAAATAAATTGAAGGATAATTTGGTTACTAGACATCTAAAAGTTAGTTTAAATATCACAATCCAAAAAATATTCATTATACCAAAACTAATTTTAAAATAAATAAAGTATCCAAAACTATCCTTAAATCTAAAAATGACAAGGAGATGTGGATTTAGGGACTTACCCACAAGTGTTTAATTCATCCAACTCAAAGAAGAGCAGACAAGGGCACTTTTGATGCTTGGACAGATTGGGCGTTCAAATTAGTGGCTATGGTGGACGAATGTGTCGGCGAAGAAGAGAAGAGAAATCCTTGAGGCATGGACACAAAAAATTTGATAGAGTTGATTGTGGGGAACATAAGTCATAAGGGGAAGGAGAGCTCTACTAGGTTTTACAATGGTGGCTTCATGCTAGGGATTGCGCTTGTGCTTTTGATATTTTATGTTAGAGTAGATGTGTGATCATTTCCAAGCTTCACATATGAGAACTTACTGTCAACGACAATATAGAGAGACAGGGTGGAGTTTCTTGAGTGATTTGACACTCAGCCTCATGTATTTATGTACATAGTTTATTAAATACGTATTGCGATTTGCAAGGCTAATAAGTGGGAGCTATTTCCTAGATTCTAGGCTCCTATTATAGAGCTGATTACAATGTATAGTAATTGTTGAGATCTCACATTGACTAGAGATATAGTCAAAATAGTCTTTATAAGGCTTGGGCAATCCTCACCTCTTGAGCTAGCTTTTGAGGTTGAGTTAGGCCTTAAAGCCCAAATTTTAAGATAGTATCAGAGCTTATTCTAAATCTTTTATTGGGTCAGTTATTTCACCCATATTTTTCATGCTCCAGATGTCCAGTGCTACCCGTAAGGGAGTGCGTTGAGATCCCACATCGATGAGAGATATGGCTAAAATAGTCCTTATAAGGCTTGGGCAATCCTCACCTCTTGAGCTAGTTTTTGGGGGGTTGAGTTAGGCCTAAAAGCCCAAATTCTAAGAGTAATCAACTCTATGAGTAGACTAGGTACAATTTACCTGTGATACATATGTGTTTGACTGTTTTCAACACTTTCTCTCAAGTTGGAGTGTTCATATCATGTGTCAAGCTTTTTACAAATAAAGTCAAATTGACTCCCTCATAGTGACATAGTGAATATATCTACCAATTGTTTGTTGGAGTTGAGATAGTCGTGATCTTACCTGAAAGAACTTTTCTTTGTCAAAATGATAGTCTATGTCTGGTCCTTTCTTGAAATACTGGGTTAGAAGTAATATGTAGAGCAGCTTGGATGTCACAAATTATTTTCATTTCTTTGGCATCTCCCAATTTTAGCTGCTGAGGTTATTGCTTTAACCATATGAGTTCACAAGCTGTTGCTGCCAGTGTGATACTTGGCTTCTGCGCTGGATCTAGCAAGTAGCAAGTATGTTTTGCTTCTTACTCCTCCACGAGATTAAGTTGCCTCCAACAAAGACACATTACCCTGAAGTCGACCCTCCATTTGACGGTGAACTTGCCCATTCAGCATTAGAATAGCCAGCAACTTGAGTATTATCTGTTTTTATGAAGTAACCCTTTTCTTGGTGCACTCTTGATGTATCTAAGAATGCGGACCATGATATCCCAATGTGTGACACAAGGAGCATTCAAAAACTGACTAACTACACTCGTAGGAAAGGTAAAGTCTGGTCTAGTTCATAGTTATCAATCCCAAATAATTGCGCGTAGCGGCCAACCCCTAAAACAGCTATAGCGGGATAGCGGAAGCAGGGTGGCTGCTATTGCAATATATACATACAAGCTAAAAAATTAAATATACACATGTAAATGCTAAATCATAAATATTACCCAAAATTGCAAACAAACTCATAATTAATAATTGTAAGTTATAATCATTAGCTAGACATAAGTCAATAACAAAAAAAAAAAAAATCAAATTCAAATACATGTTTAGATCTAATCAAAATCATCATCTTGCAAATCTTCCAATTCTTCAACATTGTCACCTTTATCACTGTGATGAACAAAGATGGTAGCCGTAATTGTGATGAAGAAAAAAAATAGACAGAACTGCTCTGGGTTTACCGGAAAAAGACGATGCTGGTGAGTTTGATTGGTAGAAGTTAGTTGCAAAAGCTTGGAGGTTGAGTCGCAGAAGCTGGAATAAGGAAGAGCTGAAAGCAGTGCAAAAGTGATACGAAGAAAGATGTGGAAAATTATAAGCCTAGGTTCGAAAATACGAAAATACCCCAGATATGATTGTTAGATGTTATTCTGGGAGGAGCAAATTTGAGTTTTACCCCCATTTCACTGGAGCGGCCGCCGCTATTGCCGCTAAAACCCATGAAATCCTGCTATTCCAGATGCTATAGCTACATGGATTTAATGATGCCACTGGGCTCGTCAAAAGTTAAATTTTTCTAGGGCAAAGTCTGTTTAGTGGTTTCTCAAGTTTTCTCCAATCTTGAGAACTTATTTAGGAAACAGTTCATTTAGCTTATTCTAAAATTACCCTGCAAGTTGTTCTTTAATTGCATTAATTTGTTTTCTGGTTGAACCTTTTTCTATTGGAAGTAAATGTCACGTGAATTATGCATCTCAGTTTTCTTTACTTTGTGCCTTTTTTAATGCACATTTTAGTTTAAATATTGAAGGAATTTTTCCATTGTTGCACTTGAAAAATTCTTTTCCTGCTTAAATGGTAAGTGTTTAGTGGCTTCCTTAATAGTATCATGTATGTTAAGGGACTGTAGGTGGTGTTTTGAATTGTATCCATTAATGTTTATCAGATGTTTGATAGAGTAGTTGGTAATTGCATCTTATTGTAATTGTAATTCATTATATGGTTCCCATGAAAAATAATGCAATGGCTTTGAATTTTTGCACACAGGAGCTCTTGAGGCGTGAGGTCAGTAGAAGCCGTGGTGGAGTACCATTTATGTATGCTTTCATTGTTGCTTTGATTGGCTTCATTTTGGGATACTTATTGAAGAGGACATGAACTATGTGATTTCCACCTTCTCCAAAATGACCAAATATAGAAAGCAGCAAGAAATTGTGAGTGATCAGCAGCAGAAACTTTTTATTTGTATTATTGGCGGGTTATGCTTCTAGAAATTTGGAATGTGTGATAAGAAATAGGTACCTTCAAAAGTTATCACTAGACAAGTTCATGGAATCTGTATAACGAGAACCTTACTGTTATTTGAGGTGCCAAATCGATGAATTGTTTTGTTCCCCACTTTTCTTTCCTTGCTGGGTTTGTGCTTTTGTGCCTGTCGAGTCTGGTCCAAGCCAATGACTCAATTCTAAGCCTTTGGGGCCTTGAAACTGTTTCAATATTCTAAGGTCTAGGGCCACATGAGTTGTGTAAGTTTTTAGGGTACTTTCTTTTGCTGGCTATTGGTAATGTTGATGAATTATCACACGTTTATTGGTGGTCCTCGTAATAAACTTTAAAGAACAATTAGTGTTTTTAATAACTGATCACGATGGCTTGGGTATCATTTTAATTTTCTCTAAATTTGTATACAACTGTTCTAAGAAATAGAGAAATGTTAGCAACACACTCTCTTCAACATACACTATTATTAGGTTGATTTTATGTGAGACCTATTAATTCATGAGTCCACTCTATTTAGTCTCACATGAAATTCATCCGATAATAAAGTGTGTTGAAATGAGCATGTTAAAAAATGTTTTGCTAGCATTGCTCCTAAGAAATATATCACAAAGTTGCCTGCAGTTGCAAGCGCGGTTTCTCTTTCCATAACAGGTTTTTTTTGGTTTTTTGTGGAATAAAAGTTTGAGATGAGGTCCTATTCCAAGGCTAGACTATGTTATAAGTTTCAACTATATAATAATATATTTACAAATGAATTAAATCGATGAAAATTTATTACTCTTAATGATTTACTACTATTGAAGCTCAAGCACTTTCTGACTTCGTAGCGGACTTTACCCCACACAAACGGGGTAAACAATCTTGCCAGGGTCGTCCAATCCAAAGGGACTACGGATGGCAAGCAAATCTCGGAGCAGACGAAGTCACCTTGTGTAGTGATTCACAACTAGTTGTTTCGCAGATCAAATGAGACTATCTCGCTAGAGAACCCTTAATGCAAAGATACCCGTTGAGGGTGAAGGAATTAATTTCCCCCTTCAAAGAGGTAGAGATATGACATGTTCCGCGAAAACAAAACTTGTGTGCTAATGTCCTGACCAAACTTTCCAGCACATGTACATCGGGAAACAATAGATTTGTCATTCAAGAGTCTATTTTAGCTCCCATGCGTGATACTAGAGATTGAAACGGACCAATCATGGATGACCCCTTTATTGTCAATATCTGACCAATGTGAATCAAGATAATTTCTTGGGAAATTAGCTGGTTTTCAAATAGTTGTGTTTGTGCCTTTCAAGGTTGGGGTTGTTGAGCTTGGTTCGATGGAAATGATTCCTGAAGAGCAGGCTATTTTGGAGATGATCAGAATAACGTTTGGGGAATCTAGTTCGTGGCAGGTGAAGATGTTACCGAAGATTTTTGGGCGTGAATTAAGCTTTTGGGACACAAAATCTCAATCCCTAACTATTAGTTTCTCCTCAAAGGTGGAAGATGATTTTGATTTCACTTCAGACTCTTCTGAAGCACAAGCATTAGGGGCAAATCTTGCTTATGGAAATTTTTCCAATGAGTGTATAGGTGACAATAGTGAAGCAATTGTTACCTCGGTTAAATTAGATTATTGGGGGAAATTTTAATCCAAAAGCAAGGATTTCTTGTATATATCTTTGTAATGAAGACGCATCCTCGCCTCAATCAGATGAGAGGAAGCCAAGAAAACGAGGGAGAAAGCCTGCCAACATGAGAGAGGAACCATTGAATCATGTTGAAGCAGGGAGACAAAGAAGGGAGAAGCTTAGCCAGAGATTTTATGCCTTAAGAGTTGTTCCTAATATATCTAAAATGGACAAGGCATCTTTGCTTGGTGATGCTATTTCCCATATCAATGATCTCCAGAGGAAGATCAATGTTCTGGAAACTGAAAAAGGCATTCTTAACAACAAGAAGGACCATCAATATTGTTGAACTTGAACCAACAAAGACGCAATTATGCCTACAGTTGTAGCTAATGAAACGGATTTAACAATCCTACTTTTGTACATCACGAGGTAAATAGACTTTGAGTCCTAATTAATTCATTTTTCTTTGCAAAGCCATCTTAAATACACAATGACTCCACAATTTATTTTGGTTCCACACGCAACATTTTCCTGCAAAAATGACATGACCCACCTCAAGTTGAGATTTTTCTTAATTTACATACTTTAACTCTTAACTTTCCAGAATATTACCATATTACTAGTACCTGAAATTGACACCTAGTCTAAAGATATAACAATATGAAATGGTAGGTCAAAGTGTCAAACTCCTTATTCTCAATAATTCCAAGATGAATCTACAATAAGTTCACTATGCTAATGGCAACAGTAAATGTAAATTTATTTGGAGTGTTGATAATCCGCACGGAGTGAGATGGTGGGGTGAAAATTTTGTAAAGAAGGAAGAAGAAAGAGGTAGGGTTCATATCAAATCTGCTAACATTATATATGCTGCAAATAACCATTTGATTTGGTGCAAATACTGCAAGTTTTACAATGCACAATTATAATGCTCAAACTTACTATATTCCCTCATTTTATTTCTCAGAAAAGTAACTCAAGCAAACTTACGCTTCAGATTCAGAGAGCACTTACAAAACCTCCTACGTTGCATAAAACATACTAGGAAACAACAGATGGAGAGATCTTCTATCCCAATTTCTCCTGTCACATTCTCTGTCCCGTACCGATAACAATTTGACACTTAAAGAAAATAAAATCACAAATCATTAACATTTGTGCTCGTTCCCAACATTTGATTGGTGGAGGACACTGAGACACCACATTTTGGTACAATATATTTTTGCCCAAACACGCCCTTATTACTATAATATGACTGGAAATGGATCCTCCCAATTTAAAAATAAATAAAAATAAATAAATTAAATGGTAAGAATATTCAGAAACAACACATCCAACTCTACCTCCAGTCTCCACGTTTTTAGGAATCACTATCCAAAGCATTTCACACCCAAGCTCCATCCTTCAGCACATCACCCTAACATACCTATACCTCCAACCAATTTTTTAAATCTGCCCTCAGCTGGTTACCCTTCAGCTGGCCATATCAGCTATATTTTTTAGGTGATAATATTCCTAAACAACACATCCATGATGGAAGAAAAGTTCCCTCTGCCTCTCACTAACACTATTAGAAAGGGGAGTCCATATCTTTCTCAACGATGGCCTTGAAAATACCATCCAATCTACATCATCAGCATCCACTTTATGACAACCCTCCAAATTTATCTCTCTCAGTTGTTTGCAGTTTTCTACCACTTGTCTGACTCCCTTAGCTGTGATCTCAGAACAATGTTGCACGTCCAAGTGTAGCAGCCAACAAAAACTCTGTGATATTATAAAGAGTGCTTCATCATCAATTCTAGAATATGACAAGTCCAACACCTCCAACATGGGAACTTGAAAGTTCATCATCCCAAATAGCTGCTTCACTCCTGAATTGCCCACTAAGCTCAAATGCCGAATCTTAGGACATCTCTTTAAAACTTCAACAACACCTTTGGAGATGCCAGGGCATAAGCTTAAGTTAAGAAGCTGCAAATTGGGGCAAATGAAGGCAAATATTTTGATATCTTCGTCCCTCAACCTTCCATTGCCAGCCAACCGGAGGGACTTCATTTGAGAGTTTACAACAAGATCCATCATTAAAGAATCCTCTACCCCACTTCCCCCCATGGATGCTTGCACCATGTTGATCTCACTGAGCAAAGGACAGTTTCTGGTGAGTGCAAAGAAGCTTAAATGGGTGAGCTTCTCACAATAACTAAGGTTTATAGACATCAAATTACCAAGAAACACGGATAATTTGCTTATATGGGCATCTTCCAGAAACACAGAAAATTGAAGATCCAAGTGTTGGACAAGTTTGCATTTTGACAACAAGCGAAAGATGCCAGCATAACTATATTTGAAGCTACCATTGAGGACAAGCTTCCTCAAGGGAAGACCTTCCTCTGCAATAGAAAAGAGCATCTCATCCGAGATAGGTGACCCTTGCAAATCAATACAAGTCAAGCTTTTCAAACTCACCAAGGAAGCGATGAATTCTGAAGAAAGCCTTGTGGTATAATTATTAGAAGCAGAGAAAGAGAAAGAAGTCAAATTGGGTCTTGTTTTGATAGCAGAAGCAAAACCATCACAGCTTATGAGCTTGCATCTAAGGATTATGACTTGTTCTAGAAACTCGCAGTTTTTGCAAAGATAGAAAAAGGAAGAGTTGTTAATGAAGCGATTACCAGAGAGATTAACCTTTCGGAGTTTGGGAAGTGCCAAAGACAATGCCTTTACGTCAATATCAGAAATGGAGCCTTTGAGGGAACTAATGTCGAGTTCTTCGAGGAAGGGGAAATAATCAGCGATGATGCGAAGGGGCATTGGGAAGTAACTAACATGATGTCTAGTGTCAGGAACTAGTTGAAGATTCTCCAGAATCATTTTTAAGAGGGAGAAGCAAGTCACATTAGATTTAGCTTCTCTCAAAGGCAATTCTTCCATCCGTACAACCCAATCGAAGTCACAGTTGGATATATTGAGAGAATGGAGGTGGGTTAAGTGTGGTGCTGGTGACAGTGAGATTTGGCGGAGAAGCGCGTGGAGATCACCGCGGAAGCGCGAGAGATCAAGGGAGGTGAGAGTGGGGAACCTTGTGAAAAGGCGAGGGAGGTAAGGGAGTGTTGGTTCGCAGATTGTGAGTGAGGAACGAAGACGATTAGTGATAGAAAGGAATTGCTTGCAAACGAGGGAGAGAGGCTCAAGATAGCGGTGGTCGAGGAATTTGAACACTGATTCCCAACATTCATCTGGTAAGTATATATCATCTCTAGACATTTTTTTTGAATGAATAATAATGGAATGGATTGGATTCCCACACTATCAGACTCACCCACTTAATGTAGGGTTCTTGGACTTTGTAGCAGAAGAGCAATTGAGAATTGCAAACAAACTTTTACGAGCTTTGTTTCAGCTGTTTTTCATTAGAAAAAACTGTTTTATGCTTACTTTTTTCTGCTGGGGTATTTTGCTTAAATTTTGGAAAAAAATTCTATTTTGAACGATTTTTAACCATCTCTAAAAATGGACTGTTGAATTATTTTGAAAAGATTATTTTATAATATGAAAGCTCAATGTCCCTTGTATCCCTTTCCCAACTATTCCCACCAACAGCGTCTAAAGAACTTGCAAAGCCAACACGAGAGAGAAAAGAAGCCTCTTTTCTGATTATCCGTTGCTGAACTATACTACTAGCGCCCCCTCATGCACCCCTCTAAAGTCTCTTTCTCATCTTTTTTTTTTTTTTTTTTTTTTTTGTACAAGGCTCTGTCTAATTCAAATATAAAAGGCATGTCTTCATAAAATATATATATATATATATATATATATAAGAGTTAAACAAAGAAAAATAATATTAATAGTGAATAAATCTGATTATAAAAAAATTCAAATATTATTCACTATTCTCATCAAATATTATAAACAAATAACTTTATACCCATTTTCGTAATTTAGTATGTAAAAGTGATTATTTTTACACCATTCAAATAAAATAGATTATCTTAAAATCGATTTTCAGCAAACATACCCAAACAAAAACAGGTTCTGATAATAATCGATTATCACAATAATCAATTATTTGAAAACAGTCAGTATAATCTTTTTTTTTCCAGTTTTTCCAAACACACTCTACGTTTGAGAATTGCAAATTGAGAATAAAATGAAGGAAAGGATTAAGACCATGGGCTCCACGTCAAAAATGCAATCCTCCCAAATTGAGAAGAAAACAGTGGAAAACATATATTTGGAGAAAAAGACCAAAATACTCTCAAACCCTTGATCCAGAAATCGCCAGCCGCCACTAGACCACCTCCATGTCTACGGCTTGGACGCCGAACAGATATGGCATCAGAATATGTCTAAGGTTTCTTCCGAAGGTGTAAAGAAGACGAAGGAGAAGAAGAAGCCAGATGAGTAGGACGAAGAAAGCAACGTGATGAAGCTGATGCAGAGGATGAATGGAAAAGAAGAAAAAGAAAAGGAGGGCGGAGAGAACGAGGTGGAGAAAGGTGAAGCATTGAAGATGATGAGGGAAGTAACGGCTGCGTACCATGCTCAATATAATTAAGTTGCTTCTCATTTTACTGCGGTAGAAGAGAGAGAAAAAAGGTAAAACACGGAAGTACATCACTTGAAACTTTTTGTTAAGTCTCTCACGCCTGGGTCCTTTTGTTTTGTCTCATGTGTGTACTTTTCTGAGTTTGTCTCTAGCAAAAGGCACTGTTATTTTACTTCTATTAATTTTAGGTTTAAATAAGTTTTTGGTCCTACAAAATACACCAATTTTGGTTTTAATCCCTCCAAAATTTTTCCTTAGGATTTCGTCCCTATACTTTAAAAATTTTTGAAAATATTCCTATACTATAAAATATTCCTAACTCCAACATTAAATACCCCATTTAAAAATTCCTTAACTACACTCATTTCTCTGGCAAGTATGTTGCTTACCTATCTGTTTTAGCTAATCAGAAAGAACCAAGAACATATGCTGAGGCTGCTCAGAAAAAGGAGTGGCAAGAAGCAATGAGTCAAGAAATACATGCCTTAGAAGAAAATAAAACCTGGGACATTGTGACTCTTCCAAGAAGGAAGAAGGCAGTAGGTTGCAAATGGGTTTATAAGCTCAAATATATGCCAACTGGAGATATTGATAAGCACAAGGCTAGGCTTGTGGCAAAGGGTTACACCCAAGTAGAAGGAGAGGATTTCAATGAGACTTTTGCCCCCGTGGCAAAGATGACCACAATAAGATGTCTTCTGTCAGTTGCTGTAGCCAGGGACTGGAAGCTTTATCAAATGGATGTAAGCAATGCTTTCCTCCATGGAGAGCTAGATGAAGAAGTCTATATGGAACCACCATTGGGGTATCATATGCCCGAGAAGGGAATGGTTTGTAGACTTAGGAAATCTATCTATGGCTTGACACAGGCCTCAAGAAATTGGTATGCTAAGTTATCACAATCCCTTATATCTTATGGTTTTACTGAATCCCAAGCAGATCATAGTCTTTTTATATATGTGCATCATGATATCTTTCTTGCTGTTTTGATTTATGTAGATGACTTAATCATAGTTGGAAACAATGAAAATGCATGTAATGATTTTAAAGGACATCTGAATAAATGCTTTCATATGAAAGACTTAGGAAACCTTAAATACTTCCTAAGCATAGAACTTGCCCGAGGGAAGGAAGGCTTGTTTCTAAGCCAGAGAAAATACACCCTTGATATCTTAAATGAGTGTGGCATGTTAGCTTGTAAGCCTGCAGCCTTTCCTCTTGAGCAGAACCAGAAATTGATATTGGATCAAGGAAAAATGTACTCTGACCCATCCCAATACAAAAGGCTTGTAAGGAGGCTAATATACCTCACTTTTACTAGACCTGATCTGACCTATTGTGTTCATGTTTTGAGTCAATTTATGCAAAATCCAAGGGAAGCACATTGGAATGCAGGACTAAGGATCCTCAGGTACCTGAAAGCCACACCAGGGCATAGAATCATTCTACCTAAAGACAACAATCTACAACTGTCTGCATACTCAGATTCAGACTGGGCAGCTTGTCCATTAACTAGGAGATCGATCACAGGTTATTTGATGAAGCTAGGAACTGCTCCCATCTCATGAAAAACAAAGAAACAACAAACAGTTTCCAGATCTTCCAGTGAGGCCGAGTATCGAGCCATAGCTCACGCAACCACTGAAATCATATGGCTGCACAATCTACTGCAGGATTTACAAGTTCAATGTAGACTACCTATTATCCTTTATCCTACACTTAGCTGCCAACTTGGTCTATCATGAAAGAACAAAACACATAGAAGTGGATTGCCACTTCATTAGAGAATTCCTACAAAAAGGGCTCATCAAACCAGAATATATTTCAACTAAGTCTCAGCTTGCAGACATTTTTACTAAAGCACTTGGTGCCAAGCAATTTCAAAGTTTATCCAACAAGATTGGTGTTGTGACACTGGGGGAGTAATAAAGTAGGAGTTTATCACAAGTGCCTATCTGCCTTAGTTGTATGTAGTCTTTGTTCTCTGGTTAGTTGTATTAGGTTCATGTATCAGATAAGGCACTTGTTGAATGAACTGTTTCTGTTTAGATTAGTTACATAAGTTAGCCAAGTTTGTTATTTTAACTTGAGCTTTCTTGGTCCAGGCTTGCTATATATAGCAGCCTTTGTACCTCTTGTATTTTGATCAAGCTATCCACTCAATAAAGTTTAGTTTTCATTCAGTAATTCAATAGAAAGACTTTTAAAAAAGGAACGAAAAGTTGAGAGAGAATGACCACATTTTTTCTCTTGTCAAGAAAGTAAATAGAAATAGAATAAAAAATTAAAATTAGAATTGGGAAAGGGGAAAAACTTATTGGTTACATAGTGATAGAATTGGGCCCATAGAATTGTGGGAAGTCAGTCATTGGGAAAGAGTAAAATGAGGATGGAAGTTACTAACGATGGAAGTTACAATTAGAGAGAGAGAGAGAGAGAGAGAAAATTTGCAACTTTTTGCACCCTTGTACAGTTGATGGAAGTTACAATTAGGGAATATGATATGATCAGTGTTATAAAACTCGGACCGGACCGGCCGGTTCGACCGGTTAGCCAGCACTAGTGCAATAAGTGCTTTTTACGTCAGTCAAAATTGATTTTACACGTTAGAATAATGTCTGACATAAATACAGCTGACGTTAATAGTTAATATTTTAACGTCAGTTGTTTAAATAACTGACGTTAAAAGTAAAACTATTAACGTCAGTTGTTTAATAAAACTGACGTTAATAGTGTAAAACTAACGTCAGTTGTATTAATGAACTGACGTTAATAGTTTTATTTTTAACGTCAGTTTTATTAAACAACTGACGTTAATAGAGTATCTTTTTTATAAAAAAAAAAATACTATTAACGTCAGTTGTTTCAAACAACTGACGTTAAGAGATTTTTTTTTTTTTTTAAATTCGGTTTTAAAATAACACTACCCCCAGCTATCCCTGCATTCAGTAAACATCCCAGTAACACAGAGAATATTGTTACAGAATTGCAAACACTCAACTTTGGCAAAAATAGGGTCTCATAAAGGGAACCCGATCCTCTCCATTTTGTGGAGAACTGGACAGTTCCAGTCAAGTGAATGTGGACCGTACACGTGGCAGACTGGAACAATCAATGGCTAATAGTTTTTTAATTTATTTTATATTTAAATTGAAACTGAAATTTTTTTTCAAAAAAAAAAACCCTCTTCTCTCCCTTTCCCCCAAACCTTCGATCATTCCCTCTCCCCTCATTCAAAGTTCCAACCAACTCCGACGGCAACTGTTCCGCCTCCTTCCGCCGCGGACAGGCCCTTTTCGACCGTCGACCTCAGCCACCCAGCCTCCGCGCCCATCTCCCGCCACTGTTCCAAGATCTGGGTATCACCTCCTCCACCCGGAACACGAAAACGACAACGCTGCCGCCACCACGCCATGCCACCATCTCGCACAACCACCCTCCTCGCCGCAGCACCACTCGCCTCCGCCGCTGAGTGCTCATTCGACCCTCCATCGTTTCAAACTCCAGCCAAAAACTCCACAGGTTGCTTGCTGTAATTTTATTTGCCAACAGGGAACAGAAACTGAATTAAGTAAACAAGTAATGGAGATGAAGGGTTTCGGGCTCTAGCAAACTTCATCTCCACTGAATTTGAATCTGCAAACAATCAAGTGAATGGAAACAATCAATTGCAAACAATTAACTGATTAAAGTAAACAATAGAAATAGAATCTGGAAAAAAATCAGCCGCAAACATTCAGTTGCAAGAGAATGGACGCAGGGGCGTCGTGGCGGCGAAGGGTGGTGGTTCTCGACGGAGGAACGGAGGCGGAGCAGGGTGGATGGGCGTGGCGGATGGTGGAGGGTCGAAGGAGGGAGAGGGAGATGGTGGAACACGAAGCGTGGTGGTCGATGGCGTACATGGGGCGGAGGCAGTGGTGGTGCTCGACGGCGGGGCAGAGATTGAAAGAGGCATAGGAAGGGTCGAA
Source organism: Echinosophora koreensis (assembly GCA_035048595.1). Lineage (NCBI taxonomy): Eukaryota > Viridiplantae > Streptophyta > Magnoliopsida > Fabales > Fabaceae > Echinosophora > Echinosophora koreensis. The sequence continues at coordinate 952,705 of JAPCYP010000058.1, read as the reverse complement.
GGATTGAGGAGAGGGAGAGGAAAGAGGGTTTTTTTTATATATTTCTGATTTAATTAAATAAAAATATGCAAAAAATTGTCAGCCATTGATTGGGTCAGTGCCATGTGTACGACTGCGATTCATAGAACTGGAACTGTCCATTTCTAAAGGAAATGGAGAGGATCCGGTTCCCTCATAAAGTGTACCCTTAAATTTCAATATTACTAAAAGAAAAGAAATATACAAAGGAACAATGGGGGGGACTTAAAACCAAAACCCATGTATAGGAAAAATATAACTATCTACTAGTATATATATATAAATTTTAGCCTCTAATGTCTAAAAACAAAACTACCAATCTAAGTGTATATATATATATATATATATATATATATATATATATATATATATATATATATATATATATATATATATATATATATGAGTTAGGATCAATTGACACCAAGGTGTCAAATTTTACTTTGACACCCAATTTTAACCATCAATCTTAATTTAATCTAACGGCTTAAGTTTATCATATTTATTGAAGAGAGAGAATAATTAAAAGCAACTTTAATATGGAAAGACAAAATATGGTTTATTTAATGAAAAGATATATTAAGTATCTTGATTCTCATCAAAATTATAATATTTATTTAATAAATATTTTATATTTTAATCGAAAATACTTATTATGCTTTGTTTTTTATACAATACATCCACAAAATAATTAATACGTATTTTATCATATAATTATTTTAATAATACAATATTACAAAGATAATTAAAATAAAAAAATATCATGAATAAAATTATAAAAGGTTTATCGGATAAATATTTATATTTTTAAAATTTCTTATTTCGTTTTTAATAAAATATAAGAATTTGATAATATTTTATATATTCAATTCGTCAATATTATTGTTTATTTAAATAGTTTTGAAATCATTTTTATTAAACTAAGTATTAAATTAATTTTTGAGAATTAAGTTATTATATTAAAAAAGTAAAAAGCTGATATTTATTATATATATTTCATTAATATATTTCATTAATATATTTAATTAATAGATAAATAATTAATTCAATATATATTTTATATTATATTAATTTAGTCAAAAATAAAAAAGACTCTAAAGTTATTAAATAAACATTAAATATCGATTAGGTGAATATATAAAATGTTTAAGTTTTGATAAAACTATAAAACTAAAAATGTTAAAATATGAAATATTTATTACATAAAACTAATTATTAAAAGGATTTGATAAGATTGATTATAGAAAACAGAGCATTAATAAGTATTTTTCGATAAAAAATATAAATATTTATTAGATAAAAAATATAATCTTAATGAATAATCAAGATATTTAGTATATCTTTTCATTAGATAAATCATATTTTGTCTTTCTATATTGAAGTTGCTTTTAATTATTCTCTCTCTTCAATAAATATGATAAACTTAAGCTGTTAGATTAAATTAAAATCGATGGTTAAAATTTAGTGTCAATTGATCCTAACTAACTAACTATATATATATATATGTATGTATGTATGTATGTATGTATGTATGTATGTAAATGTTAGTCTCTAAAGTCTAAAAACAAAACTACTCATCTAAGTATTCAGGAGGTATTTTCTCAATTCTTTTTTCAGCAGCATACCTGAAGAAGAATTCTGCCAAGCGCATCCTCAAGTCTCTAAACTCATCTTTATGAAGAGGCGATTGGTCGTTAAATGCCTACACATATTCAAATAATAACAATAACATTAACGTAAGTCATCACCAAAACTATAATATATAATTTAATAAGTTGTTTAAATATTACCTTTTTCCATCCCCCCGTAATAGATGCGGAGACTATGTTTAGCATATGATGCATCACATAATAGCCGCACGACCACCTGTCATTTTGAAATCGAGGGTTTTCTTGGTTGACTTTTCTTTTATGTTCAAATAAGTAAGGTTGAACAGAATCGATGTTGTTCAATACATACAAATGTGCTTGAAGCACTTCCTCCCGACCCTTGCTATTAATTCTTAAACCATGTGTACCCTTATCTTGACACCTTATCTCATCATGCCGAGGCTTAGGAACCCCTATAGGATCCCTGTTATGAGGGTAGTCCGAACAAAACTCAATAGCTTCTTCTGCAACATACCTTTGAACAATAGATGCTTCCGGACGATGTGGATTCTTCACATACCCTTTCAAGATCTTCAGGTAGCGCTCAACTGGGTACATCCATCTTAGAAAAACAGGTCCACATAATCTAATCTCCCTAACCAAATGAACAATTAAGTGAACCATGATGTCGAAAAAGGAAGGAGGAAAATACATCTCCAGTTGGCACAAGATTGTAGCAGCCTCAACTTCCAAGTCATCCAATATACCGGGGTCAACGACTTTGCTACATATAGAATTGAAGAATGAGCACAACCGAGTAATGGCATGTCTCACATATTTTGGAGCAATACCACGAATAGCAAAGGGCAGAAGTTGTTGCATCAAGATGTGGCAATCATGAGACTTTAAGCCAACCAATTTAAGATCACTAGAGACAAGCCTCTTCATATTTGAAGAGTAACCATGTGGAACCTTGATGCCCTGAAGACACCCACAGAAACTTTGTCTCTCTTTTTTTGACAAAGTATGACATGCTGGCGGCAAATAAGTCCGCTTACCATCCTCAACAACTGGAGCTAACTGCTCTCGTATACCCATAGCAACGAGGTCGAGACGAGCATTCACACCATCCTTTGTCTTGCCCTGAATGTTGAGAAGCGTCCCGATCACACTATCACACACATTTTTCTCCACATGCATCACATCAATGCAGTGTCTGACATCAAGCTTGCGCCAGTATGGAAGATAAAAGAATATCGACCTCTTCTTCCATATGTTTTTCTCAGCAGCTTTACCCTTATTTTTGGACTTGCCGAGTATAACATCGATGCCTTTTACTCTCTGATAAACCTGCTCTCCATTTAAGGCCGTCGGAGCATCTTCAGTCTCTTGGCATCCATTAAAAGCTTTTTTCATCTTACGATATGAGTGATCACGTCTAAGAAATCTCCGATGCCCAAGGTAAACCGTCTTCTTTCCAAGATGCAACTGAGTGTAGCATGTGCCTTCTTCACATATAGGGCATGTTTTATGCCCCTTGACACTGTACCCGGACAAGTTACTGTATGATGGAAAGTCGTTGATGGTGCAAAATGACAGATGAGAGCATGATACAAGCTACGTGGTTTATTTCCACAGTAATCTCATATCATTCTTCTCATCAAGCAGGCAACAACACATATTAGGACTATTGCTATATCCAGTACTATAACCACTCAGCCATATGAATCAATCCAGAGAGCAGGATACAAGCTAGGTGGTCAAAAATTATCTCAAATTTACACCATTTTCAGGTTTCTTAACACGGAAAAGAAAGAAGCAGATTAAGATAAATTATCAAAACAGAATTCCAATGAGCAATTGTTGATGTCACATGCTACAAGCAACTCCAAATTTCTTCCTATTTTGAAATAGGTCATGACAGTAGAAGAAAAATAAGAGAAAACACAAAGCCCTCGACAAAAAATAGAGACATTCCAAACAACTCAAACTCACAGTTTCAACTACAGAGACTACAGTTTCAACATACACTCAAAACAAAACAAAAAATAAAAAAAATTAGTGCCCTAAAGAACTCACCAAAAATAGGTGCTCGCGTGGTGGTGGGGAGGGGAGCTCGAGTGGTGGCCAACGTTCGATGTGGTTGCTGAGAGTCAGAGGGATAAGGAGAGTTAGTGCGCGCAATGATCACAAGGCAGAGAGTGAGCGGGAAAGACTGAGTTAGGGTTAAGAGATAGAGAGAGAAAGAGTGTACCTCACGGTGGTGGTGGAGAAGCCCTCGCGGTGGTGGCGGTGGAGAGGAGCTCGCGATTAGGGCAGAGTGAGAGTGAGAGTGAGAGTGATGAAAAGAGAAGAACAGAGACAGAGCAAAGTGAAGAAGGCATACAGAACGCGCGGGTGTAAACGTTATAATCAAAAACCATCTTTAAAACAATATTTTACGTCAGTTGTTACAAAGAACTGACGTTAATTGACAACTATTTAACGTCAGTTATGTACAACAACTGACGTTAAAAGTTCATTTGTTTAACGTCAGTTGTATTAATTAAATAACTGACGTTAAAAGTGTATCAATTTCTGCAAAAACATTTATACCTTTGACTATTGTGCTACTTTCCCATCGTCTTGTAACTTAATCCTCTTAATGAACATTAAGTTTATAGACTCAGTTTTGAAGAAAATCAGACAGTCTCTTCTCTATATAAAGTACCATTCTTCCTCTATAATACACACACTTCTTCCTCTATATTTCGTTTTCTATTTCTTCATAATATGGCTCTACCATATTTGAGATTTTTATTATTTCTTCCTATACCTAGACTCAAAGGTTTCTGTCTTAATGGTCAAACAACTTCTGAGGTTGAGTAAATCACATAACATGGATGATAAGGTTGAGTAAATCACATAATGCGATTCCCTCACCTTATTTCATCCCTTTCACCCAGCCACTGGTTGGCCTCTGATTTGACAGCAAGTGACTGTGACCTCAGATGGAGCATCAAGGACTTCAACTGCGCGGTACCAAGGGGATGCGACCATTGGAGTTTCTGAGGACAGGACTGAGAAGAAACTGATGTTGAATAAGAAACTTTTTTTATATTTTAGAGCTATGTTGTAGAAATTTTTTATCTTTTAAACATGTAATTGTATTTATGAATCACTTCAATGAGATACGATTTGATTATATATATAACTTGTTTTATATTAAGTGTTTATTTATTTTAATTTGCACATGAATTTATTTATTGATCAAGCTAATTAAGATTAGAAATAAAAAGCACTATATATGGAGTTATCTGCGTTAAGAGTGACAACGAAAGAAAGATAGGAATATGAGTTTCAGATAGGAATATAGGACTATTTACGTCTGTTATTTATTTAACTGAAGTAAAAAAACCAAATTTTAATGTCAGGTGTATAAATAACTGACGTTAAAAGTGGTATAATATTTACAAAACTGCCACTGCCTCCTTTTTAACGTCAGTTCATTGTACAACTGACGTAAATAGTGATTTGATATTTACAAAACTGCCACCGCCTCCTTTTTAACGTCAAACATATGGTTAACTAATGTAAATCGTTCCCGTATATTACATTATTTCCACTAGTGCAGGGAACCGGTCACTAGGCCGGTCCCGGTTAGGATGTTGGACCGTTTAGCACATCGACCCGGATTGACCAGGCCAGAAAAAACCGGTTGACCCGGCGGTTTTTTTTTTTAATGAATTATATTTATATTATAATGATACAATGATATATTGATTTCTGATATTGATAATATTCAAGTAATATACTGATAATTATTTGAACTGACATAATACTAACACTATACTATACTCAATATTACTCTCCATAATATTGAATTGTTTTTTAGTCAGAGATATCTTCTACTGAATCTGAACTACTGAACATGTTAAATTATGTTTGGCCAATGTATGAATATTTTTAAAAAAATTAATGTATATCGAGTTAACTCCTGCCAAATATTATATATATACAGAAGTTAATCATAAGAATTTATATATTTAATATATACTGGTTCATCCAGTGACCTTGATTGGTATTTGTTTAATTATATGTTTTTTTATGATAATGATTTTAAATTTGGAGTATAGACATATTGAACTATGTTGTGATATATATGAATATTTTAGAATTTTTTAATATATATCAATTTAAATCGAGTTAACCAGTGATCCATTAACCCAATGTCCTGACCGATTCGATCACAGTTCAATAACATTGGATATGATACGATGATGATGATTTGGTAGGATTCCATTTTTGACGTGGGGCCCATGGTCTTATTCCTTTCCTTCCGTTTATTCTCGATTTGTCTCAAACGTAGTGTAAAAGTTTGCATTTCTCAATTGCTCATCTGCTTCCCTCAAAAAAAAAAAAAAAAAAAATTTGCTCATCTGCTACAACTCCAGTCCAATCCTACATGATAGTGTGTGAATCCAATCGATTTCATTATTATGTATTCAAATAAATTCCAGGCAGAAGCAGAAAGAATGTCAAGAGATGATATATATTTACCAGACGAATGCTGGGAATCAGTTTTCAAATTGCTCGACCACCACCACCACCGCTATCTTGAGTCTCTCTCCCTCGTTTGCAAACAATTCCTTTTCATCACTAACCGTCTTCGATCCTCTCTCACAATCTGCGATCCAGCACGTCCTTACCTCCGTCGCCTCTTTACAAGGTTCCCCACTCTCACTTCCCTTGATCTCTCACGCTTCCACGGTGATCTCCACGCTCTTTTCCACCAAATCTCACTATCACCACCACCACACTTAACCCACCTCCATTCTCTCAATATCTCCAATTGTAACTTTGTTTGGGTTCAACGGATGGAAGAATTGCCTTTGGGAGAAGCTAAATCTAATGTGACTTGCTTCTCTCTTTTAAAAATGATTCTGGAGCATTTTGAACTGGTTCCAAGACATCGTGTTCGATATTTCACAATGCCCCTTCACATCATCGGTAATTATTTCCCCTTCCTCGAAGAACTCGACATTAGTTTCCTCAGAGGTCCCATTTCTGATATTGACGTAAAGGCATTGTCTTTGGCACTTCCCAAACTCCGGAAGGTTAATCTCTCTGGTAATCGCTTCATTAACAGCTCTTCCTTTTTCGATCTTTGCAAAAACTCTGAGTTTCTAGAAGAAGTCATAATCCTGAGATGCAGGTTTATAAGCTGTGAAGGTGTTGCTTCTGCTATCAAAACAAGACCCAATTTGACTTCTTTATCTTTCTCTGTTGCTAATAATTTCACTGCAAGGCTTTCTTCAGAATTCATTGCTTCGTTGGTGAGTTTGAAAAGCTTGACTTGTATTGAGTTGCAATATTCGACTATCTCGGATGAGATGCTCTTTTCTATTGCAGAGGAAGGTCTTCCCTTGAGGAAGCTTCTCCTCAAAGGTTGCTTAAAATATAGTTTTGCTGGCATCTTTTGCTTGTTGTCAAAATGCAAACTTGTCCAACACTTGGATCTTCAATTAGCTGTGTTTCTGGAAGATAAGCATATAAGCAAGTTATCTGTGTTTCTTGCTAATTTGATGTCTATAAACCTTAGTTATTGTAAGAAGCTCACCAATTTAAGCTTGTTTGCACTCACCGGGCACTGTCCTTTGCTCAGTGAGATCAACATGGCGCAAGCATCCATGGGGGGAAGTGGCATAGAGGATTCTTTAATGATGGATCTTGTTGTCAACTCTCAAATGAAGTCCCTTCGTTTGGCTGGCAATCAAAGGTTGAGGGATGAAGATATCAAAATATTTGCCTTCATTTGCCCCAATTTGCAGCTTCTTAACTTAAGCTTATGCCCTGGCATCTCCAAAGGTGTTGTTGAAGTTTTAAAGAGATGTCCTAAGATTAGGCATTTGAGCTTAGCCGGCAATTCAGGAGTGAAGCAGCTATTTGGGATGATGAACTTTCAAGTTCCCATGTTGGAGGTGTTGAACTTGTCATATTCTAGAATCGATGATGAAGCACTCTTTATAATATCACAGAGTTTTTGTTGGCTGCTACACTTGGAAATGAAACATTGTTCTGAGATCACAGCTGAGGGCGTCAGACAGGTGGTAGAAAACTGCAAACAACTGAGAGAGATAAATCTGGAGGGTTGTCATAAAGTGGATGCTAATATTGTAGATTGGATGGTATTTTCAAGGCCATCGTTGAGAAAGATATGGACTCCCCTTTCTAATAGTGTTTGTGAGAGGCAGAGGGGACTTTTCTTGCATCATGGATGTGTTGTTTCCGAATATTATCACCTAAAAAATACAGCTTCAAAGGTGATATGGCCAGCTGAAGGGTAACCAGCTGAGGGCAGATATTAAAAATTTGGTTGGAGGTATATTGGGCCGGGCTTTTGAACAATGGGCTTGTTTTACATAGAATAGGGTGATGTTCACCTGAAGGATGGAGCTTGGGTTTGAAATGCTTTGGATAGTGATTCCTAAAAACGTGGAGACTGGAGATAGAGTTGGATGTGTTGTTTCTGAATATTCTTACCATGTAATTTATTTATTTTATTTTATTTAAATTGGGAGGATCCATTTCCAGTCATATTATAGTAATAAGGGCGTGTTTGGGTAAAAATCTGCTGTCCCAAAATGTGGTGTATCAGTGTCCTCCACCAATCAAATGTTGGGAATGAGCACAAATGTTAATGAGTTGTGATTTTATTTTCTTGAAGTGTCAAATTGTTATCAGTAGGGGACAAAGAAGGTGACTGGAAATTGGGACAAAAGATCTCTCCATCGTTGTTTCCTAGTATGTTTTATGCAATGTAGGAGGTTCTGTAAGTGCTCTCTGAATCTAAAATGTAAGATATTTTGGTTTGCTTGAGTTACTTTTCTGAGAAATAAAATTAGAGAATATATTAAGTTTGAGCATTATAATTGTGCATTGTAAAACTGCGGTATTTGCACCAAAATCAAATGGTTATTTGCAGCATCTAAAATGTTAGCAGATTTGATATGAACCCTACCTCTTTCTTCTTCCTTCTTTACAAAATTTTCACTCCACCACCTCACTCTCCGTGCGGATTATCAACACTTCATATGAATTTACATTTACTGTTGCCATTAGCATGGTAGGATTGTTAAATCCATTTCATTAGCTGCAACTGTAAGGCATAATTGTGTCTTTGTTGGTTCAAGTTCAACAATATATTAGTGACTTTTATCTGTAGAACAACTTATTGCTAAAGTGTTGCATCCAAGTGTTATATAAGTTGTGTCTCCCTTCAGTGTTCACCGTAGTCCCAAGCCTGATTACCAACAATAATCCTTACTCGAAAACTGTTTGCGACTTCTCTACTCAAATATTTTATTTTTATGTTGAAATTATATTTTCATTAATACTAATATTTGCTTCCTTTTGCTCCTTTTAAAGCTTCTATTCGAATCATCTTGTAATTTCACATTAGTGGCTCGGTCTTTCTGTTACATGAGATTAAAGTTCATTTTCAATGTAGTTCTTTTAGAAAATTACTATTGGAAAAGAGAGACTTGCTTTCCTTACTTTATCTCTCTTTTTATTGTCTTTCTTCAAAAGCAATTTTTGGGGTCCTGTTTTGTTTATTGCCAATCTAATACTTTGAGCCTTGGAGATAAATATCAGCTCTGTGGCATTTTTTTCTTCCATGTTTTAGTCTAATAATGGCAACATGCATAAAATACAACACAAACTTCTTTCATGATAGTCCATATTCTCTACTTGTACATATGCATCTTCAATTTCGTACATTTTAGTGGAATTTGTAGGGTACATATCAAGTGAGAGAAGTGGTTTATTGTGAGAGGAAGAGAAGCAAATCTTTACCATTGGACCATGCATGTATCTTTAGAATTAGAACTTATAGTCATTTGATTTTTCGAGTTGTCATGTGACCTCACTAACGTCTAATCTTGACCATCTATGTAAGATTCAACAGTCGTGATTTGCTCCTGTGACAATTAGATGGTGCTCTCACTTGGCCCCCCTGTGACAATTCACTTGCAGACAATGCACAAGCCACCTACCTTGTGCTGAAATTCAGCTTTTTTATTAGAAGAATGGGGGCGGCAACGATTGAATTCTTGAACACCTGGTCATAGAGGCTCTGGTACCATGTCGTGAACCAACTCTCCCAAAAACTTAAGCTATCAGGTGAAGGCACATGAATGGTTTTAAATTTATTAACAATCATTGTAAGTTGTGATGTACTCGTGCTTCTGTGGAAACAGGACAGATACGAGTCAGCTAATGCTGGTCACTTTCCTAGAGAGATGAGCAATGTTGAATTACAACCTAGAGAGGAAGATAGGCCAAATAAAGAATCTGGTCGTGGTAAGGATCATAATCTGAGTCAAGCATGCTGTTCAGAGCCATATTACGTGTCCCTTGATGATGTTACTATATATGCCCCAGGCATTGCTCACCAAGAGGCTTGTAATTCTCAATTCATTGAACAGAGATTCTCACATGAACCTGGAAATTCTGAGTGGGGATTGTCAATTTAATCTTCATTCTTTCCCGAATATGTCATCAGTTGGCTTAGGGCAGGAGGTATTTCGACATCCATGGGAGGACCCACATCTATATAGATTCTGTTAAACCAGAGAACATGTTGATATCTGATGATGAATGCTGCAGAGTCCTATTTTCAGAGGCAGTCAATGATGCATACTTTTCCTCCGGAGATGATAAAGGTGTAGATATGGTCGACTTTTCCAGATGCACTCCATTTCTTTCGCAGTCATCTGATATCCATATGTCTGAAACCGGTGGAACCTCAGCTTCACAGCTAGCTTGTCCTCAGTGTTCTTATAATTTTAAAGGAGCTTCATCCTCCCAATCTGCTCCACCAGTACTTTCTGCCAGTGATGGTGGTCTGGTGTGTACGTCCAACGACAATCAATTATTCGGTCCTGAGGATCAGCAGTTTGTCTCCAGAGTACCTGATAATTTCCTTTATGCCAATTTTCTGCTGCTGTTACTGCATCTCTTTGGCTGTTATATGCTTTATAATCCTTCTTTCCAGTTTGTCTTATATCAGGCTAGTAGAATCCCCCATTATTTTTGCGCAGGTTTATGCAGTCTGCATTGGTAAAGGTTGCTGGCCTACCTTTATTCCTGTTAATTTCGTTATTGTTCATGCGATCAGTGGCGGATCTAGGACCCCAACTCAATGGGAGCGATTTATCTATAAAAAAATAAAAAAATAGTAAAATTATTAGGGTTAAATATGTTTTTGATTCCTATAAAATTGGTAAAAATTTATCTTAGTCCCTATAAAATTTTTATTCATTTTAGTCCCTAAAAAGTTTAAAAATTATGAGTTTTTAATCCATGGTGAGGGACTAAAAACACACTATTTTTATTAAGTGTAGGACTATAAATGAATAAAATTTGTATAGGGATCAAAATCAAATTTTACCAATTTTATGATGATAAAAAATACATATAACCCTAATTATTATCATACATTCATACATATGCAATGTTTTAAAAATTTGACCGGTCATTGAATCGGTAAAGTCACTAATATATGGGCAAGAGTATCCCTGGTACTCTTATCAATACAATTTTTGCTTATAAAAAAAAAAATTGTAGATTCGAAGTGTATTTAGTTTTGAAATAGATGCCACGTAGTGTTTAGTGATGTTTTGCGTCGAATGCACCTAAAAAGAGTAACACCTCTGTTTTCACATCTTGGACAATGGAAATGACTCTTTGCTTTAAAACCTACATGTGCATGCACTGGCAGTATGATTCATAATATAGCATGATTGCCTGATAAAAAATGCTGTTGAGTGTCAAGAATATGTTCCAGTCCTCAGATTTAGTTAAATATGAAGGACATGCCGATGATCAACCGATGCTACTAAACTATATATTTAATTTTGAGTTTTCTTACATAACTCCATATTAATATATTGATTTTTTTTTCATTTAATTTGTGTCTTTCATGTGTGCCCTATCGAGTTAAAAATATAGTTTTTTTTTAATCATTGTAGACCTGGAATTATATTGCCTCATAGGTGAAGAGCTAGGCAGGCTCTAGATAGCCAAGATTTTAAATCATGCATTGATAATAAGGATGTGCGCATTAATGTTAAAATCCATTTAATTGTCCACGTTTACATGGTTTCCCCGTGGTTTACTAAAATGGTTTTATTTGTCCATGGATGAGAGATTATTGTTTGATCTCTTTTTTAATGCCTGATTCTTTTGTGTTTGAGTTATTGATTATTGATTGGCGATTTTCTTACCTTATGTGTATAATGTATTAATAAACTGGAATACAATAATATATTATTGTATTATATTATTAACATGTGATTGGTCCAAGTGGTAAGGGACTTGGGTAACTTAAGCAAATAGTCAGGATTCGAATCTTGACTCTTGTGTATGGAGAAAAACCTGGTTGGGAGGGAATGACTCACCTTGTGTGCACAACAGGTTCCCCGACGGAGATTAGTCATTACAAATAGTAGTGGATACTTCGTACCTATGTTATGGTTAAAAAATATATATATATGGAGAATACGGTTGATCTGGAGAATACGGTCATTGATGAGAGCCAAAGACAGTGGAATGGGCAGGTGGCTTCCTCTAGATTAAGGCATGAAAAAATCAGTGGTAAGTTTTTGCATATTGGTACGTTTATTAGTCATTACTAATTAGTGCTCCCATGTGTATTAAATAAAGAATGAATTAAATTGTGTTGAACACATGTTTTTGACAGGTTGAACATATGTTAATAGGATTTTTCTAACCTGTGTAACTTTGCACATGTTAAGAAAGCATAAAATAGAAATATTGTATTAGAAATAGTAGCTTTTAAATTTTCAAGAAATTGAATACACAACTTTCAACACAATATTTCTACTTTTGGTTTCTTAACATGTGCAAAGTTGCACGTTAGAAAAACCGTAGTTAATATAGCAAAATCCTTATTGTCACTGAAATATGCTGCAAGAATCAAATTCTATTCTAGCTAATCATAGGTGCACCAATAGTCATGCATCATAATTATTGTTGAATTATTGCTCGGAATGCACTTATTTAGCTATTTATTATGCAATTTTTCTCAGATATTCGACACTAAAAATAAACATGGAAACTAATGTCACATGGTTTTTAGACAGCTGACACAATACATACATCATGGAAAGATAATGTGGCCAGTATTTTAAAAATGAGATTATCATAAGACAACCCTGCTTAGAAATGAAGTAAAGAGGGCGTAGCTGTAGAGAATACAAATTAATTGTTCCTTTATTGCAATTAGGAAAGTAGTTGTTGAATGAGAAAAGCACCTAGCCAAACCAACTGGCCATGCGTTGAAGTAGAAAACAAAAATAGAAATGACAAAAACATAGTTCAACCCAATCCAACAATTTGTGAAAATCAGTCTCTAATTCCTCTAGATCTTGATATTCTTCTTAAGAACTTTCACAGCTTCAGAATTTACTTCAAGAAAATCATTGATAGGCCAGGGCCTTCTAAGCGGCACTGTCTCGACGGAGTCCTTGCACAAATTGGAACATAACTGGAAAACTTGGCATCTTGGAAAAAACTTATCAAATATATTAACAAAGTATGTAGAATGATTTGGTTAAATGCAAATGAAAAGGGTTGGAGGAAGCTTCGGTTAGAACGTGATTCTTTACTTGTGGTGCAAGCTTTCTCTAAAACGAATTTGGTTCCATGGCAGCTTGTGAATAGATGGAAGAATTGTCTCTTGATTTGTAAAGGTTTCCAATTTTCTGTTTCTCACAACTATAGAGAAAGAAATCATTGTGATGTTAAGTTAGCAAATCATGGAAATGCTAACAGAGGTTTTACTTGGTGGGATTTGTACCTAATTTCATTAGGAAGGATTTTAACCACGTTAGGTTTGGTCTCTCTAATTATAGATTTAGATAAAAAAAAAATAATAATTCTTGACATGGGTTTTGGTTTATGTCCCTTACGTTTCGGTATTCTTTTATTATTTTAATAAAATTTTGGTGTGTTGTAGATAATTTGTAGGGTTTGTGATGCCAACCTAGTTGGGATTGCCTCCTCTATTGTGATGTCTTTCCATGCCAATTGATTTTAAAAATAATGATCTGGTTAAATGAATCAACTCCAATGAGGAAAAGTATTGTATTGAACTCAAATTGCTATGTCGGAGATAAGAACTCAATGTTGTATTGAAAATTACAATGAGGCCAATAAAATTACATTTTATTCTTCCGCCACTATAATTGACAAAAATTTCAACACATTCTATTTAGTCGGTTTGCCCTACTTTTGTTTTTCAATGATTATGTGTTTTTTTATCGTAATTGTTCTTTCTCTCCTTAACTTTTAATATTTCATGGACAGATGTGATTGGCCTTCTTACTGGTGTTGGTACTAAAAGAGATTGAGAAAGATGGAAAGAAAACCAAATTTACTATTATCAAGTTGGACAATAATGGCTAATTATACTGTCACTATAATTTGATAACATCAAAGCCTTTTTGCATCTATAAATATATAATCTATAAATCTATAATATGTCTATCTATATCTATAAATCTATAAATAATGCAAAGCAGTCCCCTTTGCAAGGAAATACTGCCAAATGTCCTCTGCCACATGTCAACACCTGAAAAAATTATTTTCTACTTTTTTTTTATTAAAACCATAAAAGGGAATTATAATTGAAAGAATTTGAAATTAGAGAAAACCAAAATTAATCGAAATTAATCGAAATCTCCAATTGATTGGAAGTAATTGCTCTGACTGATGAATTAAAATTAATTGAAATACCAATGTTTTAAAAATCGAATCGAAGATTGAATCGATGAGATCTCTGGGTCATGATTCAATCGGTTCCACCAACGGTCGAACTGGTTGATTAATAAATAAATTACATAATATAATTTAATTTAATATTATATATATATATATATATTCTGAAGAAAGTCTTTGAATATTGTGTCCAAAAGAGCCACGGTAACACACTCACATGTCACTCTTGAAAATTCAAACTTGTTCATTGCCACTGAGTCCTTTCATATCCTTTTAGAGCATGTTTGGGAAAGATTAGCTTTTTTTTACATATTTCAGCTGTTTTTAAAAAAAATTATTGTATTTGAGATTTTAGCTTAATATTGTAAAAAGCTTTCTTGGGCAAATTTCAGCTTTTTTTTACCATCTCCAAGGTAGGATTGTTTTGATGTTGAGTTTTGATTATTTTGCACTTACACATTTTCATTCCCGTAATACCCTCCCCAACGGCTTCAACAACCACATTTAATTTTACACCCGTATCCACCTTCAAACTTAAATCACGGTTGCTGTTTTTACTGCTACTGCAGTTTTGATTTGGGGCGGTATAGACAGAACCGTGTAACATCCCGATTTTTCGGCTTTCTAATATCGGTAATAATTATATAAATGATTATATTCTTATCCGAGATTTAGAAAATGACTTTGGATAAACTAAGGTCATTTCCTTGTCATACTTATTTTTATAAGGTTACGGGGAAGCTTTGGAATGAAAATTCAGACAGAAACCTGTCTGCGTTTTTGCATTTTCACTGACAGTAAGTTTTTACTGATCAGAAACCCTAATTTCGACTCGTGAACGAAACAATTAAGGTTTTCATTATATTTCCTACGATTGTGCATTTTTAGAATTATTTCACAAAACATGAAATAATATACGTTTTACGGACGTTATGTTCAATCGGGTAAACGACGGAGTCGATTACGGAAGTTTTGAGACTCGATAAGTGGACAAACCCTATATTCTATTAGGAATAGGTCATCCATGTGAGAGGTTTAATGTGGCTTAGGGTTATGTTAGCAATTTTTAACAATTGCATTTTTATCCTTAAACTTTCTCTTAATTGCATTTTGGTCCCTAAACTAATTTCTTTGATATACTAAGTGAAGTGGGCCAAATTTTTACCATTCAAACCCATTAAGGGCTGCACCCAAAAGTCTCAATTTCATGTCCAAGAATTCATTTCCATGAAGGAATTCTAGTCTTGAATTTCCTCTGTCTTCATTTTCCCATAAGTTGATTTAAGTGAAAAATAATTGGGCTTGGGCTTTTTGGGCCTGAGACGCCCCGACGTCCCATTAAAGAAAAACCCAAAAATTTTAAAACTTAATCGTGTTATTAGCGATAAGCGGTTATACTTAAAACAGCGGAAAATTAAAACTTAAGATGTAAAGAGTTAACATGCAGATACATCAACTTACATCACATATATATACAAATATATACATCCTCTCCTGTCACAGTACTGTCAAGGGAGTCCCATCCGTAGGACCCCAATAAGTACAAACTAAAAACATAATCAAAATACATCAAATGGCAACAGGAAGATGTCTCACATACTCTCCACACCCAGTCCCCTCTCAAAAGTACATGAAAATCCTCACTCACACCTAGACTGATGGCACTGGCCTGAGCCATCATGTACTACCACCCTCGCCAGCATCCCGTGGGCCGAATGGCCCAGACACTCCTCTGCTCCCACTGGAAGGGCTCCTGCCCGACTATCTCTGGAAAAACCGCCGATATATCCTGCTGTCTCTAGGAGGTAACCGTCTGGAAGAAATACGAGAAGACTCTGAAGCAGTGACTCGGACCTCTGGAGGTGCGGGTACCTCGGGAATGGGTATCTGGTCCCAAACAGGTGCCATTGGATCATTCTCGTGTGCTGAAGCCCACACTGGCTTTGGTGCTGGTGCAGGTGCAGGGCTCGAACCCTGGTACAAATGAAAGGGATGGGGGCCATGCCAGGCACCGGCGGTATCTGGTCCTCCGGCTGCCCCATCAGTAAGGGAAGAGTCATGCCAGCACAGAAAGTGCCTACAACACCCATAGGGGCTCCCTGCTCGAATCTGGAAGTAATGGACGTAGGACCCGTATATACAGCAAAATGAGTGGCCGGGTCCACTAGCCACCCGTTAGGATCCACGAACTCAAACTCAAATTTCCCCGTGAGGGGAAACCCCGCGTCCTGGGTCATCCAAGGATGATCCCAATGCGTCATCTACTAGGTCTGGATCTGAGATACAAAACATACATATACCAACACCACAAAGGAAAAAGGGGATAAGAATCCATATAACATCAAACGTGGAAAGGGTTTAGCGACATTTAATTCTATAACAGCCACGATAAACATCCATCTCCCAAAATATAGTTTATATATATAACACAAGCATCCTCAATTCACATCTAGGGTCTTTTCCTCTACCCCCATCATGATGCAATGCAAATGTGTATGAATCTCCTCAGGTAGTCGACCATATCCGGATATCACAACAATCGACACGTCCCAGAGGCCCCGGCGCACACCCTCGTCCGCGGCTGGAGGGTGCCCATGCAAAGCAATGGCACTATAGCTACACAACCGGTGCACACCTCTGGACCACGGCCAGGGTGCTCATGCAACGCATGAACTATAGCTGCAACTAAAATGAAATCATGTCTGGGACGGTCCGCCGTTAGCCTAGATCCCGGGAATTCTCCCTCCGAGGAATAGACCCCAAACGACCATGTTTCAGGTCCACATATCACAGACCATGTTTCAGGTCACCCCCTAGTGCCATAACCGCTCATCATCACCTCATAAATAACCTCAATAAAATCTCATCATCGTATAAAATCAATCATCTCGGTTAGGTACTACTAACACATAAAGTATGATTTCCCCAATACATCATCAATGCTCAACATATCTCATCACTTACTCAAACTCTACTCATAATCATTACACTCATGGCATCATAACATATTTCCATCAAATCATCAAGTTAATCATGGCATCATGTCATCATATCAATCATGGCATCAACTCCAATACAATAATAATAATAATAATTTTCATATGATATATCAACACTCAGCATCAGTCATCAATCATCATATCAACGCAACTAATTCAAGCAGTCACAACAGCCAGTCATAAAATAATAAAATAATACATTTTTATCGTAACGACGATAAACGCACAATTTCAATATCATCATTGGTACCACTAAGTAGTCCCCAATGTGACATGGACATTGTCCGTTACTCGCTCTCGAGTAGGGTTTAGGTCGCCCTACGCCATTATCGAACTAAATGTAACTGCGCCGTTTCCGACGTTAAATGGTTTCTTTCCCCCACCTGGGAAGTCGTACAATGATCGAAACGGGACGAAACGAACGTTTCCTCCAAGAGCTCAGTTCTGTCCAGCACGGTTCTAGGGCCTCGGAGCTTCCAAAAATTCACCTAAGCATCACATTACGAAGCACACGTTACCACGAGTTCATCCTCGAAGATGGAATCGAATTCCGATAACCGAAACGAAAGATACAAAGATAAACGTAACGAAACGACTTTCGATATAAACGGGAACAATTTACCTTCGACTATTGAAGAAACGGGGAAGAGGAGAATGAAGGTGTCGTCCCTATGATCACAACCACGTACTCCATTTTGCGAAAGGACGATCGGGCAAGTCACACTCACTCAAGAACTCTTTTCTCTCACTAAACTCCCTCTCTTTCTCTCTCTATAACCCTCTCTGTTTTCTCTGCTCTCTGCTCTCTGCTCTCTGCTCTCTGCCTCGTTTCTGCTTAAGTGACTTTGTGTCACTTAAGCCCTTTTTATTTTTCTGATTCACGTTGCCACGCTCGAGCGTGGAACTTTTCACGCTTGAGCGTGGTCACGCTTGAGCGTGGACTATTTCACGCTTGAGCGTGAAAACCACCGCAGCCATGCAACCACTCAGAGGCTGCCACATCAGCGCCCGTTGACACGTAGCAAGTCAAAGCATGGCCCTTGTCTGGTTGACTTGGGCGCTTGAGCGTGGATACACCCACGCTTGAGCGTTGACTTTTTGACCAGAAAGTCAACTCTCTACGTTCAAGGTCCGTTCGACGTCCGATTGACCTCAAATTTGAGATATAGGCTCATTAGGACCTAATAAACAACCTCCAACCATCAAAAGTGCCTAATCTCATCTCTAACTCCAATATTCTTATTTCACACTCAGATGTCTCAAAGACGCTAACCGGGAAACCCTAACTTTGTTCCTACGTTCAAACTCACTCGAAAAGGCTGCGTACTTGCCATGCAAATGTCTCTATGCATCAAACAACATCTCAACTATGTAATCCAAGTCTTAAACATGTTCCTCTTCCATAAAACAAAACCCTAAAACCCGGGATGTTACATTACTACCCCCCTTAAAAGAAATTTCGTCCTCGAAATTTTCTGCAGGGGTTATAGGCAACATCAACTCCGCTGCGCACTCTGATACAATTATTAATAACGCAACCTTAATGACTCTTATACTTTCATTTATCACAACTTAAACCTACACCAACTTATCGATCCATACTTCACACATATTATTTACATACTATGCCATCAGAATCTATACATCATCATTCTAAACTCAAAATCCTCGGGCATACATATCTAATCCCTAAACCATCTTGATTTAACCGTAAAATACTTAAAATCCTACCCAATACTACTTAGAATAATAAATCTTTCACCATATCCAAATTTACTACTACTTCCATAAGTCAAATATCTTAATAACATCCAATGGCCTCCAAATTATATTCTCAACATAAGGACTTAAATCCTATCATGGACAAACCACACTCAAATCAACTTCTCTTATAAACACCATATACCTAAACTTCCTTTTCTTTAAACCAACTTATCATCATTAGAAAATAAGTCCATCTTCACATCAAAGCATTAATCACATAAACTTAAGTTTACTCCCAAACACTATCTTATCTTACAACTCTCTAAAATCTATCAATCTTACCTTCAACCTTTCTAGTCCATCATAAATCTGAAAATCAACATGTATATAATATGTAATACAAGCCTTATCTTCAAATTCTCCGAATCCAATCATAACTAAATTAATTAACACAAGCTAAAAGTTGAAGATGCATTTGAACTTACCTTATTCCTCAAATCTTCCAATCAAATCTCAACTTACAAACCCCATTGGAACCGTACACTAAGCTATTCCAATCATAGCATTCAAGTGAAGTTCTAAAATCACCTTTTTACATGAACACCATACCTAATTATATTCTTTATCCTCAAATACCAATTTCATATACCCAAGAACTACTCCGCCTCATCCTAAACTTTGAAACTTTCCCTTCATCTGTGCCTCGACTTATCTCTTGCAGATATTCATCCTGAACTTGCTTAAACCTGAGGTCTTTCAAAAACTCACTGCTGATAGTGATCATACCTAAGCATATCCTATCCTCAACCAAATCCATACCTAGGTTCAAATCTCTAAACTGTTCAAGCAATCCCATCTCTTTCACCATCATCACGGATACGTGCTAAGATTTCCGACTCAGTGCATCCGCCACAACATTAGCTTTCCCAGGATGGTATTGAAGATCAAACTCATAATCCTTAATAAATTCCATCCATCTACGCTGTCTCATGTTCAGCTCCTTCTGATCAAACAGATACTTTAAACTCTTATGATCACTGCACACATTGAACTTAGCTCCATACCGATAGTGTCGCCATATCTTCAATGCGAACACTATGGCTGCCAATTCCAGATCATGAGTCGGGTAGTTTCTTTCATGAACCCTCAACTGTCGGGAAGCGTAAGCCACTACTCTTCCCTCTTGCATCAAAACACAACCCAAACCTTGATATGACGCGTCACAGTACACGTCAAACTGTCCTAATGGCTCTGGTAATGACAGCACAGGAGATGTAGTCAACTTCTCCTTTAGCTTTTGAAAGCTCTCCTCACATCTTTCTGTCCAAACAAACGTTGTACCTTTTCTCGTTAATTGCGTCATAGGCAACGCAATCTTAGAGAAACCCTCAATAAACCTCCTGTAATACCCGGCTAATCCTAGGAAACTTCTCACCTCTGTTACTGACTTAGGCCTCTCCCACCTAATCACTGCCTCTACCTTAACTGGATCTACAGCTATCCCTTCCTTATTGATTATATGACCTAGGAACTGTACTTCTTCTAACCAAAATTCACATTTGGATAGCTTAGCGTACAACTGCCTAGAGTCCGTACACAACCTAGCACTTCCATCCTTTTTCTTACTAACAAGCTAACAACACTTACAATCCTTATCTCTTCCTGATTTTCAATTATAAACCTATATCCCTAGTCAAACCCACAGCTCTAACCATCAACTCAACAATAAAAAGGCTACAACGTTTTAGCCAAATCAATTCCCTTAATAACCACTTCTTTAAACAACTAGGTCACTGCCTCTTACCCCCAAGAACTAATTCTTCTAATAACTTCTTGCCTGACACTCATTCCAAATCTTACTCCCTATTAATTACATGTCCTAAGAACTAAACTTCCTCCATCCGTAATTTACGACTGTAAATGATCCGCACACTCATGCCAGATAACTGAATGTGCAACGTCTAATTCAAACAACACTGACGAGAATCTACCAAATATCAAGCACATACCTTAGATAAGGTCGGCAGATTGAGAGGATTCAACTCCCCTCACAGTAAACACCCTCTCTGTAGCCTGAGGTCTAACACTATGCTATCCTGATACTCGGGCTCTTATACTAACTCCATCTCCGCCAGCTCCAGCTCCGGCTCCTCGTCCAACAGCTACTGGCTGCTGCCTAGCTCTCTGCCTGCAGTCACGAGCCAGATGAACTGGTTTACCACAATAAAAACAACCCTGACTCTCCTGGCAATTTCAATATAATGTGGTCCCCCACATCCAAAACAAACTGGGCCTGGCTTATGCTGACCCCCTCCATTAACTGATGTAGAAACTGGTAATGGTGCAGATGTTTGTACTGCCTGCACTAGTCTGGTATAGGGTCCTCGCCTCCCTTAAGAACCACTGTTGCTTCCCCCTCTGATCACTAGATCTGATCGGGCCTCCACTGTGTTGTTGTCTCAACTCTATCTCTCGCCTCTGATCAATACCCTCAATGGCACTGCACCTCTCTACTAGCTCTGGGAAGCTCAAAATATCCAAGGGCACTATAGCCCTCCTCAGCTCATGCCGTAAACCCTCCTCAAATCTCCGGCACATCCAATCCTCATCTGGGAATCTCTGGTAGAACTCAGAAAACTGAATCAGGGCCTCGAATCTGGCCGCATAGTCATCAACAGACATGTCTCCCTACTGAAGACTCATAAACTCTCTTTCCTTCTCGCGTCTAACTAACCGCGGAAAGTACTTCTCGAAGAAACACTCCCTGAACAGATCCCAACTGATCATCCTGCCCTCAGTCTCAAGCAACCTCCTCTTGCCTCTCCACCATGACTCAGCTCCTCCAGTCAGCATGAAGGCGGCATAAGTCACCTTCCTGTTATCTCTACATCTCATAGTGTCGAAGATCTTCTCTAACTCCTGTATCCACCACTCAGCCCGCTCTGGGTCATACTCTCCTCCGAACTGTGGTGGCTTACCTTTCAGAAAGGTAGCCAACCCCGCATCCTCAGCCTCAGCAGCTCTCCTCCTATCCTGCTGGTCCTGTAACTCTGCCTCTCTCTGCATCCTCTGAGCGTTCTACTGCGCCTGCTGCAACAGAACGGATGCTAACTCACGGATAGTCTGGAGAGTCTCGGATGACTCCCCTCCACCACTAACTCCTGCTGCTGGCTGATACTCATCCTCGACACCCTCGATAGCTCTACCACCACGTCTACCTCGTCCTCTACCTCTGCCTCGAGCCATGATCCTGTCAAAAGAAATCATTAGCCCACATCAATATGACATATAATACTACATAAAACTGGAATATAAATACTATATGCCATAAAGATGTCGCATCGGACTCACTACGCAGCTTCTAAGCATAGCCGGTATCCAATGTGGATCCAACTAAATGGCCAGTTCACCCTAATCACAGTCCTCACAGTCCGTTTCAGAACCGAACTGCTCTGATACCACCAAATGAGACGCCCCGACGTCCCATTAAAGAAAAACCCAAAATTTTTAAAACTTAATCATGTTATTAGCGATAAGCGGTTATACTTAAAACAGCGGAAAATTAAAACTTAAGATGTAAAGAGTTAACATGCAGATACATCAACTTACATCACATATATATACAAATATATACATCCTCTCCTGTCACAGTACTGTCAAGGGAATCCAATCCGTAGGACCCCAATAAGTACAAACTAAAAACATAATCAAAATACATCAAATGGCAACAGGAAGATGTCTCACATACTCTCCACACCCAGTCCCCTCTCAAAAGTACATGAAAATCCTCACTCACACCTAGACTGATGGCACTGGCCTGAGCCATCATGTACTACCACCCTCGCCAGCATCCCGTGGGCCGAATGGCCCAGACACTCCTCTGCTCCCACTGGAAGGGCTCCTGCCCGACTATCTCTGGAAAAAACCGCCGATATATCCTGCTGTCTCTAGGAGGTAACCGTCTGGAAGAAATACGAGAAGACTCTGAAGCAGTGACTCGGACCTCTGGAGGTGCGGGTACCTCGGGAATGGGTATCTGGTCCCATACAGGTGCCATTGGATCATTCTCGTGTGCTGAAGCCCACACTGGCTTTGGTGCTGGTGCAGGTGCAGGGCTCGAACCCTGGTACAAGTGCCTGAAAGGGGGCACCATGAAAGGGATGGGGGCGATGCCAGGCACCGGCGGTATCTGGTCCTCCGGCTGCCCCATCAGTAAGGGAAGAGTCATGCCAGCACAGAAAGTGCCTACAACACCCATAGGGGCTCCCTGCTCGAATCTGGAAGTAATGGACGTAGGACCCGTATATACAGCAAAATGAGTGGCCGGGTCCACTAGCCACCCGTTAGGATCCACGAACTCAAACTCAAATTTCCCCGTGAGGGGAAACCCCGCGTCCTGGGTCATCCAAGGATGATCCCAATGCGTCATCTACTAGGTCTGGATCTGAGATACAAAACATACATATACCAACACCACAAAGGAAAAAGGGGATAAGAATCCATATAACATCAAACGTGGAAAGGGTTTTAGCGACATTTAATTCTATAACAGCCACGATAAACATCCATCTCCCAAAATATAGTTTATATATATAACACAAGCATCCTCAATTCACATCTAGGGTCTTTTCCTCTACCCCCATCATGATGCAATGCAAATGTGTATGAATCTCCTCAGGTAGTCGGCCATATCCGGATATCACAACAATCGACACGTCCCAGAGGCCCCGGCGCACACCCTCGTCCGCGGCTGGAGGGTGCCCATGCAAAGCAATGGCACTATAGCTACACAACCGGTGCACACCTCTGGACCACGGCCAGGGTGCTCATGCAACGCATGAACTATAGCTGCAACTAAAATGAAATCATGTCTGGGACGGTCCGCCGTTAGCCTAGACCCCGGGAATTCTCCCTCCGAGGAATAGACCCCAAACGACCATGTTTCAGGTCCACAAACGACCATGTTTCAGGTCCACATATCACATACCATGTTTCAGGTCACCCCCTAGTGCCATAACCGCTCATCATCACCTCATAAATAACCTCAATAAAATCTCATCATCGTATAAAATCAATTGTCTCGGTTAGGCACTACTAACACATAAAGTATGATTTCCCCAATACATCATCAATGCTCAACATATCTCATCACTTACTCAAACTCTACTCATAATCATTACACTCATGGCATCATAACATATTTCCATCAAATCATCAAGTTAATCATGGCATCATGTCATCATATCAATCATGGCATCAACTCCAATACAATAATAATAATAATTTTCATATGATATATCAACACTCAGCATCAGTCATCAATCATCATATCAACGCAACTAATTCAAGCAGTCACAACAGCCAGTCATAAAATAATAAAATAATACATTTTTATCGTAACGACGATAAACGCACAATTTCAATATCATCATTGGTACCACTAAGTAGTCCCCAATGTGACATGGACATTGTCCGTTACTCGCTCTCGAGTAGGGTTTAGGTCGCCCTATGCCATTATCGAACTAAATGTAACTGCGCCGTTTCCGACGTTAAATGGTTTCTTTCCCCCACCTGGGAAGTCGTACGATGATCGAAACGGGACGAAACGAACGTTTCCTCCAAGAGCTCAGTTCTGTCCAGCACGGTTCTAGGGCCTCGGAGCTTCCAAAAATTCACCTAAGCATCACATTACGAAGCACACGTTACCACGAGTTCATCCTCGAAGACGGAATCGAATTCCGATAACCGAAACGAAAGATACAAAGATAAACGTAACGAAACGACTTTCGATATAAACGGGAACAATTTACCTTCGACTATTGAAGAAACGGGGAAGAGGAGAATGAAGGTGTCGTCCCTATGATCACAACCACGTACTCCGTTTTGCGAAAGGACGATCGGGCAAGTCACACTCACTCAAGAACTCTTTTTTCTCACTAAACTCTCTCTCTTTCTCTCTCTATAACCCTCTCTGTTTTCTCTGCTCTCTGCCTCGTTTCTGCTTAAGTGACTTTGTGTCACTTAAGCCCTTTTTATTTTTCTGATTCACGTTGCCACGCTCGAGCGTGGAACTTTTCACGCTTGAGCGTGGTCACGCTTGAGCGTGGACTATTTCACGCTTGAGCGTGAAAACCACCGCAGCCATGCAACCACTCAGAGGCTGCCACATCAGCGCCCGTTGACACGTAGCAAGTCAAAGCATGGCCCTTGTCTGGTTGACTTGGGCGCTTGAGCGTGGATACACCCACGCTTGAGCGTTGACTTTTTGACCAGAAAGTCAACTCTCTACGTTCAAGGTCCGTTCGACGTCCGATTGACCTCAAATTTGAGATATAGGCTCATTAGGACCTAATAAACAACCTCCAACCATCAAAAGTGCCTAATCTCATCTCTAACTCCAATATTCTTATTTCACACTCAGATGTCTCAAAGACGCTAACCGGGAAACCCTAACTTTGTTCCTACGTTCAAACTCACTCGAAAAGGCTGCGTACTTGCCATGCAAATGTCTCTATGCATCAAACAACATCTCAACTATGTAATCCAAGTCTTAAACATGTTCCTCTTCCATAAAACAAAACCCTAAAACCCGGGATGTTACAGGGCCCAAAAGTGGCGCAAGGCCCATGACTTGGGAGGCTTGCTCTACAAATTCTAGAGGCAACTTGAGAGCTCTAGCTCATTCTACAATCTTCCAAACTATTCATCCATCTTCTACATTTCTCTTTTCTCTCTCAAACTCCATAAGCTAGATTTGTGAAGGAGCTTGGTGATTCCTTGCCCATTTTCACATTCCAAGAGGTGATTCATGTTCCTCATCATCTCTAAACTCTTATTCAGCATTTCTTGTTTTAGAGACTTTTTATATGATTCCTCTTTGTTGTTCATAACTTTGAAAAATCATAGTAAATCATAGAAAAATCCTAAAAATGTGAAACCACTTTCTATGTTCTTATTATCATCTCTACTATCATAATCCAAGAGTATGACTTAAACCAAAATTTCCTCCCCTAATTTCTAGCCAAGGCCGAACCTAAGGAAAAAATGGGTGGAGGAGTTTTTGTTCAAATGTTAGAAATGATCATGTATTCTATTCTTCTAGCATGAATTCATGTTGAATCCAAGATATATATGTTATCAAACCAAAATCTCTTGCCATATTTTTGTCTTAAGACCGAACCATATGTATTGGTCTTGGAGGAAGTTTTTTCATTTCATGTACACATAATCTTATATACTATCTTTCTAGTATGTACTCATGGTAAATTCATGTTGGTTTAGCAAACAAAAATCTCTAACTCCATGAACTCCTCAAGGACGAATCTAGGGTTTTGGAGGGTTGGAGAATTTTTTATCCAAACTTTGTTGATTAGTCATTAATCAATTGTCTTAAGTAATTAGGATCATTAATCCATGACTTAGGCAATTCTAGAAATTTTTAGCCACTAAACCTAAGGGAGGCCGTGACCTATTATAGAGAATTAGGAGATTTAATTGTTTGATTAGTGATTAGTTGATTGTGGTTGATGAAGGTTTAGCAAGTTCGTTGTGTACGTGAACCCGGACTTCCGACAAATTACGTGTTAAGCCGCTGAGAAATCTTCGAGAGGTAAGGGGAGCTTACCTGAGGGATTTTTCCCAATACCTATGTGTGTGACTAATGTGTGGTCTGTAATTATTTATTTGTTGGTGGTTGTTTAAGTGTTCAAGTTGTGTTGTTTTTATCCGTGTTGTTTATCTGCTTATAATTGGTTATCTGCAGTTGTTTATTTTAATGCTGTGATGCATGATTTGTCTGGAAATATTATTGTGATAATGTTATGGATGTTGTTTGAGAAGCCTGACAGTGGTCAGTGCCCAATCAATTAATCAGATAAAAGCTTTGAAAAGCTTCGTAAATTATATTTAATGTTTTAACGGTAAAATATTGGAATATACTATTAATGGAAAATATTTATTTGGGAAAAATAAAGAGTTTTGGAAAATATCATTATTTTAATGATTTATCGCTGTAAGAGTGATTTATGAGTCACAGTGAAGACGAAACCGTGAAAATATTTTTGTACTGCTGATTTTTACGTAATAAATTCCGGAATATTATAAAAAGTTATTTTATGAAATTAATTTTCAAAAATAACTTAATAATGATTTTAGAAAAATGTTTAAGTGAGATAAGCTAAAATTTGGCTTAAATGGCTAATTTGACGGCAACTTGGAAAAATACCGACGGCAAGAAATCCTAAAGCGGCAGTACGTAGTTTAAACAACTTTGAGCCTCAAGTGACCATATTTTATAAAAAGTTAAATGTTTAACTTACGATTTATTTCTCATTTGAAATGATTTTCCGAAAACAAGTTGAACTCAACTATGTTAAAAGTGGTTTTGAACTTAGTAACCGAGACGTCGGGGTACTAAGGTTCGTGTTGTGTTATGGACTTGGTGTCCTTTGGACTTTGAGGTCCTGTAGACTTGGTGTCTACTGAGTTAAAAACAGTTAAGATGTTTTCTATTACCACGAACCTATGGCTGGTGCATCGGTCTAGTGGTGTCGTGATTGAGCACTCGGACTTTGAGGTCCTGTGTTATTAATAAAGTTTTAAAGATGTTTAAAACTATGGTTAGTCGTAAGCCATTGTGAGCTTCGGCAAAAGGAGATTGAACACAAAGAAAAGTGTCAAGAACAAAGTGTTTTGCTGCATGCATTTGGCAGACGTGCCCCGGTTTATGTGTGAGTACCTTGCGGCGTCAGGTATCTCATGCTACGATTTTCTTCATTGTGCCAGGGTTGGACAATGTAACCCCATTTACGTTGTTATCACTGTGCCTTGGGTTTGGATAGTGTGCAATAGGTTTTGGCTGCGTGCTTGTTTTGCCTTATGTGGCAATTGAGCCTGATCAACTCACTACGGTTGGGATATCTCATGAGATTAAGTGTGAAGTTAGACGATGTATTGGAAGTATTCATGCATAAGTTTTCAAACGATGATGTTTGGGGTGTGAAACCCATTGATTAACTACTGTCTTGTTATGAACGCTTCTGTTTTTTTTTATGAAAATGTATATGTGTATGTGTTGTTGTGTTATGTCTCACATGTAGCTATTGTGTTAAATCCATATATTGGCGTCTCACCCTTACAAACATATCAGGTTTTCTGGTTTGGCTTTTGTGTCTTGGTACACGAAAGTAGATGGTTCAGAAAAGTCCTTAGTTTCACTCGGGAACTTTGGTCCTGAAGGTTGAAGAGATGTTAGAGTGTGGGAATGACCACGGGGTCTTTCCAGTAGATGTCTTGTAAGACGACCATCTTAGGACTTTCTTTGGGTTAGGTATTTTGGGAAAATTGTTATAAATGGTTCGAAACACCTTGTAAGGGGTATGAAAAACAATTTCAGAAAAGCTTATATGTTGCAACGTTTTGGTTTACGAATAAATTCAGTTTGTATGCAAGTTTAAAGTAATTCTACTATTGTGATGTTTATATATCTTTGTTTTAAGTATTTCGCAGAAAGAAAGAAAAAATTTATCACCATATTTTGAAAGGATAAGTGTTGAGAAATTAATATTTCCGAAAGCAACCAGCGAAATTATAATTTTATTTTCCGCATTTGGGTAACTATATGATGACCTCAGAAAGGGTGTCGCAAACCGCATGCTTGTAAATTTATCAGTGCTTGGTGTAATTCATATACATGTATACTTTGTTGATCAAAGCTAATATATATATATATATATATATATATATTAAATTAACTATTTTAAAAAATAATATATTTTCACATGATTTCCATAATCATGAAAAAAGTTAGAAATTTTATTCAATTTTTATAAATAGATAAAATTTTGATGACATGATATAAAAAAAATCTAATGTTAAAAAAACAACCATTATAAATCACTATCTTTATACCATTTTTCGTAATTTACTATATAAAAGTGATTATTTTTTCATCACTCAAACGAAATAGATTATCTTAAAAACTCTTTTCAGCAAACATACCCAAACATAAACAGATTTTGATTATAATCTGTTTTCAAATAATCGATTATTTGAAAACAGATTATTAATATAATCTTTTTTTTTTTCAGCTTTCCGAGAGATACTCTTAGAGTATGTTTGGGAAAGATTATTTTCCCTGGTTTCAGCTGTTTTTAGCTTAAAAGCTGTTTCATAGATAATCTATTATGTTTGGCATTTTGTTTAAATTTATAAAAAAGCTTAGGGAAAAAAAAACTGTTTTATGCCATCTAGTTTTTTCTAGCTTAAGATTATTGTGATTTAATTATTTTTCATTCTCAAAACTCTCTTCCCTGTTTACCCCTATAAAACTACCTTCTAAACAAATATTATTAAATTATACAAATAACTCCATACCCTTTTTCGTAATTTATTATATAAAAGTGATTTTTTTTGCACCATCCAAACGAAATAGATTATCTTAAAATCGCTTTTCAGCAAACAGTCCCAAACAAAACAGATTCTGATTATAATCGATTATCACAAAAATTGATTATACAAAAATTGATTATCAGCATAATCTTTTTTTCCAGCATTTCCAAACATACTCTTAATCTTACATTAAAGTATATTTTATTTCATAGCTTTTTTAAGCTTCAAATTCAAATGGAAAGAGTGGAACTATTTCCTTCATTTTCTTCTACCACAGCCCACCGTTACGACAACACACCATTTGCAGTGAACTATCAACTCTGTCTCAGAGCATTTTCTTCTAGCTATATCATTGAATACTTGGACGCTTATTTTATTTTCCTTTCAAGCAAGACGTCATTTTTACTGCAGCATGGCATTCGCGAGGACACATGGGGGAGGAGCGGCGTGGGAGGCTTACTGGTTGTGTTTTTCAGGTCTGAGGTCCAAGTAAAATTCTCAAAGCGAATGATTTGGTAAGAGTAAATAGCAAATTTGATCCTTGAAATTGTGAATTAGTATCAATTTGATCCTTGAAATTATCGAAATTCCAAAAGAGTCCCTGAATTGTAAGTTAGTACTAATTTGGTCCCTCATTTTATTCACTTAATATCAATTAAATCCTCGATACTGCAAACTAATATCAACTTAGTCCATATGATTTTTAACGGAGGGACTAAGTTGATCACCGTTTTATAATTTCAGGGACTAATTTGAAATTTTGATAATTTCAGGGACCAAGTTGATATTACTTCACAATTTCAGGGACCAAATTGGGTGTTTACTCGATTTGGTAAAGTAAAAATGTGAAAAAATAATAAAAGAAGCCATGGCCAGTTTATTTGACCGGACGGTTTTTAGGAACCGGTTCGGGTTCTTCATGTTCTTCCGATTCATGTCGGTTCAATCTGGTTCGAACAGTTTTTTGGCTGTTTCGTTGAGAGCTCTGGTTTTAGAGACCCAACCGAACTGTATACACAGCCAGTTACCAGTTGAACCGCTCGATCCGGTCCACTTTTTAAAACACTGTGAAATACCCAATTTTTAATGCCGGCGTATTATTTTCATTTAAATTGATGTTAATAGTTTTAAATTGTAAACCCCAATTTTATGTTTTTAATATAATTTGATTCATTTCATAAAAATATATATATATAATTTGATTCATCTCAATCTGTACGATAAAAATTATTATTTGAGCTTAAATTTTGACATTGAAATCATGACTTACAATAATGATAAAGATCGTGATTGAAAATATAATAAAACAATTTAAAATATTGACCTTAAATTTTAGAATGCAATAATGTCAAAGTTATAGAATGAAGATAAATGAAAGGTGAATTCTCTGGTACCATCAATAAATTTAGTGTAATTTTTATATTTCTTATGTGACCCAATCCCAAAATGACAACTCAATTAATAAACCCACATCAACAACACTCACACAGCTGCTGCCCTTTCTGCCCCTAAGGACTATTTTGTAAATTTAAAATCAGATTAAAAAAAATCAAAAATCAAAAACACCTAAATTCAGAATTCAGATCCAATCCCTAATTTCATCTTCTCCTCTTCGTTCCCCCCCTTCCACCCACCGTTCATCCAAACCCACTGTTCATCCAAAAACGCCCATATTGAATTGGTCAAGCGTGTAACATGTCAAAGCCGGTGAAAGCAGTTTACGGTTTACCAGTTTGAACCGATTCTGCCTTTTCTTTTGGGGTGAGCGAAAGAACAAAGAAGTGAACCAAATGAGAAAAGCAGAAGGATGTTCCCTGACGAAGCAGTAGGGAAAATAAAAATATGCTTTATTATTCAATATATATTTAATTAAGTTTGATTTTTACAACATTGGTTATAATGATAGTAAATCCACGGCCGGCAAGCATGTCTAGGAAGAAGCCACTAGCTGTGAATTGATTCCTTGGCTTCAACGCATACATAAAATTAGTACACAGTTCATCCAAAATGTAAAAGAGGAGGAGACTATTTTGGATGAACAGTGGGTGGAAGAAGTATGAACGAAGAGGAGAAGACGAAGCAAGGGATTGGATCTGATTTTAGGTGTTTTTGATTTTTTTTTTAATCTGGTTTTAAATTTACAAAATAGTCCTTGGGGGCAGAAAGGGCCAGAGCTGTGTGAGTGTTGCTGATATGGGTTCACTAATTGAGTTATAATATTGGGATTGGATCACAGAAGAAGTGTAAAAATTACACTAAACTTATTGATGGCACCAGAGAGTTCACCTGAATGAAAATAATTTAAAATTTTGGTATCAAATATGAATGATATGAACGTTATTTTTGTTTATACTAATGCTCTATATTATTGATAACTAGTGTATGGACCCGTGCCATGCACGGGAAATATATTATTTTTTTAGGATTTTATTTGTATACATGTAATTTTTTTCCAACGAATTATATATGTAATTTTTGATTTCACGTTGTGTGGTTTAAAATTTTTTGTGAGAATTATATACCAAAAATTGTTATAAAATTATTTTGTCTGAACCGTCAATCATAAAATGTATCATATATTAACTTAATAATTATTGTTGATATTACATAGATAATCACTCTTGAGCATAAATAGTAAGTACATATAGTCTAATACACAATTTTAGTGTTAAAAATATAATTTAAAAAATAAGACATGCATAAAGAATATATAAAAAAGCATAATATTTGAAAATAGACATGAAGGTTTTATTGTGAATTTGTTTCTATTTTAAAGCAAAATTATAAATTACTTCTTCTTCTACTGTCTTAGTATCATACTTCTACAAACATTTAATAATAAATATTTATTTTCAAAGCAACAACTGCATCTTAAGCTGATAAATCATTTCTCAATATAATTTATTTAAACAATAATACTAAATACGTCCCAATGATTTTTGTAATGATATGAATTTTAGAAAAAATATTTATCTATCATATTATTATTTTTATTCTATCTAAAAAATCAATTTGATATAGTTGTCCTCTTTTCCCATGCAATCAACCATTTTTCTAAAATATATTTATCAATCATATTAATTTTTTCTTCTCTCTTGAAAATCTATTTAATTTATGTCTCATTTGTTTCCCGTGCAAATTAACCATTTATAGAATTATATTTATCTATCATATTAATCTTCTTTTTTCCTCTTAAAATCTTTTTGATTTATTTCTTCTCTTTGTATAGTGTAAGTTAAATTTCTTTAGAAAATATATTTATTAATCATATTATTTTTTTCTTCTCTCTTACAAATTTATTTGATTTATTTCTCCTCTTTTTCTCGTGCAAGTTAACCATTTTTAGAAAATATATTTATGTACCATATTATTTTTCTTCTTCTCTGTTATTTTTTTTTCTTCTTCTCTTTGCCCGGTGCAAGTCAGCCATTTTTAGAAAATATATTTATCTATCATATAATTATTTTTCTTTTATCTTAAAAATCTATTTGAGTTAATTCTCCTATTTTCCCCAAGCAAGTGAACCATTTTTTGAAAATATTTTTTATCTAAAATATATTTATTTTTCTTATCTCTTAAACATCTATTTAATTTATTTCTCATCTTTTTCCCGTGTAAGTTAACCGTTTTCAGAAAATATAATCATCTACCATATTATTTTTATTCTTCTATCTTGAAAATCTATTTAATTTATTTCTTCTCTTTTTTCAGTGCAAGTTAACAATTTTTAGAAAATATAATTATCTGTCATATTATTATTTCCTACTGTCTTGAAAATCTAGTTGATTTATTTCTCCTCTTTTCCCATGTAAGTTAACCATCTTTAAAAAATATATTTATCTATCATATTACTTTTTCTCCTCTCTTGAAAATATGTTTGAGTTAATTCTCCTCCTTTTCCAGCACAAGTGGATCATTTTAAAAAATATATTTATCCATCACATTTTTATTTTTCTTCTCTTTTAAAATCTATTTGATTTATTTTTTCCTTTTTCCTATGTAAGTTACCCATTTTTAGAAAATATATTTATATATCATGTTATTTTTCTCTTCTCTTTTCTCTTAGAGAAGCTCATTTCCTTATTCCTTGCACCCGCTGTGAAATCATTTTCTTTAATAGTATATATATTTTTAAAAATTATAAAATATTGATTTGCATTCGTTATTATTATTGGGTACATATTTTCTATATCAAATATTATTAAATTTTATTAACTAATCAGAAAGTAAAAAGAAAAAAGTTTTTTTTTTTTTTAAATTTTGGAACTATATTATATTATAAGACCTCTCGCCCCTTAACCAAGGTCTCGCGTTCAAGTCTTGGGTATGGAAAAAATCTCAGCTGGGAGGGATGCCACCCATCGAGGTGCCGAACAAACTCCTGCGGGAGATTAATCACCGTCGGTTGACGGTGGGATACTCCTCGAAGTAGATCGGAAAGAAGAAAAAAAAAAGACAAATCAAACTTTTCTAAATGATAAGACAAACCTTCTAAATATAGTTTATTAAATTAATTACATCTAAGTATAAATTAATTCCATTTTTCGATCATGGAACTAATCATGGAATTAATTATATATTAATTGGTTAATTAGTTAAAATATTTTCAATCTAGCATTTTTTATTTTTGAATCTTTTATACCGAAATTTCAGTGGTCGTTTTTGAATGGTATAAATAGCATTATAATTACAAATATTTTAGTCCTCATAAGTCATTAATGAGAATCCAGAATTATGATTTTATTATAAAAATTGTATAATAATCACTATCATCAAAACTTTGTTGATTTCTTAGTTATTAGTAATCTTTGGATATTGATTTTAATGATTTTCCAAATAGCATTATATTTACTGATATAAATATGTTAAATTCAAAACTGCTGAATTATAGTGATTATCATACAATTGTTGATTAATGATCTGTATAAATTTAATTTCAATGAGTTTTCTCATTATAGCATTATTGAAATTTGATCTTGCCGTAACATTTTGAGGTAATGACTTAGATGTTGAATATTACATTGATTAATTGATGAGATAATGGTGATTTGTCTGCCGTCTAAGTGTTCCTACACTAAGTGATATAAAAACGACTTTTTCGGACAGAATAATGCTCATTTGATGGGAGATTTGATTTTTTCGAATTATGATTCATTTATGCTGAGATTTCAATGGCCAATTGACTGATATAAATAGCGTTGTAATTAGACATATATTGGTTTTAATCAATCATTAATATAATAAATTTACTTTAAAGGAAATAGAATTGAAAACTGAATAATTCTAAGCAGAAAAATACAAATGCACGAAATTCAAATATAAAGGCATTTCCTTGTTAGTGGTCAAGCTATATTTCCATGCTTTTGGAGTGTTTGAACATTAGCAAGGGGTCGACATTGTTGGTGAGTTTCTTTAGTGAATAATTTGGCCGTCTCTTGATCGAATATTAAAAAAATTGCAGAATCTGTAGCATCTGTGACCCGAGCCTTGATATGAAATCTTTAAAAACATGTCAAAAAATTTGAACAATGTTAATTCATAAACAAACCAAAAATCTATAAAATAAAGAAGACATAATAAGTTTCAAGACAATAAAATTACCTTGGAATTGCATTAACAGAGTGAATGGAACACTTTCGACAAAAGTAGAGGGCTCATTACAACAAAGTTGGATTCCTGAAGAAAACAAAAACGATTGGTTAGCATCAAACTCGATGTTAATTCCTAATACAATAGGTTATTTGAGTCACCTTTTTGCAATATTTCAATTCCGCAACGTCACATATTGGAGTGCCTATTAGGAACTCGATAGCCCGAACTTCTCCCCAAAAACAATTCCCAATCATTGTTGTCGTGCAAAAGAACAAAAAAAAAAAAAAAAATCGGTTACACATCTTAACAAAGGGGGAAAACCGAATAGGTTATGGAAAATGAAAAATAGTATGCTGCTTGTGATTTGATTCAAATATATTTATTATAGTAGTTTAGATTAAAAAAAAAATCAGATTTGATTCTTGGAGATTTGATCCCGAAAAATCCATTTGAATTAATGGGTAATATGTCTAGTATATCAAATTTGTTGATAGAGGTAATAATTATCAAAATCAAATTATGAAATGAAAATATGATCCATATAACAGGTAATAAATGAGCCGAAATTTTATCAACTGTGAAAGTGACACGTGTAATGTTTCACTTGAGACTCTGCAATTGAACGCCACGTGTAAAAACTTGCTCTATATAGAAACCTAAATTATTCTGCTTTGTATATATTAATTATATTATAGATTATAGATTTGTATCCATTATTAAATTGATGGATCCAAAAAGCTTTACTGCAACATATTTTTGAGGAGATTTTTCTATAATTCAAAGTGAGTATCATTCATTAAATATATGTCAGTTATTATCTTTTATGATTTGTTTGTTAGAGTAGAAAATGAGAAGAGAGAAAATAAGAAGAGAGAAAAGGAGGAGAAAATGTAATTTTCTCTTGTTTGGTAAAGGAGAGAAATATGGAAGAGGGAATAAAATTGGTGGGACCCACCTCAAAATTTTTTCTCTCCTCAAGTGAGAAGAAAATGGAAGAGGAAGAGAGTGCTTCATGTAAAATGATTATTGTATGATTCTTTTTGGATTCTCATTCAATTATTTAATAAATTTAAATAAATTGAATTAAATTAATCATTTATTTAATTAAATTAAATTTAAATTAATAAAATAATTATATTAAGCTAATAAATTTTATTAGTTAAATAACTTAAATCAATTAAATTTATTTAAATTATTTGATTTTTTAAAAAACCTTTTTTAAATTAACTTAATTAATAAAATCAAAATATTTGTATCTTGATTGTTTAGTTAAGGGTACTTTAGTCTTTTTAAAAATAATTACATTTCTCTCTTCTCACTTTCTATCCTACCAAACAAAGGGGAGAGAGAACATACTTCTTTCTCCTGTATTTTTCTTATATTAAACAACATATCAAATCTACTCTATTTCTCACCATTTTTTCTCTTCCCATATTCTTTCTCACCTGTTTCTCTCTTTTCCTTTTCTTTTCACAATCAAACAAAGCATCAGTGCAGCATATATTTGATTAATATTTGATCAATTACGTAAATTATAATAAAATGCAAATATTTGTGTTATAATATTCTAATTAGTGTTACACTAGTCGAAAAATAGAAAATAACTAATAGATAATATATATATATATATATATATATATATATATATAATATAAAGCAGTCCACAGTAGAAGAACAATTTGACAAGTTATGGAAGAATAATTCAAATTTTAAAAACTATTCAATTTTTTTTTTTAAAATAAAATAAAAAAGATAAATCATTTAAAATCAAATTAAAATTAAAAAATTAAAGTCAAAAATTAAAATCAAATTAGGAATCAAATTGAGAATTAATTTGGAATAGAGCAATTAATAAATTGATTGCATCAGGATTTAAATTTTAGAAACTGAACAATCTTTTTTAAAAAAAAATTAAAACTAAAAATAAATTCTATCAATAATTTATATCTCTTTTTTTTTGACAAAGAATAATCTATATCTATCTATCTATCTATCTATCTATGTATAAATAATACAAAGCAATCCTTAATCCTGGACAATTTAACAACTGGCTGATTACCAGATAAGAGTATTTCAAATTTTAAAAACTGAACAATTTTTAAAACAAAAAAGCGAAAAGAAAAAAAAATGATGAATCGATTGAAATCAAATTATGAATCAAATTAAGAATCGATTTGGAATAGAGCAATTAATAAATTGATTACATCGATTTTAAATTTTAAAACTAACAATTATTTTTTTAAAAAAAAAACGAAAACAAAAAATAAATAAAAGTGGACAAGATTTTTTCACATGATAGAATTTGATTGGGGGAATAAAGAGGAGAGGGCACGAGAGATTCTTATAAATACTTTTGGTTCAACCTTGGGAAAGGTAACAAAAGAGATCAAAATCTCTCCACAATGCCAACCGAAGATTATTTATATTTACCTGATGAATGTTGGGAATCAGTGTTCAAATTGCTCGGCCATCACCGCTATCTTGAGCCTCTCTCCCTCGTTTGCAAGCAATTCCTTTCCATCACTAACCGTCTTCGATCCTCTCTCACAATCTGCGACCCAACACTCCCTTACCTCCCTCGCCTCGTCACAAGGTTCCCCACTCTCACTTCTCTTCATCTCTCGCGCTCCCGCGGTGATCTCCACGCACTTCTCCACCAAATCTCACTGTCACCACCACACTTAACCCACCTCCATTCTCTCAATATCTCCAAATGTAACATTGTTCGGGTTCAACGGATGGAAGGAGAAGCTAAATCAAATGTGAATTGCTTCTCCATTTTAAAAATGATTCTGGAGCATTTTGAACTGGTTACAAGTCATCCTGTTCCTTATTTCATAATGCCCCTTCACATCATCGGTAATTATTTCCCCTTCCTCGAAGAACTCGACATTAGTTTCCTCAAAGGTCCCATTTATGATGATATTGACGTAAAGGCATTGTCTTTGGCACTTCCCAAACTCCGAAAGGTTAATCTCTCTGGTAATCCCTTCATTAACAACTCTTCCATTTTCGATCTTTGCAAAAACTGCGAGTTTCTAGAACAAGTCGTAATCTTTGGATGCTACAGGTGCATAACCTGTGATGGTATTGCTTCTGCTATCAAAACAAGGCCCAATTTGACTTCTTTCTCTTTCTCCGTTGCTAATGATTATACTACAAGGCTTTCTTCAGAATTCATCGCTTCATTGGTGAGTTTGAAAAGCTTGACTTGTATTGAGTTGCCATATTCGACTATCTCGGATGAGATGCTCTTTTCTATTGCAGAGGAAGGTCTTCCCTTGAGGAAGCTTGTCCTCCGTGGTTGCTTCAGATGTAGTTATGCTGGCATCTTTGGCTTGTTGTCAAAATGCAAACTTGTCCAACACTTGGATCTTCAATATGGTCTGTTTCTGGAAGATGAGCATATAAGCAAGTTATCTGTGTTTCTTGCTAATTTGATGTCTATAAACCTTAGTGGTTGTACGAAGCTCACCAATTTAAGCTTCTTTGCACTCACCAGGCACTGTCCTTTGCTCAGTGAGATCGACATGGGGCGATCATCCATGGGGGAAGTAGGGTAGGGGATTCTTTAATGGATCTTGTTGTAAACTCTCAAATGAAGTCCCTCCATTTGGCTGGCAATCGATGGTTGAGGGATGAAGATATCAAAATATTTGCCTTAGTTTGCCCTAATTTGCAGCTTCTTGACTTAAGCTCATGCCCTGGCATCTCCAAAGGTGTTGTTGAAGTTTTAAAGAGATGTCCTAAGATTAGGCGTTTGAACTTAGCCCACAATAAAGGAGTGAAGCTGCTATTTGGGAGGATGAACTTTCAAGTTCCCATGTTGGAGGTGTTGAACTTGTCATATTCTAGAATTGATGATGAAGCACTCTTTATAATATCACAGAGTTTTTGCTGGCTGCTACACTTGGAGATGAAACATTGTTCTGAGATCACAGCCGAGGGCATCAGACAGGTGGTAGAAAACTGCAAACAACTGAGAGAGATAAATTTGCAGGGTTGTCATGAAGTGGCTGCAGATGTTGTAGATTGGATGATATTTTCAAGACCATCGTTGAGAAAGGTAATGACTCCCCATAGTATTGGTGTTATTGAGAGGCAGATCTTGCGTCATGGATGTGTTGTTTCAGAATAAAAATCTGTTGTACCAAAAAATGGTATCTTGGTGTCCCTCACCAATCAAATGTGTATTTAAGTTGGCTTTGCAAAGAATAATATATTGTTGAAGCACTCTTTATAATATCACAGAGTTTTTGTTGGCTGCTACACTTGGAGATGAAAGATTGTTCTGAGATCACAGCTAAGGGCGTCAGACAGGTGGTAGAAAACTGCAAACAACCGAGAGAGATAAATTTGAAGGGTTGTCAAAAAGTAGATGCTAATGTTGTAGAATGGATGGTATTTTCAAGGCCATCGTTGAGAAAGCTGTGATTCCCCTTTTTATTGGTGTTAGTAAGAGACAGAGGGAACTTTTCTTGCAGCATGGATGTGTTGTTTCCGAATGATGGGCTTGTTTTACATAGAATAGGGTGATGATGTTCAGCTGAAGGATGGAACTTGGGTTTGAAATGCTTGGTGTTATTTTGTTCTCTTGGCTTCTTCAGTTCTTGTGATTACTTGGTTCAAATTTAAGGTGGGTTTCAATACTGTTTTGAGTGTTCAATATGATGAAATCTCTTTATTTATAAATTATATTTCCTCATATGAGAATGCGTTCCAGTCACAGGTCACAACTCTCTCGTAATAAGAACTTTTGGTTGCTATAACTTACAGTCAAACAAACTTTTTTACTCCAAGTCATAGGCTTGGTAGTCAGTTTAAATCTTGTTGTAAGATGGACACCGTTGGGTATGATTTCCTAACAGACACTATTGTTTCAATTTTTTTTTACTAAATTCTTATATTTGAAAAAATAATATAAAATCTGTCAATTATCTTAGAAGAATATCTAGTCTGTTCCTTGCTAGCTATTTTTTAGTGATTAATGGTCCAACTATGCTGGGAAAAAATGCAAGCTCTTCCTTTGAGGCATTATGCCATTTATTCCCAATTCCCATTTTCTAGATCGAACTTTTAGACTTATGCATTTGTCATTTGAGAATGGCAAAAACCAGAAAAGCATTTCTATATGTTTATAAGTTGTGACTAATAAATATAAGTGGCTTGATA
Organism: Echinosophora koreensis; assembly: GCA_035048595.1. Classification (NCBI taxonomy): domain Eukaryota; kingdom Viridiplantae; phylum Streptophyta; class Magnoliopsida; order Fabales; family Fabaceae; genus Echinosophora; species Echinosophora koreensis. The sequence goes on along the minus strand of JAPCYP010000058.1, from coordinate 912,459 downwards.
TAAGTTATGTGTTAAAATGTGACATGGTCCATCATTTCATTGATGGGCGGGTTTGATGTTGATAAATCATATTAAATTTGCAATTCTATATTTCCTAATAATGTGATAACTATTGTTATGACCAGCATTTCACACTTTATGTTATAATTGGAATATGATAAAATCACCTACTTGTTATTATAAATGTCAGGGATGTTCCACAATCACGAATCGTTGATACAAGTTTCTTATATGCTCTTTACTTCAGGAAAAAAAACAATGTGATATAAGTAATAGCTTATTTGGATATTGATACTAATTAGTTTATGCCTCCGTAGATTTTGAGTCTTTTTTAACTTTATATCTTTTATGCATGGCATTTTTCTTGTTCAATTCAACCTGATTCTATTCTGTTGTACTTTAACTCTGTATCATAGTCTGGTCTGTGTGTATGTTATATGATTCTGTTAATCACTATGCCTTCGTGTGTTTGCTTAAATGTGTATGTCATAGCTGAATGAGAATATTATGTCAAATTGATCAGAGTGGTTGTAGCAAGCTTGAGGTATTTGGCATAGTGATTTGATTGCTTACCCTAACATAATGTTTACTTGGATGCATATGAACTAATTGATTGTGATATCATATTGCTCTTCCTCTAAGTATGTTCACAATCTGTTGGGCTGGGTGGTATTAATTTTAAAATTGTGAAAATATATCTCGGGAATGTGCACGCTGAATAGGATGAAACCTGGTTGCTAGTTTTCTATGTATGAACCTTGCAAATTAAGGAATTAAGTGTCAAATCAGTGTGGAATATGGTTGTTAAGCTTGAGAAATTTGTCAATAAAGTAAACAGATTATCTTTCCATTGCGTGCGTAATGCTATTCATTTCTGTTCTTTCTTAAAATCTCAAATGCATGTGCTAGTGCTTGCTGCAGATTGGTTCTTGGCTCATGGTTATGACTATATTCACGGGAAGTTACAACAAATTTTCCTGATATATGTGCTAGTGTTTGTGCTCTTTTGATGTGTTTGATATCTATCCAAGTCCCCACTAAATTCATGATTCAACGTGTGAGGGACATTTTTTCTTTTGAAAATAAACTGGCTTTTCTTGGACAATATGTTTCTTTGGCAGTACACCATATTTTTGAAGCATTGATTTTCATTGGGTTTTAATCATATATGCACCATGAAACTGATGTCCTTAATTTATAATATTACATCTGAGGTAACATATATGACTTACATTTTTGCTCTTTGATATTTAGTTTCTCTTAGTAAATTGTAAGGAGCACATGATGAAGCTTTTAACTTAAGTATACCTAAATGTTTTTATTGTCTGTTTGCGCATAACTTGTGTACCATATTTGTGTGGTATGATGTACTGTTGCTTGATTGATTCTTGATTGCAAGAGTACTTATGGTTTAAGCTTCAAACTTTGATAAATGCTATGTGAAACAAAATGCCAGAGGGAGATAAGAGCTAGATCCCACCATTATTCTCTTGAGTTGACATTTTGAACCCTCTTTGAATTGAAATGTAATGTAACTAACCATTGGGTAGGGATTTTTATTTTTTCATTTCAATTCTTATGTCTGCTACATAAGGAAAAAGCAACTTACCTCTGTCAGAGGAGTGCAACTAGGCATTGAAGGCAGGAGGCAGGACCAACTGTGCTTTTAAATTTTTTTATTGTTATGAAAATTCCAAATAAGGTTTTATAAAAACTTTTATATGTAGGAAATCAAGTGAAAACAGATACAAGAAGGTTTTGTTAAGGTGTAATAAAAGCAGAATATCAACCCCCTTGTTAGCAAAAGATAAAAGTAAATAATATTCAAAGATAGGTTAAGGGAAGAGAAAAGAACACAAGCACTTTATACTGGTTTGGTTCACATCGTAGTCTATGTCCAGTCCCCAGCAACAGCTAGGATTTTTCACTACGAACAGTATTCTTTACAACCTGCCTCTTCAAGCAAACAGCTATAAACACAAGTATTATCTCTATCTCTTTAGGCTACAACACCACAACAAGTATTCTTTCTACCTCTTAAGGCTATAGTGTATGAACAAGGCATTTGATGGTGAGATTCACACTACAAAGTAACACTCAGAGAAGATTTGCAGTGTAAGAACAAAGAGAGTGAACTTAACTAAGAAACTGTTTTTCTCAGCGAGACACAAAATTGGAACCAGAGTGGCTGTGTGATAGTATATCAATCTCTCTCTCTCTCTCTCTCTCTATATATATATATATATATATATATATATATATATTTCCTTCTTCTGTATCAATCTCCTTATATAGAGGATCAAATCAAACTGTTTGGATTTCATCCCGATCTTTTCTGCTGTGGTATCTTCATGCTTTTATAGAAGCCATTCTCTAATAGCTTTTAATGCATTTGCACGTTACAACGGTGTCTGGTTCATCAGACAGTATCAGAAACAGGAAAAAGCAGGTAGTGGTACCTCAGAAAACAGAGACAAATGGTGGCTGTTTCTGGGTGGGTCGCGTTGGAGAAGGTTGCCAGTTGCTGGAGATGGTCGCTCGCTGGAGATTGTTGCTCACCGAAGGTGGAGGTCGAAGATGAGAGTGAGAGTCAAAATAGATAGAGTGAGACTGCTGAGTAAGTCTCTTGGTCCAAGATGAGTGGTTAACCCTAGCCATAAGTACGAAATCACCCTAAAAAAAGGTTTCATGGTGCCATTTCTGCCACAGGTTGCCATGGTGCCATGGCTGTTTCATAGAATGCCGGAAACCACCAGATAACGTATAACGAATTGTGGTGAGCCACATTTCCACAACACCATGGCATCGTGGTGCCACCATGGCTGCTATTTGATAACGTTGATTACTGGGCTTTATTTATTGATTGTCCATTCAAGACAATTTCTACATCAGTGGCCTTTTATCAATGATCTCGCATAAGCTTGTAGCACTTAAGTTTGCTTTGGTTTTTATGTCTGTCATTTGTTAATGAACCGCATATACTTTTTGAAGTTTATTGATTTATTACACTTTTTTACATCGGTATTTATATATTGTTAGAAGAAATTAAGTGGCAGTGATTGTCTCTAACTGTGGGAAAAGCTTGTGATTGCTCTTATTTATGCATTTAGAAAAAAATTGGTTCTCATTTTGATTTTATTATTTCAGACAAGGGATCTCATTTCAAAGGTGACTGAGGAGAGAAATTATGCTATTGATCAAAAGAAAAGGCTTCAGCAAGAACTGGTATGAAATTGATACAAAACTGTATTTGTAAAGCTTGCTATCATGCTCGGTAAAAAAAATACTTGTTGACATGCCTATAAATTAGTTGTCTAGCCTATAGGAATTCTAGCGGGTTATCCTTTGAAGCTAAGTATGTGCTTATTATGGCATTTCTACTCCATTGTTTTGGACAATTGCACTCCATAGTTTTTTCTTTTTTATAAGCAAAATTGCACTCCATAGTGAAAGTCATGATGATGCGTGCTATTAATGTTTCTAGTATGTTATTGTTTATGTGGTTATTATGATAAACCGAATTTAGTAATCAAATCTCTATTTCTGAATTATAGGCTGGAAAAGATTCGCATAATCTTAGTCATTTGTTTCATGAATATCTCAAAAAAAATTCTCATACTAGGTGATAAAAGATCGAAGGTGGATGCGGGTGAACCAAAGGGTATCTATTGTGTTTCCAATTTGTGAGATAAGCTTTTGTTCTTCTGATCATAAGAATAGTAAACTGTGTGAACATGCGTTATGATGAGTTTGCAAAACTATTTTTAACAATATTCCAAACATAAATTAGTTACTTCAAACTTACTTTTAATTAAACCAAGTTTGCAAAACTCGGTTCATCAAAACTCAATTTTGCAAACGGGTTCCCAAACAGACTAAATTCTTAGATGACCAAACTTCTTTGATAACTTGAAAATCAACTAATTCCTTAGTCCAATTCCAAATAAGCAAAGGCAAGTAAAGATCAATGGAATTCACAAATTACCGTACATATAAAAACATTTAATGTCTGCCACAAGGAGCATTTAAAAACTGACGGAATAAACTCACAAGGAAGGTAATGTCTGGTCTAGTTACTATAAGCTTGATAGTTAAGCTTCCCAACAAGATGTCTACAATAGAGAACAACAATCAAGTCTTATAAAAAAATCAAAATTTTTTAGAGCAAGGTCTGTTTAGTGGTTTCTCCTTCAGTTTTCTTCAGTCTTAGGAACTTATTTTGAAAGAAGTTCCTTTAGCTTATTCTTCAATTACCCTGCATGCAAGTTGTTCATTAATTGCATTAGTTTGTTTTCTGGTTGGACACGTTTTTTTTTTCTATTGGAACTAAATGTCACGTGAATTATGCATATCAGTTCTCTTTACCTCGTGCTTTATTTAATGCACTTGAAAATTCTCATTTTATTGAACTTGAAAATTCTCTTTACCTCTGTCCCACTTTCTTGTCACATTCTCTGTCCTCCACCAATAACAATTTACCTTTTAATAAAATAAAATCATCACTCATTATTATTTATACACATTCCCAACCTTTGATTGATGAGGGACACCGAGATACCATGTTTTGGGACAGCAGATTTGTATCCGTGTTAAGTGACTATAGTCATTTTGAATTGTAGCCATTACTTGCCAATAGTTATCAAATGTTTGATAGAGTAGTTGGTAATTGCAACTTATTGTAATTGTAATTCATTATATATTATATATATGGTTCCCATGAAAAATGATAGATTGGCTTTGAATTTTTGTACACAGGAGCTCTTGAGGCGCGAGGTCAGTAGAAGCCGTGGTGGAGTGCCATTTATGTATGCTATCATTGTTGCCTTGATTGGCTTCATTTTGGGATACTTATTGAAGAGGACATGACCTATGTGATTTCCAGCTTCTCCAAAATGATCAAGTATAGAAAGCAGCAAGAAATTGTGTGTGATAAGCAGAAACTGTTTGTTTGTATTATTGGCGGGTGATGCTTCTAGAAATTTGGAATGTGTGATAAGAAATAGGACCTTCAGAAATTATTAATAGACAAGTTATTGAAATCTGTATTATGGGAACAAGGGTAGTAGACTATGTTATAAGCTTCAGCAATATTATAATATTTATTTACAAATTAATTATATTAAATTTATTTACATATATTACCACCTTGTCATGTTGAGCCGCATTAATCATGGATGCTCTCGCCAAGATTGATGCGGCTCAACATGACAAGGTGGTAATATATGTTTGAGTACTGTTATTGTGTATCTCAAATTAGACAACCTACGAGACATCATATATATGACGATTCTGTATCTTATTTTATTTTTCATTCTATTCTTTTTATTTTCTTTTTCCTATCTTCTATACCCTCTCTCCATTTCTTTTCCTTCTTGATGTTATTTTCGTACTTCTCTAAGAAGTTGTAGTTCTCAACTTCTGAAAAAATGAGAAGCAGTTGAAGAGAGAATGAGGATTTGTCATGTTTTGTTTGACAATAATGTTTGTGGGCCGCATCTTCAATGCACCCCATAAAATGGGGTGTAAATTGCTCCCAATTGTGATGAAAATCTGATCGTCGGATCAACATAAGTTTGTGGCCCTTGTAACCTCTTACCAGTTGACCAGGTCAAGTTTCATTTATTGTGTCTTTTTGCTACTTAGTCCTTTTTTGTTGTAATATTTAATTTAAGAACCCTATAATAAAAAAAAAGTCTTAATTTAATTATTGTTGAATTTTAATAATATGAATTTGATTATCTGACCCTTTTTCTTCCTTCACCCTTCTCACCCTTCTTCTTCCTTCTTGAGATGGTGATGGTGGCAGGACGGTGCACGGCGGTGCGCTGCGGCGTGAGGGTGGTTGAAGGAAGATTTATTACACAAACATGGGAAGATGGGGCTATTATAAGATTTGTGTGATAAATCTTATAAAAGCATGTCGAAACACAAAATAGCCCCATCTTCTAATAATAACTTTTGCTTTTATTTCTAAATCGCGGAAGTGTCTTTTTTTTAGGATCTCATCTTCTAATGATAACTTTTGCTTTTATTTCTAAATCATAGAAGTCTCTTTTTTTAGGACTTTGCTTTTGATACTTGATTTTTTGCTCCATACACCTAATGCGGAATTTTTTTTCTTTCAAAAAATGTCCTTTATCCCAAGATGGAATCACACCTAATTTGTTTACGTTTGTATTGTCCGGAATTTATTTTTCGGAAATTAATTTCCAGACGTGTAAAATAACCTTTCAGAAATTAAAATCCAAATGTGTAAAATGATAATCAGTATGTTTTTAGAGTTACCGGAAAATAAATTCCGGACGTGTAACAATGTACACATCTGGAAGTTAATTTCTGGATGTGTAAAATTTTTCATGTTAAGAATTTAGTTTTTAGATGTGTAAAATGTCCATTATGCGAAGAGTATTTTAGGGATAACAAATATAGAAAAAAGGGATCCAAGGTATATATAAAAAAAAAATTCAAGGTGCACATAGTTGGACCCTTTTTTAAAACCACATCCAAATGGGCCCATAGTCCGAATTTAGTAACACTTCAATTTTATTATTTTAATATTTAAGTTAATCCAAACACATTTAATTTTAATAATTTTTCACTCATTACAAATAACAATACTTTCTGGGAGCAATGTCCAGCCCAACTTCACTCTGCTATGCTGGCGGATGCAGTTGGTTTAGCTAGGCTTAGACCTTAATTGTTGCTCTTGTTGTCCTTTTTTCCCTTTCTGATAAAAAAAAATAACAATACTTTTGTTTTTCATAAATTTTGGCATATATATAATTTATGCAAGCACGTTAAATTTTATATATTATTATTTTTTTATTTCACCTTCACACTCAATCATGTAAAGCATTCAATATACCAGCTTCACATGTGGTACGCGCACCCACAGCTTCATCTTCATCCTGAAGCATATAGACATAGACCCATGTAATTTACATATATAGTTATACAATGAATGCATGATTATACACATTACTGCTATTAATATTATAAACAACTTTCTGGCATCAGTGTTCCGCTGCTCGTCCCACCAATGTTCTTACACGATGACGTTGCAGCTTTGTTGTTGTAGGTCAGGTTTATACCCTGCAATTTGATCCCTTCACATGGATTGCTTTGGCTGCATTCAAATGTCACTGCCTCTGGTGTTGCTGAACTACCTTGTATGTTCTTATATGTAACATTGCTAATCTTAATTCCTGAAGTCTGTTAAATATAAAAACAACACATTAGTTAATTCAACAAAGAGAGAAGAAATTTTAGATAAAAGTAATTTTGTATGTTAATATAAAGTGATATTAGTAATGCGAGTACAAAGATACTTCAACTCTTATACACTACCGATTTGAAAGAGACTCATTAACATTATCTTAATACAATATAACATACTATGAGACAATCTAATAATTTAATTTACATTAGCAAGTATAAAATAAAATCAAGTTAAGATGAATTCATAATTAGAGTTTAATTTCTATATACTGTCAATGTAATTTCTCCAAATTGTTAAAATAAAAACACAAATATCAAAATATTAGTGAATGTCAGTATAAAAAATGTCAGTATATTTATACTGATGGTAGTAAATGCTACTTTAACCCTAATAGTAATAATTATGATTACCTGGCCCGGACAACCTTGATTGTGAGGGCAGTAATCCTGATCAATGATGATGGGATTCTCAACGTTGTTCATTACGATGTTTTGGAAGAGAATATTCCTAACGAACCCTTTGCTTGGTCTGGCCCATGACTTTATCCTCACCCCATTGTCCGATCCAGAGAAGATAGCATTCGTTAGAGTCACATTTTCAACTCCTCTTTCCTCCATTTGTTTACTCAAACTTCCAATGCTGTGCCAAAAATTCGTTACAATTGTTATACGCTATTGAAATGAACATTGACTTCCACTCAAGTTTTATATCTGATCAAATTATAATCTTTTAATTATATTGACTAATCATACTGAAAAATAGGTGACGCGGGGTTCTTACAAGTAATGGATCCTCTCATATCATTTCTTTGTCAAGTGATTATGTGTAGGAGAGATGGACATAAAAAGATTCTAAGTGGGCTCACTCAAAATTTGTGAATTTTTTTTTATCACTTTTATATTTATTCCTTGAATATTGTTAACAACTCATTAATACATCCAGAAAAAAAAAAAAAACTCATTAAAAAATTATTACCAAAGAGAAAAAAATATTTTATGAGTTGTTATCATTCAATTAGGAAAACAAGGAAGTGAAAGAAAATGAGACAGATCAATTATTTCAGTTCCAATCAAGCATACCAACAATTGTTGGTTTAATTTGGTCCAAATGGTAAGGAGCTTTGTTTCCCTTAAATAAATCTTCCAAGCTCGACTTGAATTAGTTAGATTTCAATAAATATTGAGGATCTCTAGCAAAAAAATTCCAATTAAACATGTCCAACTACTTTATTTATTTATTTATTTATTTATTTATCTATTTATTTATTGTAGAAGCAAATAAAAATCGGTTAATTTTCTACCAATCCGGGAAACTGGCCAATTGTCATTTTCTGCTTCATTTCTGTTTGGTAAGTTATTTTTTTTATTTCTCGGGTGGAAATGTGAAGACTAGTTTGACTTCTGGTTTGTATTTCATACTAGCTTTCAAAATTTTGAAAGGTTTAATTTATTCATTTTATAAGAGCCATTATGAAATTTGTATTTTGCAAATTTTATATTTATGTCTCCTTTTTATATGAAATCCCATTGAAGTGAAAGGAGAAAAAAAAAAAAAAAGTTGGGGCCAATTGTTATATTGTCCACATTTTCAACTAAACTTTGCTTCAAATGACTATATACAGTCATAGTAGTGCTAACCTTACGCCATGGCCAGGGCCACATTTGATGTTGGAAATGAAGAGATTATAGGTGGCATCACCAATGGAAATGCAGTCATCCCCAGTTTGAAGGGTACTCCCGATGATGGTAACCCCAGTTGAGCGTTCAACATGAATGCCATCAGTGTTAGGGCTCTCGTCTGGTGCAATTGCCCTTACGTTTTTGACAAGAACATTGTTGCACGTGTTGATCACAAGGTGACTTAGCTGGCTGTTGATTGAAGTTATGCCACTAACCACCAGGTTATTCACCCAGTGAAATGTCATTGACTGCAATTATATATAACATTTATTCACTTCTCAAATAATAAAGATTAATTAAACATAAATCTATAGACATGCTAATTTAAATTTTGATTGCAAATGCATTATTGGATCTTAGATATATGTAAGAAGCATTCTACTTTTTTCTATGGGTTATGTGTTTCTTTGCTTTTTTTTTTTTTAATTTAATGTATTTTAAGATTATATGTAAATAAAAAATAAAAAAATAACCGAAAGATAAAAATAAACATGTATAATACCAAATACAGTGTTTAAAACTTGAATAAATACCCAAACTCGCCCCTAATTAAAAAACGTCATCCTAAGAAATGAAAAAAGTCGATTTGGGATATTTTAGTCCCCAAAAATTTAAATGATGACATTCAAAATAGTCGTCACTTAAAATATTTGGAGACTAAAATATTCCAAATCATTATTTTTCATTTCTGAAGAACTAAATATGTCTTTATTTTTTTGTCGGAACTGATTTGAGTCTTTACTCTCAAAACTTTATGTTCAAGTAACACGAACTCATAACAATATCGTTCAATCATAAACAACATAACAATAATATGACAAAATGCATGCAAATGCTAGTTCATATACGTACCCTTGCTCCAACAGGACAACTCTTTCCAGACCTCCTACAATCCCAGAAACCAGCCCCTTTAGCATCCAAGTTGCCACCAGAAACAATGAGATTGTTAACATGATTAAACAATATCCAATATCCTGAATTTCCAAGTTCCCTGTAATCTTGAGGAGCCACAAGAGTCCCAGCTATGAGGAATGTGACCTTTTTCTTACATGGGCCACGAAAATTAGTGTATTTCAGCAAGTACCTCCCTTTTGGCACATAAATAGTGGCTGGGTGGAGGCTAGCACATGCTGAATTCCAAGCCTTTATGAATGGTCCAGTGGAGTCAGTTTTTCCATCTGGTTTTGCCCCAAAAGCAACTACATTATATTTAGGGGTTGGAGCTGCATGTGAAGAGCCTAGCAAGGTTATGCATAAGATATATGAAATAATCCATAAGGGAGTTCTAACGAAAAATGCCATTATTCTAGGGATGTTTCAAAAGCTATCTAATGTTGGAAACAATTGATAAGAATGACTATTGTATTGGGTATGTTAGTAATTGGATACTTGAAAATTGAAATGAACTGAAATGGTAGTTGAAAACTTTACTATACAAGCATATATATATAAACAAGTATAAGTGTTTTCATTTAGTGTTTGCTTCCATATAATATATTATACAAGTATGTTATAGTGTAGGGTAAATGCTTAATTTAGTGTTTGCTTCCATATAATGCAAGTCAACTGTACATTGTATATATGGTTTCTTAGGTAGCAAAATAAAAAGATGAATGTATCTGCATGTTTTCACATGTGTAAGGTGTAATTGCTTTGGTAAGTAGAATCGTACGGATAAATCATTTTCTTAAGATAAGTTTATACACATCCTATAAGCCGATTTCTTAGACTAATGAAAAGGGTTTAATTAACTTAAGAAAAAATTTCACCTTTACTTAACTCTAGCCAAACTTGAAATTGTGTCAAAAACCATGTAGGATAAGTGGGATATATATAGAGTACAAATTGCACTATTACAATTAGTCAATTACTTAAATATTATATATGCAGTATACTTGAAGGCTTAGATAACGTATGTGGGAGTTGACTGCGCAATTGATTACGGCGTATTACGTTATGTTCATACTCCATAGTCCATAGTTGAATTTCAGAGAGTGGTGTTTTGATTATAATATATTTAACACACGAGTTTGTAAAGAGATCCCGCAGGGAAAATTGGCTATATATGTTGTAGCTTTAAAACACGGCCGTACGAGTATGCATGCAGAATTGCAGCCATATTGCAAGCACTAAGTTCTTAGTTCGTAGTAGCCACTTTGCTGCTGTCACACACTTTGAATGTTTGTGGTGGATACGTTATTGTTCGCCGTTTTAAGTTATATAATGGGTTGGGAGCAGGGGTGGCCCTGAACACGGTCGAGGTGAGCGATCGCCCAAGGTTCCAATTTTTTGGGGGCACTGGATAGTGTAAAATTTTATATAATATATATAAATGTTATATAAAATTTATATAATTTATAAAAATTTTACATACTATCCCCGTTACTGTTACATCAATTGAGAGAAGTTTTTCTAAATTGAAATTGTTAAAATCTTATTTACGATCTACTATATTGCAATATAGATTAAATAGTCTTGCTTTGATTTCTATCGAAAATAATTTTTTAAAAAACCTTGATTACGATCGGATTATTAAAGATTTTGCAGCAAAAAATGCAAGGAGGACAATCTTCAAATGATTATGAGGGCATCATTCTCCTGAGTTCGCCCAGGATACCCATAATCTCAGGACCGGCCCTGGTTGGGAATAGCTTATATATTTTGGAGATAAATTAACCTTTTTTTTTCTTTATTTATTTACTTTTTTGGTTTGAACGTTGGCTTTAGAAATAATGAAAACTAGGAACCATATATGTTGTCAAGGTAAGACGATAGAAGATTGTTTAAGATAATAAAAGTAAGGGAACTCGAGCAAAAGTTTATAGGGTGATAGCAAAATTTGAAAATGGGACCATAATAGTATATTGTTATGAAAGTGACTTAATCAAGCTATATATATTTCACCTTTAAGAATGACAAATGCTATTTTTAACTTTCCTTTTCTAAATTTCATATCCTAATTATATTTTTAATGAATTATCATATATCCTTTAAAATTGTAATAATTTTAAATAATTTTCTCTTTTAATTTAGTTTTAGATTCCATCTAAATATATAATTAATTATGCAAACTTTTTTTTATAATTTTTTTTTTCTTTTTAACTTTATATTTATTTAGAATCGATATAAAGTTAATTACAAAAACTCATCCAACACAAATACTTGCTAGTCTTAAAAAATAATGCGAGCATAAGAAATCATATTAGGTCACGAAGAGAATATTAAATCCATAGAAATGACCAATCTATATGAAAAAGAAAAATGAGAAGTAATTAATATTATAGGGGATGGAGTGATGAGCATTTGTTGTTATTGTGGGTTGGGACTATAGCTATATCTCAGCCTTATAGCTCTTTTTTGGCTTTTGGTTGTTATAATATCTGTAGTTCTAGATTTAGTATTGGCTACATTTTTCTTTGTATATGGATTTGGGTATCCCTTATACTCATTCATATATATATATATATATATATATATATATATTTTTGGCTTATCAAAAATAAAATAAAATAAAATATGAAATAGATTTCCTGAAGGGAAACTCAAATGTATAAATAATGTCACATAATTTTAAGGTTCGTCAAATTCCACTTTATTTGCCCATTATGTTTGTATCACTCGAGAGTCCTTTGATTTTTTTTTTGTTTTTAATCAAGTTTTTGGTTAAATAATGTGGCTTACTTCTAATTATGGTATCAATATTTCCCTTTTTTTCGATAATTGGTATCAATATTTCCCTTATGACACTCAATGTGACACCCTTCTACCCCGTATGTTATAAAGCATTTAGTATAAACAAATTAAATGGAAAACATGCATTTACTGAAAAATATAAAAATATTGTCCACGGGTAGAAACATCCCACATGAACCAGTTCTTAACGCGGAAATAAAAATAAGTTTAAAACAATTAAAACATCACAGAGAAATAAACGTATCCCAACCCCTATATCATATACAGAGCTGGTATAACCGTTCCGGAATAAAATCCACGGAATTACAACTGGAAACTATAAAACTAACTGAACATAAACTAGCCCTAACTATAAGTGGCGGCTCCTCAGAGTCACTCCTCTCCGGGCTACTCGTCATCCTCTACAAGGTGCCAATCAGGTAAAACATAAACAAACAAACAGACATAGGGAGTAAGAATCATGTAAACATAATAGCAAGAAAGTAGGAAGTAAAGTAAACAACAAGCATAGCAACATATCATCAACATCAACATCATCGTCATCATTATGCTATGCAGTGCAATGCAGTCCTACTCCGCTAAACCATCAATGCATGTCGATCCCCTAAACTCGGGATGAACGACTTCGGAGTTAAATATCCACATTGAGAATCTACTCAACGCCGAAGAATCTACTCCTTGGATAGCCAACGCATCAAACCAACGAATGCCTCGTCACGGGGGTGCTAGGAGAATCTACTCCAATCGTGGATGGCCAGATCGCCGTACTCTAGGACGATCTCCCCTATGTCGAACATCCCTAAACAACATCTCTGATGCAATGCGTATGCAACACAACAACAACGGCAACACCACCTCCATAACTCCAACGGAATCGACCGAAGATAACAGCGGAATCAACCGCACCAACTTGCCTCGCGGAATCTACCTGAGGACTTAAACGGAATCAACTGCAGTACCTGGGGCAAACTCTCGGCCACCAAGGTACATAATAACAACACCTTAGACCCAAACCGCGGGGTCAAGGCTTCCTTGGCCAATAAGCACCAAGGCACAGCTCACCAGCTTGCGGTACCCAATGGGCACCGACGACTTACCAAACTTAACACCTCACCATCTCATCATCTTTAATTAACTTTAGAAGTCATTAGCCAAATTGTCTAATCAACTTATCGTTATTGGGGAATGGGGTTTGAAACCCCTTAAATTCCTTTAATTCGGTTCTGCCCAGTAGGGTTGAGCACGGTCGTGCTTAACCCTTAGCACGGTCGTGCTTAAACACGTGAGGGCGTGCTGCCCCTTTAAGTGAAGCATGGTCGTGCTTCCTATTGAGCACGGTCGGGCTCAACAGCACGATCGTGCTCTTTGTTCTGTACGGCCGTGCTAAACAGCGCGGCCATCTTCCTAGAATTCAACTGGAAGCACGGTCGTGCTCCCTATTCAGCACGGTCGTGCTCATCGTGCAACAGTGCTGTTCTGGGCAGGAATAGAGGCTGAAACTTAACCAATCTTTTTAGGGTTTTAATCTCATTAATCCTAAATCCATTAACACGATTTTTAAGGGTTAAACTTAGCAACATTATCAACATCAACTCAACAGTGGCATCAACCAACAACATCATATCAACAGTACGATTAACAAACAATCTAGGCTCATATTCAACATAAACCAATCATACCAGATTTGAGCATATAACATGTTATCATAAACACCAAATCATACATCAATAACATGGTCTAAAATCATACAATCATAAAACCGATAATAACAGGGTTATGGGAACCCCTTTTACTTTACCCTAACCCCAAGCCTATGTAAACACTACCCTTCTCCCCATACCTGGATTGAAGTTAGCTCTAACGGCGGTCTTAATGGCAAATTGTTCCTCCCCCTTAAGCGGCTCACACTCGAACAATCCTTATAAACGATCAAAACATAAACGTTATTAGTTTCCCAACCACAAAACGAAAGGAAACCAATTGAAAAGGAACGAAATGTTACCTATACACGAAGTACAGACGAAACCACGTTTCCCTAGGGTCTCCAATACTCAAGAACCACACTGAGTATGAAGGAAAGAGGGAAAAGGACGTTGCAGCCGCACTAGGGTTTTAGCCACCAAAATATGAAGTGTACGGCACAACCCTCGAGTCTGCACGACGTACATAGGTCCGGACTTGAGCACGGTCGTGCTTACCCTTGAGCACGGTCATGCTCGACTTAGCGTTACGATACGCGGTCAGCACGTTGAGCACGGGTGTGCTCACTGTAGAGCACGGTCGTGCTCAACTTAAAATCAGAAACACGCTCCTGACTTTAAGTACGGGCGTGCTGGCTAATGAGCACGGACGTGCTCATGTACCAGAAATGGACTTTTAGCCAAAAATCCCACTAAGTCCTTGAACGATAAATCCAACTTAATAAAACCAGCTTAATAAAATAATTCCGGAAAAACAGAGTGTTACACTCCAAGTCAATACTCAATGTTTGATGACTTTTATATTTAATCAAATAAATTTGAGAATTCCTTTCATGAGACTTTTCAGGCTTATTGACCCACTAGTGCAATCTGCTTCATAAATTATCAAAATGGCGCAACCTGGAAAGTATTTACCAGGTAGGGGTAAGTTGTACATGTTATATACGACTTCAAAGTCATGGCATGTACAACTTCACTTTTTAGAGTTTATTATAAAATAATATAAGTGTACGACTTTCATGTAGGATGATAGACACAATCAAATAGAAGTCGTGCATGATATGTACGACTTCTATTATTTTATAATAAACCCTCAAAAGTGAAGTCACATGGCATATACGACTTTGAAGTCGTATATGACATGTACGACTTACCCCAATCTGGTATATACTTTTTAAGTTGCACCATTTCGGTAATTTACGAAGCAAATTGCACTAGTGGGGTCAAAAGGTCGACTTTTCACGTTAATTACAAAATTATGAACAGTATACTTATGTTTATTGAGATTTATGGTGCCACGAATCTCAACAATAAATAAATATTTAATGTTTCGTGAGACTTTCGAGTTAAATAGTAATCTCATTTTTAACACGCTTCCACAGAAGAGTTGTTATATTAATTTAAATTAGAGAAAGTAATAAAGTGATTTTGATAGTGGGAGAATGTCAATTAGAATTTTCTTTATTCAAGCTTCAATTGATTATTGTATTTTGTTTTATTAAAACGGGTTTGAATGAATAGCCAAATATTTTTTTCTGCATTTTCATATGATTATATGATGATCCATTATAAACTTGAGAGTCATCATGTTCTAATATTGTTTATTATTGTTAGGCTTGAGTATCAACCTACACTACAAAAAAAAAGGGTGTTTAATTTGGTCGCTAAATTGGTTAGCGATTGAATTAGCAACTGAATAGTGCAGTTGCTAAAACCCTAGTCGCTAAATGATTTAGCGACCGAATTTGAAATCAGTCGCCATTAGCGACCGAATTTTAAATCAGTCGCTAAATCATAAAAATCGATCGCTATTTGGTCACCAAAACCTGTTATGTGACCAATTTTAGTGACCGAAAATTCGGTCGTTAATTCGGTCACTAATTCAGTCGCTAAATTGGTCACTAATTAAAAAAAATGGGTCACTAAATTAGTCCCCAAAACTTGTTCTAGAGACCAATTTAGCAACTGATTTCTTTAAAAAAAATAACAAACCAAATGCTTTGAAATAAATGAAAAATAACTTCTTTTAAGCTTTCACAGTATTGTTATTTATAAACAAGAACTTCCATAAAAATCAATTAAATATCAACAAGGAAGAAAATGTCAGAAATAATTCCGAGTATATAAATATATTCAATATGAAAGCATACACTTGTCTTATTTCGCCCTTGTCTCTTGATCAAGGTTTTTGCATCAGCAACAAAGATTCTAAATTTCTTTAACTCTCCCGCATAAACACATAAATGGTAATTTAAAATATTAGACTTGTTAGTGCAACCACTGTGAGTCCTTGATAATACAAATTTATCAAATAACTTGATTATATAATTAGTCCAATCAATTTTTAAGATGCATGGGATATTCTAATAAAGAGATATTCTAATACAGAGTTAAACAAAATGAGGACATCTCAAGAAATCATCATTGGTAACCTGATATCATAAACATAACGGAGCAAATAGATAGCAAAACATTAAAAAATGAAAGCACTGGAAAATATCTAAAGTTTTTATAATTGAACCAATCAAAATTGAATATTCATAAAAATAAACAAATAGCAAAACACTATTTGATACCTATGCTTCATTCTTGATAATGATCATCACACTAAAGAGAACCATAGTCATATAAATGTAATTGGCACCTTGTGCTTACCAAGCACAGCATCTGGGGTAGCCTCGGACATCAAATTGCTCCCATTAAACATGTCAAACTCTGCAATCTCTTTGCAACCATCTTGAGCTTTGAAAGGATTCCACTCCCTACAAAGGACTTCCCAGTTGAATCTTAAAACCTACATAAACATCATACCAAACACAACAATACATAAGGATTATCTCAGCATATGAAATCATAAATGCAACCAGTAAAAGTGGTGACTACGTATAGTACATGGTTTTCTTGGTCATATATCCATCAAGGCACAGTGATGCAAACTGCATAAATACTTGCCGTCAAGCATTCAAGTCCTATGCAAAGGTACGTCTACCCCGTAATGCATGTAAAACGTTTGGTTCTCGTTGTTTCCTTTGTGTTCAATCTTTAGTTGTCGGAGCTAAAAGCCTCACGACCAAAACACCGTTTTAAACTTTCAAGTTTAATACCTCTTTCAAACAATAATTGACTCCAAGTCAAAAGTGTGCAAATCACGAAATCTAGACTGATGCACCAGTCTTAGATACGTAGATTTTAGTGCACAAAACCAAACATACGGTTTATAGGACATTTAATCCATAACTTCACCTTTCGGACCCTAGGCCCATACCTTAGAACTCTAGATCCGACGTCCCGGTTGTTAGGTTCGTTTAAACAATTTTCGTTCTGTGAAATACAAAACAAAACCAAAGTTTCTTCAACCTATCCCAGTTGACGGAAATAACTCATTGTTTACCGAAAATCCTTTACGTTGGAAATTCGTTTTGTAAACTTGTCAAAATTCCTTAAAACTCATTTTTGTTCAAAAATTAATAATTTGAACTGGAAAACCTCATTTGAGACAAATTCTCAGTATTACTCAATATTACCCTTTTTAAGAATACTTTCGTAAATATTGACGGAATTGTCCGTCGTTTGCCATTTTAAAACGCATTTAGGTCAAAATAGGACTCTTTGTCATAAATTAATTTTTCCAACACTGTAATAAAATTATTTTCTAAAAATTTTCGCTTAAAACATCGTTTTCTAATATTTATAAATTCCTTAGGTGAAAATTAGCAGTGCTAAAATATTTTCACGGTTACGTCCTCACTATGACTCATAAAACGCTCTTTCGCTGCTAAATGATTAAATAATATTATTTTTCACTTTTTCCCATTTTTCATCAAATAAATAACTAAGTAATATTATATTACTATTTCCATTGAATTAAACTTATTAATTCATAAAAAAGCTTTTAACTGCTTTTAACTCTTATTTAATTAAGCTCGGACCATTGTCAGGCTTTCTAATCCACAATCCACATCAAATAATAATATCATGTCAATAATATAGCAATTAACAATTAAAGACATGGAATAAATAATTAAATTCAGATAATGCAAATAATTAACAGCAAATAATAACTAAGCAAATAATGCTAACTACTTAAATATTACATACACCCAATAATTAACACAACCAATACAATTACACATGGCTATCGGAAAAACCCCTCAGGTAATCCCCTTACCTGAAAGCAAAGTGTCTCTAAGAAACACAACAATCAATTAACAAATAAACAACTTAATCAAACCTAAAATTGTACATGTTGGTTTCGGCCTAGGGCTGTTTTTGGGGTTGGAAATCTCTAAAATTTCTAAACTCTTGGATTAGTGGCTTATAATCACTTAAAACCCTAAATCAATGATCATGACATAAAAATTGAAATTAAATCTTCCAATCCCTCAACAAATGAATTTCGGCCTTGATCATTAAAATGATTTAGAGACCCTAATTTAACTCAAACAACATAGATCCAATACCTATATAGCTTATAAGATTGAATCATGTAAAGAAAATGAACAAAATCCTTCCCCCCACAAAAACCTAGGTTCGGCCTCTTTAGGTTAAATAGGTTAGAAATTTTTGTTTGATGGAAGGTCATAGATCTAGAATATAGGGATGATAATAGGATTATAGAAATTGGTTTCATGCTCATTGGATTTTCCTATGATTTTCTATGAATTTTTGAATCTAGAAACCCTAGTATGCATCATATTGAAAAAGACTTCAAATGAAAAACTTATTGAAGAACATGATGTTAAACAAGGAAGATGAGTGTAGTATACCTCTTGGAATCAAGAAATGAGCAAGCAATCAACAACTTCCTTCACAAATCAAGCCTAGGTAACTTAAGAAGTTTTAAGTGAAAATGAACAAAGTTCAATGGAGGTGATGAATATTGCCTTTTATAGAAGTGGAGATGGCCTCTAGGAAGGGCTTGTGTCGTGGAGAATGGAGAGGAAAAGGGTCCATCACATGAATTTTGAGGGCAAAATGGTAATCTTGTATTATGGCAAACTTGTAATTAAAAGCAACATTAAGGACAACCTGGTAATTTCCTCCTAAATGTAATCATGATTTTGAGGAGTCACCTATATGACTCATCCCTTCTGAGTCATCTTGATTGACAATGTATTTATCCATTAGAAGGTCCCGGAAATCCCGTATTTAGCTTCGTTGTTCTCCCGATTTAATATAACGCCCGAATAATATATATTATGTCATTTTTTTGTGAAAAAATTCAAAATTTCCTAAGTTGTTGGAAATTCAATATTCATGAGTCAAAATTAGGTCATCTGAGCAGTAAAATTCTTACTGTCATTAAAACGCAGACCGGGTTTCGTCTGAATTTTTGACCCAAAATTTAATCGTACCTCTCTACGGTAAAGTAGAGTATGGATATGATCTTGGTTTATCCAAAATCATATTCTAGGTTTAAAAATAAAATTATAAACATTTCTGTTTATTTTACTGATATAAAAACAGTAAACAATGAAAAACTGGGTGTTACACTCCACAGTGACTGACTCAGTTTCAGCAGCTTCCCAAGTTGAAAATAAAGAGTGTGTTTGGGAAAGCTGAAAAAAAAAGATTATGTCGATAATCTGTTTTCAAATAATCAATTATTGTGATAATCGATTATAATCAGAATCTATTTTCGTTTGGGTATGTTTGCTGAAAAGCGATTTTAGCATAATCTATTTCGTTTGGGTGATGCAAAAATAATCAATTTTACATAGTAAATTACGAAAAATGGCATGAAGTTATTTGTTTATATTAATAGTAATTGATACTTTTTTAATTTTTTTTAAAGGAAAACTGGTTAAAATGTTTACTTTTTATGTTAATTAAATATTATTTTTTAATATATTGATAAAGAATAAAAATATAATATTAAAGTAATGATTATACTTGACTCGGTTAATTATGGGCCTTTGGCCTCTTTGACATAAAAAACTTAAATGTCAATTTTTCATGTAATAAAAAATATATATAAAAAGTGAAATGTCAAAGTTTGGTGCATATCACACAGGCCGAGAACATGAGTGAAAAGTGGCATAGGCACAGTGCAGGGCAAACACGGAAGTTGAAAGTCACCGTGTAGAGACAAAACGCTTTTTATAAAAACAGTTCAGGGAAGGAGATGTTTTAAAACAGCTGTTTTTTTCAAATAAAAGCTTTTTTAAAATTTAAGCTAAGATACCCAAACATATTGATTATTTATAAAACAACTTTTTTGTGGGGAAAACAGCTGAAACTTAAAAATTTCAGCTGTCCCAAACACATACACAAAGTCTCTGATAATAATTCCTTGTGGCATATGCGACTAGGTCACATGAGTGAAAAGAGACTATAGGTACTCAGTAAGCAAGGACTTCTTGGAAGTCAGAAAATTGAATCCCTCAAGTTTTGTGAACATTGTGTATTTGATAAACAACATAGGGTGAAGTTTCCAAAAGCTATGCACACCACCAAAGCCACACTGGACTACAACCATTCAGATTGTTGGGGACCCTCCAAAGTTCCATCTCTAGGAGGAGCAAGATATTTCCTTTCTATCATTGATGATTACTCAAGAATGACATGGGTTTTCATGATGAAGCAGAAGTCAGAAGCTTTCAAAAACTTTAAGCATTGGAAGATTATGAATGAAAGCCAAGTAGGAAGGAAAGTCAAGAGCCTCAGAACTGATAATGGGCTGGAGTTCTGCTCAGAAGAATTCAAAGATTTTTGTAAGGATGAAGGCATTACTAGGCAATACACTGTCAGGAACACACCCCAGCAGAATGGGGTAGCTGAGAGAATGAATAGAACTCTACTAGAAAGGGCAAGATGTATGCTATCAAATTTAGGCTTGAATAGGAACTTCTGGGCCGAGGCAATCAGCACAGCATGGTACCTTGTAAACCGTTCTCCATCCACTGCCATTGATTACAAAACTTCTATAGAGATATGGACAAACAAACCTGTTGATTATTCAATATTAAGAGTGTTTGGATGTCTTGCATATTATCATGTTAATGAGGGTAAACTAGAACCTAGAGCAAAAAGAGGAATCTTTGTAGGATATGGTGATGGAGTTAGAGCGTTTAGGATTTGGTCACTTACAGAAAAAAGGGTGATTCTAAGTAGAGATGTCACATTTGATGAAATCTCATTATTACATTCTTAAACTGAATCAGAAGAGGCAAGTAAGGCCAGAGAAGTGTCTAAACAGGTGGAGTTTGATAGCACTACAACTAGTGATCAGAGAGATCAAGAAACATCAACCACAGAATTTGTTCTTCCAAGACAATTAGAAACTGCAACTAGGAAATCTCAAAGCAGCATAAAACCTCCTGAGAGATATGGTTTTGAAGACATGGTCTCTTATGCCTTACAGGTAGCTGAAGATGTTGATTCTATGGAACCTGCTATCTTCGATGAAGCAATCACATGTCCAGAGTCAAATCAAAGGATCACTGCCATGCATGAAGAAATGGAATCTCTGCAGAAAAATGAGACTTGGCAACTGGTTAAATTACCTGAAGGCAGAAAAATGGTTGGATGTAAATGGATATTCAAGAAGAAGCCTGGACTTTCATGTAATGATGTAATTAGATACAAGTCATGGTTTGTGGCTAAAGGCTTCAGTCAGAGAGAAGGTGTTGACTACAATGAAATATTTTCTCCGGTAGTTAGACACACCTCAATTAGAGTTCTCCTTGATCTTGTTGCAAATCTAGATATGGAATTAGAACAACTTGATGAAAAAACATCATTTTTACATGAAGAACTGGAAGAAGACATTTTTATGAAGCAACTAGAAGGATTTGAGCAACAAGGAGAGGAAGGACTAGTCTGCAAACTTAAAAGATCTTTATATGGATTGAAACAATCTCCAAGACAATGGTACAAGAGATTTGATCAGTTCATGGTCACTTTGGATATAATAGGAGTCATTACGATTCCTGTGTTTATCATAGCAAGGTAGAGGATGGTTCCTATATCTACTTGCTTCTTTATGTGGATGACATGCTCATAGCATCTAGGGACAAATCAGAAATTCAGAAGCTAAAATCTCTTCTCTGCTCAGAATTTGAAATGAAAGACATGGGGGCTGCTGCAAAGATTTTAGGCATGGAAATATACAGGGATTGAAATAAGAAGAAGTTGTTCTTATGTCAAAAGGACTACATTCAGAAAATTCTAAATAGATTTGGCATGTCAACTGCTAAACCAGTGTGTACTCCTTTGACAACCAGCATTCGAATTTCTGAAGCTCATGCACCTCAATCAGAATCAGAAAAGGAATATATGACTCGGGTTCCATATGCTAGTGCTGTTGGGAGTCTTATGTATGCAATGGTATGCACAAGACCAGACTGGGGACAAGCTGTCAGTGTGGTAAGGAGGTACATGGGGAGACCAGTAAAGGAGCATTGGCAAGCTGTCAAAAGGGTATCCAGGTATCTTAAAAGCACAATTGACATTGGTCTCATCTATGGGAATGATACATCATGTATGTTAGCTGGTTTCTCAAATTCAGATTATGCTGCAGATCAAGATGCCAGAAGATCTATAACAGGTTATGTTTTCACAGTTGGAAGGTCTCTAGTTAGCTAGAAGGCTACTCTCCAACCTACTATTGCATTATCCACAATAGAGGCAGAGTATATGGCTCTAACAGAAGCAACCAAGGAGGGAATCTGGCTAAAGGGGCTTATCAGTGATCTTGGATTTCCACAAGACAAAGCCATTATATTCTGTGACAATTTGAGTGCTATATGTTTGGCTAGGGACCAAGTTCATCATGAAATGACTAAACATATAGATGTGAGATACCATTTCATCCGAACAGAGAAAAGTATCAAAGTCCAGAAAATTGACACCAAGGAAAACCCTGTAGACATGTTCACTAAACCTGTCCCTAGAAGCAAATTCATGCATTGTTTAGATTTGCTTAATGTTGACTACTAGAAATAACAACAATGATATGGCAGTATAACGGAGTGAATCTGAACTAGACATCAGGCAAAAGGTATCAATCCAATGTGGAGAATTGTGAGAATTGGCTTGAACCTTTTAATAATTTAATATCAGTTAGTACTGGAATTTCCCTCCACAGCCTGAATCTGTTATTTTCAGTTAGAGCAGCTATAACTAACTCCCTATGTCATTCTGTTATTAGCTCTCACAGCTAGGACTATATATATATATATATATATATATTGTATATGGCACAGCTTAAAAGATAGAGAGAAATTTACTTGTAACTAGAGAGCTGAACATAGCTGCAAAATCTGTAATTCACAAGTTCATAGTGAAGTTTTTACTCCTGCTGCCCGTGGGTGGATGTAGCCAATTTTAGTGAACCACCCACGTTAAATTCTTGTGTTCTTGTGTATGAATGATCATACTTTACTTCTTCAAATTCTGTCATAGTTTTTTCATGTTTGCATAACAGTTGAAAATTCTAAAAAAGTTCTCACCTAGTCAGAAATATCACTATTAATTTATAAGATGCTGCTAGCAAAGCAATATACAAAAGTGAATTAACCAATGAGATTATTATTAATGTTTTCTGAGACTATTTCTTCAAGAGGTCTGTAATATACAGATAACACAAATGGGTAAAACCTCGTCATTCATGACTAAAGTTAATTTTCAGGTTGTAGTGAGGTAATTGCTACTTTTTAGATCGAAGTGGTTCTACATTGTTTAACCAAATTATCGAATGAATCACCGTTCCTTGAAATTGTAGACAAGCATTTCAAAAAATCAGACGGTCCTCTCCTCTTATCTGTTCCGCCACTGGAGTCACCGGACCACCATGTCATCCTACTGCCACTGTCTGTCCTCCAAGTTAATTTTTGCCCCCACTAACCCAAGATCCTAGATCCGCCACTGCCGCCATGTTAAATGAGACACTAGATAATGACATCGTATTAAAATTCAGATGCCTCTCTCGTTCTCCCCATCTTCAAATCGTGACCCATGTTTTCGGGGGTGACAATGAGGACCCGAAAAGAGAGAAGAAAAGAGGAGTGTATTTTTTTTCCTTAGGGAAGCAAGCAACTGAAGCGAAAGCACGCCGCAAGAGCAAAACTGGGAGAAAGACAAGGAGAAAAACTAGGTGTGAGCTTCAAAAGCTTGATGGGTAGGGGTTGCGACAACTATTGTCGAGGTGGCTAGAGTGTGTGTGACGAAAATGTTTGAGAAGATGGCTTGGTTGGGTAGTGGCCACTGTTTAGTCTTGTTCAAAAATAATGTCTTGGGTATGTGTGCATGCAAGAGTTCCTCCCATAACTATAACATTTTTTTTTTGGTATAGGCCATAACTATAACATTTTAGTAAAGGACAAACATAATATCCTTATCTTTAAAGTTTCAACATAGAATCATAGGTACCAAAGTTATATATTTGTTTATGTTAATTTTTCTAAATCAGAAAACAAATGGTAAAAACACAAAAATGTTTTAGGACATGTTATGTCTTCATTGATGAGCTATTACACATGTGTTTATGATGATTTTTGGTTCAACGGCCAAAACCCACAACAAATGAATATTTATCAAACGAATGTGTGATCCTCGAGTTATGTAGTAATCTCGTTACAAGTTTCAAAGAGGATTTAATGCAAGTTCAATGAATAAAACGAATTTAATGCAGGATGCAAAGACAAAATATGTGAAATTGAATGAAAGTAAAGAAAAGCATTAAATGACAGAAATGTAAAGGAAAGCAAGTAAATGTGTAGAAACTAAACAACAGGAATGTAAAAGACAAGAAAGTAAAATAACAGAAACTTAAATGACAAAAAATGTAAATGGCATAAAGTAAAGAGAACAGGAAAGTAAATGACTGAAATGTAAACGGATGCGTACTCAACGTCAATCCTTGAAATCTGCTTGAGTTGAGATGTAAAAGATTTTATTCAAGTATACAACCATTACAACAGCTTACCTTATTTATAGATAAAACAACAAAAACTACCTATCCTAACACTTGCCACACGTATTTGGGCAGTTATAACTGTTCTTAATACTAATAATTCAAATACTTACAAATACAATTAATACAAGTCAATACTAGTATTTACAATAATCTAGACAAGCTTCCTAACTCTAAAATATTCGACCATCCCGTCGAAACTTCAGTCTTCATCTTCTCATCTTCGACCGCTTCATCACTTACGCAATCCTCGTCGCCTGCCACTTTCTCAACCATCGAAGACCTTGACTGATCTTTCCAGTACCTCTACTACATTTCCAACTTCATTGATCAGTGCTCCTCTGTCGATCAGAGCATCTCTTTTCTCATTCCCAAGTCATTAATATCTTCGACTCCATCTTCTACCTGCCCGGTTGTCGAGCTTCCAAAATTATAATTTTGACCCCAACAACATGTCATCTTGTTATTAGAAAACAACACCTAATATATATATATATATATATATATATAGAACCTAAGTCTAGTACGATGTTTTATATGCTACACAGATTTTTTTTTTTTTTTTGGACTCAATTTGCTACACAGATCCTTATTAATCACTTATAAATTTTTTTTTTTTTAAATTATTAATTTATTATCAACCAAATTAATGAGGGTATCCTATACACCTACTAACACCTGAGACTGAGAGTGACAATAGCTCCAACTCTCAAACGCCAGACTCAACATCGCCAACGCGCAGACCCATCGAAGCCACCCCCCGCAAGTCCCTACGAACCATCATCGAAGATCATCGGAAATCACGAACTGGGACTTCTTATTTGTGTAACATAGAAAGCTTGGCATGCCAAAAAAATGGACTCTTGACAGCTAGATTCTCCAAACCAGAGACACCCCCCAGGTTTGTTGAATAACTCCTTCCCTGAATTGCAATTTTTTTATTAATTTTTTTTTTTGTTTCTCTGGTTGCTGAGAAAATGTGAAAAATTCTGCGGGATAATAATTCTTAGTGTATGTTTTTTTTTCTGGGCGGGGGGTGGGGGAAATGTAATCACTTGTGACTTTTCAGCCAGGAGAGGTTTGATTCATAAAAATTTAGTAGACATTTGATTCTAAAATCACCGGAGTGGGGTTTGTTTGAGTGTTTCATTAATGCAAAAAAAGTCACCTTGTTTTCATGATGTTTGCTGTTTAGAAAACAGTAAAGATAACCAAATGTTGATGTTTGTATATTCTCAGGATGTTTTTTATATTTGACTGCTGCTCTCTCTTCAGTATGAGGCATTTTGTTTTCTTTCTTTGATTTATTGAGTTTTTGGTTATTAATGCTTGGCAAGGTTGATGGTGGGTAATTGTTTGAATGAGCTGGAGTTCTTTGGATTTCTTGATCTGTCTTGGAAGGGACTTCAAGCTGTTTTTAACCTTGTGATTGTTGATTCTGCTTATGGTTTCCTACAGTTGGATGTTTCCTTTTTTCCTATTTGCTGATAGTTTGCATAGCCATGATTTCTAGACTATTTGGTTAGGGTCTTTGGGTTCAAGTTCTTTTTTAGTTAAGATAGCGTGCTTGCTCGCTTAAACATATTATGTTTGATGAAAGTATATGGGCCAATCTGTTTATACTTTATAGCATGTTGTGAGAATATAATGGATCTTCAGATCGTTGATTTTCTTTTTCTTTTTTTCCTTTTGGTTAAATTACTCCTTTGGTCTGTATAGTTTGACTAAAATTTTTAAATAGGTCTCTTTAGTTTAAAATGTTTTTAATTAGGTCCCTTTACATTTTTAAATAGGGCCTTACTAGCACAAGGTTTAAGGAGTTAATTACAAAAAAATTATAATTAGTGCGGATTTGATTAAAAACTCATTTAAATATAGTGGCTCTTTTAAATTTTTTTATAAGGACTTACGTAAAAGCTTCTAAACTATAGGGTTTTATTTAAAAATCGAGTGAAACTATAAGGACCAAAAGATTAATTTAACCTTTTTCTTATGGTCACAAATTGCTGTGTTTATAAAAATAACAGTGCTGTAATCTCCTTCAAGTGCTTAATCAAACTTGGATTCGTCTCATTCTAAAGGGTTAAGGTTTATGTTCATTTTTGCTTTAATGTGTCAATGTGTGGATTTTTGGATTTGATGTGCAGATTGCCATGGCATTTGTTTAGGAAATGCTTGTGACCTGTGCATGATGCCAGTACAGCTTTTAGAATCTGATATGGCAGTGTTTTGTTTTGTGCATTTGAGCTAGAGGCCATGGTTTTTGGTGAAATCTAAGGTGAAGTCTATTGTTGGTGTCTATTCCGGTATAGACTTTTGCAAAGTTTTGAGGAAAAAGTTTTCGGCCATCGGATCGTTGCTAGAATACAATGGATGGCTGAGATTGAATGATCCAAAAAAATGAAAAATACAACCCCCCCCCAAACACACACACTAAAATCTGCACTCCCCTCTTTCTCAGGCCATCGAGAATCGCCGCCGTCCTCCTTTCCCTTCCTCCTTGCAGCCTCCTGCTCTCCCACTCAACTCTGCTACCACCATTTCTGAACTTCTCCCTGTTTCTCTCTCCCTCTGTTTCTCTCTTTCTCTAATAGCTTGTAACCAATGACGAGAAAGGTCTCATATTTCTCCGATCTGGTCTCAAATTTCTCTAACAGGGACGAAGAAGAGAAGAATACGATGAAGATACGACGAAGATAAATGGTATGAGGAGGATGAAGAGAAAATGGTGGGGTTTAGGGTTTTGAAGGTGAAGCGGATGGAGGCAATGACGGAGGAGGTGTTCGAAACGGCATGGTCGATGAAGGAGCATACCTGATGTTGCAGGAAGCGCGTTCAGCATGGGACCTGGAGAGGATGAGGGTTGTTGATGTGGCGGTGGCAGCAGAGCTGAGGAAGTTTGCGATGTTGAGGAAGCGGTTTCGCCGGAGCATTAATGGGAATGGTAAGAAGAAGGGTCGGAGGAGAGGAGGGAATGCAGCAGGTGGTGGTGTGTTGTCGTGTAGGGAGGTGGTGGCGCTGTACTAGGCGGTGGAGGAGGAGCTGAAGAAAGAGGTTGAAGATGAGGGTATAAATGGAATTAAGAGGGTAAATTTTACTTTTCCATGAGAATTAATGTCCATACCGGTATAGACAAAAATTGCAAGCTTCACCCTAGAATTCACCATGGTTTTATGCTTTGTCTAATACTTTGCTTAGTTGGGTCTTTGGAAAACCAAGGGTAAAGTCAGCTTCAGTTATGGTGAGAGCTTCTTTGTTTCTTAGTGTTCAGTTCCGTTTAAAGTATTGTGCCTTGCTTAATGGTTTCGCACGAATGTTAGCTGTAGAAAGAAATGAAGTCCTATGTCAAGTCCTGAGTCCCGAATGTGTGATCTTTTAAATGTTTAGTCTAATGATCCAAAGGTGAAGAGATTAAAGAGATTTAGGGGAAATTTTGCTGGCAATTTCATTTACCAGCCAACAGCCAGATTCATTGCAAATTACAATGACTAGATACATAGAAAATGAAATGGGAGAGAAGTCTTTTTTGGTTCTGAAAATTGAGCTATACAATTGCACAAACACACAAAAAAGACCATTGTTGGGCATTTTGGTCATGCTTTGATTATTTATTTGTGTGATGAGGTATCCTAAATATTATTTCATGTGATATAAGTTTTAGATCCAGATCTTGGCATGTCATGCAGTTAGACTAAAAAATGGAGGCACTGAAAGGTTGTTATGGCGATGGATCTTCTGATTCAGATTCCGAATCCGTCCCTTCAAGTCCAACCTTAGCTCATTCAAAAGGATTAACCCCCTTGCCACCACCCCCTATCTCGCTCCTTGATCCTCCAAATTTTCTTGGTATGCTTGGTTTTAAGCTATTTTTATTTACGCATTAGAAAAAGGATAAAAGAGAATGAAAATATGTTCTTCGTGGATGGTTTGAGGATGATCTGTGAGAAAATAATAAGAACCACAAATTGCAGCAACCTCAAAATCTAAGTTGATGGTGCATTTTTTTCTGAATTCATTAAATTATGTTTCTTATATTGGAAGTTTCATGGCAGTCGAACTAATGATCAGTTGTTGTTTATTGCACATTGTTATGTGTCTTTTGATGACAAATATTCATTGTTTTGACGGTGAAGGGTCTCAAGATCTGCAGATAGGTCAGACAACTAGAGTTAGGAGCTTCCCTCATGTTGATGGTAACTATGCCTTACATGTATACATACCAAGTAAGTTGATTTGATCTGCAAAGAAAGTTCTCTTTGAGGGAACATACTATTTGATGTATTTATCAATATGCTTTTGTAGAGATCTTATTGAATTTACCATGTATGCATTTGTCTGTGCACATGATATTGCCATGCATTTAGATTTACCTGGCAGATATGTATACCTGCATACATATGAGTTAGGATAGACCGACCATCATAATTTGTCTTCAATAATATGCATAATATTCTGTCTTGCTTTACACTGTACATGTTTTTTTTTTTTTTTTTTTTTTCACTTTGTCCTTGTTATCATCCTTTTTTTTCTCAAGGGGATGAATGCATCTCAATATCCCTTATTTCTTTCTTGTGTAAGGATATTTTTTGCCACAAAAACCTGCCCTGAGAATAAGCCTACGTCTGATATACTCATACACCCTGGGATACCTGTTGGAAGATAATTTGCAAGCAGTGGTGGAAGATAAAAGGGGCGGGGAGAGGCAGCTGCCCTCCCAAATTACTTTTTTTATTAACACAGGGTTCTTGGTAGGTTTAGAAGGCCCTATGCCTTATCAAAGAAGAACTGGTTAATATGTCTGCAGCATAGGCAGAGCAAGATGTGTGTAGCCTTGCATTTCATAGCACGCGTCATGATGCAGTTTGGTGTACTGATGCAGTAGGTCTGAGACTAAAGCTGTATCCGCTCATGGTCATAGCTAAGAACAAACACCTACACGCCATCTATTACCTATAATAAAGTGCCTCCCTAGGTCAAGGACAAACTAGTCTAGTGTCTACTGCTCATTGCTTCAGCCACTACCTATTGTATGGACTTTCCTCCATTGAACACTAGCAAAGAAGATAATAATATATTTTTTTTTTAAAAATGAATCAGGTGGATGGACTGGATCACCTGCAGGATCTAGAAATATAAAAAAAAAAAATGATATTCTTAGAATTGAGATGGACATCATCTTAAGATTCACTGGTGATGGATTTGTCAATAGATTCGTAGTCTAATCCAGAAAATAAAAAAGATTTAAGGTTACTAGGTTTTAAAAGTTTTACCCCTGAAAAATTTCAGGCCATGTTCCACCACTGGTTGCAAGGTCATTTAATGTTTGCTGTCTTCGTGTCATTTTAATCGACTTCATAGTACTATAAAAAAATTTAAACGTTTTCATACTATATTACTATATAAGTTGCAGTGACTCAGAGTGCAGTTATTTTATTTCTATACAGTTAATATTCTGTCTCCATCAAAGAAAGAACTAGCCACATTCTTGAAGAAAGTCTCGTGTCAGGAGCCAGGTCTTTATGTTGTTGATGTTGATGCTCCTCTTAACATTCTCTGCAAAAATGATGATAAGCTTGAACAAGTTGCCTTAGGAAGGGAATTTCACATAAGTTTGGGAAGAACTGTTCCAATACGAGTGCATCAGATTGACTCAATGGTCTCAATGCTTCGACAGAAGCTTCAAACTCAACACCAGTCAGTTTTTGTTCTTGTGATGTTAAATTATGAAAAAAAAAAAAAAAAAAAAGAACATCATGTTTGTGTCCACTTATTTACCTCATTGTTTCCTTTAATTTCTTATTTAGCAGTTATTGGATCGACTTTAACAAATGGGAGGTTTTTGTTAATGATGATCGCACACGCACCTTTCTTTCCGTTAGAAGTTCTTCAAGGAGGTTTGGTAGAGGTATGATTTCTTGTCCTTTCATTTTCCTTTTGTTATGCCCCTACATTTCATGGGTTCTTTTATGCCCAAGGCATGCACAATTTTGAATTGTATGTTGCATTGTGGCTTAATGTGTGTCTGTTAGGAATCTACACTGGAACTTGGCTAAACTACTCGATTAATAGGAATAGAGAGAATGAATCAGAATGAATCAGTTATGTATATGCTTCTGTATGATAAAGGAAACACTACAAGAATCACTATTCAAGGGGCACTCCCCTTCACACTGAGCTATCTCAGTCGATCAACTATACAAATGATCAGAGTAGTTTATTCTAGATGCGAAATGCCTATTTATAGTGTGTGCTATTGGCAACTGCCTCCTAACCACCTTGCTGACTCAGCATAACTGTTTTTATATTCTAGCTACTTAGCTATTTTATTACAATTAGTCCTCTTTAGTCTCTTCCTGTAATAGACTTGCAGAGCCCCAGGCTCTTCAGCTGGTATTACAGTTTGCCTAACAGTGTCATAGTGGCTCAGTATTTGTATCTCGTTTTTTCTCTATAAAGCTGCTGATGTAGAATATTGTTGATGGTAAAGTTTGGGCTGGGGCTAGAGAAATGAGGTCATAGAACTATGCGCAGTTTGGAAAAGTTACAATTGGAAGATGAAAGGTTGAAGTTTGTACATTAAATGTTTATTTTAGTTGTCATTTATCATTAGGGTGACATGACAATTCTAAAGTAAATCATGGTCGTAATGTAAATTTTCAAAAGCCTCATGCATGAAATCTTTTAGTGAATCTGCTGTTTAGGCATTGAGGGCATCCTCTCTGTTTTTTGGTTTTTTGGGGGGGTGGATTTTCTCATGGAAACTTGTACATAATAGGGAAGGACTTAGGGTCCGTTTGGGAGTTTGGAGGGGAAGGAAAGTGAGGGGATCAAAGGGGGAGGGGAGGGGAAGGAGAGTATTATCCCTCCCCTTGTTTGTGAGTGCATATTGTACGAGGGAAAGTAAATGGAGGGTTTATAGCATACTTTTACAATTTTACCTTTATTTTAGAAAATTAACATAAGTAAATATTTGTTAAATAATATTAATGCACTTCTGAAAAAAAATTAATACTAATACAAAAAAAAAAAAAAAAATCATTTTCCTCTAAAATTGGGTAAACCCCCGAAAATACCCCAAATTGGGGTAAACCAAAAAAATTGAGGTGAGGAGGGGTTTTGGGAGGTTTTCTAAAATCCTAAAAAAACTTCCCATCCAAATTTTTGCACTCACAAACAAGGGAGAGATACTCATAAACCTTTCATTTCCCTTACTTCCCCTCCTAAACAAGACTCGAAAACAGACCCAGAGATAATAGAGTTAATATCATGTTCTTTGTTAGTTTTTCACTTGTTATATCTCTATGTACTGGTTGTACTAAATTCTCCTTGTGTGATGTAGCAAAATTATTCTCTCTATTTGTGTTCCATATATGAAACTTGTTTTACTTTTCAATGAATTTCAGATAACAAAGCAAATTGAAGCAGTCAATGCAATTTATAAGCTACACAATCTTCCTGAATTTTACAAGGTCAGTTTTAGTGGGTAACACTGGGGTCACAACAACCTTGATATCACAAGAAAAACACAACTACACTTGGCAGGCCACTGGTTGACCGACTGTTTTGCAAATGAAAAGTCTGCCAGAGTGTAGGCGAGGTTTTCAGAACCAAAAATTGTGTCAAAAACATTATTTTCAAATAAATTCTAGCAACACACTATTATTGGTTGGATTTCATATGGACCCACTTAATATATAGATTCACTCTGGTCATACATGAACTCCGTCCAATGATAAAGAGTGCGTTGAATAGAATACTTAAAAAGAGTATGTTGCTAGCATTGCTCTTATTTTTATCATCGTTGTGTTGCTGTGGTATCTCCATTTTTTTCAAGTACTTGAACTTGAAGTACTCTATACAGGATCCGCGTCCTCACATATCCTTAGCATGGGCACCGGGTGACATTAGCCATTCCCTAAAGAAAGTTGTCGACGAGGAGATGAAGAAGTGTGTTGCTGGGAAATCCTTGAAGAAATGTATTTTTAGCTGTAAATTCAAAGGTATCGAGTGTAAGATTGGCAAGAAAGCATATACAGTATGTAAAATTTCAGATGGACAATAATATAATATATAATTAGAAGACTAAGAGTGTATTTGGTTTATTTCGAGTTTCCTGTTTTCATTTCCCGATTTCAAAAGTAATTACAAAATTGTTATTATATTTTTATTTGTTTCTGTTTCCAAAGATTTGTACATGAAACAGTGAAAACAACAAAAAATTGTTTTCAGTGTTTACTGTACAAATCTTTGAAAATAGAATGAAAATAATGTGACGGTTTTATAATCATTTTTGTTGTAATTATTTCTAAAAGTATGAAATGAAAACAGGAAACATGGAACAAACCAAAGAGGCTCTTAAGGGGTTTCCTGAAATGTCTATCAGGCTGCATAGAATTCTATTTTGTTAAATGGTGGTTTTCTTGGCTGGGTAGGAGACTGATGATGATAAGATTACTAGTGTGAAGAGCAACTTTTTTTCTTCATCCTGCCCTGTGGCGTGTACATAACGAATTGATTAGAGCTGCTGTTAGAATGTCATGGAAAACTCAACTTTGACTGTCAATTTATTTTGATTATATTTGAATTAGTTGTAAAAAATTAATTATTTCAATAATCGATTATGGTTTGTATAGTAAACTATTGTTATAATATAATATAATATAATATAATCAATTTTATGTTTAGATATGAGTGCTGGAAAACAATATTAAGATAATGTTATATTTGGGTTTGTGTAAGAGAATTACTTGTTATAGTAAATTACAAAAATGAGGTATGAAGTTATTTGGCTAGGTTAATAATGTTGGTTTCGAAGTTGGTTTTACAAGAGTGAAATAGGAAAAATGTAATTGATTTCAAAATATTCAAACTTTTTTAAATAATGCTTACACTTTAGGTTTTTTAAATTCATTTTTAAAACAAAACTTTTTATAATAATTTAATTAGTTTTATCAAATATGCTACATTAAACAAAAATATATGCAATCTTCAAAATAGTGATTTTAGTTTTTTAGGGTATTTTCTGTGTGCAACTACAGTGACTAATCCTTCAAGTTGGGTAGGACCACAAGAACAACAAAACTCTCTCAAGAGTTTTAACGTTGCTGTATTCTCAAGCTCAGATTCGAGCTCAAGACCATTAAGCTTGGAGAGACCCACGTTATCTCATCCAAAGCTCTCTTAGATAAATAGTGATTTGCATGCACAATTACTAAATAAATCTCCTAATTACTAAATAGGGAAATTATTGAATGTCTTTTAGATTCCTAAGATGTTGGATCCATTTACTTTTTTTATTTTAGTATTGGAAAGAAATATTAGGAGGTTGTTTAAAGATGATTTAAAAAAGTTTTTTATTTAATTTATTATAGTAACATTCCAAGGCCCAACTTTTATATAGAAGTGTTTGTAGATTGGATTGAATCGTTTCTCTTGGAAAAAGCTATGTGATCCATTCCATTAGTTTTCTCACGTGACATCAATTAGATTTATTCAAAATGTAAAATTATTCCAATATAATTCAATCTAAATTGATCTGAGTTGGCTGATGACATGAACTGAAATCAAGAAGCACCCATCTCAGTTATAATAATGCATATTTGGATTGAAAAAAAAAAAAAAAGCATGGAATACGGCAAAATAGAATGAAATAATATCATGTATATTGTTTGGATTGTTTAAAAAGTTTAATTTTTATACACTAACCTGGTTAAAAATTTTTACACTGACAACTAATCAGAAATCATCTGATGACTTTTAGGTGATTAAGATAAGAATTAAAGATTTGTAATGATGTGTCCATTTCTAATTGGTTGACAGTGCAAAAAAACTTTATACTATCAATGTATATCAATTAAATCCTTGTTTAAAATAGGACGGAATGAAATGAGGCCTCCTGAAATAGATTCTATTCCATCTATTTTTTTTTTCCCTCTCATCCGATTTGGAGTGTATCAAATGAAATGAAACCAACTTATTATTTTCTTTAATTCTCTTAATCCCATCATCAAATATCCAAATAATGATATTCACTCCACTCTTCATTTCATTCGATCTATCTCATTTCACTCCAGTCCACTCCATTCCACTTATTATTAAATATCCAAACACAACATAAAGGACCTTTCAGCATGTTGTATTAGGCCTGTTAAGATAAGTTAATGCAATACATTATGACCTTAAACGTTGTTTAGTGTGAGCATCATATTATATAAGCTTGTTCACCAAACTCCTCTTATAAATTAAAACAATTGATAAATTAATCTAGCCTTGGGGTTGGGATTAGGCCTAATTGGCCTTTGATCATAAGTTTCTACACAAACTTTCCCATGCAACCTTAAACACATAACAGGAAGAAAACACGAGGTTAGAACAAGGAAGTGATCGATCACTCAGTCTAAGCCACGGAAGGATCTTAGAATATACTAAAAGCAACAAACGCATCAAACAAAAGAAACAATCAACCAACTATAATATAAAACCATGCCAAAATTCAGCATAAATTTTCACCAGGTTAATAACATACAAACTCTGACCAAAACCAAAACAACCCAATATACTAACAGCACTTCAGCATTTCGATGTGGAAGATGAGTTCAAAACTAACAATATCAGTAATCAGATGGGGAAATAACATCATCAATCTTCAGTATCATCTTGACAACTTGTGTTGCGAGCAAGATCTGTTGCTGCTTTCCAATCAAAGTTTCAAAGACATTTTGCTCACGCATGTCATTAGTGCCAATATCATTGCAATCAATGCCAAAGTGAGGATAATTATCCTGAAGGCAGAGTTAAGGTTAGTGCCATAATATACAGAGAAGTAGATTGACACCAAGTGTGTGTATATATATATTAGACTCAAAGCAGTTATCATGTTCAATTTACCTGTATTTGCTGAGACTTCACAGCAGATAACGTTTCAATTGGTTGGAGGCCACTATTTTCTGCAAGGGCCATAGGAACATAATCCAAAGCATCCCCGAATGCCCTAATAGCATACTGGAGGGGAAAGAAAAAATTACCAATAAATAATGTTTTGGGAATAACCAAACAATAGTAAATTATTAATCAGAATACATTTCATCCATTGTCAGTAAAAACTCTACACTATCAATAAAGAACAGTGTTTTTTAACAGCATTTTTGAACAGGCAGCAGCATCATATGATTCACCGAAAAAATAAAACTCTATATATTGACAATGAATAAAAATTTCCCCACAGAGTTTAATAATAATATTAATACCTGTTCCACTCCAGGGTATTTATCAGCAGCTGCCTCCACAGCAATAGAGCAGGCAATTTCAGCTGAACCACCACCATATACAATAGAATTGTTGCGGATGAGATTCCTAGCCACACACAAGGCATCATGTAGGCTGCGTTTTGTCTCCTCTATGATCATTTTGTTACCTACCAAACAAGACAGCTTTTATTAAGGTTCCTTAGGAATCTACCAGTCTTGAAAGCCCATTCTGTAAACCTCCACACTAAATCCAGGAGTTGATTGCAAAGCCATTAATACAGGCAATAGCTGAAAGAAGTTTATAGTTTGCATCCTAATGCAATAAAATAGCTAATACAATATCAAACCACAGCACAGTTAGAAAATTAACTTTCTCCAAAATGGTAACTAATACATAAAATCGAATACAAACCACTTAAATAAAGAGGTCAAACAGTACACAAATTTTCGAGAGAAAAAAAAGGTCAAACAGTACACATCCTTACCTCCACGAATGAATATCGTTACAGCCCTTGAGTTTGCACAATGCTCAATGTAAAGCATTCGGTCTTTGGTTGTACCGAATGATTTTTCTCGAACCAGACCAGCCTTAGAAAATAGATTAAAAACAATTAATGTTACTTGCAGTCAAATATACAAAAACAGAGCACGTATGTCCAGTGTACAGCATGCTACATTGTTACCCCCCACAAAGGATACATGAAGAATAGTACCACTGCCACATGTTCTAAATTATTGACCCCAAAATTACATGCAAATTCAAAATTGTAACAGACCCAAAAAAAATTGAAGAACAAGAGAAAACTTTAATTTACAGGTCTTGCAAACCCCCAAAAATAGTGATAGGATACCTTTCCCAACTTCTCTGGAGTTAATTCCTGGAACCTAGGCACTATCCTTCCACCTGTAGTTACAAATAGATCATTACTTTGTTGATGGCATAAAACAATATCTTAGCAACAGACAACAGTCATAGCTCATATAATCTACAAACTTTCAAAGCATAAGAAGTTTAATTAAAATAAACCTGTTGCTATAGCTATCAATTCCAACTCTACACCACCAACCCATCTAACAGCTGGCAAGTTCCTGTGCATTAAGAGATGATTTGCCTCATCATCGAAACCCCATTGGCAGATAACCAGTGTTGCACCCACGTCCTGCAAATCAATATAATATTCCCTTCAATATATTAAACAAATTCAAGTAAGGAAAAGGGGGTATATAAGTAGTCCAATTTAAATTAAAACCCAATAAGCCCATATACCAGCCAAAAGTGACTAAGCACTCATATTAGAAGGTTGATAGTAAAAGTAAAATGGTAGGCCAAACGTTACTAATAGAAAATTTAAGAGTCTCGCAATGAAATCTTACCTTGCATCTTTGAACCATGTCATCAAAATATTGTTGTTCTTGCTTCCTTAATGTCTGGAACTTCTCCACTGTATCAATATCAACCTTATGCTTAGTCTTTGGTTTTGGAGGCTCAAAGGGGCAAGTCAAGATAGCAATTTTAGCATTTTCAATTTGCTTTGGCATTTGGGGATGGCTCATATCCTTGTCAACAATGATTCCATAAATTAACTCGGTGTCTTCCAATTTACCACCAACTTTTCCTTCTACTTTAATTAGATCTAAGTTAACATCTTTTCTCTCCAGATCAGCAACAGCCAGAACAGCATTGACAGCAATCTCAGCCAAGCTACGTTTACAGCGATTCACACTGCAACATTAAAATGAACAAAACACAGATCGTATAAAAATATAAGCATCTTAAAAATCCACAAATGAACTATGTGAAAAGAAACAAGAGGTGATGCGACATGCATGATATAACAAGGTAAATGATTAAATTTTAGAAATTACACTAAACTGCACTCACATTTTTGAGGACAAAGTAGTCATACAAGTTTGAATCAAAGGCTCCAAATTCGTAGGTCCAAATTCAAACTTGTTAGCTATATGTTCTAGATGATCAACAGCAATTCTAGATGCTGTTTCATAGCCCTCAGCAATCCTAATTGGATGAATTCCTCGTTCCAAGAGCCGCTCAGCTTGCTCAAGAAGAGCTCCAGCCATCACAACAACTCCAGTGGTGCCATCACCGATTTCATAATCCTGACTCCTAGACAGCTCCACCATCAGCTTAGCAATTTGGTTGTCAACATCCATCTGCTCCAAAATTGTTGCCCCATCATTTGCTGTAAACTCAAAATATTGCTTGTAAGTTGTAGCAACTAGCAACAACAAAAAATGCCAGAGATGACCACTTCAAGATAGCTAAGAACTAAACTCCTAATATAAATTATGAAATGCAATTAAAAGCCTAGATGCCCCAATGTGATTTCAAGTAGGATCTACAAATAACAGTGATGATGCAAGAGCTAATTTCAGGTAATCAAGACACTTAAATCACATGTATACTTGTTAAAATCAAAATGCATGTATGCAACCACCTTTGTTTGATGATAAAAAATTAGCAGAACTCTCACATCAAGGGAATTTCTAAATAATGTGCATTTTACCTTAATATAAGGTTAGTGAATTACTTAGCCAACATAAGCTCTACTCAAATCTATAAGAACGGAAAGACGGATACGAAGAAGGCAAATTTTAGAAATTATGACAGAAAACATGTATGATTTATTTTGTTCTTTGACCGGGTGTTCCAGCAGCCAAAGTTGCAAGACTAACCCTCGGGCCGGGAGTGGTGGATAGATAAAACCCTTCCTAAAGTGAGGACTCTAAGATTTAAACCCCTGACCTTGCAGTAAAGTTCGCCTTGGGCACATTATAAAATTAACACAAAACCACATATCTTGAATTAATAGAGAGAATAATAGTTTAAAAGTTTGCATAACTCACTGTAAAGTTTGCATAACTCACTGTAGCAGTATCCAAAAAAGTGTCTATTAGCTAAAGCAATTACTTACTTACTCAGCCGTGTCCAAAGTAACACAAAAAATAAAACTAAATCCTAAAATCGCAAAGTTTTGTTTCATTTCATACAAATCATGGATCTATAGGGAACAGAAAATAGCAACTAAATCATACAAATAAAAAACAAGAGAGAGAGAGAGGAACAAACTGATGGTGACGTCAGCGTCGGGGCTCTGAAGCATCTTGTCCATGCCTTTGGGTCCGAGAGAGGTTCTGAGTATTCGAGCGACGGCTTTTCCGGCAGAGATGTTAGATTTCTGAGCATCCAGACCCCTAAGCCTGTTCTTCTGCTCTTGCTCCTTTAATATTATGAAAGGCCTTCCGAATTCATCGAAAGCCAACGCCATTTCTTCGAGATTATTATGAGAAAATCAACAAAAACGAAATCGCTATTGGAGAAGAACAGTGTAGAAGTAAGCTTAGAGAAGAGAAGGAACTAGAACAACAACTACACTCTCTTGTTACTCTTGCTTCGCATCTATGAGTCCTAACTCCCTTGTTATGCTATGTAATGTTATTGTTCCCACCTTTTTCTGATTTTTCAATTACACAACACAGTTACAGTGTTACACAAGTAAGAAGCCCCAACCCGACAAGTTTGGGCTACCTTTATTTGGGCTAGGACGGGTACAGTTACTGGATCCGATTTTTCCTCTCGGATTGGGTAGCAAATTTTGGATTGGATAACAACAGGCGGGTGAAAAATAAAATATTTTATTTATGTTCCGTTCCGTTCCTTTTTTTTTTGGTTTCCAAGGGTATCCTCCGCGAGCAACTGCTGAGACTAATCCCTTGAGATACTGGATGATAAGGGTTAACCTATCCCAACCAGATTTTCTTCATACACAAGAGTTAGGGATCGAACACCTGACCACTTACTTAAGGAGTCCAAGCTCGTTACTACTTAGACCAACCACATGTTGGTGTTCCGTTCTAAAATCATGTTAAAAAAATTAATTTATTCATAACTCGTATAATGAATAGTGAATTATTTACAATTTTATCTTTTTATATTTATTTTTAAATGTTTAAATTAGTAATAAAATTAAATTATAGCATTATCCTTTTTATATTTTTCTAATTTTAAATTAATAAATAATAGTTTTTAAAAATGAAATTAGATATTAACGAAAGGAATCTCTTTGATATTATTTATTATTTATGTTAGTTTATTATTGAACATTATATAAAATTAAAATTTCTTATTCATTTAAAACAGGTTTAACTGTAATTGGAACACGATTAAACTATTGAACCATGTGTCATTGCCTTCACCCGTTCATGTTTGATTTTTAAAATATAATTTTTTTTTACGAAATGATTTTTAAAATATCGATTATCCTTAACAATAGTTGATGTGCATCCTTGAAGTCAATTAAAAAACGTCAGCCTTGGGCTCATGTGTATGGAAGAGTATTTGTTGGGAGAGATCAACCCCGTAAATGGATTTCAGTACCTATTAATCTCTGGCTCCCGACTGAAAAATATCCGTATTCAAAAAAAAAAATAAAATTTGTTAGCCTTGCTTGAAGCAAGGTTTATTTTTTTGTTAAATAAACAGGGTTGGCCCATAAACAATGAGAATCCGAGAAAAGGCTAGAAAGCCCAATCTGATATCACTTGAAACTGAAAGTGGGAGTGGGAGTGGGAGGTAAGTGAGAGGTGAAGGTGTGAAGAAGAGAAAATGGAAGAGTTACGGAAGCTTGAAAAAATGCAGAGGATGGTGGAATTCATGGATTCAAAGGGGCTAGCAGCAGCAACCTCATCATCTTCCAACTCTAACCGCTTCCTTGCTAATATCATGCTCTTATTGGTTCGTCCTACTAACTAACTCCCGGTTAGTTATTTATTTAATAACAACCTGATTTAAATTTTAGTGTTGTTGATTGTTCGTGCTTGTTTTGTTTTGTTTGTGCCAATGGTTTCAGTTAGAACCGTGTGGAGAGCTTGGCATAAACGACAAGTGTTGCTTGGCTTCTGACCTTATGTCTAGTGTTAGTTTCACTTCCTTGTTACAATTGCTTTCATTTCATTTAAGTTCTCTCTGCATTTGCATTGTATTTTGATGACTGAATTTTCATTTTGTAGCTCTCACCTGAATTTCTCGAGGAGGCATCTCTTTGGCTTAGTCAAGACATTGTCCACAAAGAAGAAAATAGAGGTAATCTAACTTATAGGACTGACTATGAACCACCTATTAGGTTAGGTTTAATATTTTTTGACATCTTGAATGTTTTATCGCGACTGATTTCGAAAATGTCGCTGTTTGGGTTTATGGTAAAAGAGGGAAAGGAAAAATAATGTGCAAGTAGAAGTAGGTTAGTAGGGAATATTTTGGATCGTTGTATGTTTAGATGTTGGATAGGGAAGGGGATGGGAGGGGTGAATATTTTTATGAAGATCCCTCATTTTCTTCACCATGGCTCACTTAAAACCTATACTTCTCCCCCTTATGTTCCATTCCATCCAAACACACCCTAACGGGTCAACTAAAGATAACTATTAGTGGCATCATCCAGGTTTGTTTTGATGAGAGATAGTAGTACTGTTCTTTTTCATATCTCATGATTTCCCATAACTGGAAGGACAGTAGATGAAATAGGCATAGCAATGTTATTTGTACATATGAGATTTTGACGTCACTAACCAAAGTTTGTACATCATTAACCATGACTCTGACATTATTAACCAAGTTGCCAACCATCCATTTGGACACCATTAACCAGCATTTATACACCCATAAACCAAGTTGGCAGGTGTCTAGGTGTACGGATAACATTTTTGAATTGATATTATACAACAAATTTGTAACTACCTGTGGTGGTGGCTTGGAATTAAATGCCTTCCACTGTTGCCTTTACCATGGTATTTTGTATCTTCCAACTAACAACTTTGAGATGTCTTTTATCAAAAGTAACTTTGTGATGTTGAGGACATTAAACTAGAGTCTGCATGCATAATGCGTAACTGTGTCTTGATATGCATATGCATAAAAGATTTCTCATGTTTTCCCTTCACATGCTTTGTTGCTTGTTTTAATTCTAATTTTACAATATTTTGGGAATTTTCACTTTCACTTAGGTTTTCGACAAAATGTTGTGGGAAGTGCTTTGCTTAGTTGCAATCAGATGAAAGAATATAGTTTGTTGCAATGTTATAATGAAAATGTGGCCATGATCGGGTTGGATTCCATGCAAAAGGCAAATTCTACCCTTGAGGATTTTGTAAGTATATATTCAAAGAATAATCTCTTTGCTTATAATCATGATATTCTATTATAAATTACAATGCTCACTGATTTATTTGGAAAATGTTCAACTAGTTGCATATCAATTAGCAGTGTGACAATATTGGAACACATAAACGAACTTCATTATACCAGGTTTATGCCATCATTTGCCATATTCATTAATAGATGAACAAACTGCCATGTATCGGTGGTGCATCCTAAATTTC
Source organism: Echinosophora koreensis (assembly GCA_035048595.1). Classification (NCBI taxonomy): domain Eukaryota; kingdom Viridiplantae; phylum Streptophyta; class Magnoliopsida; order Fabales; family Fabaceae; genus Echinosophora; species Echinosophora koreensis. Next base: position 869,611 of record JAPCYP010000058.1, on the reverse strand, counting down.
TTTGCAGCTTTCTATTGACTAAATTTACAACAAGAGTATTTTGGTAGAAGATTCGAATGCTTGATACTATTTCAACAAATAAGCCTAGCTATCTAAAACTTGCTTTGTGATTCCAATGTTAATGTGAGCTTATTATTTTCAGTGCAGATCCTATTTTATGTTTCATGGATTGGATGTAAGCAAGCCACAATCAATATTCAAATATTTGCCTATTCTTTCATTCACAGAGAGTTATATTTATCAGGTACGCGCTAGATTGGTGTTATTAAATTCAGTCACCCTTTTATTAATTCAAGTTGAATGGTGTTTTAAAAGTGTGGGGGTCAATAAATGGGGCTCTACCGCATGTGTGGAACTAATCAATCGCAGAAGCTAGTGCTGCTAGAAGGAAAACGAGGTAGATCACCTCAAGCAAGATGGAAGGCAAGTTCAGCTATGAACTGAATGAGTGTTGCTAAAGAGGCGCTCAACATGACATCTTTTTAAGGATAATGTCATTTTTGCAATTAAATGATGGATATTTAGCAATAATATGTTGTGATTGATCAAGGCCTATCTTTTGAGTGGGACGTATTGTTGATAACCGGCATTGGCTCCGGTGACTCTTTGATGTCTTAGGCTTGGCCTACATAAGGGCCATCTTTTCAACTTCCAAAATGATGTCAGTCATCAGCCCTGAACAGTTTCAAAATTGGTTACTTGGACTTTGAGTGTGTTGAGGCAAGATTCTTGACTAAAATGATGCATATGTCTGAGGTTGAGGTCAGCATTAGCTGCCTCATGGGATTTAGAGACTTAAGGTATAAACAAATATCTAGCATGAGTTCTAGTCAACTAGATACGAAAGGGTGATATGGGATGGGGGCCTTGAAATTGATGCAAGTACCTTATTTTCTTCCACTAGGAAGCATATGTCTGTTTTTGAGAATATTTTTGTTCATGTTTGTTTCTATTTGAGAATTAGTGAAATATATTCTACAAAGTTCTAGTAAGTATGAAGCCTCAAATGCTCCTATGTGTGCTGAGAATTCATGGCTATAATGATGCAGCTAGATAAAATGAATGAGAAATTACTGCAAACACCGACCAATGGAGAGTCTGTATTTGGAGGAAAAGATGAGGTGATTGATTGCACAGTGGCATTTTGAATCTTCATGTTTCAAGGAATAACTTTCTTCTTTCTTATATATTTTAATTTTGCATGCAGAAAGCAGCTCAAGTATTGGTTTCTTACTTCTCAAAAGATCCAATTAGACCACTTGTGACTCTTCTCAAATGTAAATGCCTTTTGACAGAGTGGTATATATTTTTCTTCTATACTATACTTATCTCGGGGAGTAGTTACGGCTGATCTTAATTTGGCTTTCTTTTTCCTTGATGAGCTAAGGATAAGAGAAGAACTTAAACATGGAGAAGAGTATTGGGCACTTGAAAGAAAGCTCTGTTATGCTCTGATAAACAAAGAGGAGGTATGTATAATTCATCTTCAGAGGATGAGTAACATTGAGCAAAATCCTTGTCAAAGTTTCCTGTTTGAAATCTAATAAATAACTTGCTACTCAGATTCTTGTTGAAGATGTGATGAAGGCTATTCATTTAAAGTCTTTTGATTATCGAGTGCTGAATCTTCTTCTCTATCAACTGCGAGGGGCTAAGGTACAATGATGAGCAAAAATATTTAATGGATCTGGATTATTCATCTAACTCTTGATTATATCATTATATTTTTTGTTTGAGTTAGGCATCAAATGTTGTTCTAAAATATTGCTGGTAACATAAATGTTCGCATGAAATGATTTGTTAGCTAATATATGTCATTAGGATAATCACGTTCTTTGGAATCTGTTTTGAAGGTTGAGGAGTTGCATATGGAGTTTCTTTCAACTTCAGAGTTCTTAGTGGAAGTTTCTGATGATTTGTAAGTACTATCATTTGTTTCAGTTGGTGCCGGGTACCGTAATATCATGTACATGAATTCACGATCAGGCAGAATTTTGTATTTGCTTCTAACATGGTACCTTTTCGTTTTTTCTTTTTCTTTTTTCTTTTTTTTTTAAGATTCAAAGGTTTTAGTTATTCCGTAAACTCATCAGCAATTACTTGCTGAATTGTTTTTTTTAATAGGTTTTTTAAGAATGCATTAATGGTTGAATTATAAAAAATGCTTTTGTTTTTATTCTTTTCACTCCAAATGTATGCTTTCTACTCTAGGAGTAGTAAAAAACTTAACGAAACTGACATTAATAAAAATACTAAACCAATTTGTACCAAAAAAGATATTGGCATCACAATTTTTTTACATGTAATTATCAGACACCATTTTTTAACTGAAACTTTTGAAAGTTGATTCCCATCTCAATTTTCAGATAATACCAAACTCACCCTTAATTATTTTCTTGCTTTGCTATTTTTTATGTTTCATTTCTGTGATAACCTGCACATATATTGATTTCAGTCTTATCGTAGCATACTTCAATTTTATAATTTTATTCAACATAATTGTTCTTGATGATGTTGCAGGTATGACTACGAGGTGAGTTCAATACTTCAAGTTTAGTAACCACCAGCCATCAGACCGTTGTCTGAATCTTGATTCGACTGAAATCCCTTGTGCAGGATGATGTTTTAGAGAATAATTTTAACATTTTACGCATGTTTGTCAGAATATATGGAGCTTCAACTGCCCCAGTTATGCTAGTAAGTTAAACTGGTTTTAAATGGTGCTGCTAATTTTTTATTTGCTTATATAATGGCAATATGCTTTCTTGAAATTTGTTGGTTAGATGATATTTCACTGGTAATAATTTCAAATTTATTGATTAAACTGAAATACTGCATTAACTTTTTACATAGTGGAGAGATCAAACCCATCTTTTATCAAAATCATATCAGTTTTATTTATTGATCTTCAGCCTGAGTGTTATAGACACCCATCATTTCTCATTTTAAGCTTTCATTTTTAATCACGGGATTGTTCACCATAGAACTAAATACCTGAATGAAAAACACTTCTTAGTGACATGCATAGCCTTAAGTCACAAACATGGATTGAAGGAGTTTCAAATTTATGATCACTCCTTCCATCCTGTTTAAAAGGAAGAGGTGCGACGTTTTTACAAAGCATATGCAGCTTGAATAATGTCATTTGCATTTCTCACATTCTATTGTGAGAAAGAGGAAAACTTATATCAATCTTATGTTTGATAGTGTCTTCTTTTACCCAATGGGAGGTATTGTTTATTGGCCTGTATGGAACATTTTGTTGTATTCCTCTCTGTTAAAAAACTGTTGTAGTTATAGTAACTATATATGTTACTTTTATTAACTTTAGGATAATATCATGTCATTTAATCAATTCCAGGCGAAGTGCATTACTGAGGCTGAAGATAAATATAAAAGTTTACTGGAATCACTGGATCCGCAGCTGTCTCTGAGCTACCAGAAAAGATGTGCAGAAGCCACTAAAGAAGGTAATTTGCTGGATTCAGTCGAGGCATTCTGATAGTAATTAAACCCCAATTGCAGGCTAGTATAACTAATGGGCAACCGAATTTTTTTAGGTGGAAGGGTATCAGAGCACCCTCTTGGGACGTGGACTATTCCAACCGTGATTCCAGATGAGGAATTGTATAGATCAAAGTTGAAGTTTGATACTTTGTGAATATGAACCTCAATTGTGTCACTGTCAGGTAATGATGCCAGTCTTGTGTTTTCACCCCAGTATCCTCTTCATTCCAATTACCCGAAGAGATCTAGTTGAATTCAGAAATATCAAGAAAGTTGGTAATTCCACCCCCCCCTCTCTTTCTCTCTTCTTTTTTGGGTCGATTATGAGTATGAGGAATCATGAGTAATGATACTTGTACCGAATTTTGACACATTCTCATACGTGGATTCTTTTAGATTTTTCCAAAAAACTTACCAAGGGACTAATTTATTATGTAAAAGTTTGCATGGAAGTTTGAGGGTTTTGTAAGACATTTGTTAATTTCAATAAAAAATGTTATTTGTACATTCAGATACTGACAACTTGGTTAATGAGTGTATAAATATTGATTAATGGTATCCAAGTGGTAGTTAATGTTTGTCGTATTTATGATTAATGTACAAACTTTGGTTAATGTTGTCAAATTCTCGGATACATACACACTCACACTCACTCCAATCACACAGACACACACTTCACTTCAATTACACACACTTCAATTACATTTCAGAAGAAATATGTTTTATATTAATGTGCTTGGTCCGGCTATGATAGATTCAATTTTTACCATAACAATTGCTTATTTTGTTGTCACAATAAAGTTGAAGACTTTCCTCTTGGTTATCTCCAATTTCGCACATTATTCTTTTCAACCAACTTGCCTGTTGTGTTTGCAAGCCTGCTGCTAATTATGGCCTAAATTGAAGATTGTGCCATTGCATCTTGCTTCTTTAAACACCAAGAAATCACGCCTGACCTAAGAGAAAATACAATACATAAACTAAAGTGCTCTTCATTTCATCGACACTTCCAGCCTAATCAATATTTATATCACAATAGACTTTCACTTAAAGCTTAGAATTTTTCTCAAATCTGATCCCACACTCCATTGTGCCCATGGCATACTTTAAAAATATTTTTGTTCCGGAGGTTATAAGGTTGGCTTGGTGGTTAGGGTGGGAGATATAAGGAGTGGAGTGATAAAGAGGTTGAAGGTTCAAATCCTATATACTAACAAAATATTAACATTAATACTTACATTTGTGTATCAAAAAAAAAAAATTTTTTGTTCCGAGATGAAAGTGGCTTGGTTTACTCATGACATACCTTCCGACCAAGCTTCTATAGATACTTGCATTTATTAATCTTCTACCATCTTTTTTTGGTTTTTTATTCATTACCAAAGTAGTATCAACAAGTTTGCATCCAAATATGTCAAACTTCAATATATTTTTGACATATTTCTTTTGAAAAATAAAAACTCCATGTTTATGTTGATAAACTTGAGTACCATGAAAATAATGTAACAATCCAAGGTCACTCTTCTCATACTTCATCATCACCTCCATTTTGAAAATCCCAATCATTTTTAAGTTGTTACCCGCATACACCAGATTATTAACGTAAAATGCAACAAAGAGAATTTCTGTCTTACCTTAATAATTGATATATAAGGTAGGCTCAATTTTGCTTCTTTGGAATCCTTCTCAATGAAATATCTGCCAGCCCATAAAAACTTCCTTCAATCTATAAACATTTTCTTCTTGGCCTTTAATCATAAAGCTTCAAGGTTGTTGCACATACATTTCAAGTCTCCATTTAAAAATGTTGATTTCACATCAAGTTGGTATATGTTCCAACCTTTTGAGATACTAATACAATGATTGCTCTAATGGTGTCCAAATGTGCTACCAGAGCAAAAGTCTCACACCCAAAAACTATAAGGTGGTTCATTGAAGGTTTTCTATAGGCAAAATAGGTAGATTGGTCCGATACATTATTTTTACTTTTCACATCGGTCCTATAAGGTTTTTTTTTTTCCCCCTTTTCATATTTGTCCTACACGTTACGTTACGTTTTCACGTTAGTCCTTTCCATGAACTTCAAACTAACATCAACAGTTTTGACCTGACGTGACTATTACGTTAGTTTGACAAGCGGTTTTTGTAATTTCGTTTAATTCATTATTTTCTTCTTAAATTCTCCATGTTGCTAAGCTGAAACTCTTATTTATTGTGAGAAATGAGAACAACTAATCACAACCGTTGGATCACATCTAATTAAAATTAACGTTTGTGATTGTTTCTCCTTTAAAAAAATTCACGTGTTGTGGTCTATCACATACCAGTAGACAACTCTAACAGAACTCTCCCTCCCCTACCTCCCTTGAAGCCGATGTCGGAGCATGGAAACAACCCAGGCCTCTCGAAGTGCTTCTCCGAGCAACGAGGCTGATATCTCACAAACACATATTCCAGGATAATTCTTTTTTCTCTCACTCAAAACAATTATCAAGATTTTCTCTCATAATACACACTTCACACGGCAACACACAGAGGAACAACTTTATACATACTCTATATTGAATAAAATGTGTAAGCAGTGGTTATCCAAGAATTTCTTAAAATTCATTAAAAAACAATTTCTTAAAAGAATGGGCACTTCCGTAAGCACATTTCCTATTACATAGATATTTGCTTCATTCATTTAGAACAAAACTAACGTACTGGGCATTTGTAAAAAATAATGTATAAAAGAAGTCTTTCAATTTTAAACAAGCTTGGGCGGTGGCCTCAATTTATTTGAAGCTTTGCAGCCGGATTTAATCCTATCTAACAGAGGCGCGCAAACCCCATATCCGCGAGACCTCTTCCATCCGCGACGGAGATTTCGAGTCACACCGTCTAGAACCTGCACGCCTCTCCGACGTTGCTGTCCGAAGCGAACTCCACCGCCTCAAGCTCCATCGTCGCCGCTCAGCCACCGTATGACCAGAACCACTTTGCTCCGACGAACCCCTTGGGCTGCCTGCCACCTTCCGTCGTTCGCCGTGCAACCACCTCCTTGCTCTAAGGCGGGGGATGGTGGAACCGCGGAGGTCTGGGCAACAGGAGAGAGAACGCGGCGTGGCAGAGGCGGAGGGGGGAGATCTGGGTAACCGGGGCAGAGGATGGCGGAGGTTTGGGCAAATGGGAGAGAGAGAGAAGGCGGCATGGTGGAGGGAGGAGATCTGAGTTCAGAACCGCGGCGGAGGATTGGGTAAACAGGTGAGAGAAGGTGGTGTGGCGGAGATCTGGCAAACTGAAGAGAGATGAGGCAACATGGCGGGGAAAGAGTAAAAATCTTGGACTCGGATTCGCTCCTGCCGCTGGACGGTCCAGCGGCAGGTCTCCTCCATTGGATCCCTCCTTCACACCTCCTTCAGCTTCATCTCTCTCCTCACACATCAATGCAGCCGTTGGATCATGGCTGGAGCGGCGCTTGAAGGGTTCCCAGCAGGAGCAAATCCGGTCACAAAAATCTTGGGATACAGGGGAGGAGGAGGAACCGAATAGAACAAAAAGGAAGATAATGTTTATCAGGTCACGTGACTTTTTAACTCTAAGAGTAATCTAGACCATTAAATATAATCTAATGGATATTATTAAAAGTTCTCATTTCTCATAATAAACACGAGTTCTCACTTGATATGCTCCCTATATATATATATATATATATTAATTATAAAAAATTATATATTGTGTAAATATATATTAAATACTATATATTATAAAGGGTATTCCGGTAAATTTAATATTATTTTGTTTGTGCTGTCCATTATCCATCAAACAATGTACAAGACAAAGACTTGTCCTGTGACTCAAGGATTTGTTATGTGCTGTCCTATCTGTCCCGTACTGTCCTGATACTTTTTGCAAATCAAACGCACCTTTATATGACAAGAAATAAGAGTTATATATAATCAGCCACTCATAACTTAAGCATTACTTTAAAACGACAACACAAATTACTTACCAACAGATATTTGTTATTGTTATGAAGCATGGACCAAGAGAGGAAACAAAATTCAGCTGTCCCTAAAAATGACGTATCAATGTCCCTTACCAATTAAAGGTTAGAAATATGCGTAAGTGTTAATGAGTCATGATTTATTATCATTGATGGAGCCATGGAGGATAGGAAATGTGACAGGAAAATGGGAAAGAAGTCTTCATCCCAAAAAGTATCTTCCTGTTGTGAAAGATTGACTTCACTGTTCTTATTTTTATATATGGTGGGCAATAAATGTTTTAAAAAATCAGAAATCAATGTGAAATTGTTATGGTTTTATTTTAATTAGGTAAAGAATTATTGTTTTATATTAAACGGCTAATGATCCAAAAAGCGTTCCTACTTTCCACGGTTAGTATAATATTCTTTATAGTTTTCCAAGGCGAAAAAGGGAAGGCAAGGGCAAAAAACAAGGGCACTAGCAATTCAAATACCTCACCCCTGAAGAAAAGGACAGTGAATGAAAAGTTCCTCGGTTTAACCAATTTGGGAGGCAATGCCATTCTTGTTTTGGTTCATGTTTCCACTTTACATAACTAATTGCTAAGTTCACAAATTAAAAAAATAAGAATTTGTCTACCCTAGTCTAATACCACTTTTAAGAAGTAAAATCTCTCTTTTGGACTCTCTCCTCTTATATATCTGCGAAGAAGGGTTTGTTGTGCTTCTCTTTCCCTCGTTTGGGACGTAGTAAATTGCTATATCAAAAGAAAGGGATCTTATTTTCTCTCATAACTTCTTTCTGGCCCTACAACTCCATGTTCTACTAGAAAACCTCCTACTCCTCCTGAAGTTATTGCATTTAATGCACATTCATTTCTTTGTTACTACCAATACTTCTGCTATTACCTCACAGTATTGTTGTTCTCTAAAGTTAAGACTATCTGTCTCTGAGCATGTCAGTCACATACCTTCTTTTCTTTCTGTGCATTTCCTTGCATGCATGCAGTGCCCGGCATCTTAGCACTCTAGATAAGAAGCTGCAGAAGAAACCTCACTTCTCCATCAAGGTTTGTACACCCAGCTACACAAAGTATCAAAAGTTGTTCTTTTATAGGTGAAGGTTATGGTGCACCACCCACCAAAATGGTGCAGTGGTGCACCACCCACATGGCATTCTATTGACCAATTAATTTGCCATTTCTATCATTTGACTATTCAACCATTTTTTAGTTTTCCAGCTGTAAAAAATATAATGTATTTGCCTTCCTGCATTTTTGTATTTGTTACAACCAGGTTCCAAATACCTACAGCCCCTAATTGAAAGCTGAAACCCTCCCCAAATACGTCTTCTTCCTTATCGCCGTTCGCCGTATCGAGGTTCCAAAATTTCAGATGTCAACGACGATCGCCGTACCGAGCCACCACCGTCGGCTGGGTTCGACTACGTTCAGTGAAGAAGAGATCCTATGCTCCGCCTTTTCCTCCTCGGGACGCCATCAAAGATCCTGATTTACTAATCCGTTCACAGATCCACCACCCTACGACGCGCTACGAGTCAATGCGGTTATTGAGAACCGGCGGCGACGGCGGCCCCGTCCAGCAACCGGATCCACGCCCTCACTCCTAGTGCATCTAAGTTCCAGAACCCAAAAAGATCCGATCGTTTCATTTTCAGAAACACATGGCTTTTCGTCGTCTCCTTCTCAATGTCTTCTCCGATCTTCGTTTGCTTCTGCGGGTTGACTCAGGTGAGGTAGAAAACCGCTGCATCTTGTTCTTCGACAAGCATCCATGTCACACGGTGATGAGGATTCAGAGTTATGGTGAGCCTGGGTTGATATTGCTGCCAAGTAGCATAGATGTGTATTTCAGAAGTGGTAGATGTGTATTTCAGAAGGAGGCAGGGATGGGGAGGGTGTGCTCAATGGCGGTGGGGGAAGGTGGGTGGCGCGACGGAGGTGATGGTGGGGCGGAGAGGGTGATGAAGGGGCAGAAGGAAAAGGGGAACAACCAAAAAAAATTAATTGAAGGAAAAATAAAAAAAATACATAAATACAACAAAATACAGTCTTAAAGTGTAAATACAAACAGGAGAAATACATCACAAATATATCAGAAATACATTACAAATATATCACAAATACATCACAAGTTGAAAAGTCAAAAGCTGTCATACTAACCCACATGACAAAATAATTGGTCACCAAAGTGCCATGTGGGTGGTGCACCACTGCACCACTTTGGTGGGTGGTGCACCTTAGATGGAACCTCTTTTATATATTCATACGTCGTCTTGTTTAAAACAACGCTTGTTAGTCCAAGTGGCAAGAAGCTTGGTTTTCTTTAAGTAAGGTCTCAGATTCGAATCTTGCGTATAAAAAAAATAGACACTGGGAGAGTTTTGTCCCCTTAAATGAGTCTTCCTAACTTGACTCGGATTAGTCGAAATCCAATGAGATTTTCGGATACCGATGGTCAAAAAGTATGTCTTGTTTAACCTTACATATTCATCTGTCCAGAAATTAACAAGTAATAATATTGTTAATATATATGCTTCATAAGCTTTTATATTTTGTGCAGAATGATGAGAAGAATGGTTTTGATTTCTCTCAAAAGCAGCTTCGAGTGATGAGTGAAGGTAACAACAGGATGGAGACTTGGTTGGTTGCTAAAAAGCTAAGGAAAGGAAGAAGTACTAACCAGAGGGTGCTCGAAGCTATGAGAAAAAAATCAGGTGCCTTACAAAGTGAATCTCTTGTTTCAGTTTCTTGGCGTGTGCCACACAAGAAATCTAGTGAGAAAAACCCTGGTTTTAATTTGGACTATTCACCACCGAAGACACATCCTCCTTCTCACAATTAAGCAACAAAGCCAACATTTCACTATCCAACTTGATGTGAGTGAAGCACCGAATATGAAAAAGAAAGAGCAGAAATGAAGATAGGGTTGAAAAGTTGGTCTTGCTAGGATATATGACTAGTGACTACCGCAACTTATATATGATCCTATTACTTATGCTATTTAAATGTTTTTTTTTTCATGTGTAGATGAGGAATGTCTGCCAGTATGAACATCTTTCAACGTCATCTGGCTAGTTCTTTATATCAAGAAGACTCGTGCATGATTGCAAATTATATCCATGTTTTCCTATTTTTACTTCTTTTAGCTAGATACCATCATTCCATTTTTTTTATAAGCAAAAAATACATTGAAAAGAGTACAAGGAGTACTCTAACCCGTAACTTCAGCACCACCATTCTTTTTTCGGGATCCCTCTAATTATACAAGTCCCAACATCATTTTAATGGTGCTAGATAACTCTTCCTCCTAGAGGATACAAGAATTTTTCTCATTTTCACGTAGTTGCAACTTTTATTTTTCACTTGATAAGGAATAACTAGTATTGATTCTATATATGATGGTGGTAGTTGGTTCATCTTAAATTGAGGGCAAATGTTAGCAATAACTACTAACTATAGTCTATATCATATGTCCCAACATATTCCATGCTTGATATATTCAGTCTATTCATCTTGAATTGACTGATATGCCTCCTTTCTATTTGTCCCTTCTTATTTTTGCTGAAAAATGGCGTGCTTGATATATGAAGAAGCCGACTCTACAACAAGGCAAGTTCTGGATCACATTTTTAGCACTATACACTATTTGTAAGCACAGACGCGAGACTACGTAATAACTCCGTGGAAAATGGTAGGTGTTCTTACAAAAACTCGGAGCAGAGATCTTCTGAGAAATTGGATACAGTGTATGATTGTAACCCGCCTTTTACATACTACCAATTTCTATTATATCGGCTTTATTCTGTAACCGATGACTATGACATTTGATTCTTTTTTTTTTTTTTTTCTTTTTTTTTTTTTAGATAAGCCATTTGATTCTTTTCTTAATTGCCTTTATTGTAGTTAACATCCTTTTGTATTAGAAGAATCAAAGTTAAAAAAAAAAAAAAAAAAAAAGGATGTTAACTAACCATTACAACTAATTTTCATTGTTAAAAGAATCAAAGTTAAAAACTGGTTGGCTAAGCATAAAGTATGGGTGAACCGGAGATCGTGTTTTCTGCTCAACGCCCACCTGTGACTTTGGGTGAACCACCTGACGGTGGCGGCAGCCAGGGTGGCAATCCTGCAATGCCATGTTCTTTTCGAGATAAGTTGATGGGGAAGAAAGCACCGCTTCCCCAGAGGGAAAGAGCTGATTTGATCAGCAAGGGGTTGTTTAAGATGGAGTTTGAAGGTGGAAACAGGCTGCTGCCAAAGTTCTTTGTTAATGAGGAGTTGGTCAAGGAGTTGTGCAATCCCTGGAAGGACGCTCTTATTGTTAAACTCTTGAATAAGAATGTAGGCTTCAGGACCATGCAAACCAAGCTTTCATCGCTGTGGAAGTTGGCAGGAGACTTTGAATTATTAGATATTGACCATGGATTTTTTATGGTCAAGTTTGACCTGGAGGTGGACAGAGAAATGGTGATTGGTGGAGGGCCATGGATGATTTTTGACCACTACTTATCAGTCGCTCCATGGAACCCAGACTTTGTTTCCTCAGAGGCTAAGATAGAGAAAACACTTGTGTGGGTTAGATTTCCTGGGATGAACTTGGTATGGTATGATGAGAGTGTTCTTTTGTCAATGGCATCGGCAGTTGGTAGGCCCATCAAAGTAGATAGGCAAACGCTCAGGGTGGAGAGAGGAAGGTTCGCTAGAGTGTGTGTGGAGATTGACTTGAATAAACCAGTGGTAGGCAAGTTCTGGATGAGGGATAGATGGTACAAAATTGAATATGAAGGCCTGCATGTTATTTGCTCCAACTGTGGGTGCTATGGTCATGTTACTAGAAATTGTACGATGAAGAAGGTGACTTCAGTAACCGATCCAGTGGCAGAGGGGAAGCAAAAGGAGGGTGCAGGCCAGAAGGGAGCACCGGTGACTCAAACGCCGGCGAGAGAGAAGGGCAATGAGGACCAGGCGCGTGCTACTAAGCTTGGCGAGGATCATGCCGTGGATAGTGGGGATATCAATTCTGTCCCGAAAGAGAATGAAATGGATATGATGGTTAATGAGGAGCCGGATATTGAGGAACCTGCTCACGGAGACTGGCTAGTGGTTATCAAGAAAAAGAGGAATAATAGGGGAGGAGATAAAGGAGGATCGTATATTAATCGTGAGACTAATCAGGGAAGATCCTTTATGGATTCAAACTTGAATGGGAGGCGGTATGGTGCGAATAAGCTTGAGAAAGGTCAAAGTGGGCAGGTGGGCTAGTTACCTCAGCACAAAAGCACCAGGCGATTGATGTAGGTCATAAAGAAATAGGCCAGAACCAGTCTAACGCTAAACAGAAAAGTTGGTTGAAAAAACGCCCTAGGAAAGAGGAGCCCATTATCAGAAGAGAAAAAGCGGGAGATAGCCAAATGGGTGCCCAGTTAATGAGTGCTCAATTGATTAAGAATGCAGCAAAAAGTGTTCAAGGGACTCGTGTTAGTTTGGCGGCAAGTGGGTCTCGTATCTTTGAGCTGGAAGGTGGAGTGCGGACGTGCATGAACATCAAGCACGTATCAGGCAATAGGTACACGTTTAATGATGAGGAAGGTAGGGTGCATGGTAGTGGGCCGTCATCCATTCTCTCTGGGAAGGTAGTATCGAGTGATCATTCAACAGCAACCTACATGGAAGACATTGATAAGGGACATAAGAGTCAAGGTATGTTGACCTATGGCCCCACGCTTGTTGTTGAGGGTGACATAGGGAACTGTTCACCCATGCAAACCACATGCACATAAAGCCTAGTTCGTGCTGAGGTCTCTCCTTCCCTACGGTTTTATGATGATGAGGAACTTTATGAATTTGTCTATCCTTAGTTGGAACATTAGGGGCGCTGTTAGTAAAACAGGGAGGAGGCATTCCAGGGAGCTTGTGCGTATTCACAAACCTGGTGTGGTTATCCTTATGGAGACTCATTGCAGTTTCTCGAGAGCTATGAAGTTTTGGCAAGGTCTGGGTTATGAAGCTTGTGGGATCTCCGAAGCCAATGGCCACTCAGGTGGGCTGTGGGTTCTAACTGAGATTGGTTGCGATTTCGTTGCTTCGGTTGTGGATGAACACCAACAGGCAGTGACTATTTCCATGTCTCGTGGGTCTGAGAAGTGGTTTTGTACAGCTATTTATGCTAGCCCGATTCCAGTGGTGAGAGAGGTTTTGTGGAACTATCTTGTGCAGCTCCGTTCTAACATTGCTGGTCCTTGGGTCCTTATTGGTGACTTTAATGATATCTTGCTCCCGTCAGAGGTAAAAGGTGGCTCCTTTTCTGTGAGTAGAGCGAGTAAGTTTGCAGGGGTTGTGGAAAATTGTGGCTTGCTGGACCTTGGTGCCACAGGTAGCTCCTTTACTTGGTACAAGAAGCCGGAGGGGGCAACTCATATATCCAAGCGTCTAGACAGGGCTCTCTCGGACTGTGTTTGGAGAAATTCCTTTCCAGAAGCTTTTGTGGAGAATTTGCAGAGACTCCAATCTGATCACCGGCCCATTCTTTTGCACTGTTCTGGCTACATTCCCCCTAAGCATGATAGACCCTTTAGGTTTCAGGCTGCTTGGCTCACTCACAGAGAGTTTCCGGGGGTTGTACACAAAGCGTGGGATAAGGGAAACCATGAGGTTGTGAATGGGTTAAAGAAGGTCCAGGAAGATGCTACAGAGTTTAACTCCAAAACATTTGGCAACATCTTTAGAAGGAAGAAACAGCTTGAAAAACGCTTGAAGGATGTCCAAAGACGTTTGGAAAAAACTGACTCCATTAGACTTAACATGATTGAGGCGGATATCTAGCGGGAGTATAATGATGTGCTTAAGCAGGAAGAGATGTTATGGTACCAGAAGTCCAGAGAGAAATGGGTTCGCTTTGGGGACCGGAATACTAAGTTCTTTCAAACGCAAACTGTGGTTAGGCGAAAGCGGAGCAAGGTGCAAGGGCTTTTTCTTGAGAGTGGGGAGTGGTGCACTGATATGGAGCTGCTTAAAGATGAAGCCATTTCCTACTACCGCAATCTCTTCATGGCTGATCCGTATACAACCCCTCTTAGTCTTCGGTTGAATGTAATGCCTAAGTTGAGCTTGGATGGGACTACTGCGCTTATGGCACCGGTTACTAAGGAGGAGGTTAGACAGGCAGTTTTCAGTATGAAATCCTATAAGGCCCCGGGCCCGGATGGGTTCCAACCCTTGTTTTTTAAACACTTCTGGAATCTTGTGGGTGATGATTTATGGCGCCTTGTTAAAGGAGTTTTTACTACAGGTCAGTTGGAGGAGTCTTTAGCGGAGACTCTCTTAGTCCTCATTCCCAAAGTGGATAACCCGGTGAACTTGAAGAATTTCCAGCCCATTAGTCTCTGTAATGTGGTATATAAAGTTATAACAAAAGTCATTGTTAATAGATTGAGACCGTTCTTGGATGGTTTGATCAGTCCGCTGCAGAGTAGCTTCATCCCCAAGAGGGGTACTTCTGATAACGCGATTCTGGCCCAGGAAGTTGTCCATTTCATGCATAAATCCAAGTCCAAGAAAGGTATGGTGGCTTTTAAAGTTGATCTAGAGAAAACGTATGATAGGGTAAACTGGGATTTTCTTTCTATTACTCTTGTTGAATTTGGCTTCCCTCTGAGCATGGTTAACATCATTATGAAATGTGTTAGATCCTCCAAGTTGTCTATCCTGTGGAATGGGGGTAAAACTGAAGAGTTTATCCCTAGTAGAGGGCTTCGCCAAGGGGACCCTTTATCGCCGTATTTGTTTGTCTTTTGCATGGAAAAGCTTGCTCTCCTTGTTCAAGAGAAGGTTGATACGAGTATTTGGAAGCCTGTTAGTGTGTCCAAGGGTGGTCCTGGGTTGTCTCATCTCTTATTTGCCGATGATGTCCTTCTCTTTTGTGAAGCTAGGAATGAGCAAATTGAGGTGGTGATGAACACTCTTCAGGTTTTTTGTCAAGCATCGGGCCTCAAGGTTAATGTGGAGAAATCAAAGGCTATGTGCTCTAGGTTGGTTTCGAGACAAAGGAAAATGAACATGAAGGATATCTCTTCCATTTCTTTTGTCAGGGATCTTGGTGTGTACTTGGGCTTTCCTTTGACCCAAGGGAGGGTCAATTGCAATGTGTATAAGGAGATTTTAGACAAAATCCAGAGACGAATGGCAGCTTGGAAAGGAAAGTTACTGAACAAAGCGGGTAGAGTGTGCCTGGCAAAATCTGTTACATCCTCAATCCCAGTGTATTCTATGCAAATTCAAAAGCTCCCAACTAATGTGTGCAACAGAATTGACTCCCTTACAAGGAGCTTTATTTGGGCTAATAAAGATGGAGGGAAAGGTTGGAGTTTGGTGAATTGGGATTCGATAACCAAGCCTCGCAAGGTTGGAGGGCTGGGGATTAGAGAGGCCAATTTGATGAATACGGCGCTTAATGGTAAGCTCGTTTGGAGTTTGATCCATGAAAGTAATAAATTGTGGGTTCAGGTGTTATCCCATAAATATCTTGGAACGGGCTCCATTTGGACCGTGACAAGAGGAAACAATGACTCAATCATTTGGAGGAGTATCCTTAAAGCCGTTCAGAATTTGAAGGATGGCTTCTCCTTTAAATTAGGCTCGGGGTCCACCTCTCTTTGGTACAAAGACTGGCTCGGGATTGGGCCCATCTGCAGTCTTGTGGACTTTGTCCACATTTCTGATACGGTATTGTCCCTGAAGGATATTTGGGAGGATGGGAAATGGGCCTTGAATAGGCTGGCCACAAATTTACCTGTTGATATTGTTTCGGCCATCACCCAGAAGAATGTCCCTATGCTTAGAAGTGAATCATGCATGGATTGCTGGACGTGGACAGGGTCGAAGGATAGGATTTATTCTGCTGCGTCAGGCTACCAATGGCTTCTGAAGCGGAACAGGAACTGGGATGATAATAGTAACTGGGATTGGGTGTGGAAGTTGGGTGCTTCGGCAAAAATCCAGCATCTCATTTGGCTCGGCATGCACAAAGCTCTTCCCACTAATGAGTTGAGATTCCGCAGGGGCTTAGCTACCTCACCTGTGTGTAGTCGCTGCTCGAATCAGAATGAGAACATGTTGCATTGTTTGAGAGATTGCCCTCACTCTCGCGAGGTCTGGTCCCGATTGGGTTTGAACCAAATCCCTGATTTCACTGCCTGCACTGATGCCTCGGAATGGATCCTGCAGATGAGCTGTGGTCAGCACTCCACTATGTTTCTTACTGGCTTGTGGTGGATTTGGAGATGGAGGAATGTGATGAGTCTTAGTGATGAAGTTTGGACTATCCAAAGTGTTCTTCCCAAAGTCTATGCTTTGAATGATGAGTTAGTTTCTTGTTATCCTACTAAGCAGGCCGTACACCAGCAGAGAGAGTTGGTTATTAAATGGAAGCCCCCGTTGAATGGTTATGTCAAGGTAAACACAGATGGAAGCTTTCTTGAAAGCTCCGGTGCTATGCGAGCTGGTGGTTTGATCAGATCCGAACACGGGGATTGGTTAGGTGGTTTCTCCAGCTCGGATGGAGTGGGTGATGTTCTTAAAGCAGAAATTCTAGCTGTGGAGCATGGGTTGACTCTTGCTTGGAACCTGGGCTATAGATCAGTTAGTTGCGAAACGGATTCTCTAGATGCTATAAATATCTTGCAGAAGAGGGAACAAATCCACTTTCATGAACATGCTGACATTTTGCTTATGGTGGTTGAGCTCCTCAACAAAGATTGGAAGGTTGACCTAGTTCATTGTTTTAGAGAAGCAAACAAGTGCGCGAATTTCTTAGCTAAGCTGGGAAGTTCTTCTGGGCCTGACTGCACTATCTGGAAAGATCCTCCTCCTGGGCTGGGGTCACTGCTTTTAAGGGATTCTAGCTGGATCCCTAGGGGTAGCTAGTTTTGTTTGTTGTTCTATTTCTGCCTTCGCTTTTCTTGTTTTCTTTGCTTTTCTTATCTGTATTTCACCAAAAAAAAAAAAAAATTGCCTTTATTGTGACGAGCTGACATCATAGTTGTCTCGGTGACTCTTGAGTAACATATGGACTGATCGATTATCTTTATTTGGACCAAGAATGCTTCGCCTCATGAAGGAATACTAGGTCATTGCACACAAAATCAATCATGTTAGTATTGATTGATATAGGAGCGAAAATTACTCAAATAATACCAAAAAAGAAAACTTGCCTGAAATGATGTATTCGGATGGATTATTTACAAGAATGTAATCTTTTGAAAGTCGACTCTTTCTCAACCGTCTTCACACCTATTCTCCTTTTCCTTTTATTTAAGAGAAGTCAGTCAATTTGCAACGGTTTAAAAAAAAGGGACAGATAATATTAAAGTTGATTTCTTGCAAATCGTCTTCTTTTGAACAAAAGAACAAGGGACAAGTGTGGGAAGTTAGTTGAGGAAGAACCAACTTTTCAAGTTATAAAATTGCTATTCTGATAAATAATTCACCAAGTGCAACAATTTTGTGAATATAATAGAAATATTTTAAGAGCTTAATTTTGCTACTTACACTGTCAGCGTAAAAGAAATTATGTACTTCTAGCCAATCACAAATCTCCATTTTTTTTTTATAAACAAAAAGTATATTAGATTGGGTATAAGGGGTACCCTAACCCGTATACAAAGTAACAATCTACAAAACTATCATAACCTAATTGGAGCACCAAAGATATTACCTCAACCTAAAGCATAAAATCTATAAGGTTGAACAATAGCTAAAGTTCCCCACAATACAGATTTCTCCTGAGTAAATTCAACTCCTCAAAGGAAAAACCAATATATCTCTATTCCATCTACAACACTAAGCCATATTCAACCAAATTAATACAAAAGAATTTCCAATCACTTCAACAGACCCACTGAACTTCATTTTTACCAAGCTACCCACTATGAACCATCACATATCAGCCTGAATTCCTGGAGTGCCTGAACAACCCAATGCCAACTCAGTAAAACACACACCAAACAGAATTGTGTAACATCGCAGCAATGACAACAATCCCAGCCACAAAACCCATCAAAAGCACCACTAGATATAAAACCCAATCCCTAATCCAAGAAAACAAAGCACAAGATTTTTATTGAAGCTTCGTCCAAATACTCTTCAAGCTTGTCTCCCGCACTTTAATCACCTATACCTTGGAAGGATCATCACGAGCATAATGAAATAACCAGATACCTCTCCAACACATATGACAACAAGTTGGAAACCATTTGGATCCATCTAAACTCCAAACCACCGAATATCTTTGCCACCTGCACATAGAACACACAAAAAGGTGCACAAACCACCATAAAAATGTTTAGATTCCTAAAAAAGTCTCACCTCACTATTTTACTCTCAGTTTCACTCGGCCTCATTTTCATTCTTTTACACTCAGAGCATACCAATTATACTATAGGTCCATCATCAACCAAGCCAGGTCCCACTTCCAGGGACCAATCCTCTAAAACAGACCAGAATTTATTTCCATCCATCAGTCCAACAAGGTTTAGTCCAACAATATTTTGTCCCCAACTACAATTCACCATCAAACAATTTCCAAACCACCTCCCCATCATATAAGGTCAGCAGTTTCAAGCATACAAGACAAGTGATAAACTTTTTAGCAACAGAATCACAATAATCACAATAATTTCAATCAAACAAGCACTACCAAAACAGCAGTCAGTGATAAATTAAGCAGTGTATTGGATTCATGCACCAGTCAGAAAACATTTGGATTGAGCCACCAGAAATTGATAAAGCTAAAAACCAAGCCCAGGATCTAGTCTTAATCAAGTCCAACAGTCTAATCATATCAAAGGTAGAATTCTTGAAGGTGATTTCATTTCTCTCTAACCACAACGACCACACTATTGTATGCCAAATCAAAAAGGCCCTTTTCCTACACTTTCTCCCTGCAAATAACCCTCCATGTATCAAATACAAATCTGGAAGTGTCTCTGGTAATACTACCTCTAAACCTAACCAAGCATACACTTTCCTCCAAACATAGGAGGCAAATCTACAGGATAAGAATAGATAAGTTGTATCCTCTAAGCACTCTCCACAAAAAACACACAGAAGATCCTGTTGCTCAACCAAAACCCTCCTTCTGAAAAGATTTGTCCTAGTGGGCACCCTATCTAAAATCACATGGCAGGAGAGGGCCAGAACCTTTGATGGAACTTTACTCTTCCAAAAACTTTTAAAGATCTAAGTCTCCCTCTCCGCCAAATTATCAACTGTACCACAATTTGATTGCAACCACCTATACGCTGAATTTGAAGAGAAAGACAAAGACTCATCCCATAACCACAGCCACCCATCCTCCTTTTCTCTTGACACCTCAATTGTGCTTAATAGACTCTGCATCTCCTCCAATAATTCCTCCTCCCAATTAAATAAAAGCCTTCTTCAGCTCAAATTCCATATCCAAACAGAGTTCTGCCACTCGCCTACGGTTGCCACTCTCCTATCTTTATCCTCCGAAATACTGAAAAGCCTAGGATACTCTTCCCTCAAGCTTTGGTTCCCCACCCACACATCCTTCCAAAAGCTAGTAGAATCACCCTTTCCTATCTTTTTTCTCAAACCCAATTGGAACCAGTCTTGAAATTGCTTGTATTTACCTATGTTACAGATTCTCCATGTGTAAGAGAAAAAAATGAGAGATGAAAAAGAGATGATACAAATCCAACTTTAAAGTAATGATCATAAAAGTCAAACATTAATTTTTAATGATGTGAAAACTATTATTAATTGATAGAATAAAAAAATCTGTACCAACTGAGGTTGCCGTGAGTGGTTAAAGGCCTCTCGTCCCTTAACCAAGGTCTCGGGTTCGAGCCTTGGGTATGGAAAAAACCTCAGCTGAGAGGGATGCCACCCATAGAGGTGCCGAACAAACTCCCGCGGGAGATTAGTCTCCGTCTCAGGTTGGCGGTGAGATACTTCTCGAAGTAGATCGAGTACATACAAATTAAACTCATATTTTAATATTTTGCCTGTGGATGCGTTCACAAAATTAATTTTGTCCAAAAAATATCAAACGTGTTAAATTAATTTTTTTTACTTTGTACGATAATCAAGGATTGTCATCTAGCAAGCTTAGGGCTGGACAAAGATAATTGACCCAACCCGAACCCAAACAACCCAAAAGAGTGTGTAAACTCACAGGCGGATGTTACCGAATTCGCGGGTCATCGATTTCCTGCATCAGATACAGACAGTCTTGCATGGGTGAGTTTGTGTGTGGTAAAATTTCGTCAATACTCGAACCCGACCAACTATTTTAATTGAGAGCCCGAGCAGAATAGTTACGACGTCATTTTACACATCTCAGTAGAGTAAATCATATTCAAGTGACAAGTTAAGAGCAATGCAAACCTAATATTTTGTTTCATTTAGACCTGACAACTGAGAGGAAACCCTAGCACAACGTTGTTCTCTCATCTCTGTCCTTCTATCAATCTCTCTGTGTCTCTCTTACTCACTAGTTCCTGTTCACTAAATCTGGCGATACTCTTAGGGTCGTGGTGTTGGTGCTTTTTTTTTGTGTTATTTATATATCATTATACATGTTCTTTAATCGTTAGGTTGAATGGTTGATTAATATGTTCCTCTTGTGTTCCTCTTTAGTCTCTGTGGCAGAATCGTTGGAAAATAGCAAGCAGAGGCTTCCTCTATAGTCTTTGCCTCTCTAGTTTGTCGAGCCTTGTTGTTCTCTAGTCTCTAACTTCAAGGTTAGGTTTCTTCCTTCTTTTTTTTTGGTTTAGGGTTTTAAAAAATGCAGAAGCTTATTTTTCTACAAACTTTTTATTTTGTTGGTAAGTGTTGGAGCAAGAACTGAAGAAAGGACGAGTAAATGGCTATTCATTGTTAAGCAAAGGACGTAATAAATTTCTTTGAATTTTCTCTTAATTATTTGTTGTTTTGCTTGTCTTTGCTGTATTCACTGGTAAATGTTTTTCTTTGAATTTTCTCTTAAACTGAGATTTTTTTATAAACTTCTCTTAAACTTAAGATTATTTTAGGTTAATTTATTTTTTGGGTTGTATGCTTAATTTGGATGTGTAATTTGTATGCTTTAATGTGTATGCTATATTGGTTAATTTGCATGTGTAAATTGTATGCTTACTTTGTATTTCTGAGCAGATTTGTATGCATTTTGCATGCATATGTAATTTGTATGCTTAATGTGTATGTTTTAGTTATTAATTTTGAATGTATAAAGAGTATGCTTAATTTGTATTTCTAAGTTGATTTTGTGCTTATTTAGTAAATAGTATGATCCATTTGTATTTTACCTCATGCATTTGTATGGCTTTGAGGCAATTTGTATGTTTTATTGGCACACTCCCTTCCTAAATTGAGTCCTTTCTCTAGGAAATTTTGATGGCATATCCGTGCATTAACATAATATATTTTGAGAAATTAATTAATTTTCTGCCGAAGGCTTGAACTCTCCTTGTCAACTTAAATTTGAATCTTGGGCTAGCACCTATAAAAATTATTTAGTTTCTCTAAATACATCAAGCTGTGCAGGGTTAAGGATATCAATGGGACGAGGCGGAAGTAGGGAGAACCCTCCTACTCCAAACCTCATCCCCTATTTCCCTTCCTATCCCCATTCCTTGTCATGGGGAGTATTTTCTCCGTCCTCGTTCCCGGCCTATCAATGGATGCCCGCGGGGACCCTGAAAGGACAATCGGTCCAAACTCAAACCTAACTTTCTCATTATCAACACCTATCTTTCCTTCATTGCAATCCTCCTTTAAATTGCATTAAATCTACTTAGCCCCATCTTGTTGTTGCCAGTGTCGTGGAAGCGTTCGATACCTTACTTCTGCAATTCATGAAAGCAAAAGCGTTTTTGCTTTCATGAATTGCAGAAAATCTGTAAAGGGATATACTTTGAGTTTCTTTATTAATTTATTAAAATAATACATACACATACACACATAAAGATATTTTGAAATCAAATTAAAAAATAGGTTTACATATGACATATACATATATATATATATATATATATATATATATATATATATATATATATATATATATATATATATATATATATATATATATATATAGAGGATATTTTTGTAAGATGAGGATCCCTTGGGGCGGGGGTATGGTCCCCATCCCCGTCCCC
This sequence comes from Echinosophora koreensis, assembly GCA_035048595.1. NCBI lineage: Eukaryota > Viridiplantae > Streptophyta > Magnoliopsida > Fabales > Fabaceae > Echinosophora > Echinosophora koreensis. The sequence continues at coordinate 846,932 of JAPCYP010000058.1, read as the reverse complement.
AAATTGTCTTTGAGGGGATTTTCTCTCCCATACCAGTTCCCACATGGAAAAAATCCCGGCTCACGGAACCTCGACTATGGCAATCCTTGTGGGGATCTTGGTATATAGGTGAAATTGTCATCCCTATGAAGGGTGCATCTTTAAAATCATTCATAGTGAAACTTAGTCTTGCTGTTTGCAAAATTGAAACTAAGATACTCTTGACCAAATATATATATATATATATCAAATCTAATAACCAATCGATGAAAAGTATACCAATAGACAACAAATATCACATAGCATAGCCTAAGAGTAGTTGTTCGCACTGGAAATAGAGACTGTGATCTAGACAAACTTTACTTGCAATGTCAAATATTTGAATCATGGAATATATCGTTACTTTGGGGAGACTTTATCTAACCATCACTCTCTGTCGGAAGGTTAGTCTCATAGCTATGTCATATACGGTCAAAAATCCAAAAATAATAATAATAATAATAACAATAATAATAATAATAATAATAATAATAATAATAATAATAATAATAATAATAATAATCCAAATGCATAGTCACTCAAATTGTTTATCCACGTTATTCATTCATTATTTTTAGCTAGTTTTAATATTAGCCTGAGTAAAAATGTATATAGATCATATAGAAATACTATTAATTTTCTTAAAATATAATTAATTACTATTTAATTGAAGATAATTTAAAACTAAAAGTATAACTAAATTAAGAATTGAGTGTCAACTGTCAATAATCATACTCTACCATAAAGAAAGTTAGCATTTTTAGATTTTTAGATTTTATTATTATTTTTATTATTATTGTTATTATTAATATTTGAATTAGAGCAACTTTATTAGGAAGAGGCCAAGAGCTTGCCATGGTGTTCCGCACCAGACAAGAGACATAAGATGCAACACTTTCTAGTATGTCTCCTATGAAATCAAATATAATAATGCAACCAAACTTAGATGAAACTTAAAATCCCAATAAAACGAAATTGTATTGAGAAAAAAACAATAAACTAAAACTGCATGCTGAAACTAGCGAAAACATCCCCTTGTGAATTCGAGTCTTTGGAGGAGGAGGCAGCAACCTAGAATGTGGCATTCCCAATATGATCATATGGAAGTCGTTGAATTTGTCCTCCAAACAACGTAGTTTCCACCAGACAGCCTTTCTGAATTGTCTCAATGAAAATCATACAACCTTATGGCTGACTTCCATTGACACATTTGGTGAATCCCAATGAAAATTTCATTTTATAATTGAATCAATATGTATGTGCGGTTTAATTTTCTTCCTCAACATTTGCAGAGATTCAGTACCCATGTATCCGTAGAAGTATATGCATATTAATTTTATTTTTTTTATAAGCTAAAGTATATTGAAAGAGTAGTAGGGGTACTCAACCCATATATAAGAGAACCAAGAACAAGACAACCAAGAGAAAAATAAAGTAAGTTGGGTCTATATATGCGGTAGCACATCATATCAAAGCTCTTCTCAACAAATTCACACTCAATTTAATAACTTCACAGTACACTTTTCTCATGATTTGAATTATTTAGAGTGAGTTGGGTATGAAACGTTCAAGTAATGAGATACAAATCTGTTGTCTAAAAAAATGATGTCTCGGTGTCCCCAACCAATCAAAAACTGAGAATATGCATAATTATTAATGAGTTAAGATTTTATTTTATTAAGTGACAAATTGTAATTGGTGGGAGACAGAGAATGTAACAAGAAAGTGGGATATATGATCTCCATCCCAAGTAATGATGTATCACATTTAATTTGATAAAATGTATAAAATGAATAAAGATCTTAACACATTAAATAATCCAAGAATTGATACATCCTAACTTTCTTACTTAATTTAGCAATAAGTTCCCTTTAGAGGAGTTAAATCCTTTTTCTCAACACTAAGTGCCCTTGATTTTTAAGCTTTAAAACATTTAGAGAATAAGTATTCTAAATCAACCATAAGAGAAAAGAGCAATTAATGTTTTATAAATGTCACACATGATTAGTGATTAATATTGACAATGTACCAAAATTAAATTCTTTTACATAAAAGCAATTGACAATATTTTATAAAAGTCACACAAAGATTGACAATTAATTGTTATGCACTGTGTTTAATTTAAAGATTTTTTACATTGTTAATCAATGTCAAATAATTAAAAATGTTTGACTCTACTACCATAAAAGTTACATATGAGATAGCAAAACATCATTTAATTCAAATCTAGAAATAAAACTTAAGGTCACAAATCAATTAATGATATTTTTTTAAAATTGGCACAAAATTATTTTTTATTGGAGATAATTATAAATATAAATTATTATAATAAAATTAAAATTAGTTATAATTATAATTATAAGAATTTAACATTAATTATTTAATCATATTTATAATTAAATCAATTAAATATTTTCTTTAAATGGAGTTAAGTGTTACCCTTTTTAAATAATGAGACCATGTTCTTTTACCAAATATTAATTCTTTAATCATATTTATAATTAAATCAATTAAATTCAAATGTTTGGTTAGTCATTTTCAATTAAAAAAACTAAAATGAAATAATCTATAGTATAGATTATTATTATTACTTAGTGTCTTTAAAATAAGTTTATTTACTCTCTTTAATAGTATAGTAATTAAGTTTATAATTTTTTTATTTCAATGGAATAATTAATTTTCACAAGAGCAATTTTTGTTCCCTTTCCTTATTGAGGTAGAAATAATTCATACTTATGAGCCAAATTGTTTTTCACCTCACATTTGATATTGAATCATACTCCTCTAAAGTGAGTAAAAGTCTAAAGTGAGGAAGTATGGATGCATTCATCATTGATTAGTCAAAGTAGGTTGAAAATATAAAAAATAATATGATAGATAAGTATATTTTTTTAAAATGGTTAACTTGCACGAAAAACAGGAGAAATAAATCAATTAGATTTTCAAGAGAGAAAATAAAATAATATAATAAAAAAATATTTTCTAAAAATGATTAACTTGCACAAGCCAAAGAGAATATAAATCACATAGCTTTGCAGGAGAGAAAAAATATGATAGATAATTATATTTTCTAAAAATAGTTAACTCACACCACAAAAAGACGAGAAATAAATCAAATAAATTTTTAAAATAGAATAAAAAATAAAATGGTAGATGAATATAAATTCTAATGATGTTTAACTTACACAGGAAAAAAGAGAAATAAATCAAATAGATTTTCAAGAGATAATAAAAATAATAATGTGATATATAATTTTTTTTAAATGACTAACACACATAGGGAAAAAAAGGAAAAATAAATCAAATAGACTTTGAAGAGAGAAAAAAAATAATGTGATAAATAAATATATTTTCTAAAAATGGTTTACTTGCGCGGGAAATAGGAGAAATAAATCAAATAGATTTAAAAAAAAATTTATGATTGAGAAATAAATTTCTAAAAATGATTAATTAACTTACTCGGGGAAAAGGGAAGAAACAAATCAAATATATTTTCAAGTGGGAATAAAAAAAATAATATGATAGATAAATATGCTTTCTAAAAAAGGTTATCATTTACAGGAAAATAGGAGAAATAAATCAAAATATATAAATATAATATTAAATTTTCAAAGAAGTATCATACCAAGGTAGTATAAGAAGAAATAGTTAGAGCTAATTTATAATTTTTATTTAAAATAAATAAATAAAACAAATTCACTACAATATTGATGTTGAGAGAAGTAGCTAGAACATCAAGGTATTAGGAGAAATGTCAAATATTAAAATAATATGATAGATAAATATACTTTCTAAAATTTTTTTAACGATGATGGCAAAATAGGAGGAATAACTCAAATTTATTTTCAAGAGAGAAGAAAAAATTAATATGATAAATAAAATATTTTCTAAAAATGATTAATTCATACTGGACAAAGAAGAGAAATAAATCAAATAGTTTTAAAGAAGGAAGAAAAAAAATTATATGATAGATAAATATATTTTCTAAAAATGTTTAACTTACACGGGGAAAAGATGAGAAATAAATCAAATAGACTTTCAAGAAAGAATAAAAATATTCGTAAAAAAAAAAGAATAAAAAGAATAATATAATTGATAGATATTATTTTTCATAATGATGAACTTGCCGGGAAGCAATGAGAAATAAATCAAATAAATTTTGAAGAGAGAATAAAAATAATAATATGATAATTAAATATTTTTTTATGAAAAATAGTTAACCTGCATAAGGAAATGGGAGAAATAAATCAATAGATTTTCCAGATGAAAGAAATTCATAACATTAAGAAGATCATTGCATTTAGTAATAGTGTTTAAATAATTTACATCGAGAAATAATTAATCGGCTTAAAATCAATAATTACACATTTTTTATGAAATCCTGAAACAAATTAGCATATTTCCCGTGCGCGACACAGGTCTATATACTAGTTGATTGACAATGCAAAAAGCTTTTATGCTGACAGTGTATCAAAATTAAATTATTTCACATAGGATTTAATTGCTACTAGTATTTGCAACTCTGTGATGCACGGGTTATAAGTAACTTTTTTATTGTTTGAGATGTCTATAAAAAATAACTTAAGCTTTTATGTGATTACATGAAACTAATTTAGAGGTCTAATTACTTTTTTTGATTTTTTTTTTAAAGCCAAAAAGGAATTTTATTGACAATCCAGACAATCAAAAAGATACAATGTCTCATAGAATTAATGTCTGATACAGCACAACCAAAAGAAATAATGTATGAGAACAAAAATCCAACATAGCACGCCTACAGTAACTAAAAAAATAGAGTACAGCTTCCAACCACATAAGATAGCATCCCATTCCTTGCCTATAACAGAGAAATTACAAAATAGCAGCCAATCTAGATCGAAAGACTGCATAAGCACCAACGACTTCCAGTTCACCACTCTTAAGAAAGACACTCCGAAATAGCTGCTCCTTAATAGCATTCAGTTAATAAATCCGAAAATCCCCACCACCAACACCGGACCACAACAAAGCAGTTTTAGTTGAAACGCCAACATCACCTCAGCTGCAGACATTTAGCTTGGTTTAATAACAACAATAATAAAGGGTATTTGAAACCTCATATCTTTACATATAACCAATTCCAACATATAGTGATAATGCTCAGAAAACACCATTTCCAAGACTGGAGTGCTCGTTAGTGATAATAATGCTGACCAATGATTTACCTTGCAACCTAAAGCAAAATAAACGCCATGTTTTGACGTCGAAATCATGCATCCGGTCTGCAAATCACACAATAGAGTTGATCAGGTTTCACATTGATGTATAATTATATAATAAACAAACTTGACACAAGTGATTAAAATTAAAGAATTACCATGGCTGGTTGTGGAATTGCCGTCACTCGAGTCTTGTATTGATCGAAATTATAATAGTTCCCTCCCTCTTCTATGGGCGTACATGGATGTATACAAGAGAATATCATTTAAAACAAAAAACAAAAAACCAAATAAATAATAATTTCACTAAATAAGTAGTGATCATACTATATGGTTGGCCATTTCCTGTGATCCAGGTACAAATTCAGGAATGCGGAGTTGATTTAGTCGAGCATTTGAGTCCTTCACGAGTCAACTCCTTCCGAGCCCAAAAGACACCTTGGATGTCCATCTTTTCTCTAATTGCTGCCCTGACATCACTAGCAGTGGTGTCCTGGATATCCTCAGAAGGAAAGAAGATCATGTATGCAATAACAAGTAAAAAAAATAATAAGAAAGAAAATTACATACCATTTCAAACAACCGCCTCATTTCATGTCCCATGTTAATCGCCATTTCTATTGATATTTGCTGTTAAAGAAAACAATAGTCAGAAAGAATGAAATATCAATTTCAGATCATAATCATTTCACTGACTCGCTCAGAAAAAAAAAATCACTGAAACTATTCTTGCGATATGAAGAAAACAAGAAACAAAGCGGCAAGTCTAATTAATATTGAATGAGAATATTGAAATCCAAAGAGAAAAGAAAATAAGCTCCAAAAGATACATAGAATTTGTGAGTAGAAACGAAGACCCTTACCTCTGAGTCACAGGTCACAGCAGAATAGAGAGAGAAATGAGAGAGAGAGAGAGAGTAGGTTTGGTTCGAGGGACTAACCGTCTCTAATAATACAAATCCTAGGCGATTGAGAGAACAACAAATTAAGTAGTCAAGAAATATGCAATGAAATGGTGAGTCTAACTAATGTGTGAGAAAATTGAAAGAGAAAAAAAGAAAAGAAAAAAGAAACTAGGCTCCAAAAAGATACACTTAATTTGTAAGGTAACTTAGTCGAGGAGGAAAGAAGAGAAGAGAAACCTTACCTCAGAGTCACTGAGTCTCTTACAGAATGCTCTTTCACAGAAACTCTTCTTGCTATTGAAGAAAATAAAAGAGTATTCAAGAACAATGAAATGATGAGTCTAATGATGTATGTGAATATTAAAAGAGAGAGATAAAAGAGATTAGGCTCCAATGAAAATACACTGAAATTTATAACGTAACTAGAGGAGGAGAAATTAAACGAAGAGAAACCCTTACCTTAAGCCACTGAGTCACACAGTCACAGCTGAACGGGTTTGAGAGAGAGTGATGGAAGAATGGATTATATAGTGATGTGTTGTGTGTGTTTGGTGCCATGGAGTAACTGTCTCGAAGACACTCCTAACAGAATGCTCTTTCCCATCGACACTTTTTCCTTTGCCCAGCTGGGAAAAGGGTTTTCCTGAATTGCCCTTATTCATTTCCAAATAAGGGTATCATAAATGAATGCCATCTCTAACCATGGTCTATTTGATATTTCATTATGTATATTATGTATATTCTTTCCCTGTATTCTCTTAAGTTAAATGCATGTAATAATCTGTGAGAAGCAGCATTTTTCATGAAATAATTTACCTTTAAAATATTAGTAAAAAAAATAATATATCCAGTTTGGATCAGATGAGTACTGATTTGATTCTGCAAACCATTTTCATTTTTCATCCTCTTATCAATTACTGTCATATGCGTCATATTTTATTTATTTGTGTTTGAGTAATATTTGAATTTTGCGTGTGTCAAATTCAGATGCACTCACATCCATGCTTCTAAATTGCGGTTGCGGACACAGATGTGGTCGCTGTGATTGCGGCCATTGCGGGTGCTGCGATGCGAAATGCGGTCGCTGCGGCATGAAATAAGTTTATGTTCGTACAAAATGTAAAAAAAAATAAATATAATTATTGCAATTCTTTATGCATCTTTTATTAATAGTGTTGTATACATTTTTATTCATTTTTAAGTCATTTCATTATCTTTATGAATAATTTAAATTTAATTATAGCTAATATACAATATAAGCTACTTGATTGAAGAGTTCACACCATATCATGTGCTTGAAGCTAGAGAAAGAGTTTTACAACATAGTTCAGCGAACATAAAGATCTTATACAGCCAAAAGGCCAACTACATCAATCAAAAAGGACATACAAGAGAGCTTGAATAGGAGTTAGAGTAAATTCGATGAGAGAGAAAGTGGAGCGACACAGGGGTTTGGAAAGAAATAGGGAAAGGGAATGGTTTCAGAGGCGCTCTAGCTTTGTTGGCCACGGTGGTCTTCAGGATTTGAGGCAGGGGCCTTTTCAGAGGGAACCACAACGTCATCAACACAAAGAGTCTGCGAATGTAACCTCATTTTATTTCAAGAATTTTCCAAAAGAGTTCGGAAGCGAGGAGTTATGGTCAGTTTTTCAACGATATGGGAAACTGAATGAGGTTTTCATATAAAAAAGAAGAGACAAGTCTGGAAATCTTTTTGGTTTCGTGAGGTTTCTAGATGTGCCCAATGTCAAAGAACTAGAAGCTCAACTCAATTGGATTCTGATTGGGAATCAAAAGTTGCTGGTTAATGTTCCAAGGTTCTCTCGTGAAGGACATGAACAGAGAAAGCTTTCAAATGGTGGTCCACGAAGGTGGAAAGCAGGGTTGGGGATTAGGCACGAGGCATCCTATGCTAATGCGGCTAATGGGGGTGGTAAGCTTGAGGATAATAGGGAGCAACCGTTTTATTTTAACAGAAGGGGGAATCAGTTCAAACAAAAGCAAAAACAGGGATGGAGTGGCATGGAGTTCTTAATTCCAGAGGATGATATGAAATGGTTGATTGGAAGTTTTGTTGGTAAAACCAATTCTTTGGATGGAGCTTTCAAAGTTCAGAAGGATCTGGATATTGCGGGTTGGTCTTCTGTTCGAGCAACTCCTTTAAGTGGTAATCATGTATTGCTTACTGGAGAAAATCAGGACAGTGTAAACGTGTTTCTAAATCAGGAAGCTGCTTCTCTGGGGAAATGGTTTGAGGAAATTACAGACTGGAATCCATACGTCTCTGTTGGTGGTCGACGCGTGTGGCTGAGCATCACTGGTATCCCTGCTCATGCCTGGAATGAACATGTGTTCAAAAGCTTGGTAGGTATGGTTGGTAGCTTTGTGAGCTTGGATGATTCAACCTCTCAAAAAATCAGAATGGATGTGGGTAGAGTTTTGGCCATTGTTACCAGTCGCGAGGTGGTTAATAAGTTAGTGAAGGTTAAAATAAATGAGAGCTTCCATGATATCAGTTTGCTAGAAGAACCTTTCTCGGTTTCTCATCTTCATTTACGCTCAGACTTGAGGTATCAAAGTTCTTTGGAGTCCGCCTTTGAGGATTCGGATTGTGTATATGAAACTCTTGACAGTTTGGACAAAGTTGCAGAGACGGTTTTCTCTTCTCCAAAAGGCGCCATGAATGAAGCGGGTTTATTTTCAAAATTTGAAAATATTAACGTACGGGACAAAGACGTAATTCACGGTGCAAGAAAGTTCTTCTCGCTACAAGAGTTGGGGGCTGATCTGGGGTCAGTCACTTCTCCCTGTTTCGGTGGTTCAAAGGCTGGACTTGACAGAAAGCCTTACTCTGCAGGCACCAACAGCAAACTGCAGGTGCAGTCTATGGTCAACGAGGAAAACAAGCTTCTGCAGGGTGGGCCAGCGCAAAAGAAGGGAAAAGAAATTCTTTATGTGGGGGTTGAGGAGGTGGGCCCAGGTTCGGTCAAGTGTGGTAACAAGTTTGCTGTCTCTAAAAGTTGTAGTCCAGAAACAAATGGGCTTGAAGTCACTGGGCTTGATAATATCGATTTGTCCAGGCCATTATGTGGGGCACAAGATGTTTTGTTGCATCAGTCTAATGGGCAAGGTGGGGAGCTGAATAATCTGGGTGACCCGATACCCAACTCACGGAAACAAAGAGGGGTGGCCGCGAAAAACTTATCTCTGTCAGATGAAGTCACGACTCTGCCTGGTGTTAGCGTAGATGGCTCTGGTTTGAGATTGGGAAAAAATGAAGGTAACAATTCTCAAGGTGGCGATGACGATATTCCCATAATTGCCTTGCTTGATAAAAGAATAAAGGGGGGAAGAAAGAAGAAAAAAGGAAAGGACGTGTCAAAGGTTCTTTTAGGTGATAGGCCAACACCTGCAACGAATCACAAAAAAAAAAAAAGAGAAGAGGAAAGAGAATCAAGTTTCTGTCAAATTTAGGATTTGGCTCATCTTTTCCTATCTCTGGTAGGCAAAGCTAAGAAGCCACAAGATCGGTTAAGAAGAAGCCGAAGGAAAACAAGGGTGGGAAAAGAAGATGCAAGGGGCCTTATTTTGGGACTGTCAATGATCATCAGGTGGAGAATATTGAAGGGATTCGTAAGAACTGGGGGGACAAGACTTTTTCAGTTCCTTGCAAGGGAGAAACTAGCAATTTTCGGAAGGATAAATGTCCGGTTGCTTGTGCCATTGCTCCTTCTCAACAACTTGGCAATTCTCTGCCAGCTGGTATGCATATTTCTGATTCTGCTATACAAAATTGTAATAATTTGGTTAGAACTAGGGAGTGCTTGTCCCCAGAGGTGAGAGTGTCTTCGGCTGAGCGTATTTGGAATATAGGATCTCAATTAGGGGTCTCTTTTGGGGGCTTGAAAGAAACAATTATTAGGAAAATAAAAGATATGGAAGATAGAGATCAAAAAAGGGAGATGGGGCTTGGGGATAAGAATGAAGTCAGATGAAGATAGGCTCTATAAATATAAGGGGTTTGGGAACGGAGGTTAAAAAAAGGAAAATACGTTCCCTAGTCAATTCGGAGAGCCTAGAATTCTTGGCAATCCAGGAGACAAAGCTTGAGGTGGTAGACGCCTCTTTATGTATTCATTTGTGGGGAAACAAAGATCATGATTGGAGCTTGTTTTGAAAAGGGTCATAACAGGGTCAAATGTTTTATTGTGAATATTTATTCTCCATGTGGGATAGCAGATAAAAGAAAATTATGGGCTGACCTAATTAGGGTTAAGTCAGCTTTTGGGGAGGGTCGTTGGTGTCTAGTGGGTGATTTCAATGCAATTTCGAGCCAGAGGGAGAGGAGAGGGGTAGGAGTCTATTTAGGGAGCTCAGAAGTTATGGAGTTCAAAACTTTTGTTGGGGAAATGAATTTAGTTGATCCACCTTTGCTAGGTAGGAAGTTTACTTGGTATAGGGCGGATGGCTCGGCAATGAGTCGCTTGGATAGATTCCTTTTGTCGGAACAATGGATACAAGAATGGGGTGTGGTGGCTCAATGGGCTCGAAATAGAGATGTGTCGGATCACTGTCCGATAGTCCTTAAGGATGGATCAAATAATTGGGGTCCAAAACTGTTCCGGTTCCTTAATTGCTGGTTAGATCACCCTGGCTTCAAGCAGTTGGTGGAATCGGCTTGGGCAGGTTTCTCTTTCTTTGGATGGAAAGCTTTTGTCCTAAAGGAAACACTGAAGGCTCTGAAACCGATTATAAGGAATTGGAATTCTCAAGTATTCGGTAATGTTGACCTTAATTTAAAAACCCTGGAAAATGATATTAGCAGTTTGGACTCAAAAGCTGAACTAGTTGGTTTGTCGGACGAAGAGGTGGTTTTGAGGAGAGCTAAGTTTGAAGAGCTTTGGGATGCTTTAAAAGCAAAGGAAAGTTTTTTGAGGCAAAAATCGAGAGTGCAATGGCTTAAGGAAGGGGATTCAAACACTTCTTTCTTCCATGCTAGTCTGGCCATTCGTAGGAGACGTAACCAACTAGTGGCCATAAAGAGGGATAATGTGATAATGTGTGGATTGAGGGTGTCAACCAAATTAGGAATCAGGTTGTTAGTCATTTCTCTTCGTTGTTCTCAGAAGCTTCTTTAGAGAGACCTAAGTTAGATGGGGTCTATTTTCAAAGGCTTGATATAGCTTCTAGGGATCGACTTGTGTCTAGATTTACATTTGAGGAGCTAGAAGATATTGTCATGAGTTTTGATGGTAATAAATGCCCGGGCCCAGATGGGTACAACTTTAATTTCATTCAATCTTTCTGGTACTTAATCAAGGATGAAGTATGGGGGATGGTTTGATAGTGGTAAACTTCCAGCCAGCTTCTCTTCCTTCTTTATAGCCCTGATACCAAAGATAAAAAATCCTCATGAATTGGGTGAGTTTAGGCCGATCTCCCTGTTAGGCAGTCTATATAAAATAATCTCCAAACTTCTGGCAGGGAGGTTAAAATGTGCCTTACAGCCGATCATCTCTTGTAATCAGTCGGCCTTCCTAACAAACAGAAATATCCTAGATGGGGCAATGGTTATCAATGAAGTGGTCGATTATGCAAAAAAGAAGAAGAAAAAATGCATCATTTTAAAAGTTGATTTTGAAAAGGCATACGACTCAGTTAATTGGGAGTTTTTAGATTATATGATGGGAAGATTAGGTTTTTGTGACAAATGGAGAGAGTGGATCAAGGGGTGTGTTTTCTCAGGGAAGTGCTCAGTTTTAGTAAATGGTAGTCCCACGAAAGAAATAAATATCCAAAGGGGGCTGAAACAAGGTGACCCGCTTGCTCCGTTTTTGTTTCTTCTAGTAGCGGAAGGTCTGACTGGTTTGATGAATAGAGCAGTATCTCTAGGGAAGTTTTCAGGATGTACTATTGGTAACGAAGGTCCACAAATATCCTTACTTCAATATGCAGATGATACTATTGTGGTGGGTGTAGCAAGCTGGGAGAATATGTGGGTTATGAAGTCAGTTTTTAGATGTTTTGAATTGGTCTCGGGTTTGAAAGTTAATTTTAACAAGGCAAGGCTAATAGGAATCAATATGGATGAGGAGTTTATTTCCTTGGGGGCAGATTTTCTGAATTGTAAAATTGGGGGTGTTCCTTTTAAGTATCTTGGTCTTCCGATTGGAGCGAACCCGAGGAGCCTTCTACTTGGCAACCGATCATTGGTTCCATGGAGAGTCGTTTGGCAATCTGGAAAGGCAGGCACTTATCCCTTAGAGGGAGGATCACCCTAATAAACTCGATCCTGAATAGTCTGCCAATTTATTACTTGTCCTTCATGAGAATTCCGAGGAAGGTTCTGAAAGTTCTTACAAAGATTCAAAGGAATTTCCTGTGGGGGGGGGGGGGGGGGGTGTTCAGATAGGAAGAAAATACCTTGGGTGAGTTGGGTTGTGGTGTGTAAACCACGTGAAGAGGGTGGCCTAGGGATTAAGAATCTGGAATGGTTTAATCTGGCTCTTCTAGCCAAGTGGAGATGGAGGCTACTCAAAGAAGAAATAGGAATATGGAGACAGGTTCTCGAGACTAGATACGGTGTTGAAGTAGAAGGGGCCGGGGGTTTAGATGTTTCTGAAGGCCTAAAATTTGGATCTCCTTGGTGGAAGGACATATGCAGACTAGGGAGGCTAAATTCTTGTCCAGATTGGTTTCAGGAGGGTCTCTGTCAAGGAAACTTGGGAGGGGTAATAAGATTAGATTTTGGGAGGATGTATGGTTTGGCCCAAATAGCTTTAAGGATCTGTTCCCAAGAATCTACAATATATCTCTAGATAAGGATAAGGAGATAGAGAAAGTGGGATGCTGGCAACAGGGGAGGTGGTCTTGGTCTTTTCCTGGAGAAGAAATCCTTTTGATTGGGAAGTGGGGGATATGTCAGAATTTATGGACACTATTCTTCCGGCTGCCCCACAAAATAATGGGGAGGATAAATGGGAGTGGAGTTTGGATGGGTCGAGGATTTATTCCTCAAAGTCAGCTTACAAGCTGCTTCATGATTCTTGTCCTAGCCTAGATGTGAGGGGGGAGGTGGAAAATCTGATTTTTAAACAGTTCTGGGAGACTAAAGCTCCTCCCAAAGTCCTAGCCTTCTCTTGGCAAGCGATTAGGAATAGGCTACCAACTAAATTGAATTTGTTTCATAGACAATGTCTATTGGATCAACAGGATTTGGCTTGTGTGTTTTGCAAAGAAGACTTAGAATCAGGGGATCATCTTTTTTTAAACTGTACACTGTCTAACTTGGTTTGGCGGAAAATACACAGCTGGTTAGGTGTACAGACACCTTTACCGGCGAATGTTGAAGATTTGTACTGGCAACACAAGGGGCAGTTTAGGGGGAAAGCAGGTAGGAAGAGAGGCATGGTAGTTTGGCATGCAGTTGTGTGGACCTTATGGTTAGAAAGGAATGCTGTGTTATTTTCTGATAGTGCCTTTGATTTTACAAGGATCATGGATTTAATAAGGTGTAGGTCTTGGTCTTGGTTGGTGGTGGATATCGAGTGGAAATACTCTTTTGCTGATTGGTGCGTGAACCCAATGGGCTGTCTACAGTAAGTCAACTTTTGACTGATGTGTACAGGTCTTTTCAGCTGGTTTCTGTGTTTATTTCTTGGTTTTTTGTTGCATAACAGATCTTTGCAGGTTTTGGTCCTTAGATTTGCTATTTTAACAGATCTTTGCAGGTATTGGTCCTTGGATTTGCTACTTTTTGGGAAGTGTTTGTCATCATTTTTTGAGTGAAACACAAATACTTGTAAGGGAGTGCTTCTTGTGAGAGTCAGTGGCTAGATCTTTTCTCTGGGACTACAAATATGAGTGAACCAAATGAGGGAATTCAGGAAACGAGTTTTTTGAATCTGACATGATTATAGAATGTTCTAGCTTTCTTTTTGCAGGGTGTCTCTTGCGCTTGGATGTTCTTAGGATGATTAACAGGATGGCTGGGCTTTTTGAGTGCAAGTTAAATACGTGGGTGAGGGGTTTTGGTGTGAGAAAACAAATGGTGAGGAGTGATTCACTTCAAAAGGGTTGCGTGTGTTTTGTGTCTGTGTCTGGTTTCTTGTTCATGACTAGTGGAGATATGGCTTATCAGTGGTGTAAGGTGGTTCGGTGGTTTTGTTAGGAGGATTTCATTTACACTTCTTTCTGTTTGGATCATAGGTGGTACTTTGCATCTTTTGCTGGGACCACTTTATTCCTTTTGGTTCCAAGACCCTCGGTGTTATTATACTCAGACCTTCATTTTTAATAAGGTCTCTGTATTGAGGGGATACAGGTTAAACTATTGGGATATTTTTTGATGTCTATGTTGGGATCTTCTTTTTGGTGGATGGGTCTTTGTGTTCCTTTTGGTTCATTTCTGCCAGTGATGTTTACTCTCCATGGCTGATAGTTTTTTGCGGTTTTCTGATCTTGACTCTTTTACATCTTCATGTGGTGGTTTGTTTTCACCTCTCATTGGTTGTTTCTCTCTTCGCTTGTTTCATTTGGGATAAAATTTTACAAGTGAATCCTTCCACTAGCTCTATTGTCTGCTGAGGTCTTGGTTTTTACTGGTTTTAGAGTTACTCTACTGTGTTGTTTTCCTGTTGCGGCTGGTTGTTTCAAAGTTCTATAATATATGTTCAGCTTGCCTTTTGAGTGCAGTATCTCTCTTCATGAAGTTTAGTAGTGGTACCTTTTTTATTGATTGGCTGGAAATGTCCACTTAAGGTTCAGGATTTTACTGGTTTCTTCGGGCTTTGGTGTATAGGAATTATCTCTAATTTGGTTCTGGGCTTATATTGTAATTTTTTGGGGTTGGGCATAACTTTTGTAAAGCTAATACTATCCTCCTTTTAGGGTAGTTTTTTATTTACATTAGTTTGTGCATTTTTTAATACTATGTATATGGGTTAGAGTACCCCTAGTACTCTTTATAATTCCATTTTGTTTATCAAATTACTTATCAATAAGCAATGTAAATAAATAAATAAATAAATAAATAATATAAAATAGAAGCTTCTAATTGGCTAAATAAAATAAACCAATTATTGATTTTTTATAACAAAACTAATTATTGATATGATTGTGTTTTTTTATTTTATTTTTTATTAATGAATAATAAAACTGAAAGAGACTGATCTAGAAGACTAGAACCTAGTTTTTTTTGTAAGGGGCGAAAAGAAAGACAAAAAAGCAAGAAAAAACCGAAGCAACTAAACTCTAGAAAACTCCACGCCCGTCATGTCTGCAACAAGAATGGGGCTCATGTCTGCTGGGGGAGTGTCAAAGTACTTCAAAGAATCATCATTACTTGCACCAAGTTTGGCCATATAATCAGCACTAGCATTGCCTTCTCTCAGGGTGTGGCAAAGTTTCACTGTCCAATTCTTATCCATGAGCTCACAGATGTCAAGCAGGATGGCTGCATATCTGTGTAACGGGGAGACTTGAACATTAACCATATTAATCGCGCTGAGAGAATCAGAGTAGCAAATGAGATGTCTAACACCCTTGTTCAACCCCACCATAAGGCCATTCAAGATAGCCAAATCCAAAATCAGAGTAGAACCTAGTTATTCTTTCGTTTAAAAAAAAACTTTTTTTTGAATAAAGTTAAAAAAAACCTACATATCTGAGACAAATTATTTACACAATAACTATTGCGTGGCCTTCGAGTTTTCTTTGCTAACGACTATCACCCGGGCCTGGCTCGTTAAATGTTCAATGAAGCTTGTTTGTTTAATTAAATAAACAAATCCAAGTTTGAGAGTGGGTTCAATTATTTAAATGAGGCAAGCTCAAGCCCTATAGGCTAGATATTAAGGGCTCGCGAATAGCTCGTATATATATATATATAAAAGTTTTAAGTTATATATAATAATATACTCCCTCCGGTCCTTATTATAAGAGGTAAATGACTACTTTTTTTTTGTCCAAAATATGAGACATGCATGTATTTTGACAAATATTAAATGCTCATTTCTAATTTTACTCTTATTTATAATAGGGCTTATATTTACGAGATAGTGCAACTTTCAATACAAGTAGGTTTATTCATTAATTATTGAAGGGTTAAATTTGTAAATTTATATAAATATTAATTACAAATAGCTTATTTCAATGCATTTCCTTGGTCTGTGTGTTTTAGGGTTTTGCCTCTTATATATAGGACCAGAGGGAGTATTATATATACTAATACTCCCACGTTTTTTATTTGCTTCCTCTTTCTTGACGAATTGCCGATGGATAGACTCCTCTTTCATACAACTAAAAACTTTGAAAATTAATGGTTGGGTCCCAACCAACCTTATTGTAGTCCAAATATCTTTTGGGCCCAATAGTTAAACACACTCACAAAACTTTTTTGTAATTACCCTAATGAAAAGTCTTTCCACCGCCTACCCGTAATATCTAATATAAAGAAAACCATTTGTATCATACTATAGTACTAAATTACTAACATACAGCTACAAGCAACCAAAAAAAAGGCACTAAAATAAGAGGAATTGAACGAGCACCATTTGAAGTTTCATTTTTGTTAAAATTTTAATTAAATTTTAAATGCAAAATTTTCATATTATGGAACTATGCATGATTTTTTGTTAAGAAATTTTTTGATAAATGCTAAAATAATTAAGTTATAAATGAGCTACACAAGCCAAGCTCAAGCCTTACTTTTTTTGTAACAAGCCAAGCTCAAACTTTTAGTTAGGCTCGTTTAAATAAATGAACCAAGCTTGAGCTTCTCATTTTTTTCACAAGCCAAGCTCAAGCTTTAAGTACCCGGCTCGGCTCGGCTCGACTCATTTACACTCCTAATCACATCCATCTGTATCATTTAAATATGTTTAGGTAGTTTTTAAATGAAAAAATAATTATTAATTTATGGCAAATGCTAACCAGTGCCCTAAGGACATTGGTTAAGGTATCAAACATAAAAAATTTATCTTGAAAGTTGTGTATTCAATACCTTAATAGTTGAAAAGTTATTCTTTCCAATATAAAGTTTCTATTTTTTTCTTCCTTAACCAATGCCCTTAGGGCACTGGTTTGCAAGACGCTTATTTTATTAAGTAAAAAGAATTATTAAATAGAGTATAAAAAACAAAGGAATTATTAAATAGAAGAAAGAAAAGTCAAAAGACTTTTCACTTCTTCTTCTTCACCAAAGAACTCTGTCGACTTTTCCCTCCCTGAACCAAAGATCCCATTTTTAGCATTCATAAGTTCATATCCTTCAACCAGGGATGAAGAAAGTAGAGAAGGAAAACCAAGATCAATGGATCTGGTACCAATCTTAACATATTTGGTGTGAGCGGCGGCGGATCTGGTGCGAGCAGCGGCGGTGGATACTGCTACCAACAACAGCGATATGAGTGGCGTTCGTTGTGGCTGTTGCGGCCGCTATTCCGTTCTGTTGCGGCCGCTATTACGTTCTGTTGCGACTATTTTTTGTGTGATTTTGGATCACACCGTTATTGCAGCATTATGCGGTTGCGACCGCATCAACCATGACGGACCGCAAATTAGAACCCTGCTCACATCACATCAATAATTACTTAATGATGATATTCTAAAGTTATCATTTACCGCAAATCCTATGGTCAAGACCCACTTGAAAATTGTTCAAATGACCCAAACACGTGCCATCAGGTTCAAATTCTTTTCTTTTAAAATGTTTCGGTTTTATTTAATAGCAGAAATTTCTCAAGCTTTTGGTTAGGGGTGTAATGGGTCGATTTGATTTGGTTTTAGGTGGGGAAAAATATCCAAACCAATAAAAAATGGTTTGGTTCGATTTTAAGAATTTTTCTACCAAACCAAACCATTCAAGAACGGGTTGGTTCAGTTCGGACCCGAAAATTATTAAATTTCAAAATATATATAAATATATAAAATATTAAAATATATATATAAAAATAAAATAAATATTAAACTATTAAAATATAGATAAATAACAATATTAAATAAATATTAAATATTAAAATATATATGTAAATATTAAAATATAGTAATTAATTCAGTTCTGTTCCAAAATCCTTGAAGGGTGACGTGACACAATCTGTGAGGGATTTCCAAAATACATGTTGGAATAGATGCAACATGCAACATGTATTAACGATTGACAACAAGCTTGAAATTGTGTCGGTCTGGTGGTTAAACGTTGTGTAGACAACCTGATGGTCATGAGTTCGAATCCCATATTGGTCGGTTTTTAATTTTTATGACCGTTTGTTTGTAATGGACTAAAAAAATAAAACCAAAAGTTGAGTCAGTGGGGTTCGAACCTCGAACACAATGTTGGAAGTGTAACCATTCCTACCACTAGGCTACCGCACAGTATATACAATGTTACCACTTGATCATAATTAAATATCATGTTTGGTTGCATTGCCTCATTAAAATCCTTGAAGGGTTATTCTCTTTCACCAAGTGGCATGAGATGGTTTATAAATAGAACCACTCTACAGGCAGGAAAGGCATCCGAATTTGGCTAAGCTTTCTCCACTCCAAATTACTTCCTTTCTTCCCTTAATGCGCAGAGCGATTTAAGGAAACTATTATTCTGTAAAATGCAATTGATGATACGCTTGGTTTAGGGTGTGCAAACCAAACCAAGGTTCTTCATTGTATCCTGAAGGAGATTCGCTAGTACACCTGTTGCATCCAATCTACGAAAGAGATTGGTGGGGGCGAATCGAACCTAAAGCCTAGTGTTCTTACATGCCTTGAAGGGTGCACATGTCACTTGTTCTTCTCTTCTTTGTTGCAGACCATACCCCATTTTCTAACAATCTTTTGGTTCGATTTTAATTCTATAGCAATGGTTGCAATATGGAAGGAGATGACATTAGACATTGTCAAAGTTGAAAGGTTCGAGGGTAAAAACTCCGTTCGTTAGGAGAACAAGGTGCAAAATCTTTTTACAACAAAGAGAGATGAGTACTCATTTGCTTCATAAAAAATATGTTTATTTATGATCATGGTGAAAGGTACACAATTACTTTCTATGACTATGATATACTTGGTCTTCTTAATTCATGTGTGTACAATCTTAAAGGTATTCTTTGTTTTTGTTAAGATTAACCTGTGATATTAGAGCCTTATATCCATGATTTAAAATCCACTCAAGTATGTGAACTTTGATAAACATGAATATGTTTGATTTATGTGCACGCAAGTATGTTGCCCTATTTTGATCGAAAGGTCTTAGATATAAATGATTATATCAAGTGCATGCATTAATAGATTTGACCCATGTAACAACTAATTATTTTTAAAGTAGACAATCTTATATCATGAGTGCATGATTTTGTGAATAAAAGATGGGAATTATTCTTGATTTTGTAGAAATGAGAAATGTTTTGGATGTGTTTTTGGATTATTCTAAGTTGATAAAATGGACATGAATGTTAATGGAGGAAAGAGGTCATTAGATGATGGCTTTCATTATGAAAATTATTAAATTTATTTTAGAGCATGTTTGAAATATGAATCTAAGACAGAGAGACAATAAATTATGTTTAACAATAAATTATGATTAACGTTGGGTTGAGAAGTTGTGAAAATGACTGGAAATGCCTGCTAGACATGAACGGGTCGTGTTAACCCGGTTATATGGAAAACGGACCTGATCGACCTGACTGGCAGAAGGTGGTGGCCCAAACTGAGTCTATTAAACGGTTAAAAAAAAAAAAAAAGTTGCATCTGATAACCACAAGTCACATTGGTTTAGTGGTAGCATAAGATAACCACATGGCACGTTACCCGAGTTCGAACCCATGTTCCAGCTTTTGAATAATTTCGAGTGTTTTTGGAAATAAAAAGAATTTAAAACTAAATGATGACAAAGGGATTCGAACCCGATACACGTTGGCAAAGTGCAGACATGCTGACCGCTTGGCTGTTGCTTTACATCAAATATTTAAGGTGTTTTAAGTAATGTAGTTATGGTTGAAAGTTTGCATTATTAATTCCCTGTTAGCAGCACTCAAGGAAAATAAATCTTGAAGCGTAAATGTATGTTCAATTACCCAAAAATTTTGATGTTTATATATGTTATTATTATATAATATGGGTAAATTAAAGTTGTTTGTAATTAAACATTCATTAAATGCTTTAGAATAGAAGAATTCTATGACCCTAGTTACTTTCTATTAGTATAGTTGACCAAACAACTGCAACTTATTCCCTACAACAAAATGGTATAGGTGAAAAGGAAAATGAGATATTAGAAGAAATGATAAAAAAACATGGTATCCTACTATGGTCTAGCAAAAGTTTATTGGGGAGAAGCCATGTTGAAGGATTGTTAGATAGTAAATAGAGTTCCAAACAAGGAAATAAGATAATCCTATATGAGCTCTAGAAAAATAGAAAGCCCAATCTTAAATTTTTCAAAGTTTGAGGTTGTAGTGCAATAGTAAAAGTTTCTAAACCAAAAGAAAGAAATTATGTGAAAGGGGAATTGACTATGTGTTCCTGGGCTATGCTAAAAATAGCAAAGCATATAGATTCATGGTTATAGAATCTAATGACTCATATCCTGTACATACAGTAATTGAGTCTAGGGATGCAATCTTTCAAGAAGATAGGTCTAACTCAATTCCAAGTCACCAGGATAATGTTCATAGAAATGCACATAATCCGGAAAACAATGTATCAAATAAAGATACTTTAGTGAGTTTAGAACTTAGAAGAAGTTAGAGAGCTAGAAATGAGAAAACATAGAGGAAAAGGTTTTTCATGTTCCTTGTTGAAGGAACAACAGAGTCCATAGACATATATTAACCAATATATATGTTATTATATAGAAAGTGATCCGTAAACATTTGAAGAGGCAATAAAGTCTCAAGATGACGCATTTTGGAATGAAGCTATACAAAAGGAAATGGACTTAGCAATGGGGAATAAAATGTGGAAATTAGTAGACCTCCCACCTGGTTCCAAACCAATAGGTTGAGAATGAATTTTAAAAAGGAAAATGAAAGTAAATGGAACCATTGAAAAGTTTAAGGCAAGACTAGTTGCTAAGGGATTTACACAAGAGGACGTGATTGACTATTTTGATACATATGCACATGTGGCAAGAATTGCCTCAATTAGAGTGTTGTTGACACTTGGATCCATCTATAAGTTTGTCATCCATAAATTGGATATGAGAATGGTATTCCTAGATGGGGAATTAGATGAAAAGGTGTATATGACACAACCCAAAGGATATAAAATAAATGAATCTGACAAGTGTATTTATAGTAAAATTCCATAATGGTAAATGTGTCATGATTTGTTTATTTGTTGATGATATATATGTTGATGATATATTAATATTTGGTACTGATCTAGATGAGGTAGAAGAAACTAAAAGTTTATTATCTAGAAATTTTGATATGAAAGACTTATAAAGGGTAGCTGATGTGATTCTAGGAATTAGAATAATAAGAGATGGTGAAAGTATAGGTTTACCCCAATCTCACTACATAGAAAAGGTATTAAAGAAACTTAATCACTTTGATTGTCAACTTTTCACTACTTCCTTTGGTCATAACAATAACTTAGTACCAAATAAAGGTAGTCTAGTAGCAAAACTTGAACACTCAAAAGTAATTGGATGTTGAATGTGTGCCATGACATGTACCCGGCCAACCATTGCATATGTTGTAGGGAGACTAAGTAGGTATACAAGTAATACAAGCAAAGACCACTGACATGTTGTCCAAAGTGTATTGAAATACTTGAGGGGGACAATAAACTATAGTTTGAACTATAATGGGTATCCTTCGGTGTTAGAAGATACACAGATGCCAGTTGGGTGAATTATACAGAGAAGACCATGCTTCAACAAACGGTTGGGTCTTCACACTTGGTGGTGGTGTTATTGGGATCCAAGAAACAAACTTACATTGCCAATTCCACTATGGCTGCAGAATTCATAGCATTGGTAGCAGATAACAAATGAATGGGTTAGAAATTTGTTGTATGAGATACCAATTTTAATGGCGCCAATATCCATACAATGAGATAGTGAGTCAACACTATCAAGGGAATATAGCCAAGTTTATAATGGAAAGTCCAGGACTATTGGGCTAAGACATAGTTGTGTCAAGGAACTAATTGTAAATGGAGTAATATCCATGGTCTTTATAAGACAGAAAGAAATCTTGTATCCTTTGACGAAGGGATTGACAAGTGATATGATGTGGAAAACATCATCAGGGATGGGACAAGCCCATAACTAAATGATCACCAATGGTGGAAACCCGACTCACACTTAAGTAACATCAAGTCTTGAGTTCAATGGGCCAAAGTACACTATCAGAGTGATTGCAAATACTTGACAAATAGATACATCCCAAGGTTTAAAATGTACTTGGATACCATAAGGACATAAAAGGGAAAAGGTGAGCTTTTGCTCTTAATGGACCTATAGCATATATGTGCTGAAGTGCCCAACTTATGGGGGTGCTTCTGGTAAAGTCTACCTATGTGAGAGTGAAGTGGGGAAACTTCTTGGAGTTAAGGGCTTGACTCTATAAGCTCTCATGAAAAGGATATATTACACAAGGCCTTACCAAATATGCGAAACTACCATGTCATTCAATGGTACCGAGATTTCATATGTAAGTTATGCATGCTTGTACTAATGAATATATGGTTCAAAGCTTGTCTACCAAGTTATTCGGGATGAGTGAAACCCATGACTTACTAAGTAAAGGTTCAAATAGCAAGATACCTTTGTCTGAAAGCATGCGATTTCTGTAATAATGGGATTTGGGTTTATTTTGAAAATGGTGGGGGATTGTAAGGGATTTCCAAAATACATGTTGGAATGGATACATTTGTTAAAGGTTAAATACATCTAACGGTTGACAATAAGCATGAAATGATGTGTTGGTCTGGTGTTTAAACGTTGTGTAGACAACCTGATGGTCACGAGTTTGAATCCCATGTTAGTTGGTTTTGAATTTTTATGACCGTTTGTTTGTAACGGATTGAAAAATAAAACCAAAAGTTGGTTCAGGTCGGATTCGAACCATGCACACAGTGTTGGAAGTGTAGCCATTCCTACCACTAGGCTACCGCACGGTGTATAGAATTTTGCCACGTGATAATATTTAAATATCATGTTTGGGATCATTGCCTCATTAAAATCCTTGAAGGGTTATTCTTTTTCACTAAGTGGCATGAGTTGGTCTATAAATAGAACCACTCTACAGGCAGGAAAGGCATCCGAATTTGGCTAAGCCTTCTCCACTCCAAATCACTTCCTTTCTTCCCTTAATGCGTAGAGAGATTTAATGAAAATATTATTCTATAAAATGTCATTGACGATACGCTTGGTTTAGGGTATGCAAACCAAACCAAGGTTCTCCATTGTATCCTGAAGGGGATTCGCTGGTACATCTGTTGCATCCAATCTGCGAAAAAGATTGGAGGGGGCGAATTGAACCTAAAGCCTAGTGTTCTTACATGCCTTGGAGGGTGCGCATGTCACTTGTTCTTCTCTTCTTTGTTGCGACCATTGCCCATTTTCTAACATAATCAAATTTGTTTTTGTTTGTGATTCTATTCAAATTTGAATTTGTGTCTTTCTCTCTAATATCATAAGAGAAAATATAAGGAAAAAAAAGAGGAGAAAATCGAAATCTATTATATATATCTGTGTGCCCCCTACTAATGTAAAATGACAATGCTAGCATCACACTCTTTATGACAATCCTCTTAACACATTCTCTATTTTTTTGGTGTATTTTATGTGGGACCATGTGTTTTGGTGGGTCTCACATGAAATCCATTCAATAATAGAGTGTGTTGAAGAAGAGTGTGTTCCTAGCATTTCTCAATGTAAAACTTTGATTGTCCTTGGTAGTTTTTGCAACAGTTAATTTTGTATAAGTTGATGCTATGTTTATTATAAAAAAAAATAATTTAAAAAGTATGAATTTAAGTAGACAAAAAGTATAGGAATTAAAAACTTAATCGAACTATTAAAAAAAAAAAAACTTAATTGGATTAAACTTAATTTGTAACTTACAGAGCAGGTGCATGATTGCACCTGAATAGGGAACGGAAAAAGGTAGGCTGGTGATAGATCAAATGTCCTACTTATAGGTGCGAAGTATCCACCGACTTTGCCGATGAATGATCTTCGCCCCAGAACCTAGCTGACCACATTTAGTGAGGTCTTCCCCTCCAGTCACTTTTTTTTTTCCATCCACAAGGATCGAACTTGAGACCTTGTTTAAAGGAACCGAGCTTAGTTCCATTCGGACCAAGAATTTTGGTATCAAATATGTTGTTCAATCTAGGATAAGCAATAGCTGAATATTCAACTAGCAAAACTAGGGACATATCCACGGGCGGGTTCTCCAATGTGAACCAAATCTGATCACCTTTGATCCTGCCTTCACCAAGAATTCGCTGCTTGGTTGGATTCTCACAAGATATGCCTGAGATCAACCTGCCAGTCTTGCCTAAAGAGGAAGCGGATATCCGAAATAGCACCAACAAAAGCATGGAACTTAATATTTGTTGTCTTAATAATTTCCACAGCCTCAAGAGAATCTGACTCACAAACTAGATTGTGAACACCACAAGTCCAACACAACCTCAAGCCATGTTTGATTGCTTGGAGTTCAAAAAGAAGATTAGTACCCTCACTTATAGAACTTGCAAAACAAATCAACCATTTGCCAAGATGATCTCAAATGACTCCACCAAAGCCTGCTCTTCCGGGGTTGCCAAAGCTACTACCATCAACATTAATCCTTGCCCAACCTTACTCTGGAGCCTCCCATCTCACCCATCTGAGTTCCTTAGCCGGGTTAGATACATCCATCATGAGAGCTGACTTACAGGTTTGAGTCAGGGAGTGAATTCTGTGAACTACACTCATAGCAGGGGTGTTAACATGGCTCAGAATTTCCCTGTTTCTATCACACCAAATCCACCAAAGAGAGCAAGCAAAGGAAATATAATTCCGACCAACATTACTCGTTGAGTGCAAGTTAAAGAAAAGCCAATCTTCCACCTCCTGATCCAAGAAATTACTGCAAGCACTGAAGCCAAGCGAAGTCCTGATTTGTTTGGCTTTAAAGTAGTCCCTGAAAGAGTGCAATATGTTCTATTCTTGACTATTACATCTATTACAGATAGCGAAATGTTTGAGATGTCTATGGAATCTAAGAGAGATTATGGGAATCGCCCTGTGGAGCATGAGCCAAACTAAGACCTTGATTTTCTCGGGAAGAAGAAGCTTCCGGACCCACTTCCACCCTTTGCTATTATTCTGATTCTGATTAGACACATTTGGAAGCATCCAGTTATACCTAGAAGCTGGCGAATATAAACCATTAGTCTAAGGGTTCCAAATGAGTTGGTCTGCTAAACCACCATACTAAGACAAAGGAGTTTGGAGGATTCGCTGCACTGCCTCTTCAATATCTAAACCACCATACTAAGACAAGGGAGTTTGGAGGATTAGCTGCACTCCCGGCGTTGGTGCTTATTGGCCAATATGGATATGTAACTCCAAAGTTGACATTCTGAGGTAGATTGGATCCAAGTACATAATGGAGTAGTGGAGTAGCGCTACATCACATAGCATACCTTTTGAAATGATATGAATGATATTGACATGTTATTATGTTATGATGCTTGTTATGCTATATGTTATATGATGGATGCTCGCCTTACTAACTGCTTCCATGCCGTTATGTTCATATATATGTTTCTTACTCCCCGCTCTTTGTTGTTGCTATACATGTACCCTTTTATGTTATGCAGAGGACGGTGAGCAGCCAGTTGAGGAGTAACTCTGAGGAGCCGCTACTCTTAGCTTAGGATTTCTAGTTTTCTTAGTTATGTTGTTTATTCGTGATGTTTCCAGATTTATGGTTAAACTAGCTCTGTAATGTGACATCGGGGTTGGGTTTCTTTTATGCTATGTTTTGTTATGTTAAACTTATGTTATTTTTCCGCGTTGAGACATTGTTACAATGTGGTGCCTTTTACATTTGTTTTTATTTTATGAAATAGCATGTTTTTATTTTATACACTTTTTTTAAATGCTTTATAAATACCTGTGAGGTAGAGGGTGTCACAACACTTGAAGCACTTGTAACCCTTGGACTTCTTCTCCTTTGATCCTTTCTTCTCGGTCCTCCCCCTTGACACATTCAAGCCTTCACCATACACTTCAAATTTCAGCTCTTGATGCTTTTGGACCTCCTTGGTTCGAATGGATGTTTGAACCTCATCCAAAGTAATGGTTTGATCCTTGCCATACAAAATAGCATCCTTGAAATGCTCACAGGACTTCGGTAGAGAGTTGAGTAGGAGCAAAGTCTTGTCCTCATCATCAAGTTTCACCTCAATGTTTTCCAAGTCATCAAGAATTTTGTTTAATTCCGCAAGTTGTTCCACTATTGACTTTGACTCCATCATCTTGAAGGAATAGAGTTGCTGCTTCAAACATAGCCTCTTTGCCAATGACTTTGTCATGTAAAGGGACTCTAACTTGACCCACATTGACACAACGGTCTTCTCTCTTGCAACTTCCCTCAATGCCTTATCACAAAGGCACAAGATGATAGCACTCCTTGCCTTGTTTATCATGTCATCCTTCTCCTTTTGAGATAGAGTGGGTGACATCTTTGCCTCTCCCTTCAATGCTTCTGCACATCCCAGCTGCACCAAGATCGCTTCCCCCTTGACTTTCCACAGCCCAAAATCATTGTTTCCAGAGAACTTCTCTATGTCCTATCTAGTGGTACTCATGATTAAGCTTTTATTGATATTTCCTTCCCACTTTGAAGCTCCCTATCAAAACAAAAATAAAATGCAGTAGCAAAACTCTAAAACAAAATAGAATACAAAGATACAACAAGCAAAAGAGAAAAGAATACACCTTTGTTTCCTGACTTCCCATAACTTCTGCTCATTTCTATTTTGCACAATAATCGATTATATAATCGATTATCCCTTCACTGTTCTTGCTCCTGATCGTTGTCTCGTTCTAGTTCTGGTTCCACATAGTAATCGATTCTCTAATCGATTATTCATCTTCTTTCTTGCTTTCCGTTCTTGATCCGTCCAATAATCGATTAAGCAAATGATTATTCCTTTTTTGGTTCTTGCTTCACACAGTAATCGATTACACCATCTCTGTTTTCACAGTCTTGATCGTGCTTCCCACAGACGGCACCACTTGTTGGGTTTTGTGGTCACAAAACACACTGTAAACAATAAAAGAAACAAAGCCATAAACAATCCAAGAACAAAGCAAAACACTAAATAAACTAGAACACAACAATCGATGGAAGAATTAACCAAATGCAGCAGAAAATAAACGATAAAAAGATGAACACCGGATTTAAAGTGGTTAAGCCGGTGGGGCCTACATCGACGGGAGAGAGCGACAAAATTCACTATGATCAACAAAGAGATTACAAGGCTTTACAATAGAAAATCCCCTCAACCCTTGCCTATTCTTGTACACGCATGTTTCTCACCATGCTCTTCAAGAATTATACCCAAGATTGATCTTTCTATTCCTATACACTTATCCCCAATCTCTAACAATCTCTCTTGATTTCCCTCAAGATACAAATTGCACCCATAAGACTCACTTGCTCACAAATCCTCTCTAAATCTCCTTACAATATCACTTAGGAAGTTCCACAACTCACTTTGTGTATTATGACTCACTTCTGAATCACCCCTTCAACTTAATGATATGGCTGTATATTTATAGATGCTGGGTTGAGTCATAATCGATTATACCCATTCTGTTAGCCATAATCGATTACCATAATCAATTATGCCCTTTCTGTTAGCATAATTGTTGCGCGCGAACAACCTATCCTCCCACAATAATCGATTATGGTCGTCACCATAATTGATATGGTGTCTCTGCCAGCAGATTCTGCATCTTCCAATATACTGATTTTGAGACATTATCCACAAAAATAAAAAAGGAGGATACTTCTTGGGGACGTATCTGGAAGTATCCTATGAGTATCGGTATCGGACACGGATACGACACAGATACATTTGCATTTTTTGTGTATCCGGGCTTCACAGGACTTGGCTGTTAGCAATTAGCATTTGCTTTGCTAATTGAATCTGAATGTGAATGGCTTTGATTTTATTATCTATTTGGTATAATGCTGCTACTAATTTTTTTTTTTCCAAACCAATGTTGTGTACTAAATCTTTGAATGTTATTTATTTATCAATCAGGGTCTGCTTAGTTAGAAGAATTTACTGCCTATCATTTGAACCATGATGGTGCAAGCTTTCGTGTCTGTGTGTGAAAAGGTATGAAATTTACGATTTAACTTGTGAAATATTAATTGTTGTATACTGTTTGTTGTTATGTACTTATGCATAATGCAATGCCTAGTTTGAATTCAACCATAGGAGTTTCCTTTTGATGAATTGAGCATAAATTGTTTGATGCAATGCCTAATTTTGCATTATGTGATGTTGTATTGTACATAATGAATGTCATGTTTCTCAAATCTCAGGAATATTGCCTTGTTATTAATGTTACTGGCCCTTTTTTCAACTTCATTAAAAGAAACACTTAAACTTTAGGTGATTTAAAGTTAAATAATAATTAGATAAATAAGTAGTTAAATAGTTAAAAATAATTAAATAATTAAATATGGGAGAGGATCAATTTACTCCAAGAATAACTTTAATGAGTTACTCCTAATCTGAACTGTTTATTATACTTAAATCTAAAGGTTGACATTGATTCACTTAGAGGAATCATGTGACCGTTCATTCACTGAACCGTTCATGTTCTCCTCCTTTTATCGTTCCACCCTTGCCTTTATCAGAATTGTTCTCTTCCTTTTCGAAAAAATCATGTTTTACTTCTGGCTTTCATGTTCCCGGCCACTCTACGTAGTCGTCGCCCACTCTAGGCCATCATCCATGTTTTCATACAAATTCTCATACTCTTCTATGTCAGTATTCCTCAGTAATAATGACCCAAATAAATCAAGTGGAAAGTGCTATATGAATATTGAACTGGCATATAAATCCATCAAGAGTAAAAATGCTAGGGTAATTATGAAGGAGAAAGTAATAATTTAACCTTTTGGCTGTACACGCTAAATATATTTAGGATGAATCAGCGATGCTATACATTGAGGGTATACAACTTTTTTTTTTTATAAGTGAGGGTTTACAATTTGTTGCATCCAAGTTTGGTATCACGATCCCACGAACAATAAGACAGCCAAACAAACATTTAATCACTTCAATTAAAAAGGGGAATAGTAGCCACACGCCTGCACAAACGAACAATAACGTAATAATGAGGCTGAGCCGCTCAAGAAGTTCCCTTGATAGAGTGACGATTGGCGCGGACTAGACGACGACGGTGCATGGTCGACGGGCTACCGTGATGGAAATCGGTTCGTGCATTCTGTTCATTTAACGGTGTATAGTGCAGCAAAATTGGGAAGAATTGGCCACTCACAACAGAATTGGGAAGAATGGGGAAGAAAAGATCACGTGCTAAAAAATTAGAACTTATCTTGGACGTTAGATTAAAATATATTTGACGGTTTAGATTGGGAGTAACTTATTAAAGTTACTCTTGAAATAACTTGATCCCCTCCCATTAAATATATAGTAATAAACAAATTGAATAAATATTTAAACAAATAAAGTAAAATAAAATAAATAAAATGAATAAATGAATAAAATAAAATTAAATAAAAATAATTTTAATATTTTTCGTTATATTTATGACATGGTGTCATAGTTTATGAATATCAGGAACAATTTGAGTCAAGACTTTCTCATGTTAGGTCTGAGGGAGAGACTACTCCACATCCATCCACATTGACCCATCAAGGAGAGACATGAAAATTGAAATGATTTGAGGGAAAGTAAAGAATCAAAATCAACATCCAACGCACTCATAACCTTGTCAACAACTTCAGTCTAACACCCCAAAGAAGTGTCAAATTTTAATTCATGTTATTTCTCTTAATTGAAAGCAACCTTGACATATATGTAGTAGACATAACATAGAGAGTATTTCTAAGCACAAACAAATCCATCTGGAACCTTCTTCCCACAAGCATTGACAAGCAAACTAACAGCCATAGGCACTTTGAGCTTCACAATTCCCAGCACATTGGCTTTAATAGCTGTGCAAAAACACAATGCTGCTTCAAGATCCGCAAGCCCTTTTACAAGGGTGCAACACTTTTCACTTGGTTTAGTCCCAACGACCTCAGTAACCAAGCCTAACCAACTTCCACAAACACCAAAGTTGAGTGTATCTTTGGGGCATTTGGCTATGTTCTTTGGTGTAGAGGGAGGTGAGGAGGCAGTACTTTTTGGAGGGCATGGTAGATTATCTGCAACACAATTGAAGAATAGACAGCTTAGCAGAATAAAGGTGCAAACTATCTTTGAATCCAATGGATTCATTATTTTCAGCAAATAAATTAGGCTCTGGGATCACTGGGTTGTACTTCAAATGATAAGGAGATTGCTTTTACTAGTTGGATTTCATTATATACAAAGGATTGGGCTAAAAGTTTTTGTGGAACGTGTGGCAAGGAGTGAGCAATAAATGGATAGTGTTTTGTGTCCTATCCCAGTTGTTGGACTGGTGGGGCTAGAATGAGCTCACAACTATAACCTCTTTGGAACCTTGGCGCATTAGAGAGAAAGAGAGTTTGGTATTTACAAAGACTCCAACACCTAAGTAAATGGTGCATGATGTGTGAAATAAGTGGAAAAAGGATTCTTACTCTCATGGTTAATATTACTATTGGGAGGGGAATGAGCATGGTCGGCCCAAGGGTGAGGCCACCAAATTAAGCCCTTGCTTTAGACCTCATCTGAAGTGGCTTACATTAATTTTTAGAGTTGGCTTTAGGCCTTTACATATGTTGGGTTGGTCCAATGAGTTCTGAAATGGAGTCAAAAAGTAATTTAATTAGTCATTTGAAGTGTGTTGAAGGAAGCTTCCAAACACCTTCGTAAAGTCTGGATGCTGGTCTTTTTATTTTCCTAAGATAAGACATTTCATTTGCTTACGGAACATTAGGATTAATCATATTATTTATACCGTAAATTCAGTCTGTATGATCTGATAGCTAGTTATCTGCTTGACTTTTGTCATTGGCATCCAGCAACAGAAAATTGTTTGCTTACGGAATTCTTGTTCCTGGCATAATCCATAAATAACCATTGATCACAGTAAAAAAAAAGAAATATTAAGGAAAATGAATAAAAGATTGCCCATTAAATTTTGCATACTATTTTCACACGTGATCAACATATAAATAACGGGTAAAACAGTGGATAATATATGGTGTGATTAGAGATGTTAATCACTAATTCACTACCAAAAATAGTAATATATCCCTAGATGATATGTTGCTAATTAGTTATTTATAAATTGACTATCAATGCAAAAGTGATTTGCCTAATTCTCTTGCCCAATCCATTAACTTTTCATAAAATAAAGTAATATTGTTATGATATGAATTTATATATAGATGGATTGATAGATGAATAACTCTAGTTACACATATACTTATATACATATTGTTTTATATTTATATAATTTTTATCAGTTAATTTCAATTAATCAAATTCATTTCTTTATTTCTTTTTTTAAGACTCTAATTTTGTGAACTCATATGTAAAGTGATGTGCTTTTGATAAGTACTAAAGATTGTTTTTGGTGTCTCGTGTAGGTGGCCCAAGTGGCCAAGGGACATAAAGGAAGGAGTTACATGGGAGGGCTTCGATCCCCTCCCCCCACCCCTCTAACAACTAACTCTCTAACAATTAACTATTTGGCCTATAAAAAAAAAAAAAAAGAGTGTTTTTGGTGAACTCATATATATTTATTGAGACGCCTGTAGGCTGTATCCTGATAAGCTGTCTCACAGTCGTTGGTTTCTTTTCTTTCTTTTTTCTTTTTTTAGAAAGAGTCTCACATTCGTTTGTTGCTAGTTGTACTGTAGATTTCAAACATTTATGGTGAGAAGCATAAGCTGATCAACGTGTGATAACTTATCAAAGTCCCTACCTATAAAAAGAACCAATCCCTCTTATGCTAACTTCCTAAAGTAGAGATAAAGAATGAGGCCCTGATCCATCTTATATTGAAGCCCAATCCATCTCCTCTTCTCTAACCTAGAGACAAAGGGGGTTAATATGCGCCACAACACCATAAATTACAGAAGAAGGAATGAATGGGGCAAAGCTGAGAAATTAACTACCTAAGAAACAACTGTCACTTGCATAGAATCGATTTTACCCGGAAGTGAAAGCTACCAGGAATGTATAACTTTTAGTCATGGTGCATGTAACTTTATTTTCTTATTAAATCCAATAGCAACTAACGACACACCTCGATCCAACTCCAATCCAATTACATCTTGGCAAGGCAGGATAAGGATACTCACTATATTGCCAAACCCTTTTTCGTAAATAAAATGTGAAGAGATTGACTTGGGCAACGTGAGGAGACTTGGTGGGAGTTTCGTTATTCTGAAAGACGCGTCATCCATCACATCAAGTTTAGATTGTTCATTTCATTTGTTTGTGTGGCTGCTATTGAATTTAGAACGGCACAGGAATATCATCTCAAATTTTTTAATATTTATAAAAAGAGAATTCTAACTAATGTCTTTGGAAAATTGTGTAAAAAATTAAGGAAAAAAAAAAGTTTTATATGAGAAAATTATGTAATTAATATGTAAAATAGCATTACTCTTAATTTCTCGATATAAACTTTACTTTTGATGATTCCTTAAGAATATCCCTTAGGTAGTGTTTGGTATCTGGAATGTTTTATTTCCAGGCAAATTACATTCTTGGGAATGTGATTCCTGGGAATAAAGTTTTCACACCTTCACACATGGGAATAGAGTTTTCCCAAGTTTATAACTATTATTCACTAATTTTATTCCCCGGAATCTTTTATGCCTGGAAATAAATTTTTAAAACTTGTAACAAACATGGGAAAACTTTATTCCCATGCCAACATTCCCGGGAAATACTTTTTTAAAACTTATACCAAACGCTACCTTAGAGCACTCAGCAACCTTAAAAAGAATGTCCATTTGACGTCTTCTTCGTATCCTTTTCTATATTTTCGACACGCTATCTATATTGTGAATATTTTATATGAAAACATGGTTTTCAATTCCCTTTCCATTCCGTGTGTGACCATACTTCTTATTTAACTTATTTAACTGAAAGCATATGCTCCCAAGTTCAAAGTTTTCTTAGTTTTATTCCATTCGTACACAAGAAAATTAAACTACATCATCTTCAAAGAGAGACACTAAACCCAGAAGCCTTGTCAATGGGACTTGGAGTTGGTACTACTAAAAATGTCCCAAGACAAAGGTATGATGCGTTTTTGAGCTTTAGAGGAGAAGACACACGCAAAGGTTTTACCAACCAATTATACGCCAGGTTACAGCAAAGAGGGCTAGCAACTTTCATGGACAATGAAGGACTCCACAAAGGTGAAGTAATTTCACAAGGACTCATCCAAGCCATTGAAGCTTCTTTGGTTTCAATTGTCATCCTCTCACAAAACTATGCTTCCTCCACATGGTGTTTGGATGAGCTCCAGAAGATTGTTGAATTGAGAAAAGAGCATCAAAGACCAATCTTCCCTGTGTTTTATGGTGTTGATCCTGCTGATGTGAGGCATCAAAGGGGGAGTTTTGAGATTGCTTTTGCCAAACATGAAGAAAGGTTTAATGGGAACAGAGAGAAAGTAAGAAGATGGAGAGATGCTTTGACTGAAGTTGCAAACATGTCTGGCTGGAGTTCTAAGGAATATAGGTAAGTTTGGAAATTAACATTTTTTTTTAAGATTTTAATAGAATTGATTAGGAAAGAATTGATTTTTAAAAATTTGAGGTTAAAAAAAATTGCCTACTGTTTGGTAAGTTTAAGAGATTTGGTTTTGTTTGAATGACAAAATAAAATCATTTTTGATGTATAAATATAGAGCCTGTATGTTAGGATTAAAAAAAGTGATTTTGACATTCAATAATTTAGAGATTATTTTTTTTTAGAGATTATTTTTAAAGGAAAAAAAAAGAAGAAAATATTAATTTTGTATTTGTTTATAATCATAAATATCACTTTTTTTAAAAGTAGTTAGTGATTTTAAATGATTTTTTCCAAAAACTAATAAAAGTAACTTTTTATTTTCATTTTAAATTTTTTTTATTAAAAAATTCATTTTTATGAAAAATTTAAACAAGAACAATCAAACTTATTAAAAATAAATTTTTCCTTAAAGAAAGTTATTTTTTCATCAAATAATCTTAGACAAACGCTATTATAAAGAATTTTGTGAGTCTCACACTTAGAATCAATTTTACGCAACCTAAAATTAATTTTATTAGAGAAAAAATTTAAAATAAACACCTTCAAAATCACAAAATCACTTTCATTTGAAGCAAATGTGAGTTTGGACAACCCAAAATCTAAATCTAACAAGCACTATATAATTATACGACTATAAATCATCTCACTTGCACAACATATTTAAGAATTTTATTTTTGAAATGTTCAAAATTATTATGATAATTGAGCATGACTCCACTCTAAAAACTAGTTATGTCAAGTAATTTAAATGATTCTTTGCTCTTATATTCCAATTATCGTATGATTTCTTTAGTTTTCAATTTTTTATTTTTTATTTTTTTGACGTGAGTTTTAATTTTAAAATACTCCCTTTCAAGTCGAACTGCACTGACTCATTTATTTATTGGAATGTTCAAAATAATATTCTTGAAGCAAACGGTATGGGACTATGTGTCAATTTTATAATATTGGGATATTCAAATAATTATTATTTTTCTATAGAATAAAAAGTAAAGCAAGCCATTGATTCTTTTTAATTATTTATGCAGGCATGATGCAGAACTCATTGAAAGCATTGTTGAAGCGGTATGGGTCAATTTACGTCCTAAATTACCATCTACCATTGGTATGATGGCAGATGCTGATTCGAAGATAGATGATTTGGATAAGCAAGCGAGGACAGGGTTGAATAAATACTACAACAAGGAAATAAAGTGCTGCTGCTTCACCTTTTAGAATGTTGATAAAATTCTGCAACGTTGTAGAAAGTGTAGCTAATTGTGTTGCAAAATGGAAACAATATGATAATTTACATTTGAAGATTGATTCCTTAATTGGGATTTCATGTGAAATTGTTTCAATTTTCACTTTGATGATCTGCTTGCAGCTAACTGATTGTGAGGGCTGAGTGGAATTCACATTTCTAATTTCATGATGAAACATATAAAGAGCTATGATTCTCAAATGAATGATTTTTCTCTTTTAGCCATTTAGAATTCATTCCATAGATATTGCACCGATTAATTACTGGCTTGGGCCTTGGATTATGGGTTGGCCCACTGGACTGTGGGTCCAGGTACTTGGCCGAGAACACTTACCGTTGAAATAGTTAAATTCTCTATGTCTTTGGTTAATTGCATCTAAAGTCGAAACAATATTCTTTATATATATACTAGCCGCAAGATAGGACGTGCCTGTCTGACCGCATTTCTAATACTTTTACTCATTTTTATCCATGTTTTTTGTGTATAATATTTTATTTGTCGCTTATGTATGTTGGGTATTTTTAATCGATATTAGTATAGAAGTATAAATATATCCTATTAGCCCACGTTCTCTTAAGAAACTGCCATTTTTTAAAAAATAAAAAATAAAATATTCAATAAAATCATCAATAAAAATCAAACTTGAAGATAGTAATAAATGCAATGGGGATAGAGCAAATTAGGTTGGATCGTGGGAAAGCGTGAAAATATGAAGGTTGGAAACTGATGCAAATTTTTTTTAAAAATTTTAAAATAATTTTTAAAATAAGTGATGCAGTTTTTTTTATTTTTAAATTTGGGATGAGAATCAATTTTTTAGTGTAGGGGTAGTGTTGGTATTATGAAATGTGCAAACCAAAATCCAATTATCCTCTTTATACATTAGTAAGATACATATGGGTCCAAGCAAAAAATTTTGAGAGCCGATTGGAGGCCATACAATGATAGAGCACCAGAATTCTTGGTTAGCACCTCCCCAAGGCTTTTATAAATGTAATGTGGATGCTTTTTTTTTAAAAGACCTTGGGAGGACTTCTTTTGGCATGTGTGTTAGGGATGAGCTTGGCCACTTTGTTGTTGCTAGAACTGATTGGGTTCCTTTTTGCCTCCCAACTCTTGAGGGAGAAGCCACAGGGCTCTATAAAGCTATCCAATGGGTTCAAAGCAAGGGTTTTCAGCATGTTATTTTTGAAGTAGATTGCCAAGTAATGGCTAATTCCATCCATAAGCCAAAGGAAGACTTTTATGAGTTTGGTCATATCATTAAATCTTGTACTGCCCTTATTTCCTCTTTCTCAAACTCTAGTGTGATTGTGTGAGTTTTGTTAGGAAACAAGTAAATAGGATAGCCCATAACTTAGCAAAGGCGACACTATTTACAGCTTGTCCTTTTGATTATTATGTTGCACCTCCTTGTATTGCTTCGTTGATTAATAATGAAAGGCATTAAGCTTTCGTTCTAAAAAAAATATTAGTAAGATATTGGCACTTATCTTTTAAAAAAAATGACCATACAAAAAGCATAAAGGCCTAACACCGCCAGATTTTCAATAATTCAGAACCAGAAGATTGCTTATGGCTGGGCTTGAAAAAAGGATGTAAACTCATAATTTTGGACTTCTTGCACTATTTAAGCCTTGGTCATCCACAACTTGTACAATTTAACCACTCACAGGCCTCTCTGATATCAGGTTTCCTTCTCATTTGTCTTTTTATGCTAAAGATTCAAATTAATTGGAGCCCATAAAAGTATGCTGAAAGCAATTTTTATATTTTCTTTGGGGACGATGTTTGGGGTCCTTATGACTCGAAGGGCACAAAATTTCTTTCATTTTGAAGGGATTCCTGGGTTTTCTTATAAGAATGACCCAAACAAGAAAGTTCTTGTAAGCCATTCTACAGTGGAACGACAAAGCCAAGCATGATGGGGAAAATAACAAGTATTAGCATAATTGAATATGCAGGATTCATATGGTTATGTATGAAATGGTAGCGGTTGGTTTTGTATAGGTATAGATCTTGTTTTGGTTAATTGTATTTGTATCTAAACGTGTAAATTATGTAACCTTTGACAAGTAAACGAAAATAACATATGCAAATTATTCTTGCTTTGTATATTGCGCATTTATATATGGACATAAAATGTACGGTGGCTGCTTGTGTACAATTACTTGGGGTTTCATGGATCTTCTTAAATTGAACTTTTTTTAGTAGTAGCATTAAGTTGATTTTGCAACTGCCATTGTTTTTTGATTGTTTCACAAAGAAAATTGTCTTTTCACTTCAGCATGTTTGATAAAGCTTTTCTTTCCTATAGAACAGCTTTTTTTTTTTCTATTGAAAAAAAAAGAGTTAATCTAACTTGTTTCACAAACTTGGTTAAATTATGAAAAATCATTGATGGAAAATCCATATCGTTTAAAAGGATCCTAAAGCAGCTCTTTCCTTATTACCCTCACACCAACATGAAAGTATACTACTTCACGGGATATTTTTAAATCAATATTTTTTTATTTATTGATTTTTCTTAGTTAATTGAAGTGCGAATAATAAAAGGGTGTATGGATACTTAGGTATCCAACAAGTACTATAGTATTCTACCCATTGTCATCCCTTATTCATCGTCACCATTCAAATCCTGATGTGAGCGAAACCTAATCGAAGAAATGGGTTTAAGGAAAAAGAAAATGGGAAGTTGAGGAAATCAAGGTGGAACAGGACGAACATAAGAGCAAGGGGTTCTAGTTCCAATGGAATCTTCATCATAAGCGAAAGTAACGTGTGGACGAAAGTGATGATTGTTAAGTAAAATCAGAATAAATAATACATTAATATTTATAAATGATAATGATAATAATAAACAATTTAAGAAATATAAATAATATTAGTAAATCTCACGTGATATTTAAAAGATAATATTAGTAACGACATGATCCAAAAATTCAGAACTGGTGATCACCAAAACCTGACAAAAAAAAAATATTGAGGGACAAAAGACTAAATGAGCCATATTTGTAGGGAAAAAGACATCATTTTAAATGCCTTTATTACTCTCATAAACCACTGAAACCAACTTCATTTCAAATGGATTTTTGAATTTTTTCTATAAGACAAGATATTTTTGCAGCTTTCTTTCAAATGTTGATGTGCAAAATTTTACATTTCCTTCCAAATGGAACTGGATCCTCTCCATTAGTTGGAGAAATGGACAGTTCCAGTCCATTGAATCTCATCCGTACACATGGCAATTCATTAAATCAATGGCTGACATTTATTTTCGTTTATTTTATTATTTAATTAAAACAAAAATTAAAAAAACCATCTTTTCTCTTCCTTTCCCCAATCCTTCGACCCTCTCCCTCTCCCTTATTCAAAGTTCCCACCAAACTCCACCATCCACCACAAAAAGACTCTGCCCCGGACCGCCCCATTTTTCGTCGCCGTCGAGACTGCCACCCAGCCTCCCCCCCATCTCCCGCCATACGCCATCGTTGTTCGAAGGTCTGCAACCTCCTCGACCCCGAAATAGTAAAACGAAGACAGTGCCGCCACCATGCCCCGCCACCGTCTCGGTCGTCGCACCTCCCTGATGCTCCACCACAGCACCGCCTCAACACTCGTCGTTCCGTCACTCCGCCTCATAAGGCGTTCCACAATCTTCCACAATCTCCCTCTCCCCCATTCAACCCTCAACCCCCCTTTGTTCCGCCACGCCTGGACAGATCTAATGGGCAGTGGCCACTATCGCAAGAAGAAGCAGCAGTAGTTAAACACAGTAGAGCTGAAGGAGTAAAATCTGTGGAAATGATGAAATGAGATTTGTCCTTGTCAACAGGGTAAAATGATGAAATGAGTGAAATCTGAGTAAAGTTTGTGCTGAAGAAGAAAAGAGTGGGCGGAGTCAGGGTGGTGGTGGTCGACGGTGGAACAGAGGCGGTCTGACGCGGAGGCTTTGGGTGGTGGACGGTGGAGTAGGCCAGGTCGAGGGATTGGGAGAGAGGGAGAGAAAAGAGGGTTTTTAATTTTTGTTTTAACTAAATAATAAAATAAATGGTAATAATTTTCAGCTATTGATTTTATTAATTGACACGTGTACGACTGAGATTGAATGGACTGGAATTGTCAATTTCTCCAGCAAATGGAAAGGATCCGGTTCCCTTCCAAATGTGTCAAATGCATGTAAAAAAAACATTGACATGACACAATAATTTAAAGGTTTAATTAGTGAGTTTGTCCCTAAATTATTTGGGAATTTTCAATTAGATCCCTAAACTAAAACAATTTCTAATTAAGTCACTGAACTTATATAAAATTTTCAATTAGGTCCCTGAACTAAAAATTTTCTAATTGGGTCCTTTACCCTATATAAAATTTTCAATTTGATCCCTAAATTAAAATGGTGAATATATAAAATAAAAAATAATAAAATAATAGATGATGAAATTTTAAAAAAATAATATTGTTTGACATAATAATAAGTGACAAAAGATGAATATGAGAGGAAAAAAACTCACTATTTAAAATAATAATAATAATAATAATAAATAAATAAATAAGTAAAACTTAGTGAGAAAAACTTATTGTTTAGCATAATAATTAAATAAAAATAAATAAATTTGAGAGACAAAATTTAGTTCTTGAAATGATAATAACAAAATGATGAAATATGAAATTGTGTTAGAAAATTCATGTTTTATAACAAAATATTAAGTTATTAAACTGAGTCAAATATTTAATATTTAAAATAACATTAAAATAATAACAATAGACATAGCAAGCAAAAATATTATTTAAGAAATATTAAAATTCCTAAATAGTTAAGGGACCAACTCAATAATTAAGCTTAATTTAAAAGCCTTAAGAGTCACAACAATAACATGCATGTTGGAAAATACGAGTTGGGATCCTCTCCATTTGTCAAAATAAATGGAGGCTCCATTTAGGAAAGTGATAGATACAAAGGAGATATTTGTGTCTCAAACTTTTTATCATCTAAAAAAAATTAAATCATTAAAAACTTTTTGTGTCTATCTCTCTCCTAAATGAAAAAGGATATGGAGAGAACAAAATGGAGAGAATCTCTACCCAAAAAGTACATGGTTATTAGATTTTGTAATAAGCTTATTGTAAACAATTAAAGGGGATTAAATCATCAAAGAAAATGTTGGGAAAAAAATTGTAGTAAAGGAAGAATTTAAAATTATTTAAATACAAATTTGAAAACAAATTATTTTGAAACAATATAAAACATAACAGAAGATGTATTTTATAGCTTGGCTACTTGAGTTTGAACCTTCTAATAGGGAATTTAATTAATTCGCTTTGTACCTTGCCAATGCGAAGAAGGGGATCACTCGAAGAGGAAGTCAATCTTGGTTGACATGAAAGCTGACCAGCCTTACTCAAAACAGATTCTCTCCTGCCATGCTGCCTTTGTAGCAAGAAAAATAAGGATGGTAGGAGAGAGAAGATGGAGAGAAAATGAGGAGATGTGAAGAGAGAGAAGATTGAGAGAAAATGAGGAGATATGTAGAGAGAGAGACTGGATGGAGAGAGGATTGATAGAAGTCTACTCTAGACAATCCAAACCCCACCCTTACTGACCATCGTGCACATAAAAGGTTGGCATGCCACACCAATTAATGTCCAACATAATACGGACATTAAGGAAATAATGTATTTTCAATCTATTGTGTATTAATTATAAATTTGTAATTGTAATAATACTTATGGAAATTGGTATTATCGAGAATCCACAAATTCCCTATGATACATGTCAATGTGGGTTTACTCAAATGATAGGGTCAAATAGTATTGATAGAAGGTCATAGGTTCAATTTTCATTAGTAGACTTTTTATTGATAGTTTTATTTATTTATTTATTTATTTATTTTGATAAGCAAAAGGATTTTATTGAAAAGATTATAAGGGGTACTCTAACCCATATATAAAGAGAGAAGAAAGTACCATGCAAAAGCATCATAAAGAGGAGAGTCATCCCAACTATGTTGGCATCACACACCCCAACAATCATTTGCAGTACACTGCTAAAGAAAAATAAAATAAATTGACTCAGAAGACCAACTATATCTAATAACCAACTGAAGTTGAACAAAACCAAAATTAACTTGCACCATGCTCATCTCACTGATTGAGAGACCAATAAAAACTATGCAGATCAAAATAGTACAACTCGTTGATCAAGACCATCCATGGGAAAAAGATGCACAACCCAGAATTTGTCAGCAACACCATCACATAACAACCTTTTACTCCATTAAACAAATGAGAGGCCCAAATAAATGAAACCAACCCCCCACAAAAGTACCAGACAGCCCGCAATCAAGAACACCAACCTACACGCCAACCAAGCCAGCTACTCAGAACCAACAATTCATCAACAATTCCAAGCATCAAGAATTGTAACACTAATCAACCAATAAGAAATCATAGGTTATTTGGAAGTCGTTACCCCAAAACATTGGAATGTGGCAATCTCCTTACCCTAAACATTACCACATTTTTCTTTGCATCAAATGCCCATTATTATTTTAAAATGCCCATTGTTGGGATACTAAGATGACATATTGTCATCTTTTTTTTTTTTTTACGTAAAAAAAAGAAGATAACATATTGTATTTTAATTCTAATATATATATATATATATATATATATATATATATATATATATATATATATATATATATTAATGAAGAGAATATAATTTCAATACCGCTTACAAAAAGTTGCAAAAACTGTGAGCTAATCTTACCATCCTTGTTTGTGCCCATGGTTTTGTAAATAATATTAAATAATTACTTTACACACCTAAAACATGGTGTGCCCACAGAAATAATTTAAGCGGTTTAATCTAAACTCCTTTATAAATACTACTCATAAATTTCATCCTAGAATTCAAATAAACTTTATCAAATCACAAGTATTATACAGTCGGGATATACAATAGGTTCGAAAGTGTAAGTCGATGAGTTCCATAGGTTTTTTTTTTTTTGGTGCTAAATAACAACAAAACAAATGAAAAATAAAAATTGCAGAAACTAAAACAAAACTACATCTTCTCTAAATCCACCCCTGACGCATATGCAATCAAAAGCATCTCAATACTTGAACAAGGTGAAAGATGAAGCTCATTTGTTGCAGCTCTTGTAGCACCCCTCTTCACCAGCCAATCAGCACACTGGTTACCTTCCAGTAGAATGTGGCCCGGAAGAACCACCTAATACCATTTCAGTGTGGCCCTAATCTCCCAAACAGTTGCAATATATCTATGAAAGGGAAATGGGTCATTTCCGATAAGGTGTGGAGCTTCTTTCGTATCAAAATAGCATAAAAGACCTCAGATCTCAGTCTCCCAAACTAAAAGAAGACATAGAGGATTCCCAACAGCTCGGCTTCAAGATTGTTGGACTCTCCAATGAAACTCAAAACACCCCTAACCTAGGTATGATCCCTCCTCCTAACAATTGCTCAAAATGTGGCTCTTCTTAGGTTTCGCATAGAGCTCCCATCAACATTTAGGATAAAATTAATTCCTAGAGGTGCTTCCCATTTCATATATCTAGTAGATGCCTTGATGACTTGGTTGTCTTTAGCACTTCTTGTGCTCTTGATTAGCTTTTTTTCTCTTTGAATAAAATTTTCTCATTAAAAAAAGACCTTATTCTGATTAAGGACATTCAAATGCATATTCATGCCCGAAGCAAGACAATTTACAACCAAGTCTAGGAAACGGGATTAAATTCAACTTTTCAACTATGAAATCAATGACTTACCAAAGTCTTACAACACTTCAACATGAGGTTTGATAATAAATGTTTGTGTTAAATTATTAAGTTGTTTTTATTTACATTATACAATTTAATTATTGCATAAGTTTTAAGATCACAGGGTGAAATTTATGTTTGGAAAGATATTTTTATATAATTATTTGAATTTTTTTAATTGTATTTAAGTTGGCTTAATTTTACATATTTCTATGAAATTAACCTTAGAATTTTGGCCTTTTGGATTTACCCTTTTGTAAGTGAGAAGTATTTCATCGGTAGAGATCTGAACAAATGACTTTAACATGTAACTCATTGAATAAAGATGAATATAAGACTTATAATATAGGACTGAAATGACCAGACATGGAATAATTTTTAACAAGTTAAAATGTTGCATAAAAAACTACCAACTGCAATTCTTGTGCACTGATTATGCCCTCTTGTATTATTTAAGTTAAATATTTTCCTTTTTCCTCGATTGCTAGCCATGGGTTTTGCACTTTTCTTGTTACCAGTTCATATTTAACGTAAGTGCTACCAAGGCATAGATCTTTGCCTTTTAAATTTTTTGTCTTTTGGCCCTTTATTTTAATTTTCTTCAACTTGGTCCCTTAGCCTTCTTGTTTTGCAGAAATAAATCCCATATGTTTACAATGTTAACAAGGTTGGCCTAAACGTTAGCCTTCGTCCAAAAGCGTAAAAACGATCCTAGCTATATATTTGTTAAGTGTCAAACTCGGTGTTGACATGGTGCCGACCTACCCAAATCGATGTCATTTCGGCGACTTCCAATGCCCATGTGGCATCTTCTTCTCAAAATTAGGGTTTCCAAATTTTTGCAATTTTCTGCATCCTCCACATTGTAGCAACAAACAATTTTCAAAGTTCTAAAATGTTTATGGTTTCTAGCAAATATTCACCATCGCTTAATTTTGGAAAAATTAGCCAAGTCTACATAACCATTCATCTTACAATAGAATGTCAATTTCTCAAGCTTCTCTTCTGTGGCCTCTAACTGTCTCAGAACCACAGTGTGCAAATTTTGAAAACCACTCATGATAGGTGGCAACATGATTACACAGTTGTAA
The DNA here is from genome assembly GCA_035048595.1 of Echinosophora koreensis. Lineage (NCBI taxonomy): Eukaryota > Viridiplantae > Streptophyta > Magnoliopsida > Fabales > Fabaceae > Echinosophora > Echinosophora koreensis. Next base: position 802,753 of record JAPCYP010000058.1, on the reverse strand, counting down.
AGCTTTAACTATTTCAATGTTTAGATGTCTACAATGAGAAACAAAGATAAAACTTTCTGAAAGAAATTAAAGTCGAATTCTTAGGTCCCATTTTCAATGCAAAATTGAAGCCATTTTTCAATCAAGGGTTCTACACCAACAAGATATATATGCAATTGAAAATAATGGATTTTAGGATTCTTATGAAAATCGAAGATCTAATCAATCAATGCCGTGAGGTTCTTTATGATGTGAAAATGAAGTGCAAAGTTAAATTTGCTCTTCATCACAACATAAAGAATCTCATGACATTGATTGATCAGATCATTGATTCTCATAAGGATCCTAAGATCCAACCTCTTCAGTTGCATATAAACCCTATTGGTGGATAAACCTTTATTGAAAATTGGCTTCGAATATGCATTGAAAAGGGGATCAAAGAACTCAAGTTTAATTTCTTTCAAAAAAGTTTTATTCTTGTTTCTGGTTTTGTAGACATCCAAACACTGAAAATTTTAAAGCTTTAAAATTGTGAAATTGTTTTGCCACCATTCATGAGTGGTTTGCAAAATTTGTACACTATGGTTCTGAGACAAATGGAGATCACAGAATAGATGCTCGAGAATTTGACATTCTATTGTAAGATGATTGGTTGTCTAGACTTGGCTAATTGTTCCAAAATTAAGCGACTAAATATATTTGCTAGAAACCATAAGCATTTCAGAACTTTGTAAATCACTTATTGCCATCATAGGAGGATGTAGAAAAATAGCAAAAATTTAAAAACCCAAAATTTGAGAAAATGATGTCATGCAAGCACTAGAATTTGTCGAAAAAACATCGTTTTGACTAGGTCAGCCCCATGTTAGCGTCGGGTTAGACACTTAATAGACATGTAGGATCGTTTGTAATGATGTTGGATGCATATTAATGTGTTGGTTTATGTTATTGTCGTTTGTAAACATATGAAACTTATTTGTCACAAAAAAAAATAATAATAAGGGACCAAGTTGAAAAAAGAAATTAAGACAAGGGACCAAAAAAACAAATTTTTCCAAACTTTTTTTCTCATGGGTGCCACTAATATTTGAATGAGACCATTTGAAAGTTATCCACAACCATCCTCTGTCAATTTGATGTCTTATAAAGTTGTGGTCCTCAATACGACTTCACAATGTACTATTATGCAAATTGAAGAAATTCAAAGCAAACCTCGCACAATCATGCCTTGTACCACGCTTTGGATGTGAATCTTATTTTAAATTCAAAGCACAAAAGTGATATCTTATTTTCTTTTTGTGACTATTTTTCATTAAGGTTTTATTGTTATAGATATTGTAAACAATGTTTTTAATCCCAAATTTTCTTCTGCTTTGTTAAGGTTCAATTATTATCAAGTCGAAGTACGATTCTTACAAAGATTAAGAATGAAAAGAAAATTAAAATGAAAAAGCAAAATGAAGAGAAGTTTGAAATCAAATGTACAAATTAATAACAATTTTGGAGACCATTTGCCATATTCTCGACAACTTTTATCCATGGGCAAAATAACTTTTCACACCAAGTCATCAACTTTGAATGCTTTGAACTTAACTCGCCCGTCATAGAATTTTGCAATTCTTCTTTCTCTCGAATCAAGTTCTCCAATGCAATTAATCTTTCATCGCTCAATTCATCTAATTCGTCCAACATTGCATTCCAATATTGGTTGACAGGCAAATCATCTTGCCTTTCAATACGAGTTGATTGAAATTTGATTTCGACGGGCAATACAAGATCATGTCCATATACTGACCTATATGGTGACGTTCCTGTCGATTGTCTAAGTGAATTTCTGTATGCCCATGGTATCTGATCAAGAGTGTTATGCCAATTCTTAGGCTGTCTACCCACATGTTTCTTAATAAGACTAATAATAATCTTATTGATAGCCTCAACTTGGCCATTTGCCTGTGCATAATATGGAGTAGAAGCAAGCATTTTTATATGCCTAGAATTAGCATATTCAATAATTTTCTTGTTAGTAAATACTGACCCTTGATCAGTTGTCAAGGTTTGCGGTATACCGAACCGACAAACAATGTGATTTTCTATGAAGTCAATTACATCTTGTTGGGTGACTGCTTTAAAGCAATCTGCTTCCACCCATTTAGTGAAATAATCAACTCCAACCAAAATAAATTGGTGCCTTTTTTACGAGGAAGATGAATTTGGCCAATGAAATCCAAAGCCCATCCTCTAAATGGCCAAGGTTTGACAATAGAATGCAACTCACTGGCTTGGAAATTTTGTATGTGGCCATGTTTCTGACATTGTTCACAGGACTTGGCAAACAAAATGCAATCCCTAATCATAGTTGGCCAGTAATACAGACCGCGTTGAATTTCATTTTGTCTCCTGCTTGGTAGGCTCCACATATGCCCTCATGGACTTCTGACAAAGCCAAATAAGCACTTGCTCACTTAAGCACTTGTGCAAAGTACCGTCGACATATCTTCTATGTAATAGTCCACCTTGCATTGTATAACTCAATGCTTTATATTTCAGTTTCATGTATGCATTTTGACTTGGATTTTCCAAATATTCAATTATTAATAACCACCAGTCATTAGGCAGCATTACATCATTGACCAAATAATCTCTTTCTTCCAATGGATATAGCAGCTCTCTAATTTCCATCAGATCTGACAGAGTCTTTTGAGATATCTTTTATCCTAAGGCTATTTGAGCCAATTCATTAGCGTCTTGATTTAATTCTCTAGGGATATATTCGACAACCACTTCATCGAATTTCTTCATTAGCTTATCTGTTATGATACAATAATTGGTCAAGTTATAACTGACACATTTGTATTCTTGGGTAAGCTGTTTAATAACTAACTGAGAATCCCCAAAGATATGAATGTTTCGTGCTTTCATTTCTATCAGTATCTCTAATCCAACAATTAAAGCCTCGTATTCAGCTTCATTGTTAGAACAGGGATACTTAAGTTCGAACATGAACTTAGTAGGAGTTCCTTGTGGAGTCACGACTAGGACTCCCACTCCACTACCTCGTTGATGCCTTGAACCATTAAAGTAAAGTGTCCAGGGTTGCAAACTGACAAAGTTTATTTCTAGAAAATCCAATCATGGATGCTCTACCAATAAGTCAACAGTTGCCTGACCTTTGACAGCTTTGGCTGGCACATATTGTAAAGAATATTCCGACAAAGCAATGGTACATTTCCCAATACGCCCATTAAGGACTGGTTTTGAGAACATATAATTTATTACATCGGTCTTAGATATAACCAATACATTACAAGGCATCATATAATACTTAAGTTTGGTACAAGAGAAATACAATGCTAAACATAATTTTTCTATAGCACTATATCTTCTCGCAGCATCATTAAGAACTCTACTTAAATAATAAACCGCCCTTTCTACATTTTCATTATCATCCTGGGCGAGAAACATCCAATAGTATCTTCAGATGCTGATATATATAACTTCAGCGGTCGACGAGGCACAACTGACATCATGACCGATGGATTAGTTAAGCATTGCTTGATCTGGTCGAAAGCTTCTTGGTGACAAGGTTCCCATATGAAGCTTTGTTCTGCTTTCAACTTGACCAATGGTGAAAATACTGTCGTTCTTCCCGACAAATTTGATATAAACCTTCTTAAGAAGTTAACCTTTCCAAGGAAGGACTGCAACTCCTTCTTGTTTGTCGGTGCTGCAGCTTCCAAAACAGCCTTGGCTTTGTTCTTGTCCACCTCGATTCCTTTTTTGTGAACCAAAAATCCCAAGAACTTGGTGGCCGACACCCCGAAGCTACATTTCTCAGGATTCATCTTGAGGTTGTGTCTTCTCATCCTCTCAAATCCTTGCTTCAGGTGCTCCAAGTGGTCATCCTTATTTTTGGACTTAACAACCACATTGTCAATGTATACCTCTATAAATTTTCCAATAACATCACGAAAAATGGTATTCATTGCTCTCTGGTAGGTGGCTCCTGCATTCTTTAATCCGTAAGGCATGACAATCCATTCGTATGACCCAATTGCTCTTGGACACATGAAGGCAGTCTTTGACACATCTTCTTCGACTATAAAGATTTGATTATAACCTGGTAGTTCGAATGAAGTTTGTCTTAAGCAATCTCTCAACCTCTTCTTTGATCTTGAGTTCCACCTCTAGGGCATATCTCTTGCTTGCCTGTTTGACAGGCTTGCATTCTTCCCTGAGTGGCAACCGATGCTCGACGAGGTCTCTACTTAATCCAGGCATTTCGTCATAGTCCCATGCGAAGCAATCTTTATACTCCGTAATTAATCTGACAAGTTTTTGTTTGTAATCCTCTGGCAGAAAAGCACTTACAAAGATATGACTTTTCTTGGCCTCTGTGCCCAAGTTTATTTCCTCCAGGGGATCTTCAACTTCTACAATTTGTTTCACTTCGGCTCCCTTTTCAAAACCTAAAAGGTCATCGTCGATAATACAATCTGTTAACACACTTTCTGAAGTGTGTACTTCCTTGTTGGCTAGAAAAGCCTACAATCTTTTCAACTGTGCTTCAAGACTCATTGTCGGAATTTGGTCGAGGTTTGTCTGCCTCCTCCATGATCCTAATGCCAAACTGACTAAGAAGGCTTGCTTCTAATGCGTCTTTGTCAATAAATCCTTCATTTGCAGTAATGGGCTTGACATTTGGCAAGTATACTTTGAAGTCAACGTGTAGTTGTTGAGCATAGCAGGCACCGTCGTCAGCTTCTACAATCTCTATTTGATCCTGGGCATTCCATAGAATCACCTTCTGATGGACAGTTGACGGAATCGCTCCGACTACAAGTATCCAATCCCTGCCAAGTAGTAAATTATAGCTTGACCTAGCTGGAACTATCACAAATAGCGTCATCCTTTCGACGGTTCCCGCTTGAATATTCAACATGACAACACCATCTGATGGAGACGTCTTGCCACTGAAGTCAGTGACAACCATGTCAGTTGGAATAAGATCTGATTGATCTTTTCTGAGCTTTTTGAACAATTCCCTTGGCATCAAGTTAACAATGGCTCCTTCGTCGATCAGAACCCTATTGGTGGGCCTTCCATCTATTATTGTTTTCACGTGCAATGGCCTTAAGTGGTTTCGCTGCTCATCTGTGGGCTTCTCCAACTGGGCTACATCGTCAAAAACAGTGACCAGGTTCTCTTGGACATACATCCAAAAATCATCTAGTTCTCTGGCATTGTCGATAACATCTTCGCCGTCAGAAAAGTCAACTTCGAGATAACCCTCAAATTCGGCTGGAATGACTGATATTAATGCAACTTGCATGCCCACTTTTACCGAATCATCATGGTCCTCAGTTTCCACATCTTCGTCCAAAGAAGGTCCTCTAACTCCGTAATTCCTTCTCAAATCACTCTCATCGTCGGAGCTTGACCTATCTGGCAAGGGTCTGGCTATCCCTGCACTTGAGTTATCCAGTGCTTTGATGATATCAGCTAGATCTTTGTCTTGACCATCTATATCCATGTCTTTATTGATGTTTATTTTGTCATTCGGATCATTCAATGCTTCAATGACTGCATCGAAAGACAAGTCTCCTTTAGTAAGATCGCATCCGGGCTTGAATGTCACAATCTGTTGTTCTTCCATTCTTGCCTCAACTTCTTTCTTGAGTCCTGCAACCTTTTCCAAATCTACCAAACCGACAGGCCATTTGCCTGTGGATTTTGTTGGTGGTGGGGCCATTTCTAAGGCCTTCTTTTTCTCCACATAAACTTGTGACATTGGCCTATTCTACCTGATCTAGGTGACAGGCATCCTTTTGTCAACATCCATTGGGTAGGCCTCTATCACACTTTTCATCTTGACATCCCCATTCTTGTCAGCCATGTTCTCAACAACAGCTACTAAGCAGCCAGTGTCTTCTGAGGGCAATTCTTTTATTATAATGCCCCCTTCTTGGCGAGCTTCTTCTTTTGAGCTTGTCGGAGCCTTTGCAACCTTCTCTTCTGGCTCTTCGACATGACTGGCTGACTCGATGGTCTTGAAAAACCATGTCCTGTCATCTGGATATTTTGAGTTAAATACCCCTTTCAGTAATTCTCATTCCGAAAGGCAGGATTCCGTTTGTTAATCTTGTTCCTTTTGGCCTATTTCTGCTTTCGCAGTTCTGGATAAAGGGTCACGGTGTAACACCCTGTTTTTCATAAAAAGTTTTATAAAGCTAGTTTATTATTTTAATAATGTTGGTTAAGGGCTAAGTGGGATTTTAGCCTAAAAGTCCCTTTCTGGTACATGAGCACGCTCGTGCTCATCAGCCAGCAAGCCGTGCTTAAAGTCAGAAGCGTGTCTCTGATTTTAAGTTGAGCACGACCGTGCTTAAGGGTAAGCACGACCGTGCTCAAGTCCGAGTTTTATAAGTGGGTGCAGAACCCGAGGGTTAACGTGAAAACCCTACTTTTGTTGGCAGCCGTCATCAGTTGCGGTCAGAGCATGTTTTCACATTGTTTCCTCTTCGTTCTTCTTTGTTGGGGGTTATTGGAAGCAGTTTAGGGAGACTAGTGGTTCTACCTTGGTCTGGAGGTAATGGTTTCCTTTCCCCTTGTGGTTTCCTTCTTTGTTTTGAGTAGGAAACTAATCTGGTTATGTTCTATTGTTTAAGGTTCTTTGGGTTAAGCTGTTTTGGAAGGAACCTGTTGCAGTTAGGAGCATACGTTGGTTGATAGAGCTACCTTCAATCCAGGTATGGGGAGAAGGGAATTGTTCTCATTAGGCAGTGGGGTAAAGTAAGGTTAAGGGTTCCTCATGACCCTGATTTGTTGTATGAAATTGTATGTTGATGACTGTGTTGGTATATCATGAATATATGCTTATATTCTTAATGATTGTTGATGATATGATAGTATGTTAATTGTTGTTATTGACATGACATTGGTTGATTGATGGTATTGTTGTTATGATGAGTTGAGGTTGATGAAATTATGTTAATTAGTTAAATAGGTTTAAAAACCGTACTAAGTTTAAGGGGTTTAATCCCTAAGTTAATTGGTTAGAACCTGGTTTCTGTCCCTGCCCAGAACAGTGCAGTCGTGCATTGAGCACGACCGTGCTCCCATTTAAATTCTGGAAGATGGCCGCGCTGCTCAGCACGGCCAAGCAGGTCAAATAGCACGATCGTGCTACTGAGCACGACCGTGCTGAGTGTGAAGCACGACCGTGCTTCACTTAAAAGGGCAGCACGCCCTCACGTGTCCAAGCACGACCGTGCTAGGGTCTAAGCATGACCGTGCTAAACCCCCTGGACAGTAATGAAATTAAAGGACTTAAGGGGTTTTAAACCCCATTTTCCTATGATGATAAGTTGAGATAACTAATCAAAGATAAAGATTAGACAACCTGGTTATTAATTATATAAGATAATTAGATAATCAAATGTTAAGTCGGTATCCGTTGGGTTACCGCACGTTGATAAGTTGAAGTCTTGGGTGCTTATAGACCCAAGCACGTTGAGTTGAACCTTGGTGCTTATTGGCCAAGGGAGCCTTGACCCCACGGTTTGGGTCTAAGGTTACGTTGAGTTTGATGTTGAAAGTCTTGGGAGCTTCATGGCCCAAGCTAGGAGGTGGTTGAGATTGTTTGTTGTTGTGCCATTGGCATAAAGCATTGGAGTAGTTGATGGGGGAGGTTCGACAAAGGGGAGATCGTCCGAGAGTACGGTGATCTGGCCATCCACGGTAGGTCACCCAAGGTTTGGTGACCGAGGCCCCCCGTGATGAGGCATCCACGATTTGATGCGTTGGCTATCCATGGGGTTCACCCAAGGTTGGGTGAACTGCCGGTGTTGGTGCTTTTATGGCCAATACGGATATGTAACTCCAAAGTCGTTCATCCTGAGTTAGTTTGGATCCACATGCATAGTTGGAGTAGCGGAGTAGTTGATGCATTGCATAGCATACTTGGTTGTTATGATACTGTTGGATGTTGATGTATGCTTATGTGTATGTTTACCTTGCGTACTATTCCCCTGTCGTTCATATGATTACATGAATCTTACTCCTTGTATTGTTTGTGTTTGGCCTGATTGGCATTTGCAGAGGATGATGAGCAGCCCGGAGAGGAGTGACTCTGAGGAGCCGCCACTCATAGTAGGGTTGTTTTAAGTTTAGATAGTTTGTTTCCAGTTGTATTCCGAGGATTTATTTCCGGAACGGTTATACCAGCTCTGAATTGTGACATCAGGGTTGGGTTATTTATTTGATGATGTTTTTATTTGATTAAACTTATTTTTATTTTCCGCGTTGTAAACGAGTTCATGTGGGACTTTTCTACCCATGGACAATTGTTTTATTTAATTCAGTTAAATGCATGTTTTTCTTTTAATTGTTTTATATCTAAATGTCTTATAACATGCGGGGTAGAAGGGTGTCACACATGGCAGAATTCCTTACCCACCTATCCACCACTACATTGGATGGAGGTTTCCTAGTCTTGACAGAATTGAATCTTCCACTCACAGACTTGTTAATTCCCACTGATTCCTTGACTGGCTCATTAAGCCAACCTCCAGTGTTTTGCTGCCTAGGCCTTGCCTGATGCATGTTCTGCTAATGAACCTCTCTCTGCTTATTGAAGACCTGTCTAGCACTCCCATACAAGCTATTAGATCCTATATAGCTCCCCGGGTGCATAAACATGCCTTGGCTACTACCACCATGAGACTCAGTTCTGTCTTAAGGGTGATATGATGGCGTGTTCTGCCTCCTACCTTTCTCAGCAGCAACATCGTCATAAAATTCTTCACATCTTGGGCAGACCTTAAACCTTCGACCAGATCTCTTTCGTGTCATGAAGTCGACGAGCTGTTCTCCAGGCTTTGGATAAACGTCGAACGGATCTGACAAATCCATCTGAATGTTCTGTCCAGCCCTTGTATTAACCATGCCTATTCCCAAAGGGACTTGGCGGTCAACCTTGCTGACTTCAAGACCTAATGGTTCTGTGTCTATCTTCATATCTGGTTTCTTGTCTGAAAATTTCAATCTTCCTTTTACTAAGCCTTTCTGGATGATATCTCTGAAATGCATACATTCGTTAGTTATATGACCAAAAGTATTATGAAATTTACAATACTTCCGATCTTTTATTTCATGGGCTCTTAACAGCCTATGATTATCTGACAACTTTAATTGCTTATCCTTTAGCAATATGTCAAATATTTGATCGGTTTTGGTCACGTCGAACATGTAAACTCTCTTATTGACAAAGGGTATCCTTTCTCTGGCCCTAGCAGGCCTCAAGGCTTGGCATATATAAGGTGGACCATTTTTCAATTCGACATAGTCTACCTCATATTCTTCTGAGTTATTATCCTCTTCGTCGGAATCACTACATCCGACAAAATTACTCTTTTCTCTTTTGAGAAATTTCTTTGGTTTAAAGACCTTTTCAGCCTTCAGTTGTTCGATTTGTCGAACTTTGTTGCCCAATTGGGAAAGATCAATTAGATGTTGGTTGACCAATTTCTTCCTAGTGTAATTAATAGTATAAACCTCCGGCAGCAATCTTTACTATCTCTGCCTCGGGGATAGGGGTGAAACAACGACTCCTCATCTGACAGAATTGAGCAAGGTAATCGTCGACAGACTCATTATTCATTCTTCTTATGCCAAACAAGTCTGTCAATCCAACCTTTAAGTCGCCCCTGAAGAATTGGTCATGGAAGCTTCTTTCTAACTGATTCCAAGAGTGTATCAAGTTGGGTCTCAAAGTTGAAAACCAAGAGAAAGCGATTTTCGTCAAAGAACTTGGAAAGAACCTCATTTTGAGGCCTTCTTCCAGGGCCAAGTCTCCTATTTTTATAGTGTATCGAGCAATGTGTTCCACTGTCGATAAACCGCTTTCTCCTGAGAATTTTGACAACTTTGTTATTTTCACTCCTCTAGGAATTTCTGCCTATTGTATCCAATCTGGGAACGCAGAAGCGAAGTATGGCTGATTGGAATAGCCAATATTGATGCCAAACCGATTCAATGCTTGTTCCACTACTTGGTTCACATTTTGATTCAAGACATTTTGTCTTATTGCCCTTAATGGACCTTGGTTTGCAACCACGTATTCGTCCTCTCCTGGTTGGAGAATATGGAGATTGCCATGTCTTAATGGAGCCTGACGTCGCGGTCGTCGGGGATGTTCCTCCTCATCTAGGTCTATCATTTCTTGTTAGACATTTTATAGTTCATTCTGGGGTGGATTGTCACCCCTTCGACCCCTGTTAGGATTTCGGTTATCCTATGGGGCTATGACGCCCAAAGCTTGGTTCAACCTTCCAATTTCCACCGTCAATGCGGTACACGCATTCCTGGTATTGTTCATTACTGGGGTAATTATTGTCCCTATTTGTTAGGTCAGATGGTGTATCATGTCAATATTGCTAAGATCCATTTGGTGTCAAACATTTGCCAGTGAGGCTTGTGTCAGACCAACAATATGTGACAGAGTTTGTCTTAATGGTGAAACTGGGGCTTGGAGCGTAGGCCGCTCATGTCGAACAGGGGTAATAACCATAGACCCTGTTACTCCCATTCCTTGAGTAAGAACTTGCCCTCCAACCATAGGCCCAAACTGGCTAGAAGGACCAGCGGCGGTTGTCATCCCATTGGGATATGGTGTCATCCCATTTGGATATGGCAAGTAAAACTGAGCATTTTGATTTGGATTGTAAGGGACAGACCCAAAAGGCATCCCATACATGGGTTGTTGCAAAGGTAGGGTGGTTCCCCTTGGATTTGTCGAGTTGACAATGTTATTTGGGGATAACCCAGTAACTTGCATGGAAACGCTTTGTACAACCGGGAAACTTGGTGCTCGGAGTGATATAGGAGGGATGTGATCACGTAGATTATCAGTTTGTGTCATTGGTACTCCTCCTACAACAGTTTGATTATTTTCTAGATTTTTAGTGGCCACAACAGACACATGGGGAGCCTCTACTGTCGACACAGCCGCATTTGTACTGTTCATGGTAGCATTTGTTGCACTACTCATATTTTCGGAAGTGTGGGAAATTGATGAACTTTCTATCACTTTCCCGCTTCTCAGACGCATACAAATATGTTGTATGTAAAAATGTAAATTAGTGGTACTCAACGAGTTACTCTAAACTTCGTCCCACTAGGCGTGCCAATTTGTTAACGTGGTTTTTTGGTTCTGACCAAAATTCCTGCGTGACAAATAATTGAAGATCAAACGAGTGTGGGATCTATGAGTTATGCGGTAATCTAGTCAGAAATATGCTATTTAGTGATACTGTCTGCCAAGTACAGATTTGACAATTTAGTCAAATTGGGAAAATACTAGCAAGGACTACTACTTAGTTAAATATGAAGATATTATGCAAAGTATTGACAAAAATTGAAGGTTGTCAACACTGATATTTGAATTTGAAAATATAATTTGAATTAGAAAAGCAGAGAACGGCTTTCTAATGAAAGTAACTTCCTACTTTACACTAATTTTATAAGTAAGTGCGTACTGGAAAACACTAGTTTGAAAAGGAAATTAAGTAAAATAAGATTTAAGTACTACTAATTACGAAGAAGTAAAGGAAATTAAAAGAAGAACATGGAAGAAATACTGAAAATAGCGAAGAACAAATGGAGAACTTGAAGAAAATAAACCAGAATTGCACTGAATTTTGACATTGTATTGAAACAAGAAAGATGGAGGGAGTACTTGGATGTAATCCGTCAATCTGCTTTGAGTTTGAGATGTGTAGGATGTGTATCTAGTAACCGACCCCATTTACATTGAACTTACTAGTATTTATAGGGAAATAAAATAACTTCCTATGACTAACTTCCTATCTTATTTGTTCTCACGTATCTGGCAATTTCTTTACATTTAAATTTCAACTATTTGTCAAACAACTTCTTCTAACTGCCCAATTTCTTGAACTGTTCCCATGTCAACTTGCTTGTCTTTGACGGTCTTGTTGTGTTGACATCTTATCTTCATAACATCTCGTTGGACCAGGGGACTTAGCCATTTTCTCCATTTTTTGCATTTTTGACAATTCGTCCTTCATGCTTGTTATAATCCGTTAAAGCATCGTCAGGAACTTCGTTGTCAAATTTTCCTCTTGTCGGATCATATTTCTTGTCAATTAAATATTTTTCAACAATTAGAAAAAATCGGTTATCACTTCAATTCCTTCGTCAACCTGTCAAAGTACATCTGCCAATGGTCAGAAATTTCACCCCTAACAACACCAGAACAAATTTTACTTAAAAATTTACGATCAAAATTCATGTTCAAGTGTTGTTAGACTTTACCAACATATAGTTGGTCCAAGTGATAAGGGACTTGGACACCTTAAGTAAGTAGTCAAGGGTTCGAATCCTGACTATTGTGTATAGAAAAAACCTGGTTGGGAGAGGAGAACTCACCTTGTATGTCCAACAGGTTCCCCGAGGGAAATTAGTCACTGCTAACGGTGGTGGATACTTCGTACTTATATGATGATGAAAAAAGAAAAAAGAAAAAGTGTTGTAAGACTTCGGTCATTCATTTATTCCATCGTTGAAAATGTGAATTTAATCAAATTTTTTCTGTTTTCATAAATTGGAGAACTCGTTAACTTACACTTTTGAAGTTATTATGTAACTCCAATGTTGTTGACCAAAAAGTGTTGTATTTTAGTTATTTTTTCGAGAGTTTTTCCTGTCTTCTTAAGTCTATTGCTAGTTTTTAAACATGGTTTTTAATAAGTTCTAGAAATTTAGCTTATTATTTATAGTTTGTTATGAAAAGAGTTAAAATAATAGCATAACAATAGAGATAAGAGAGAAAGAAATTAGAAAGACAAGAGAGAAGAATATAATCCTTTCATACTATTCAAAATGGGCAATGATTATAATGCACATAAGTCTTATTTATAGGACCTAAAACTTGTAACCTATAATCTAATACATAAGTGTCATTTATACAATTAAAATGAATAATTTGGAGGTTACAATATGAAGGAATAATGTGGAGGTTATAAGGTTTGAATGGACATCCATTTTGTCACATGTTTTTTAACATAGTTTATATTTATACTAGCCCCTATGCGGTGATGCTTCGTATTGCGACTTTCTGTTTTAGTAGAGCAACTTTCAGATGTTCCAAAGGAGAGATATAAGTCAAAAGCAATCCTATGGATCATGATAAGCCATTTCTATCTCAAAGGAAGGCATTCCATATGGTGAATATATTTATCTTCTTGAAGCTTTGACCGTTGGGTTTTCATTGGAGTTTGATTTTTGCTCGACTATTTTTTTTTTTTGACAAAATTGCTCTACTTTCGTTACTTTATCTATATCTTGCTAAATTTCTTTAAGTTAAGAATGAATGGATCTTGAACTTTTGATATAATTTGTACTTAAGTTTGAATGAGTAAGGTTATACGATTAATTACAGTAAAAACAAAAAACAAAAGGTTACACGATTAATTGATTGAATTCATTCTTAATGCTTCCTTGAATTTGTCACTCTTGATATATTTTGGTACTCTTGCCTTAAATTTGGAAATAAACATTAGAGCATGACGTATATTCAATCTTCATGTATGTGCAACGGTCTAGGGATAGATGTTGCAATATATGTGGTGTTTCCAGAATTATAATGATATGTTTTTTACTTTGTTTAATTGAAATCAAGCTAAGCGTTTGGCTAAATATCTTTTAATCATGCGTGGTTAGTCATATAAGAAACTAGGGATTAACTAAAAAATGGTAATTCATTAAATTAAATTAATTAATACTTGGTAATTGAACAAATTTTAGGGTATGTTACATCCTTTTTTTTTTCCAACTGAATTCGACTCCTTAACTGGTTTATCAATTGGAGAAAAAAAAAATCCTCTCTCTGACTTATTTGCTTTAATTTTCTTCAATTTATTTCCTCTTTACCTGCAATCCAATACAAAGAAAAATTTCAAAAGTCCTAATTTGTACTTGTCCAATAAAGTGATAGTATTTTATTCAATCCATGTGGATGTCATATTTGAACTCATTCTTTTTTCTATATTAGTCCATGACATGATATACTTACCAATAGTGCACAAGTTTTTGGCGTCGTTGAATAGAATTAGATTTTAAGCAATATTGTAATATCGAAAGAGGTCTCCTTTATGCATAGATACAGGGAAGCAAACTCTGTTGCAGATTCTCTAGCCAAGGAGGGACCTCAAAGGGAAGGAATGTAGATTACATGGACATAAAGGCTCTCCTTGTTATTAATATGTTGACATAGCTGGATCTGGTATTTTGTAATGTTATTTGAAGTTCCCCCTAGCTTGGATACATTTGGGCAAAATATTTAAGAGCAATTTTCAATCTTAGAGCAAACTCTAGCATAAGAGGAAAGGAAAGAGGCTTGTAATTTGATTAATATTTATTCATGATACACATTTGCAGAGCTCTGATTTTTTTTCTTTTGCACAGGTTAGATTGTCTCCAGCAGATACAGGGCTCTTCTGTTTTGGCTTTACAGGTTTGCATAATGCTTGATGGATTAGATATGGTAGGAGATGTTATGCATAAAGGCTTTGTTTAATACAAAACAAACAATCTTGGGCAACTCTGTGTTACTAAGTGAATCGAATAGATGCAGGTTTTTAAACTCTCTATGCAGGAGGTGTTGTTTTATATCATTAAAGGGTGTTGTCCATATTTTATCAGAGGAAAGCCAAACCATCTTTATGTCTTGCAAAACTGGAATGTGTAGAAAAGGTCTTGTTTTTTGTTGTTTATATTGTGAGTTGTGACAGACCCGGGTTGTATTTTGGGAGAATGGGTATTAGATTGAAAAAAGGTGTTGAAATAGAAGTAAATTGATGACAGGGGTGTGTGATGTAAAAGTTTTACATCACACCTTCTAGAAAGGGTTTGAGAGCAAGCATTCAATCATGTACTCTAAATTAGATTAAAACCACTATACATAGAAACAAATACATCACACAACCTTGCAAACCCTTTCTAGAAGATGGGGGAGTTAGGCACTACGATGCTAAGGTCAAATCTTATTAATAAAATTTCTAATTAAAAAAACATAGTATTGGTATTTGTTATGTAATAGCCCACATTAGGAATCAGCACCTTTAATTTAAGATATTGAGGTTAATTTGAATCTAAACTAAACACCATCCTCAGCGGTAAGGTCAAAGTTTAATCAGCGGTAAGGTCAAAGTTTAATCAGCTCCCAGCTTCTACGATGTCAGACCCACAAATCCTGTATTGGGTCTTTAAAAAATTTTGAGAATTTTGGGCTTTTATGGGGCCATCTCAATGTTAGGCCATTATTATAATTTAAAGACTGCAAGCCCAATTTGTGTACACAAATATGATAATTAAAATAAGACCCAAAATAAAATAAAAAATTATTTGAATGGTCCACTAAGGATTGTCTTACAAGTTTTCCATCCCCGTTGACCCTTGAAGAAGGGGTTACTTAGCCTTCTGAAAATTTTGACTAGCCAACCCCAAACAAAGGCGTGACCATCACGGCAAAAAGAATATTCTCCTTCATTATATATAACATAATCTGAATATCTCTTCTCCATATATACCTTCAATTCAATTGTCCTTCAGAAAAGATTTGGCATTTGGTTAATAAATATAAGCTAAAAATCAAATGGGTCCATTGAAGATAGCCGTTGCATTTGGCTTAGGAACCATGTTTGGGGTCATGTTGAGTCGAGGTGCACACCATTTCCACTGCTATAATTCAAGCAGGCTAGGCCACCACCCCTGGCGTTGTCACACTCAAGCTCATAGAAAGGAAGTTGTGAGTGGCGCAGCACAGGATGAGGCGATTCTCGCGGATAATTAGTGTTTGTTTAATTTATTTTTTGTTTCCTATGTTCATTTCTTATTTTTTAAAATAATTATAACAAAAATAACAATAAAACTTTATATTATTTTCGTTTTGTTTCATGTTTCTAAATATTTGTATAAGAAACATTAAAAATAACTTTTTATTTGTTTTCACTGTTTGTTATACAAATCTTTGGAAACAAGATACAGAATGAAAACAATATACAATTTTATAATTATTGTTGTTGTCATTATTTCTAAAAATAGAAAATAAAAACATGAAACAAAAAACAAACTAAACAAGTCCCAGCAGATCTTAGGTTTAGTGCAATATATGTTTTCTTAAAACTCATTCTAATAAACTGTACCAAAAAAAACTCATTCTAATAATAGGTGGTGTTGATGTATGCATGATTTCGGGGAACTATTGTTGATAGACGTTGTACCTTGTTATGGGGTTTGGTTTATAGTCATTTTGTTCATATGAATTTCATGTAAATTAATGCAATATTTATTTTCTATTACTATGCAAACCATATAGTTAGAATGTAACAAAAAAAAAACATATAGTTAGAAACAAGAGTCAGCGCAAAGGAAAGTTGATGACATAAGAAAACTAGGCGAGAATGCTGAGTTCGAATCTTAGGGAAATATCTAAGGTGGAGAGAAGAGACCGCATAAGCCTTGAATTCCCGTGATAGAACAGTGATTGGTCTGTGAACGTCAGGCCTATATTAATACCTCATGGTCTCAAAACTATTCTTATTGGTTTCGTTAAATATTCGATCAAACTCATTTAATTAATTAAATAAACAAACTCAATTTTAAGATTGGACTCGATTATTTAAATAAGTCTTTTGACTTACATCAATTATCAACCATTGAAATCAAATAATCCAATAGTTCACAATATTTTAATCAAAAAAATTAGAGAAAGTGTCACGTGACCTTGTGCCCATGAATTCATTTCTTCCTGATTCTTCCCCTCACCAAACCCCATATCCTCAAGATGAAAAGCACACTTTAATTAAGATGTGAAGAAGATAAGTAGGAAGAGAATCAATAATATTCAATTCAAGTTTAATCAAAGTGATTTGTGATCAATTAATGATCAAAGTAAATTACGCTACACCAATATATGAAGGATGTATATAAAATCATGCATGTGAAGTAGTGGCAAGTCTTTTTTACCTTTGCTGAAATTTTCTAGAATTGGCACTTTTGCCCCAAAACTTTTGTATATTTACGGTTTTGGACACTTTTTTTTTTCATTTTACACCAGATTTTTTTTCAAAAAAAATTGCAGCCACTTCACAGCAATTATAATGAAATTTCGAAATTATAAATAGATCATTCAATCATGAACAAAATTGATGAATATTAGTGTAATACTTTGAAATATGAACAATCAAGTAGTGTAAAATAATTTCCAAGTAATGAAGCACAAATCAAGAAATTAGAGACCTAGATCTTTCATTCAAGTGGATGATAAACACATCATTTCCAAAAATTAAATTTCGTTAAGATCTATTAGGTTCTAATAATATGAAATCATTTAAGCATTTTTGATTAAAATTTGAATCAATCTTACTATTGTGAATTGAAATTTGAATATGATTTTTGATTTTTTGAATTTGTTCAAATTCACAAAGTAAGGAAAATAGATCTATGCTTGAATTTTCAATAAGCAACCAAAATCACATGTGATGTAAGAGCACATGCAAAGTGACGCCTAACAATAGTAGTGAAAAGGTGGAGGGAAAAAAATTCACTAAAATTCAAGCAAGATCAATTCAAATACATTTCAAATTCTAGATCCATGATCACATTTGGATTCAAATTACTTTTCATCATCCAAATCAAGTAACAAATGGCGCCAACTACATATGAATTTTCATCATGAAAATGGCTCCAACTCAAAGAATATCATAGAATTTGAAAATTTTGATCAAAAATTCAAAACAATTGAAGATTAAAGATCTAGCTCATGATACCACATGATGTGATATAAGATTGATCACTTAGCATTTTAGGATCTACTTTGATCAAATTGTTTTAAGATTTTTAGACCAAACACAATTCAAGAACACAATTGAAATGAACCTAATCTTCAAGTGAAGAATCAAGAGGAAAATGAAAAGGAGTATAAGAGAAGACAATTGATATGAATAGAAATTAAGAACATGAAAGCAAATCTAAGCTATGAAAAGGTAAATTGCAGTGAAGTAAAGAGCAAGAATTAAAGAACAAGAAAATAGAAAATGGAAGAAGATGAGAAGATGAAGAAGGTGCCACTATTCAACTCTTGGAGAAGAGATTGCATTGATAAGCCATTAAAGATTCACCACTTGAATAAGGATATTCAAGATAAGAATCAATTGGTTCAACTCATGAACCAAGAAGAAGAGAACTCTCTCTCTCAACTCGACTCTCAAGTGTGAGAAGTTCGCAAATGAATTCAAAGTTGTGAAATGAGTTACAAGAGAGCCTTATATAGGTGAGGCAAAGTGCTCATCACCTCCTAGTGTGAAATTTGCGCCTCCCTCATCCTAAATCCCAAGTGTGGGCCTCTCTTGGCCCAATGTATGATTCCTATGTTGGACTTATTGGTACAAGAGGTCCAATTCATCCTAAGCTCAAAGAAAAAACCCAAAAGCTCAAACTATCATAAGTTCTTTTTGGATAAGCACTTTTATTACAAAAGTTCTACTCTATACAGAGGTCCTATTACCTATTTTTATTACAAAAGATTTACTCTATACATAGGTCTTAGTCCCTATTCCTCACTAGCTAGGTGGTCAGTGGCCCAATGCATAAGAGGTTCAAGATGATGCCCTCATCATAAGGTTGCATATGAGACAAGTGATTGACCACCACCTTCTTAAGTGTGTCTTGGACTCTTCTTAGCCTTACCCTTGTCATGAGTCCATGTAAGTCTTCAATGCTTGGTCCTTGGCTTTGTGTATCCATGATCACATCACATCAACAAGGAGAACCACCAACAGTCACCACGCCTCTGCGCTCCGTCCAGCAGCCATGCACCCTTTGTGCTGTCGCGGGTACCACCCTGCACGTCTCTGGAACCTATCGTACTAGATGACCACCACACAATAGCCGCATTCCACCACCGTGCCACCACGCGCCCCACTCGCCACCACTGAAATGACATCTTTTGTGAATACAAATGCACAATTGGTGCTAACAACAAGTTTTTTTTTTTTAATTAATAGTTAGGGGACGAATATGATGAATTTTGAAAAGATATATGACGGAAATAAAACAATATAGTTATGGAACAAAAATGAAATTTAAAGTAAATCTAAGGTAAGAAAATTAAAGGTTTTCCTATGATAACACTTTTTAGAAATGAGAATTAGAAAATTTTCTTTTTCAAAAAACTGAATGAAATATTATAGCTGTTTTAAAATGAGAGAAGTTTAATTTGAAGGCCTAAACTTTTTAATATGATAAACCAATTAAGAAACTGAACTTTTGATGTTATTAATTAAGGACCTCACCTTTATTTTCCTATTCTTATTAATAAAAATGATAAAATGACAAAGCAACCCATTTAATTTGATGAATAAAAATGATATATAGCATAAAAAATGTCATTATGTTAATTTTCCAATTGATAAATATTATTAAAACCAATTTTATTAAATTTGAAATTATTATTTAGTTACTAAAATAAAGTTTAGAATCTTAACTGATTATTTTAAAGTTAGCGAATCCTTAATCCTTAATTAATTTTATGAAAACAAAGTCCAGGTCTTCAACAATACTTTTTCCTTTATTTGACATTGATGTGCAAAACCAACATCACACCATCTTCCTTTTGATCTGACGTATATCTTCTCTTATAAGGATTTTTCTCCAGAACCCATCAACTTCAAAGGGTTTGGATACCCTTCCACTCATCTGCTGCCACCTGTTTAAAGAAGCCATGTCACTACTATTTTTGTTTTTTTTTTTAAATTGCAGAACAGTCCTTACCAAATATCAGATTGCATTATGAGTAACCCATATTCCATTGACTCCATTCTATTCGCCGCTCCCTTCCTGGAGAGTGGAGACGCACATGGACATGGTTCATGGTTCAACATTCGTCGCCGCCGTCTTCTCTCATTGTTGATCTTTGTTATCTGATCCGTATCTTGTTTCATCATTGTTCCACGTCTTCCCCCTTCATGGTGTTTAATTTGTGATCGTTGTTCTTCCTCCCTGTCGTCGTTGTTCCTCGCCGCCATCGTAACCTCGTCGTTCTTTCCTTCCAATTGCTTTTGGAGAATAAAGAAACTTATACTAAAATAAATTATTAAGGCACACTGGATAAGTTGTCTAGGATTTATTCAATCTAATATTTTGAATCCTTTCACTGCCCCCTGCCATTTTTATTAGTTTTCAACAATTGTAAGTGAGTCTCATTTTTGGATCTATCTTTCGAATCCCAAGGTCATTATATTCTTGGATCTGTTTTATAATCATCTCTTTTTTTATATTAACTTTGTAAGAAGAGTTATATTTTGCTAGAGATGAAAAACCGTCCTATTTTGGTGGACTTGTATATTGTACGACCATTAAGTCAAAGGATAGTGTACAATCCCAAAGAAACAACACCACCGAAACAGGGCAGCCACAGCAGTTGATAGTGTACCAAGGTCAAAGGATTCACACAGTTGAGAGACAAAGGTGAAAACCCGGCAGTAAATATGCTACAAATATGCTATGATTTCATTTCAGACCTTCTGACAAACAACATATATGCAAATATATATCATAATGCGAAATGGACTAAGTAGAACACTTGGCATTCACTGATTTGAGGGGTAGCCATACCCTCCCATCATTGAGGGTGTGGGAGCAATGTCCCTCTTATAAATGTTATGTCATTTATGCTATATTTATACTCGAGTTACATCATTTATGAACTACTACATAAATGCAGCAAAGAGGACTATAGTCTTCCTTTTTCAGCTAAAATGCTTAATGTAAGTTGGTCCCTTAGGAGTCCTGGACGTATATATAAATGGTCACTTTTGGTGGGGGAATACCATAAATGAAGAGGGAAAATAATATTTGCACGTGCTGCGTGGTAATGAGATTATAAGAAGCAATAAATCCCATATCGTGTACCCTCTTCTAGGTGTATATTAATGGTGTCCCTGATCATCAAACCTTGATCACCATAGGGTGTGTTTGGTTCAGAGGAGGGAGGAGAAGGGAAGGATTATAATAGAGGGAAGGGGAAGGGAGTGGAGGGATTTTAATTAGCTATTGTGTTTGGTTGGGAGCAGTAGAGCGGAGGTAAAATAACATTATTCATGTTTGATTCATAAAGGGGGGGAGATTTTAAAACAAATTTACTTTTACACCCTTATATTTATTTATTTTAAAATAAACAAGTGATGATATTTTGACCAATGCATACAAAATGTTTTAAATCCCTCCCCTCCACAAGTCTGAGTCGACCTGGTGACCCGGTCTACACGACCCAACCCAATCCGGGTTTTCTGGGTTGGTTCAAGTGGTTGAGTTGGGTTGGATATAAGCTTGTGGAACTCAAAGAGTATAGGTTGGGTACTGGAATTCCATGTTTTTCAATCTGATGAACCCGACCCGATCCGATATGCAATACGCTGACATTTCATAGTTTATCACAGATTCACAGGATACGTTTGTTTTCATATTTCAACCCTACCTCCATAGGATACGATCTTTCATCTCTCACTCACTACCGTCGCAAATCTCCCTTCTCCTATCGACGACCAACAACGGGCGGCGCTCTTCTCCTACAAGCGACCTGCAGCAGGCGACACTCTTCTCCTACCGGCGACCAGTGGCAGGCGGCTAACAATAAGTGAAGATCTCACTTACCTAATCTCAAATCCCTAATCCCTAATCCCTTCTCTTCTTCCCTAATACCTAATATCTTAGTCTCTTCTTTTTCCCTTCTATTATCTTCTTAAGAGAGCAAGCAATGACTCCAATCTTCTTCCTTTACTCTTCTTATTAATTTGTTCGGTGAAGCAATATATCTGATATGGAGCAGCAACTTTATTAATTTGGGCCATGTATAATTTCTCTTCTTATTAATTTTAGGGGAAATAGTACAATAATGAAAATTGAAAAGTGCACTGGCAGCCACTTAACGCGGAAAACTAAGTCGCCTGCAAGGGCATAGAATATTTGCATGTGTTATTGTTTTGTTGTTTGAAGTTTAAATTTTAAATATAATAATATTGCATATATTTTAAATTTGTTCTGTGGTTACTAGTTCATTTCGTGTGGATGCAAGCAATAATATTAATTCTGAGCTAGCAACTATCAACGCTCTTTGTTAGACTATTGGTGACTTGGTGGAATCCTTGATCTACACTTTATAATGCATTCTGAAAGAAAAAATCAAAGCCAGGTTATGGATAATAGCATGGTACGATACTGCAGTTATCACTTTATAATTATAAAATGATGTTTCGCAATCAATAGAAGATGATATAGCATTCTTACATCTAACCCTTTTTTTCCCGTTCCAGTAGTTCTTTCTTCATGTTATGTGGTTTTTAGAAATGGTGTTTCTCTGTTTTTTGTGGGCTGGTCTAAATTGTTAAATGTTAACTTCTCTATGTGTTTACAAGCGTGTATACTTTTGTTCATTGAATGTTTAAATGTTTTTCAAAAGATAAAATGGATGAAGCTCAACAACTCCAAGCAACACATGTTGAAGGAACAACTACAACTACAACTCATATGGGAAGTGCACCAACCCAACCCAAAGGTGACCTTTCATGTTTTTTCTGCTAGAGCCGAGGAAACAACCAAACCCAACTCGAAGGTGGTCATGTTGGGCTGGTTTGGGTTACAAGCATTTTTTTAGCACCTCGACCAAACCCAACACAATCTATTTTGATTGGGTTGGGTCCCAAATCTCATTGAACCCGACCTGACCCAACCCGTGGCCACCCCCTACTTCGATCCATAAATTTGAACTCCACACTTGATTACTCAACACATCTACTTGATCATCCCCCAATCCATTTTTAAATAAAAAGCAAATGATGACTATATTGTATGTTGCATGACTGAGATATGTGTTCTATCTCATTCCTCATTCATTTGTGGTTCATAACATAGAGTACAGTTGCACTCTTTGCCACTATTATTATGAGTTGACCAATGTGTAATGCCAATGAGCTATCAATGAATAATCTGCAACAAAGATGGTGGATCTAATGACAGAAATGTCATTGTCTGCTATGAATGCAAAAAGCCTGGACATATCAAGGCAGAATGTCCTCAACTCAAGAAGCAAGCTCCCAAAAAGTTATTCTACAAAAAGAAGAAGGGAATGATGGCTACTTGGGAAGATCTTGATGAAAGCTCCACTGAAAGTGAAGGAGAGGAGCTTGAAGCCAATCTCAGTCTTATGGCAGATACTGATTCAGAATCAGAAACTAAGACATGCTTAACAGGACAAAACAAACACTTGTCATGGTACCTGGATAGTGGATGCTCACAACATATGACAGGAGAAATGTCTATGTTCCTAGACCTCCATCCTAAGAAAGGTGGACATGTAACCTTTGGTGGCAATCAGAAGGGAAAAGTTGTTGGTATGGGTAAAATTGGTGGTAAACCTCACTTACCTATCACCTGTGATGTTTTATATGTCAAATGATTAAAACATAATCTACTTAGCATAAGTCAATTAAGTGATAGTGGATTTTCTGTATCTGTATAAGGTTGACCTGTCTGAACTTTCAGATCAACGTGTAACATGCTTTATGTCTAAAAAAGATGAGAAGTGGCTATGGCATAAGAAACTAGGACATGTTAGTATGAAACAAATTTCTAAATTGAAAAAGCATAACCTTGTAAGAGGATTGCCTAATATTTCTTTTAAGAAAGATGTTTTGTGTGATGCATGTCAGAGAGGTAAACAAGTAAAATCAAGTTTCAAATCTAAGAAAGAAGTCACCTCCTCTAGACCTTTGCAACTGTTACACATGGATCTGTTTGGACCAGTCAGTGTAGCTAGCCTAGGTGGAAAGAAATATGGTTTTTTCATAGTTGATGATTATTCTAGATACACATGGGTACTCTTCTTAACCCACAAGGATGAGTCTTATAAGGTCTTTACAGTATTCCGTAAAAGAGTACATAATTATCAGGGTTTTCGTATTTCTGCTATTAGAAGTGGCCATGAAGGTGAATTTAAAAATGAGCAATTCAAACTGTTCTGTGATGAAAATGGTATTTCTCACAATTTCTCTGCACCTAGAACTCCACAGCAAAATGGAGTGGTTGAGAGAAAGAACAGATCTCTTCAAGAGATGGGTAGAACAATGCTCAAATAAAATAATCTCCCTAAGTACTTCTGGGCAGAAGCCATTAACACTGCTTGTTATGTTGAAAACAGAATACTGGTTAGACCTGTCCTAAATAAGACTCCTTATGAATTGTGGAAAGGGAGAAAACCCAACATATCATATTTTCATGCATTTTGATGTGAATGTTATATTCTAAATACAAGAGGTCGTTTGGGAAAATTTGACTCTAAAGTAGATAAAGGCATATTCATTGGATATTCTGAACTGTCTAAAGCTTTTAGAATCTTTAATTCTAGAACCTCTGTTATAGAAGAATCAATACATGTGAAGTTTAATGATGGTTTGAAGACTGATATGGAAATATCAGATCTAGAAGATGATATTGCAGGTATTGATCTTAATCCTGCAGTGGAAAAGCCATCAGACAAGTCAAATGAAGACATGTATGAAATTCCAGAAAACGAGACGAGTACTCAACCGTCTGAAGAACAAAATTTGAAAAAAGACTGGAAATTCAAAGCTTATCGTCCAGAGAATCTCATTATTGGAATTCCATCTCAAGGAGTTAGAACCAGATCTGCTTTCAGTGAGAACAATAACATGGCATTCATATAAGATTTGGAGCCCAAAAGAATTGAAGAAGCCTTACAAGATGAAAGCTGGATTCTAGCCATGCAAGAAGAACTAAATCAGTTCAAGAGAAATGATGTCTGAACTCTAGTTTCTAAACCTAAAGATAAATCCATTATTGGAACCAGATGGGTATTTAGAAACAAACTGGATGAAGATGGAAAAATAGTAAGAAACAAGGCAAGACTAGTTGCTAAAGGGTATAACCAACAGGAAGGTATTGATTTCACTGAAACCTTTGCACCTGTAGCTAGATTAGAAGCAATTAGAATTCTTATGTCTTATGCTGCACAACATGATATAACTCTTTATCAAATGGATGTTAAAAGTGCATTTTTAAATGGGATAATTGAGGAGGAAGTTTATGTCAAGCAACCTCCTGAGTTTGAGGATTCTGAAAATCCTCACCATGTCTATAAGCTTAAGAAAGCTTTATATGGACTCAAACAAGCTCCTAGAGTTTGGTATGATAGGTTAAGCACATATCTAATGAAAAATAATTTCATTAGAGAAAAAGTAGACACTACACTTTTCAAGAAATGGTCAAAGAAAGATTTCATAGTAGTACAGATTTATGTTAATGATATTATATATGGTGCTATTAATGAAAAGCTCTGCAAAGAGTTCTGAGTTGATGCAGAATGAGTTTGAGATGAGCATGATGGGAGAATTGAAGTTCTTCCTTAGATTGCAAATAAAGCAAACAAGTGATAGAATCTATATCCATCAGCAAAAATACACCAAGGAACTTCTAAAGAAATATAAGATGGAAAATTCTAAGCAAATGAGTACACCAATGCATCCATCAATTGTTCTAAATAAGGATGAGGAAGGTAAAAGGGTAGATCAAACTGTCTACCGAGGTTTGATTGGATGTCTTCTATACTTAAATGCTAGCAGACCTGATATTCAATTCAGTGTGTCTATGTGCTAGATTTCAATCAAATCCTAAAGAATCTCATCATAAGGCTGTTAAGAGAATTTTCAGATATTTAATTGGAACCATTAACCTTGGTCTATTATATAAGAAATCTGAAGATTTCAGGTTAGCTGGATTCTGTGATGCTGATTTTGCTGGAGATAGAATTAATAGAAAAAGTACAGTGGAGGATGTCACTTCATTGGAGCAAACATGACCTCCTGGTCAAGCAAAATGCAAAGCACTATTTCTCTCTCAACTGCTGAAGCTGAATATATTTCTATAGCAAGTTGTTGTTCACAACTACTATGGGTAAAATATCAACTTGAGGATTATTCAATGTTTGAGCATAATATACCTGTTTGGTGTGATAATACTAGTTCTATTAACTTGTCTAAAAATCCCATACAGTATTCTAGAGCAAAACATATAGAAATAAAGCATCATTTTATTAGAGATTATGTGCAAAAAAGTGTTTTTGAAATTAAGTTTGTGAACACTGAATATCAGTGGGCTGACATCTTTACTAAACCCTTAAGTGAAGATAGATTTGTTTTTATTAGAAGGAATCTCAATATGCATAACATGTCTGAATGAGTGTATGCTGATATGTTTGAAAATTTACTTGTCTGAAATTTTCTACTTGACTTGTCTATTTTTTATGCTTCACTCGTCTACTTTAGCCAAGCACCTGATGACGTGGCTGTGAACATCAAATTTTGTCCTATATTTATTTGATCTATTTTTTATTTTTTATTTTTTCAGGAAAATAAGGCAAGGAGAAGAAAAGAAAGAAGGAAAATAAGAGAAGAAAAAATAAAAGAAGATTGGGCTCAATTTCCACCCAAACACCACCAGATTCAAAAAGAAAAACAAAAAAAACAAAAAAAAACAGCCCAACTCAATTTACACCCCAAAAGCCTAATAAACCAGCCTAAAAAACCACTCCAGAAGCGGGTCAGGCGCGACCCGGTTCGTGCTCCATGTCCCTTCACCAACCCGAACCGGCCCACACCCACACCATCAGACCGGGTCACTCGCGACCCGGACCATGACCAGCGGCCCACACCCTTTTTTTCACCCATTCTCTTCCTCCTTCTAAACCTAGCCGCCCCCTCACCCATCAGCAACATGAAAAACTTTTCTTCCTCCTTCTTCCATGGCCGCCACCCTCCATCTTCATTACTTTTCCTTATTCTTTTTATCTCTTCTCTACTTTTCTAACATCACTGCCCTACCTTTCCTCCATATTCCTCAATTATTTTTTCTCCTCCACTACCACACGAAAACCCCTCCTCTCTCCCATATCCTCTGCGCGCGTCTCACTTCCTCTCCCATGTGCGTTTCTGACATACGGTTTAGGGGCATTTTAAGGGCATTAAATTTGTAGTGTAAGTAGGAGAGCAATTTGTTGAAGAGCCTCCCCTATAAAAGGGTGCGAAATTGGCAGGGAAGGTGGGGGGAAATTTTTGGGTTCAGTGTTCTTTGTTAGAGATCTCTTGGTCCGAAATTTTTATTAAAAAAAAATATTGGGGAGAGTTCTCTGTATTTTGGGGAATCCGAAAATTTGAGGGTGAGGGTTATGTCTCTTTCTCTTTAGAATTCAGAAACAAAAGGGGAGAGAACTTTGTACCCTTTTTACTATTCGTGATGCTCATCTCAGAATAGGAACTTGTAATCTGTGATGCCAGCAGAGATCAAAACTGCGTTCACTCTTTGAAATCTCTTTGGTAATTCTACTTGTATCTGATCCTATACTGAGGAAGTTGAGTATTTGATGTAGATTCATGTAATTCAACTATGTTACGAACATGCTTGCATATTCTGAATAACAATGATGTCATTGGTTTGCAGTATCTTCATTCTCTCTTTGAAATCCAGTGTTTATTTTGATAGAGTACCAACTATTTGACTAAAAGCATGAATCAAATCCTACATCTACAGCTATAAATAAGGCTTTTGAATGTGCAAGTTGTTTTTGAATTTTCTGGTTGATTTTGTGAGTAAGGAGAAAGTCATATCTTGTTTGGTGTTCATAGTATGGCAGTGCATAGCTCTTGTGATTTATGAAAATTCCATAAACTAAATTAACAGCTGCTATATTTCATGAAAGTCTATGCTCATCCATATACATGTTTAATAAAAAATCTGATTTGATTTCACGTGAAAAGAAGTGTCTGTTATTTGATTCTTTTTTTTTTTAACACGTCAGGCTTGATTTGGTAAATAAATGTGTATATGGCTGAATTTGATTTCCTCAGCTTAATCTTAGCAATTTAACTGTTCTTGAAACAATTATGTATCTGGTTGTTTTGATTCTCTTTAGATTTTGGATTAAAAAAAATACAAAAAGACCATAAAGCAAAAAATAAATACAGAAACATAAAGACTTAATCAGCTAGCATTAGTCCCTGGCTTATAACTGATGCTATTTTCGTTCCTTTCGATCGTTGGTATCTTTCGTTATTTTCCTTTTCTACCAAATAGAGACGTAAAGATTTCATTAATAAAAATCAAGTGTATTGTTTATCTCATTGTAAAGGGTTTCATGCAAATATTAATCAATGGTATTTGATGCTTTTGTTAATCAATTTTGGTGAAGTTTCTAACGTACGTTAAGTTTCACCTGCGGACTTAAAAAGAAACCGAATTTAATCTTAACGATTTGTTGGTTTCAATGTCATTCAAGCAATCAATGACTAAAAAATAATGAAAACAGAAAGTAAAAAAAAAAATATTATTCGTTGTTTACTTCTCCAAAATAAAACCTCTCAATAACAATAAATCAATTTAATTGTACAATTTATTAATTCTCAATTTTTTTTTGGGGGCATTTTTGTCTAACTGGTTTATCACCCAAAGTTTCCTTTTTATTAAACAAAATAAATAACCAATAATTTTCACTTTACACCAAAATATGAAGTGACCACTAAAATACTTTTTCAAGTGGTTTGCTTCTTGAAATAAAATTTCCTTCAATAAGGAAAAAAAAAAGGAATTAATGTAGTTGTACAACTTGTTGATCCATCAACCTTTTGAGAGATGTCTAAATTTGTACAAAACTTCTTTTAGAAATAAATTTCTAATCATGCTAGAAACTAGAAAATAAATATGATGATTTTTAATGAAATAATGTACTTAAAAATAAAATCTTTTAAACAAAAAGGGGAATCAATTTAGTGTGCACTTGTTAATTCCTCCGTCGTTTGAGAGATGTCTAAGTTTCTACAACTTGACATCTCCAAAGCTTCTTTTTATAAATAAGTTCTTTTTTACACTAAAAAAATAGCTATTAATTTTTTTTTAAAAAAAAATTAATAATTCACGTCTCAAAATAAATATTCAAGGGAATTAGTTTAGTCGTACTCGACTTAGTGATTCCTTAACTATTCGAGAGAAGTCTAAGCTTATACGGTTTGATCTCTCAATTTTTTTTAAAAAAAATAAAAATTCTCTCTATGCCAAGACATAAAATTACGAGCGCTGCCTTACAGAAAAATCAAGAAAAAGATCAATTTAGACGTAACGACTTATTGATCACATAAATCCAAGCTGTTCAAAATGTACAGTTTAAGGGCTCATTAATTTAAGAAAAAGGGGTTAATTTTAATTTGCACAATCTAAGGGTAACCGCCGTAACCACAGATGCTCTAGGGTGCCGTAGAGATAATCACCCATGCCTTCCCTAGACATAATCGACTCCCGAACCCTATTCATTTATATTGGAAAATAAAGACCAGTCGCTTTTCAAGAAGGGTTTTCCCAATGTTTCCCAACAAAAAACCTTGGTGGCGACTCCATTCTCAGGAAGGAAAACTGTTATTCCTTTTTGCTTCCCCTTGATTTCCGGTCGCAACAGTGGCTAAAAGCACTCACAAAGTGCTAACCTTGACTGAGACACATGTATATTGCAAAATTTCCCTCCTTTTTCTAAAAAATGTTCCATCTTTTCACAACTGTCATTTCAAATTGATTACTATTTATGGCATAACCTCTCTCCTTGTTCCCAACGTAAAAAGCACTCAAGTGTTTCATTTCTTCTCATAAAAGTAACCTGTGTCGTTTCACAATTTCTCCACTCAGAATCGTTGCTATCCCTATCTCTTTGATTCTCTCTTCGTCTTCAATCTCTCAAAAACCTTTTCACTTCCAAACCCTAAAAACTTCTTTTCTGAATCAATGACACCAAGAGCCTTCTCGAAACCGTTGCTGGAAAGGCTAGCATTTCTGTGAATGAATTGAAGAACGTGCACCCTGGAAGGGTCCCTAATTTCGAGGAAATGAAGAACAAGGGCTTAGATGTTCAGCCCGAAATCATTCATGCTGGGTGGTTACCTTTCTTCCAACTCCATGAAGTTGTTTTCCCCCTCTTTGGTTAGGGAGTTCTGGAGAACTGCAAAGATTACCAAAGATAATGTGACCTCCATGATCTCTGGAGATGTGGGTGATGACCATGTCATCATCACTCGCTGAAGTGACCAAATGCCCACGAGAAGGTGCTGGATATGATAAGGACTGGATGAAGACTCTGGGAGAGAAGGCTGTCAACATTGTCCTCTATGGAGCTCCAAGCCCTAAGAGCCTCGATGCCAAATATCTGATACCTAAGGCAATATTTCTTCACGTTCTTCTCATTAATTGTGTTATGCGTAAGACTGGGTAAACCATGTGAGTAAGATAGAAAAGTTTGCTATCTACCACCTAGTCCAGAAAAATCAGGATAGACATCACTGATTTAATCTTTAGGCATACAGAGAAAGCTGTCAAAGGGAAAGACAAGGATTATCCTTATGGAATGATAATGACTAGCGTCTTCAGGGCCAACTCACTGAAGTATCTGAGGAAGGCTTCCCATGTGGAACTCTGCACAGAGATTACAACAAAGACTCTGTCTTTGATGAAGGTTCAGTTGACACCTATTATCGAACCTACTGCTGAAGCATCATAATCACAAGTCCCTGGTGGAGATGTTCCAGTGGAAGAGGAACCTGATGTTCCTGTTGTCAAGGTTGAGCAAATTGAAGAGCCTGTTAAGGAGGAGATGCCTTAGTTGCTGCACAGAAGAAAGATGGTTGCTAAACCTTCTGTACAGAATGTTGCTGATACTGCTACTGCCTCTGCTTCTGTTCCCAATATTACCAAGGTGTTCAGGAGGAAAATAGCCGTACAGGCTGAGGGGGAGTCTCAAACTGATGAGACTGTGATCCCTAAGAAGAAGAGGACCTCTGTTAGAAAGAGGAAGGCTACTGAGCCTCTGAGACAGTCAAATACAATCAAGAGAATATTGGTTCTGCTTCCAACACCTCCATCCTCACCTTCACCTAACAAGAAAACACCTTCTCCCTCACCAAAGACCAAAACCAGAACTCCTACTCCCCACCTACATCACCTTTACCAGTGTCCTCACAACAAAGAGCCCCAACACCACCTCATACTTCACCACCACCTGAAACTGAATCTACATCACCAGAAAAAGTTCCCACACCACCACCACTTGCCTCACCTATCCATGAACCTTCACCAAACTCTGTTTCAGAACCAAATATGTCTGAAACTGAACATCACGTGTCTGAACCATCCACACCACACTCCCTTCACTCTTCTGAATCTCATCATGAGGAAGGTCAATGATTTTGACTATTTTGACAATCCTACCACACCTCCACCTCCACCTAGACTACCCACACCTGACCACATCAAATACTAGTGTGAAGGCCCCCTGAGAATAATCTTCCTTGATTTATTCTCTGAAACCAGACATAACCCCTTGCCAAAAGTCATCCTACCTAAATACCATCTCTCCTCCAGAACCACTCCTTTCTCTGTCTCAGATGCTTGCAGCATTGACATGATATTTAGCAAGGATTTGGATGTGATTGCTTTACCAGAAGCAGAAAGACAACTTGTGAAGCTGGCCGAGAAACAGAAGTTCACAGCAAGGTGGAAGCCAAACCCTCATGTCATCATGAAGCCCTCCACTAAGATCAAAGTACTACCTGACTCAATGGTCTTGAAAGGAAAGCAGAAGGTCATTTACATGCCTGGCGAGCAGATACATTGTCTAGTCAAGCTGAATGATAAGAAGCTCAAATTTAGACAGAGAATTGTCACCACTGCAACCTCCTCCAAGTATCTGAAAGTTGGAGACATCTACATGACATGTGGCTCATGCTCTAGGTTGTCTGAGGAAGAAAGGAAGGAAACTCCCACCAGAGGTAGCCAAGCTTATGCCCTTTATCCTTTTGCACCCTCTGTGCACACTTTCCCACCCTTCTTTGTCATTTTGCCTTTCTTTATTCTAAACTTCCTCCAATCTACCCTTGTAACCCCAATTAATCTTATTAGGAGATCTTATGAGTTCATGCTTTCCCACATAGAGTCTCCCCTCCATCAAGAAAGAATCCAATGGTTTCTGGATACTTTCTTTCCTAATAATGACTTTGAAACTACTCTGCCAACTGGTGTTTATATGGACCCTCAGCCTGAGGATGATGTCCAAGTTGAAGAGTTACCTCCTACCCCTCCTCGATCTGTATCTTCAACCTTTTTGGCTACAACAGACTCCACTACTACTGTTATAGCACATGATCCTATTGCTCATCAAAGGCTGGATGAGATGGCCACCTGTCTGCAAACTGTTATGCAGAAACAGGATCAGGCTTTGGAACAGCAAGCTTCATTTCAGTCCACTATCTTAGCTTAGCAAGCAGTAATGCAAAGGATGATGGAAGCCTTCTTCAAGAGTCAAGGAGGACCTAATTCTTAGTTTAGGAGTTAGTTTTTTTTTTTTCTTTTATCTATAGTCATGCAATGTACTATCAGTGATGTTCCTATCACTTTTTGTAAACATTTGCTTCGATTCTAAATGAAATGAATATATCATTCTTACTTTTGGCTTTTTATTCTTTATATCTATTGTTTATCTTTTTTATTGATGCCAAAAGGGGGAGGAACTAAATAGTAAATGTAACAGAAATAATAACTTAACAAGTAAAATCTGACTAGCTCTGTAACTTGTTTTGCTCTGATATCTGTTTTAGCTCTGAATACTTGTTTTTATCTGATGCACAAACAAAGGGGGAGCATAGCATTTTTTCATACTTGTATCTTGTTATCAAATTTCTTCTATTACTTTTCGATGTTCAATAAAATCATAAAAATTATTTGTCATCATCAAAAAGGGGGAGAATGTTGAGACCTCATAGGTCTGGAACACATTCAATGTGTAAATTCTCTAAGTTTTGATGATTCCAAATATATTAAGTATGCTAATATTGAACCATATGAAATTACTGATAAGTCTGTTAAGTGTGCAGAAAAATAGACTTAAGGTCATTTGTCTAAAATATGACCTGTCTAATTTTCTCTAAAGAGCAGTTTTTCAGAGTCATCTGAAAAACCACCCGTCTAAAAAATAGTCAACTCAGACAAAGACCAAGGCAACTCTCAGTCAATGTTCTGATTTATTGATGACGTGGCAAGGATCAAAAGTCTGAAGAAGCTTCAGTGGATCACCAATCTAAATTTTGACTCACGTCACCCGTCTACTTTTGGATTGCACAACACCCGTCTAATTTTCAGACTCTACTGAATCAATCTTGTTGTTAGACCTATCAGAAGAAAGTCCAAGTCAACCTTATTTGAAAAGATGTCTTCCTTAAGGATCTCGAACACCTCTGGACAACAGGACCAAGGACAAAGAATAAAGAATTCATTCTTTCAAGTGTTTAAGGAAAGCTCTCTGCTGCAAGTACAAGAAATCTGCTATTGCAACTCTGAAACAACAACTGCTCAGAAGCAAAGTGTTCTCTTGGTCGCATATGTCAAAGTCCAACGTCCTTAACCATTTAATGTTTATACAGAACAACTCTTTGACATTAATGGCATCCCAGAAGATCAAATCAATGGAGCACACTTTCTGAAGCTGTGTCTAACGGATCAAATTGATTGAAGTCTTTAAATAGGGCAAACCATGAAGATGAAGTTAAGAGCTATGCACAAATATTCAAAGAAGCACTTATTCTCCTCATTTACTTCTTCATTTCTTCATTGAATAGCTCTTCAACTATTTGACATAAATTTCACAGTCTTTCATTCCTTCATTTATTCCACTCTCTGAGTGTTATTTGAAAGACTTGCAAAGTTGTATTAATTACTCAAAACCTTTACTCCTTACTGTGTTGAGCCTGAAGAGGTTAGGTGAGAAAATAATACTTGTTTAAGTGTGAGCCTGGAGAGGCTAGGTGTGAAAAAAATATTTGTATTGTAATATGATCAGTTATAGTGGAAACTTGGTACTGCCAAGAACTGGACGTAACCCTGTAGATGTTGGGGTGAACCAGTATAAAACTCTTGAGTGATATTCCTCTTCCCTTATCTTTTTAATTTGTTTAAGAGTTATTTGTTTAAGCTTTTAAATTGGGGAGTTAATATTGTGAATATCAAACTCTGTTTTAACCTTCTCTGTGTGTGCATGTGTTGTTCTGTCATAAAATTAGACGAGTCATCTGTCTAATTTTCTGTAGCTTTATTTTTGTTTGTTATGCCTGCGAAAATAATTTTCAAAGTTTCCTACAAAGTTGGTAAACACAATTCAACCCCTCTTCTTGTGTTAACTTTGGATATTTCAGCAGCAACTTCTGTAGATTGCTCAACCCTGCTGACAAATGCATTGTACCCACGTAGCTTCCATCCAGCCACTTCATGTCTTCAAAAGGCACATTGAATGACAAACATTTCCAATCATTGCTCTCTTCCACAATGATGCCTCTGGTTCCCTTGTGCAAATCACTCTTAGTCTTTGAGCTACCTACAAACACCTCAGCATAACTCACACCCCTATTTAAAAAACTACTAGCCTTAAAACCCACATCACCCACAAGAAACCCATGTTGAGCACCCTCAGTTCTGGAATTTATTCCTCTTCCAAACTTAGGAATATTAACTTTGAGCTTGACCTCACCAATCTTGATAGCTTCCAGATGGCCCTCTAACCATTAGGGATTTTTAACATCAGAGAAACTAACAAAACCAAATCTTTTCCAATTTTTATCTTTCTTTAGAGGGATGAACAAATCTCTCACTCTCCCCCACTTTTGGAACACCCTCCACATATACCCTTCCCTATAGTTAGCTGGGAAACTCGTAAAAAAGAAGGAAGTAGTGTCTTTCAGAAAATAAAATGAATGAATGATACAGTTGAATGTAGCCTTATATAGTAAGGCTGTAAAATTAGAATGGTTCAGGAAGTTTAACAAACTAACTGCCTCTGTAACTGAGTGCTAATTGATTGCTAACAAGCTAACAGATTTTCGAAAATGGATTGCCTACATTCAAAAACTCACACATTCACGCATTAATACACAATTGGATCAATTACTCAAAGTGTATAAGGAAGCTTGAGATTGATCCAACGGTGCATAAATATGTGAATGCATGAATGAGTAAGTTTTTGAATGCAAGGAATCTGAATCCACAAACTTCTAACTTTTATTACAAACTTACAACTAAATTTTGTTTTTAGTATATTCCAATTGCTCTTATAATTAATTTTCAATAAAAGATAATCAATATGTAAAATTTTCTTTAAGTGGCAACAACATTTTATCCACACAATACAACCATCTTCACTCTTTATGCAAAATTAGTTTACCTTCTTTAAGTTTATTTCCGATCATATGGTAGCTTTTTCACATCAATTCACATGCAAAATCGATAACGATTATTCATGATATTCAAAATCATAGTTAATAACGTATTGAACTTGATTAATGAATACACATGTAGTAGATGAGGTAACTCATTTTTTTTATATATATATAAGTAAGATAAGGTAACTCGTTAACCGACAACTGGTTAATGTTGTACAAAATCTTGGTCAATACAACTTATTGGTGGTTAATGATTTACCCATCTTTGATGTACCCATTCACCAAATTTAATATGTCATTAACCATAATTTTAATTATTATTGTTGTTGATTGTTGTACTATCTTTTTTATGTTTAAATAACAGAATTGGTCTCAAAAGTGTAAAGATCTCTCGGTGATTGTTTGAAGAAACCAAATATAAGCTAGACAAAAATAAAAATAAAAAATACATATATACATTAATTACACGTTATAATCTTGCAATAATACGAACACTAGAGCTTCCACTGACCCCGAATTCATCGTTCTTGTTGACTCCAGAATAATAAACGGAAAGAATTCTAAAAACATTTTATATTTTTTTCAGCTGAAAGAGACAAAGTTGGAAACTATAAGACAAAACTAGATATATACAGCCTTCTATTCTACCATAGGACAAGAGTGGAAAAATCATCCAAATGCCTAATATATTTATTATTATTTTATACTCTTTTGATAACTGGGATGGGCGTTTGTGGTATTGAACCTATTTAATTTGTTGCTAGAAATAC
Source organism: Echinosophora koreensis (assembly GCA_035048595.1). NCBI lineage: Eukaryota > Viridiplantae > Streptophyta > Magnoliopsida > Fabales > Fabaceae > Echinosophora > Echinosophora koreensis. Next base: position 766,620 of record JAPCYP010000058.1, on the reverse strand, counting down.
AAGACGATAAATAAAGGGTTCTAAGATGTTATGTCATTTTATGCTTTTAGGTCTATCTGATATGCAATGGGATATGATACATGAAGAGTCACCCTTTTACCCAGAACTTGAAAAGGACAAGTATCTGTTGCCTATGCTCAGGTAAGGTGGGTCAAATGGAGTCCACTTGCCAACCAATAATTAAGTCATTTGCAGACTTTCTCCTATTTGGTGGCATATTCTATTGACTTGCATGGCTCCTTTGTAGTGGCAGGATAGGTAAACTTAGATAAAAGCCAAAGTGGATGGTTGCTTATGGGTTGTCAACCAATCAATCATCTTGCCATTAATTAATTTACTTTATTGTTATTATTATCCGTATAATCTATGGTTGTCATTGGATTTATTGAGTTTACTGATAGTTCTGCTTTTAATGTTTTTTTCTTACCCTTTTCATTTTCATACATGTACTACTATGTCATATATAATGTCATTTTCATAGCTCGTACATAGACACATCAACTATTGTATTAGACATTAGACATTAATACATCTATTTATGACTTAAGTGGCTGATACCAAAAAAAATAAAAAGCAGATGATAACCCGTACTCCAAGGGTATTAAGAAACTAAAAAAGGTAATTTTATATTAAAAAAAAATTTTAATAGTAAAAAATAATGTATAAGAAGAGTACTATATGTTTTCATTAAAAAAAAAAGTACTGTATATAATTTTATAATATAAATTAAGTTATTTAACATTTTTTAACTAATGCCCAATTTATAAGACTCAAAATATAAATACAGTTCATGTCCAGACGTGAGTTCAAATTCTGTTGATAAATACTCCTAAAAATACCCTAAAACACACAGATCAAGGAAATATATTGAAATGAGCTAATTGTAATTCATACTCATATAAATTTATAAAAATACCTCTTCTAATTTTAATGAACCAACTCATTTGTATTGAAATTGATATATTTTGTAAATATAAATTCTATTATAAATAAGGATAATATTGAAAACTATCATTTAATATTATAATAATTGATGCATGTTTAATGTATTTTGAATAAAAAAAAAAGGATGACATATTTATTTCTTATATTATGGATCAGAGGTAATAATATGTAAGTATTTTTGTAATCGATCTCAGTTACTTGCTCTGACCCATGGTCATCCTTTGGACCCGACTACCTAAACTTTAATGTATAGAAAAATAAGAAGGACCATTGTCTGTGAATTTTGTCACTACGCTGCACTCTATCGAAGCAGAAAAGAGAGAAGACAAAATAATGGGGCACATACCCGATAGTTGCCATTCTGGGATTACCATAAGATTAGTGGGACACGGGTACATAGAGCCGTTCCCTCTTAAAAATCGCTGCTTTTTTGCTTTTTCCTCAATCAAGTAAACCAAAAATTTAGCTCAATCTGCATCTCCTGGCCATTCTATTTTAAGCTTTAGGATTATGATTTGTCCTAATCCAACTATATAAGGCAAATAATGACACGATTCAAGTCAAACCATCACAAAATCGTCCAAATTATACCATTGATTAGTTTCCAATTTCCTCTTTATGTCCAACAATATAGGCTATAGGAGGCATCCGCTAATAGGCCTAACGCTTTCAACCTACGATAACTAAAGCAAATCGCAAACCCTAATGTTGCTTCGACAATCATTCAGCAGAAGATTTTCTTTTCTGTTCAAAATTCAAATCATATGTCATATCAAAAAAAAAAAAAAAAAAGTTCATATCATATGCACCCCCGTCATTTTATGAATTACAAATTATAAATCAGGCAATAACCATTAATATGACACAAATCAAAGGTTTTAGCAAATATAGTAAGAATTATTTGCATTTTAAAAATGAGAATAAATCTAAATCATACAACTATATATATAATATATTACACAAAACATAATATATTTAAATAAAATCTATTAAACTAGGAAAATTTGAAAAAATATAAAAAAAATTCTAAAAAACAAAATAAATTATTTTCTTATTAGACAACATAATAATAGATAATTTTTCAATTATTTGACTAATTTTTTTTTCTTTGATAAGAAATGGTAATTTATTAAATCAAAATACCATTAGAGGAACTAGCTCCTCTAAGGTCATCCTGTACAAGAATTTGAAGTAACTGACTAGGCCTATCAACAATATTCAAAGAATAAGACCCAACATAGCCTTTTATGAACTAAGGAATCAGCACAAATATTTGCTGATCTATGAATATGACTGATGGTAGGGGTGGGGATAGGCCAAGCCGCTCGTCGGGGGCCTACGGTCTAGCTTATTTAAGACCTAGCTCGACCTAGCCTATTTAGTAAAAAGATCAAGTCAAAGCTTTATAAAAAGCCCATGTAGCTAAATAGGCCCTAAGGCTTTAAAAAAAGCTTATTAGACCTACCAGACCGGCCTATTTAATACATACACACACATAAATATATATGTATAATATAATATATTATAATACTATAATATATTATTTACATTATTCATAATATTTAAAGGTAAAGGCCTATTGGCCATGTGGTGACCTACTTGCCTATTTATTTTTGAATGCTCAGTGACTTATTTATTAGTATAAGTTTACCAACTTCTTTGTCATTAGAGACCTAAGAACCTATTTACAAGTGAAGGACTATGACCTATTTATAGATGAAAATATATTTAAAGGTCTTGTTGATAAGTAGGTTTTTAGGTCAGTCCAGACTTTAAAAAGGTCAGGCTCAAGCCTTAGAAATTGGCCTATATCAGGCTATAGGCCAGGCTCAGGCCTCGTGATTGGAACACAGGCCAAACCCAGGCTTACTAGGGCCTAGCTCGACCTAGCTTATTTCCACCTGTAACTGATGGTAATTAATGTGCCACTCTTTTTTCCTAATAAAACCTTGAATTTCTTCCATCAGAAACGAGAGGGCAGGATTAAGGGATTGCCCTCTTGAAATTATATCCACTACAGCCTTTGAAACATATTTAAGTAAAACATGAAATAGAAACACCCAGATGACTAATCTTTTATAAGTTATATTATTTAAGTAATTTCATACATCCAATAGCAATGCACAATACCTTGTTATCCGTCATGCCCGATTAACAAGTGGATAGAAAAAAAGAAAAATACATTTATTTTACCCTTGAGTATCCAAGCCAAATCCATAGGAAACTTTACCCACAAATATCTAAAACTATGGGATAATTTTGGTCATCCTCATTCATCCATAAGAGTAAATATATCTATTCTGATGTGCTATATAAGAATAAGCTAAGGATTTTGTAGGAAAAAAAATAAGCTGAGGATTTTATGGTGACTCATTTAATAATTCTCACTCTTAATTTTTTTTCTTTTAATGTAACCCCATTGAATAAATAAATTTAACACAGATTAATTAATAAAAAATTTAAATTTTAAATTAAACTAAAAAAATGATGATAAAAAATGCAAGTGCCGAGAAACACTAATCAACCATAGAAGTGGGAACGTCCGGTAACAGTCAGAGATTAAAAGCAAAAAAAAAAAAAAAAACAAAGAAAGAAAGAAAGAAAGAAGAACAACCCATTACACTATAAATATACCAATCCAGATTAATTAATCATATAGCAGCAACATCCTATCAGAGGCCAAAAGCTACAAAACTAGTGAGGCTTTTCTTCTTTCTAAGTCCTAACCCAAGGTTTACACTTCAATCATAGTTAGAATCAATAATAATAATAATAAAACCATAAAGTTTATTTTTTTTCTTCCCTCTTAGGTTTTCCACATAACTTCCTCACTCTTTCTATCTCCTCGTCACTTGAGTACCCAAATTCAATTCAATATAGTGGGGCCCTCTGGGGTGTCCCTTTCCTCCGGTTCATCAGCCCAATCGATATTTCCGACACCGGAGAGCACGCCGGACGGCACGGTGGTCTGACGGCGGAGCCGCCGCTGGTCCTCCTCTTCCTAACAATCTCAGTGGTGGCAGTGCAAGCAAGTGTTGTCCTGCAATCAACTCCACCATAGCCACCCGAACCGGACGAGGTGCGTGCCGAACCGGCCGGTTCGAGGACCGAGTCAGGTGTCATCAGACCGTCGTCGAGCCCAGATTCCGACAACGGCAAGTAGTTGCACTCGAATAGGTATCCGGATAGAGAACCTGTTGTTCTGATAAGGTGATTGATCTGTGAAAGAACAACACGAAGATAATGATTATGATGCAATAAAAGGGTATCAAAGAAAAAGACCCATTTGAGAAAAGGGAAAATTTTTTAACATGGGAATGTGAAAAAGCTTAGAAATTTGGTGTGAAAAGCATGAAATAGAAACACCCAGATGAAAAAAAAATAGGTGGAAATGATGGGTTTATAGTGTTCATGAGAAATTCATTCATGTGGGTTTAAATTGTATGAGATTTTGAGATTAAAAAAAGCGGATGAAATAGAACCATGAAAGAAAAGCTTACAAAGTTGGAGAGAAAAGCATGAAATAGAAACACCCACATGAAAGAAAAAAAAAAAAAAAATTCATGTCGGTTTATATTGAATGAGATTTTGAGTTTAAAAAACAAAGGGACCTTGCAAGAAAGAGAACAGAAGTGATATGGGTCTTGCAGACTTCTGTCACAGGTGCTGCAGAAATTGCCGGAGCCTCTGAAGTTCCTTGTCTGTGGCCTTTGGTTTAAAAATACCACTTTTGCACTGTTGGTTGTATAGGACTGTGTAAAGAGAGAGAACAAGAGAAAATAGTGAGCTCAAAATTGTGAATAACTTAGCAAAGAAAATAGCAGTTGTATGCCCCAATAGCAACTTATATTCTTCTTTCTCTTTTATCCTTGTGTGATTCCTTGTCACTCAAAATAGAGGTGAAGGTAAAGATTAAACACTGAAAAGAACCTAAATTTTAACCTTGCAAATTTTTCAAAGCTTGATTGATTTTGGTCAAGTTAAAAAGAAGCCATTACATGAGAAGAAAATTAGTAAGATTTCTTATCTTTTAATCTTTTTTTTTTCTTTAATAGAAAATAATTCATACCCTTATTCAATTATGCTGAAATAGTATATTCTAAGCTGAAAATTTTCACTTACTTGAACAGAAGTGCAGTCAATTAACTTTGAAGCATCATCCAACCTTACAACATCATGATACACATATCTTCTAATCTGCATAAATGACATGAAATACAAATTTCAGACCGAGAATTGAGAAAAGTGAGGTAATAAATTTTTTTATTTTTTTATTTATGTATTTGGGAAGATTTTAGAAAGAACTAAGAACCTGTAAGAGTCTATGAGAGCGATGAGGGCACAAACAGTGAGGGCACAGACTGATGCAACAATCCAAACAATACACGTTCTTTTCATTCTTCTTCGCTTCTTCATGAATTATGCAAGCGTTGTAGAACTTCTCTGTGAGAAGCACTTGAAGCCAACGGGGAACATGTGAGGAAGAAATGAACTGTGAAAACATGAATTGACAGAAAAAACAAAATGTTAATGAATTAATTGAATTAACTTCAACAACAACAACCAGACATAAAAAAATCCAAGACAAAAAGAATAACAAAGTTGCAAGGTGAGAGGCTTTAACAATCAACACCAACAAAAAACAAAAAAGATGCACACCATAATTTTTTTTTTCTTTTGTAATTTGAATTTTTGATATGTTTGTATGTCAGGAGAATGAATTGAATTAAGACCCCACACAACATACATACAAAAATAAAAGACATCAAAAACAATTTTGGAAGCTGTGAAAACATCAAGAATCAAGAAGAATAATACATATAATATAATACATATGCTTACCATGATTTTTGTTTTGTAATTCACTAATTTGAAATATGATGATGTGTTAGTATGTCAGTTTGTTTGTGTGCAAGGAGGAGAAGAAATTGTGGTCAGTGTTTCTGGCTATGAAGTAGGACAGTGAAGGGAATGGAGCAATGATCCCAGTGAGAAGTAAAAAACTGGATTTTTGAAAAGGGCGAGAGAGAGAGAGAGAGAGAGAGTGAGAGGGAACGGCGCCTGACAGCTGAAGATACAAAAATTACTGTTACCAATGAAAGAACAGGCCAGAAGGAAATAGGGGGTGTGGTGTGGTGGGGAGGGTACCCACAATTAAAGAGGATTTGTGTCGTACACAACACAACAAAAATAAGTCTACCAAAAACTTCAGATTTTTAATATGATATCATTTCATGTGTGATTTTTGAAGTAATAATGATATAAGGCAAATATTATTAATTAATGATGATATAATAATTTATGATTTATATATAATATAAGATTTTTTAATAAATTTTTTTTTTAAGGTATCCTCCATACGTAAATATGGAGACTAATCCCTTGAAATACACGATGATATTGAAGCGTTAACATTTTCCAACCAGATTTTCTATATATACAAGAGTTAATGATTAAACCCCTGATCACTTGCTTAAAGGGCTCGAGCTCATTACCACTCGAACCAACTATAAGTTGTTTATAGCTCTGTTTTGTTTTGTTTTTTTTTTTTTTTTACAAGATTGTTTATAAGTTTTTTTAATACTAACAAAATATATCGATTAAATCCTTTTTTATTTAATGTTTTAACATTTTTTATATATATTTTATGTTTTAACATTCTAATAAGTGTTCTAAATATATTTACAAATCTAGTTATATATATAGTTTTGATTTATTACTCTGATTGCAAATTTTCAGATTATTAGTAATTCATTATAAATAAAAATTAATAGCATAGCTTTTTTTTTTGGAAGCAAAATAATAGTATACCTAATTAATACTTAACTTGAATAAAATAAAAAATAAAATACATTTGAATTAGAACAAGAATAAAGGTCGGTTTTGGTCTCTGAGGAAAAAAAATTAAGTATTCGTTTTAATCCCTGACAAAACTAAAGTACTAAATTAGTCTCTAACAATTTTAAATTAGGGATATGTAAGTCTCTCTATCAATTCCCCGTTAGTTTGTGTCCTTAAGTCGATGACGTGTTCTGTTTTCTTGCTTAAATGTATTATTATATTATATGATATGATATTTATGATTTGTACTATTTAAATAGGTTTTTAAACATTTACTGAAATATCCAAAATGCCCAAAAAAAAAAAAACATCATTTGAACACACATAATATAAAGAAATCGGTCTCTTAAGCAACCAAAAACGTCACTTAAATGTCTAAAATGAGACCTGATTGTCCACTAAAATGTCTATAATATTTTATAATGACTTCCAAATATTAATTATAAAATGAATGATTGACAATTCTTTATTCAATTTTCTTAAATTTTAACTTTATATATTTTATATTACTAGAAAAATCATGAGATGTAGTTCAATTGATAAATTAAGCTTCATATGATCAAAATTCATTAAAAGACAGACTTGATCAGCCATTCACATGCATTCTTATCTAAATTTGTGGAGCTAAATAAATTTTAACATATCATATCTATATAATTATCGAGAATTTCTCTTATACAAGGGATCTTCATAATTACTGCATAAAAACCAACGTGACATTATGAATGCACGGATATCATATTAGTTAATTAATAAAAAAATATTGAAAAATTAAGTTTAATATGTGCTTAATAATAATAAATACCATTTTTCTAACCTATGTAATTTTGTAATGAATAAAAAATAGAAATGTTGTATTGGAAATAGTAATTTTAAAATTTCAACTAACAAATGTTGGTCCGGTTGGTAAGGATACAGTTCATAACCCACAAGATCGTGAGTTCGAATCTCATTGTCGATGTGAGGACCTCATTGGTGGCTAATCTGTAAGTACCTCTGCTCTTTGAGCCGTGAGGCCTGCTCTGATCCTAGTAAGCCTCGAAGACCCAACTCACCTAAATTTTTTGTTAAAAAAAAAAAAAACTTTTACATTTCAAAGAATTGAATACACAACTTTCAACATAATTTTTTTTATTCTTTATTTCTTAACATGATTGAATAAATCTATCAACTTCTCATATAAGCTTGTCTTTTTTTATTCCTTAATCAATATTTTTTTCTACAATATTACTTAATTAATACTTTAAGAATACTAATTAGTATTCTACAATTTTTTTTTTTATCATATAGTTATTTCTGGATGAGGAATAGGGATAAAGATCTTCTATCTCACTTTTCTGTCACATATTCTATCCCCCAACCAATTACAATTTGTCATTTATTTAATAAAATAAAATCTTAACTTATTAATACTTATGCATATTCTCAATTTTAAATTGATTGGGGACATCGAGACATCATTTTTTAGAACAACAGATTTGTATAGGAGGAATAGACACAAGTCATGAAAGAAATTTACAGATATTGATTGACTTACTAATAAAATCTTTCCTTCAAATGACCCCATGATCCTAAAAAGTACATCAAAGAACTTACACTCATAATTGTTATCTTAGATACTACATCATTTAAGTTAATAAAATTTTAACCAAAAATTAAATAGTTTGATGGTTTTTATTTGTTAATTTAATTCTTTTTTGGATTTAAGGTAGCGTTCGTTACAAGTTTTTAAAAAAATTCTCGTAAATGTTGCCATGAGAATAAAAGTTTCTCATATTTGGTATAAGTTTTAAAAATTTATTCCTAGGCATAAAAGATTCTCGGGAATAAAATTAGTGAATAATAGTTAAAAATTTGGGAAAACTCTATTCCCATATGTGAAGGTGAGAAAACTCTATGAATATGATTCTCAGTAATATAGTTTGCCCGAGAATAAAATATTCTAATTACAAAACGCCACCTAATTGGTGTAAATATTTTTTTTGTTATCTATCAAACATAAATTGATACTCCCTCCGAACTCAATTATAAACAAAATTAACTAACTTCATACTTATTAAGAAAATTAGTTAATTTAGTTTAATTATCTTGATTTATGTAAAAAAAAATAAGTTACAACAACTAATCTGCCATTTAATTGTATCGGGAGAGTGCAATGTTCTTGGAAAAGTAAAAGAAAAATTGGTTGGATTGATTAATTTTCTTGATTTTTGAAACACTAACATTAAATAGAGTTGAATTGGTTGAATTTTGCTTATATTTGAGTCCACAAAATATATATACTTTTTTGCTTTTAATTGAGTTCAGAGGAAGTATATCATTAAAAATATTTAACTCTAATATTGGCTACCTTATTAGGCACAAATATAATTGATTGATAGTATAAAAATCCTTGTAAATCATCAATATATTAAAATGAAACTCTACTTTTTTACATGAAGCGTTGCTATTTTTATTTCTTTAGTATAATTATTTTATTTTAAACAACTATATTTGTCGGTTATTGTTTCTTACGCTCAAAAGCACACAAAAAATGCACACAAAAATAAAAGGGGTAAGTATAAAATAATGAAGGATAATAATGGATTCAAAATCGCGACTTTACCTTTTTGCATTGTTGTTTACTAAGAGCCCATGTCCCGAAAACCCTAAAAACCCTAACCAAATGGTTCTTTATGAATGGCTGGCTTGCTGGCGCTCTATCTCTCTCACTGTGCTAAGTGCTAAATGACAAGACAAGAAACAGTGACTTTTCTCAGTTCTCGGTAAAAAATGGTTGAAAAAGAAGGGTATTTATTTAAAGTTTTTTTTTAATCAGTATCTTAAGAAATTAAATTATAATTCTTTTTATTAAAATGAATTGGAATGTTATTTAAACACCTAAAATATGATTATTAAATAATATTTTAATTTCTTGTAAAAAATATATATTTTAATTTATTCATGTATAATATATTTATTTCAACATTGTAATTATATTTAAGGGTCTTGCTAATCAGTGTCCTAAGGACATTGGTTAAGGAATCCAAATATAGAAATTTCTTATTGGAAAGTGCAATTTGTAAGAGTTCAATGATTTGAATACATCATTTTTCTATGTAAATTTTCTAGTTGATTTCTTAACTAATGTCTTTAGGGTACTAGTTAGCATTTTCCTATATTTAATTTACTGACAAAAAAATAAGTATGTCATTCGATGTCAGATTCAAGTGTTAAAGAAATACTCCCTCTGGAGCAAAAAACATCTATATTTTTTTTATTCAAATATAAGCAAAATCTAACAAACTCAACTCTATTTAATACATGTATTCCAAAAATCAAGAAAATCAACCAATGAAATCAATTCTTCATTTACTTTTCTAAGAGCATTGCACATTCCCGAGACAATTAAATGGCAGTTTAGTAATTATAACTCTCTTTTTTTTTTTACATAAATCAAGACAATTAAACTAAATTAACTAACTTCCTTAATAAGTGTGAAATTAATAATTTTGCCTTATAATTGAGTCCGAATACATTATTAGCTTGTTAAAGAAAAATAAAAATAAAAAGATAGTTAAAAGCATTAATAGTTTTACCTTAATAAGTATACGAAGAATGCTAACAAATGTACTAAGAGCATTGGCTAAGGAGCCAAAAATAGTACTACATCTAGACTCAATTATGAGCAAAAAAGTATCCATATTTTGTTAACTCAAATATAAGCAAAATTTAACTAATTCAACTCTATTTAATGAGTATTCCAAAAATCAAGAAAATTAACGAATCCAACCAATTCTCATTTTACTTTTCCAGGAGCATTGTCCACTTCCGAGGCAATTAAAGGGTAATTTAGTAATTATAATTCATTTTTCTTACATAAATCAAGACAATTAAACTAAATTAACAAACTTTTTAAATAAATGCGAAATTAGTTAATTTTGTTTATAATTGAGTCTGGAGTGAGTATAATTTTATTGGGAATTGATGCATTTGATAATTAGAAGAGTGAGAAACATGAATTTCCAATAAGAACTTGTTTCTTTTATATTTCTTAATTAGTGTCTTAAAAGCATTCATTAACAGGACCTGAGTATCATAGGTACATTACTATGCTTTAATTTTGGAAAAATAAATGAAGAATTAAAGATTATTTACACATAATGGAAAAATAAATGAAGAATTAAAGATTATTTACACATAATGAGAGTATCATTTATATTTCCAAAAGCATAGAGCAATGGACTCATTCACTTGTCATGAGAAATGGAGAGGAGCTATTCTCAGTCATTCAACCCATGTCCTACACGGACGCCAATATTTCATGTTTGTTGTCAATACTAGGATGATTTAATTTATAAATATTAGTATTGCAGGTTTAATTAATGAAGTATAAATGAAGTTTAATTGATATATGAGGAATGCTATAGACACACTCTCGATCACACTCTTTTGGACACACTCTTTATTATTGGTCCACCTCATCACCTCATCACTTGTTTACCACTTGACCAGGTTTTTTAAAATTATTTATTTTCTAAAAACAATTTTTTTTTTCTTAATCCATTCATTGGTTAGGTCACCAGAGACTATGGCCCATGGGCCACGACCGTAAAGTGGAAATCGATTCTTAATAGTTACTGCAACTCTGTAACCTAAACAGTCACCTTGAACCGTCGCCCTTGCCGTCATCATCGCGAACTAGAGCCACGTTCATACAGCAGTACACAACGTCTTCTGTTTCACCGCCGTGCTCGGCAGCAAACCAATTATACGGCACCTCGACGAGCTGCCGAAAACACTATATTTTTTAACCACATATCTTCTTATCCTCTCTGGTTCTGTAAACGAGAAACACAACGTTTTGCTTAATAATAGGCATCAGAGTTCATGGACTTAAGGGATTCATGGGCTGTCTTCTTTCTGTTTTGTAGCTTCTGGTTTGTCACTTTCTGTGGATTATATTTCAAACATTACCCTTCGTTTGGCTGCTCTAGAAACATACATGCTCAAGAATTGAAAGTAGATATCATGACTTAAGCTTTGTTGCAGTTTTATGACATTCAAGGTTATATAATTGTAGCTCCGACAGAGAGACTAGATGTGCAAGGAAGGAGGAGCGTCTGAGACTTTGAAGATAGAAAGAAAATTTTTTTTTTTTTGAGAGAACAAAAAACATATGTTTTTAGAAAATAATTAATTTTAATAGGCAAATTCTACTGTACCCACGTTAATTCAATGGGTTTTGAAACATTTATTTTTGAACCAATGAATGAATGATCTTCCATTTAATGAATTTAGATTAAATATTTTTTTATTTAAACATAAAAACTTTCACTTTCAACTGAGTCCTTAACTAATTAAATATTTTTTCTATTTAAAATTAAAAATTCTAATTAATTTAATTTTAATTTTAATAAATCAGGATAAGTTTTTTTTTTTTTTGAAAAACAAATCCCACAATCCCTTTTCTTTTCCATCTCTTATTAAAAAAAGCTTATGATAATTGACAAACCAATCCTCTATTTTAGCGTGGTTGTATTCTATTGATTAGGGGTTTCTATGATCTTTATTTCATTTTATGCCCTACCCTGTTTGTGAATTGTGAGACACTGAAATGAAGGAGAAGATGAAAAAAAGATTGGGATGGAAATAGTGGTTACAAGACTAAATTACAATAACAAAAACTTTGACTACTTTTTAATAAAAAGGAAGAGATAATGAAACGGAGGTGAATTATTGGCCAATGAAAAACTGTTCCAAAACCCATGTTTTTTCAATGGGTACTGTAGCAGGCCCATTTTAATAACCTACCCAAGTGGTAAACAAGTAAAGTGGTGGTGAGGTGGACCAATAAAAAGGGGTGTGTCCAAAAGAGTGTGATTGAGAGTGTATCTTTAGCATTCCCTCTTGATATATATATTATTAGTGTTAAATTTTTATGCTGTCAACCAATCACAATTCATGGGTACGAGCGACTTTTAAAGTAATTATTAGGATAAAAATCAAATATTCTCAATGATATTGCAAATTATGATTGATTGATACTGGAAAAAATATTTACACTGACAATGCATATTAATTGGATACCTTAGATTAAAGGTATAATTCTTTTATAATTTTTTTCAATAACTTAATACTTTAATGAATAAGATATCATAATTAAGTTTAAGATTTAATTAGTATGAACTCATGGATCAATCTGACGAACTCGAACAATTGAACCTTTAGATATTTTGGGTGTCCTGGTTGAATCTAAACCAAATCAATTAATATCCGATAGAAATTGGTTCGATTCTCGAATTCAAGAGTTTTGGAAGTGAATCGAACCGATTATATATATATATATATATATATATGATTTATGCATTCTTTTCATATTTTTTAATTTATTTTTTCTTTGTAGAAACGAATCAACTCATTCTTAATTATGTAAGTTTGATTTGGATTTCTTGAAAAAAATTTGTAAATCTGAATCAAATCGAATCGATTAATTTTCATTTGTTTTTTTTGTTTTTCAACCAAAGCCAAACCAAATTTGTTGACTTTTTGTTTTTATTTTTTTGTAAGATTTTTTATTATTATGATCATATAGCGTACGAGATAATCTTCTAATTTGTGCATGGGATTTTACAAAAAGGATTTTACTATTATGTGCAATTTTGCACAGGTTAAAAAATCCAAAAGCCACAATTATTTATTGGAAAACTAAGTATCTCAGTTTTAAAAATATAAAAAATACAAGTTTCAATATAAATTTACTCTTTTAATATTCTTAACATATGTAATTTCGCATATGATAAAAAACCATTACAAAAATTCATCTATATATATATATCTATATATTAAGGTCCATTACAAAAATTCATCTATATATATCTATATATTATAAGCAAAAGATCCTAAGTTTTTTGGTTTAAAATATAAGCAAATTTTTAGTACTTCTCACCCATTTAGGCTTTGTTTGTTAGAGTAGAAAATGGCAAGAGAGAAAATAAGAAGAGAGAAAATAAGGAGAAAATACACTTTTCTCTTGTTTGGTGGAGGAGAGAAATAGGGAAGAGAGAAGGAAATTGGTGGGACCCACCTCAAATTTTTTTCTCCCCCCAAGTGAGAAGAAAATGGAAGAGGGAGGGAGTGTTTCATGTAAAATGACTTTTGTATCCTTCTTTTTGGGTTCTCATTCAATTATTTAATAAATTTAAATAAATTGAATTAAATTAATCATTTATTTAATAAAATTAAATTGAAATAAATAAAATAATTATATTAAACTAATAAATTTTATTTAAAATCACTTAAATAAGTTAAATTAATTTAAATTATTTGATTAGTTAAAATAACTTAAATCAATGAAATTTAAATATTTTTATATTGATTTTTTAGTTAAGGATATTTTTGTCTTTTTAAAAAAAATTAATTTTCTCTCTTCTTATTTTCTATCCAACCAAACAAAGGGGAGAGAGAGAAAACACATTTTTCTCCTCTATTTCTCTCATATTTCTCTTACACCAAACAACACATAAAATCTACTCTATTTCTCACCATTTTCTCTCTTCTCATATTCTTTCTCACATCTTTCTCTCTTCTCCTTTTCTTCTCGCAACCAAACAAAGCCTTAATGTTATTATTCCCAAAATACCCCCCACTTAATATAAATTATGTTTTCTAATACTCATTGATATTATTCCCAATTTAATGCTGAATATAAAGGGTCATCTTCCAATTTAATGTTGACATTATTTCCCAATACTCCTTATTGGGAAAAACCCAAGTCCCACATTGACTAGAGATAGTCTCTAATGAGAGCTTATAAGTAGAGGGCAATCCTCATCCTATGAGCTAGCTTTTGGGATTGAGTTAGGCCCAAAATCTAATATGGTATCAGAGCTATCCTAGATCCATAATTGGGCCACCCACCATGTTATTCACGCACCAAGCCCAATAGTGCTGGGCGTGAGGGGGTGTATTGGGAAAAACCCAAGTCCCACATTGACTAGAGATAGTCTCTAATGAGAGCTTATAAGTAGAGGGCAATCCTCATCCTATGAGCTAGCTTTTGGGATTGAGTTAGGTCCAAAATCTAATACTCCTTGACATATAAAAGGTCATCTTCCCTCTCATCCTTATTGAAAGTGGTATCTATTTAATGCAGATGTATTTTAACGATGAAAATTGAAATTTTAGATGAATGGTAATTTAGGTAGGGTTTTTCTATCATGTACAACTTTGCACAGATTAAGAAACCCAAAAGTAGCAATTATTTATTGGAAATTTAAGTATTTCAGTTTTGAAAGTATAAAATACACAGTTTCCTATATAAATTTACTCTTTTAAGATCCTTAACATGTGTAAAATTGTATAGGTTAGTTAAACCCATTTAGGTAATAAACCAAATTTTTTAACAAAATTAAATAATATTTATTAATTTCTTTAATATGTGTGTTTTATTTAATTTTTACTTATAACAGTGACCGTAGTAGTACCAAAAAAGAATCAATTAATGTGGCATGAAATGAAAGATTCAGTAAGTTAGTGTCGATTGATCCTTCCTTTTAGGAAGTGGTATCGCCTTATTATTGTTTTCTAGAATTTTGCCATCTCCAAAATCAATTTTTATAATGGAGTTTTATCTTTCGTTGAAAATAAGTTATTTGCTTAAGGAATTGGTACAGATTACTTATATGATACTCCATCTGGACTCAATTATAAATAAAATTAACTAACTTTATACTTATTAAGAAAGTTACTTAATTAGTTTAATTGTTTTGATTTATATAAAAAAAAAAATAGTTACAATTACTAATCTACCTTTTAATTGTCTACAGGAGTGTGCAATATTCTTGGAAAAGTAAAAAAGAGAATTGGTTGGATTAGTTAATTTTCTTGATTTTTGAAACATTAACATTAAATATAGTTGAATTGGTTAAATTTTGTTTATATTTGAGTCCACGGGGAGTACTTTCTTAAAAGTATACTCCCTCCGGTCCACAATGCAAGCAAAAATTTTAAAATTTTTTGGTCCAAAATATAAGCAAATTTTAACTACTTTCTTCTCATTTAATGAAGTTATTCTCGAAATACCCTTCATTTAATACAAATTTTGTTTTTCAATGACTCCTTTATTTTCAATAACACAAGCTTAATAAATAAGAGGAAGGGTAATGTAGGTAACAAACTTAATTTTTTATTCTTAATGACTCTTTTAAATGATATTAACTAACTATCTTAATATGTGTGTCCCATTTAAGTTTTGCTTATAATAGAGACTAGTGGGATTAAATTAGAATAATTTTACGTCTATTTTAAAATATGTGCAAACGAAGGAAACCAAAACACTGACAAAAAAAAAAAGGTACCAATTAATCACATTTTTATTTTTATTTTGACATTTTTTTAGTACAAAGAGAAGAAAACAGAAGGGACAAGCTCTAACAGTGGCAACTCACTTCATATCAGCTAGCAAAACACTGCTGATTTGTGAAAGTGGAGAAGAGAAATGATTTTTTTTAGGGGTGTGAATAGGTCAGATCGTTCATTGAGGGTCTATGACCTAACTTATTTAAGACCTAATTTGGCCTAATGAATTTAGTAAAAAGGTTAGTTCAAGGCCTTTTAAAAAGCCTATATAGTTATAGAGGTCAGGTCTACGACTATATAGCTATAGAGGTCAGGTCTAAGCCTACTTTTAGTAGTCCGTATATTTACACTTTTTCTTTTATTTTTAAATTCTAATATATATATATATATATATATATATATATATACACACACACTTATTATTATTTATTGTAGGAAATGAGCATACCCACCTAAATTTTAGTTTGTTTATAAATATACTCCCTCAACTATTGATTCTGCCCAATTCATCCTAAAACTCTAAATATTAGTGAAATTGGTCAGTTTGTTAACTTATAATTAAGTCACTAACGGTGATTAAATTGCACCGTTCATTTCGCTTTAATTTGAACCGTTGATTGCATTTATTTATTTATTTAGCAAAGTAAAAATAAAAAATCTTGATGCATCTCTTTCCTACTTTTTCATCTTCCAGCATTTCTCTAATTCATGCCCTCAATCACATAGATAGGTGTGTGATTATCCATTTAGTAAAGTAGCAAATTTCTGAAAATAGAATACCGAACAAGCTTTCAAGCATACAAAGTAATAAGGTTCCCCATTTGAACAATTTAGAGAAGAAATTGATTGAATAAAAACAGCAATAAGTTATTCAAATACAGTTCCTCGATGTTTGAGTTGTAGGAGTGGAGATCCTCTCCATTTTTCCTTTCCATTTCCCCTTCCATTAATATAGTTTTAAGGTGTGTAGACGATACTTGGACTCCACCCAATGTCAAATTATCATGTTTATACCCTATAACTATAACAATGGACAGGGGGAATGGAGAGGGAAAAGAATTGTAGATGATAGAGAAATGATTACATAAGTGCTATAATCAAATGAATAAACAAGGGGAAAAAAAAGAGAAACAAAATATCAAATTTGCCAATATAGCTATCATTGGCCATGCAACAGCCAACAAGCATCAAGATAGCAGCATGGTTTCTGACCAAAGAGAAGATTGAAGGCACGAACCAGAACCGGAGAAAACCTTTGTTTTAATTTCTATCCATTAAAAAAATGTATTCAACAGTTTGGATTTGATCACCATTATTCATTTAATTTTTAACATAAGGACCAATTTCACATTTTCACTTATATTTAGAGTCTAAAGATCAATTGGGAAGAATCAATAATTCAGGGTTTCTATTTGCAAACGTGCTAAATTTAAGGGGGGTGTGTATGAACTTTTTCCTTTATTATATAAATAATTTTTTAACTTTAAAAATTTCTTAGATCCAAGGTTTATTAACTCATGGCAACAAATTATATACAAAGAAAAGGCAAAAAAATGCTACGTATCACTGAGAATCAATGTTTTGAAAATTATACTGGTCACTAAAACGGTGAAGACATCGATTCAAGATTCAATGGTTTAGTTGTGATTAAACAATGGTCGAATTGGTGATAATTAAACATATATTTTTAATATTATATATATATATATATATATATTATATTAAGTAATAAACTTTAAAAAAAAAAAATTAATATAAAATAATCATATTACATCTTTCATAAGATTAAATATCATTGAAGAAAAAAAAATCATTAAAGAAGGATGAATAATAAAAACACATGTATATATATTTTTATAACTTATAAATGGACCTTTATTTGATTAAAAATTATATTTTTATAATTTAAAAATAAAAAATTCAGAAAAAATTGAAAATAAAAATTTGACCGATTCAACCGATTGTTACCAGTTTTGAAACTAGCCAGTTTTTTGGAATTCAATAGACTAGACACTTGACCAATTCCTGGTCCAACTGGTTAGTTCGGTCCAATTTTCAAAACAATGCTAAGAATTGAAGATGGGGAGAACTTTAAAGATGGAGATAAAAGCCGAATAAGAGTGATAACTTAGGATGTAGTGAGTGAAACAAATGTCTATTGTTTAACGGCTTCAAATGTTTATATAAGATTGCATCTCAATTGCCAAATGTATTTGGATATGCTAGATTTGGAGAAAGGAAAAAATTGGATTCCACCCATAATAAAAAGCTTAGAGTCTAATCATGATTTGATGAAGTAACATATTGAAAAATGTTGAAGGGATATGTTAAATGAGAGCAATAAAAAGGTTAAAGCACTACCATATTGGCATTTGTCAATTTGACAATAATAAAAACTAAAACAATATCATTATTTGATTTATTGAAAAAAAATCACACTATGCCAGATTTGATCTTTAATAATGCGCACTCAATAGCAGTTTTGAGAGGCACCACTTTAAAAAAGTTTGGAGGTTTTTAATATTGCTTTCCCAGAGGAACAAAATTAACAGATATACCTTTAAAAGCATTTTCCCAAGAAAATGCTATCTTTACTCCATACCTTATTTTGAGAAAATGTGCTCAAATATTTATAGCATTTTACCAACGAAGAGTTGTTGTATTTTTTTTTTTTATGGTACCAAAGAAGTGCTATCGTAACATACATCTTTAATAGCGTTTATTAGAACAAACGCTATGAAAGATTGAAATATCATAGTGTTTGAATGAGAAAATGTTGTCTTTCCTTCGTATTAAAACTACACCTTCTAGGTAACCAACTCTCTGCCTGTTCGTTTGGCGTTGACACAGTTCATAAATGTACAATAAACTCTCTACACAGAAAACCCGATATTCAACCTTCAATGCATAGAAAATTGTTCGTAGTCAATTCCGCCTTAACAACTATTGAACAAATGCACCTAAACCTAACTTATGATAACTTCTGTATTCTGTATACTTCTCTGTGTTCTTATCATAACTTATGAGCCACACTATATTCTAGAAGAGGCCAACATGTGGATATATGCCTTGACAAGTACATTTGTTTTGATGATGAACAAAAGGGGAATTTCAAGTCTAAGAACCAACACGCAAATTCAAAGGATCAAATTGCAAAAAGCATGACAAGGACTTAGTTGCAAAAAGCGGCAAAAGGACATGCAAGCAATCAAGATGGGTTAAGGGAATTTTCCTTTATTGTATTGATTGTTTTAGAAGATGTGTGTAAATGGTAAGTGATGTTCTCAATTTAATATTGGTCTCACACACACATTTAACATGTGCTTAAAAGATTTATCATGTGATTAAAAGATTTAACATGTGCTTAAAAGGATCATAACATGTGTTAAAATCTGACAATTAATCATACTTAATGAGTAATCAAAATACTAATTGTCAAGATTCAAATTCGAGTAATAATCGATTATGACCAAACTTAATTGGCTTTAATTTTGTTTTAATGAGTTATCAATATCAATCATTAAGTTTTTCAAATTCAAACTCAAACTTGAACAATGATCGATTATAGTGATAGAATAATCGATTATGGATATGCTTAATTGGCTTTAAATGAGCTTTGATGAGTAATTAAGTTTTATAGCCGTTAAGCTTTCAAATATGATGTTTTAAACGTATATAATCGATTATAGGATTTGTATAATCGATTATACATCTTTTGGAAGATTTGAATTTTGAATCAGAGAGATAATAATCGATTATGTAATGGATTATATGTTTTTAAAGTGCTGTAAGGATTTCAACCACAGAGCCCATAATTGATTATCATAATCCATTATGCTGCTGCTATCTTTTCAGCGTGTTTTCATAAAATAATCGATTATGGCCCTCCAATAATCGATTATGGCACGACAGAATGTGTTTTAAGTGGGTTTTGACCTAATTTCTTTGAACCAACACTTCCCACATATAAAAGCAAAGTTAGGCAGCCATTAAAAATAGAACCCTACTTTTCTCTCTATGCTAAAACTCTGAAAATCATTTTCTAAACTATTTCTCTTGTGCTATGACTTTGACCATATTACTTTGAGAGTTCTACACACCATATAGGTGTTCTTGTATCTTGTGCTTCAATTTGTTTTATCCGCACTAATTAGAGTGCTTTATATCGGTAAGAGTCGGATTGATTCAAACCTTCGTTCGATTACTATTCTTACAAGAGAGGGTATATCTCTTGTAAGTGTTTAGTGGGTGTGATCCCACTGTTTGTTATTTGAGGCTCTTTCACTGGGGGAGGTGATATCCCTGGTCTGTGAGGAGTTCTCTTCATTGTAAAGGTTCTAGCTGCGTCTGTTTAAAAGCTAGTGTTTGAGGATCTTACACAAGGGATAATATGTCCTGAGATTTGTGTTAAGGGTTCTCTGAATTATAAAAGTTCTAGTTGATCCTGTTTAAAAACTAGAGTTGATTGAAAACCCTTGGTCGTATTGCATTGGGGACAGGATGTAGGCCACGTGGGTAGTCTGTGGCCGAACGAGAATATATTTTGGTGTTCATCTTCTTTCCCTATCGTCTTTACATTTCCGCATTTTACTTATCGCGCTTTAATTTCAAACGTTTTATTTTTCTAAAGCGCCTTAATTTGAAAAGAACTATTTATCCGCTGCAAATTCTGTTTTAACTTTGAAAAGAGTTTTGATTTAACACAAAAGTTATCATCTTTATTTACAACCCAATTCACCCCCCCCCCCTTTGGGTGATGGTTGCCACGGCCAACAAGTGGTATCAGAGCTTCGGCTTTGGTTAGTAGCTTAACAACTTAGAGTTAAGATCCTGTTGGCTTTTTTTTTTTTTTTAAAGTTTTCCAAAAATGTTTAGTTTTGAATTACATGTATTGGAAAATGAGAATTGAAATTCTTATGCAGTCAATTGATGTCGACTTATGGGATATTGGAGTCAATGGACTCATTCTCAAACCCAAAGAGCATCACACTGAGTTTGATAAAAATTGTTTTTGTCTGAATCTCAAAGCTATGCAAATTCTCCGAAATTGTCTATGTGATGATGCTTATGAGAAAATTAAGAATTGTGATTGTGCCAAGGATATTTTAAATATGCTTGATTATAATTACCTTCTCACTAACAATTTTGACAGTGAAAGTAGTTTCAGGAAAGGGCAAAATTCATTGGAGGAAAGATATCCTCAAGAACATGCCAAGAAGAAGGACCACAAAAGCAAATGGCAAATGGTCAAGAAAATAGAAACTACTCTCCAAGAAACTCGAATGAACTTGGAGGTAATAGATTCTGAACTCAATCCATTAAATGATGAATGGTTATATGCATACAATAATTTGTATGATGAAGTGATGATTCTGGAAAGTAAGAATTTAAACTGCTTGAAGAGTATTTCATTGATTGAAAATGATTTGGAAAAATTAAAAATGAATATACTTTTCATTGTAATGAAAATGTTGTGAAATTTGAATCCTCATCATGCTATGAAAATTACATAATTCTTGACAATAAAATTGAGGACTTACTTCATGAAATTGCTAAGACAAAGGTTTTCACACATGTACAACCTCCACATGAAAAAGAAGAAATTCATACCAACTATGATTTGTCAACTATTAAACATGACATACATCAAGGTCATAATCATTCTATAGTTGAATATGAAAATTGTTATATGAAAAAATAATAATAATGAAACATGTAATTATTGTGGAAAGTTGGGACATATTTCTCATATGTGCAATTATAGGAAAAGCCATGTTATGAGAAACAAATTTGCTTGGGTGCCTAAAGGCACAAATGTCTTGTCCACTAATCCACAAGGACCCAATACAAAATGGGTACCAAAAAGTTTCTCTAGTACTTCTAATTTGCAGGAAGAATTCAAAATCAAGAAACAAGCTGTCTTGGAAAAGGATAGCTAGAAAGGCCATGATTTTTATGCCTATTGAACGATTTAACCTTGCTAATTACCCAAAATTAGCTTCTATTGTCTCTAAGCAATGTTTTGAGTCATTAAGGTAATTTTTAGGATATTTTGGTGATTTTTTAGTCAATAAAGCATTATTATGCTACTTTTATTTTCAGGTTAAAAGTGAAGCTCGAGAAAGCAAAATAAAAAATAAAAAATTGAAGAAAACAAGTAAAAAGAAAAGCAGAGAGGCCTCGCCTGGCCAGCTAGAGCTGTAGCTGGTCAGCAATTTGGCCATCATTCAGGCTCGCCTGGCGAGCAAGTGCTCGCCTCGCGAGCCAAACTACAAAATTCTGAAACTACTTTGTCTCGCCCTGCGAAAGTTCAAATTCAAACAGCAACCAAAAATAAGTGCTTGCCCTGTATGTTGTTTTAAAATTGGATAAGTAGCTTGTTTTGGTGCAAATAAGGGATCTAGTTCTAGATCTACTTCTTGTTTCTCTTGGAGCTGTGTCTCCCCTAGTTTTCTTAGGTTATTTCCAGTTGTAGTGCATTCTTTTATTGTGGATTTGATTATGCCTTAGATGAGGAACTAATCCTCTTTCTAGGGGAACGATGAAGCCACTCATGACGGCATAGTGATTCAATGTGATGTTTTCTTATTCCCTTCTCTCATCTCTTGTTTTCCAATTCTGAATTGATTGCGTTAATCAAAAGAGCTCGTGATTAACTAGTCAAGCGCGATGAGTCCCACTGGAGATTCGTGCTTTAGGACTTGAATTAGGAACACCAATTGAATATTGCTACAACTAGAGTAGGAGATTAGTGCAATTGTTATTAGGAACCAAGGGCTTAATGAATCTAACTTGTGGGTTGTTGTATAGATATAGGCAATTTGCATGAATAGGTGTTTCCTTTTCTGCTCTACCGAGATATTAGGATAACTAAGGGTTCATGGTTAGCAAAGAAATTGAACTTAGGGATAAGAGATAATCACTTAGGTTGTATGCTTGATTGGATAGGTGGATTCGGGACCTTAAATATCCCAGCCATAACTGAATCTAGATTTGTTTGTTTCCCTTTTAGATAATTGATATTGATAATTAGTTTAGATAACACTTTTTATCTCGACCATTTTTCCATTGTTGACTTGGTCAAACCTTAATTATATTCTTTGAATTTAGACTAATTGGTCACCTAATCCCCGAGTTCGATGCTCGGTAATCACTTACCGTTTTATTATTACTTGCTTCGATCAGGTACACTTGCCGGAGCCCATCAGTCACACGCAAATAGCAAATGCAGAATAATTATATTAATTAAATATGATTTAATTAATATAAGGACAATTGGGCTTGTAGTGTACAAAGCCCAATAGGGTAAACCGTTAGGTCAAAGGGAGCTACCAAGTTATAAATAGGGTGGTGCTCTCCCTTTAACCTAGTCTTGCTAATCATGCCTCCCTATAGCCGTCAGCTAGCACAAGACGCATTGCTCCGATGCCAATTTGCACGTGTGGACTGAGTAGAGGTGCCGCCCCTTCGTGGCACTAGTGATCCAAATGAAAAGCATGTTTCAAGACGTAAACACAATAACCCTTTATGTGATTCGTGTTTGTAATGTGCGATCCATGTCAATGGTTTTTTTTCGCCTTGAGATATGATTTTAAAAGAGGATTAGCTCATGAAAACCCCAACAGTAACATATGCCTCAAATAGTTATGACAGCATTCTCAAACAAAAAATTCCAGGAAAAGAGCATAATATTACATATACTTCAAAACATTAAAATCATGCATAACAAAATATTCTATACTTTCAAGAAAGAGATTTTAGCCATAGTGTTATGCATTTCAAAATTTCAATTTGATTTACTTAAATCAACTTTTTTGGTCCCAATGGATTGCATATCTATAAAGTACATTTAACAAAAAGATGTTAAACATTTAGCATCCAAACAAATTGTTTCCAGATGGCATGCAATCCTAAGCGTTTCTTACTTTGAAATTGAGTTTCTCAAAGGGACAGCAAACTCACTGCCCGATTCTCACCCGTGAATACTTACAAGGAAGATAGCAACATGAAGAAATTGGCAACAACCTCGGCAAGAGGTAAAGGTAAGAGGAAGTTTTATCCTTGTAGGATTGACAAAGCCCAATTCCAGACAAAATCAAACAGGATCATCTACCCGTTCTGAGTCATCGACTCATAACAAACAGAAAAGGTTGTGTTATCTACTCAATGGTCAAACGAAGAGTCCAAGCCCTAAGCAACTAAATAAGTCGAGCAGGACTGAGGCTTAATCAAACTTCAAAACATAGGCGATAATAGTATAAGAAGAACCCAACTCTCTGCCCCTAGTAGCCCAGATCATAAAAGAATTATCACAATCACCTATCCTAATAAACATTGCAAAACATAGATCAAATTTGTCCAAAATATCAAAATCTAATAAATCTTTCCAAACTCATTATTTTAAGAAAACCCAATTCCAAATAGTCATTCAAATGGAACTTGAATTTTGAGACAACAATCCAAATAAAATTGCCTTAAATATCTTCTCGAGAGATTTCCATTTCAACCCAACCCATCCAGACAAAACTAGAAAATTCTATGAGTTTATCGTGGTAGATTTAGATTATATGTCAATCAAGCATTTCTGAGACAACAAAGATTTGTCACTCATTACTCAGTCAACCATCCAAATTCTGAATGCATTGACCCCAAAAACCTACAAGAAAAATCAAAGCAGTATCACAAAATTTTCCTAAAATTTTGATCCCATCGGATATACTTACTAGGATTACCAAACGTCCTGATATAATTATTTCTAGTACCAGAATAAAACATTCAACCACTTATTGTTAATTTATTTAAACGAAATATCCAATATAACTTTCGTTAGTGTTTTCTCCATTAGTCGAATTTTTTTTGTATCGGTTGAAAGAATCCTTCCATCAAAGTCCAAGAAGGATATCAAACTTTCCAGAAGAGGGTGACTCTACTAACGATATGTTCCTAGTAGATCTTCGTCTATTCTAAAAATTTTCACTAGCTTAGGTGTTCAGCTAGCAGCATAAGTATAAAAAACAAGAGAACCATCAAACATGGCTTCTCCCAATCTTTGAAAGAGGAGCTTATGTCAAGTGGTGGATCCAATTCAACACAGAAGAAGCAACAACCGACAATGTTGAACGACGATTCAAAAATAACCCAGAATGGCTCGAAGGAGAAAGCCTGAAATCCTGCGAGATTTTTCAATCAAAGAGCACAAACCACAACAAGATCCTCAAGCAAAGACAATCTAGCAAAAAAATTGGAGATATTCTACATCTCCTGGAAGAAGAGAAAGTCCTCTTCCTCAAAAGAGGTTCAATCATCTACACCATCTTCAATGTCCACTGGATTCTATCAAAATGAAGGTGATTGCTATGACATAGACTTGAATGAAGACTAGAAGCAAATAGTTTCGATCAAATTACCTAAATTGTTTCTCAAATATTGTAATAGTTTCGATCAAGTTATTGGTTACTGTTCAAATAGTGATTTTCATTTTCTATTTATAAGATTCCAATCCATCTTGAGAGGCATTCTTTTCATTTTGAAAACTTTAGATCAGTCAGAGTTTAGAGAGAGATACTCCGAGTGAAGTCCCCCTGTAAGCTTTGTCCAAATCTTTCAAACTTTTAATAACTTTGTATCTTGTTTCACATCTCTCTTCTCCCTTATCGATCACTCCTAATGCGTACTATCGGCACTTTTGGTTTCTTCTCTCCTCTCCTTTCATCGGTCCAGTGCGACTACCGCCACTCCGGATTCCTTTTATTTTCTACATGTTATAATTGCATGATTTAAATTCAATATTTTGTTTTAATATAATGTAAAGCAGTCTACCTAGTCTACCTACTCTCCTACTTCTCTCTGTCTCCTTCCCCCCTTTCGTCTTACAGTTACTTCCGCAACCTATTGTATCAAGACAAAGGAGAATTTTTATATGAGAGTGAAAAGGGCAAATATGGGCCTTTGAATCACTCATATCAGGATTAAAACATAAAATCATGTGATTTTTTTAAATGATCACATGACCCCTAACTAACTTCTAATCTTGATTATCCATGTATAGTTAAATGACACAAATTAGTTTCTCTCACCTCTCATAATAAAACAATGATCTCACTAGATACGCCCTATATATATATATATATATATATATATATATATATATATATATATAATCAATGTTTAATTACTCAGTGGTCCCTGAACTATTTGTGAATTTTCAAGTAGGTCCCTAGACTAAAAAAGTTTGTAATTGGTTCCTTAATCATCTAAAAATTTTCAATTGGGTCCTTAATCATCTAAAAAAATTCAATTGGATCCCTAGGGATGGAAATATGTTAGTGAACCAAATTTTTGGACGGAATATTCTTGATATCTTCTAGCCTTGACCCTTCTATGTCATTCTCCATAGGTAATTCCGGTCTAGACACGCATATTTGCAACCCATCCTCTTTCACTGCTAATGCGCGCTCTACCTACACTTCTTACTAACCACAACATTCACTTATAGCCTTCCTTTACTATTCTATTTTTCTTATCTTTTTTGTAATCATAACTAATCATATTGACAACAAATGACATCACAACAAACTATATATTGACGGCAAGCAACTCCAAGGACCCAATTGAAAAAATTATGTGATTAAAAATCCAATTATAAATTTTTTTAATTTGGGAATCTACTTGAAATTTTATAAATAATTTAAGGAACAACTGAATAATTAAACATATAATCAAATATGGCTTAAAAGTTTGTGAATGGGGGCCATATATAATAATGAACGTACGTGTTAATATGTGACTACTATTTTAGTCAATGGTGCAGGTTAACAGGTCCACATGCACGTGCAATGCAAAGCTGCTATGGCCGGTGTCCAAAGATAACTTGCCATTGGAACTAATTTTTTTTTTTAACCAAATGGAGAAAGATCAATTTATTATGAATCTTACCAATAAAGAATAGAGAAAAAGAAACCAAAGCAGCATCCAAGCTCATATTTAAGTATTTAATTGATGGAGACAGCAGTTTTACATAATAAAATCTTACATATGATAAATAAATAGAGACTACAGAATTTTTTTAAAAATCTAATAAATAAATAATATATTCACAATCTTTAAAGTTGAAAAAATTTGAAATCATACATTAACCAGTAGAAATGATTGTGCACCAATTGCATAAATCTGTTCTAACAGGTGAGTTTCAGTCTTATGACATTTTTAAAGAAACTTTCGTGCTAGCAAATTAACCTTTTTTTGTTTTCAAGAATTGATAGCTCTTGTGAATTTCTGATAATTCATTGTCAACAAAAAGCTCAAATCATGTCTAAAAACCATATATCCAATAACTAATAAAATAACAAGGAGAATCTAATCAGGACATTGATTAAAGATAAAAAAAAACATTAATGCAAATTATATATATATTTTTTACTGGAATGCAAATTATATATTAAAGAGTAATAAATTTAATTTTCTAATAATTTTTTATTTATTTATTCATTAATGTTTGGACACTGATTAGCATCATCAAAGAACAATTAGATCTTCGGCTGAACATTTTGGTAATCAAATGTCTTTGTGTAACTAGCTAGCCAAATTTGAGGTGGCAATCCCTGTATGATTCAGGTAACCAGAAAAGGGGAGGCAAACAAAAATTAAATGAAAGCCTTGTAAATTTAAGCAAGCACAAAAAGTGGCTCAAACCGATTAGAGTAGCGTGGGAGAAAAAGTCATCTAATCTAATGGAATTTTCTCATAAACATGTGATACCCATTGCCCTATATACAGGATAATGTATGTCACAGTAGTATCATTTTATGAATATTCAATCATAATTTTTTTCATTGCTATATACTCATTTATACTGTTAGGGCTTCGTTTTTGTAGTCATGTCCGACGAAGATTAGATAAAAGAATTAAAATGTACTAAATACATAAATTTATTTTGTTTGGTATAATAACTACTTGCGTAATATTTATTATTTCTCTGCCTTGTGTATTTTGTATGATAATATAATTAGTTGCAAACTTGTTATTTGCCACTACTTCCTACACATATATTTGGTTAGTATAATTTTAATATAAGCATATTAAATGAATATGACATAAATGTGTTACATTATACGTTATATATTATGCTAATGTCTTATAAATGTATATATTTAGATTTCTGGTGTATATACAGTTCGAGGTGCTTGTTGCTACTATATATTTACCCTTCTTAAGACAGAATTATTTAAATTTAATAAATTAATACAATATTAAATATTTTCCATGATTAAAAACACACACTAAAATATTATAATTCATATTTTTATTTTTATAATTGAGACTTTAATTTTTACTTGAATTTAATTTAGAATTTTGAGATGAATAAGCATTTAGACGGTTATTTTAGGTTTAATGGATAGCAAATATTCCCCATAACATTAAAATAAAACCTTTTTATATAAGAATGCGAGAGAGTATTCACAAACATAATGTATAAGTTTTTTTTAAAATATATATATATATATATATCAAAACAAATTTAGCTACCAAAACCAAGAAGGAATTTAATGAAACAACACAAAAGATTATCTAGGCAATTTGTTGGAGCACTGGAAAAACGAAAGAGTTTATGACAATTAAAGTTTTATGATATGAGGTCAAACAAATAAATAATGGCACATTCTTTATCACGTTCCCTCCAACATAATTATTGGTCGAGTTTCATGTGAACCCCTTGAATAGAGATGTGAACCCACGTGATTTAATGGATCTCACATAAAATCAAGCCAATAATGGAGAGTCTCAAAAACCATTGTTGGATATTTGAAGTCGGCTTATAATGGTTTAGTCGTAGTAAATCAAGTTCCTGGAGTGCAGTTCTCCAATGATCAATATCAACAATTAATTTCCTTATTGACTTCCTAAATGTCGTAGGCTTCCACCCTATCCAATGCTACCGTTTATCAATGTTCACCTATTGGTATAGTTTTGTTTAAATAGACACTATTGTATCAGCTTCTATAATCAATTCAATACAGCAAGAGTTACTCTATTCGATCCTTTCAATTTCATCTCAATAGCTCTGATAAGCTATCCTAGATCCATTGGGGCCACACATCATGTTATCCACGCACCAAACCCAATAGTATAGGGCGTGAGGAAGTGTATTGGGAAAAACTCAAGTCCCACATTGACTAGAGATAGTGTCTAAGAAGAGCTTATAAGTGGTGGACAATCCTCATTCTATGAGCTAGCTTTTGGGATTGAATTAGGCCCAAAATCTAATAAATTGTTTCCTATTATTTTGTTGTTAATTGCAATTTCAATTTCAATAACCATTAGTTTCTTGATTCTGGTGCCAAATGTCATATTGCATGTTTATTAGAGCATTTCATTCATTACAAACCTATTTACAACTTATTGGTGCCAAATGCAATCCTCATTCTATGAGCTAGCTTTTGGGATTGAGTTAGACCCAAAATCTAATAAATTGTTTCTTGTTATTTTGTTGTTAATTACAATTTTAATAACCATTAGGTTCTTGATTCTGGTGCCAAATGTCATATTGCATGTTTATTAGAGCATTTCATTCATTACAAGCCTACTTACAACTTATTGGTTACTTTGCCAAATGAGTCTCTGTTAGTTGTACATGCATTCCGTTGGAACAATTTTTGAGTCCAACATCCGTCCTTTATGATGTTCTTTGGGTAGCTTTAGTTACTGTCAATCTCATATCTGTGAGTACCTTATTAGCCAAGTCTAATCTCTTAATTTCTTTTCATTTTGGTTCCTTTGCTCTACAAGACAGTCTCTCGAAGATGATTGGCAGGGGTGATTTGATTGAAGGCCTCTATGTTTTTCACCTTGAACCCACAACATTTCTAGTTTCTATATCTGCACGAAGTAACCTTAGTCTTCATTCATTTTCTTTTTCTAATGTTAATATAGTGCCTCCTCTTGTTCGGCATACTAGATTATGACATCCATTTCGTAAATGTCTACAAACTCTCAGTGAAAAAATTCATTGTGACATTTGGGCAGTGTTATTAAAACCGGCCTAGCCGGTTCGACCAGAAACCGGACCTACGGTTGGTCCGGTTGCCATATCAGACAGGATAGACTGTTAATCGGTGCTGATATCATCAACCAGGCTTTGAACCGGGATGAATCGGAGACTCGACTCGCGGGTCGGACCGGATGTTGATGTCATCACACGGTCATGCTGACGTCAGCATGCGGGTAGGAATTTTTCCAAGTAAAAATTCATGCTGATGGTAGCGAGCGGGACTCAAATTCTAGCAGAGGCAAAAGATTGTGAGGAGCGGTGCCGTTGAACCAATGTTTCTTATTGTTAAATGTTTACAAAATATTATATATACACGGTTTATGAATAAAATTTATATATATACATAACTTACCTATGAGATTGTTGAATGTTATTTAGTTATTTGTGAGCTTGTGTGACCTTGATTGGTATTTGTTTAATTAGATATTTTTTTGATGGTAATGATTTTGAATTTGGAGTATGGACATGTTGAATTATGTTGTTATATATATGAATATTTTATAATTTTTTAATGTATACCAGTTCAAACCAAGTCAACCAGTGACCTCGGGTTGAACCCAGTTGAACCAGTGACCCATTAACCTAGTGTCCTGACCGAGTCGATCACCGGTTCGGTTTTAATAACATTGCATTTGGGGACCATATCATGCTTCCACATTTGACAGAAAAAGGAAGTTCCTTACTTTGGTAGATTTCATACACAACTTACATAACTTACATGGTTATTTATTATGCAACGCAAATTTGAGGCTTCTTCTTTAGTTCAACATTTTTTTGATTTTGTGGAAAAACAATTGCATACCATATTGGAAAAAACCCAAGTCCCACATTGACTAGAGATAGTATCTAATAGGAGCTTATAAGTAATGGCCAATCCTCATCCTATGATCTAGCTTTTGGGATTGAGTTAGGCCCAAAATCTAATATGGTATCAGAGCTATCTTAGATCCATTGTTGGGCCACACACCATGTTATCCATGCATCAAGCCCAATAGTGCTAGCGTGAGGGGGTGTATTGAGAAAAACCAAGTCCCACATTAACTAGAGATGGTATCTAAGAAGAGCTTATAAGTAGTGGGCAATCCTCATGCTAGCTTTTGGGATTGAGTTAGGCCCAAAATCTAATATACCACAAATACAATTCCATATTAGATGTGTTGAATGCTCTCAACAGAATTAAGTGGTGAAAAGAAAATACAAACACCTTCTCAATGTAGCTATACATATCCTTTACTTCCAATCTTGAGTCCTTATTTGGCCTTGGAGAGAATGCTTGAAGACAATTGTATTCCTTATTAATAGGACTCCCTTACAATTATTACACCACAAATACCTTTATCAATTGCTTTACCAGAAGGACCCTCCATATGTTGTCTTTGTTGAGCCTACAAGCACTTGATAGACTTTTAACCCTCAGTTTTGAAGAAACCAAAACCTTAACAATGAACTAAACAAACTTTATGAATATTTATGATGATTTCACTTGAGTGCGCATATTGCTTAGTTCCAGTTTAAAGAGAGAAAATTCATTGATATATGTTTCTAATCAACACATTAATGACAAGCGTCCATAAGCTCTTGAAGACCAGCATTTGACTGAATCATTAACCAAGCTTCTATTAGGCAAGCGAGTAATGAGTTCCTTGACCAAGCGTCTATAAGAGCAAAAAAGATAAAGCATCTAGATCCAAGGATCTAATGAAATGGTCAGCTAAGTAAGAGACTTTCAAAGTCAATTGCATTGGGCAGTTGTGCTACAAAAAAGGTATTTTAAATCTCTTTTAAAGGAAGCTACAAGAAGGCTTTATTCCTATTGTGTCTTCATGTTATAATTAAAAGGAAAATTGTCTGTGCAAGGACAAAAGCAAGCACGTTGAGCCAGATAAAATGAAGAACTTCTCTGTTAGAGTACATACCAACGTACCTCAACATTTATAAAGGACCAGAATGACTCTATTGCATTAATGAAGTTCAGAACGTTCAAAATTAAAGAGGCCAAGATCAGAGTAATGTCTCAACGGGTTGAATGATGAATGAAGGGTATATAAAGAGAAGACGTGAAGAACTACAAAGTTAGATATTCTAAGCACATCAAAGCAATTACTTAAGCATTCAACTTACTTTTTTATTCTCAATCATTCTTTCATTCAATATTCCTTAGAAAAGTTATCACACATTCATTCCTGATATCACAGTTATTTCACTCTCTGAGTGTTGTTGCAAGACTTGCAGTTGTATTTAAAAAATACTTCATCTTCATTTACTCGGTGTGAAAATAATATTTGTTGCAAAGTTGAGCTTGAAGAAGCTAGGTGTAAAAGGAATATTAGTCTTTAACAAGTCATTTATAGTGAAAATCTTGGTGAAACCAAGGACTGCACGTAGCTCGTGTTGTTAAGGGTGAACCAGGATAACTTGCTGTGTGCGAATCTTTGTATCCTTAAACTTTTTAATTGTTGCTTGTTTACTTAACTTGCATCTAACCAAGTGGTTAACTAAATTATGCTTCCTAAATGTGTTTATTTTTATCCTTGATGTTTGTTTTGGTTCCAAAAACTTGTCTCTGACAAGTCTTTCAAAATTATGAAACGTGTCTATCATATGTTCTTTTCTTAACATCTTATCCCTCCTTTTGAAAAATATTTCTATTTTCAAATAAGTTTAGTGAACATAATTCAACCATATCTCGTGTTCTTTTTAGTCGGTATTAGAGTTCAACCTCTAGGTTGAGCACCTAACAGTATTAGAAGAAAAATCCTGAGACAAAAATGGTAGTAGAAGCCAACAATAGCTAAGGCATACAGTTTCATAACTGAAGGAACTTTAATAACAAGGCCCCCGACATTTAAAAAAACAAACTTAGATACTTAAAGGATACAATGAAGTGGTTCACTGAATCCACAAAAATCTGCCTGATAGGATCTCATTGTGGAAGGTCGATGCACTCTTACAGATGATGCATGACAACCCATACCTGAAGCCATATGGACAACATAATAAAAGGTCAAGTGGCAGTTAAATGCCATACAAGGTACTAATTTAATGTGCATCTTAAAGCAAAGATGAATATCACAAAGTTTGTGCATGTGAGTCAGCCAAAGAAATGGGGAACTCCTTTGCCATAGCTCATCAAGGAAGTGAAAAAGTTAACGAGACCAAAATCAGCATGTTGATAAGAAAATATAAACTGTTTAAAATGGAGGAGGAGGAAGACTTATCACCATTATTCTAAATCACTTGGAAAGACTTATCATACTAAGGAGTCTCCGAAAACAATGAAGCCTCTAGTAATTGTTGTCTCAGAGGCAAAGGATTCAGAGACCATGAAGATAGATGAACATTTGGGAACTCTTCAAATCCATGAAGATAGATGAACATTTGGGAACTTTTCAAATCCATGAAAAAGCTAACAGAAGACAAGAATAACAACCAAAGGAGAAAAGTCTACAAGACTTTCTCTTCAAAAGTTCTCAAAGTTAAGGAATCATCTGACAAATCAAAAGAGTCTGATGATGAAGATTCAAATGGAGATGAAGAGTTATCTCTCCTCACTAAAAAATGAAAAAGTTGTGCAAGAAGGGAGGAAAACAAAGAAAGAAGGGATCAACTCTTCAAACTATTCAACATAGACAAGAACTACAAAGAAACATGATCAATATTGGAAGGCACTGCTATTCACTTAAAAAAAAATGTAAATGCCAATCAGCTAAAAAAATAACATGGATCCCAAAATATTTTTTTTTCCGTATCCACTAAAAATTGATACCATTGATGATGATACGATGGATCCTTATTGATAAAGGGGTCATATTAACCACTAAGGATTTATAGCCTTGATTTTGTTGCCATCTTAGAGCCTAGAATCAGTGGCCAAGTAGTTGATTGGGTTATTAACAGGATTAGGCTTCCTGAGGTTGTGAGGGTAGATGCTATAGATTTCTCTGGAGACATAAGGTGTTTGTGGAAATCTAACTGCCCCCGATTCATGTTATTGCCACTTCTAGATACTGTGTTCACCTTCTTGTGAATGCAAACTTGCCTTCTGTATGACACCCTCTACCCCGCATGTATTTAAAAGTGATAACACAGATATGAAAAGAGAGAGAAACATGCAAATATATATATAATATTAAAAATCGGGCAGAGACTACCGCATTGTAACATAACGTGGAAGTAGCCAAAACATGTTTATAAAGAAAACATAACATAACTGAAACATAAATGAACCTAACCCCGATGTCACACTACAGAGCTGGTATAACCAATCCGATAAAACAACTCGGATACAACTGGAAACAAACTAAACAACTACTGAAACGGAAATCCTATCTACGAGTCGCGGCTCCTCAGAGTCACTCCTCAACTGGCTGCACATCGACCTCTACATAAACGATACATGCCATAAAATCAAGAAACATAGAGATAGGGAGTAAGAAACATGTATATTAATATAACGACAAGGAAGCAATTAGCAAGACGAGTATACATCAAATAATCATAGTATAGCAGACAACAATATAACATATACATTTATTATCATACAAACGTGTATGCTATGCAATGCAACTCTACCCCACTACTCTGTTATGCATGTGGATCCAAACTATCTCAGGAAGCCAACTTAAGAGTTACATCTCCACATTGGCCAAAAAGCACCAATGCCGGGCCAGACCACCAACCATGGGTGGACCCCTAGGATAGCCAACGCACCTTATTCACGGGTGCGCCACCACGGGGGTACCTGATCCCCTCAGTCTCGGATGAATCACTGCGGATGGCCATATCGTCTTACACGCGGACGACCTCCCTATGTTGCACAACCTCTACTAACATCTTCGATGCGTGAATGCATGCTCAACACAAACACACAACAACAACCACCACCTCCGCTTGGGCCACTAGGCTACCCAAGTTTATCACCATCAGCACCTCGTCCACTCGGCTATCGAGGATTATCGTTACCATTTCGTATTCATTATTAAACACTCTAGTCGTTCTTCACTAGAGATTACCACCTTGACCATCAAGCATCAAGGTCCCCTTGGCCACTAGGCTACCAAGGTACATCATCATCAACACCTTGACCATTAAGCATCAAGGCTCAGCATCATCTTTTCACTTGTCTTTGGTCTTCATGTTTTGTTGGTATCTTTATATATATAAAAGTAGCAGAGGCTGGAATCATTTTTCCCTCCAAAACTGGGGGTAATTTTGTAATTTAACTAACTAAAATATTATATCAATAATAATTGTTGGACAATCTTTACATAGTGAAAGCTTCCTCAATAAGCTCAATTTCAATATTCCCAATGCACTCTTCAAATTTAAATGACCCGTGCATCTTTTTCTTTTGGTTAGTGAGATGTGGTCTTTACTCTTTGGTAATGAGGTGATTTAATGCTTCCATTAATTTGGTGAACTCTTCACTTCCCTAGACGACGGCTCTAGAGAGATAGAGAGAGAAGGAGACGTGAGGGTGGGAATGTGAGCATTGGAATCTGAAGCTTTACATTGTTTTTAATTTTTTTTTTCAAATTTTTAATAACAATCAGCATATTATTTTTATCTTTCTGATGGGCTAATAGTCTACTCCATGTGTTTTTTTTTTTCTTAACAAAAACTCCATGTTGTTTAATTAGATTCATATAACAAAATCATTTCATAGTAAGAAAAAAAGTTGATTATTGATGCAATTTTTAATTGACTATTTAATTATATGTTATCATCATTTTATTAAAATATACCTATCACTTAAGTATGTAGTTATTATAATAATTGAGGCTGCCTTTAATTAGATGACAGAAATTTGCATCTCTTTGCAGTTCTGGCTGGTGATGCATTCATGGTTGTCAAAATTGGTGGATTTCTAAAACTGTAACACTCACCAAGGAAGAAGAATCTACAGTTTCAGAAACTAACTGGGATAAATGGAAGTGTGGAGGTATCATAAGGTGCCCCAACCATTGCCCACAGATTTGGTGCTTTAGCTCCTACATTTGGCAGTATTGTTCATGCTATTAGAGCGGGTGGATTTGTTGCTGCAGTAACTGCTACATGATCTGCTGTTGGAGCTGACCTTTCTGGGACAATAACTGCTACCTGATCTGCTGCTAAATGGTCATTTTTATAAACCTTTTCTCTCTTATAATCCATTGAATTGAGAATGGGAACTGTATTAAGTTATCTTTCAATATCCTTTGTGTCCGAGACTGTTGCATATGACTCCATACTTCCACTGCTACGAGTTTTCTGGCCCACCTTGGAGAAACTTTTTTGCTCCGAGCATATTGAGAGTGATAATTTATCCATGGCAGCTTGCTGAGCTCTTCAATCTTTAGGTTTTCCCACTCTTTGGACACATTCGTTCAGTTGATAGGTTACCCTCATTGGAAGTATTTTATATTATTTTCTGAATCTGCAGGTCAACATTTTGTACCATTACTGCCCAAAGTGATGGATTAGCTTTCTACAAATTTTGTTTTATTCCAAAGTCACGAGTGATATATAAGAATTGATAGGTTCGTATGTTATATATCCTGTTCATTTAATACCCATATTCAGTCAGATGTTCCTGTAACTGTACTAGCTGAATTGTTGGTTAAATCTTAATGACTTTGGCAAGTACTGGTACATGCACCATAATTTGGGAACATAAAAAATAGTTATTTTAGCTGGTATTTACATAAAAACTTCTTTTTCATGTGTGTTCATGCATTTTATGATAGGAACAGAGAAAAACTGAAGTATATACTGATTATTGAATAGATGGAGCAAGGCTCCTACAACTGATATATGTGTAGGTTCTCTTTCGTGTCTTATCTTAATTATGAATTATATAACTGTGTACATGTAGTTTTAAGATGTGTTGTTAATTGAACATGCTTACTTTTCTATGCTTTAATACACCTAGAACTATTCAAAATATTTGTCTATGCTAAGAAATATAAGGTAAATGTTCGTTTGAATAATAATGCCAATGGCTTTGTTGCTACTGATGCTGGGAAGTTAGTGGATACAAGTGCTTTAGTGGATTAAGTGACAGAGCCAAATATGCTATATAGTTTTGACCCATAAAATTTCGTTAGCATTACTTCAGAAGTTTGGTGGAGGCTAGGGAGCTCAAGCAGGGTTTATGACAAGAAAACATAAAATAGAAGCAATAGTTGGTCATTACAAAAGAAGATGACTTCTTTAAAATTTGTTGTTGCTCTGTAGTGTCCAGTTGTCGGTTACCGATGAACTAAAAACAGAGAGATATATGGGAAGAATTCATGATATATCCTTGAAGTATACAAGTTGCAAGGCTTATTGTATATTTGATGTCTTGAATATTTTCTGTTTTCAGTTTCGAGTAATTATGCGTCCCTCATAGAGAGATTACTCAAAGCATTCTAACTTTATTTATCTGTGATTAATAGTTTATTTCATTTAGCATGTAAATTTAATTTATTTGTGATTAATGGTGTATTTATAAATATAAAGTATATATATGGGTACCAATAATGCATTTGATATAATTAAAGCATCAATTCTAATCTTGATATCTGGCAGTACCAGTTATGCGCTTTTACTGATATAAACCTGCTATTCATGGTTTTGACCTATTGACCCTGTTTTCATAATGGCTTTTGAAAGTCTGAGCCAATTTGAAACTACGGTGAAAATAGCATTATCAAAAACTAGAAACTAATCCACAAAATGAACAGAGTTCGTCATAAAATATGGTACATATTTATTTTTATTTATGTATTTGTGCCAAATGTCTTCCTTTTTATTCAGAGATAATTTATTTAAAAACTATAACTAAATTTATTTCAATATTTTCTACTTCAAATAAACTCATAGAGAAAGTCATTGTTCATTTAACTATACAAATATTTTGAATTATAAAATACATAATACAAACAAAATGTATTAAAAATTTGTGAATATCATTTGCATCAAGGCTCAGCATCATCTTTTCACTTATCTTTGGTCTTCATGTTTTGTTGGTATTTTATTAAGTTTTTTAGAGCATTTGGGGTGAAACCCCTGCTTCTGTACTTTTCAGTGTTCTGATTCTGCATAGGTGAGCACGGGCGTGCTCACCCCTTAGCACGGTCGTGCTGAGCTCACAGTCAACCACGGTCGAGCTAACTGTTGAGTACAGGCGTGCTCAAGCAGCGCGCCCTGATCTAGGATTTGAATGGGAGCACGAGCGTACTTAAGTGCGCGCCCTACTGATCTGCCAGAAAGGTCACAGACCCTTTGCCAATTATTGGGAACAAGCCAGATTCAATCCTAATGGTTATTACTAATCCATTAATCACCAGCTTCATTAATCTTAACTGTTCTTCATTACTGTTTATGTCTTATCATCACGGGGAATTAATCCTTTAATCACAGCTTCATTATTAATGTTCCTAGAACACTCGCTAATCAATCCTAGGGTCTTTAACTAAGCCCTATGAACATAACCTTACTCTCACACTATTCAAGTCTTATGAACAACTAAGAGAAACATCCCTTAATTCTCATTATTATCATTAACGTATTTTAACGTCTTATCCTTATGATGGTATTAACATCCTCAACAATCAACATTCATAAAGAGCACAACATCAACAACAATCAATAACATCATATTCATCATAATCATGGCATCATAATATTAACATATTCATAACAGACAATATCAAATAATAATAACAGTCATGCCAGTGTTATCATCACAACAGATAATCATCAAATAACAATTAATCATATAAACATATAAACATGTTAACAAGGGAAATGGTCATGGGTAACCCTTCGTCTTATGCTACCCCCAAGCCTGCATACTCATACTATTTCCTCTCCCCATACCTGGTATGAAGATCAGACTCCGGATAGCAAATTGGTCGCGTTCCCTCAAGCGGCTCGACAAACGAATCAAGCCTTGGCCAACAAAAAGGTTAACCAATTGGTTCCCAATTCAACAAAAAGAAAAGGAAACAGAAGAAGGATAACCGGCTTACCTTACAAGACACTAATGCTCATGTTCCTCTCCCAAACACCACAAGGATTCCAAGAACTAGGAAGGGTTCAAGGAAGAGAAAGAGGAAGAGAGGTTTTTGCTATTTTGGAGGCAGAGAAACCAAAATAAGGGTTGTACACAAAACCCTCGCGTACTGTTCCTATTTATACACTGAGACCCGAGCACGGTCGTGCTCCTCCTTGAGCACGGCCTTGCTCAACTTAGCACCTACGAGGCGCGGTCTGTCATTAAGCACGGGCGTGCTCCCTATTGAGCACGGCTGTGCTCAACCTAGCGTCAGCGAGACACGCTTACCCAACGAGCACCGTCGTGCTCTCTATTGAGCACGGCCGTGCTTATGACTCTGACAGTCACAAGATACAAACCTAAGAAAGAGATTTTTCCACCAAAAACCCCACTTAGCCC
This sequence comes from Echinosophora koreensis, assembly GCA_035048595.1. Taxonomy (NCBI): domain Eukaryota; kingdom Viridiplantae; phylum Streptophyta; class Magnoliopsida; order Fabales; family Fabaceae; genus Echinosophora; species Echinosophora koreensis. The sequence continues at coordinate 727,027 of JAPCYP010000058.1, read as the reverse complement.
ATACACAACAACACTAAGTTAAGCCCTAAGGCTTAACCAAACAAACAAGGCACACACAAAAATACTTAATAAAAAATGGGGTGTTGCATTCTGCGTGGTGTATCTCCATTGTTTATGATAGCCTGAATTCTAGCCTTAGAGAAGCAATTTGGCAAGAGTTAAGAGAGTTTAAAAATAGTTACGATGGTCCTTGGGTCCTTGCGGGAGATTTTATCTCTCTTATCTTGGATGGTGAGAAAATGGGGGGAGGCTTGACTAACCCCAGCACTTGAGCCTCTTTTAATACTTGTATTCAAGATTGTAACATCATTGATCTGAGTTTTTCTGGCCCTTCGTTTACCTGGGTTAGGGGTGATCTTAGGGAAAGATTAGATAGAGTTATGGGTAATACAGATTGGATTTCCCTCTTTCCTGAAAGTTCTATAACCTATCTCCCTATACCTTCCTCTAACCATTGTGGTCTATGGCTAAAAACTTCTCATACGAGAAGTGCTAGACAAAACTACTTTAAATTCTTAGGAGCTTGGCTGGATCACCCGGACTTTCCTAATTAGATTTTGAATTCTTGGAGAGTTTCCTTTTCTTGGAATCAAAACATAGACACAACTTCCTTCTCTCTAAAAGTTTGGAATAAGGAAGTGTTTGGAAATATTTTTAAGATGAAAGAAAGGGTGCTTAAAAGATTGGAAGGATTAAATAAAGTATTATTAACTGGACCTGTTGTGAGGTTGTTTGAGCTTAGAAAGACTCTTTGGGCTGAATATATCAATATTGTCCAGCAAGAAGAAAACTATTGGTTCCAACAAGCTAGGAGCAAGTGGATTAAGATGTGAGATTTTAATTCCCACTTCTTTCACCAATCAGCCTTAGTTAAAAGAAGGCATAATAAAATTTCTGCTTTGCTTGGTCGAAACAACTCTTGGACTTATGAAAATTCTGAGCTCCAGAATCCGATTTTACAGTATTATAAAGAGCTCTACTCGAGCTCAAGGTTGGGGAATTCTCAATTTATTATTGTCTCTTCTTACCCAAGTATTGGAGAGGAGGATAGAAACTTTCTAGAGAAGTCTGTGTCTTTAGAGGAGGAAAGAAGTGCTTTATTTAGCATAAAAAATTTGAAGTCTCCTGAGCCGGATGGTTTCTTTCATTTTTTTTTCTTTCAAATCTCAGTGGAATGTGATTGGTAACTCAATATTTAAAATGGTTTCTGATTGTTTCTTAAATCCTAAAAAGATTAGTGATCTAAACCAAACACTTATGACCCTTGTGCCAAAATGTGATGAGCTTTCCCAAGTTAATCAATTAAGGCCTATAGCTTTTTGTAATGTTAGCTATTAGATTATCACTGAGATCATTTCCCAAATATTAAGGAAATGTTAGCTATAAGATTATCACTGAGATCATTTCCCAAATATTAAGGAATATATTCTACCTTATATTATTTCAAACTCCCAAAGTAGTTTTATCCTGGGTAGATCAACCATTGACAATATTCTTGTTTTACAAGAAACTATTCATTCTCTTTCTCACATGCATGGTAGAAAAGGTTTCATGATTTTAAAATTGGATCTTGAAAAAGCGTACGACAGACTTGAGTGGAATTTCTTGATGGAAACTCTTAGTCTTTTAAATATGCCTGCTCATATTCGTGCTATTATTTGTCGTTGCAAATCTTTTGTTGCTGTTAGTATTAACTAGAATAGTGATAAAACTATTGCTTTTTGTACTTCTAGGGGGCTTCGACAAGGAGATTCAATCTCTCCTTACCTCGTTATCCTTGCCCTTGAGAGGCTGAGTCATAGAATTCAAGACTTAGTTAATGAGGGTAGCTGGAGCCCTTTTAAGTTTGATAGAGGGGAGGGCCCTAGGCTCTCTCATGTTTGTTTTTCTGATGACTTAATTTTAGTTGCAGAGGCCAATATGGAACAGGTTTTGATGATTAAGGAAGTTATGGAGGACTTTTGCAATTGCTCTAGCCAGAAGATCAATTTCATTAAATCCAGGGTGTTCTTTTCAAGTAATCTAGGGGAGGATTCTGCTGTTGCCCTTAGACAAGTTCTTGGAATAAGAAAACCCAAGATCTGAGTATTTATCTTGGTGCTCAAATGCTTCACCAAAGAACTTCCAGACAATCTTTTTCTTTTATCTTGGATAAAATGAGGAGAAAACTTATTGCATGAAAGGCCAAATCCCTATCTTTTGCAGGAAGGATCACCCTAGCTCAATCTTCTCTTGCAAGTATGCCTAGATATGTTATGCAATCATCTGCTATTACGATTTCGGTTTGTGATGAAGCTGAGAAACTCTGTAGAAACTTTATTAGGGGTAGTATAACTGATCAAAGAAGATGCCATTTGGTCTCTTGGGAGAAGATCTGTCAACCAAAGGAAGAAGGTGGTATAGGGTTCAGGAATATACGAATTCTAAATCAAGCTTACATGCTCAAATTAGCTTGGCAGCTTGCTAATGATAAGTAAAAGATCTAGGTTCAAATTATGCGCTCAATGTATCAGTGTGGTAACCAGCTTTTGCCTAAAGTTAGCCATAAAAATCTATCTTCAAATGTCCTGAAAGCTATTGTTTGTGTGTGGTAGCATGTAGAAAACAACTTGGCTGGGACAGTGAATGATGGTCATAGTACCAGATTTTGGAAAGATAAGTGGGTGCCGGGGTGTGATAGTCTTGGTGGTTATGTTCTGGACTCCATGCATTCTTTGGAGATTGAATATCCTATCTCCTTTTATGCTAATCAGGATGGCTGGAATTAAGGATGTTTCCAACACTTGATCCCAAAATTTATATGTGATAGAATTGATGCCATCAAAGCGCCACCTTCAGTCTATGTGATTTTTTAAATTGGAAACTTGAGTCTGTTGGTCTTTTTTCCATTCAGTCAACTTTCTCCCTTCTTAGCAATCCTATGCATGTTTTAAACTCTTCCAATCCACTCTTTCAGAAAGTGTGCAAGTGGAAAGGCTTTGCAAAGGTGAGATGTCACTTATGGAAATTAGCCCATGGTGGTGTCCTAACAAATGAGGAAAGAGCCAAAAGTTGTATGACCCGAGATAGTCTTTGTCCAAGATGCCAGAATGCTCCTAAAACTTTAATGCACATGCTTCAGGAGTATGAGGCTGTACAAGAATTCTGGAGTATTTATATTGATTCTTCATGTTGGAGTAAGTTCTTTAGCACATGTACTTATCAGTGGTTGGATTGGAGTTTATTTACTAGGAAGATGAGTCCTACTCCTTGGGGTTGGTCTTTGTTTTTTGGGGTTGCAGTATGGGCTCTCTGGAAGGACAAGAACTCTTTAGTTTTTGCATCCTCCACTCGCTTTCATTCCACTCTATGGACATAGATGAATTCTCAAGTTCACATTATTGCAAAGGAGCCGCAACATCCAAGTAACCTTTATAAGGAGTTTACTGAAAGCCAGAAATTTGTTTGGAGGAAACCTCCTGAAGGTTGGTTTAAAGTTAATATTGATGGCTTCTTTGGATCTTTTGTTGGTAGTTCCTCTTGTGGTGGTCTCATTAGAAGTGAATCTAGAATTTTTATTAAAGGTTTCTGGTGTAAGATCAACCCCTATAATGCCTTAAGGACTGAATTATATGCTTTGTTTTTAGGAATTAGGCTAGCCAAGGTCTTGGATCTCAAATAGGTTATCTTTGAAGTGGATTCTCAAGTGCTCTTTGATATGATTCCTAAAGGCTACACCCCTTCTCCTTCTCTTCAACCTTTGTTCAAAAAGGTTATTTCACTACTCCGAAGTACTCATTAGAAGACTTCATTCTATGTGATCAATCGTGAAGCTAATATGTGTGCTGACATGTTTGCCAACAAGGGTCATAATGCTGATTTTAGTCTTGTTCATTCTGATTCTATTTTTTTGTTGCTGAAGATTCTTTTGAGTAGAGATATTAGGGAGGCTTGTCCTCCTAATTTGATTACTTAATCTTTTTCCTATTCCTTTTGTATCAAAAAAATAATTAAGTTTAACATTTATCAAGATATCAAATGTATTTAATAAATTTTTTTATTTATTTATTAACCAGTGTTCTAAATTAACATTGTCCTTGATTAAAAGGTTATGGGTGTTGACTCTTTTTATCAGTAATATTTTATTAATAAATCAACCATAAATATTATTATAAATAATTGACTACTTTTATTAGTGATATTTTAATAATAATTCGGTATAAATCAACTATGTCCAACTTGTTTGATTCTATAAATGAAATAATATATTTTTTACTACAAACTTTTAAATATAATTACTAAGGAGATACTTTGGGTTTTATTTTAGGTGAGTGCTATGGTGCATTCACAATCTACTAAAGTAATGCACCCATGCACCACCTAAATGACATATTGTGGTTCAATTCTTGACACTTGGGATGATTTGACTTTTTAATATTATTTATATTAGTCAAAGTGTCTAAATATTGTATTTGCTTGATATTTACATATAAGGATCTCAATTATCCGTATTTGCACATAACTATTTTTTATTAAATTTAAAATATATTTATTTTAAAATATATTTTTAAAATATAATTATTTAAACTTTTATTTATTTTTTTAAATATATTTATTTTAAAAAATTTGTTTTTCTTTTTTTTTGTTAGCTCTGAAAAAAATAAATATTTCTTTTGTGAAAGAAAAAATAATATCTAAATAAATCTAAAGTACCTAAAATATTTATTTCTTGATTATTAGAATGAAAAGACCGTCTAACATCGTCCTTGGATACTTTGTTAACTTTTTTTCTACTTAACTAATTTATACAATTATATGTAAGTAGCACAGTTTCATGGATTTTAATGTGTTATATTATTTTATTTCACACAACATAATTATACATAACTAATTTAGGAAAAATCATGGAGTTAACAAATAAAAGAAAAACTCAAAAAATTAAAATAATTATTTTTCAAAATAAAATTTAAATAATTATATTTTAAAAATTTAATTTAAATAAATATAATTTAAATTTAATAAAAGAATATTTGTGTACAAATATGAATAACTGAGTTCCTTATATGGTATTTAGTACAAATATGAATAACTGAGTTTCTTATATGTAAATACCAACTAAATATAGTACTTATACACTTTGATTAATATTAAAAATGTTGAAAAATCAAACAATCCAAAAAAAATAAAAATAAAATTGGACTATAATATACCACTTGAATGATACATGAATATCACTTTGATGGTTGATAGACTTTAGAGAATACTTTTTATTTTATCTGTGGGTTGGCCACAAAGATTCGAATGTGCAGACAAAAGAGGGCTAAGCGTCCAGGCAAGTAGGGCAAGCGAAGGTGACGATCGTACCACACTTGGCATCAGCATTAGCAGCGGTAACAGCAGCAGCAGCAATAGACATTAGACACAGCACAGGCTATGCAAAGAAGCCACCCACCTCCGTTGTACTGCTCATATTGGGAATACCAATTAGATCATCTTATTTCAATTTTTTATACAATTTTATTAATATTGAAAAAGATATATATAAACAATATAAAATAATAATTTTTTTTTTATAATGTGTAGTTTTTTTTTAAAAATTATATAATTTCTTTTCAATCGTCTTATTATATAAAAAATTAGTTCATTAACATTTGTTATATAAAAATTTAGTTTATATATCTACGTTTTGATAAATAAAAAATTCATTACTTAATTTCATTTTCCATCCTAATTGACATGTTTTTAAAATTCATTCTACTCTTAATATTTTACATTTTAGATTTATGATCATATATAAAATTAATTTTCTTTTAAAAAACAAAAGTTCTTGTTGATTATTCAAAAATTATTTATATCACATAGATGATATACTATTAGTTTAGCGTAAAGTATATATCAATTCTCTGAGAAGTGAGCACGGTGCGACATTGCAGCACTTCCTTTTCCATACTTCGTCTCATCAACCATTCTGCTGGGCAGGTGGCTCCAGATAACCATACAGATCAGATCATTCACAAAGATAGAAAGAAAAGCCAAAAATTAAATAGAAATAGCCATACCCATAGGCCATAGAGACAGCTATAGGGATAGGCGCATAGCAGTTCTTCACTTCTGCTTTCAACACCCAAGTACATACCTAATCTGTCTGATAGGAATTTGATAATAAATGTATCGTATAACATTTATAATAATGATGGAGATTTTTTCATTACCAAATATGAACCTTTTGTAACTTTGTTTTGGTAAAGTATCTTGAGAGATAAATTATAAATCAATATATTTTTGGGATATTAAGTATAAATATTATATAGTAGTGTGTTATTTTTAAGTGTTAAATATATATGATGAGTGAGAAAAATTAATAAATAAATATAAATACATATATATATATATATACACGATGTTGGATATAAAAAGTATGTTCAATTATCATTACTCAAATATTATTTCTTAGGTTAAAGTAATGTTTTGGTCCCTATACGTGACATTGATTTTCAATTTGGTCCCTATACGTAAAAAGTTATCAATTTGGTCCCTATACGTGACATTGGTTTTCAATTTGGTCCCTATACGTAAAAAATTATCAATTTGATCCCTATATGTGACACTGGTTTTCAATTTGGTCCTCACCGCTAATTAGTCCGGATATAAGAGGACCAAATTACAAATTATTGTCACATGTAGGGACCAATTCAACAAAAAAAAATTGAAATCGATCCCTACATGTGACAATTATTTTCAATTTGATCCCTACATGTGATAATAATTTATAATTTGGTCACTCTTATATAGGGACCAATTAGCGGTGAGGACCAAATTGAAAATCAGTGTCACGTATAGGGACCAAATTGATAATCAGTGTCACGTATAACGACCAAATTGAAAATCAGTATCACGTATAGGGACTAAATTGATAACTTTTTACGTATAGAGACCAAATTGAAAATCAGTATCACGTATAGGGACCAAATTGATAACTTTTTACGTATAGGGATCAAATTGAAAATCCGTGTCACGTATAGGGACCAAAACATTACTTTAACCTATTTCTTAATTTAATTAATATAGAGTAACTAGGAAGTATCTCAGTACTCCGCTCGTTAATTGCACAGAAAGTTTTTTAAAATAACATAGAATATAATAAATATCATCGGAAATAAAAGTATTAAATAATAAACAAGCGCGGTCAGAATTTAAAATCACTTTTACGGAAAACAAATACAATTTTGGACCTCTCAAAATCTAAAATAAACAAGCATCGAGTGTTTGGAATAGCAAGAAATTTGTTATATCCTTTTATAAAATCTTAATTTTTTATTAAATAAAATAATTTAGTTATAATATCTTAAAAATATTTAATAGTTTTATTATATAATAAATAAACAGAAGGATGGAAAGAAAAATTAAATGAGAGAATATAGAATTATGCACGAACTACAGTGAAATCAATGCCTTCCCTTGTATCACAGCTAAAATATTTCCCGAAATGACTTCAAGCCTTAGCCTATCCCACGCGTGGTCAAACTGGGATTTGCCCCGATTCTCAACCATAAATGTGCAGCCTAGTTGTTGTTTCTTTGTTTGTTTGTTTTTTTTTTTTGGTAAAGACCCATTTTAGTTCTTGATAAAAGTTGTGTGAGTCATTTTAGTTCTTGATAAAAAAATTATCCCATTAATCTCTGACAATTACTAACGTGGGACACATTAGTCCCTGTATTGACTTCCGTTTGCCAATGTCTGTTAAATCACTGACGTGGTCGTTAATTCATCATAACTGCCCGTTAACTATAGCTTGTTGGATTTTCAGTTTTTTTCATTTTTTCTTTCAAAAGAGCAAAACGGTACTGTTTTGGGTCCAATTGTTAAGCCCAGACCTCAGCTCCTTCTTCTTCTTCCCTCTCTTTGCAAAGCTTTCTTTCCATTGTGAAATGAAGGATCTTTCTGTATATGGTCTTTAGGGTTGTGTTGGCAACTCAAACACAATTTTACACAAACCATCACAACAAACCAAAACGCAGATCTAGAACATAAATGCACCATCTTTTGATCCAAACGCAGATCTGGAAACACAAAGGAACTACCTTTCGATCCAAACACACTTCTGAGAAACCAAGGGGCAATTGATTTGCTCGAATAAACATCAAAAAGCTACCTTTCAATTCTTCTCCCTCACCAAAAACTGCTTCCATGGACTCTCTATGCTCTTCTTTCCATAGCTCTGCTTCGCTTGTACTTCTACCCCATACCCTTTCTTCCGTCTCCAGAAACTGAACTTTCCCATTCCAGCCCCTTCACCATCACTTCCCACTCTTCTTCTTCACCTTGTTCTTCTTCTTCTTCAGGGACTAAAATGGCCTCCATACGTTTTGTCAGGGACTAAAATGGCCTTCACACGTTTTGTCAGGGACTAAAATGACCTCTGCACAACTATCAACTGAATCCTTCCAACAGAGCTAGACGCAGAAACATTAGAACCCTAAAATTTCAAACATCTCAAAAAGGGGGCGAAAAATTCAGAATCGTTCATAGCAAAACGAAAAAACAGGGAATGATTTGGAGTTGAAGCTATGGTGATTAAGAGGTCGATTGTAAGGGAAATGGAATAGGAATCGAGCACTTAGAGCACCACCGAATAGAAAAGGAATGATATATATGGAGCTGAAGCTATCTTCGTTCACTGTAACATGAAGTTCATGAAATCTGGAGAGAAGAAGCCATGTCCAGAAGAACAAGAAGAAGAAGATTAGGGTTGAGAATTATTTTTGGCCAAAAAAAAAAAGAAATAAAAATATTTATTTAAAAATAAAAAATAATATTTTATTAGGTGTCATGCCACGTGGACGAAGATAACGGCAAACTAGGACAATTTAACGGCCACATCATCAAAGTAACGGAGGCTGAGTAACGGAAGTCAATGCAAGGACTAACGTGTCCCACGTTAGTAATTGTTAAGGATTAACGGGGTATTTTTTTTTGTTAGGGACTAAAATGGCCTACGCAATTTTTGTCAGGGACCAAAATGAGCCTTTACCCTTTTTTTTTATTATAAGCAAATATTAATAGTTAGTTGTTATGTTAATTTTTGTTATCTTTATCAAGATTTGAATCCTGAATCTTTTACTACTATCACAATTCATTATACCCTTAGCTTAAATCAGTTGAACTATCCAAGAGAGAAAAAAAAATATCAAAATTTTTACATCTAGCCCCAGTCTTTGAAAATTCATAACCCTTTTTTCATTCATATTCATATTAGTTTAATACTTAAATGGTGTTCTTATTATCTCTCTCTTTCTTTGTCTGTTGCCAATTCCGTGCTGCTCTTTCTTCTGCATAATAACCCTTTCAAGATTCAAACATTTCCACCTTGATGTAAATCGTGTCTATTTGTTTTCCTTTTGTTTTCACTCGAGGATGTAAATCTTCTTTGTTTACGTACTATTTTTTCAAACCTTCTGGATTATTAAAATCTTATTATTGTCTCACATAATTTGCTGAGCTCTTACTTCCCTCATCATGAACCATGATCAGATTGTTGAAGTTGTTCCTTTAATTAAGTGCAGGACTGATGGAGAAAATGAAGCTTGTGTTGGAAATAATGTAACTCCTTTAAAGAGGAGAATTGAAGGTTTCTTATTCTTATACTAAGGTTAAGTCATTATGTGGTGTATTTTCTTGATCATGGGATATTGTAGATTCATGTTAGATTCTTATTCTTATACTAAGGTTAAGTCATTATGTGGTGCATTTGCTTGATCATGGGATTGTTTGATTCAATCAGCCTCACACTATAGTCAAGGGATTTGAGAACATGATAGAATAGCTTGTGTTGAAAGAATTTATGGAGGTTGGCAAAAGGGATATTGGTACAAAACTGTTTGTGATTCAATCCAACACTATGGCATTTTTGGCCTTCAATCTCTTTCTTATTTGTTGTCTTATTAGTTCATATTTTGGTTATTTTCTACATTGATATTAATTTGGCTAAATTACACTTTTGGTCCCCAAATTATTATTAAATGTTCAATTTGGTCCCCAAGTTTTTAAAATGTTCATTTTGGTCCCCTAATTCGTTAAACTTGTTCAAATAGGTCCTTCCGTCAAGTTGACTAACGGCGATGTCAAACCTAATGACACGTGGCATTAAGTTTAATATTTTAAAGTTCATTTTGGTCCCCAAATTGTTTTAAAATGTTCATTTTGGTCTCTCAAATTGTTCTAAGATGTTCATTTTGGTCTCCAAATTGTTTTAAAATGTTCAATTTGGTCCTCAAGTTCTTAAAATGTTCATTGTCGTCCCTTAGTCAACTTGACGTCGTCGTTAGTCAACTTGACGGAAGGACCTATTTGAACAAGTTTAAGGAATTAGGAGACCAAAATGAACATTTTAAAAACTTGGGGACCAAATTGAACATTTAATAATAATTTGGGGACAAAAATGCAATTTAGCCTATTAATTTAGTTGATACATGTCTTAATTTCCATGTTTCCATGCATGTTTTGATATATCCCTTTTATATTTGGATATTTTTGGTACATTAAACAATAATGTTTAAATGAAAATTTTCAACGCTTGGGTTCTAACACTAGCATTGAATGCAATTTATTTACACTGTAGGCTTCTGCTAAGCTTAACAAACTTCACAATCTATGTGATATTATATTGTATAAACGAAAGTTCTAAAATTGTAACTATAACCTATTACTGCAATATGTTGAATCTGCACCAATAAGAGGTATAGTGAATAAGGGTTGAAAATAAGAATGTCGATATTGAAACAATATTTGAGAAAACAATTGTTATGTCAAAAAATAATATCGATAGAAAATGTGTAGTTTTATTGGTTTCTAATGTAATTATTTTGTACATTGACATTAATTTAATCGATGCATATACTTATATTCATATTTTTAATCGTATTATGCTACATCCTCTTTATATTGAAGTAAATTTGAAATATTAAAAAAAATACTACATTCGATTCACAATATAAGAAACAAACGAGTCTTTTTTTTTTGTCCAAAATATAATAAGCATACAATAATTTTCACACACATTAAATGCTAATTTCCAATATTACCCTTATTTATTATATGATTTATATTTACGAGATATATCAATTTTCCATGCAAGTGAGTTGATTTATTAAAATTAAAAGAAGTATTTTTAAAAATTTATATAAATATTAATTATAATTAACTCATTTCAATACATTTTCTTAGTTTGTATGTTTTAAGATTTTGTTTTTTATATTATAAATCAAAGGTAGTAAAATTTAATATGATATTATTCCCTCTGCGTGTCTAACGGGCAACTACACTAATTACTATAAATTAACCGTGCAGTCTGAATTTAATGTAAGCCTAAGACTGAGCTGCCTAATAAGCTACTCCCTCCGTTCTTTTTCTTTAATATTCTTAACTACTTGTTTTTGTTCCAAAATAATAAACCAATATATAATTGACCAATTTTTTCCATGTATGCCCTTATATAGAATTAAATTGATTTACCTTGAAAATACACAAAATCTTCCATACTTAAATTTAGTCATAAATGCTGCATGTTCCAAAACAAAAGTGACACATATAAATGGCTAGGTACATAAATGGCTAGTGGAGTATGGAGTAAATGTAATTGGAATTTGTAAACAATTATTGAAAGAAATAAGGGTATTTTGATATAAATATATACTCCCTCCGATCAACGATATAAGCAAAAATTTTCAAATTTTTTGGTCCAAAATATAAGCAAATTTCAACTATTTTCATATTATTTAATGAAGTTATTCTCAAAATACCCTTCATTTAATAAAAAAATTGTTTTCCAATGGCTCTTTTTATTCTCAACAACACAAGCTTAATATAAATAAGAGAAAGGGTAATTTGGGTAACAAACTTAATTTTTTATTCTTAATGACTCTTTTAAATGAGATCAACTAACTACCTTAATATGTGTGTTTTATTCAATTTTTATTTATAATAATGATCGAAGGAGTATAAATTAATGATTTCTTAATGAAAATCTTAAAATACCGTAAAAAAAAGAACGGAGCGGGTATTGATTAAAAGTTAAGAGATGACGCATTTGTTCGGCGGGTGTAATTGCGTTCTCACTGTGTTATTATAATTATAGTGTAATTGTTCTGTTGTTCACATTTGCATTTACATTGGGTGTTTTGTTGCGCTATATTCACTTCACTGCAGTTCTTGTTGTTGATGTAATGGTTAAAAAGTAATAAAGTATAACTAATATTTTGTTTTTATATTTATTATATTATATGTATTTTTAATTTTTTAAAGCTTAAAATAATATAATTCTTTGTAGGTAAAGTTTGAGATTGGAACTTAAAGGTAATATAGTTTTAACGATTTAGTTGACATGTTCAATACATTTTTTTATACTATCAACTAATTATAAATTATTATATAATGATACTTATTATAATTATTTTAAAGGTCAAGTATAAGTAATTTTTAATTGGTTGATAATATATAAAAATTACACTCTAACTCTAATATATATATATAAATGGATCCTCACCCATATATAAATTTGTGTGTGTAATTCTAGGTTTTGTTGGATGAAGCGGTTGCTCATGTAGCAAAACCTTTCAACATGTATTAGTCGCTTAACTTAAAAAATAATTTTATTTTTTAATAAAAAATATTTATATTAATCCTAGAAACAAAATAGATTAATAATCAACTAAACTGAAAATCTGTCATGTGATATTAGAACTGGTTCCTTTATTAAAATATATACACTTTCTTTGAGTTTCTTTTATGAGATTTCTTTGAGTATATTAGTAAATACGAAAATCAAAAGTTTGAAACAAATATGGGGTTATAAGGTTGGTAGGGATGTTCGCGAATCGGTTTGAATCGGTTTTGAGGCAAAAAGTCATCCGATCCAAAGATTAAAATTACTCATGGTTCGGTTCGGTTTGGATTGATTCCTTAAAAAAAATTCAATCCGATCCGATCCAATTAAATGCGTTTTGAATGATTGAGTTTTTACGAACATAAGAATTAAAAAATATGTCCAAATAACATTAATAGATATAATATATAACATGCTAAAAATTAAAATTTTATGAGCTAACGAGTATTAATTTTATCTTTGGAACATTAAAAATAGTAAAAAAAAAAAATTACATTACATCAATTTAATAAGTATTAATAGGGAAAAAAATAACAAATAAATAATCAATAATACAAAAAGTAGAATAAATATGCATTAAATTTTACATATGTGGTTTGGTTTGGATTAGTTCGGTTTTAAATAAAGGATCTGAAATCCGATCCGATCCGTCCGATTTTCAAAAAACAAGGTCCGAAAAATCTAATAAATATCGGTTTAATTTGTTCTTTTTTTAATCGATTTTCGGTTTTCTTTTGGTTTGATTTGGATATGAACATTCCTAAAGATTGGCTTGGTGGTGGTTGGGGTTGGGGAGTTAAGGAGTTGAGTGATAAGGAGATTGAGGGTTCAAAACCCCACCCACTAACAAAATACTAATGTTAACACTAACATATACCTATATAAAAAAGTTTGAAACAAATATAATTTAAAAGTTTAAAAATACAAAAAGATAATTGGAATTAAATTATCATTAACTACTGGTTCATCTTAGGGGACGTTTGGTAGAAGAATTCTTTTTAGGGAGGTTTATTCAATTAGGATTTTAAAAGATTATTTTGGGATAAAAAAAGTCCTGTAGAGTTAAAAAGGCTATTTAGAAATGTTATGATTTTATAAAAATTTTTAAAGACTTTTATAATTTTTACAGTTTAGATTTTAACAAATTTATATCATAAAAATTTATAAGATTCGAAAGGACTTATGGATTTATATGATTTGAAAGTATTGCATACAATTTTACCAAAGATTCAAAGTTACAATATTTAATAAAAGAGTTATAGGTTCAATAAGCCTTGTCGGCTAACACAATCCCTTCAATATTTTTAAAATGAATTTTAGTTTTATTTGAAACATTTCAAATCATCAAGCTATTACAACTAAAATGATACCAATAAAAAAAGTAAATTTTTTTTTATGGGATCGACAACACGTCTTGGCTAAAGTGATTTTTATTTTATTTTATTTCATTTTAAAAATAAAATTATTTGTCTTTAATGAATATTTTATTTTAATTTTTAATGTTTTAATTTTGATTTTAAAAAGTGTTTGATTTTATTTTTAATACGAGACACAAAAATAAGAAAAGAAGTGGTGCTTATTACTGGACTACTAAATAGTAATACTAACCCCACAACCCAGTAGCAGTCCACCTTGTCTGATATTTAGCAGCAACGCAAAACAAACCTGAAAAGAGATTAGGAAGAACATACGACCAGGATTTGCTTTCGTGTTTAAGCGTAGAATAAAAAGGTAGTGGGTTTTTAGGAATAATGGAATAAAGAAAGAAAAAAGAGAGTAAGAAAGAAGAAAATCTCATTGGGTTGGCTGGGATTTTGATACGGGTTTGTTATTTATATTTCTCACCGAAAAATCCCACCAAATCCACCTTAAAAAACATTCCATGAAAATCAGGAATTTTTTAATGCCACAATTAGAATTGACAAAATAGGCCAACCCGAATGAGCACGATTAATCATAGGGTTTGTGTTGTGAAATTTAAGTCTGAATTAATTTGGGCCTTCTTGGCCCAACCCGATGGAACCAAACCCGAAGTAAGCTAGCCCAAATAATCTCATATATTTTAATTTTAATTATTTTAATTTTCCTAAAAAAGTAAAAATGAAAAACATATCAAAATTTTAAAATAAATTGCTTAGATCGCTATCACCTTTTAGCTGCTAAGAAAGAAATACATGAAGTTTTGGTGCATTATGCTACTATTTCATGAATGAGATATTTTGGATCGTGGATTACAATTGTTTTGGATGTTTATTTACTATAAACCAAATGACCCAATTGTTTTCGGTACTATTGGCCCAAATGCCCACTAATTTTCCCCTATAAGAAGAGCCTTGGAGATCAAGGAGAAGAGATCTCTCCATCTCCTCTAGAGATTCACTCCTTCCCTCAATAAGAACTACATGTGGTTCTGATTTCCCTATCGAGAATATGTAGGACTGGAGCTCCCACTCCGTCGAGCCCAATATCAAGGGATCCCTTTTTGTGCGTCACAATAGGTCATGGGCCTTCCAACTAGAGATACCAACCAGCAACTCGAAGCATCGAGATGAAGTTCAACATCACCGTGAGCCTTTTGTACATACTACACCTTTTTACGTTGTGGTTTGGGTCTTTTTTGGGTTTTTGATCAAAACAACAATATTTCCTTAATGCTTCATAACGTGCAACAATAGTATGATGTTTCAATTATCAATCTGGCTTCGAGTTTTAATATGTGTACCTAGTGTAATAACATTCTCGTGGCATAAGGTTCTTGAATAGGCGTCAGTTCCATATCAGCTGGTCAATACGCTAAGCAGTCAGATTAGTTCCTTTGTACTGACAAAAGTAAGGAACAAAAATTCTCGGATACTATTAAACATGCCATAGCAGTGGGTGAAAGTCCACATATATTAGAGACACTATTGGAATGTAAAGCAGAAATAATGGTTGAAACAAGGAACCCATGGGAATTGGAGAGGACAAAGGCAGTTAAGGCGGTAACTTGCAACTTGCAATAGTAAAACCAAGATATGTTTAACACTTTAATGATAAGAAAATACCCTGTAAATGGTTGTTTCGATTGAAAATAGTACAATTGTTAATATTCCTTTCAGTCCCCTGCCCCATTTCTCATGAAGCAAGATTCCTCAATTGAGCTAAATTAAAATTAAAGGGTATCATGTTTGTGCAAGTATCTATTGCAATCGTGTGTCATACAAAAAGAAAGAAAAAAGAGCTTGTAACAAACTACCATAAAGATTCCAATATTGTAATATGAAAGCTGATGGCAATTTACCTTCACACATGGGATATCTTACAAAAATTGGAGTTGATGGTATAGACTGACACCAAATTCACAATCCAAAAGAATGCTATGAGTGTTTAATTAGAAATTTGGAGGCTTCTATTAAATGTCCACTTCTACAACACAAACTCTAATAAGAAAAATCAATGCAAGAAAGATGAGTTTATGAAAATTATATCATTGTTTCCAACTTAATTCCAAGATCCTAGTCTCAAAAGTTAATATTCTTGCTACAATAACCGTTTCAAAATAATCCAAAACAGACATCAAATACATACATATAACGTTGTGAAGCTCTCATCCTCCAAGGCAGCATCTTTATTTCGCATAACTCTAATGGAGCTTCTAAGTTTAGTTGAACCCCAATTTCTGAAATTGATCATTTCACGAACTTTGGGATGATTACCCTTTTCTTCCTTGTCATCACAAGCTTCTCCATGTTCCTCTCTGACAATCTTGATTGACTTGGCTTGCTTCTTCCTTTTTATACTGATTTTCTTTGAGACCCCAGCACAAGATTTCTGATTCTTGTTTGCTACATTACTCGAGATCTCTGAAAAATTGGTGAAGTCAAAGCAATCTGTTTGAATAACAAAAGAAAATAATACAAGTCAGGTTCTTTAATTTTTCTTGGTTAATATTGAATCAAAAGATTTTATTTTTGAAGGTTTTAGATTAACGGGAGGCCTAATTAAGAGTGCACATATAGCTTGAGAAAAATTACCAACCTTTTGAGGGAGATTGAGCGTGGTTTGAATGTTCCATTACGACACTTGCATGAGAGTTGTGGTTCTCCATGTTGATATCATTCAGAGATATTGAGAGTTTTAGAGCGAGAAGGAAGTACAAATGTGGGAAAATTATATATCTAGGGGGGTTTTAGAGCGAGTAGTATATATAGGAAAATGGCACTGAAACGAGGGATTTAATTATGATTCGTGGCCCTTCGATATGACTTCGAGAAATTGGAAAATGTCACTTATGATAGACGTAGTTTCTAGATTAACTATATCTTATCTGATTTGGAAATAATTTTATTCGGGGAACCCATTAAGAAAAAGTTTAATTATTGAGTTTATCCCTGAATTATCTAGGAATTTTCAAGTAGGTCCCTGAGCTAATTTTTTTTTAATTAGGTCCCTGAACTTATATAAAATTTTCAATTTGATCCTTAAAATAGAAAAATGACTATATAAAATAATAAAATAATAAAATAATAAAATGATAGATGATGAAATTTAGAAAAATACTGTTTAATAATAATATAATGACAAAAGATGAATATGAAATAAAAAAACTCACTATTTAAAATGATAATAATAAAATAAAAATAAAACTTAGTGAGATTAAACTAAGACAAATATTTAATATTTGAAACAACAACAACAACAACAACAGATACAACAAGCAAAAATATTATTTAAGAAATATTAAAATAATTGAAGATAAACATCAATTAAAATATAAAATAATATAATAAATAATAAAATAAACTAAATAACTCAAAATAAAATTGGCAATAAAAATAAGATGTGATATTTACTTAATTAGCTTCTTTAATTTATTTAATATTTTATACAATAACTTTGTAGTGAGAGCGGATTCGCTCCTACTGCTGCACCCGTCCAGCACTGCTCCAGCGAGATCCAACGGTGCAACAGCTGTGTGGAGGGTGGGACCGCGTGCGATGAGGTGTGGGACCACTATCTGACGGCCCGGAGCCAGCGGCAGGACGCGCTGGAGCGAATCCAAGTCCCTTTGTAGTTAAGTTATATTTTATTTTATTTTATTTTTTATTTTTTAAAAATATTGATTTTTTACTCAGTTTAATCTTTTGTTATAATATTAGAATAAAATTTATTTAAAATAATGACATTCTCTACTAAGTTTCATTTTTTACTATTTTATTTTTATTTGAAACAATTTTTTTCAAAATCATCCTTTAATAATATATTGCTATTTAAAAATTTATATTTTTTAATTCAGGTTTATCAGTTTAATATCTTAATATTTTATTATAAAACAAGAACTTTCTAGCACAATTTCATATTTTATTATTTTGTTATTATCACTTCAAGAACTAAAATTTGTCTCTCAAATTTATCTATTTTTATTTAATTATTATGATAAACAATAACTTTTCTGACTAAGTTTTAGTTTTTATTATTATTTTTATTTTAAATAGTATTTATCTCATATTCATCTTTTGTCATTTTATTATTATGTCAAACAGTATTTTTTTTTTCCCTAACTTTCATCATTTATCATTTTATTATTTTTTATGTTATATACTTACCTTTCTACTTTAGAGAACTAATTGAAAATTTTATATAGAGAGGATTATTAGTTTTTTTAGGATTAGATTTCATTTTGTATGATGTACGTACTCTTTGTCATAACATTTCGCTTTTAGTTATGAATTTTATTTATCATTTAAAATTATTATTCATTTATCATTTAAAATTATTATTGATATATCATATTATAATTTAAATTATAATTAGGAAATAAATAAATAAAGTTTATAATTAATTATGAATTTTATATATTTAATTAATTTAAAAACAATTTAATTAAATAATTTATTTAATAAAATATATAATAGTGTTTGCGACGGTCAAGTCGTCGCTACAAGTCTTACTATTTGCGACGGCCAAACCATCGGTACTGGGTAAAGTTTTGCGACGGACAACGCCGTCACAAAATTGCGACAGCCACATAAAAAACTGTCTAAAACGATTTGAGACGACCGTATTAGCTACGAATCCGGAGCCGTTGCAAATCCATCGGAAACACTCATTTTGCAGCTGATTTTTGCTGTTTGCGAAATGGCCGTCGGTAATACCAAGTTTTCTTGTAGTGAATTGAAAATTTTATAAAAGTTCAGGCACCTAATTAGAAATTTTTTTAGTTCAGGGACCTTATTTGAAAATTCACAAAGAGTTTAGGGTCCAACTCAATAATTAAACCTTAAAAAAAATGATGTAATTTGATTCAGAAATCAAATTTTATTAGTCATTAAAATGTGATTTGATTTGAATTAATTTATCATTTTGTATTTCAATTTTTCTATGATATATGCACTTGGTGCATAAGATAAGCCAACTAACCCAATCCTTTGGAAAATTAGCTAATAAATTGGGTGTTTAGGAAAGATTGTTTCGCTTAAAACAGCTTTTATTTTGAGGAGAAAAAAAAAGTTGTTCCAAGTTTAATTTTACAAGATTTTGACCCGTGCGTTGCGTGTTTTGATATTTTTTTTTTTAAAAAAAGTACATACTTTAGATTTTTCATATTTTTTGGACCAGATTTTTTGTATTTATCATATGATATATGGTTATAAAATTGTCATGCAGATAATATATTATTTTTGCTCATGACCGGTAAAATATTGTTTGAGCATATAAAACAAAAGTATGTAATTTTTTTATTGTAGACTAATTTTGTAACGGTTGACTAATGTTTCAAATTCTGGGAGAAAGCAATGACCGCAATGATCCATATTGATTAAATTGTGAATTAACCTTTGACCCATATGTGGCTTAGAATTGGATTTGGATTCAATGCATTCACGCATACACGAATGCAAGAATTTACTAAATGCACCGTTGGATTAGTATATTGTTTTAATTTTTTAATATATACTCAAATACATCTATTGGTGTATATCAATGAATGCGTGTATGTGTGGCTTTGATGAGTACAGCCGTGCAGGGAACCCAAATCCCTTATAATTGCCCCTAATGATTTTTATTTTTAGATTCTAAACCTTAACATTCCATCAAGAACCCCAGGGTGTCATGGCATGAGCACTTTGAGAAGCTTCCTTTTCAGTCATAGTGTTGTCCCGTGAATTTTGTTTACATTGAAGCTTTTCTTCTTAAGCTTTGTATCAAGATTGACTCTTTATCTGAAGATGAAGTCTTGCATGTCTTTGGATTTTTTCCCCCTTATTCACGCTTAAGGATTAGAGATTCATCTGATGATGTTATGTTGACTACCTTCTTGGATGACTTTTTTGTGTTTTGTTTTTGTTTTTGCATTAAAGATTGGTTTCTCTTTGTTTGATAATGTTGTTTCTTCATCCAATGACATTTGCTGTGGTGAAATTGGCTCCTTATTATAATATAAGGATAATCGTTAATAAAACAATGATGAATTGTTTTTTTTTACTTGGTAAGCAACTATATATATATATATGGTACAAATGTTTCAAAACAACCATTGAAGCAAACTAGGTAAATTTTCAACTACTAGCATCAAACTTCCTAATGGTTCAAATATAGCTAGACCCCACTCCCACATACCAACAAAAACCAGATTCATAGTACCTTTCTTTACTAGTTAGTTCTCCAAATCCGGATATGTCTCACTCAAAAACAGAATCAACATTAGCAACTCCTAATTCAAAGTCTTCTACCGAAATTCAATTTGCTGTTGTTCCAAATAAACCACATGTTCCAACATCCCCTTCATTATGGCAATCCACACGTACTCGCAAGCCTTCTGTATGACTTCAAGATTATTGTTGTTCAATTATAGATTGCACATCCACATCTCCTTATCCTTTAACCAACCATTTTTCGATTGAACAATTTAATCAATCTCATAGAGCCTTTTTATCTTCAATAATTACAATTGAAGAACCACAATATTCACTGAGGCAATGAAACATTTTCATTGGTGTGATACTATGGCCAAAGAAATCTCGGCCCTTGAATCTAACAACACCTGGACCCTTACTACTCTTCCATCTGGCAAAACAATCGTGGGTTGTAAGTGGAATTACAAATTAAAATTTCGAGCTGATGCCACAATCGAGCGTTACAAAGCTCGATTAGTTGCCAAATGGTACATGCAACTAGAAGGTTTTGATTATCACGATACTTTCGCTCTTGTTGCTAAGTTAGTAACAGTCCATGTTCTTCTATCCCTAGTTGCTTTTAAAAATTGGTCTCTTCATCAGCTTAATGTAAACAATGCCTTTCTACAGATGTTTACATGCAAGTTCCCCCTGGTTTCAAACAAATGTGTGATACTCGGATTTGAAAATTAAAAAAAAAAAACCTTATACAGTCTTAAACAGGCCTCCAGCCAATGGTTTTCAAAGTTTTCCAATGCTCTTTTAGATGAAGGATTTAAACAATCCCACGCAGATTACTCTCTCTTTACTTATGAAAAAGACTCTATTCATACATATATTTTAGTATATGTAGATGATTTAATTATCAATGGTAATGATGATGCATTCATTACAACACTTAAAAACAATCTTGAATCTCGATTTTCAGTAAAAAAATCTAGGACGTTTACAATACATCTTAGGCATAGAAGTATCACGATCACCTTCAGGAATATTTTTATGCCAAAGAAAATATATCGTTGATATTCTCAATGATGCAAGCCTTATAGATGCTAAGGCTTCAACATTTTAGTTGTTACCTTTTGATGGCACTCCTCTAGATGATCCTACTCCATATCGTCGCCTAATTGGACGACTTCTTTATCTTCAAGTTACTCAACCAGACATAACTTATTCAATTAATTACTTAAGTCAATTCATGCAGCAACCAAGATCAGTTCATCTAGATGTTGCTTTTTGGGTTATATATACGATACTTAAAAGGATCCGTTAATCATTGAATTTTCCTCTCTGCTACAAGTACTTTAACATTGCAAGCATATACAGACTCAAATTGGGCAGGTTGTCCTAGTACTCGTCGATCAACCACAGGGTATTTCACAATGTTAGGTGCAAATCCTATTTCTTGGAAATCCAAGAAACAACCAATTGTCTCATTATCATCTGCAGAAGCCGAGTATCGTGCTCTTGCCAAACTCACCTTTGAACTTCAATGGCTACAATACCTATTCAATGATTTCGGAATTCCTACTCCTAAACCAATTTCCGTTTATTGCGACAATCAAGCCGCAATTCACATTTCAAAAAATCCAGTTTTTCATGAACGAACAAAACACAATGAAATTGATTGCTATTCTGTTCGCAATAAATTATTATCAAGTCTTATTCGTCCCATACACATCCCTTTAATGCAACAACTCACAGATATCTTTACCAAGCCATTAGGGACGGATCAGTTCCGTAGACTTGTCAGCAAGTTGGGCGTTTGCTCTCCACCAACCGCTCCCACTTGAGGGGTGTATTACAAATAAAATAGAATCACCAATAGTTTTGGTAGATATTTCTTGTATATCTTTCAAATTCAAATAGACTAAACAATATCAAGAGAAGATCAAGGGAGTTGTAAAAAAAAAAAAAAAAGAGAAGATCAAGGGAAGCTCAAACAGTAAGAGCAGATCAACCAAAGATCAATAAGAATAAAGAGAAGATTTGTAGATTTTGTTATACTTTCAAACTTCGAATTTTGTATTTTAAATTTAGTTTTATCTTTATCTTTTTAACTTTTGTAAACAACTCTATATATTGCAATGCAATTAATCTCTCTCGTAAATTTTTATGAGAGAAACAAATCATATCTCTAATTTATTAGTTTTCTTATTATTGTTTTCTTTTACTTGCAATTGAATTTTCTCAAATTATCAATTTGATTTGATTGCCCAGATAATTATATTTTGGCCCAAATTTGGTACTTAATAATCAATCTCTTGTAAATCAATTTTGTTTCAAATGTCTTTGGCCTGAGACTCTCGGTGTCGTGAAGCCACTTTGGATTACGACTAATTTGAGTTGAGCAGAAAAACTCATTATACAAGGTAAAGATATCATATGCCTATTTTTGTATTCACAAGACTCGAATCCAAAAACTTAAGGAGAACAAAGTTTCTTGATATTCAGGCTAGCATGTGTTAGTAAATTTTATATAAAATTTTACACACAAAAAAAAAAGATTCATTTTTGAATTTCATTACTTTTCAGTTGGAAATTGAACAAAATTTGATTTGATTTTAGATAGGTAAATTATTTTATTTGTAATAACTACCAAGAATTATTTCTTATCAAGATAAAAATATAAATGAATTTTTTTGTCCAATCGACTTGTGTATAGGATAAGCCCTATTAAATATCCCTCCCAATGAACCTAATCTTTTGAAAATCAATTAATTACAGATAATTAAGAGTGCGTTTGTTACAGCTTATTTCATTAAAAAAAATCATTTTTTTAAGTGAAAAATAATTTTTAGTGAGTTTAAGTGTGTTTGTTTAAGCTTTTTAAAAAATTATGTTTTTAAAAATTTTTATTTATTTTTAGGCTTAAAATTAAAAGCTAATCAAAGTAGCTTTTGAAAATAATCTCCTGCAGTAGAGGAGAGAGAAATGACTCAAAAGACACGGAACTATCATGGAAGTCATGGAAATAACCTTTTTAATTTTGTCCTCGTTAGGTTACTTTGCCTCCTTCAGCATTTGCCGCTTTGCCTCCTTCAACATCTCTTCTTCTCCTCTGCAACAGTTCTATGCACCTTTGTCCCTTTGTCCCTGTGTTGGCGGTATTGCACCCTCCAAGTCCATATGCTTGCATCGCTTGGGAAGTTTGACATTGGTGCTTCGTGCAACTTCCATTTGATCAGGCTGCAGGCTCAACATATTCCACATCACCTCTACATCTCTGTATCCACACATTTGCACATCATCTCGAAGCATCAGCAGTCCACCACCAACTCCCCCACAATCACTGCCGTATTCATCCCCACCGTCGCCTTGACAAGCAATCGAACCAAAAACCAAAAAAAAGTTAACAGCTATATGATACTCATTTTTATGTCCTTTATGGTAATTTTGTATGTAAAAAAAAAAAAAACACTTTTACATAGTTGTATCCAAAAAATATTAAAAATCATTTTTTAAAAGAATGATTTTTATTGTTGTAAACAAACACAAAATAGATTCTGCTTTTCTTTTAAATATCTAAATTTTTTTTCTAAATTATTGAAGGCCAAAATCACTTTTTATATATAAAAAAAAACTCTTATTAAAAACACTCTCTCTCCCCTCTTTATTTATTTTGTATATTTCTTTATATGAAATTGAAAAATCATTAATTGTCTTCAATTCTTTATGGACCAATGCTATTGAGTACGAAATAGCTTTTCATAAGTTTTGATGAAGCTCACATATAACGTTTTTTCATTTTAGTTATAATAGTGAAAAAAGCATCCAACCCCCCTAAACTATATGACTTATTTGCAAATAGACACCCTCAACTATTGATTCTTCCCAATTAATCCGAAAACTTCAAGAATTAGTAAAATTGGTCCTTTTGTTAACCCACACTTAAATCACTAATGAGAATCCATTCCAATTATATATTTTTCTTAAATTTCAGATGTTGAAATTTTTTTTTATATTTTTTTTAAAAGGAAAAAATAAAAGGGAAAGAACTCTGTGTGTTTCTTCTGTTCATTCTTCTCTGTGAAAATTAGCTTTTGAAAGGTCAATAGCAAAACTGAAAAAGTAATGCTACCCACGCAATTAAGTGTGTTTGGTTTCACTTCTGGAGACACTAGAAGTGATTCTGCACCTATCAAGCATGATTCCGGTAAAAAAAAAAAAAAAGAGGTGTTTGGTCACATGTTTGGGGAAGCAATTTTGAATCCAAAATTTATTCTAACAGAAGAAGCTTGGAATAGCTTCTGCTTTTGGATCAAAAATTACACTAAGGTTTTGCATCAAACTTGTTTTCAAAATAAAAACATCCAAACATAATTCATTTTACTTCAAACTCAATTGTATTGAAATTAATTCTACAAGATCAATTTCTTCCAAAATCATGTTTGTCAAACACTCATCCAAACACACACTAGTTGGCACAAAAAATCCCAACAATATAGTGGTTGTTAATGAAGTTGACATAGGGAAACACAAGAAGGGTTGAATTGTGTTTCTTAATAGATTTTTCAAAATCCTTTCGAAAACTATTTTGCAAGCAAGCAAAGAGATAAACATACAGTAAAAACCTTTAACAAAGAGGTAACAAGCTCAATATCCAATCCCCACAGTTAGTATAAACGAAAGCTGTAAGGAGATAGGGATAGAAGATTCACACAAGATGAATTTATCCTGGTTCACACTCTTCCAACTAAGAGCTACGTCCAGTCCCTTATACTTGAAGGTTTTCTCCACTATAGTCAAATACCTTACAAGGATTCAACACCTTTTCAGGCTTACAATCTCGCAAGTATTCAACACCTCTTCAAGCAAACAAGTATTTTTTTCCAGTCAAGTCTCTTCAGGCTTTCTCTAACTTAAGAGATTAAAAGATTTGATCTAAGAACTCACTCTATGTGAGGGTATGAAAGTTTAAGATCAAGAGACTACAAGTAATCGAAAGAAAGTTCAACAGAGATTGGGCACTTTCAAATATCAGAACTCATGATAATTTTCGGTCACCTTCTTTACTGAGGTTGTCCAGTATTTATTAATGTGTTTCATTTTGAGCTCTTTCTTCTTCGACGATCTTCAAGAAATATCCTTTAGAAATAGCATTAAATGCTAAGATCCGCTGAGTATGATAACTTGATATGTGATCTTTAGAAAAGCACTCGTGGTTATCAGAAAGCTCGAAAGGATCTTAAGACAAGTTCCCTCATCTAGCGATAATTAAAACAAACCTGCACACTAGAGTAGACAAGTTAGTTCATAACTTAACTTTGCCATACGAATTTAATCTTTTTGTTAACATCAAAACTTAAGAGATTATCTAACCATAACCATTTTGGTTCCAACAGTCTCCCCCTTTTTGATGATGACAAAAACTTATCAAATTTGATTGAATAAAGTCTAAGAGAGCCAAAGGGCTCCTCCTAAGACAAAGCATTCAAACAGATAACAAGTCTAACATCAAACAGGTATGCAAAGCAAAAATGACATGTATTGGAGCATATAGACAGGTATCAAAGCATTAATGTGTGAGCACATAAATGCATTAAACAAAACAATATGCATTAGATCAATTATATAATCTAAGATAATTTCAAATTAATATCTCCTGATTTTCTCCCCTTTTCTTGTCATCAGACAAAAAGGTAAAGAGGAGTGTACCATCATAGTCAGTGTTTGACACAAAAAGGAAACAGAGAGGAGAAAAAAAGGTTTTAAGACGATGGAGGAGGTGGAAGTGGTGGAGGTGGAGCAGGAGAGCCTTGATTTTTCTGTAAAAGTAGGTTGGATAGCATTTGAAACATTTGCTGAAGAATGACATTTGTAGGCTGAATGGCTCTTTGAACATTGTCCTCAACTTGTGCTACAATCTTCTTGGCAATTATTTCTTCAAGTTCTGGAGGAATTGTAGTCCGAGAGCTTTCAGCAGTGGCATCCAGATGACCTCTTGCAGGCCTTGTACTCAGAGCAAGCAATTGCTGTGGTGCCTCTGGATGAATGATAGACAAAGGAATAGGCAATGAAGCCTTTTGTTTTCACCTCTCTGCTTCATTTCCAGTTTCAGCCATATGTTCTCCCTGATTCTCTTCTGCATGCTTAGCTTCTTCTGGACCTTCAACAACAATTTCTTGAATCTCCTCAGAATGATCTATAACTTCATGCACAGATGGCTCTGGCTCAGGTACAGGTACATGTTCAACCCAATGCACCTCATCTTCATATATGTATGAGCTTCTGAAGGAATGCCTAGGGTGTCACCATGAATGAAGAACCTGACTTCAGAAAAGCCATATTCTCTTCTTACTACTGGAGTTTCTTCTTTCTCTTAAGCAGTGAAACCAGACGAGGAAGCTTGCTTAGAGAAGATCTTGATGTGATTTTCCCGTAGCCTCTTGCTTCACAGTCAAAGTTCTTTTCTTGATCTTGTGCCAGAAGGACATTGATGATGTTCTGATCAATCACTTCATCTTGGCTAGCTTCCAACATGCATTTACCAGGCAGATGAAGGTCTACTTTCACTGGTCTGAACTTGCCATCTTTGTCCTTATTAAGATCATTCATAGGCAGTCTTGGGCAAATCCTTGAGGTTGCCATGCCAACTCTGGTATCCTTGGTAGAGTGAAATAGCCAGGTAGGAGACACAAAGTTTGCAACCCTGACATACCTTGGCATGGAGAACTCAACAGTTAAGTGACCATACATAAGGTAGTCACCAACATCAGCTAAGACACCATATTCTTTTGGATGGACAAATTGTATCCACTTGACCTCTTTGCATAGGACGAATCTTCTATAATTGTGAGTCCTGGACCTTCTGTACTCCAAGTTTGGGTGATCTTTCTCCCCAGGTACAGTACTCCAAATAGGAATGATATCCCTATCAACACCATTAGTATGGGGGGGAGGGGTGGTAAATGGTTCCATTTTGGTGTTGTTGGGAAATATTTTCTTAGGTGGAAAATTTTGTTGTGGCAGGTGAATTAGAAGAGGTCCATTAGCATTCTAGAGGGCATAAGGAAGGGGTCCATCTCCTTCATATGGGATAGGAGAATACCAGGGGTATTGGACTGGTTCAGGTTCAAATTCATATTCTGGCAAAGGGTAGAATGGCCTGGGTTCAGGGGTAGGAGGGAAGGTATGGTACATGATTCTCCAATTCCTCTTTACTTTGGCCCAACTTTCAGCTTGGCCATCATAAAGAATGGAGGGGTCAGTGTAATGGAATTGGACTTTGGGTAGTTTTGGGAAAGGTGCTCCAAGAAGGACACCATTATTTGGGTGATTGAACCATGGGTCATCAACAGGAATGATGGGTGGGAATTGTGGTCTAGGTGGAGATGTGTGAGTTGGTAAGTTTTGTGATTGGGGTGAGTTTGGCTGTTCTTGGATGGGTGAGAGAGGTTGATTTTGGTTTGATTAAGGTGATTGAGATTGGTTGGGTGGTTATGATGGTTCAATGGTGTTGACAGGAACATTAACATTATCTACTGAAGCAGCAACATTATCTTCAATCACAGATTGAGTGGGTGGATTTACTTGAGTAGATACAAAGGACTTGGCCTTTCTAGTAGGTTGCCTAACTCTGGTAGGCACAGCAACAGAAGTAGCAGCATGCTTCTGCTTCTTTAGAGCAAGTCCAATGGGCTGATCATCCTCATCATCCTCATCGTGTGAGAGAATTATTTTTCCTGCCCTTTTCTTTTGTTGAACAACCTTGGGTTCATCAGTCCTTGGTTCCCTGATGACAATCCCAGCAGAGGGCTTTCTTGTCCCAGATGGATGAGTAGACTGAGCAGGTTGTCTAGCTGGTTTCTTCTGCATTGCTTGACCTTCTGCTTCATTCAACTCAATTTGCTCTTCTTTAACCTTCTTTAGTTCTTCCTTTCTTCCTGCTTCCACTTGAATCACAGGATCAAGCTTCATCATAACCAAGTTCATTCTCCCAAAAATAGCAGGAGACATGCCATGAGTCTTCAGATAAAGGGATTGCTCCTCTGGAGTTCCAACTTCCAACATAGCATAAATCTGATGAGACTTTAGAACCTTGGAAAGAAGATGACAGTAGGGTATGGATGTGCTTTTCTCCTTGTTTAGCACATAATTTCTGAACCTTGAGATAGAAGATTGGGTAGATTAACAACAGTCTCAGTTATGAGATTGCAAAGACGGAACTTGTGCACTGATGAGATATTATCCTTCGACCCAGTCCTATGAAGGAAAGCCTTGTTGAGAATTTGTTGAAGAATCCTAGAATGATCCATCATATGAACTGATTTCCACTCAACAGTAACACTCTCTAGTCTCATGAGCAGAGCTCGCATGACTTCCTCGCTACCTATTTCTTTTTCCCAATCAATAGTTAGGGTTAACCCAGTTTGGGGACAGTTAATGGCGGTTGCTATTATTTCTTCATACACTATCACCTGGGTACCATAACATATGTTTTTACCTCTGTAGCAGTTACT
The DNA here is from genome assembly GCA_035048595.1 of Echinosophora koreensis. Lineage (NCBI taxonomy): Eukaryota > Viridiplantae > Streptophyta > Magnoliopsida > Fabales > Fabaceae > Echinosophora > Echinosophora koreensis. Next base: position 698,273 of record JAPCYP010000058.1, on the reverse strand, counting down.
GTAGTGTTTTTCCAGAAGGCCCTGATCAGGTCTGGGAAGACGAAGACTTTCTCAACGAAGAATCCTTCCCAACCAGCAGCTTTGAGATACTTATTTGCATCCACGTTGTATTCCTTGAGGATGTTGAAATCAAAAAAATGCTTTATACCCATTTCCAGTGAGTTTGCATCAAAGATAGCAGTTGCAGAAGATGAGGCCATTGTTGAAGTTTGAAGATGAGAGAGTCAGAGAGTTCTTTCGGAAAGGAGGGTTTGAGTAACAGAGAAGTGAAAGGTTTTTCAGAAGAAGAGGGAAACTTTAAAAAGGTTACGAATATGAAGAGGTTTACTCCAAAAAAAAATTTAATAAAAAAAAAAGGGATAATAGTGATATGACGTTCATTTAATGCTGACACGGTGTAGGTTTCTTGAAACCGTAAAAAACAGTTTTCACAAATGATGGAATTAACTGACTCAACATAGAGAGTTTTGAATTAAATATGTCTTGAGACATAATAAATGCAAATAATAACATATATGCACAGACGAGATAGATAAAGGAATGCAAACAAGCATTGGACTACTCATGCAATGGATGAGCACTTAACATACATTGGTCAACCTCTACTGGACGACAAATCAAACAACACAAATCATGTTAAGATGTATTCTCATAAAGATGAATCTACCCTCATCTAGAGGTTTAGTAAAGATATCTGCCCATTGATGGTCAGTATCCACAAATTGTATATCAAACACACCTTTTTGCACATAATCTCTTATGAAATGATGTTTAATCTCTATGTGCTTAGCTCTTGAATGCAAAATTGGATTCTTAGATAGATTGATTACAGCAGCCTTACCACACATAAGTGAATACTACTTACAAACTCATTGTAATATTCCAATTGATGTTTGATCCATAGAAGTTATAAGTAGCAACTTGCAGCAGATATATACTCAGCTTCAGCAGTTGATAAGGCAATAGTATTTTGTCTCTTCCTTGACCATGAGACTAGATTGGCTCCAATGAAGTGACATCCTCCACTGGTGCTTTTCCTTTCTATGCTATCTCCAGCATAGTTAGCATCACAAAAGCCAACTAATCTGTAATCATCATTTTTCTTAAAGCACAAACCCATATTAATAGTACCTTTCAAGTATCTAAAAATTCTCTTAACCGCTGATAAGTGAGATTCTCTCGGATCATATTGAAAACGAGCACATAAACGTACATTGAACATGATATCAGGTCTAGACACTATAAGATATAGAAGAGATCATATCGTACCTCTGTGTACCTTTTGGACTACCTTTTTATCTTTATCATCTTTGTTCAGTATGGATGTGGGATGCATTGGTGTATTTATTGGTTTGCAGTCATCCATTTTGAACTTCTTCAAGATTTCGTTTGTATACTTGGTTTGATGGATGTACACCTCGTCCACTGTCTGCTTTACTTGAAATCCAAGGAAGAATTTGAGTTCTCCCATCATGCTCATTTCAAATTCCTTTAGCATTAGCTTAGAAAATTCATTTCACAGATATTCATTAGTAGCTCCAAAGATTATGTCATCAACATAAATTTGCACAATTATGAAGCCGGACTTATTGGATTTTCTAAATAGGGTTGTATCAACCTTTCCTCTACTAAATCAATTTTCCATTAGAAAAGAACTTAGCCTTTCATACCAAGCTCTAGGAGCTTGTTTAAGACCGTATAAAGCCTTCTTTAGCTTATATACATGTTCAGGATAGGTTTGACTTTCAAAACCCGGTGGTTGCATAATATACACTTCTTCATTTATGAAACCATTTAGGAATACACTTTTTACATCCATTTGATAAAGCATGATGTTATGATGTATAAAAAATGATAATAAGATGCCTATTGCTTCTAGTCTGGCTACTGGATCAAAAGTTTCAGTGTAGTCAATACCTACTTCTTGAGAATAGCCTTGAGCAACTAATGTCTCTTTGTTCCTTACTACCTTACCATTTTCATCAAGCTTATTTCTATAGACCCATTTGGTTCCTATAACTGATTTGTCCTATTAGAAGAGGTACAAGAGTCCAGACTTCACTTATTTCGAATTGATTCAGCTCCTCTTGCATATGCAGAATCCAACCCTCGTCTAGTAGAGCCTCGTCTATTGTCTTTGGTTCCAACTCAGGGACAAACACAGAATCAGCTTGCTCTTTGAAGGTTGATCTTGTCCTTAACTTATCACTAGGGCATCCAATGATTTGCTCTTGAGGATGGTAGTTCTTGAATTGCCATGACTTTTGAGCATCAGTTTGTTAAGAAATTGAAGCTCCTGAACCATTTTGATAGTCGTCTACTAGTTCATTAGTCTTGATGTTTACTGGACTACCTGAGTCCTTGAGATTCAAATCTGCAAAAACTTCATCTAGCTCTGATAATTTCTTATCAGGCTGTTTGTCATCAAATTTGACATGTATACTTTCTTCTACAATAAGAGTTCTTTAATTACAGACTATAAACCCTTTGGACGACTGGGAATATCCCAACAGGAGTCCATTATCTACTTTTGCATCAAACTTTCCAAGTTGATCTTTAGTATTTAATATAAAGCATCTACAACCAAAAGGATGAAAGTAAGATATGTTGGGTTTTCGTCCTTTCCACAATTCATAAGGAGTCTTATTCAGAAGTGATCTAATATATATTCTGTTCAGAATGTAGCAAGCAGTATTAACAGCTTCAGTCCAGAAGTGTCTATGGTCAGAGTTGTCATTGAGCATTGTTCTTGCCATATCTTGAAGAGATTTGTTCTTTCTCTCTACCACACCATTTTGCTGTGGTGTTCTGGGTATTAAAAAGTTATGAAGAATACCACTTTCTTAACAGAACCTTCAAATAGCTCATTTTCAAACTCTCCCCCATGGTCACTTCTGATTGAAGTGATACACATGCTTTTGTCGTTATGTACACGTTTGCAAAATATAGAAAAGACCTTGAATGACTCATCCTTCTGAGCTAAGAACATAACCCATATCCATCGAGTGTATTCGTTTACTATGACTAGACCATATTTCTTACCACTGACAGAAGCATTCCTTGTTGGACCAAAAAGATCAAGGTGTAGCATCTTTAGTGGCCTTGAAGTACTAACTATGTTCTTAGATTCAAAAGAACCTTTAACTTGTTTTCCCTTTTGACATGCATCATAGAGAGCATCAGATTTATACTTAAGGTTTGGTAGTCCTCTCACGAGGTTATGCTTATTTAGCTTTGAGATTAATCTCAAGTTTGCAAGACCTAGCCTTTTGTGCCAAATCCATCGGTCATCTTCGATGGATACTAGACATGAGACACTCTGATTTGTGAGGTCCTCCAAGTCAATTTTATACAAATTGTTTTGTCTCTTAGCAGTGAACATGATAGATCCATCAGTTTTCTTGACACTACACATATATTTGTCAAAGGAAACAACATACCTACTATCACACAATTGGCTTATGCTTAGCAAGTTGTGTTTTAACCCTTCAACTAACAAAACATTATCAATAGAGGGAAAATTATGTTTACCAATTTTACCTACTCATATGATCTTTCCCTTCTGATTACCTTCGAAGGTAGCCCAGCCACCATCTTTATGTCTAAGGTCTTGGAACATACATTTTTTCTCCCGTCATGTGACTTGAGCATCCACTATCCAAGTACCAAGATGTGTGTTTCTTTCTTGTTGTTAAGCAAGTCTGCAATAGGTATAATCATGTTCTTAGGTACCCAGATTAACTTGGGTCCTTTCTTGTTAGTAGTCACTAGAGGAGCATGCTTGACATGAGTATTATGTATGCACTTAGTTGTAAAATGACCACTTTTACCACATATCTTACAATATGTATTGGACGAGCTAAATTTTGTTTTATTATATTGTACCTGAGTTTTTGAAACTCTATGTTGTGTATGAGGTTTTGATACTTTATGAGATGCATCATGCTTCTCTTTGTCATAGTCTAAGCGAGACTTGTCATGAGGTGATCATGAATACCTCAGTATCAAATTCAACTTTTCTGAGCCCCCAACAAATTTAGACAGGTTGTCTGTCAGATATGTCACATCTTGTTTCAGTTTTGCAACTTCACAAGGGACATTGGGTTCAATCTTGAGTTTGTCAGTTAGACTGATATCCTCTGACCTCAGCTTCTTGTTTTCATCAACAAGAGCTTGCCTTTCAAAGCAGACTCTATCATACTCTTTAGTTAACTTAGAAAGTTTCTTTATAAGATTTTTATATTCTTGAGACAGAATGGACGAGTTACTTAACAACTCTTCAAATGCTTCTTGAAGAGTAGACGAATCAGAATCTGTTACCTCGGCATCTTCATAGTCACTGTCAGAAGAAGTACTGGCCATGAGCCAGATATTTGCCTCTTCCTCAGCTTCTTCTTCCTCATCAGAAGATGACAGATCCAGATCCTCACAAGTTGCCATCAGACCTTTCTTCTTCTTGAAGAATTTCTTTTTGTCCTTCAGCTCTGGGCAGTCAACTTTGAAATGACCAGGCTTTTTGCACTTGAACCACAAGGGTGGACCTTTATCTTTGGAGTCTGATTTATCCTTGGTGAACTTTTTTGTTGAGCTGACTTCTTATGAAACCACCTATCTTTCTCCACATGTGTTGAATCTTTTTGGAGATGAAAGACAATTCATCCTCATCAGATCCTTCATCACTGTCAGAAGGGCCTGCTTCATCTGAGGATTCCTCAGCCTTTAGGACTTTTGATGAACTGGCCTTTTTGGCTTTTAGGGCAATGGACTTCCCTTTTCTGGTACTCTCTTCTTCATTAAGCTTGAGCTCATGGACTTTGAGAGATCCAAGTAACTCTTCTAGAGTGAGAGTTTGAGGTTTTTTGCTTCCTAAATAGCAGTGACCTTAGGTCTCCACTGCTTGTGTAGACTTCTTAAGATTTTTCTAACATGATCTCTATTCTCATAGGTCTTTCCAAGAAATCTTAGACCCTTTGTGATAGTTTGGAATCTTCCAAACATTTGATCTATGGTTTCCTGTTCAGCCATTTTAGATATTTCATACTGATGAACCAGCATGCTTATCTTTGACCCCTTTACTTGGGATGACCCTTCATGAGATAGGGCTAGAGTATCCCGTATTTCCTTATCAGTGTTACAACTATGGACTTTGTCATGCTCAGACCTGGTGATAGCACACATTAAGTAGTGCTTGGCTTTTAGGTTGAGTTGATGTTGAGTCTTTTGTTCAGCAGTCCATTGAGCCCTAGGAATAGCAGTTCCATTGTCATATCTTGGCTCGGTATAGCTTGTTTCAATAAGCTCCCAGATATCCACATTCTGTGCATCAAGAAAAGCCATCATTCTCTTTTTCCAGTAGTCATAATCACTACCATCAAAGAGAGGAGGTCTGTTGATTGCTTGTCCTTCTGTATCCATGCTTGCTGGATCGTACTCCCTCAGCACTTGTTAGATGCTCAACCCTTTTGAGGCTGAGCTCTCATACTAATAGAAGTTGACAATGGGAAACTCAAGAAAGGGGGTTGAATTGTGTTTCTTAACAGATTTTTAAAAATCCTTTCGAAAACTATTTTGCGAGCAAGCAAAGAGATAAACACACATTAAAAACCTTTAACAAAGAGTTAACCAACTCAATATTCAATCCCCACAGTTAGTACAAACGAAAGCGGTAAATAGATAGGGATAGAAGATTCATACAAGATGATTTTATCCTGGTTCGCTCTCTTCCAACCAAGAGCTACGTCCAGTCCCTTCTACTTGAAGGTTTTCTACACTATAGTCAAATAGCTTACAAGTATTCAACACCTCTTCAGGCAAACAAGTATTATTTTTCAGTCAAGCTCCTTCAGGCTTTCTCTAACTTAAGAGATTAAAAGATTTGATATAAGAACTTACTATGTGTGAGGGTATGAAAGTTTAAGATCAAGAGATTACAAGTAATCGAAAGAAAGTTCAACAGAGATTGGGCACTTTCAAATATCAGATCTTGTGATAATTTTTGGTCACCTTCTTTGTTGGGGTCGTCCAATATTTATATAAGGGCTTCATCTTGAGCTCTTTCTTCTTCAACGGTCTTCAAGAAATATTCGTTTAGAAATAGTATTAAATGCTAAGATCCATGGAGTATGATAACTTGATATATGATCTTCAGAAAAGCACTCTTAGTTATCAAAAAGCTCGAAATGGTTCTGTCACTTCTTTCTTGTACCCGGAAGTTACCTTTTATCTTTCCTTCTTTGTACTTTAGTCAACTTTATAGCAGCTAGTGTCAGAGTACAAATTTTTTGTGCAAACGATAGTACTATGTTTCTCTTATCGAGAAATAAAGTATAAACAATTGAAATAACACAAGTAAGAGACATGGAAACATTCAAATTAAATAATCAATCATTTGAAATAAAATCGCTGACTAGACGGGTTCACAAGAGGTACGTCTTTGGATGTGCATTTTCAACATAGAATATAAAGCAACTAGATAGTCTATGATATCTCGTCTAGTAGTTCTACTGGGTAGACTAGTGTAACTATACTTGCTTTTATCGGGTAGTCTACATAACTGCTTGTCTAGCTTCTATCGGGTAGTCCATTTATAAGGTCGTCTAATTTTTTTTTCTCGGGTGGACTACAAATCTTTGGACTTGTTATATTGCCTGATAGACTTAGAGACTTGTCTAGCGCTTCTTAAAACGACTTGTCTAGCGATTTTCTTTTAGGATAGTTCTTTACTAGATGAGACTAAGGACTCGTCTAGCTATCACAGCTTGGTCTGATGATGCTATTGGACTTTCTCAAAGGAACTAGTTCCTTCGTCTAGCGATAATTAAAACAAACCTGCACACTAGAGTAGACAAGTTAGTTGATAACTTAACTTTGCCCTACAAATTTAATCTTTTTGTTAACATCAAATCTTAAGAGATTATCTAACTATAATCATTTTGATTCCAACAGTTAAGTGGCTAAATCTATATCAAATCAATGGCTAGTAAATATAGTAGTAAGTTTTTTTTTTTTTTTTGTCTTTTTTGGTTTTTTGTGTAGCATAATATAAAAAATGATAGGAAAGTGAAAGAGCAGCAGATTGCATTCCAAGAAAATAGGGTGGTGTAGAGCACAAGTGAAGTCTGGCACTTATTCATCAAATGTGAAATCATGTGAGAGTCAGAAGGACGGTGAGAACTAGAAAAATGAACCAGAAGACACGAAGAAAGAAGAGCAAGGAACCAATCCAAACACACATAAAAGAAAGAAACACACAGAGAAAGAGAGCCAGAGCATGGGGCATTTTCTAGATTTTTTTTTTTGTATTTTTAAAAAAATTAAAAAAAAATAAATAATAAAATAAAAAGATAAAAAACAATGAACGGTTGAGATTTAAGAAAAAATGAATTATTGGATTAAATTACATTTATTGATTTAAAAGTAATTTGACAAAAGAACCAATTTCACTAATTCATAAAGTTGGAGGATTAATTAGAAAGAATCAGTAGTTGAAGGTGTCTATTTGCAAATGAGTTATAGCTTAAAGGAAACTTTATCTTCTTTTCCCAATATAATAAAACAAAATAACTATTAGATTTTATTTTAAATTCATACATCATTTCAACGAAAACCAATTAATTCGTATCATTTAGTATTTCTCTTCTTTATAGTATTAGTAATCTTATATAAATTGTGGATTTTGGAGAGGAGTGTTTGTTGCTTTAGGGCAGGGATAGGCATCATGGGTAGGAGGTAGGGGTGTTCATCAACCGATCCAAATCTCAAAAACCGAAACCGAAAAACTGATAACCGAACAAACCAAAAAACCAAGAAATCGAAAACAAAAAAAAACCGCTTTTTTTAATTGGATTGGATCGGATTTTCTATCCCCTAGTGACATTCAATCCAATCCAATCCAAACCGATCTACTAGACATATACTATTATTTTTTAAATTATAATATTACTCATACTTAAACATTGTTTTTCATATTTTTATGACCCACATTCTCTTTAATATTTAATATATATACACTGTCAGTGTAAACCCTTTTTATACTAACATCCAATTAGGTTCCACCATTTTGCCATGTCACCATGGTTATTAAAATCCTGCTAATTAATTAAATTAATATTAAAACAAAAACCTAAAAAATATAGAATTGTTTCGTGTGTCTCTGTTTATGTTCATGTCGTTTCCGCTCCTTTGATCACGTCGACGTCGTCTCCACTCCTGGGCCACTCCGCTCCTGATGGAAACCATTCAAATAGCATTCTTGTTTTAATTTAGTTAAATCAGATTGTGGTATTGAAAATGATGGAAGTTGTGAAAGCAACATTGTATTGGCAATTATGGTTTTATTTACCTTGTTTTAGACTAGAGTAAAATGAATTTCCTATTATGCAGATTTATTATGCAGTAGCAGCATATTGGCTATCCTTTATTTTCGTGTTACTCTATTTTATTTTGAGGCCCTAGAGTCTGGTAACTTTGAGACTGATATCAGAGAGGTGGAGAATAATATCTTTGTTTGCATCCTATATCATTGTAACAGATTCCCATCTTGATTACTGATACATATAGGAATGCTATTGAATTTGAGAGGAAGAGCATGCTAGTAGCAAAATGAATCCATTTGTGGTTTATTTGCTGTACTCAAGTGTGATGAATTCTGGTTTGAGTTTTTATAGTACCATAAACTATTGATATACCTATTAGCAATGGATAAGAGAGAAATTTATTAGTATTTCTTTGGTCTTATTTTATTAATATATTTAAGCTAAATTATAAATATGATGGAACCACATGATGTTCATTGAGCCATGTCTGAGCATATCTGTCATAAAACAGGACTCAAGGAACATCTTATGTTGCCAATATGCTGCCTCTCATCCAATACACAACATGCTCACTTGTACACCAGTCTATTTTCAACTTCAGTTTTCATGACAAGCAATTGAACCATGTCCACACGATTTTCTGCCATGGCAATTTGGATTATTGCCATATCATAACTATCTTTGGAGTTAAATCAAATACAATATAAGCATGTAAACAGAATATTACAAGGAAAGAATAGGAGACACCTTTTACAACAAAGAAACAATGAATACAAACTTGTTTTATAGATATAATGAACACAAACTTTCAATATAAAAATGTCTACAATCAATTCCTGCTGACAGGTCTGAAGCTTGAAAATTCAATGGTATAACAGCCATAGGACCCAATATGATTGAACATCATTAGCAAGTTGAGTTGCTAGCTTATGCAAAATCTGCTCGGAGATTCTTTTTGTGGCATAGGGATCCCTGATTGATTCCCTCATTCTTGACCAATACACAACTTCTGGTTTTTTTCACTGAAGCACTTCTTCCGTAATTGAATTGTTACTTGATGATAAGCCACAGTTGATGAGCCTTAGAACTCAGGGTATTAATTCACTTGATAGCAAATCTACAAGAAAAGAGATTGAATCAGCAAACAATTTTGATCACTTTGAACATCTGTCATGACCAAATCAATTATGATTCACAACACCAATGGCATAGGATAAGAGTCACAAATTTAGATCACCAACTCCATTGACCTAATCCTTTTCAGCAATTTTAAAAGCAACTTTATTATACTTTTCATTGAGTGTAGGATAGGAGTCACAGATAAAAAAGAATCAAATAAAACTAAGGTACCACCATACCACTGTATCAGCCATCGCGAAAGAACTGTTGCAGCCAAGCGGGTCATCGTCGCCGCCATCTCCGCCAGGATCCATCGAGTCACCATCTGGTCTCCGTCGCCATCACCGACGGGATCCGTCGCATCACCATCTGGTCACCGTCGCCATCTCCTCCGGGATCCGTCGCGTTACCATCGTCATCACGTCATCATCACCATCCCAAATAGACCCATTGCAAACCAACAGACGCAGCCACCGCCGGACCAAAAAGGATTGAGGGATTGAGTTTAGTTTTTGTGAATCGAGAAAGGAGAGACGTGGGAGTTGAGAGAGAGAGAGAGAGAGAGAGACGTGAATAGCAAAATAGGATTGGTTTAGGTTTTTGTTTTAATTTTAATATAATATAATTAGCAGGATTTTAATAACCATGCTGATATGGCAAAATAGTGGAACCTAATTCGATGTCAGTGTAAAAGGGTTTACATTGACAGTGTATATATATTAAACCTTTTTTTAATTTCATTGGATCGGATTTTCTATCTCCTAGTGATATTCAATCCAGTCCAATCCAAATCGATCTACTAGACATATACTATTATTTTTGAAATTATAGTATTACTTATACTTAAACATTGTTTTTCATATTTTTATGACCCTCATTCTCTTTAATATTTTTGTTGGAATGATATATATGAGATTATTTAGAATAAATGTTAATGTCTTGAAGTTATGTTTTGCTAAAAGTTTTGATGCATAACATATATATACTTAATTGAGTAAACATGAAAAATATGAAATCAATTAAGTAATTTGAAAAATAATGAGCTACAATTTATTTGTAGTTGATTCAAGGAAAAAATAGGATAAGTGAGAGTAAATATAGATAATTAACATAAAAAAAATATTTAACATAAAAGAACGTGTTAAAAAATAATAATAATTATTTTTCTCAAACTCCCAACATTTTGTTAATAATTCTCTAAAATTTTCCTCACTCTTCACCAAATCAAACAACTGTTGAGAAGGAACAAATAGTTGTTAGCTTTCAGAAAGGTTCTACTGTTCTAATGTAGAGAGATGTCAAAATAGGTATTGGGCACCAAAAACTAAGTTCCCTTGAATGAAAATTATCTTGTGTCAACTATTAAATAAGTGGAAAGGACACTTGATATATATATAAAAAAATAAAGTACGACAAAAACCGAATTATCCAATCCAATCCAAACCGTATTTGATTGGATTGGATTGGATCGGATCGGATTTTTTTAAGGAAGCGAACTGATCCAATCCAAACCGCACACTGTTTTTATCATTGGATCGTATGGTTTTTTTAGTTCGAAACCGATCTAATCCAATCCGCGAATACCCCTAGTAGGAGGTGAATAACTAAGGGAGAGAGAAATGAGAGGATCTGAACTTGAGAGAAATATACCTAATTTGAGGGAAAGAGATATTAATGGGAAATGAGAGAAGAAATAAAATAGGGGCGAGTTGAATGGAAATCTTAATATATCTATAAGGAATCTGCTAAGAAATATTTCAATAATCAATTATATATAATTTATTATTATTATAAACTGATCAGTTTTATGTTTTATTGTGTTTGCTGAAAAGCAATTTTAAGATAATTTATTTCATTTGCCTTATATAAAAAAATCACTTTTATAAAGTAAATTATAAAAAATGGGTATGAAATTATTTATATAATTTAATAATATTTTTTTTGTAGTTATTTTTTAATGAATGAAATGAGCAGTGTGTTATTGGTTTCGAAATAATTTAACTTTTCAAAAAAGCTTCAAATTTCAAACATGTCTAATAAACACTTTTTTTTTCTAATAAAAATAACTTTCTTTTTGATATTTTAATCAAGTTTCCCAAATGCATCATATTAGACCTGGAACATATTTTTTCCCCTCAAAATGAAAGTTATTTTTTTGGATTACCATGTCATTGGTATAAAGTATGGTGGCTTCTAAGGTGCACCACCCACCAAAGTGGTGCAGTGGTGCACCACCCACATGGCTCATTGTGAACCAAATAATTTGCCAAGTAGATAAGTGATGACTTTTCAACTTGATTTGTAGTCAAATTGTATTTATGAAGTATATTGGCATTGAAAATACATCACTACAAATACAGGATACTTCTTAAGATTATATTTTATTTAATTAAATAAAACTGCAACTTGAGCCCAGATCCGCCACCATGCCTTCAACCACCACTGACAACCGTCGTGGCACAGATCTGCCGTCATGCCGTCAATCACCGCCGTGCGCCATCAAGAGGATCTAGTTGCGGCTATCTTCTCTCAGGCTCTCAACTCTCTAGCCCGGTCTGATTCTCCTCAAGACCGAAGAAAGTCTTGAAACGGCACCACTGTCCCCAATCATGTCGAACCACCGCCTTTCCTGCAACCCCACCATTCTTTCGCGATACGAACAGCAACAAAATCACTTTCAGAGTTGCAGAAAATCGTCGAACCTCAAATCTTCACAAATCACTAGCAAAAATGAACTCGCTTTTCATATTTACTTAAAGGATAGCTCCTTCCAGCTTTAGCACCGCCTGATTTAGATCCCTTGCTTCCATCATTTGACAAAAAATTAACCATTTTCCAGTTTTATTTAATTAAATAAAATATAATCTTAAGAGATATTATGTATTTGTAGTAATGTATTTTTAATGCCAATATACTTCAAAAAATACAATTTGACTACAAATCATGTTGAAAAGTCAAACAAATTATCACTTATCCACTTGGCAAATTAATTGGTTCACAATGAGCCATGTGGGTGGTGCACCACTGCACCACTTTGGTGGGTGGTGCACCTTAGACGCCACCATAAAGTATTCATCATCATAATTAGTGAATAATCTTCGTCGGTAGACAGAATTTTAAGTATTGTCCCCTCTCAATCAATTGTTTTCTCTATATACAAGAGTCAGAAATTGAACCCCTGACTACTTATTTAAGGTAGTCTGAATCCGTTACCACTCGGACCAACCCCATATTAGTAAAATAAAAATTGTTTTAAGCAAAATAATATTTCCTATACACTAAAGGATTGGGTTAGTTGAGAGGAGTATTTCATATATAGGGCTTATCTTACGCATCAGTTGCATATCATAAAAGTACAAAATACAAAATAATAAATTAAATCAAATCAATTCACATTTTAATGACTTAATTATAAAATTTAATTTCTGAATCCAATCACATAAAAAAAAATCTTTTTTGACAGAACACATCAATTTTTAATTAGTTCGAAAAAATAAAATTATCTCTATATCAAATTAAATTTAATACTTACAAAATAAAAAATAAAAAAAAATTAGTTAACTTAGAAACTCCGTCTATCATAAATTAACAGAATCCAGTTTCTCGAAATCATATCAAAGGGTCAAGTTTGAAAAAAATTAAATCCCTCGTTTCAGTGGGATTGATCTCCTATATTATCGCTCTGTAACTCACCTCAAATTTTTTAGATAAGCCAAGATATTATTAAAGACCTATCACTCATCTCTATATTAAGATTACTTAATAATTTTTCCACATTTGTATCTTGTGGCACAAGTCATATACCATTGAGAGAGATTGAACTTGGTTTGCATACATACATACATATAACATTGTGAAACTCTCATCCTCCAAGGCACCATCTTTGTTTCGCATAACTCTAATGGAGCTTCTAAGTTTAGTGACACCCCAATTTCTAAAATTGATCATTTCACGAACTTATGGATGATTACCCTTTTCTTCCTTGTCATCACAAGCTTCTCCATGATCCTCTCTGACAATCTTGATTGACTTGGCTTGCTTCTTCCTTTTTATACTGATTTTTTTTTAGACCCCAGCACAAGATTTCTGATTCTTGTTTGCTACATTACTCGAGATCTCTGAAAAATTGGTGTAAGTCAAAGCAATCTGTTTGAATAACAAAAGAAAATATCACAAGTCAGGTTCTTTTTAATTTTCTTGGTTAAAATTCAGTGTAAAAAGGAAGAAGCCAAGTCAATCAAGATTGTCAGAGAGTAGTATGGAGAAGCTTGTGATGACAAGGAAGAAAAAGGGTAATCATTCCAAAGTTCGTGAAAGGTTCAATTTTAGAGCTTGGGGTGTCACTAAACTTTGAAGCTCCATTAGAGTTAATTTGGAGAAACAAAGATGCCGCCATGGAGGATGAGAGTTTCACTGTGTTATACGTATGTATTTGATGTTTGCTTAATTTTGAGTATTTTTGAACGGTTGTTGTACCAAGAATATTAACTTTGAGACTAGAATCTTGGAATTAAGTTGGGAAAGATGATATAATTTTCATCAACTCATCTTTCTTGCATTGATTTTTATTTATTTATTAGAGTTTGTGTTGTAGAAGTGGAAATTTAATAGAAGTCTCTAAATTTAATAGAAGTGGAAATTTTTTCTAATAGAAGTATTTTTTTTTTCATACACATGAGTTCGAGTATTGAACTCAGGACCACATGCTTAAGGGACTTAAATCCATTCTACCTGGACCAACACACGTTCGTATTTATATATTCTAAAGGTTAAGCTAATTATTTGGTTCTTATATGTGACACTGATTTCGAATATGGTCTCTATATATGAAAAAATTAAAATGGGTCCTTATATGTGCAATTATTTTTAATAGGGTCTTCATCGTTATTGGTGTTATAACGCCATTTTTTAGAGTTAAAGTATTGAGATCAAATTGAAAATAGTTATCACATATATGGACTAAAGTAAAAATGATTATCACATATAGGGATAAAAAAAATTGAATTCGATGCCTATATGTATTGACAATCATTTTCAATTTAATCCTTATACTTTAATTCCAACAAATGATGTCATAACACCAATAAATGGTGATGACCAAATTAAAAAGATCTATATATGATGAAGTCAGGGTGGACTTCTGATTAAACTATTGGTTTTGGAGTTGCCCTAATCAATCCTTAAATGGTGTCTTGGCATTTGCTCTATGTGGTGTTGAAATGATTTTCAGGAAAAGAACACTAATTGGTTTGAATGGTATGGAGATTTTTAGCTGACTTGTCACTTCTGTGTAGATGAGGTGGAGCTAAAGAGAATCACCATTCTCTTGGTTCTTTCTTGGAGTTAAGTGGAAGTGAATAAAGTAAAAGACTAAGGAAGTTTGTAACAGTTTTTGCTTTCTGGAAGGTGCTTTTTCACCTTGGGTTAGGGTGAAGGGTAATGTAACAGTTTTTAAGGTTTATTGTGGTATGATGACCAATCTTAAGGGCTGCTCTTTTAGATTACCTCTTTGAGCGGCTAATGAAGTTTCTATGAGGTGCAGAAACAATGATCTCTAAAGATAGTTCTGCTTAATGGAGTAGGGAAGGAGTTACTGCAATGCTTAACTCTCTTCTCTGTTTGTTGGTTTATCTGTTTTTTTTTTTGACAGACCGAAGGATGGCTCTTTGTTTCGGTTTTTAATATTGGGATTGTGGTATGATGATCACTCTTGTGGGCTGCTCTGCTAACTTACCTCTTTGACTGTCTTTTGAAATCTTTTTAAGTTAGTGAAACAATGATCTCTGGTGCTAGTTCTGCTGATTGGTGTAGGCTAGGTGATTTTCTTAGTGTGGCTTTTGAAGAGGATAAATTCTTCTTTGAATTTGGAGAGGATAATTGCAATTTCGTTTGCGAATCAGATGGAGTAGAATTTGTTGTTTGCAAACCTGATTGAGAAATAGTTGGCGAAAATGAGGGACTACGAGATAAAGTTTGCATGGATATTATACCTTGGAGACGAGGAAGAGAAAAATCTTCTCTTGATGAGTTATAATCTTGATGAATGAGAAAATCATTAGTGGATAATGAGTTATCTTTGAAAGGAAACATTTGTTCGTGAAATATATCTCTAGATACAAAAATTTCTTTGGTATCTAGACCAAGGATAATATAACCTTTGTAATTAAAAGGGATACCCCAGAAAAACACCTTTACTAGCTCGACTATCAAATTTATTTTTTATTTGTTTTTGTAGCATAACACAAGCAACCAAAAACTCGTAAATTGCGATAGTTTGGAGGTTGGTTACGTAAGATTTCATGTGGAGAGTTATTAGATAAGACTGGAGAAGGCATTTTGTTGATAAGGGCGGCGACTAGAACACACTCACTGAAAGATTTGCTTGAAACCTGAGGGATATGGCAACACTAAGAAGCATGGACAGACCTAGGGGGCAGTTGCCCCCACCAAATTAATATATTTTTTTTACAAAAATTAAACAAAATTTTTTTTTTGCCCCTATTAAAAAATAAATGTTGCCCCCAGTGTATTATAATCCTTTTTCTACATAACACTTTTTTAAATTTGCATTTGAGGAAAAATATATTAGGAATTATTAATGAGTTGTCGCATACACTAGAGATGATAATTGACATAATTTACTCAATGAAGTATCATTATTTTGTGAGAAACAAAATTATAATTATAGATGATGCATTCAAGACACTAGAAAGACAAGGTGTAAACTTCAAAAAGTTTCAACCTTGCATCACTTTTAAGTTGAGGTATTTTAGCAGGTGATTCATAAACAACTCCATTTTTTCACTTAATGATAATGATGTCATTATTGTATCAATTATATATATATATATATATATATATATATATAAATTATTAAATTTACATATATGATTTTGCCCCCACTAGTTAAAATTCCTGGGTCCGTCCCTGCTAAGAAGATGTCATTGTTTTTGTTCAACCACCCCATTTGTTATGGCGTGAAAACACAACTTCTCTGATGAAGAATTCCATGATCATTGAACCAACTTTGAATGTCATTAGAAAGAAATTCCTCACCATTATCTGATTGGAAACGTTGCATTTTTGGAATAAAAGTAACTTTATTATGAGTAGAAATAGTCCTTGGATTTCTAATTATAATAAGTGATAACAGAGTTAAAAAAATATTTAAGAAACTTGATTATTTCATATTTAACTTGCATTAAAAATATCCATGTACAACAAGAGAAGTCATCAACAATGGTTAAGAAATAACGAGCTACTGAGATAGAAGGATAGATAAAAGATTCCCAAATATCAGCATGGATTAATTGGAAGCAATAAGAAGCAGAAATTGAACTTTTATTGAAAGCAAAACAAGTTTGTTTTGCCCAAGGGCATACATCACATTGGAAAGAAAAATCAAATCTTATATAATCATAAGATCGACATAAAAAACGAAAATGTTCACTGTTAGGGTGACCTAACCTACAATGGCAAACAGACAATGGCAATTTATTAACTGCCAATTTATTGGAAAAACAAGAACTAAAACTCGAACTAGAGTCTAGTTGGAGTTGATATAAGTCATCCTTTAATTGAGCCTCACCAATCACTGTCTTCCTTGACAGATCCTGAAAATAACATAATGAACTCATGAAATATACAAGACAAGGAAGAAATTTAGTTGAATGAGTTACAGATATCAAGTTGAACTTGAAACTTGGAATATGATAGACATGAGTAAGCTTAAATGTAGGAGAGAAAGAAACTTCTCCCACATGTTTAACTTGGGAAAAATCGCCATTTTGTAATTGAACATTAATAACTTTTGATAATTGATGATATGAAGAAAAATATTTGAGATCAGAACATGCATGGTGGGTTGCACCACTATCAACAAACCAAATAGGAAAAGATGAAAGATTAGAAGTACCTGCAAGATTAACTCTAGGAGTCATATCATGATATTCAGTTGGAGGATGAAAAAGTGCCATGAGTTGATTACATTGGTCCCAGGTGAAGATTGGACCCAATGAAGTAGCAGCAGTTCCATCCTCAACCGATGCAATAGGAGGAGGTAGAGCTGTAGTAGTAACCATGTGAGCCCTAGCTGGTGGTCGATTACCAGCGTGATGGCCTGGAGGATAACCATTGAGCACATAACATGTCTTACGAACATGACCGTGTTTGTTACGGTGGTCGTAAAAGGTCATGGTATGCTTACTGGTAGTAGATGTGTAAGCATTATTGTTGTTTTGATTAATAAGACGATTAGTGTTTGAAGAAACCCTATTGACATTAAGGGCGGCACTTTGAAATGAAGGCAATGATTTGGAATTAATATTTTTGTGTTCTTCTTCTTGGAGAATCAGACTGATTATGTGAAGATTAGGAGCCAGTGGATCATTTGGAAGAATACTACTACGCATATTCGAGAAGCGATCGTGAAGACCTTGCAAAAAAGTTCTTGGCATGATCTCGCTCATGGCGTTCCAGAATGAATTTACTTGCTCCACATATACAAAGTTCAACAGGCACTAAAGAGTCATAAGCATCCCACAAACTTTTCAATTGAGTGTAATAAGATGTGACTTAAAGATTCTCCTGTTTGAATGATGAAATAGCAGTCTTCAATCGAAAGTGTTTTGGACCATTAGAAAGGGAAAGCCGTATCTAAAGGTCTTTCCATATTTCATGAGCAGACTTGATGAAGATGCAGCTCGGACGGATGCTTTCATGAACAGAATTGAGGATCCAGCTTCCTACAAGGTCATCACACCTCTTCCAGCAGTCATACATGACATGATCATCGTTGGATGAGTAAAAGAGCCATCCACAAAATAGAGTTTAGCCTTAGCATTCAAGGCTTTGGAAATGCCAAGAACCCATGTCTGATAATTATCTCCTTGAAGTAATGGAGAAAAGAAAATTGATGTAGGGTTATCTGAAGGGTAAATAATATAAGGATCAGGTGGAGAAGGTTTAGTGGATGTAGCAACATTGGTTTTGGGGGCAATGATTTTCAGAGAAGTAGGAGAGGAAGGAGGAGAGTTGTCAATGGAGTCTGATATGATTAAAAATTAATAGAAGGCTTTACAGGTTAACAAATTGATAACATAATAAATTAGAGATATGATTTGTTTCTCTCATAGAAAGATTGACGAGAGAGATTAATTGCATTACAATATATAGAGTTGTTTACAAAAGTTAAAAAGATAAAAATAAGACTAAATTTAAAATACAAAATATGAAGCTTGAAAGTATAACAAAAATATCTATAAATCTTCTCTTGATTCTTATTGATCTTTGCTTGATCTTCTCTTGCTGTTTGAGCTTCCATTGGTCTTCTCTTGATACTATTTGGTCTATTTGAATTTGAAAGATAGACAAAAAATATCTACTAAAACTGTTGGTGATTCTATTTTATCTGTAATAAAAACAGACATATAGTGCATGTTTGGTTAAGTTTCCAAAATCACGTTGCACTGTTCAAAATCAAGTTAAAGCACTATTCATGTGTTTGGTTACAAAATTGCGACAATTAAAACTGATTCTAAGGTGGATAGAATTGATTTTGATGGAAGTAATAATTTCTACCTTTTTCGTTGAGCAAAATTGATTTTGGATATGAGACTAATAGAAGAATTTAATTTCTGAGTAATACTTCAATTTTGTACTGAATCACATAATTAACAGAGTTACACAGGGATCAACTACTTATAGCTGGAGCAACTAACTAAGCTAAACTTAACAGAAAGAGAGAAAGGGGATAAAACAGAAAACTGAAAGCTATTTTATTATAGAAGCAGAACAAAAGCTAAACAGATATTACAAACTATCTCTAAGATAACTAATACAAACTTTAGATAATAATCCCTAACTTTATTACTCCCCCTCAAGATAGAGTGTGGGGATTGTGAACACCTATATTGGTAGACAGGTCATGAAAGTTCTTTGCCCCTAATGCTTTGGTAAATATATCAACTTGCTGCTGTTTAGTGTGGATGTACTGAGTGGTGATAGTTCCTGCCTGAAGGTGCTCCCTTATGAAGTGGCAGTCCACTTCTATATGTTTGGTTCTTTTATGATAAAAAGGGTTTGCAGCTAGGTGTAGTGTCGCCTGGTTATCACAATGAATCACTGTTGGAGAGTTGCATTCCACTTAGAGGCATTTCAGCAGATTCCGCAGCCATAGGACTTCACTTGTGGCATGTGCTAATGCTCGATATTAAGCTTCACTTGAAGACCTTGAAACTGTCATCTGCTTTTTAGTTTTCTAGGATATGGGGGCTGCACCAAACTTCATCACATATCCTGATATAGACCTTCTAGTCAATGGGCAACTAGCCCAATCCGAGTCACAATATGATGTCAGCTTCAAGTCATTGTCCTTAGGAAGAATGATGCCTTGCTCTGGTGATGATTTTAGATATCTGAGTATCCTCATAACTGCCTCCTAGTGCCCATGCCTTGGTTCCTGCATAAATTGACTTAAAACATGTACAGAGTATGTCAGTTCAGGTCTAGTAATAGTCAGATAAATTAGGCGTCTAATGAGCCTCCTATATTGTGATGGATTCGGATATAAGTCACTTTTATCTAAGGCAAGTTTATGATTATGCTCTAAAGGGAATGAGGATGGTTTGTATCCTAGCATACCACACTCATCTAATATATCTAGAGTATACTTCCTTTGGCATAAAAACAAACCTGAATTGCCTCTAGCTAATTCTATGCCCAGAAAATATTTTAAAGTTCCTAGATCTTTCAGATGAAAGCATTTACCCAAATGCTGTTTGAAATGTTCACATGTAGTGGAGTCATTCCTTGCTATCACTAAGTCATCTACATAAATCATAACTGCTATAAAAACAGATTTAGAACAATAGGTAAAAAGACTATGATCTGATTGGTACATCATATCCTAATGGTGGTTCCATATATACTTCCTCATCAAGCACTCCATGTAGGAAAGCATTACTCACATCCATTTGATGGAGTTCCCAACCTTTGGCAATTGCTATGGACAAAAGGCATCGGATGGTAGTCATTTTTGCAACTGGTGCAAAAGTTTCATTAAAGTCCTCACCCACTACTTGTGTATATCCTTTTGCCACTACTCTAGCTTTGTACTTCTCTACTTCTCCTGAGGCCTTGTACTTTAATTTGTATACCCACTTTCATCCTACATTTTTCTTTCCCTTAGGTAAATGTACAAGGTCCCAAGTTTTATTCTCTTCCAAGGCCCTTATCTCTTGATTCATGGCTTCACACCATTCTCTCTTCTTGACAGCCTCTGTATAAGACTTTGGTTCTATATACTGTACAATGGCTGCCAAGTATGCTACATGTCTCTATGAGAACTGCTTGTAACTCACATACTCAGTAATGGGATAAGCTGATTTTGGTTTTCCTAATTGAACTAAAGACCTGTAGGTTGGGTTTTGAACAACAGAATGGCAATAGTAGTCCTTCAAATAACTTGGAGGCTGCCTAGATCTTTGTCAGGTTGTGCAGCTTCATGTAAGAGGGTTTGATTCTCCCCCTCACTATGAATTTTACCAGTTGTATCTTCTGCAATATGTGTAGGATTTTCAGTCTCTGCTGATTCAATTTCATTTCCTGCTGGACTATACTTTTGTGCAGTTTCACCATCTTCTGTGGTTTGTGGCCAATGGAGGAAGCCTGGCCTAGAAGAGTCTGTAGAAGTATCATTAGCACTCACATTGTGTGGACAATCATTTTCATATAAGATAACATCCCTGGACACAAGGAATTATCTTGTTCTTAAGTTGTAAAGCTTCCAACCCTTTTGTCCTAAAGGGTAGCCTACAAAGATGCATTTTTCAGCCCTAGAGTCAAATTTATCTCTATATTTTGAAGCATTTCTAGCATAACATAAACATCCAAATATTTTCATATGATCATAAGAGAGAGCTTTATTGAGAATCATCTCATATGGTGTAACACCCTTATTGGCCATGGTAGGTGTCCTATTATTGATATATGTGGCTGCAAGCACACGTTCTCCCCAAAACTTTGTTGGGAGATTACTTTGGATCTTAAAGTCTTTGCAACATTAAGGCTATGCCTATACTTCTCTCCACCTTTCCATTTTGTTGGGGGGTAGAAACACATGAGGTTTCATGTATTATCCCTTCTTGATCAAAATATTTTCTAAGGGTTGAGTTTACAAACTTTGTCCCTTGATACAAGAATAATCTTAGTGGTTTCTGTCTTTTCTTTCATAAGATAAGCCCATGTCCCACGTGTGTAATCATATACAATAGTGAGGAAAAAATGTGAACCATCATTTGATGGTGTGTGATACTTTCCCCATAGATCACAATGTATAAGACTAAAAGGCTTATCAGCTTTATTATCACTTTGATCAAAAGTCAATCTACATTGTTTGGACCTATGAAATATATCACAACAATTCAACTTATTTAAGTCAGAACTACCACTAAGAAATTGAGAGATACGCTGTAAAGACTGAGTTGAGGGATGCCCAAATCTAGCATGCCACAAGATGGTGCAATCTTCTTTTCCAAGCACTGATGAAAATGATCCTGTTTCAGTTTGCTGGAACACATATACTCCATTCTGCAAATCCCCCGAGCCAATCATCTTCTTCGTGACTTGGTCCTGTATTAGACAAGAGTTCACTTGATAAGTAATTGTGCATCTTAAATCATGTGTTAACCTATAGATAGAAATCAGATTACAGTTAAAACTAGGAACATATAACACATTATGCTATCTAATGTTCTTGCTAAGGTCAATTGACCCCTTCTTCTCCACTAAGACTGTATCTCCAGTGGGAACAATAATAGAAAAGGTTTTTCGAGAATCTTGACTTCCTCTAAATGAGAAAGAAGATGGGTCATGTGGTGCAATGCACCACTATCTAGGACCCAAAACTGGTTTTTATTTGTTCCTACATTACCCGCCATGGATTCATGTCCATTTCTCATGTAGATACCATGCAGGGAATGCCCTGCAAAATTGATCTCTGGATCACCCTTTTGCTCTTCATCTACACAAGCATGGGCTGCATTATGCCCTATTCCTTTGCTGGAATTTCTTTGAGACCTGCGGGTGTCCCAATTTGGGGGGTATCCAACAATTTCAAAGCACTTTGCTTTGATGTGGCCAATCTTGCCACAATGGTCGTACTTGAGCTTTGCTGCATCTCTTCCCCTTTGCCTGTTTGTATTGTTTGAATAGAATGCTGAAGCTGAATCAATCTTTGTGTTTCTTTCTTTCTCTGCCACAAACCTGGATTCCTCCCTCATCACATGATTGAAGGTAGACCGAAGGGAAGGAAGTGGGTCAGAATTAAGGATTGTTGCCTTGGCATGAGCAAATTTCTCATTATCAAGACTCCCTAGGAAAAGTCGAACCTTATTTTCTTCCTCCCTTTGTAGCAAAGCCTTGGCTGCCCCACAGGTACATTCCGGTAATGGTTGAAGCTCACTCAGCTCATCAAGATAGCTTTTGAACTGAGTGTAGAAGTCCTTTATGCTCACACCTGATTCTTGTTGAATCAAGCACAAGGTTCTCCATAAATGATATACTCTGGGCGCATTCGTCTTAGCAAACCTTTCTTCAAGATCCTCCCAGGTATCTCTAGTTGTAGTCGCATGGGAGATGCTAGTATGAAGGTTTGGATCAACTGAGTTGATAATCCATGCCATCACCATAGAATCAATGTTGATAATCTGGTGAATCGGATTTCGGCTTCTTGATAGATCCATCGATGAACCCTAATTTCGCTTTCGCACGTAATGCTGTCTTCATGAACCTGGACCATGTGCGATAATTTTCTCCATTGAGAACAGCAGCAACAAGAGGGGTTCTCCAGCGAGTTCTCATTTTTCCCAGAATAAACGTCACTCTTTGATGCCATAATAGAAGAATGTAATTTTTGAGTAATACTTCAATTTTGTACTGAATCACATAATTAATAGAGTTACACAGGGATCAGCTACTTATAGCAGCCAAGGGAGCAACTAACTAAGCTAAACTTAACAGAAAGAGAGAAAGGGGGTAAAACAGAAAAAGCAGAAAGCTATTATGTTATAGAAACAGAACAGAAGCTAAACAGATATAACAAACTATCTCTAAGATATAATACAAACTTTAGATAATAATCCCTAACTTTATTATAGAGCCACAAAATCTTTATATTTACATATCATAATTGATTCTACTTTACTATCCAAACAAAATCAATTCAACTAAACTCACTTTTAAACTAACATTGCCAAACACAAATCAATTTTTTTAACCTCAATTTTTTTTTTTAAAATCAATTCTTTCAAAATCTAAAACAAACGGACTCATAGTAAGATAACATTCTAGGAATCAGATTTTACATTTACTACTTTGATTCGGTTCAATTATTACTCAACTCTCTAAGCTCATAAAATTTTTTTTTACTAAACTCTCTAATGTCCTTTCAACCCCTTTTGCTAGCCAAGAACCTTAATTTAGTCAATCGTCTCTTCCGAGTACCTGAGAAAACATTCCCTAATTACTATCCATTATATTCCTATATGAATTATAACTGAAAAATCATTAAGATCTTCGGTACTTCTAGCTAATTCGGGGTACATTTGAAACAAATTCTTAGTTTAGGACCCTTTATGCCAAGCTTACCATGGGCACATTTTTATTTTTTTTTTTTGTGGCTAAGTCATGTTTGCTGTCATCTAAAGGTAAACGAAACAATTTCACTCTATTTTTATGAGAAAACTGATGCAGTTAGTTATGTGACAAACACACAGGAAAACTTATTCCAAGAGTAAGTATTGTCAGTTTAATAACTTCTTATGAATATTGAATTTCATTGATCTAACCATTGAATTGATAGTTCTTATTAAGTAGAACAAGTCTACAAAATTTCATATAATTTATGAGTTATTTCATACTTCATCACACAACCTTATTTAACATTTAATACTTTATTTAAAATATAAGTAAATATCAACTGAAAGATTACTTACCTATGAATATTCAATTTATCTAAAATTAGGTATGCATGATCATTTAGATAATATCAAGTGATGCAACTGTTAGATTTGTCAAATTCATATTTTATGAAGTGATTAATCAGAGTAAGTGTCCAAGATTTACCCTTAGAGTGAGTGAATCTCTTCTTACATACGTACGCCCATACATACATGTACGTATGTATATAAGTATGTATAAAGACTATATCTAATAATGAACATCTTTTGTAAGAGGTTGGAGAAATGAATCTTGGCCATTAAATCGTTAAATCAATATTGTCAAAAGAACTCAAATGAGAAATGTGTTTCAGAAGTACCCCAAAGTGAAAATTAGTTTCAATGTTAATATTATTTTGGTCAAGAAGCCCATATATATAGCCTTATATTCGTTAATGGACTATCTAAAACTTTGGTTAGCTTATGGTAGTGTGCTATTGAGGGATCATAGTTTTGGCACCCCACATTTTTGGATGCCCACCTCCCTCTCCGAATTTCATCCCCAAAATAACCTTCCCCTTCCCCTTCCCCTTCTACTTCACTCTCACAAACTGGACAACCCATCATCGACCACCACTGCAATGAGCCCCGCCGCACAGAACCGCCACCACACGTCCATCCAACTGGACCCGAACCGGACCATCCATTACCGACAACCACTGCCACGAGCCTCCTGTCCAACCAGATCTGCCGAACCAGAACCGTCGATATTGCCACCAAACCACGTGTTCCCAACTCCCAACGATAAGGACACGTGTTTGAAAATCGCCGAGGTCCCAACACAAGCTTCATCCCTCACCCACCTCTTTCTCCCTCCACCACCATCCCTCTGGCGCCGATTTGCGTGCGGTAGTCGACATATCTGGATGAGTACTATGGGAACTTTGATATGGTGACAGAAAACTAGCTTTAATGGAGGTGGGGTGCGAGGAAGGGGGTGACTGGTGAGGTAGGAAGTGGGAGCTGGGGACAAAAGGAAGGAATGGTATTTTGGTGAAGAATTTGGGGGAAGTGGTGGGAAAGAGGTGGGAAAATTAAAGCCCGCTATTGAGCCTTCATTTTTTTGAGGGCTGAGGCGCAAAAGTCGAAAGCATTTGTATGGTTAATTAGTTACCTTATTTGAATGTTACATTACTCGAGTCTTGCACTACTAGAAATTCAAAATTTCTTGCGGATTTTCCTGTGGATTTTTTTCGTAGGAATTTCCTGCGAATTTTGATGCAAAATTTTCAAAAATAAGGTTTTTTTCCCGTAGATTTAAATTCGTAGGAAAATTTGTAGGAAATTTTGACATTTCCTGTGGATTTTCCTACGGATTTAATTTTGCAGAAAATATTTACATGTTTCTTGCGGAAAACACAGATTAATTGTAAATCTGCAGGAAATTTTGCAAGTAACTTTGCTGCGAATTTTACTTCAAATTTATTTGCTGGGGATAATCAGAATTAAAATTAGGCTTAAATAAGTTTTTGGTCCCTGAAAATTTTTCGTTTTTTGATTTTAGTCCTCTTACTTTTTTTCATAGGTTCTCATCCCCACTTTTTCCCAAATTTAGGAATTAGTCCCCGCCGTCAACTCCCCTCCGTTATCTGTAGACGTGGCTAACGAAGGTCACGTCATCCACATGGCGTTAAGTTTGCCACGTCAGCAAGGACTATTTCCAAAAAAATTGAAAAAACAGGGACTAAAACCAAAATTTTTGAACTTTGGAGGAACTAAAAACTTATTTTTACAAAAAAAAACTATTTTCCAGCCATTTTTCACACCAAGTCGTACAAGGACAGGAAACTACATCGACATCCCGAATATTCTCTTAAAGCTATTTTAAGAAACTTATTCACAGTTTCCTCGTCTACCTATACTTAGGACAATTCTGCAAGCTAGAATGACGAGTTAGTCCTTTAACAACTTTGCCATACAAATTTAACCTTTTTGTTAACATCAAAACTTAAGAGATTATTTAATCAAAACCACTTTGGTTCCAACAAATTTGAAACATATGTCTCTAATATATGATTTGTTTATATTTTCTAGCCAAGTTTTGTCATGGTTTAAATTGTCAAATTCCTTCATCTGGTATGATTTTTAGTATATGGATATCGAGCTAATTTCCTTTTCCTGCACGACTTGCTATGAAATTTGGCAAGAAAATATAAACAAATTCATACATTATGGACCACATGGTTAAAATTGCTAAATTCCTTCATTTTGTATGATATATCTAGTACTGAATGATATCGAGGTAATTTCTTATATTTGTCCGACTTGCTCCAAAATTTGGCTAGAAAATAGAAAAAAATCATACATTAGGGTCACAAGTTTTAAATTGACAAATCCCTTCATCTGATATGATTTCTAGTACTCAAGGGAAGGTAATTTCTTATTCCAGTTTGATTGCTCTAGGAATATTTTTTTATTAAAATAAGTTTTTAGTCCCTCCAAAGTTCACAAATTTTGGTTTTAGTTCCTGTATTTTCAATTTTTTTGGAACTAGTCCCTGCTAACGTGAAAAACTTAATGCCACGTGGATGACGTGGCATTGCTGACGTTGCATTCCGTTAGCCACGTCAGCAGAAAACGGAACCGGTCGACGGCGGGGACTAATTCCTAAACTTTGGAAAAAAATGGGGATGAAAACCAATGAATAAAAAGTAAGAGGACTAAAACCAAAAAATGGAAACTTTTTAGGGACCAAAAGCTTATTTAAGCCTTAAAATTATTTCAAAAATTAAAATAAATTATATATTTAAAAAAAAAAAAAAAAAAAACTCCAGGACTCATCTTCTCTCCGATTCTTTTGAGTTTGAACTTTGAATATGATATCTTCTGGGTTTAATCACCTCATTCAAGAGCTCAAGGGTATAACCTATCCCACTTAGTTGTTCGTGCGTATTTTTCCACTGCCCTCTCATTCTCGCTCCCTAAATCGCCATTCCCTTCCATCTTTTCATTCTCTTTCCCGAATCGTAGATAGAGAGATAGAGAATTCTCTTTATTCGCACACATGTTTGCTTCTGGTAATTTTTTCATTCTCTCATTCTCTTCATGCAAATACGTCTCTATCTGGTAAGCTTTTTTATTCTCTCATTCTCTGCTTCTTCTTCTTGTTCTGTGACTCCTTCCATGGACT
Source organism: Echinosophora koreensis (assembly GCA_035048595.1). Lineage (NCBI taxonomy): Eukaryota > Viridiplantae > Streptophyta > Magnoliopsida > Fabales > Fabaceae > Echinosophora > Echinosophora koreensis. Next base: position 670,713 of record JAPCYP010000058.1, on the reverse strand, counting down.
CAATTCGAATCCAAGTTGCCTTGCCTTGCTGCCAAATTTTTTTTCTGTTGCTGCCATTTTAATTTCGTGCTGGTATTGGAAATTTTGAGTATAATTTGTGTTTGAGCAATAAAGATTGTCTCGAGTCTCAACCCTAACAAATTCAAAAAGTTGTATTTGAATTGGATTCAATAGGCTTAGGTCAATTATAATATTAATTGATAAATAATTATCATTATTAATTAAAATATGATACTAATTAACTTTATCAATTAACGTTGTGAAAGATCTGTGCATCTAGTTTTGTGCATTCAGAATCTCCTATAATCAATATTCTGAGTTTGAATCTGAATAGTTTGGGTGTAATTTAGAAGTTCATTCTCTTTTGTTGTGCTAGCTGAATGTCCATAAAATGTTGTTGATGTAAATGATTTTCTAGATTTTTTACTTTATTTGGTGATTGAATACTACATATATATTCTGCTTCAAGCTCTTTAAATGTAAGGAGTAATTGGCTGACATGGTATTATGTGATGGACTTGGGTGAAATCATCAGCATTGATTGATTTCGTTGCTATGAAGCTTAAAAGTTTGAATGTTGCTGGTCTGGCTGATGGTATGCATGCTCTCTTTAATATTGGTTCATAAGTTGTATGCTCCTCATTGGCTCCTTAGAATTTATATTTGGTTATCTTCATATGTGTTATGTTTAATATCAAACAATGAAGTGTGTAGAATATTTATTGACTATATTGTTCGATGTGCTTGGTGTGATGATTGGTCTTTTTGTTTTTAGCTTAAAATTTTCATTTTTAAGCATATGAATGCTTCAACTGTGATGAAGGATGGAGGACATAATTGATAGGAGTGTTGGCTCACTGTTTTTTGGGTGTAAATAAGGATTTGGTTACCTTACTTCTTTTTGTTTATCATGCTTTTGGGTAATTAATGATAAAGAAAACGTGTTCTTAAGTCTTAATTCTTAACAAATCACTCAATATTGATGGTTTGGTACATGAACTAACTTGTAAGTTGTAATGTGCTAAATTGTTGCCTTTAAGGAAATAGTAGCCACTATGCATATTTGGTTTACAAATAAATGAATAACAATGCCTTTTTCTCTCATATATTACTTGATCATGGCATATGGAATGGGAGTTTGAAAATCTGTCATGATGCTTTAACTGGGTTTGCCAAACTGTGGTTTATATCAAAGGTGGTTTATCTTGTTGGCATATTGGTTTAACTCTGCATATTATGAAAGGAATGTGGACTATTTTTCTTTTGTTGCACGTTGCTAATGATGGAACTTTTTAGAGATACTTTAACTAAATCAAACTTTTTGGAGATACTAAGAGCATGAGTGATCATACATGGATGACACTTATCAAACTAGGCTTAACCTATTTATAATGGATTCTATTTCCTATATGCTATCAAACTAGGCTTATCAAGCTAAGACAGCTGACCTATGTTCTATATGCTATAATCAGCATTGACTCAGAAAACTAAATGACCAAAATAGTTAAGCATTCATTCAAATTGTGTTTATAATGCCTGGAGATGTTTTTCTGGTGAAACAAAATACCATGTTTTTGGGGTTCTAGTGATTTGTTTAAAAATTATGTCCGTTACATTGTAAGGATTCTCATTGCCTTTGTTAATATTCATAATCTCAATTTAAAATGATGTATAGGATGCTTGAGAACAACAAATTAACCAGAGATGTGACATCACTTGTATAATATGTGGCTGAAGATCTTGCTTTTGGAGCTTCTAAATGATGTATAGGAAGACTTTTTTGTCATTTTGCATAACATCCTTGCTGAAATGGAAGAAGTTACTGAACTCCATCCACTTCCTGATCCACATCCCAGAAATGAAATTCAAGTTCCAGGGAATATCTCTTTTTGAGTTCTGAGAGCTCAATCTTGTGAGAGAGAATTTTATTACAAAAGCATTAGTCTTGACTTAAGAATTTGGAGGCTTCCCTAAGATAAGCCCCCACCATCATTTATAAAGTCTTAAGCTCCTTATGCTTTTAACTTTTAATGCAGCCAAGCGTCCTATATATGTATCCTTATCATTCTGTTATTTATCCATCTTTTCTGTTTTCAGCATTTTGATTTGAAGTCCAGGATCTCTATCGTTTTGCCCACTGCTATATCTTTTTTGACATGTACATGGATCTGTATTTGCTCTGTGATTCTCATGTTTATGTGTAATTTAATAACTGGTAAATGATATATTCACAAGCCCACTGCCATTTCATTTGTGTCTGAAACTATGAATGAGTTCTTAGCATAATGAGAGTTCTTAGCTCCGAAAGTTGATGCAGATAACATGGGCCAAAGTCTTGATAACCCATGGAAGGTGAGGCTTGATAGTTTCTCCACTTGCTTTTGTTTTGAGTTTTCAACTTCTTATTTGCATATTTAAAAAATGTACTGCACAGTTAGTGTCATAAAAAACAAACACTAAAGTATAAAGTTTATCTCAATAAGTTTATTCTGCTAATGCCTGAATGTATTTTTGTACTAGCTGATTTTACAGTGCTTAGTTCTTTAGCACCCTGGTAACATTATAAGCTAATCATGAAGAATTAGGCATTAGTTATATGATCACATAATTGGTAGTTGAATGCAACATTTAGTAGTCTGAAGCATTTATCTTCTAATGAGCAGGGCTTAGTACTTGAGAATGTATCTTCTATTCCTTGTGTGTATTGAGGCCAGATCAGAGTAGTATCCTTGCAAGGCCTACTGGATTTGCAGATTCTCTTACTTCAGCTGATGGCTGGTGAAACAAATGGTTTGCTGCTTTCATGAATGTACCTTCTTTCTATTTTCCTTTTCATAAAAGATTACAATTGAGTTCTTATTCTCTTGTGCTAATTTTTCATGTAGGATTGTGGCTTGCTTTATACTTATTTTTATTAGGTGGGGATGGAGAAGACAACAAGATGTAAGTATAGCTTCCAATAGAACCCCTTCAAGTCCTTGCTTATGTATATTTCCAGTAGTTCGGGATAAATATATGTAAATAGGATTATATTTTATGTATATGAGATTTGAAATTAAATATATTTCTTGTTTATTAAAAATTCAATATATTGTGACTTTTAACACCATATAGATGCGATATTTATTCATTTATTGATGTTTTATTGTGGTTTTTTATAATATATTAAAATATTAAAATTTAAAGTATTATTAAATATATTATTGGACACACATATAATAATAATAATAATAATAATAATAATAATAATAATAATATCTATAAGTTTCCTGTGGATTTTCCTTGGAAAAAATCCGCAACAAATTTTCCTACGAATTTTCTTGCAAAAATTTTCTGCAAATTTACCTACGAATTTTGTTCTTGCTAATTTACTTGTTGAATTTCATGCGAATTTACCTACAGATTATTTTGTAGAAAAATTACGTATGAATTTTTTTCCCAAGAAAATCTTCAGGAATTTTTCTGTGGATTTTAAAATTAACAGAAAAAAATTATCCATAAAGATATTACCTATGGACATAAATATATAGGAAAATATGTAAGAAACCTATTTCTTACATATTTGTGAGCAAAAGCCGGAGGAAAATCCATAGTTACCTTATCTGAATGTTACATTACTCGAGTCTGGCTCTCCTTCAAGGCTTCAACAACCTAGCGCCACATTTTTGCTTCCCTTCAACAGCCTGGCAATAGCATCCACCCTTATGCCCTTATTATGGGTTACTGGGTCCCTATACACCAAATCACCAATCACGTTTCATATCTTTGACTTTGTTTTCTTTTGTAAGACAGAATCCAACCAAACCTGTAGTTAAGGTTTTCACAATTGATTGTTATTTTATTGTTTTGCGCAAACTTCCTTTGATTTGACATCCACACTTCTGATTGGCATGAATATATGTAAGAGAGATCTAAAAATTGAATGGAGAATGTTAATACAGAAATGTTTTTTAAACAACTGGGGTTGAAAACTATACGGGTTGTACCCGTATAGTTGCACAGTGTAGTGCTACTGTGCTATACTGTGTGATACTGTAGCGCTACACTGTTAATCTTTTTTTTTTTTAATAAATTTCGAAATTTAAAAAAAATGCATTTTTTTTGTTTTAACATTTTTTAAGTATGTGTAAATATCTGGTTAATCAGGTACAAATATCTGGTGAATTTAGTTCATTATCTGGTTATAAATGGGTTTTTTTTTTTTGAGAAATAAAATTTTGGTTAAGTATGTGCAAATATCTGGTGAATCAGGTACAAATATCTGGTGAATTCGGTTCATTATCTGGTTAATGGGTTTTTTTGAGAAATAAAATTTTTGGTTAAGTAAGTGCAAATATCTGGTTAATCAGGTACAAATATCCGGTGAATCACTTTCATTATCTGGTTAATTTGTTTTTTTGAGAAATACAATTTTTGGTTAAGTATGTGCAAATATCTGGTTAATCAGGTACAAATATCTGGTGAATCGCGTTCATTATCTGGATAATGGGTTTTTTTGAGAAATAAAATTTTTTGGTTAAGTATGTACAAATATCTGGTGAATTCAGTTCATTATATGGTTAATGAGTTTTTTTGTTAAATAAATTTTTGGTTAAGTATGTGCAAATATCTGGTTAATCGGGTACAAATATCTGGTGAATTCGGTTCATTATCTGGTTAATGGGTTTTGTTGAGAAATAAAATTTTTTGGTTAAGTATGTGCAAATATTTGGTTAATCGGGTACAAATATCTGGTGAATTCGATTCATTATCTGGTTAATGGGTTTTGTTGAGAAAATTTTTTGATTAAGTATGTGCAATTATCTAGTTAATCAGGTACAAATATCTGGTTAATGGATCTTTTTGAGAAAATAAATTTTGTATTTTTTTTAAAAAAAGTCAAAATTTGAAAAAAAAAGAAAAGAAAAGAAGCTACAGTAGCGCTACAGTGAGAAGTTGTCCCAGTTGTCCCGTATTCCGGTTGTCTAAATAACAGCTCTGATGTTAATAACTACTCCCCATTTCTTTTCTGTAATTTTAGCTTTTTATTTTTGTTCCAAAATAATGGATCTTTTATAAATCCAATGTATATTTGACAATTTTTTTTTCCATATATACCCTTATCATAAAATTAAATTGAAATACATTGAAAACACACTAAACCTTTCCTACTTAAATTCAGTCATAAATATACTAAACATATCAATGATACTATAAATAAGGGTAATTTGGTACAAATATAAACAAATTAATGCTTTCTTAATCTGTGTATAGAAACCTTAAATTATCATAGAAAAGGAATGAAGGGAGTACCTTTTAAGGAATAAAAGAAAAAATTCATTAGAAAGTGATGTATTTAATATCTTGAAAAGGTAAATATTTAGTATTTAATCTTTTTTTTTTACTTATTATGAATTCCTTAATAAATACCCTTAAAACACCGATTATCAACCCAAATTGTGATTTTGTTGATATATTTCCGAAGTCACGTAATACTACTAGCTAAGACCCTTCTAAAAAAGCATGAGCTGACTCGATGAAAAACGAAAATATGGTAGGGAAAATTATTGGAAAGAAACTCTTATGTAAATTAATTTTTAATATGTATAAAGTTTTTTTTTTGACTGGATTAATATGTATAAAGTTGTTTGAATTATGATAAAAATATATTTTTATGCATTTAATTTGAATACACATCTGATTTAAAAGATTTTTTTACATCATAGTTTAATTACGTATTGTTATATTATGATAAATATTTAATTCTTATATATGAAAAATTATATTGACCTTCTTTGATATTTGATTTGGTTACATTCGATATTTCCCAATTGTTTTAAAAGATACCCTTACATATTCATTTGTTTTCACACTTACCTCCCTAGGGGATGTGATTATAAGTATCCCAATTGTTTTAAAAGATACACTTACATATTCATTTGTTTTTACACTTACCTCCCTAGGGGATGTGATTATAAGTATCCCAATTGTTTTAAAAGATACCCTTACATATTCATTTGTTTTCACACTTACCTCCCTAGGGGATGTGATTATAAGTATCCCAATTGTTTTAAAAGATACCCTTACATATTCATTTGTTTTCACACTTAACTCCCTAGGGGATGTGATTATAATTATACTGACCTCTTTTAGGGTTAGGGGGTAAGCGTAACTTTTGAATTAGGAGGAATGCAAAATATAATCAAACTAAACCTTAGGAGATGTCAATGTAATTTCATCTTCTTGTAATAATCATCTTGAAAATCACATATATTATAATATATAATTATTTAATATATAAAAAAACTTATAACTATAATATATCAAAATTAAATCTAACTTTATTAATTTAATTTTATGAGTGGGGACCAAGTTACTCCAATAGTAACTTTTTAAAAGACTTACACCGAATCTTCACCCTTCATTTTATTGTAATTTATTGAATCTAGAGAGATTGACGAGATTGAACTGAATTGTTCATTGAATTGAATAAAAAAAAGTCAAGTTTGTACATTACACATCTATGCTATTTATACAAGTGATATCAGAAGCTAATTAACTAACTTGAATACAAAACTGATAGATAACTAACTTAAATTACATCAATTAACTTGTAAGTACATCCTAACTGAAATACAGTTGGACAATAGTCATAATACGCCACCTCAAGTTGGGAGGTATATGTCATGAACTCCCAACTTGGGGATGAGAGTCTAGAAAATTATTGAATCTAAAGAGATTGAAGAGATTGTTATCTGGTGAATTAAAATTAGTCGTGACCTCGACTAAATTCAAATAACAATGATTCCCTTATCAGTCGATGATGTTAGAAGAGGGATTCTGTCTCCTAACTTGCGGGCTCCTAAACTACTCCAAAGAATGTTTAGTGTGAAAAGTGAGAGAACTAAGCTAAATTACGAAAAATAAAACTGAAAGCAATAGAATTGAGAATAAAATGTGTTTGATTGTATTGATGTGTGTTTCTCATATTTACACTTGGTATTTATAGAATACATCTTGAACACTATAATGAATTGTCCTTATTGGTCGCGTTCCCCTAAATTCACGCATTATGCACTTAGTGGCCAACACAAACTACCTGGTTTACAACGACTAACCATGGCTAACAAAAATCCTAAATTCTAGGAACATCTTCATGGCAATCCGCCCATAACTAACCGAACATGTTTCCTGCAATCTTCAACGTCTTCTTGCTTCCTAAAAATGCGCCAAAACAGCTTGAAACTAATCTCCACTTCTTTAGGGAAATGGTTAGCACGTGCAACGACTAGAAATATTTATGCTCCTGTCTTATCTCTTCAGCTATTACCATCGTTTCAAATACAAATGGGTTATCAGGGATCTTATCCTTCAATGCATCTCTTTTATTTAATCGTTTTTTAATCATTCAATAGTTTCTCAATTGGCTACCAATATAACTTACTCCACCGACTTCCGATTCGACTAGTTTTAATAGCTAACTTCCCAACGGGTATTTTAATCCCAAAAAATTAGGTGATAACATTTGCCCCCTTATATCTTCTATCTGATTGAAATGAAGATAGAATGATATAACCAACTTACCTCGAGCATCGCAACACAAGCATTTACCTTGATCCACGCATTTGTCGCCTTAACTTCTCGTCCCTCTTTTATTGCTAACAGCTAGTTTCCACAACTACCTTCCTTCTTTATAAAATCAGTCGATGGCTTCCTTCAATCCTTCACTCTACCTTCTTCTTCAATCTTCCTCAAGCTTTTCTTGCCTTAAGCTCACTTTCCTTCTTGAACGAAAATGTCTCGCTCCGATTTTGACTCCCAAAACCCTGATAACATTTCTTACGACCATGATGCCTCGGATGCTTCGGCTTCTATTGGCCCCAACCAATTTTCTTCGTCTACTTCTGATTCTGAACAACCCACGGGCATCCTTTATCGCATTCATCATTCCATGACTTTAAACCCTTCTACCAAAAAAACCAGGATGTGGGTAAACTATTTCTTGACAACGTTTTTTATCCTAGCCTGTTTGCCTTTCCCATTGCCTGGGATTGGTTTACCCTTGACAAAAGAACATCAAGCTTCCGAACCTGGCCCAACGACACTTCTTCTTACAGAAAATGGCTCCATCATGTAGCCACGACCAAAAGTAAGGACTGGAAATCTTGGGGCATTTTCAACCTAATAATGCTCTCTTGTCATGAAATTTCTCTCAACATAGACCTCATTTTCTGCTTTTGTGGTTTCTGGAACACCTCTGTCAACAGCTGCATCTTTCCTTGTGGTATGATGAGCCCCACCTTACTAGACGTCGCGACTATTACCGGGCTTCCTGTTCACGGCAACGAAGTCCCTGCCTTCTCTGAACCAATCGAGCCAATATCTGGAATCAACTGTTCCAAACCACATTGCTACTATAGCAATTTCATCACCGCCAACTCTAATTCGACTGGAGAAGTTACTGACCTCAAGCACCATGCCTTTCTGCTGTATTGGATGTGTAGGTACTTCATCTGTACCAATTCTGTACAAATAGTAGCCGAATGCCTCAACTATGTTCAACTCATCATTTCTGGACAAGCTTTGGCTCTTAACCCTCTGTTTCTCTGTCTACTTTACCAGAGCATGTTCTTGTATGTTGAACGACTGCGTAATATGAGAAAACTGACAACATACCCGGCCCACTCTGGTTTATGCAATTATGGACTCTCGACTACTTTCCAGAGTTTATGTCGTTAGCCGATAATCCAGCTTCTCCTTCTCGCAATCCACCAATATCAGGGGAATGACTAGTCACTCTCACCCCTTCGGACAACTCGACTGTTGAGGTAGTGAATATCCGTCTCTCCCTTACTCGACTTTCATCAGAGTTCCACTCTACTCTCTCGGCTGGAATTGGTCCATCTTGGATTTTCACACCTTTTGAGAGCACTGCAAGACAATCTACTAGACGGGAGATTGTGCTCGGCTGGGGCAGTGTCTTAACAGCTCAGAACCTCCTTACTGGGATCAAGCCCAAGTCAAGAAACAACAAGTCTTCTTCTGAGTATTACAATCCTCAATGCCTTGCAAGGCAATTTTGATTGTTGCAACACATCCCTACATCATTTTCAGAACCAACATCCCCCACTTTCAGGCCCACTTACACTGAACAAGAAGTGGCGGATCAATTCGCGGTGATTATCGAACGACTGTCCTCCTTCCGATACAAGAGCTTTCAACGGCAACAGGAGAAACTTCAGCTTTCCTCAATTGGTGGCTATCTGTAGTTGCTAAGATTTTCAACAACTCCACTGCTGATTGGGTCAATCGACTGATAGAAGGGAGATCAGAACATCCATCTCCATCACCACCCTTGGACATTCAACCACTCTCTTCCCGTCATCCATCTTCGTCTTTCCATACAAAAGTTAAACCGATGATCATTTCTTAGTTCAATCTGATTCCCAAATTTTACCAATTCTAACTCTCGGTCTGCCTATAAAGCAGGAAAAAAGGTTATCAATCTGGATGACGAACCAGATAACACACCCTTGTCTTCTGTCAAGAAAAGAACACGATCCCAAGGCGTTGTTATCAAAGAGCCTACATAAACTACTCCCAATAAATCCAAGAAGGGAGCCGAGGGGTCGGCTAAGGTATATCTTGCAATCGATCCATAGTTTAAGTCATATTCATAATAGTATTCTAACGGCTATTTATTTCTTTTCTTCAGAAGGCCAAGAAATCAACTCCTAAAGTATCTCTCAGTGCACCATCAGCCGAAGAGAAGGACTACCATAATAGTTGTTGAGGTATTCCCTGTATCTCCCTCAACTAATTTCCTTTTTGTTCCTTATCAAATTCGGCTAACATGTGTTCCGTTCTTGTCAGCCTACTACTCCAGAAACCACCGTGCATCCTCCAGATCAAGAACTAGCGGCAGACATCCATAATGTCCAAGTAACGTCAGCCGATCATCCGATCCTTCAACCATCAGAAGACAATTTTTAAGAAGCTCTTCATCCTTCCACCCTAGAAAACACAACTGCATCCCCTGAGTGCATGATTCCAGATGACGTGCTTTTGCAGTATTTTGACGCCTCCATTCTTCCAACAACTGTTGCTCCTTCTTCTCCAGTGGACAAACACTTAACTTTTATTGAAGAACAACTGGAGAATGATGTTCCTTCTGATGAAGCCACAATAATGAAGCTGCGACTGGCACTATCGAAAGCCGTTCAAAACCCAGAATTCTCGGAGAGCCAAAAGACCATTCTCAATTGTATATCGACCAAGATTGGAGACATCCACTGTGATCACTCGGCTCATGTCAAGCGGCAAGAAAAAGCTTCCAGCAACCCTCTTCATTTATCAGACCTTGAAGCCCAAAGCCGTGCAAGCTGAAAGAGAATCCGATACGACTGAAAACAAAAGATTGGTTGATTGCCTTGTGAGTTTAATAGTCGAGCGAGAGAGGGTGAACAAGGAGATAGCTGAGACTGAGCCTCGACTAAATATTATAGGAGAAAAACTTAAGTCGAGTGTTAAGACCATAGTCCAGTTGTACCAACAATCCACCATCCTCGATAAAGAAATCAACCCCTTGCTCAGCAACGAGTCGTACTGGAAGGTGACTTGGCTACGGCAGAGCATGGACTTTTGACTGCCAAGAAATTTTGGAAGGAATTGAAGACCCTGTTTTTGGAAGCCAAAGCACCACCAGCCCTAACAACTACTCCACCATCGGCAACAGAATCAACTGACCCTGCCCCTAAGCTTGACACATTGGCCTCGGAGCCAGCTATTAGCATGCCTATCCCGGCCAAAACCGTCATAGCCACAGTCGTTAGTGATGTTGTAACAAATGAAGCACCCAACGCGGCTGAAGGAACCTCTGCAGTTGAAGGCAATGAAGAGGCAGGAACGACTAATGAAGAAAAAGTAGCTGAGGGCTACATCACTGCTGAAGATGTGGCAACGACTAATCCGGATGAAGCTCCCCCAAGTACTCTGATTGAAGGTCAGCCTACAACTACCCCAATTCCAAGCCCATCGGCTGATCCAACTAACTAGGATAGCAGTTTTTAGCAGTAGTCGATGGTACTCTTCTTTTGTAGTATTTTAATGGTTGTGAAGCTACTTGACCGGCTTGTGGCCATCATTTTGAAATTACCCTTCCCAAATTGAAGGATAATATGAATTTAAGTATTTTCCGTTTATGCTTCGGTTCAATTCTTCCCCTTGCATATTAACTAGCCGATAAACACCTCCAAAAATAACTTGACTAACAATAAATGGCCCTTCTCGGTTTGGTGACCATTTCCAATACTTTGGATGCTTACTTCCAATTGGTAAAATGGTCTTCCAAACCAAATCCCCTTCGGCAAACTGTTTATTTTAACATGTTTGTTATAAGTTTTGGCAACCTTCTGGTTGTTTCGCCGAATGTTATCCAGGGCCATTAATCTATCTTCATCGACTAACTCTAATTCCATCAACATAGCTTGTTGATAATCATCTAAAGTTAACCCATGTTGCCTGGCCACTCTTAAGGATTTCACATTAATTTCCAAAGGTAGCACAACATCCTGACCAAAGGTTAGTCGATAAGGTGTCAAGCCTGTAGTAGTGGACTTAGAATTCCTGTAGGCCCACAACACTTCGGATAATGCTTCATTCCATTTCCTTGGTTTATCTTCCAAAGTTTTCTTAATCATGGCAATCAACACCTTATTAGTAGCCTCGACTTGGCCATTGGCTGGAGCATAATATGGGGAAGAATGCAACAACTTGATCCCATATTCCTGAGCAAAGGCCACCATTTTTTCGCCAGTAAACATAGTACCCTGATCTGTTGTGATCGTCTCAGGGATACCATATCTATGGATTATATGTTGTTTGATGAAGTTAATAACATCATGTTGAGTGACATTGACCATCGGCTGTGCCTCTACCCATTTAGTAAAATAATTCGTTGGCTATAGAAGCATATTCTGACTCTGGGAGTTGTACACTGCAACAACTTCCCAACTTCCTAAGCCTTTCAATGAATTCTGCTACTGGCTCATCGACTTGTTGTTTCAAATTCATTACGTCAGTCGCGGTCACTTCTAGCTGAGGTCTATGGAACCTGCCGTGGAAACATCTTTCCATATCAGTCCAATTCTGGACAGAATTGGGGGCAGGGAAGAATACCAAGTAAACGCAGTCCCTGTTAGGGAGAGGGGGAACATCTGTAATTTAAAGTATTCATTCAGATTCGCCTCCCCACACTGAGTTGTGAACCTACTAATATGCTCCATGGTGGATTTTCCATCATCTCCTGAGAAAGTCGTGAAATCTGGCGTTTTGAAGCCCCTCGGCATGGACATCATTTGATCTACCCACTCAGGATAGGGCTTCTTATATAGGTCTGTCTAACAGCTTCAGTTGAATGCCAAAATATTTCTTGATAGTCTCAGCAATCATATTGGGATCGATTAATTGAGACCCGAAAGGCCTGCAATCGGCTGCCATTCCTTGGGGGAGTTCCCTCCAACGACTGGCTGCCTGAAAGGCATAGATGCCCCTTGGTAAGGATTTCGATAACTGTATTCTGGCGTGTATGAATTCCTGGCTGCATTACCAATCTAAGGTGGATTACTAGTTCATTGCTGCTCATTTGTGTAACCTTTCGGAACCCTGTCTCACATCCCTTGGACCATCGAGAAATTTCCAGCATGAGGTGGAAAATAATTCCATACATGCTCACCCGAATACTCCCCTGGTGTCTTGCACAAAACTCCTCGTTGAGGAATCGAACCCAAATGACCATAAGGGGGCTGGTCTGGCACAGTCTGTCCAAACGGCAAACCAGTGGTGGAAGGTGGGACCATATTCCATTGTTGCTCCCCTACATAGTTACCAAACAGCTTGATCTGTGTTCCTCCATAGCCCGTGGCTGGACACAAGGTTTGAACTTGTGCGGCTGCCTGAATACTGGTCCCACTAGCCGAAGCACTTGGTCCTAGGTAAGGCATTCCCATCGATCCGACAGTTCTTGGTGGCCTCATAGCCATTGAAACCTGTCCATGTTGTACATTAGAATGGAAATCATCACGACTCATAAGAAATCCTATGGAATTAGCAGTAGGCATTGTCATGTTAGAATACAAAGGAATAGGAGATGGTGCCTGCTGCACTACATTCGGCTGTACCACACTTGATGGTCCTGCCTGAACTTGTGGCAACCTATAACCAGTGTGTCCTCCTAGTGGAGGGTTCACCTGAGGAGGATTCGGCTGCCCTGGATTAACCGAGGTAGCTGAATTTTGGGCAGAACATGGCCTCAAGTTTGCCATTTGGATTTCATTTTGTACCATGGGTTGAACGATTTCATCCAGTTGCTTTAACATGTGGTACATAAGTTCATTGAGTCCCGAATCAATTTGATCCTTGATAAAGGTAGCTGTTACCACCATTGACTGACTCAGCTCAGCCCCTTCTACCACTGCTGATGTTCCTGCTTTTTGGCTAGCAGGTGTATTATTCGACACAGGAGTGTTGGGTGATGATCGAAAGGATACTGGCATTCCCAAAGTAGGTTGTACTTCGGTATGCTTCTTCCATCCATTCTTGGGTTTCGGTTGTTGATCCATGTTACTCAATTATTTTCCAAAACGCAAGTGTATGCACCAATTGAAGTCTTGACCAGGAGAGGCAAACTTCCCAATATGCTCACCTTCACTAGTCCCACCGGGCGTGCCAAAATTGTTATTTGGTGAGTTAAAATTAGCCGTGACCTGGACTAAATTCAAATAACAATGACTCCCTTATCAGTCGATGACGTTAGAAGAGGGATTCTGTCTCCTAACTTGCGGGATCCTAAACTATTCCAAAGAGTGTTTAGTGTGAAAAGTGAGAGAACTAAACTGAATTGCGAAAAATAAAACTGAAAGCAATAGAATTGCGAATAAAATGTGTTTGGATGTATTGATGTGTGTTTCTCATATTTACACTATTTATAGAATACATCTTGAACACTATAATGAACTTTCCTTATTGACCACGTTCCCCTAAATTCACGCAATATGCACTTAGTGGCCAACACAAACAAACTGGTTTACAGCGGCTAACCATGGCTAACAAAAATTCTAAATTCTAGGAACATCTTCATGGCAATCTGCCCATAACCAACCGAACACGTTTCCTGCAATCTTCAACGTCTTATTGCTTCCTAAAAATGTGCCAAAACAGCTTGAAATCGATCTCCACTTCTCTAGGGAAACTGTTAACACGTGCAACGGCTAGAAATATTTATGCTCCTGTCTTATCTCTTCGGCTGTTACCATCGTTTCAAATACAAATGAGTTATCTGGGATCTTATCCTTCAATGCATCTCTTTTATTTAACCGTTTTTTTTAATCATTCAATCGTTTTTCAATTGACTACCAATATAACTTACTCGCTTGGCTTCCGATTCGACTAGTTTTAATGGCTAACTTGCCAACCGCTATTTTAAATCCAAAAAATCAGGTGGTAACAGAGATTTAACTGAATTGTTCATTGAATTGAATCAAAAAGTTAAGTTTGTACATTCCACATCTATGCTATTTACACAAGTGAATCAGAAGCTAACTAACTAACTTAAGTTACATCAACTAATTTGTAACTGATTCTAACTAAAATACAATTGGAGATCTCATGATATAATCTAATGGAAGTTAGATGACTGTTTGAATGAATTAATATATGCATTGGATTTACAATAAAATAAAGGATGAGCATTTGGAATAACTTTTTTAAACTTATTTTTGGAGTAACCTAATCACCACTCAAATTTTATATATATTAAAAATTAAAAAGTGATTTGAATATGAAGAATAAGAAATTCCCGTCTGATGCAAGAGTGTTTCCCTTTACATTTGCTACTTTCTTTAATTTATTTGTTGTTGATCTTTTGATTGGATCTTTCTTAACCCTTCGCATCAAGAGAGATTTGTGAGGCCTTCGGCTGTTTCAAAATAAAGGACACACAGCATCTCAGTCTTTGAAGATAGCCACTAGGAACTGTCTGCATAAAGTGCTGCATACATTTCAAAGGTGCAAAAAGTTAATATGATTGCATTGCCACCAGGTTCATAAATATATTTCAAAGTTCAAAGGCATGACAAAAGCCACTCTGAGGCATGATTACCTTTTCTCCTCAACTATCTATGCCACAGAACTTGTACCTATTGGATTTTCATGGGAATTAGAATGATATTTTTAAGGGAGTTTTTAGTTTTTTTTGTTTGTTTGTTTGCAGTATTTGAATAATATAATATGTAAGATAAGTTGTTAAACATTTATTGAATATTTTATATTAATGAATTTTTATACAATAAATAAAAATTCAAATAAATACTTGACTACTCATATTGAATACTATATATAAAAAAAGGCACCATAAAATTCCCCTATTATTACTATAGGTTTAGCATAAGTGATGCGCTATTAAACATTTTGTTGATAATTTTATGGATTTAATTAGTGTATATATTGATAGTGTAAAAAATATTTACACAATTAATTTGTAACACCCTGATTTTTCTGCTTTCTAAGATTGATATAAATATAAATAAACATTTATATTTTTATCTGAAACTTAGAAAATGATTTTGGGAAGACTAAAGTCATAGTCATATTATACTTATTTTTATAAGTATACGGTTAAATTTTCGGTTGAAAATTCAGACGGAACCCGATCTGTGTTTTTGCTTACAGTAAGATTTTACTGACCAGAAAACCTAATTTTGACCCGAGAACGAAACGAATAGATTTTATATCAGAGTTCCAATGATATAGGTTATTTTGAAAATTTTCAAAATAATTAGGTTTTATACTTCATTCGGACGTAAAAACCCTAAATCGAGTAATCGACGGAGTCGAGAACGGACGTGTAGAGACAAAACATGACATCGGATTCTGAGATATGGTGCCACCTAGGGTAGTGAGTCATATGGATGAGTCGCCCATGTCATTATTACCTTTAAACAAAAATCTAGATATTTCTTCAAAATAGTGTAAAGACCATCTAGCCCTTGGACCATTTTACCCTTGAATTTTCATTGAAATGTCAAGTTTGTCCCCACAATTTGAGGACACAAATCAGCCACATATTCAACCAATCCTCACCACATGTTTGTCATGATGGTTTTGTGGGAAATTACCATTTTGTCCTTAAGGTTGTTTTGTATCACAAAAATGCCATTTTGTAAGATTACTCTTTTGCCCTTAAATTTTTATGACTTGGACCCTTATAACCCTCATTTCCACGGCCCAAACCTCCCTTTTGAAGCCCATTTCACTTCTATTTAAGGCACACTTCATCATCTTCCTCAAGCTTTCTCCATTTTCTCTTAAAAAGCTTAAGTTCCATAGCTTTATTTTGTGAAGCAACTACTTGAAACCTTGCTCATTTTCAAATTCTAAGAGGTATACCATACTCCTTTCACTCAATCATCATCATGTTCTTCAATTATTTTTGTGTTTTGAAGCCATGATCATATTTTTCAATTCTTAGATCTAGAACTTTGAAAATTCATAGAAAATCATAGAAAAATCCAATGAACATGAAACCAATTTCTATGATCTTATTATCCTCTCTATATTCAAGATCCAAGAGTGTGTATTAGACTAAAATTTCGTGCCTATTTATCTTAAGGAGGCCGAAATCAAAATAAAACCTCTAAGCCATTATTTTCTTCATGGCCGAAATTATGTTCTTGAGGAGTTGAAAGATTTTGTTTCATTTTTCAATTTATGATAATTTATATTAACTCTACACTACTCTAAGGTCATGGATCTAAGAGTATGTGAAATTTTAAGATCTCTAACCTAAATTTTGTGTCATGGCCAAAACTAGGGTTTTAAAGGGTTGGAGTATTTTATTTCAACCTTTGTAAGTTAATCATTGTTTTAGGGTTTTGAGTGATTGAGAATCAATAATCCATGTTGAGACCTCATACGTCTAAAGCACATTCAATGTGTAGATTCTCTAAGTTTTGATGATTCCAAATAGTTCAAGTATGATAATGTTGACCCATATGAAATTACTGACATATCTGATAAGTGTGCAGGAAAACAGACTTAAGGTCACTCGTCTATTTTATGACCCGTCTAATTTTTAGTAGAAGCTCAGTTTAGACTTGTAAAAAATTCCACTCGTCTAAAAGTCAGTCAAAGATCAAGTCAACGCTCAGTCAAGACTAAGTTTACTTGATGATGTGGCAAGAAGCATGTGTCTAGAAATGACTCAGTGGATCACCCGTCTAGTTTTGGAATGCGCTAGCACCCATCTAAATTTTGTACTGCATATCACTCGTCTAAATTTTGGATGACTTTCACCTGTCTAAATTTTTATCACTGATACCAAGTCGGTGTGTCAGAAATTAAGTTCAAGTCACTTTATTCAAATTAGATGCCTTCCTTAAGGATCTCGAAGACCTCTGGACAATAGCTCAAAGGACAAAGAATAAAGAACGTTGTTTCAAGGTTTTAAGGAATAAACACGCAATCTCTGTACCACAGCAGTAACTTTTTAGCTGTTTTAGTACAAAGCAAAAGTGCTTGCTGGAAAGTGAACTGATGCTGCACTGAAAGAGGAAAGCTCTCTGCTACAAGTACAAGAAGCCTGCTGCTACATACTCTGAAAGAACAGCTGTTCAGTTTAAAGTGTACTCTTGGACATCCTTGTCAAAGCTCAACGTTCCCAAGCATTTTAATTTATATACAGAACGACTCTTTGGCATTAATGGTGTCTTAGTAAGCTCAAGTCAGAAGCACACACTTTCTGAAGTTGTGACCAAACGGATCTTTTGATTGAAGTCTTTAAATAGATCAAACAAGAAGATGAAGGCAAGAAGTTGAATATCATAAAGAACACTGCGCAGAAGCATTTACTCTCTTCATTAACTTCTTCATTCTTTCATTGAATACACCTTCAATCATTTGATATAAATTCGCAGTTTTTCATACTTCATATTTAATTCACTCTTTGAGTGTGATCTGAAAGATTTGTAAGTTGTATTAATTACACAAAAACGTTTTCATTCCTTACTGTTTTGAGCCTGAAGAGGTTAGGTGAGAAAAGAATACTTGTTTGAGTGTTGAGCCTGAAGAGGCTAGGTGTGCAAAGAATACTTGTTCTGTAATTTACTCAGTTATAGTGGAAAACTTGGTACTGCCAAGAAACTGGACGTAGCTCTGTAGATTTTGGGGTGAACCAGTATAAATCTCTTAAGTGATATTTCTCTTCCCCTTTATCTTTTAATTTGCTTAAGTATTGTTTCTGTTTAAGCTTTTAACTTGGGGAGTTAATATTGTAATTAGCAAACTCTGTTTTAACCTTCTCCAATTGCTTGTATTATTCTGTCTTAATATTAAACCTTTCACTCGTTTAATTTTCTTATATCTAAGCTTTGCTTGTTGTGCCTGCGAAAATCTTTTTAAAGTAACCGAAAAAGTTGGTAAACACAATTCAACCCCCCTTCTTGTGTTAACTTTGGTTATTTCAGTTGGTATCAGAGCTCAGCCTCTGGGTTGAGCACTTAAAAGTGTAGAGGAAAAGATCTTGGAAATGACAGGAGAAACCAGTGGAAGCAAGAACCATGCTGGAGAAGGATCCTCAATGTCGAGACGTCCTTTGTTCAATGGAGAGGACTACATCTACTGGAAAGAAAAGATGAAGTGATTTTTACAATCCACTAATTCTGATCTTTGGGATATCATTGATGAAGGTCCCTTTGTTCCTAAAGATGACAAAGGAGATGAAATTCCTAAAGCAAACATGACCACTGATCAAAGAACAAAATGGCAACTGAATGCCAAAGCTAGATATGCAATCATGTGTGCTTTGAGCAGAGAAGAATTTGAAAAAGTCTGTGCTTGTGAGTCTGCAAAGGAAATGTGGGACTTACTAGCTATTGCTCATGAAGGAACCAACAAAGTCAAAGAAACCAAAGTCAGCATGCTTGTCAGAAAGTATGAGCTGTTTAAAATGGAGGAAGCTGAAACTATTGGCCAAATGTATGGAAGGTTTCAAACCATAACCAATTGGATTGAAATCTATGGGAAAAACTTACAAGACTGAGGAACACATTCAAAAGATCCTCAGAAGTCTTCCAAAACAATGGAGACCACTTGTAACTGCCGTGTCTCAGGCCAAAGACTTAACAACAATGAAGCTTGATGAGCTTCTTGGTACTCTTCAGATTCATGAACAAGAACTGATGGAAGAGAATAATGGAAAGGAAAACAAATCCATTGCACTCAAAGCTGACAAGAAGTCATCTAAGGGAGCAAGTTCAAAAGCTCTCAAAGTAGATGAATCTTTAGAAGAATCTGAAGAATCAAATGAGGATGACTCTGATGATGAACTCTCTCTTTTCACCAGAAAAATGAAAAAGCTGTGGAAGAAAAGAAACTTCAAAAAAGACAAACCCTTCAGGCGCTTCAATAAAGAAAAACACAACAAAGATGGTGGATCTAATGACAGAAATGTCATTGTGTGTTATGAATGCAAAAAGCCTGGTCACATCAAGGCAGAATGTCCTCAACTTAAAAAGCAATCTTCCAAGAAATTCTTCAACAAAAAGAAGAAAGGAATGATGGCCACTTGGGAAGATCTTGATGAAAGCTCCACTGAAAGTGAAGGAGAGGAGCCTGAAGCAAATCTCTGTCTTATGGCAGATACTGATTCAGAATCAGAAACTGAGGTACATTCTGAACTTGAGAAATTGAATGATGCCTATGATGAACTATTGGAGGAATCCAACTATATATCTAAAGCTTTCAGATCCCTCAAGAGACAGTATGCTAAACTCACAAATGAGTATACACAGAAATCTCAAGAGTGTGAGAAGTTAGCTAAAGAGAATAATAAACTTAAGACTGAAAAGTCTAAAGTTGAGATCTCAGTTGAAACTCTACCATCTGAAGAAGTAACTAAACTTCAACAGAAAGTAGAAGAGCTCACCTCAGATCTTGCCAAGTTTGTTAATGGTAGAGATAATCTGACTAGACTCTTAGGAAGTCAGAGTCACTCCCTTAACAAAGAAGGTATAGGTTATTCCAATCAAGAACATCATAAAAGATCAACAAAGTTCTCAAATATTGCTATTAAATCTGTGTTAGATAGTTAAAATAAATCTATATGTTCCCACTATGGAAAAGCTGGACATATCATGTCCAAGTATATTCACAAAAAGAGAAGGAAGTCTTCACAGACTCCTTATACTAACAGAAAAGGACCCAAGAAAATATGGGTACCTAAGGTCATGATCATTCCTGTTGCAGATATACTCAACAGGACAAAGCAAACACCTGTCATGGTACCTGGACAGTGGATGCTCGCGACACATGACAGGCGAAAGGTCTATGTTCATAGACCTCCAACCTAAGAAAGGAGGACATGTAACTTTTGGTGGCAACCAGAAAGGAAAAGTTGTTGGTGTAGGTAAAATTGGTGGTAAACCTCCCTTGCCTATTATCTATGATGTTTTATATGTGAAAGGGTTAAAACATAATCTGCTAAGCATAAGTCAATTATGTGACAGTGGATTTTCTGTATCTTTTTCTAAGGATGCATGTATAGTCAATGACAGTAGTGGAAAGACCCTCTTTTCTGCCAAAAGGCAAAACAATCTATATAAGATTGACCTGTCTGAACTTTCAGATCAAAGTCTAACATGCTTTATGTCTAAAGAGGATGAAAAGTGGCTGTGGCATAAGAAACTAGGACATGTTAGTATGAAACAAATTTCTAAATTGAAAAAGCATAACCTTGTGAGAGGATTGCCTGATATTTCTTTTAAGAAAGATATCTTGTGTGATGCAGGTCAGAGAGGTAAACAAGTAAAATCAAGTTTCAAATCCAAGAAAGAAGTCACCTCCTCTAGACCTTTGCAACTATTACACATGGATCTGTTTGGACCTGTCAATGTAGCTAGCCTAGGTGGAAAGAAATATGGTTTTGTCATAGTTGATGAGTATTCTAGATTTACATGGTACTCTTCTTAACCCACAAGGATGAATCTTATAAGGTGTTTTCAGTATTTAGTCAGAGAGTACAAAATGAGAAAGGTTTTTGTATTTCTGCTATCAGAAGTGACCATGGAGGAGAATTTGAAAATGAGCAGTTCAAACTGTTCTGTGAGGAAAATGATATTTCTCACAATTTCTTTGCACGTAGAACTCCACAGCAAAATGGAATAGTTGAGAGAAAGAACAGATCTCTTCAAGAGATGGGAAGAACAATGCTTAATAAAAATAATCTTCCTAAGTACTTCTGGGCAGAAGCCATTAACACTGCTTGTTATGTACAAAACAGAATACTGATTAGGCCTATTCTAAATAAGACTCCTTATGAATTGTAGAAAGGTAGAAAACCCAACATATCATATTTTCATGCATTTGGTTGTGAATGTTATATTCTCAATACAAAAGATCATCTTGGTAAATTTGACTCTAAAGTAGATAAAGGCATATTTATTGGATATTCTGAAATGTCTAAAGCTTTTATAATTTTTAATTTTAGACCTTCTGTTGTAGAAGAATCAATTCATGTAAAGTTTAATGATGGTTTGAAGACTAATAGGGAACTATCAGATCTAGAGGATAATGTTGCAGGTATTGAACTTAATCCTGCCGTAGAAGAATCTTCAGACAAGCCAAAAGTAGACGTGTCTGAAATACAGACAAGTACTGATATGTCTGAAACTCAGACTTTGAAGAAAGATTGGAAATTCAAGACTTATCATCCAGAAGAACTTATTATTGAAAGTCCATTTCAAAGAGTTAGAACCAGATCTACTTTCAATGAAAACAACAACATGGCCTTCATATCAGATTTGGAACCTAAAAAGATTGAAGAAGCCTTGCAAGATGAAAGCTGGATTCTAGCCATGCATGAAGAACTAAATCAGTTCAAAAGAAATCATGTTTGGACTCTAGTTTCTAAACCCAAAGAGAAAACCATTATTGGAACCAGATGGGTGTTTAGAAATAAACTAGATGAAGATGGAAAAGTGGTAAGAAACAAAGCAAGACTAGTTGCTCAAGGCTATAATCAACAGGAAGGTATTGATTTCACTGAAACCTTTGCACCTGTAGCTAGATTAGAAGCAATCAGGATTCTCAAGTCATATACTGCACAACATGATATAACTCTTTATCAAATGGATGTTAAAAGTGCATTTCTAAATGGAATAATTAAGGAGGAAGTTTATGTCAAGCAACCTCCTGGGTTTGAGGATTTTGAGAATCCTCACCATGTCTATAAGCTTAAGAAAGCTTTGTATGGACTCAAACAAGCTCCTTGAGCTTGGTATGATAGGTTAAGCACATATCTAATGGAAAATAATTTTATTAGAGGAAAAGTAGACACTACACTTTTCAAGAAATGCTCAAAGAAAGATTTCATAGTAGTACATATTTATGTTGATGATATTATATTTGGTGCTACTAATGAAAAGCTCTGCAAAGAGTTCTCTGAATTGATGTAGAATGAATTTGAGATGAGCATGATGCTAGAATTGAAGTTCTTCCTTGGTTTTCAAATAAAACAGTCAAGTGATGAAATCTATATCCATCAACAGAAGTACACCAAGGAGCTTTTGAGAAAGTATAAAATGGAAAATTCAAAGCCTATGAGTACTCCTATGCATCCAACAGTTATTCTAAACAAGGATGAGGAAGGTAAAAAGGTAGATCAAACTGTCTACCGAGGTATGATTGGATCTCTTCTATATTTAACTGCTAGCAAACCTGATATTCAGTTCAGTGTCTGTCTTTGTGCTAGATTTCAATCAGATCCTAAAGAGTCTCATTATAAGGCTGTTAAAAGAATTTTCAGATATTTAATTGGAACCACTAATCTTGGTCTGTTATATAAGAAAACTGAAGATTTCAGGTTAGCTGGATTTTGTGATACTGATTTTACTGGAGATAGAATTGATAGAAAAAGCACCAGTGGAGGATGTCACTTCATTGGAGCAAATATGATCTCCTGGTCAAGCAAAAGGCAAAGCAACATTGCTCTATCAACTGCTGAAGCTGAATATATATCAGCAGCTAGTTGTTGTTCACAACTGCTTTGGGTAAAATATCAACTTGAAGATTATTCAATGTTTGAGCATAATATACCTGTTTGGTGTGATAATACTAGTGCTATTAATTTGTCTAAAAATCCAATACAACATTATAGAGCAAAGCATATAGGGATAAAGCATCACTTTATTAGATATTATGTTCAAAAAGGTGTTTTTGAAATTAAGTTTGTAAACACTGATTATTAGTGGGCAGACATCTTTACTAAACCTCTAAGTGAAGATAGATTTGTTTTTATTAGAAGGAATCTTAATATGCATAATGTGTCTGAATAAGTGTTTGCTGATATGTCTGAAAAATTACTTGTCTATATTCTATGTTTACTTGACTCGTCTATTTTGTCTCATGCTTCACTATGCTTCACTCGTCTACTTTGGCCAAGCGTCTAATGACGTGGCTAAAAGCACTCAGTGCTAAACCCTCACTGAGACACATGTACATTGCATTTCCTCTCCTTTTCTTAAAAACGCATTTATTTTTATATATCTATCTTTTCAAATTGATTGATTGCCATTTATGGCAACACTTTCTCTCCTTGTTCCCAACGCAAAAAGCACTCAAGTGTTTTTAACAAAAACCCATGTCGTTTCAAAATCTACCCACTCAAAATTTCTTGCTGACAAACTCTTTCTCTGAATACTCTTCATCTTCGTTCTCGTGAAACCGTTCCTTTCAAAACCCTAATCTTCATCTCTCAGAATCAATGGCACCCAAAAGTCTTCTGGAAACTTTGGCTGAGAAGACAAAGCTATCCATTGTTGAACTGAAGAAGGTACACCCTGGAAGGGTTCCGAATTTTGATGAACTCAGAACCAAGGGTTTGGATGTTCTTCCTGAACTTAACCATGCTAGATGGTTACCTTTCTTTCAACTACAAGAACGCTTCTTCCCTGCTCTTGTTAGGGATTTCTGGACCACGACAAAAATCACCAAGGACAATACAACCTGTATGATTTCTGGGGACGTTGGATCATATCTTCATCACTCATGAGTTACTCGCTGAAGTAACAAAATGCCCGAGGGAAGGAGCTGGGTATTATAAAGAGTGGATGAAGGATCAAGGAGAAGCAAATGTGAATCTAGTGCTCTATGGAGATGCAAAACCTGGTAACATGGACTCTAAATATCTGACTCCTAAGGCAAGATTTCTTCATGTTCTTCTTATAAATTGTGTGATGCCTAG
The DNA here is from genome assembly GCA_035048595.1 of Echinosophora koreensis. NCBI lineage: Eukaryota > Viridiplantae > Streptophyta > Magnoliopsida > Fabales > Fabaceae > Echinosophora > Echinosophora koreensis. The sequence goes on along the minus strand of JAPCYP010000058.1, from coordinate 646,442 downwards.
GACTGGGTCTAGAAATCATGTCAGTAAGTTAGAGAAGTTTGCTCTCTTTCATCTTGTCCAAAAAATTAGGATAGATATTACTGACTTGATTTTCATTCACATGGAGAAAGCTGTAAAGGGAAAGGATAAGGAGTATCCTTTTGGAATGATTATGACAAGGATTTTTAGGGCATGCAAATTGAATTTGAGAAAGGCTGTCTCTGCTGATCTCTGTACTGAGATTACTACAAAAACCCTATCTCTGATGAAGGTTACTTTGACCCCTACCTTTGAGCAAAATGCCGAAGCCTCATGCTCAGATGGAAGAAACTCTTTCCATTCTTGGTGTTAAACCTGAACCCTTTGTGGAACCAGTTGAAGAAGTAAGGGATCAACTTCAGAAGAAGAAGAGGAAAGTCACTAAGTCAGCTGATGAAACCTGTGTCTCAAGATCCTACTCAGGTTGTTGAACCTATTACTGAATCTGTTTCAGTTGCTAAGACTGCTGAGGAAGATGCTGCCTCTGTTCCTAAAGCTCCGAGTATAACTAAAGTTTTCAAGAGAGAGAGAGCAGTGCAAGCTGAGGGGGAGTCTCAAACAGAAGAGACTGTGATCCCTAAGAAAAAGAGGACAACTGTAACAAAAAGGAAGCTTGTCTTACCTTCCTCTCCCTCATCATCACCATCACCTCAGAAGGATTCATCTCCTCAACCTCAACAAACAGAACCTTTTACCACAACAACCCCACCAAGACAACCTTCACCAAAAAGAACACCAACACCACCACCACAAAGAACACCATCACCTCAACCTTCACCACAAAAAATTCCCACTCCACCTACTTCACCAAAAAATCCCAACTCCTCCACATAAATCACCCATCCATCACAATTCTGAACCTAATCCTACCATCTCAGAAACTCACATGTCTGATAATCACTCACAAACACCTTCCACACCACAAACATCTCACCATTCTAACATTCTTCAAACTGAGGATGTCAATGATTTTGAGTACTTTGACGATCTCCCTCCTCCTCCTCCACCCTCACCCAAATCATAAATCCCTGATTATATAAAAAACCAGTGCCAAGTCCCTTTGAGAATAGTCTTTCCAGACTTATTCTCTGAATCCAGACACAACCCTATCCCCTTAGCCACTATATCTCCCTACCACCTATCTTCCAGAACCACCCCTTTCTCTGTCACAGATGAACCTTGTTCCAACTACCTAGATGGCAAAGACTTGGATGTGATTGCCTCACTGGAAGCTGAAAGGCAGATTATAAAGTTGGAGAGAACTCTTAAGCCTGTAGGAAAATGGCTGTTCAATCCTCACATCTTTATGAAGCCTTCGACAAAAATCAAAGTAATGCCTGACTCCATGACTTTGAAAGGAAAGCAAAAGATCATTGACTTACCTAGAGATCAACAATTTTGTCTCATCAAGATCAATGACAGCAAATGCAAGTACAGGAAGAACCTTCTGACCACTGAGACTCATCATCATTTTCTGAAAGTCAGGGACATCTACTGGAGATGTGGCTCTAGCTCAGGATTGAAGGAAGAAGAAAAAGTCTCCATTCCAACCAGAGGTAGCCAAGCCTATGCTCTCTACCCTTTTTCACCCTCCATTTACACAATCCCTCCTTTCTTCATGGTTTTCCCTTTCTTTGTTCTAAATTTTCCTGAAACTGCTCCTTTTACTCACATAAATCTCATTAAGAGATCATATGAGTTTCTTCTTTCTGTAGTAGATTCCCCTCTTCATCATGATCGAATTCATGCTTTGCTAGAGGAATTTTATTCAAATAATGATTTTGTCACCACTCTCTCAACCAATGTCTTTTTAGACCCTCAGCCTGAGGATGACATTTCTATTGAAGAGTTACCTCCTACCCCTCCTCCTTGTCCACCTCCTCCATCAGCTTCTGGAACTTCTATGGCCACAACAGATACTACTTCTCCAGTTGTTGCATATGACCCTGCTGCACATCAGATACTTGATGAAATGTCTTCAAGTTTGCAGACTGTCATTCAAAGACAGGATGAAGCAATTGCTCAACAAACTGCCTTTCAAGCTCAGATGCTAGCTCAGCAGCAAGCAATGCAGCAGATGATGGAAGCTTTCTTCAAAAGCCGAGGAGGCCCTAGTTCTTAGATTTTTAGGAATTTGTTTTTCATTTCCTTCTTGAGTCATGCAATGTACTAGTCAGTGATGTCTATCACTTGTAACTCTTTTGACTCTAGTTATATGAAATGAATTGAACTTTTGATTTCTGTTTGGCACTCTATATTTTATATCTCTTTGATTGATGCCAAAAGGGGGAGGAAATATAGATAGGTTCATGATTTTATTTATGACTATCTGTATAAAACGTTGATTTCTACTCTGATATAATGTTTTTGCTCTGAAACTTGTCTTTACTTGATGCATAAACTAAGGGAGAGCATAACATACTCTGATCAACTTTATCTGTTTGAAAATTTCTCTTATTTCTTTTTTATGTTCAATAAAATCAGAAAAGATATTTGTCATCATCAAAAAGGGGGAGAATATTGAGACCTCATAAGTCTAAAACACATTCAATGTGTAGATTCTCTAAGTTTTGATAATTCCAAATAGTTCAAGTACGATAATGTTGAACCATATGAAATTACTGACATATCTGATAAGTGTGCAGGAAAATAGACTTAAGGTCACTCGTCTATTTTAGGACCCGTCTACTTTTTAGTAGAAGCTCAGTTTAGACTCGTCTAAAATTCCACTCATCTAAAAGTCAGTCAAAGATCAAGTCAACGCTCAGTCAAGACTAAGTTTACTTGATGACGTGGCAAGAAGCATGTGTCTAGAAATGACTTAGTGGATCACCCGTTTAGTTTTGGAATGCGTTAGCACCCGTCTAAATTTTGTACTGCATATCACTCGTCTAAATTTTGGATGACTTTCACCCATCTAAATTTTCATCACCGATACGAAGTCGGTGTGTCAGAAATTAAGTTCAAGTCACCTTATTCAAATTAGATGCCTTCCTTAAGGATCTCGAAGACCTCTGGACAATAGCTTAAAGGACAAAGAATAAAGAACGTTGTTTCAAGGTTTTAAGGAATAAACACGCAATCTCTGCACCACAGCAGTAACTTTTTAGCTATTTTAGTACAAAGTAAAAGTGCTTTCTGGAAATTGAACTGATGTTGCACTGAAAGAGGAAAGATTTCTGCTACAAGTACAAGAAGCCTGCTGCTGCATACTCTGAAAGAACAACTGTTCAGTTTAAAGTGTACTCTTGGACATCCTTGTCAAAGCTCAACGTTCCCAAGCATTTAATGTATATACAGAACGACTCTTTGGCATTAATGGTGTCTCAGTAAGCTCAAGTCAGAAGCACACACTTTCTGAAGTTGTGACCAAACAGATCTTTTGATTGAAGTCTTTAAATAGATCAAACAATGAAGATGAAGGCAAGAAGTTGAATATCATAAAGAACACTGTGCAGAAGCATTTACTCTCTTCATTAACTTCTTCATTCTTTCATTGAATATACCTTCAATCATTTGATATAAATTCGCAGTTTTTCAAACTTCATATTTATTTCACTCTTTGAGTGTGATCTGAAAGATTTGCAAGTTGTATTAATTACACAAAAACCTTTTCATTCCTTACTATTTTGAGCCTGAAGAGGCTAGGTGAGAAAAGAATACTTGTTTGAGTGTTGAGCCTGAAAAGGCTAAGTGTGCAAAGAATACTTGTACTGTAATCTACTCAGTTATAGTGGAAACTTGGTGCTGCCAAGAAACTGGACGTAGCCCTGTGGATTTTGGGGTGAACCAGTATAAATCTCTTGAGTGACATTTCTCTTCCCCTTTATCTTTTAATTTGCTTAAGTATTGTTTCTGTTTAAGCTTTTAACTTGGGGAGTTAATATTGTGATTATCAAACTCTGTTTTAACCTTCTCTGATTGCTTGTATTATTCTGCCTTAATATTAGACGTTTCACTCGTCTAATTTTCTTATATCTAAGCTTTGCTTGTTGTGCCTGCGAAAATCTTTTTAAAGTAACCGAAAAAGTTGGTAAACACAATTCAACCCCCCTTCTTGTGTTAACTTTGGTTATTTCAATCCAAAAGCTTAGAAATTTTTATCCACCCAAACACCTTAGGGCCGAACCTATCATATAGGACCATAGGTGTATTTAGTTGTTTGATTGATAATTATTTGTTGTGTTTGGTTGAAGGATTAATTGGTTGTTTGATTGGTTGAGTTGTGTGGAGGAAACCGGAATCAAATCGAAAATTACTTCGAGAAAAGAATCAGAAACTTCAAGAGGTAAGGGGAGTACCTGAGGGATTTTTCCGGTAGTTGTATGTAATTTGTTTGTGGTTTGTATTCTTTATTGGGTGTATTTAATATTTTTCGTAGTTAGCATTATTTTCTTTTAAATTATCTGTTTTTAATTATTTAATTATCTGTATTTAATTGTGATTATATGTTGTTGCATGTCATTAATTGCTATTTGCTATATTATTGGCATGAAATGATTTTTGATGTTGATTGTGGATTGGAAAACCTGTGGTCAGTGCTCAATTAATTACAAGGTTAAAAATGTTAATAAGCTTTTCATGAAATAATAAGTTTTAATTAGTGGAAAATAGTAATATATTATTACTTAATTATTTGTTTGGTGAAAAATGGATAATAGTGAAAAATAATATTATTTTAATGATTTAATGGCGTAAGAGTGTTTTATGAGTCATAGTGAGGACGTAACCGTGCAAATATTTTTGCACTGATAGTTTATACGTAAGAAATTTCTAAATATTAGAAAATGTTACCTTAAGAAAATAAGTTTCAAAATAATTTTATTATGGTGTTGGAAAATTTATTTTACTAGAAAAGTCATATTTGGATTTAAAACGTCAAACGTCAGATAATTCCTACAATAACTACAGTAGGATTATTAAAAACGGTAATATTAGTTAAAATAGAGAATTTATCTCAAAGCAATATTTTCAGGTTCAAAATATTGATTTTTGAAAGAAAATGAATTTTAAGTGATTTTGATGATTTTATAAAACGAATTTCCAACGTAAAAGGATTTTCGGTAAAGTGGATTTATACAACGGGTTATTCCCGACAACTTGGATAAGTTGAGGGAACTTTATTTTTGGATTTGTGTTTCACAGAGTGAAAATGTTGTTAAATTGAAAGACGTACCTAGCTGCCGGGATGTCGGTGTCTAGTGTTCAATGGTATGAGCCAGGGGTCCGAAAGGTGAAGTTATGGACTAGATGTCCTATAAAAATCTATTTTGTTTTTTGTACGCCAAAATCTACGAATCTAAATCTGGTGCACGGGTCTAGATTTCATGATTTGCACATTTTTTGATTTGGAGTCTGTTTGATTGGTTTGGACTTGGAGTCCTTTTTATTGGAATGGTTGTTTAACTTAAATGTTTAAACATTGGTTTGGTCGTGAGCCTTTGTGTCTCGACAAGAAAAGAATGAACACAAAGAAAATGGTGTGAACAAAACATTTTACATGCATTTTTGGGCAGACATGCCTCTGCATAGGACTTGAATGCTTGATGGCAAGTATTCATGAAGTTTGCATCGCTGTGCCTTGATGGATATATGACCACGAAACCATATACTATGAATAGTAACCACTGTGCCTCGTTTTGGACAGTGTTATGGTTAATTTGAAACCTGCCTTATCTGGCAAAATTTAATTTCTGCCTTATTTGGCAATGACAGCCTGATCCGCTCATTTATTTGTTGTTGGAAGCTCCAGAGATTAGGTACAAAAGTTAGTTAATGAATATCGAAGTGTCATATTTTTTTAAAACAACGTAGATTGTCGGGTATGAAACCTTTTGATAAATAGATTGTTTATTGTTGATTATACATGTTAAATGTTATTTGTCTGTCATACATATGGTTATCATTTTAAAATCCATATATTGGAACTCACCCTTGCATATACATGTTCTCCTGCTTTGTTGTCGTACCTTGGTACACGAATGCAGATGTTGTAGAAGAGTTCCTTAACTCATTTGGAGACTTAAGTTTGGATTGCAGAAAGTGATGTGTGATCATAGGAATGATCACAACGTCTTATCAGTGAGCGTCTTGTAGAGCGACCAGCCTAGGATTTTCTATGGGTTGTATGTTTGAAAAGGTCGGTGAATGTGGTGTTATACTTTAGTCTTTGGTTTAATTTCTCTCCTTTTGAAAACTGAAACTTTTGAGAAGAATTGTATGTCGTGGCGATTTTGTTATGTATATGATTTACTGTTTTAATGTGTGTGTATTTTGGTTTTCTAGAGCTTTCCACATAAGAAAAAAATTTTTATACCCAGATTTTCCGACATCAAAATAGATCAATTTCCGAAAGCAACCAGCAAAATTCTCTTTAATTTATTTCCGCACGTGCTTACATAGTAATGCCCAAGGGGGTGTTACATAATCAATCAGTGATTGACACATCTTTAAAAATGTTTGAATTTTATTATAATTATCTTAAAAGTGATTTTGTTATTATTTATTTTATTAAAAAAAAATTAACTGAATAATCAATTTTTAAAACTTTTAGTGTGTTTTTTTTTCTTTTGAAAATAATGAAAAGTAGAAAAAAAAAACATTTTTAGGGTTAAAATAAAAAAAATCATTTTTTATAACTAACTACTTTTACAAAATTGATTTTTATGATTGTAAATAAACACAAATCTGCTTATACTTTTCTTTAAAATCTCTAAAAAATAATCACTAAATTATTTTGTAACAAAATCATTTATATCACGATTTGTGAATAATTGATAATATAAAAAAATGATACCTTAACTTTTGTCGGAGACTATTTTGGATCTTTTTAGTCTCTAAACTTACTTTTTATCTTCATTCTGCCTTCCAACCTGTTCATGTAACTTATGAGTTATGAAAATGATGTAGCACAAAATTTTATGCAATCCCTAAGTTCTGGTAGGCAAATATGTGCGGTGTGTCCGCCACTCTCGCTAATATGAGCAATCTCATTAGTTGGAAAAGATGAATATAATGGACAAATCCACAATAGAAAACCACTAGGTAGTCGAGTATAGAGACCATCTGTCCCATTTTAGTATACCATATTATGTCCCATTAGTCAAATGTTGTCATGTATTTTTATCTTTTTAATATTACATAAAATTTTAATAAATGTGGCAACATTTGATTGACTGGGATAGGGTATGATACACAAAAAATGGGACAAGTGATCTCTATCCAGTAATCGAAAAAGAAAGATTGAAAAGATTTTAATAAAAAAATGGGAAAATAACTTCATGGAAATAACCTTCACAGAGATCTCTAAAGGAAAGCAGTGGCAACAATATAAATGAAGTAATTAAGCATGACCATTGATTCTGCTAGCTAGGCAAGCATTTAAGGTTCCCTATCTACTATGTGGAAGAAGGATGTTGTTACACTACAAAAATAAAAAAGTCAAATAGCGACCAAAATTGCTAGTTGCTATTGGTGACCGAATTAGCAACAGATAGTAGGATCTATTAGAAAGTTGGTAATAATATAATTCAGCGACCGGATTTGCGACCGAAATACTAGGTGGCAAAGCAATCAGTCGCTAAGTGAGTCGATATACAAGTCAAAATTTGTTGATTATTTGGTGACCGAAGATGTGACCGATGATAGTCCAACGGTAAAATTTTAATTATATTGCGACCGATATCCATTTCGGTCGCTAATATGCATGTATAAAAATTTAAATGGAGGCCTTTAGAGATTGATTCCTATTCGGTCACTAAAGTAAGTTAATGAAAAATTCAAAATCAACCACATAGCGACCGATTTGGCGACCGATTTTAAAAATTTAGTTATGGCGACCGATTTAGCGACCGAAATGGTCGGTCGCTAAAAATAAATCCCTAAATCACTCAGACCCCCGATGTTCTTCATTTTTGCTCGAACTCTCTTTCTCTCTCACTCTATATCTCTTTCTCGCTCTCCTCTCCTCCGGTCACCATAGTACGCGGTTGCTTCCCTCTCCTCCAGCCACCACCGTCGTCTCTTCTCCTCAGGTAAGCTCTCCTATTCTCTCTTTCTCTCTCTATCTCTTTCTATTGATTCTCTCTCTGTCTCTCTCTGTTTCTCTCTCTATTTGTGTCTCAGGTTCTCTCTCTTCCTCCTCCGGCCACCACCACCTCTCACGGATCCTCCACCTGCGCGGCCACCACCCCTCAGAAGCTCCTCTCTCAATTCTGTCTCATCTCCGATACAGTGGTATGATTTTCCCTAATGGGTTTCATATGTATTTTTTCATTATTGCGATATTAATGTATTTTGATTTGTGATTTCATTCTGTTTTGGTTTGAGATTAGGTTAATGTCTTTAAGTTTCATTCACTGGTATAGTTGTGTACTGTAACGCCCTTCATTACATTGGTAACCCAAACATAAAAATAGTAAAATCCTATAAAATTGTTTAAAAAAAGTAAAATTCATAACATAAAAATTTCGCAAATTTATTTGAGTTTGAAAATAATCTCATAATAATAAAATAATTATCAAAATAGAGATAAAATCCAATACAACGAAATAAACTGAAAAGCCTCAAAACTGGGTGTCTACTACAATCCGAGAAAAATAACACAAATAATAACTTATAGTCCATGCCATAACACTAAACATGTCTAAAAGCTAATAAATAAATCTTCAAGTCTTCATGTCCTCTACGGCGATGTCCTCGGGCTCTGAAAACAATACTACTAATGAGATATAAAATATCACTGAATAACAATACAATTTATAAAATATTTTCAAAAATAGTATTGTTCTCAGCCAGCGCGGGAACTGGAAAAACTGTCCATGGTACCCGCTAATTTTCCAAAATAATGTTTACAAAAAAATACGTTTAAATACAACAGTCATTTTGGCAACTCAAAGATATAATCAAATATCACATTTTCAATAATTAAAGTTAACCACACGTCATAACAATAACATCATTATTCAAGTGGCTAGGAAACCCTACTCTGTGTTGGTTTCTTGCTCGAATCGGTGACTCGAGAACCTCGTTCTAGAATTGATTCCTTGACCCCTCTTTACGATGCCTCGGGAACCTCGTTCTAGAATTGATTCCTTACCCCTATGGTGACTCGGGAACCTCATTTCAAAATTGACTCATTGCCCTATGGTGACCCGAGAACCTCATAATTAAATTGGCTCCTTGCCTCCCATTAACGGTGCCCCGAGAACCTTGTTCATAAAATGGATTCCTTGCCCTATATATCATCTTCAACATCCCAGTAAATGGTGATGTTACAAGCCATTGCCCCTAACTTAGGTGGCATATCAACAAATTCCTCACATCATACATATTCTCATCTATCCATATTCGGAAGCATATAAATTCATCAATCGCAATTTGACAGACTTCCCATAGCATAACAATTACAACCATAGCATCATATAATCAACTCATAAATACCAATTAAACAAATATCATGTTATCGTGTAAATTTATAAGTACAATATAGCAATCATGAATACAAGGCATAATATACATCAACAAGCATATCAATTAACCAATACAAATACCAATCATCCATTTTTACCATCAATCACAAGAGTAAATAGTCAATTTAATCAATTTTCGTTTTAATTGAAAACCCCCATTTGTTTTTTTTTTTTTTTAAAAAAAAGCTTAATAACAACATGCCTCATTTTAATTTAAAGCTTCCAAAATCATAAGATAAACCCTTGCCCACACAAACAAACACCTATACCATGGAAAGGGTTCGCAAAAGGTATTGTTGCTCACCTCTTGAAGACCTTCAAATAGCTCTAAGTATTTCCTACGATGAATCCTAATGTTTGCCAAGAGTTCTCTTTGTAAGACTCAATGACTTAGAGATTTTGATATATGACAAATATACAATTTAATGTGTGTGCAAGTGTTTTAGTATCAAATTGCAAAGACAGGTATCAAGCTCTGTAAGCAATTAAAGGAGAATATCCAAAGAAGAACTTGAAGAGCTCAAGGAGCAACAAGCAAGGACAAACATTAAGGAGTCATCAAGACAAGAGCTTAAAGAAGAAATAGATTTAAGTCTTAGATGATTGTAAGAGAAGAAATCTCTTATTCACAAATAGCTCAGTTGAAATGATGCATGAAGAAAATCATTTGTTCATAACCTGCATTAAAAAGGAATAAGTTTTAATGAAAATGATTTTTGGAAGTTAAGTAAATTCTCTGTCAGTACAACCATGTATTAAATGGATTTATACCATATCCTGTAACTGACAAGTGAATATAAAGTTCTTAATATTCAGTACATAGATGTACTACACCTATGAATAACATGAAATCAGATCAGTTATAAATGGTTAACTGAATACAGGCCTGTACATATGCTATGTACTCGTGTATTCAAGTTTCTAGAAAAATCTGATGTTCATTAATACATAGATGTACTGAATAGGTGTATAGATGTTACTGATGGATTAACCAAGATCAAGTTTTTAAAGAACTCGTACAGCCATGTATTATACAGGTGTACAGAAACTTTCAGTATGTAAAATGGTTAATACATCCCTGTACTCAACCCCTGTCCAAGAACTTGAATCAGTTTAACTGATTCTGATATCAGACCCAAATCTGTTTGGACTGATCCCAAACGGTTACAACTTGTTTTCTATATAAAGTGGGATCAATAGAATACTGATATCATATCAGAAACACACGAAATCAATTTGAGAGATCAATTGTGAAAATCATTCATCATCTTTCTTGAGCTTATTGTGAAAAGAGTGTTTCATCTTGTTAGAGCTTCAATTTATGTATTCAACTTTTGAGAATTAGAAATCAATCTTTCTGTTTTATTTGATTGTAAGAGAGAGGGAGTCTCTCTGTGAGATTAGGGTGAGGAATCCTAAGGAAGAACATTGAGGCTTTTTCACAAGAGGTGTGGTATCCTAGAAGTGAAAGAAGTGCTCTGTGGTGTAAAGGTTTTTCAAGCTACCTGGCTAAAGCTTGCTGTGTTAGTGTGTGAAATCCCACATGTGGAGTGGGGATTGGATGTAGGTCACAGTGGTGGTGACTGAACCAGGATAAATCTGGTTGTGTGGTATTTCTAAACTCAAAGCTCTTTAATTTCTGTCTTGCGCATATAACTGAGTTCTTGATATACTTTGTTCAATATTGTTTCTGTAATGATCTGAAATCACTGATTGAACATTGTGCAAACTGCAATCTAATCTGCATTGTTCAAATCTAATCCTAAGGCTCAATATCTGAACTGAATCTTGCAATCAAAGTTGAGCTTATTAAATCTGTTCTTGCTCATATAAACTTCTGATCATATTCAAGAATCTGTGATTTTGATGTTCTAAGTATTATTGATATTGAATACTCATATAACTTCTATTCTTGATCTGTTTAATTTGAATTGAAACAAGAAGTATTATTGCAATCAATCTTGAGTTATTAATTGATTCAAAACTGAGTTGATTAAAACTGTTCCTGATCATGTATTACCTGTTTTGAATCTTAAAAAGCCCTTTCTTAATCTGTTAAAGATCCTGAGGGAAATCTGTTTTGAAAAGTAAGTTTTTGAAAAGGAAGAATTTTTGAAGACTCAATTCACCCCCCCTCTTGAGTCTTTGAAGCCAAAACAACAATTGGCATCAGAGCTAAACTCTTAAGTTTGGCTTAACAGCTTTAAGAGTATGGCTTCCAATGACTGCTTAAATGAAGGGGCTTCCCTTACACGCCCTCCTGCCTTCAATGGATCTGAGTATATCTATTGGAAGGAAAGAATGGTAATCTTTCTTGAGGCAGCTGGTGTTGACATATGGGATGCAGTAGAAAATGGACCATTTGTCTCCTCTACTGTGGATGCTAATGGTGCTCCAAGAAATAAGCCTAAAACTGAATGGAATGAGGATGATAAGAAAAGAATTCAATATAATGCACGTGCTAAGAACATTATAACATCTGCTTTGAGCCGTGATGAGTTTTTCAGGGTTTCAAATTGCAAGACAGCAAAGGAGATGTGGGACACATTGCAAGTAACACATGAAGGAACCACTGATGTCAAAAGAGCAAGAATGAACACTCTCACACATGAGTATGAGCCGTTCAGAATGAAACAAGGAGAACCAATGAATGAAATGCAAAAGAGATTCATACATATTGTCAATCAACTTGCTGGTCTTGATAAAGCTATATCAAATGAGGATCAAATCAACAAAGTAATGAGATGCCTAAGTAGAGAATGGCAGCCTAAAGTCACTGCAATTTCAGAATCAAGAGATCTTTCTTCCATGACTATTGCTACACTGTTTGGCAAACTGCAAGAGCATGAACTGGAGTTGAACAGACTGAATGAGAGTGAAGAAACTAATAAAAGAAGAAAGGATTGGCTCTGAAATCACAAGTCAAAGAAGTAGAAGACAGTGATGATGATCAATCAGATCAAGACGCTGAATCTGAAGAAGAAATGGGAATGCTGGTTAGAAGATTCAAGCAGTTCCTAAAGAAGAAGGGCAACTTCAAAAGAAAGCCTTCTACCTTTCCTAAAAGAAATTTCAGCAAAGGTGATAATTCCAACAACATCACATGCTATGAATGTGAAAAATTGGCCACATTAAACTTGATTGTCCAAAGCTGCAAAAGAAGGACAAAACTGAAAAATTTGACTCAAAGGACAAGAAGTGGAAAAAGCCAAGAAAGGCCGATATTGCTTGGGATGATAATGATCTAGATTCCACTGAAGAATCTGAATATGAGGAGGCAAACTTGTGCTTGATGGCCAGCAACAACAGTGATTCAGAAAGTGAAGTTCTAATTCACAAACTACTTTTGATGAATTGCAAGATGCATTTGATGAGTTGCATGCTGAATATCTTAAGATTGCTAAACAACTTGTCTCATCTAGAGAACTAATTGCTAAACAATGTGATGAATATGCATGCTTGAAAATGAAAGAAAGAGAACTAGAAGCTAGGAATAAAGTCTTGATTGCATCTAGCTCTAACTGTTCTAAGTGCTGCACATTATCTAAAGAGGTTGAAAAACTGAAAAATGACTTAGCAAGATTCACAAATGGTAGAGATAACTTGGATGCATTGTTAGGACAGCAAAAGTGTGTTTATGATAAGGCTGGAATAGGCTATGAACCTAAGATACATGAGAAATCCTTTTAAAAAGTTTTTTGCTGCACCTAAGACATCAAATACACCATTTGTTAAATGCTATTTTTGTGCTAGAAAAGGTTACACAGCTTCTACATGTTATTACAGAAAATCTGCATATAATAAGTCTAAGTATGTGTGGGTTCCTAAAGGAACTTTTGATGGAACTAACCCAAAAGGACCTAAACAGCTTTAGGTACCTAAAACACAAACATGAATTCTGTTTTGCAGGTGTGTTGGAAGGCCAAGAATGTTAAATAATACCTTGATAGTGACTGTTCCAAGCACATGACAGGAGATAAAAGCCAGTTCATTACACTCACTCCAAAATCAAGTGGAATTGTTACATATGGAGACAATAACAAAGGGAGGATACTTGGCATTGGCAACATTGGAAGTGACTCAACAACAATCATTGAGGATGTGCTATATGTTGAGGGACTGAAACACAATCTACTAAGTATCAGTCAACTATGTGACAAAGGTTTTAAGGTAAAATTCAATTCCTATAGTTGCTTGATAGAAAATCAGCATGATGCAAATCTGAAATTGATTGGACATAGGATAGATAACATCTACATGCTTGATTTAGACAATATCTCTTCAAATAATGCATGTTGTCTAATTTCAAAAGATGAAGAGAATTGGCTTTGGCATAGAAGAATTGCACATATTCACATGAACCACTTGAATAAACTGATTTCTAAAGATCTTGTGGTTGGTTTGCCTAAACTGAAATTTGTGAAAGATGGATTATGTGATGCATGTCAAAAAGGAAAGCAAGTTAAGGTCTCTTTTAAACCTAAAAACACTAAACCCTCGTAACTTTTGCACATGGATTTATTTGGTCCATCTAGAACCAAAAGCTTTGGTGGAAACTTATATGCCTTAGTAATAGTAGATGATTACTCTAGATACACATGTACATACTTTCTATCTCATAAGAGTAATGCATTTGCTGCATTTAAGAGAATGGCTAAAATTGTGCAAAATGAAAAAGACATGAAAATTGTCTATATAAGAAGTGATCATGGGGGAGAGTTTCAAAATGAAGTGTTTGAAAACTTTTGTGATGTGCATGGCATTCAACATAATTTTTCAGCTCCTAGAACTCCACAACAAAATGGAGTAGTGGAAAGAAAGAATAGATCATTGGAGGAGATTGCTAGAACTATGTTGAATGACTCTAGCCTACCAAAACAATTTTGGGCAGATGCTGTGAACACAGCCTGCTATGTGTTAAATAGAGTTTTGATAAGGCCTATTTTAAAGAAAACCCCTTATGAACTTTATAGAGGAAGAAAACCAAACATTGCACATCTTCATGTCTTTGGTTGTAAGTGCTTTGTACTTAATAATGGAAAGGATAACCTTGGAAAATTTGATGCAAAGGCTGATGAAGGAATTTTCCTAGGCTATTCTCTAACTAGTAAAGCATTTAGAATCTATAATAAGATAACTGAAACCATTGGGGAATCTGTGCATGTTACATTTGATGAGTCTAACCCCAAAAGGTTGGGAAAGGATGTTGTTATTGATGATCTTGCAGATTCAATTGAGAAAACTGTCTTGGAAGAGCAACAAGGCAATGAAGGAAATGAAAGCTCCAAAGGAGAGATGCTGCAGCAGGAGCAAACAGAACAGCCGCCTGACTTACCAAAGGAATGGAGGACTGTCAGAAATCATCCAATTGATAACATCATTGGTGAAATTACAAAGGGGGTAACTACTAGACAATCTCTTAGAAATGCATGTAATCATATGGCATTTGTGTCTCAAGTAGAACCTAAGAATATAGATGATGCTATAACTGATGAACATTGGATGATGGCTATGCATGATGAATTAAACCAGTTTTGAGAGAAATCAAGTATGGAACCTAGTGCCTAAACCCAAGAATAGTCAAGTAATAGGTACAAAATGGGTTTTTAGGAATAAACTGGATGAAAATGGCATAATTGTGAGAAACAAAGCTAGGTTGGTAGCCAAAGGGTATAATCAAGAGGAAGGCATAGATTATGATGAAACATATGCACCAGTAGCAAGATTAGAAGCTATAAGAATGCTACTTGCTTATGCTTGCATAATGGGATTTAAATTGTATCAAATGGATGTAAAGAGTGCATTCTTAAATGGAGTTATTCAAGAAGAGGTATATGTTAGTCAACCACCTGGTTTTGAGAATAATGAATTGCCTAACCATGTTTATAAACTGTCTAAAGCTTTGTATGGCTTAAAACAAGCTCCTAGAGCTTGGTATGAAAGGTTAAGTAATTCTCTAATTGAAAAAGGTTTCAAAAGAGGTAAAGTTGACACAACTTTGTTCACTAAGAAAAAGGCACACAGCATTTTACTTGTACAAATTTATGTGGATGACATAATTTTTTATGCTACTAATGAGCATTTGTGCAATGAGTTTGCAAGTCTTATGCAGAATGAGTTTGAGATGTCAATGATGGGTGAACTGAACTTTTTCCTTGGACTACAAATAAAGCAAACAGAAAATGGAATCTTCATTAGCCAAACCAAATATTGCAGAGAGTTGATCAAGAAGTTTGGCATGGAAAATGCTAAGGAGATGGCAACTCCAATGAGTACTGCCTGTTATCTGGACAAGGATGAACAAGGTAAACCTGTTGATATTTCAAAATACAGAGGTATGATAGGCTCATTACTTTATCTTATTGCTAGTAGGCCAGATATCATGTTGAGTGTATGCATGTGTGCTAGGTATCAAGCAAATCCTAAAGAATCACACCTAACAGCAGTTAAGAGAATAATTAAATATATGTTAGGAACAAAAGACATGGGATTATGGTATCCTAAGGGAGCTACATGTACTTTAATTGGTTACTCAGACTCTGATTTTGCTGGTTGCAAACTAGATAGAAAGAGTACAAGTGGAACATGCCATTTACTAGGGAATTCATTAGTATCATGGTTTAGTAAAAAGCAATCTAGTGTGGCTCTATCCACTGCTGAGGCTGAATATGTAGCAGCTGGTAGCTGTTGTGCACAGGTCTTATGGATGAAACAACAATTAGTTGATTATGGTGTGCAACTAGACCAAGTTCCCATTAAATGTGATAACACAAGTGCAATTAACCTAACTAAGAATCCCATAATGCACTCTAGAACCAAACACATAGAAATTAGACATCATTTCATTAGAGATCATGTTCAAAGTGGAGAAATTGTGATTGAATATGTTGATACAACAAAGCAACTTGCTGATATTTTTACTAAGCCTTTGAACAAGGAAAACTTCTTTTTCATTAGAAGAGAATTAGGCATAACTGACCAATCCTATATCTGATCTCTGTTGAAAGTGTTTGTATGTTTAAATCTCTGTGTAAATATGCCTTATGATTGTATGATCTGTCTCTGGAATGATCTATCTGTGTGTGGTTAGAAGAGAGTTTCAGCTAAAATTATATTGATCAGGTACACCTATGTACTTAACCCATGAACATGTATAAAAACTGGAAATTTGTTTTATACATGGGTGTGATCAATAGCTGTATAGAGGATCAGGAATGAATCCCCTGTGTTTTGGTCTGATACATCCCTGTGATACATAGATGTATTAAAACACTGAAACACAATTCCTGAATGTCATAAGTATACTGAGGTGTACTACAGGCATGTATGTTAAATCTGAGAAAGTCAGAATGCAAATCTTTAATACTTGGGTGTATCACACCCCTGTACGCAAACGTTATAAAGCCTGATATTTGAATTCAATTTTATTTCAAAATTTCAAATCCTCTCAAACGCACTCTCTCTTCACTTAATTCGTAACCCTAGCAGAGCTAAACCTCAGACATTTCTTTTCCCCTTTCTAAACCCTAACATGGCAAGAACCAAGAACACTGGTCCTTCACCCTCAAAAGCTGCTGAAAAGAAGAGAAAAGAAATGGAGATGTGGAAATCAGCTGAGAAGAAGAAGGGAGCAGAAACCTCTAAGACCCCTGAGAAGAAGAGAAAAGGGATGGAAACCCCAAAGAAGGATAAAAAGAAGAAAAAGGAAGTAGGGACTTCCAAAGCTGCAAAGAAGAGTAAAAGAAAGGAAGTTGAGTCTCACATAGAGACAGAGGCTGCAGAGAATGGCGCTCTAACATCTTTCATGGAAAATGATGTTCTTCTCCAAAGGTATTCCCTCACTGATAATCAGAAGGAGTTCTTTAGACAAAATTTCAAAGATAGAGGAATCCTAGAACCTTGGATAATGGACTTTAAGTATTTTGATGATAATTCTTTCAATTTCACTAAGATATTATTCTGTCAAATGGTCAAGGAATTTCTAGAAACTCAAGTTGATTACTATCCATTTCTGGTTAAGATCTTTTACTCAAATTTTGAGATGAATGCTAATGGAATTAGCTCTGAAGTTAAAGGAATAAAGATCAAAATGTCATTAGAGGAATTTAGCAACCTTGTAAATTTACCTTTTTATGGACCTAGTATTGCTGGAAATGGTCCACAAGCTGAATGGTATGATGAATATGATAGGGAAATGGCTAGAGTAGACTTAGTTCTCTCTGATGAACCTGAAGGTAGAGTTACCTACACTAGTCTGATGAGTGTAGAGGATAGGCTTCTGCAATATGTGGTTTGCAGAATTTTGATTCCAAGAGGAGGAAATCACTCCATACTGTGGAATTATGATTTAATGCTAATGTGGGCAATGCTGAATGAAAAACAAATAAGTTGGGGATATTGTGTTGCTGTTCACATGTTAGAATACAGAAAAAGCAAGATGATGCTTGCCTACCCTGCACCTCCTGCACCTGAACCAGAAAATTCCAACATTGCTGAACTGGCAAGAGCTGCTGTGGAGGAAGCTGAGCAACAAAATGAAGACACCTCTGCCGAACCATCACTTCAAGGCCAAGGGGACAATTAGTTCTAGGAGTTCTTAGGACTTAGAACTTATTTTGATTTGTTTTGAAAGGCTAAATGCCTTGGTCTGTAATATTTTATTGGATTCTGTTTTTTTTTTTAATTTCCCTGCACTATCCCTCTGTTATGAACATCTTTAATATGCTATACTATGTTTGAATTTCTTTTCTACTGATTTGAATAGTTATTTCTTTACCTTTTGATAATGCCAAAAGGGGGAGAAAAATATAGTGAGAGGAAACAAATTAATGCATATGTTGAGGGGGAGCTTACATGATTCAGGGGGAGTTATCATATAAAAATATTCTGATATGATTTGATACCATTTGCTATTGAATGTTTTGATACCATGATTTATGAATTGACAAAAACACTTAGCTTCTGCTATACTTACACTCTGATTTAAGAATTTGTTAAAAGGTTTGTCATAATAAAAAAGGGGGAGTTTGTAAGACTCAATGACTTAGAGATTTTGATATATGACAAATATACAATTTAATGTGTGTGCAAGTGTTTTAGTATCAAATTGCAAAGACAGGTATCAAGCTCTATAAGCAATTAAAGGAGAATATCCAAAGAAGAACTTGAAGAGCTCAATGAGCAACAAGAAAGGACAAACATTAAGGAGTCATCAAGACAAGAGCTTAAAGAAGAAATAGATTTAAGTCTTAGATGATTGTAAGAGAAGAAATCTCTTATTCACAAATAGCTCAGTTGAAATGATGCATGAAGAAAATCATTTTTCATAACCTGCATTAAAAAGGAATAAGTTTTAATGAAAATGATTTTTGGAAGTTAAGTAAATTCTCTGTCAGTACAGCCATGTATTAAATGGATTTATACCATTTCCTGTAACTGACAAGTGAATATAAAGTTCTTAATATTCAGTACATAGATGTGCTACACCTATGAATAACATGAAATCAGATCAGTTATAAATGGTTAACTGAATACAGGCCTGTACATATGCTATGCACTCGTGTATTCAAGTTTCTGGAAAAATCTAATTTTCATTAATACATAGATGTACTGAATAGGTGTATAGATGTTACTGATGGATTAACCAAGATCAAGTTTTTAAAGAACTCGTACAGCCATTTATTACACAGGTGTACAGAAACTTTCAGTATGTAAAATGGTTAATACATCCCTGTACTCAACCCCTGTCCAAGAACTTGAATCAGTTTAACTGATTCTGATATCAGACCCAAATCTGTTTGGACTGATCCCAAACGGTTACAACTTGTTTTCTATATAAAGTGGGATCAATAGAATACTGATATCATATCAGAAACACACGAAATCAATTTGAGAGATCAATTGTGAAAATCATTCATCATCTTTCTTGAGCTTATTGTGAAAAGAGTGTTTCATCTTGTTAGAGCTTCAATTTGTGTATTCAACTTTTGAGAGTTAGAAATCAATCTTTCTGTTTTATTTGATTGTAAGGGAGAGGGAGTCTCTCTATGAGATTAGGGTGAGGAATCCTAAGGAAGAACATTGAGGCTTTTTCACAAGAGGTGTGGTATCCTAGAAGTGAAAGAAGTGCTCTGTGGTGTAAAGGTTTTTCAAGCTACCTGGCTAAAGCTTGCTGTGTTAGTGTGTGAAATCCCACATGTGGAGTGGGGATTGGATGTAGGTCACAGTGGTGGTGACTGAACCAGGATAAATCTGGTTGTGTGGTATTTCTAAACTCAAAGCTCTTTAATTTCTGTCTTGCGCATATAACTGAGTTCTTGATATACTTTGTTCAATATTGTTTCTGTAATGATCTGAAATCACTGATTGAACATTGTGCAAACTGCAATCTAATCTGCATTGTTCAAATCTAATCCTAAGGCTCAATATCTGAACTGAATCTTGCATTCAAAGTTGAGCTTATTAAATCTGTTCTTGCTCATATAAACTTTTGATCATATTCAAGAATCTGTGATTTTGATGTTCTAAGTATTATTGATATTGAATACTCATATAACTTCTATTCTTGATCTGTTTAATTTGAATTGAAATAAGAAGTATTATTGCAATCAATCTTGAGTTATTAATTGATTCAAAACTGAGTTGATTAAAACTGTTCCTGATCACTGAAACTGAATCTGAAACTGATATATTGTAACTTCAGTTGCTGACTGATTAAGGCCTGTATCTAATACCTGTATTACCTGTTCTGAATCTTAAAAAGCCCTTTCTTAATCTTTTAAAGATCCTGAGGTAAATCTGTTTTGAAAAGTAAGCTTTTGAAAAGGAAGAATTTTTGAAAACTCAATGAATACATCCAGCGGTATTTGAAAACTCAAAGAATTTTTTATCCTTTCTCCCCCCCTCTTGAGTCTTTGAAGCCAAAACAACACTCTTCATCTTCCTCTTCCTAGACTCCCTCTTCCACAACTCTTTCTTCTCATTCCTTGAATTTCTTCTCCTCTTAGCCCTTTCTGAGTTTCTAGGTGTAATTAAGGTTCAAAAACGCACCCTAAGAGTGTTACGATTCTATTTATAGAGCCCCTAATGACCCAAAATGTGTAAAAAGGGGTCAAGCCCGCTTTCTCAGCACATAATATTGTATTTTGCACATATCTTGAGTTATAAACATCCAAAAATTATGAAATTTATATCGTTGGGAATATAAAAGAAATATATATAACTTTCATGATGACCATAAATTCTGAAACGGACGTTTAGATAGTCAAAACTGGGATAGAAGTTATAAAAACGGTTCTGGCGCTGGAACCTGAACAACGTGTATGAATTTGATCATAACTTGATCTAAAAGAATCCAATTTGGAAGATTTAGGTATCTATGGAAAGCTAAGAGATAGATCTACCTTATGAAGAACTCAAATCCAAAAAGTTCGTTGCTACAAAATATCCATCTGAAGTTAGGTGTCGGGTCATTGGAAGTGTATTATGCGAAGTTGGGCCTAAAACACTCAAAACTATCTATTTAAATTCTCTAAAGTCACATGAGAGATTTTTATAGGAATCCTAACTACCTAGCACTTATCTTTCTATTTTAGGATCATATATATCTTATCTATTTGTCTCTTTTAAATTAAAATAGAGCTTATGTCTTGTAGAACTACCTCTCTTGTATCTATATAAATGTATGTATAATACTCAGATTGTATTAATGCAAATATCATCCAATTCATTCTTCTATACTTTTAACCACCTCTAAACTTGTAATATAATCCTTCTTATAATTCAGTTCCTATTAAATTAACTAGCAGCCAATTTTTGGGATGTTACATGTATGAATTGCTTTAGGCTCCTATGAATTAAATCTGAACCATTTGGTGTAGTTAGCAGTAGCTCCTGTGATGTAGTTAGATAGCTAATGTCTTTTTTGTTTCAAACCATAACCATTGTGAACTTAATAAAAAAAAAAAGGGGAAAAAATTTATAGATTTAAATGCTGGTGAAGTTAATTGACTGGGTTGTATGCATTTCACATAAGAAAAAAATTTCGTGTTGTCTTGAAGGCATTATTGTGATCCAATAATAGTGAAGTTCATATGTGGTTGTTGATGGTTCCAATAATAGTACTTAGGTTCAGAATAAACATTGGACCACCATATTGCCATGTCTAAGTACCATTTACGAATTGTTTACAAGGCCAACCTTAAGATCAACCTTAATCTTTTGTTAGGGTTTAAGTTCACCTAAAATTAGATTGTTCTTGTGTTGTTATCTCAGATTTGCAAAGAGGTTAGGTTTCACAATCCTCTTGATTTGGGTTTCACTCTAACTATGTTGTTTTTTTATTTTTCAGTTTGTGCTCTTTGTATTCTATGGCTTCTCCTCGGAGTAAGTTGCTTGGTTTTGTGTTTTCTCTCTCAGGTAAGTTGTCTCAACACTCTTTATTCAGCTTGTGAATTGTAAATAGCTTCTGATTGTGTGGTGTATGTAATGTGTTATGTGAATTACTGTGTTGTTTGTTAGTAGAGAGCGGAGCTAATTAGGAAGTGATCCTGTCCGAAAGGCAGGATGCTGGTTGTGTCCTGATAATTTAGACATTGATGCATGTGTTTGTCAATTACTGTGTTGTTTGTTAGTGGAGAGCGGAGCTCAATAGGATGTGATATGTCGGAAATGCGAGATGTTGGTTATGCACTGATAATTTAGAAATTGATACATGTGTTTGTCAATTATTCTGTTGTTTGTTAGTGGAGAATGGAGCTCAATAGGAAGTGATCCTGTCCGAAAGGCGGGATGCTGGTTGTGTGCTGATAATTTAGAAATGATGCATATATTTGTCAATTATGTGTTGTTTGTTAGTGGAGAGCGGAGCCCAATAGGTTATATGATTCGAGAATTATGCTGGTAAATTTTATCCAACTTTGCTCAGTACCCGTAATAGTTAAAACTTAATCATGGTTTTATTTTATGTGACTGTTAAGTATTTGCGAAAGCCTTAGTTTTGTAACACCCTGATATCGCATAAGGGTATATATTGCTATGGATGCGTAACTCTTATTGTTATTGTTATTATTATTTAATAAGATTATTATTATTTTTGTTGTCGTTATTATTACTACTATTATTACTACTAATGACATTAGTATTATTATTAATATAATTGATAAGTAATTGTTTCTATTGTTACATTATTTTTATACATATACATATATATTGTATATGTATATATGTATATATATTATTACATATAATAATATGTTTACCCATGTTGTTGTGATATATGTATGTGTTAAGATATAATTATATTTATATTAATTAAAGTGTAACCATGAATATTATATTGTAATTACCTACTAATTTATAATTATATATATGTATATTAATATATGATTTATTTATATTAATATGAGATTGTGTGTATTGATGTGTGATCTTATATGAATATATGATTTTGTATGTGATTTTATATGTTAATATATTATATGTGATTTTATTAATAATAAGTGATTAAGAATGATAGTACGAGATATCATGTGATTTAGTATTTAAATCGAGATAGTGTAACTATTAGATTCTAGTCCCTTAATCAATTAGATTTGAGTCCTTATAAATATACTTCTTTTTGTTATCTCTTAAGATCTAATCTCTTAAGGATCCTATCTAGAAATAACTGCCAAATCTGTCTCTAAACTTCCATCGCACCTTTGACCACTTTTGAGTCCGATTTAGGATTTGATCGTGAAATATTAAATTATAGATATTTATCTAAGCTATCTAACGACAGCAAGAATGTCTCAATCAGACACTCGTAGCTCAAGATATGTTCAAAATACTGATATGTACACAATTTGGGCTGAAATAGGAGACCGTTACGCCCTAACTTGTTTTTATACGATAAGACTCGATCTAAACCCTATTTCCCATGACACAAGACTCAGAAAAGCTGTCTCTCTTCATCTCTTAGGTTTTCCCTTGGTTTCTCTCGATAATTCTTGAAGAAAATTGCTCCCATTCATCGTCCTTCACCATCTTCTACCATGAGAACTTTGTTGTTGCTATGGAGTCATCTTGCTAGTGTTTCTATTCATTCCTTTCAATCTCCATAGGTCTCAAATAGAGGTAATAATCATGCTCTATATTCTTCTTACTTCTCCTTTGAGTTTTCTTGGAATAAAGATTGGTTCCGGGTGTCTCTCGTTATTGTTTTCATGCCGTGGTGAAGAGAGTGTTTATTCTATATGGGATTTGAGAGAGAATTGAGATGGTCAGGGGTTTTCACATAATTCCTTTTTGTGCTTCTATGCTTACTTTGATTGATTGATGAATCCTTGTATGAATAAAAGTGTATTTGTGATGTTTGTGATTCTAATATGTCATATTAATTGTAGGAGTAATGAACCTTAATAATGAGCAAATGGATTCAATTGTGTGAATATATGTGAATATGCTCTAGTTGTGGTTGATATAAGTGTATGTTATAGTGTTGTTTTGGCATGATTCTTGTTGATGATATGATTTGTTAATGACTATGTTGATTAAGCCATGAAAATTGATGTTATATTAGCCTTAAGTTATAAGAATATAATTTTAGTTTAATGAAAATTCATAATATATGAAGATATATAAGATGAGTGAGGTAAATGATCCAAAGTATTGATTCAAGAACACATAGGCTTTGATCTTGAGTGTTACTCAATTATATGAATGATAGTTTAGGCCTAAATGCTATGGCAACTTGATATGATATAGAGATTTTAGGATATTCTTAGATAATTAAGATTATTTATTTTTGATCTTATCTTATAGATTTTAAAATAAAGTTAGTTAATAGATCTTATCTTGTAGATTTTAAAGAAGAGTTAGCAAAAGAATCTGATTTCGATGATAGCTAATAAATCTTAGTTATTAATCTTAATAAAGACATTGAGGTTTATATTTTCAGATTAAGTTAATGATCTAAATGAGGACGTTAACAACAATAGTTAAGATATATTGTCATCAGTGATGTTGATAATAATAACTTGTAATGGGACTTATGATTGTATATGTTTTATTTCGTTGTCGCTATGATGATGATGATGGTTGATTGCCTTGTTTGTTAATATTGATTTGTTGTTGATGTCTTGATAACGATATACTATGTCGACGTTGTTGTTATCCTCGTTGAGGAATGTTTTTGTGGATCAATATTAATGATTGCTAATGTTGGTTAAGACGATAACGACGAGTTATCACCTGTTGATGTTGTTAAACTTTGATGCTTATTGGTCAAAGTTGACTTTAATGCTTATTGGTCAAAGTTGCCTTGATGCTTATTGGCCAAAGTGTTATTGTTGGTAAACCTTGATGCTTATTGGTCAAGGCGTAGATGGTGTTAAACTTTGAAGCTTATTGGTCAAAATGGAGGTGGTGGTTATGATTGTTTGTTTGTTCGTTGACACACATGGATTCACGCATTGTAGATGTTAGTGGGGGAAGCTGCAACATAGGGGAGGTCGTCTGAGAGTAAGGCGGTCTGTGTAACACACCGTTTTCATATAAGTGTTTTTATGTGTGACTTGTTTGTTTGGTTAAGCCTTAGGGCCTAGCTTAGAGTTGTTGTTGAGGGCCAAGTGGGATTTCTAGGCTTAAAATCCCTTTCTGGTACATGAGCACGGCTATGCTCTTGTCTAGCACGCCCATGCTTTGAAAGTGCATCTTGTGACTGTCTGAGTTGTGGACCACCTCCATAAGAAGAAGAGACACCCCTTCCTGATCTTCCAAGAGAATGGAGAAAATCAAGATACCATCCTCTTGACAACATAATAGGTGATATATTAAAAGGGGTAACAACTCGAAACTCTCTTAATCAAATATGTCATTACATGGCTTTCGTTTCTCAAATTGAACCTACTAATGTTGATGAAGCCATAGTAGATGAACATTGGACACTTGCCATACAAGAAGAATTAAACCAATTTGAAAGAAATGATGTTTGGAAATTAGTCCCTAAACCCAAAAACCATTTAGTAATTGGAACTAAGTGGGTTTTTCGTAACAAGCTAGATGAAAATGGAATAATAACTAGAAACAAAGCTAGACTTGTTGCTAAGGGCCAACAAGAGGGCATAGATTTTGATGAAACATATGCTCCCGTAGCGAGACTAGAGGCTATTCGTATGCTTCTTGCTTTTGCTTGCATCATGGATTTTAAATTTTTTCAAATGGATGTCAAAAACGCCTTCTTGAACGGTTTTATTCAAGAAGAGGTTTATGTGGATCAACCTCCTGGTTTTACAAATTATGAATTTCCAAACCATGTTTTCAAACTGAAAAAGGCTTTGTTTGGTTTAAAGCAAGCCCTTAGGGCTTGGTATGAACGCCTAAGCAAATTCTTACTTGAAAATGGTTTTCAAAGGGGAAAAGTTGACACCTCACTTTTTATCAAAAACTAAAAACCATGACATTTTACTTGTGCAAATATATGTGGACGATATAATTTTTGGTGCCACTAACGAAGCCTTGTGCAAGAATTTTTAAAAATTATGCAAAGTGAATTTGAAATGTCAATGATGGGGGAGCTCAACTATTTTTTTTGGGTTGCAAATAAAGCAATCAAAGGAAGAAATCTTTATCAATCAGTCAAAGTACTGCAAAGAGCTTCTTAAGAAGTTTGGGATGAACAATTCAAAAGAGCTATCAACTCCCATGAGCACATCCTGTTACCTTGACAAGGATGAAAATGGTAAATCCGTCGACATAAGTAAGTATAGAGGTATGATAGGTTCTCTCCTTTATCTTACTGCTAGTCACCCTGATATCATGTTTAGTGTTTGCATGTGTGCACGGTTTCAATCGAACCCAAAAGAATCACATCTCGCTGCGGTAAAACGCATCATGAGATATCTCATTTGCACACAAAGCATGGGTTTATGGTACCCTAAATGGGCAGATTGTACCCTAATTGGATATTCGGACTCTGATTTTGCGGGTTGCAAATTAGACCGAAAAAGCACTAGTGCAACTTGCCACTTACTAGGAAATGCTTTAGTTTCTTGGCATAGCAAGAAGCAAGCAAGGGTGGCTTTATCCACCGCCGAAGCGGATACATTGCGGCGGGTAGCTGTTGTGCACAAATCATTTGGATGAAGCAACAGTTAAATGATGATGGAATTAATCTCAATACTGTTCCCATAAAATGTGACAACACAAGTGCCATAAACCTCACTAAGAATCCTGTGTATCACTCAAGGACTAAACACATTGAAATTAGACATCACTTTATCAGGGATCATGTTCAAAAAGGGGATTGCATGATTGAATTTGTTGAAACAACTAAACAACTCGCAGATATTTTTATAAAACCCCTATCGAAAGAAAACTTCTTTTTCATAAGAACTGAATTAGGGATTTTGAACCAGTCATGCATCAGTTAATGTCTGCATAACACACCTTGTTTTTTGCTAACATGTTTATTAAGTGTGCAGGCAGAAAGACCATAATCGATTATAATAATCGATTATTCCAAAACGAAAGTTTCAGTCCACAAACAGAGAGGTCATAATCAATTACAGTAATCGATTATGCATCCACTGACTCTTTGGGCAGCGTGGACAGAAGGATTGTAATCGATTAGCACAATCGATTACACAACAAATTCAGAAATCCAGAAACAGACTAATCGATTACATAATCGATTAGTGTCCTTCAATGTTCATCCATAATCGATTTTCTGATGAAGAACCCAGAAAATAATCGATTACCTAATCGATTATTTGAAGCTGAAGGGTTAGCGCCAAAACCACACGGGCAGGATCCAGCCAATCAGGAGCTGCCACGTCATCAAAATAATCGATTATGAGGGTAACATAATCGATTATGGCACGAGTTTATAAGGTAAATCCGAACCCTAACGTCATTTCTGCTTGCCTTTTTACTGTTCCTGCGCCTCCACTTTCATTATTCTCTGGTTTTTTGCTCCAAAACTCAAACTTTTTCAAAACTCTTCATCCCTACTCAACTCAAATCATCATCATGCCTCCTAAATGCCAAAGAACAGCAGCAATCAATCCTGGTCCACTTACACAAGAACAAGTGGATAAATGGTTCACCAATGGGGATCAGTTGGCAAACTACATGAGCACATACATTGGGAAAGAGATTCAGAAACCTCGTTTTCTGGACATAGAATGGATGTTGTTATTCTGTGGCTGCTGGAAAAGAAAAAGAGAGTGAACTGGGCTGGCTTGGTCATGCAGCATATGTATGACAATAGGGGTGGTGCTGATTTGCCCTATGGTCATCTAGTGACTCGGATCCTTAAGCATGTTAAGGTTAACCTCACTGGAGAGGTTAAGTTGGATTATAAGAAGTTTCATGCTATGATGAAGGAGGGTACTATCAATCAGATGGGCATTGAATTTTATGTTGATGATTGGGAATACAAACCCAAAGGATGGAAAGGCGTACAACTGAGCCAACCAGCACCGGTGGAGCATCATCTTCACAGGCACCTCCTGCTACAGCCTCACCAGAAATGATGGCTTTACTCGAGAGTATTCTAGCCGAGGTTCGGGTGAACACCGCTGAGATCCGAGCAAACTCTACGGCTATTCGTGAGCTCTCATTGGAAGTAAAATCCTTGGAGCGTAGAGTCACTGCATCTGAGGCCATTCCACTCCGTGAAGCACCACAGCCTTAGGATGACTTGGACAGCAGCAACAGCACTGATGATGGCACTGATGATGGTGGTGATGATGGTGGTAATGATGATGGTGGAGATGGTGGTGATGAGTACTATATATAGTACTATTTTATATCTAGTTTATACATTTCATTACTATTTTGGATGACTGTATATTCCTGACACTTTAGCTTCCGTACGCACACTCTTTTATTATCTATGACTATGATGTGTGGTTTAATAATTTTATGCATGCCATGGCTAAGTATGTCTTATGCTTGAAATGTTTAAATCTTGGTGGATGTATGCATGAAGTATTTAACTTGCTTTTCCCGCTTTTTGATAATGCCAAAAGGGGGAGAGATATTTGAGTGCATGCTTAAGGGGGACAATTTTTGCTAAAGGGGGAGAATTTTAAATATTGCATGAAGTGAGGGGGACTAGAGCAAACGTTCAAACTCTGATATATACATACTCATTGCTCTAACTCTATCTTTTAGAAATTCCCTCATGAGATGTTTGTTATCATCAAAAAGGGGGAGTTTGTGGATGTATGCCTTGATAGGTACATATATTTTGATGAATGACAAAAGATTTTTAAGTCTGAGGACTTATTTACAAAAAGCGTGAAAAAGGCCAAACAAGCAGTCAAGATTAGGCAAAGCAATCAAGAGGGATAAAAAGGGAATCTTACTATTTGTATTGATTGTTTTAGAATAATCTGTAAATGATAAGTAGGGTTCTCAACTTAATATGGTCACTCACACACACATATTTAACATGTGCTTTAAAAGATATATCATGTGGTTAAATAATTTATAACATGTGATTAAAACTGACAATTAAATTAAGCTTAATTGGGCAATCTTTCCTTAATTGTCAAGATTTTGAAATTCAACCTGATACGCACCATAATCGATTATGGAAATGCTATAATCGATTATGAGTCGTGGTTAAATGGCTTTAATGAGTGCTAATGAGTAATTATGATATTAAAGCCGTTGAATTCAAATTTTGAAATATAATAATCGATTATTGAAATTGGATAATCGATTATGACCTTACTGACTTCCAATATGCTTCAACTGAAACCCTGTAATCGATTATGTAATCGATTATAGCCTTTTATGAAAAAGTTAGTAACATCATAATCGATTAGTGAAATCGATTATCTCCCTTGGTGAAAAGGCAGTGAACACATAATCGATTATGGTAATCGATTATGACCTTTCTGTTCATACGCGCGATTCATGAAAATACTTTAAATAATCGATTATGGATGTCAAATAATCGATTATGTTGCGGCAGAAATGCATTTTAAGAGGCTTGACCTAATTTCACATTGAACCCTAACCTATTCTCTATAAATAGGAACCTTGGCAGCCTTGGAAAAAGGCCCCATATACTACTCTCCTCTATTCTACTTTGTGCTTAAACTCTGATTGATATTTCATTTTACTCTTGCACTTACACGTGATCATATTACTTTGAGAATCTTATACACCATATAGGTGTTCCTATTTTTGTGCTTCAAGTTGTATTTCATATCTGCACTTTTGAGTGCTTTCTCATTATAAATCTTTTACAGTTTACTTTAAGTGAGTGTGATCTCACGAACGTTTTCTTGAGGCTTTTGCACAAGGGATAGTACGTCCTGTGATTTGTGTTAAGAGTTCTCTGCTTTGTAAAGGTTCTAGTTTAGCCTATTTTAAAAACTAGAGTTGATTGAAATCCCTTGGTCGTATTGCCTTGGGGACTGGACGTAGGCCACGTGGGTAGTTGTGTGGCCGAACCAGGATACATCGTTGTGTCATTTCCTTCCTTGTCTCTTTATTTTTATTGCAACGATTTTATTTTTCATACGCTTTATTTCACAACGTTTTACTATCAATTTATTGCTTATCAAAACAAGTTTTAAATTTAGTTTAAATTGCCAAAAGTTTTCAAAAATCAATTCACACACAATTCACCCCCCTCTTGTGTTTGAGGTCACTTGTCAACATGAGTCACAAGCACGGTCGTGCTTAATAGGGAGCGCGACCGTGCTCAGCGCATGACCGTGCTCAAGCGTGAATGCGTCTCGGCGACGCTGGTGTAAGCATGACCATGCTTAAGGGGGTGCACGGTCGTGCTCGGCATAGAGTTTATAAATAGGAGGCAGCAGCATGATTGTTACCGTTTAAACCTTATTTTGGCACATTGGGCAATCCTAGTATACCAGAAACTTCTCTATTCCTTCCCTTGAACCCCTTGAAGTTCTCGGTGTTCTTCCTCTAGTTTTGGGAGAGAAACTTACACGTTAGTGTCTTGTAAGGTAAGCCGGTTATCCCTCTTCTGTTTCCTTTTCCTTTTTTTGAATTGGGAACGAATTGGTTAACCTTTTTGTTGGCCAAGGCTTGATTCGTTTGTCGAGCCGCTTGAGGTAACGCGAATAGTTTGCTATCAGGAGCCTAATCTTCATACCAAGTATGAGAGAAGAAATAGTATGAGTATGTAGGCTTGGGGGTAGCGTAAGATGAAGGATTACCCATGACCCTTTCCTTGTTAACATGTTTATATGTTTATATAATTAATTATTATTTGATGATTATCTGTTGTGATGATAATATTGGTATGAATGTTCTTATTATTTGATATTGACTGTAATGAATGTGTTAATATTATGATGCCATGATTATGATGAGTATGACGTTATTTACTGTTGTTGATGTTGTGCTTTTAATGAATGTTGATTGTTGAGGATGTTAATGCCAACAATGATGTTAAGACACTAAAATGCGTTAATGATAATAATGAGAATTAAGGGATGTTTCTCCCAGTTGTTCATAAGACATGCATATAGTGTGAGAGGTAAGGTTATGTTCATAGGACTTCGTTAAAGACCTTAGGATTGATTAGTGCATGTTCTAGGAACATTAATAATGAAGCTATGATTAAAGGATTAATTCCCCATGATGATAAGACTTGGGTAGCCTAGTGGCCCAAGCGAAGGTGGTGGTTGTTGTGTGTTTGTGTTGAGTATGCATTCATGCATCGAAGAAGTTAGTGGAGGTTGTGCAATATAGGGGAGGTAGTCCACGTGTAAGACGATCTGGCTATCCGCAGTGATTCATCCGAGACTGAGGGGATTAGGTACCCCTGCGGTGGCGCACCCATGAATAAGGTGCGTCAGTTATCCTAGGGATCCACCCATAGTTGGTGGATTGGCTCGGTGTTGGTGCTTTTTGGCCAATGTGGAGATGTAGCTCTGAAGTTGGCTTCCTGAGATAGTTTGGATCCACATGCATAATGGAGTAGTAGAGTAGAGTTGCATTACATAGCATACACGTTTGTATGATGAGATAATTGTATATGTTATATTGTTGTCTGCCATAACATGATTGTTTGATGTATGCTCGTCTTGCTAACTGCTTCCTTGCTGTTATATTCAACATGTATTGTTTATGCAGAGGTCGATGTGCAGCCAGTTGAGGAGTGACTCTGAGGAGTCGCGACTCGTAGATAGGATTTCCGTTTTAGTAGTTGTTTAGTTTGTTTCCCGTTGTATCCGAATTGTTTTATCGGATTGGTTATACCAGCTCTGTAGTACGACATCGGGGTTGGGTTCCTTTATGTTTTCAGTTATGTTATGTTTTCTTTACAAACATTGTTTTGGCTATTTCCATGTTATGTTACAATGCGGCAGTCTCTGCCCGGTTTTCAATATTATATATATTTGCAGGTGTTCTATCTCTTTCATATATGTGTTATCACTTTTGAATGCATGCGGGGTAGAGGGTGTCACAGTCTGGCCATCTGCGGTGATTCATCGGAGAGTTAGGTGAATCGTACGCCCCCCGTGGTGGTGCCTCTGAGAGTAAGGTGCATCGGCTATCCAAGGGGTTCACCCATGGTTTGGTGAGCTGTCAATGTTGGTGCTTATTGGCTAATGTGGATATGTAACTCTGAAATTGTCTTCCTGAGATAGTTATGGATCCATATGCATAACTGAGTAGTGGAGTAGCACTGCATCGCATAACATGAGTTACTTATATGATATGATGTAATTTGATATGTTGTGTGTTTATGTGTGTATGTTGGATAGTATGCTAAGGTTATGTAATTGTGTATGCATCCTGTCTAGGCTACTGTCTCTTCTCTTCATATGGTTTGAAAATGATCTCTCACCCATGCAACATTTTTAGTCTTGTGATAGAGAAGGAGGAATCTACAGGAATATACGTGTAGTGGAGGGATGCCTTCTATGGAGTGTTGTGATGTAGCGGTTGGAGACGGCTGGATTGCACACTGTCTTAGTGCTTTATGTTTTTAGTTTTGAAACTTGGTTACTTATATTGTATGGGAATTGTAAAGCTTTGATATATGTGACATCGGGTAAGGGGATTAATTTACTATCATTATGTTTCCATAAAAACTTCATGATTGTTTATAATGTTTTTATTTACTTACTATGTTAAATTCGAGTTTTATGATGTGATTCTCTCAACTATGTTTTGTGAAAAAGGTTTTCAAGAATCCACTTTTTATTCCCCAAAAACAAAATCTTTTTTATTTACTATTTATATAATAAACGTTTCGGGGTAGAGGGTGTCATAAGTTTCGTGTTTGAGATTCAATATTAATGAGCAAGTGTACCTTCTCAAGGTACGTGTGCTCATTGTATTGAATCTTGAATTGTCCAAGTGGGACATTTTGGGGAAAAAACCATTTTCACACTCGGATAATAGTCATTTCCATGTTCAAATTCCTTATATACTTTATGAAATCTGGATCTGATGCATTTCCTTTTGTTCTCCAGGTACATACTTGATTGCGGTGGATCCCACCGTGCTCAGGTCGTGTACTTGGAGACCGAGGGAAATGCTGCCGAAATTTCGTTAAGTATAAGGCATTTGAATAAGGGGATAACTATTATTAACCAAGTGTGGTAAAGGTTTATTTTCGAATGGGATATGTTCATACCTTGTCATAAGAAGGAGATTGATGGAGATCTTGTAATGCACCATAATATATACATGTCGTTGTAGGTTGCTCTGTCTATTTAATTGGCAGCAATGGAGATTTCGGAGAATCGGAAATGGATGTATCGTAGGTTGGATCATAATAAACGTCTTAGGGAAAAGTTTAGAGTCATAATTGTCACGTATTCATTCAACGGTTGTTGTCTATAAATGGGTTACAGAACTGAAGTTGCCTGATGGGTATGCTTCGAATCTGGGTAGATGTGTCGACATTAAGGAAGCAAAGTTACATGGAATGAAGAGTTATGATTGTCACGTATTCATGAAACAATTGCTTCCCATTGCGTTCGACTCGTTACTGAAACCAATTTGGAACCCACTTGTTGAGCTTAGCCACTTTTTCAGGGACCTGACTTCGACAACACTTAACGTGAAAAGATTAAGGGATATGGAAGAGAATATATCTGTATTGTTATGTAAGTTGGAACAAATCTTCCCGCTGAGTTTCTTTGATTCAATGGAACACCTTCTAATTCATCCACCTTATGAAGCAAGAGTTGGTGGTCCAATCCAATACCGCTGGATGTATTCATTTGAGAGTTATACAACATCAAATATTTTAAGTTATATTATACTCTCAAGTCGTTGTTGAGCTTTCCTTACATGTTTTAATTATTTGTATCTATCCCTCTTAATTAAGTTTTTGCACACATTGAAACACAAAGTCAAGAACAAGGCCCAAGTGTAGGGTTCCATTTGTGAAGCCTACTTAGTAGAGGAGACATCCACTTTTGCCTCTTATTACTATCCGGATGGAATTGACACGAGAAGGACTAGAATGCCTCAGAATGTTGATTCGGGTGAAGGTTGTTCAACTAGTCCTCCTATATCAATGTTCAACTATCAGGGAACATTTAATGGCAATCAAAAGGATATTTCTTGGAGCAACTTGACATTAATGCTGCCCATTTGTACATCCTTCAAAATTGTGAAGAGGTGGCGCCATATTTAGAGTAAGTGTTTACATTGTGTTTTATAAGTTCAATTGTCATTTATGGTTATTAATCTTCTTGCTTTTAACCTCCCATGTGTAGGATGTATGCCGATTTTCTAAGGGAGATCCAACATGACATTTTGGAAGCTCAGATTGATCGAGAATTTACTTCTCACTTTCCTGTGTGGTTCAGTAAATATGTAGGTTCAGTGTCTTCATTTGTTGCAATATTTTTTCTCTCCTTAAATATATATGGTTTATAAGTTAGATTATTAAAATTTGTAGGTACTAGATCCAATACATAATGTTCAAAATCCATTGTTGACTAATTTGGCATAAGGGCCTAAAAGATGGGTTACTTCATGGAATACTTACATTGTAAATGGATATAAATTTAACACAAAACGATGGAATGAAGGAATGCAGTCATGTAATTATGGTGTTTGTGTGCGAGCCACTGATGGTAAATTAGAGGACAATTTTTATGAGGTTCTAACTTACATTCTTGAATTTGAGGACACTGGTTTCCCCGCGATGAAGTTAGTTCTCTTCAAGTGTGAGTGGTTTGATCCTACTCTTAACATAGGGACAAAAATAGATAAAACAAAGTATGGCATTGTTGAAGTTAGCCAAGCTCGTAGATATAATAAGGCGTACGTCCCATTCATTTTTCGCCAGCAAGCAGAACAAGTTTATTGCACGCCATATCCCGAGGGACATCAAGGTTGGTTGGGTGTCATCAAGATAAAGGCTCACAGTACACTTATTGATAACATAATCAACCAGCCTGAGAAAGAAGCTCCTTACTAAGATGATGAGTTTTCAGGGCCCCATGTTTTGTTGGATATTACACCCGACATAATTGTGAATTCTCTGGCGGACGTATCTAGCAATGGGGAAGAAGTTGAAATAGAGTTAATTGATCAATCTGAGTTGGACGAATCTAGCAAAGGCATATTCCAATCAAGTGAGACTGAGAGTGATGGTGAATTTAGTGACACAGATTCTACTTAAGTAATTTATACTAATTCATTGTGTTGTGTTTATTCATTTTTTAAATTGTTGATTAATTAGTTAATATTTATATTGTGATGTGTACATTTTATCATTTTTTAAATAGATGGTAGATTTCTCCAGAGGCAGAGGGCAGCTTGGTGGTTGTGGCAGAGGTCGTGGCAAAGGTCGTGCTGGGAGAGATCCTTCCACCACCGACTCACCAACTTC
Source organism: Echinosophora koreensis (assembly GCA_035048595.1). NCBI lineage: Eukaryota > Viridiplantae > Streptophyta > Magnoliopsida > Fabales > Fabaceae > Echinosophora > Echinosophora koreensis. The sequence goes on along the minus strand of JAPCYP010000058.1, from coordinate 611,117 downwards.
TGATCGAGTCACCCCTACCAGTACACCGGTGGATGGGCCTCAGGTTAATTGATCAGCACTCATTATGTCTCCCTTAGATGTCGGGACATAGGCTGTACCATCATCATCCATGCCCGTGCCACGACCATCATCATCAGCGGCGTAGAAGAGCTGTGATTCATCTGACCGGAGGATTCTTCTTATCCCAGGGGCGATAAAGAGTAAGCTAATTTAATATATATATATATATATATATATATATTTTCATATTAGCTATTTAATTATTCATAACGATAATGCTTTAATTTTCCTGCAACTTTCTGCCCGCGAAGGGCCCTTCTGACTCGTTCTCCAAAATTTTGAAATAGAAGTTTGATGTTGCATGGCTTACCTGGAAGGGCATCCCTAACGGCCATAGGGACCATCTGTTTAAAGAATTTAAGGTAATAATTTATTATATTATTTAAATTTAAATTACATTTCCTACTAATTTAATTTTAATTTTAATATATATAAGAATTGCCCAACAAGTGTTTGTTGCAGAAAGAGTATCGGTGGGATCCATGTTTGGAGAACATCATCAGGGCCGGCTTTGAGCATAAAGGTTCATTGGCTATGAAGAACGCAATGAACAAGCTCACAAAAGGTAAGGATAAGGGGAACTGGTTGGATCCTCAGATTAGGCAGGGCATCAGTCGCCGCTCACTACGACAAGTTGGTAAATTTAAACTTGATTATTTTAGCGTACTACTTAATATGTTTTCATTTATTACTATTATTCTAAATAACTTTATTTTTATATATGCAGACTGCACAATTCCAGTGACCCCCCACTACTATGGAGTTGGTGGAAAAGACGAAGAAGTTTAAGTCTGGGGAATAGGTCAATGATAAGGCTCGTAACTATGCGATAAGTAAAAACCATTTTAGTTAAAAATAGTAATTTATTATCAGTTGTTAATTTGTTAATATTAATTATAAGTGTAAATAAATCTCTTCAACTGGACTTTGCAGGTCAACTTTAACGAGAAGAAGGACGATGTTGTATCACGTGCCTCACAGGATGAGGCTTTGACCGGTGAGGGCCCCCACTCTCCTATCTCCATCGATGACAATGCCATATATTTGGAGGTCATCGGGGGAAGGAACAAGAAGGGGCACGTGTATGGGCCCGACCACTTGGGTATCGATATTATGGCTTCTTCGTCCGACACGCCTGCTCCTTCCTACGCTGCTACCATCCCTCCGGAGCAATTCAACCAGATGCAGGACACATCAACCAGCTTAACTCAGAGCTTAGGGAGAAGAGGGAGACAGAGCAGTTGATGGCTGAGCATATTGCACAGTTGACGCAGGCACACCAGCAGCTGATGCAGACGACCATGGAGCAGGACGAGACTCTGCGGTTGGTGTTGGAGCAGATGAGAATCCAGCCTCCAGTTGCTCCGGGTGATGCTTTTACAGTTGTGTCGCTTGCTGCTCCTCCAGTTCCGCTGCCTCCTACTAGTGATGCTGCTCCAGAGGATGAGGACATTGCAGACACCGACACCACCGACGATGAAGACGATTGGTCGCCTCCGCCTCCGCCTCCGCATCATCATTGACATTCATTTGTATTTATACATTTTTTAGAGTTTACAGATTTGTATTATTTACTCAACTTTTATATGACATATTTATATTTATTTATATGATTAATGTCATTAATATTTTATATGATTTTGAATAGTAATTTATAATAATAAATTGGAAAAAGTTATCTTAAAGTAAACAAAAAACAAAAAACAAAAAAAAAAAAAAATATATAAAAAAAAAAAGCATTAGCGACCGAAAGAGCAATTAACAAATCGGTTGCTAGGTGTAAATCTGAATTCATTTTAAATAATATTTTAAATTAAATATTTTTTAGCGACCGAATATTTCATCGCTAATTTGGTCAATATAACCAAAGTTAGCGACTGAATTTGCACCCAAAATATCGGTCACCATTTTTGGTTAACCATAGCAGGCGACCAAATTACGAGCGACCGAAATATCGATTGCTATTTGTGACCCAAAAAAATCGATCGCTAAATTCTTAGCAACCAGGTTTCTGCTATGCCCAAGTTTCGGTCGCTAAACAGGTTTTTTTTTTTTTTTTTTGCCGCGATGATTATCTATTCATATATTATTTAGAGTTGTGTTATTTGAACATCAAAATTTAGACATCATATGTGACATCATATGTGTTTCTTTCTATCTCTCACCTACTTTTATCATCTTTGTATACTCGTATTTCGAAAATACATCAAAAAACAAAGGGGCACCATATGGTGTCCCCATTCTTGTGTTAAAAAAACATTGTTGTATTGTTTACTAGCACTTGATGACTAAATTTGTAAATTTAAAAAAAGAAAACAAAAATAAATTTAGTTAATGTTCCTACAAATTCCGGCAATTTATTAACCAAATAAATAAGAAACAATATCGCTATAATTTACTATAACTCTTAATTCAGAAAGCACTCTTGTTTTATAGAATCTCTCTGAACTAGCAAAGCTCGGTTACAAAATAGCTTAAGTTTTTCAATACACCAAATGACTACTTATACATCAAGTCAGGTTCCCCTCTCTCGACAGTTATTTCGAATTGCCTATCCCATGTTATCCAATCTCCCATGTCCTCTAACAGCTGACTAGCACGTTAGGCTTCTCGGCCTCATGAATTGACTCTGTCTCCCAAAGGTCTCCAGCTCGGATGGGCTCAAAGACCCTATCCAATCTTTCATCTCAGACTAATCTTGGCCCATTCTCGGCCCAATCCTAACTGTATAGTACAGTTAATAATTAAGAAATATGAATATTTTCAATTAAGAAGAATATATGTTATGAAACCAGGATTGGTCCAATCGATTAGATACTGATAAGAAGTGAAAAATAGAGAAGTGATTGAATTCCCTGTTAGGGGAAAGCCTTGAGGGAGGGATAGATTTTTGACCAATTTTCTTCTTCCATTTTCATTCCTTACTTGGTGTTTTTATAACCAAATTACAAATAACAAACTCAATATAATATATCCTACTATTAAGAATCTAAGGACACATAGCATAACAAACTACTAATAAATTGTAAAATTACAAATTATAACAAACTTATTGTTCTAGAATATTCCGTTAGTGAAGTGGCCTTTGAGGTGTTGCTGAATTGGACTCTATAACCAATAGGTGGAGTGGCGTTGTTAACATGTATATCCATATCATTACCGACCCCTTCAGATTGATCTTGTCCTCAAGATCATAATGATTGGAAATCCCATAATATCTTTCACTATTAGTAACATTATATTCAATTGATTCTTTAAATTCATAGCCCAAGTGTTGATCATATTTATTGCAAAATCCATTGAAGAAAAAATCACAGGTCATCCAAAGAAAATATTGCAATTTCTCTTTAGTCCACCTCCTCTCCAGAAAGGAGACCCATCCCAAGATAAGACCCAAAACAACGAGGCCCACTTCAGTAGCAAAGCAAACCAAACAGCACATGCCTATTGAAACTCTTAAGAATAATTTGGTTGCTATTACTCCAAGGCACCCATGGCCAGCATGAGGCTGCTCCAGGTGGCGGTGCCGTCGCCGGAAAGGAAGCCAACACTGGCGACGTACTGGACCCGACTGACGAAGACGGAGGCGATTGGGACATGCTTGGCGGCGACGCATTTGATGGAAACAGAGAAGACGAGATCGAAATCGTAACATGACATCTTGACATAGATCTCCGATCGTGAAGACGGTGGCACACGGTGGTGATAACCCCATTGGGATCGAAGCAGAAGAACAAGAAAGCCCCCCATCAGTGTTTGGCTTTGTGTAGGGGAAGCACTTTTGCATCTAGAATCAATTCTAGGGGGAAGCAACTTCTGGTAGCTTCCATTGTTGGAGAAGCGCTATAAGTCACTTTTTTTATGAAGGTATCCAAACATAAATCATTTCACTTACAACTGATCACATTTAACCAAAAGCAATTCTACAAAATTAATTTCATCCAAAGTCATGTTTATCAAACCCTCATCCAAACACAGACTAAATGTTGGTGACCTTGATTTTGGTTGGTTCGCTTAGATATATTAATCAATTTAATCGGTTTTATAATTTTTTGTATTCAATCAACGGTGCAAACAGAGTTATCAATCCCGGATAACGGCGCGTAGCAGCCGAACCCTGAATCCGCTATAGCAGGATGGCAGGAGCGGGATGGCCACTATATGAAAATGATGATCTACCGACGGCTTTTTACCGACGGTCGTGGATTCCGTCGGTAGTGAAAATTTGGCTCGAGAAGCTGCCAATGCGTATTCCATCGATAATATTGACTTGTACTTACCGACGGATTGTTCGTCGGAAATTTGTTTTTCTATTACCGACAGACTTATCTGTTAAGTCCGTCGGTAACTGTGTTTTTTGAATTACCGATGAATAAAGCTGTCGGTAAATTTCAGTGGCAGTCAGAAAACAAACATTAAACCACCACCGAAAACCTTCCTCCCTCAGTTCCCCTTTCTTCCTCTCTCTTCCTCCTTGCTCTCCCTTTCTTCTTCCCTGTTCTACATCCACTGAACCATGGTGTACCGTCACAAGGACCACTGTGCACCTCCACCACGCACCTCCCTTCTCTCCTTCTCCTCTCTTTCTCCTCCCCTCTCCTTCTCCTCTGTCTTCTCCTCCATGAGCCACCATATCCTGCCAGCCACCACTCATCCCTCTCCTTTCTCTGTCCCCTCTATTTCCCTCTTCCTTCACCATCATTGTCGCCTCCATACACAACATTCACCACCACCAGAACCACCACCAACCTCTCCTCATTCCGACCACCACTCATCAGCTGAGGTATCTATCTATGTTTTTTCTATTTTAAAAAAAAAATCAAGGTTTATTTACAACAAAATTTTAGGGTTTATTGATTAATGCTCTATTGTTAATTTATTGATATTTCTATTTATTGATGCTCTGTTAATTTTTGTGTTTGGTTGATTGTTCTGTAGTTGAGGCGAGATATCACGTGAGTCACCTAGCTCATTGTCGTATTGTCTGCAATCTGTTCCTGGTAAGTTTTTTTATTTATTTATTTGTTTCTATGCTTTTGTTGCATATAAATAATTGTGTTTATGTTTATTATTGATGTTTAATTCATTCTGATTGTTGATTTTGGATACCAAATCGTACATGTGTTAATGTTGTTGATGCTTGAGTACAAACTGATGTTGCTATGATTATAGAGGTGTCTCAATGTTAAGATCTACCCAATAACATTTTACATTACTTAATTATAAGATACCCAATAATATTATAGAATAGAAAATTGTAAGTAAATCATAATTTCTGTAAACTAATTAGTAAGCAGGTTAGATACCCATATAGCTACAAGAACTTGAGGTAGTAGAGCGACAATAGATCGTGATCAACGACGAATAATTAAATAAATGAATAAGACCATAAGCCTTGTAATGCAAATTTCTCTTTAACAGTTACGACAGGTGTTAAGTTTCAAAATACTTAAGACGATAAAATAAAAAATAATTTAACAATCAATAAAATTTTAAAATTTAATAACGTACTTGAGTGTTCGTTTGCTAATTTTTTCGGTCCTGATAGTTATTCTTATATGTTTGTTTGCCTTTTTAGTATTGTTACTTAAAGTTTTATTTTATTTTAGAGTATAATTAGTACGTATCCGAGAAAAACCTTAGTTTTCCATTGAAGGTTCAATATTATTGAGCATTGTGTACTCATGGTCATGGTATCATTCATTTTATTGAATCTTGAATTGTCCAATTGGGTCAGTTTGGACAGAAACTTTTTCTCCATTGCTATAATAGTTACTCGTTGATTCTCATATGTTAATTTTTTTATGAAATTTCGGTTTGATACATTTGCTTTTTTTTCTCCGGGTCCATACTTGATCATGGTAGATCTGACTACGGTCAAGTCGTGTACTTAGAGATCGACGGGAAATGCTGCCAAAATTTTGTCAGCTATAAGACATGAGAAGTAATATAATATAGTGGTGAAGAAGTTTCTTCTCGAATGGATAGGGCCATACCATTTAAAGAAAGGGAGCGATTCGAGGTCATAGAATCATATTTATATATATGTCAATTTATCTGAAAATGCATAAGGAAGGCTTATTATCCCTCGAGTCGTAATTAGGTGTATGATCATAGGAACGAGGCTGGAAGACGGGGTCTGAAACAATCATTTATAGATGGAGTTGAAGAGTTTATTTCCAAAGCTAGGCAACATTGTGATTATGCCGAAGAGGGGGGATTAGATGTTAGTGCATTAAGTGCAATTGTACAAATGTTTTGAGTGATGATGAAGTGAAGGTACACCTGTATCGACGTGGGTTCAAGCCTAATTATTGGATATGGACTTATCATAGCAAAGAGTTGTCAAATATTGATCTAGATGATGTCGGTGATGATGATCTCGACATGGGTGCATCAAGCAGTGGATTACACGACGACTATGTTGAACAACTTCGGTCAATGTAGTGGACGGTGGATGATTATCTTAGGCGACATGGGACATTTGAGGGTCTGATGACATGGAAGAGGCTCCTAATGAAGCAACTTATAGATTCTACAATCTATTGGTAGAGACAAATAAGCCATTGTTTGAAGGGCTATCCGATTCAAAATTATCAATTTGTGTTAGACTTTTAGTTTTCAAGTCCAATTGGAATGTCCCCGAAGAAGGCTTTTATAAGAATTCCTATTTTTGTTATAACTGAGATCTTTACACAAACCCATATACGCAGGGAGACCGATGACTTTATTGATGAGAGGTCTAGGCAGACTGCGGTGAGCAATATTTATAAGTTTATTTTTTTTTTTATTTTTACTTTTTATTATTATAAGTTAATAATATAATGTTTTTATTTATTTATAACAAGAGGAGTTCTCTGCCAGGTTTACCCAGGTAGCGTCCGAGACTATCTCCTGCATTGGTGCCTCAGATCCCTCCCAGCTTGACCCCATCGAGGTAGAGAGACTTGAGACCCAGGTGTGGGTTGATGTGACCGGCGGGAAGAAGAAGGGTGGATTTATGGTTCTTGGAGCCTAGCTTGTACCTACCGTTGGGGAGGGGGGGTCCGAGCTTGACGCATTGGGAGGGTGCATCTTCTGGCTCACAGGACACCGAGGAGTTGCAGCTGCTAAGACAGGAGGTGCATCAGCAGAGGGACGAGAACGAGCACATAAGGCACCAGGTGGAGGCATTCCAGCAGGTGGTCGCGGGTGTGCTCAAGCTGCTCCAACCTGATAGGCGCACCGTTCTGCAAGGGGTGCTCCATACTAGCTAGCCCTCTACTACTACTAACGTACCTGAGCAGCAACAAGATGGAGGTACGTCGACTCAGCAGCAGTCGGATGGTTATCTGATGCCGGATGATAATCTTGACTCCCCCCACCAGGACGATGACTACTATACTGATTATTAAGATAGTTACTTTAGATATTTCTAGGGTTTTGGTAGTTGTAGGGTTTCGTACAGAGTTATTTACATTGTACGGAATTTGATATTATTTATAAATTACATGTTTTTTATATACGATTTATTTATTTTAATTTCAATTTAATTTTTATTTTCAATTTTAATTTAAATTTATTTAATAAATAAAATATATTTAAGTTAATTTAATATAAATATTTTAATTAAATAATTTGAATGAAAAAGAGGACCTTACCGATGGACATGTCCCTCGATAATCTTCAAAGAGATTACTGAGCGGACTAATCCGTCGGTGATTTGGGTTCTCTTAGACCTAGGGAAAAGGTGGTGGGTAAGGCCCTAACAGAATTACTGACGAAAAAAAACCGTCGGTGTTGTGGCATCCTACAGAAGACATTATCGATGGAATTTTCGTTGTTAATCATCGACAGAAAACCTAAATCCGTCGGTAACGATTACCGACTAGCTGGCTACTTACAGATTTGGGTCCGTCGGAAACACTTCATTACCGTCGGTTTTTGGACATTTCTGACGGCTTTTGTCCATCGGTGATACGCGATTTTTTTGTAGTGGGCTGCTATTGCAATGTATTTACTCGTTTTTTTTTTTATAAGCAAATGTTAGTAGTTAGTTTGTTATGTTAGTAGGAGTGAGATTAGAACCTTGTACCTTATACCCCTATAACCTTTGGCCCACATCCCAAACCACTTCGACCACCTCATTACTCCTAACACAAACTCATGATTAATAATTATAAGTTATAATCTTCATGTCAATAATAACAAAAGTCGAAAAAGTATCAAATATGAAGGAGGTAGAGGTTAAAATTATTTAACTTAGGTCTAAAATTATTTAACACACTTTGTTAGAGCAGCCACTATTTCCCGCTATTACAGCAACTATTCCCACCGCTATAGTGCCCGCTATTAGAAAACGCTACCTATTCAAGCATTGTAGCGGCCAAGAGCTGTTGCGCTCCGCTACACCACTATAATGCCACTATAACATGCTATTACCTACATAGGGTGCAAGTAGAATAAAATAGAAAGGAAGGAGATGAAATATAATTGAATAGAACATTAATAGAACAATTTTATCTTGTTCCATTAGTTCCACGTTTTTTGTGAAATTAAAATGTTTTTTTTTTTTAAATGATATACTATTAGTGTAAAAAAATTATATATTGTCAATCAATTACAAATCATTTTAAGAGTGACTTTTAAAGTAGTTATAATTAGAATCAAACATTTTGAATGATATGGTAATTTATGATTGATTGACAATGTGAGTGTTATCACCTAAATTAACGGAATGTGACTTAGTCGTTGATAAACTAGCCATTGGAAATTAGCCGACTCGGAAGCCAGTCGAATGATGTACTGGTAGCTGATGAAGAACGGTTATTAATTGAAAACGGTTAAGCAAATAATACGGGCTAAAGGATAATGCTTCGAAGTAATCCGTTAATATTCAGAGTGGAGGTGATAGCTAAAGAAGTCAAATAGGAGCATTGAGCATCATAGCCACTGCACGTGCTAACAACCTTCCGAGATAAGGGGGAAACTGTTTTCAAGCTGTTTAGCTTGATTTTAGGAAGCAAAGAGACGTTGAAGAATGAAAATAACGAGCTCAAATGGTTAATGGCGGATGATCATTGAAGACGTTCCTAAAACATAGGGATTTTAGCTAGACATGGTTAGCCATTCTAATCTAGTTGGTTCACGTCGGCCACTAAGCGCATAATGCTAAACTGTAGGAGAATGTGGCCAATAGGGATAACTTTGCATAGTGTTCGAGTTGTAGCCTATAAATACCAACTGTAAATATTATATCAGACACATCAATACAATCAAACACATTTTTATGCTCATTTTCTATTGCTTTCAATTTACTTTCATGCACTTAACTTAGTTATTTCTACCTTTCACACTAAACACTCTTTGGAGTGGTTTAGGAACCCACAAGTTAGAAGGCAGAGTCCTTCTTCTAACGTCATCGATTGATAAGGGAATCATTGATATTCGAAGTTAGTCAAGGTCACAGCTAATTTTACTTCTCGAGATAACAATTTTGGCACGCCCGGTGAGACCAGTCAAGGTGAGCATATTGGAAAGTTTGCCTCTCCTGGTCAAGATTTCAATTGACGCATGCACTTGCGTTCTGGGAAATAACTAAACAGCATAGAGCCACAATCGAAATAGAAGAATGGAGCAAAGAAACATACTGAGGTACAACCTATTTTAGGGATGCCAGCATCCTTCCAATCATCACCCGGCACTCTTGCGTCGAGTAGCACACCTATTAGCCAAAAAGCAGGGACATCAGTAGGGGTAGAAGGGGCTGATCCAAGTCAGTCGATGGTGGTGACTGCTACTTTTATCAAGGAGCAGATTGACTCTGGGCTCAATGAACTTATGTTCCAGATGTCAAAGCAGCTGGCTGAAATTGTTCAGCCATGGTTAGGAATGAGATCCAAATGACAGAACTTGGCCTCAAATCCGCCCATAGTTCGGCTACCTCAGTCACTCCGGGGCAGCCGAACCCACCACAGATAAATCCTCCACCAGGGGGACACACTGGTTATGGTATGCCACAAGTTCAGGCAGGACCATCAAGTATGGTACAGTCGAATGTAGTGCAGCAGGTACCATCTCCTAATCCTTTATATTCTAACATAACCATGCCTACTGCTAATCCCATGGTACTACCTATGGGACGTGATGATTTCCATTCTAACCTACAACATGGACAGGTATTAATGGCTATGAGGCCACCAGGAACTATTGGATCGTTGGGAATGCCTTACCTGGGACCAAATGCTTCGGCTCATGGAACCGGTTTTCAGGAAGCCACTCCAGTTCAAGCCGCATGTCCAGCCACGAGCTATGAAGCAACACAGACTAAGCCATTTGGGAACTACATAGGGGAGCATCCATGTAATTCTATTCCAACTTCCTCGACTGGTTTGTCGTTCAGTCAAACTGTGCCAGAACAGCCTCCTTATGGTCATTTGGGTTCGATTCCTTAACGAGGAGTTTTGTGCAAAACACCGGGGGAGTATTCGGGTGAGCAGGTATGGAATTGTTTTCCACCTCATACTGGAACTTACTCGGCTGTCCAAGGGATGCAATACCGAATTCCTGAGAGTTACACGAATGAGCAGCAATGGACTAATAATCCACCTTATATGGATAACCCAACCAGGAATTCATACACGCCATACTAAAACCCTTACCAGGGGCATCCATGCCTTTCGGGCAGCCTGTCGTTGGGGGAAATCCCCCCCAGGGAATGGCAGCCGATGGCAGGCCTCTCGGACCTCAGCTAATCGATCCCAATATGATTGTTGAGACAATCAAGACACATTTTGGCGTTCAACTGAAGCCGTTAGACAGGCATGTTTACAATAAGCTCTACCCCGAATGGGTGGATAAGATGATGTCCTTGCCGAGGGGATTCAAGACTCCAGATTTCACCACCTTTTCAGGTGATGATGGAAAGCCTACAATGGATCATATTGGCAGGTTCACGGCTCAATTTGGGGAGGAAAATTAGAATGAATACTTTAAATTGCAGTTGTTCCCCCTTTCCCTGACAGGAACTGCTTTTACATGGTACTCCTCTTTGCCGACTAATTCTGTCCAAAATTGGACAAATATGGAGAGATGTTTCCATGATAGGTTCTTTACACCTCAGCCAGAAGTAACCGCAGTTGATGTTATGAATTTAAAACAACAAGTTGACGAGCCAGAAGTAGAGTTCATTGAGAGGCTGAGGAAGTTGGGAAGCCGTTGCAGTGTACAATTCTCATAATCTGAATATGCCTCTATGGCTATAAGCAATATGCACCCTCAGCTGAGGGAGAAGTTGGTGGCTCATCATTTCCTAGATTTGGGTCAGTTAGCTGCTGTAGCAACCCAGGTGGAACAGTTCGTCATTGAAAAAGAGCAGAGAAGGTCCAGCAGAAATAGGGGACTCACTTGATATCCATCGTGGGTACTGAGGGCTCGAACGACGTAATGGAAATACCAGCCGACTCCACGCCTGACATTATGGTAGTCGAGATCCTCAGGGGGAAGCCTTACTCTTGTCCTGCTTTAAGAGCTGCTAAAGGCAAGGAACTGCGTAGTATTCAGGAAGGCCTGACATTATGGCATAACTCCTACAGCCATGCTACAGTGAACTGCGTAGTTTTCAGGAAGGCCATCCAAAAGGCGGTAAAAGGCAACAGGTTTAAGTTATCTGACAAAATAGTGGCGGAAATGGGCGTGGATGTAGATCCGTTTCCTAATATAGTCATTGGCATGGTCTCCTTTTCTGGAGGATCTGTCTCACCATACAAGAAATGGAAGCAGCCGATCCATCAGCACTGGAGAGTAAAGAACATGGCTGAAACACAGTGGGATGAAAGAGCGCCAGCCGAAGTCAGTAGAGGCAATCAGAAGCCGAGTATGTTCGAAATACTAGGAACTCGTGGTGGGATAGCTGTGAAGAAATCAATTCCTCAGAAGGTATCAGGGAATGCACAGCCTCAAAGGTCTAGTGTGTTCAGTAGGTTAGTTCAACCAAATGGGAATGGTAGTGTTGAAGGCCTGAGAAAACAATTCGAAGTTCACACTATCCAACCCCAAATATCACCAACATAGGCCTGGGGGAAAAATGGCTAATATAGGCACATCAAATGATAGTATAAGATTGCCAATGATTGATGAAAGCCCAATTCCAGAAGGTAAACGACATGTAGCTGAAGTCAACACAAGGGGAGGAATGACGTCTTTGAGAATAGTTGTTAGAAATGAGGAAGACATGAAGCCTCAGAGGATGCTCAGACCTTCGGCTGAGGTAGAGGAAGGAAAATGGCAGGTGAATAAGCATGTCCACATGAATAAACCTGCGAATCCAACGCCTCATCAATTGACACGCACTTAAAAGAGGAGGCAGCAGAGAAAGAGGTCTGTACAAACAATGAAGATGACTTTGCAAATGTTAGCTGAGGCCAAAGACAAGGATAAGAAAGAAATTTTGTCCGGTGAAGTCGACAGGGCTTTGGAAAAAGCTTTTTGTCTCCCTCAAATTGAGGAGTTGTCAATGCTAGACTTGAAGAAAGGGGGGACAAAAATCAGAGAACCAGAAGTACAGCCGTTCACTGAGCAGGATGAATGGGTTGAACAGGGTAGTGGTATAGAGTCTTTGGACAAAGTCAGCCTGATGCAAAGCCTTGAACTAGAAAAGGGTGATAGTCATTTCGGAGAAAATGGAAGTGCTGGAGATGTAATGGCCAAGGAAGAAATGGACATGATGTCATTCTTCAAAGAATCCTTGCTAGACACCCTTCTGGCGGAGGAGACCTCACCATCAGCCGAAGTGGATGTCGTAAGCATCTTGCCTAGTGAGTTTTGGGCAGGTGAGGAACAGACGAGTATGTTGGAGGGAGATGTGTGTGCAGAAGAAGTAGAGTGGGCCATTCTAGCTGATGAAGCTTTCTTGAGACCCGTGGGGATGACATTTGACAAGCCTACAGATGAAATGTCCAAGCATTTGAAGCCCTTATACATCAAGGCACGGTTGAATGGCAAAGAGGTCAGCCGAGTATTTGTGGATGGAGGGGCATTACTAAATGTGATGCCTGCTACTACTTTATGGAAATTGGGAAAGACTAAAGAAGATCTTGTATCGACTAACATGAAGATGACCAACTTCACTGGTGAGGCAACGACTGCCTTGGGAGTTCTGGTAGTCGATGTTATAGTAGGGTCAAAAACAATTAGTTCTGCTTTCTTTGTGGTAGATGCCAGGACCACTTATTCAATATTATTGGGCAGAGACTGGATCCATTCAAGTAAGTGTGTGCCTTTGACTCTACAGTAACGACTGACTATGTGGAATGATGGAAAGGCAGAAGTAGTTGTGGCAGACAAGAATCCATTTACAGCGGAGGTGAGAGCAACGGAAGCCCTATTCTTTTCACCTCATATGGAACCTATCATGATACGTGAGGATTATGAAGAAAGGGCTTGGGAATCATGTGACTTGACCTCAAAGAGTTTTGAAGTGAGAATGTTGGCCGAACCATGGCCTTTAAACATTTTTAATGATCAGTAAGCCTCAAGTCATTAAAAATCTTCTCCAACGACTGATTATGTTTACGGCTAAAAGTAAAATCATTGAGACAGGGTCAGTCGAGGGGGAAATGCAGAATGGGTTGAAGGAAGAAACTAGGGGGCAGGATCATAATGATGAAGACATACAGCCCTTAGTGCATAAGAAGTTGCAAACTTTCGAAGCGCAAGATCCAATGACAATAGTAAGCTTGGGTTCGGATGATGAGACAACAACGACTAAGGTCAGTGGTTTGTTGGGCGAATCTGTAGGGTCAGGTTGGTCAAGCTCATTACGTGATACAAAGATTATCTAGCATGGGATTACAGTGAGATGCCTGGATTGTCTAGGCAATCAATAGAGCTTTGGCTACCGATTAAGGAATGATTTAAGCCGTATAAACAGCCAGCTCGGAGTTTTAATCCATAATTCCTTCCCAAAATTAAGGTAGAAATGAAGAGACTGCTCAACGTTGGGTTTACTCGGACGGTTAGGTATACTGAATGGCTCTCTAGCATCGTCCCGGTGTTCAAAAAGAATGGCAAATTGAGAATTTGCACTGATTACCGGAATCTAAACTTGGCGACACCTAAAGATGAATATGTCATGCCCATAGCAGATATGTTAGTCGATGATGTGGCAAGCAATGGGATTCTTACAGTCTTGGATGGACACTCGGGCTATAATCAAATTTATATAGCAGAGGAGGACGTTCATAAGACTGCTTTCAGATGCCCAGGTTCGATTGGGATATTCGAGTGGGTGGTCATCCTGTTTAGGTTGAAGAATGCTGGAGCTACTTATCAAAGAGCTATGAATGCCATCTATCTTGATTTAATTGGGAAAAACATGGAGATGTACATTGATGACGTAATGGTTAAATCTACAGATTTTGAAGCACACCTACATGATTTGGAGATGGCCTTTCAGAGGATGAGATTTCATGGCCTGAAGATGAATCCAGAGAAGTGTTCGTTTGGAGTCTCGGCTGGTAATTTCTTGGGATTTTTGGTACATCAGCATGGCATTGAGATAGATAAGAACAAGTCAAAGGCAGTGTTGGAAGCATCACCTCCCAGAAACAAGAAAGAGTTGCAAAGTCTGATAGGAAAGATCAATTTTCTAAGAAGTTTCATAGCCAATTTGGCTGGGAAGATGAAGGCATTCTCTCCATTGCTTAGGCTGAAGAATGCTACGGAGTTTGTTTGGGGATCAGAACATCAGGACGCGTTCGAACAAATTAAACAAGCCTTGGCAAACCCTCCTATTTTGATGCCACCAGTACCAAGAAAACCCCTGAAGTTATACATATTGGCTGCAGAAGGATCAATCGGCTGCCTTTTGGCACAGGAAGCCGATGATGGTAAGGAGAGGGCTATCTATTATCTTAGCCATTTGTTAAGGCTGAGTCTAGATATACTCCTATTGAAAAATTGTGTTTATCTTTGTTCCATGCTTGTACAAAACTTGAATATTATTTATTACCCAAAGAAGTGTTAGTTTTGTACAAGATTGATATTGTTAAATAATTACTTAATAGGCCTATCTTACAAGGTAGATTGATGAAGTGGGCCATTAATTTAAGTGCATATGCATTAAAATATGTACCATTAAAGGCTGTAAAAGGCCAAGCTGTAGCCGATTTCGTGGCTCAGCATCCCTCGGTTGATATAGTGGATCCGTTTGAAGAGGTTAATCGTTGTATTAACCTTAAACCATGGGTTTTGACATTTGATGGATCGAAGACCAAAAAAAGTGCAGGGGCTGGAGTTACCATTGTAGGCCCAACTGGACAGAACTGGAAGTTTATATGTCAGCTGCAATCGAATTGTTCCAATAACCAAGCCAAGTATAAGGCCTTGATTATGGGACTAAGAATCCTGACATCCATAAAAGCTCGGTATATTCAGATAATGGGCGATTCCCAGTTGGTCATTAAGCAGTTAACTGGGGACTATAAGTGTAACAACCCTAAAATGTTAGAGTATTACGAAACGGCTAGCTTGTTATTAAAACAATTTACCGATGTCGTAGTAATGCATGTTCCGAGGGAAGAAAATGATGAGGCTAATAATCTGGCCCAACATGCTTCTGGCTATAACGAAATAAAGATCCTGGATGCCGAAACGGATAATCTAAAAGAAATAATGTCTCTAGACAGTCAGCCAACCGAGGAATGGAGAGATGAACTTATAACTTATGAAAGAGTCCGTCGGCTAAGGCAGACTACAAAGTAAGACAGAGGGCTTTGAAATATTCATTATTGGATGGAGAGTTAGTAAGAAGGGGAATCGATGGAGTGTACATTAAGTGTGTGGGAAAGGAAAAGGCTCTAAGAGTGATGGGGGAAGTTCATGAAGGAATTTGTGGTGCTCACAGAGCACGACCAGTTATGAAGTGGACTTTGCATCGGATGGGGTATTATTGGCCCACCATGACAATTGATTGCTATAAGTATGCCAAGGGATGTGAAGCATGTCAAAGGCATGGTCCTATTCAAAGAGTACCAGCCGAGGAACTTCATAGCATAGTCAAACCATGGCCTTTCCGAGGATGGGCAATGGACTTGATTGGGAAAATATTTCCCCTATCGACTAAATGGCATGCCTTTATCATTGTGGCAACAGATTACTTTACCAAATGGGTGGAGGCGCAGCCGATGGTCAGTGTTACTTAACAGGATGTCATTAACTTCATCAAGCAACATATAATCCATCGATATGGCATACCTGAGACAATCACCACTGATCAAGGAACTATGTTCACTGGTGAAAAGATGGTGGCCTTCGCTCAAGAATATGGGATCAAGTTACTTCATTCTTCCCCATATTATGCCCAAGCCAATGGGCAGGCCGAGGCTACCAATAAAGTGTTGATTGCCATGATCAAGAAGACCTTGGAGGATAAACCCAGGAAGTGGCATGAAGCATTATGGGCCTATAGGAACTCTAAGACCACGCCTACAGGCTTGACACCTTATCGACTAACTTTTGGTCAAGATGTTGTGCTGCCTTTGGAGATTAATGTAAAATCCTTAATGGTAGCCAGACTACATGGATTAATTTTAGATGACTATCAAGAAGCCATGTTGATGGAGTTAGAATCAGTTGATGAGGATAGATTAATGGCTCTCGATAACATTCGGCAAAACAAGCAGGAGGTTGCTAAGGCTTACAACAAACATGTTAAAAACAAGCAGTTTGCCGAGGGTGATTTGGTTTGGAAGACTATTTTACCAATCAGGAGTAAGGATCCGAAATATGGGAAATGGTCACCAAATTGGGAAGGGCAGTTTATTGTTAGTCAAGTTTTTGGAGGTGCTTATCGGTTAGTTAACATACAAGGGGAAGAGTTAAATCGCAGCATAAACGACAAGTACTTAAAGTCATATTATCCTTCGATCTGGGAAGGAGTAATTTCAAAATGATGGCCACAAGCCGGTCAAGTAGCTTCTTAAAACCATTAAAGTAAAAAACTACAAAAGAGAATCAACATCGGCTGCTAAAATATTATCCTACTTAATTGGGTCGGCTGAAGGATTTGGAGTGATTGTAGAGCCATCTTTATCTTCGGTCTGCCCAGAAGGAAAAGCTTCATCCGAGGCAGCCAGTGCCACATCTTCGGCAGAAATATATCCTTCGTCAGTTGTTTTTGCCACTTCATTACCTTCAGCTGCGAGAGTTTCTTCAGCCACACTAGGTGCTTCACTGGTCGCAATATCAATCATGACCCCAGCTATGATGGTTTTAGCTGATGTGGGCATGGTAGCGACAGGCTCCAAAATCGATATGCTGGGCATGGTGGCAAGGATAGTCGATTCCACAGCCGTAGGGGCTGGTGCTGCTTTTCCTTCTAAGAACAAGGTCTTTAATTCTTCCCAAGAAGCCTTGGCAGCCGAGAGCCTATGTTCTATTGTAGCCAGGTTTCCCTCTAGTGCGGTACATTGCTGAGCAAGAGGACTGATCTCCTTATCAAGGATGGTGGATTGTTGATACAACTGGACTCTGGTCTTGGCACTCGATTTGAGTTTTTCTTCCACAATTTTCAATCGAGGCTCAGTCTCAACTATCTCCTTATTTATCCTTTCTCGCTCAGCTTTTAAATACGCAAAGCAATTAGTCAGGTGCTTGTTTTCAGCCATATCAAATTCTCTTTTAGTTTGAACGGCTCGGAAAGTAGTTAGCAATTGAAGTTTTTGAGCCTCAAGATCAGAAAGATGATGAAGGGTGCTAGAAGCTTTTTCGTGCCGCTTGACATGGGCCGAATGTTTATAACGAATATCCCCAATTTTGGCCGAGATATGGCCAAAAATGGCTTTACGACTTTCTGATAAATCTGGGCTCTGGGCCACTTTGGACAATGCTAGCCATAGCCTGGCTCGGAAGGCACTTCATTCCCCAATTTCTCTTCAATAAAGGACAAATGTTCGTCCACTAGGGAAGAAGGAGGGGTGGCCGTTGAAGTGATAGAAGCTTGTACTGGAGGAGCACGTCATCTGGAATCAGGCATTCAAGGGATGCCACAATATTCTTTCGAGTAAGAGGGGTTTCCTGAACTTGGCCCGCAGCTGATTGAAGAATTGGAGGAACGGCTGATGTTGCTGGAATATTTGGAGCGTCAGCCGTTAGTTCCTGAGGCAGTGGGTGAGGAGTAACTTCTGGAATGGTTGGCTGGTAAGAGTGAAATACACGTTAGCCGAGGAAGGTTTATAGAAAGAAAAGGAGTAAAACAAGAAACTGGGGAAAGGAATATACCTCAACAGTAAATCTTGGAGTCCTTTTCCTCGGCTGGCTGTGTGCTGAGGGTGACACTTTGGGAGTTTGCTTCTTGTTTTTCTGGAAAGGATGGAGCAGTCGTTAGAATGCTAATTTTTTTTTTTAAAAGAAAGAAAGAGCTTAACAACTGTTCAAGTGAAGGATATACCTTGGCCAAACCTTTCTTGGCTTTCTTGGCATTCTTGGAGACAGTCTCTGAAGGTTCTTTAATGACCACTCCTTGGGATCGCGTCCTTTTCTTAAGGGAGGAAAGAGGGACGTTGTCAGGTTCACCATCCAGGTCAATGATTCCTTTGCATGCAATAAAGGATAGCCGATGATTAGGAGTTGTTAAAATACAAGATTAATTAAAAAAACTCAAGAAGCATCGGCTTACCTTTAGTTTTTGAAGATGAAGCAGTATGGCACGACGAAATGGGTTGGATATTCAAAGGAAGATATACCCTGCCCTCTATCAATCGATTAATCCAATCAGCGGCTGAATCATTGAAGATCTTGTCAATTACGGACGGCCACCAATTGAGGAAAGTTGAGGTTGTTCCTGGTTGCCGAATGAAGCTTTTATATCGGAAGAAAGACAATCGATCAACAATCACCGCAAATTGCTCCTCGACTTCATCTTCGGTGTAAGTTGGCCTGAAAGAGGGGGACACTGGTTCTGAAAATGATGTGGGGATATGTTGTAGCAAGCCAAATTGTCTTGCGAGGCATTGAGGGTTGTAGTATTCTGAAGAGGACTTACTGTTCCTCGACTTAGGTTTGATGCCAGTGAGGAGGTTCCGAGTCATTAAAACACTAGCCCAACCAAGCACAATGGCTCGGAGGGTGCTTTGGCTAGCCGTACTTTCAAAGGATGTAAAGATCCAAGATGGGCCAATTTCAGCCGAGATGGTAGGGTGAAATTCTGAAGAGAGTCGAGTAAGGGACAGAAGAGTGTTCACTACCCCTACAGTCGAGCATTACAGAGGGGTGAGAGTGACCAATCGCCCTCCCAAGATTGGCGGATTGCGAGGAGGAGGAACCGAGTTCTCGACTTGCGACACAAATTCTAGGAAATAATGGAGGATCCAGAGGTGCAAGAACCACAGTGGACCAGGGATGTTGTCGGTTTTCTCTTGATTTCTCAGTCGTTCCACATATACGAACAGGCTCTGGTAGAGAAGATCGAGAAACAGAGGGACAAGAGCCAGGGTTCGTCCATAAGTGATGAGCTGAATGTAGTTGAGGATTTCGGCTACTATTTGAACCGAATTGGTACAGATAAAATATCTGCACATCCAGTACAACAGGAAGGCATGATGCTCGAGGTCAGTGACTTCCCCAGTTGAATTCGAATTAGCAGTGATGAAATTGCTATAATAGTAATGTGGCTTAGAACATTTAATGCCAGCCATTCGTTCGACTGCTTCTGAGAAAGCAGGAACTTCATCGCCATGAAGGGGAAGTCCAGTAATAGCCGCCACATCGAGTAAGGTAGGGCTCATCATGCTGAAGGGAAAAATGAAGCTGTTGATGGAAGTATTCTAGAAGCCACAGAAGTCGAAGAGGATGTCAACATTGACGGGGATTTTGTGACGAGAGAGCATAATCAGGTTAAAAATTCCACAAGATTTCCAATCTTTACTTTTGGCCGAGGCTACACGGTGGAGCCATTTGTTGTAAGCAGTGGTGCCGTTGGGCCAAGTTCTGAAGCTTGAGGTCCTTTGATCGAGGGTGAACCAATCCGAATCGATGGGCAAGGCAAACAAGCTAGGGTACAAGACGTTATCAAGAAACAGCTTGCCTTCGTCTTGATTTTAGGTGGAAGGGTTTAAGGTCATGGAATGATCAACACGGTAAAGAGTGCCCGTGGTTTGTTCAGCCTTTGATGAAGGAGATGAGGATCGGTTAGGGCCAATACAAGGCGTGTCATCCGAAGCGTTGTAGCCATAGGAGACGCTATTAGGATTTTGGGAATCGGATGTAGAAGACATATTTGGTTAAAGGAAATTCAAGAAGGGTTCGAGAAGGTTGGGAAGCAGAAGAACTCGAGGAAGATGGAGAGAAAGTAAAGTAAAGGATGAGAAGAAACAATTGGCTAGATTTTATATGGGAAGGAAAACGGTTGTGAAAACTAGCCGTTAGCAACAAAAGAGGGATAAGGAGTTGAGAGGGCAAGTGTGCAAACTGAGATAAGTAGATATATTGCGATGCTCAAGGTAAGTCAGTTATATCATTCTATCTTCATTCCAATTAGATAGAAGATATAATGGGACAAATGTTATCACCTAAATTAACAGAATATGACTTAGCCGTTGATAAACTAGCCGTTGGAAATTAGCCAACTCGGAAGCCAGTTGAATGATGTACTGGGAGCTGATGAAGAACGATTATTAATTGAAAACGGTTAAGCAAATAATACGGGCTAAAGGATAATGCTTCGAAGTAATCCATTGATATTCAGAGTGGAGGTGATAGCTAAAGAAGTCAAATAGGAGCATTGAGCATCATAGCCATTGCACGTGCCAACAACCTTCCGAGATAAGGGGGAAACGGTTTTCAAGCTGTTTAGCTTGATTTTAGGAAGCAAAGAGATGTTGAAGAATGAAATAACGAGCTCAAACGGTTAATGGCAGATGATCATTGAAGACATTCCTAAAACATAGGGATTTTAGTTAGACATGGTTAGCCGTTGTAATCTAGTTGGTTCACGTTGGCCACTAAGCTCATAATGCCAAAATGTAGGAGAATGTGGACAATAGGGACAGTTTTGCATAGTGTTCGAGTTGTAGCCTATAAATACCAATGGTAAATATTGTATCAGACGCATCAATACAATCAAACACATTTTTATGCTCATTTTGCATTGCTTTCAATTTACTTTCGTGCACTTAACTTAGTTATTTCCACCTTTCACACTAAACACTCTTTGTAATGGTTTAGGAACCCACAAGTTAGATGGCAGAGTCCTCCTTCTAACGTCATCGACTGATAAGGGATTCATTGTTATTCGAAGTTAGTCGAGGTCATAGCTAATTTTACTTCTCAAGATAACAGTGAGAAATCTTTGCATTAATAGTACATACTGGTTAAATTCATTTATAAATATATCAAATATAGAGTATGTTATATTCCCCGTTCTAAATTAATGATTTGATTTTTCATTTATTCACTTATGTATTAATGTTAGTCATTTTGTAGTCAAATTTATTTTTCTGATCTAATTAGTCTCATACAGATTACAGAAAGAGTTTTTTTTTTTTTTAGTCAAAGATTACAGAAAGAGTTGAAAAAGTATTAAAAACTAAAAATTAAAAAAGGAGCAACCTAATGAAATCGGCTCCTGTACTTACTTTACAACTATGCTATAAAATTAATTCTTATTTATTTTTTAAGCTTGTACTTTGCTACGTCGACCAAATATATAAAAATAATATAAGTAAGTTCATCTGAGTCACAATTAATTTTTTTTTTTTTGACTAAATGAGTCACAATTAATTAGTATGTAGCTTCTAAGAAAAAAATATAATTAATGTGTTGTTGAAACAAACTTTACGACTGCCCTTATCTATCACGATTGTCTTTGCTAGTTGCTATTGATTTCTCTTTCATTTGGTTTCCCTTTTTTTTTTTCATTTTTTAATTATCTTGACAGGTTCGTTTTTGCTAGCTTTAATTGTTTAGTTAAAGATTAAACGATAGTTAAAATATACGTTTTAACTATTTTGTCTATGAAGAAAATGATTTGGTACCAGACCAAGGAATAAAAAGAAGATAAGAGAGAGACACTCCAAAACACATGCACACAACAGAGAAAATGCACAGTACTATTTTTATTTTTATTTTTGACTGGGAAAGAAAATGGACACTACTTGTCTATTGTATAATCGGCTGAAATTCTATTGATATGCTTGTATTATTGATCTACTATCAAAAAATTATTGATCTACTAACACATTACAGATAAAAGAAAACTATTTATTCATTAAAGTACAACCATAATAAAAATAACTCAATTACTAACTAAATTAAATAACTATTAATTATGGTAAAACAACTTTCAATAATAAATACCCACAACCTCCTAATAACGGAGAAATAACGGTATACTGAATTCTAAGAATTAACTCTCAATGGTCTAACTATTGCTTCTCTCATGAAGTATTGGATTCTTTTACAAATTTACGGTGGAATTATTGTCATATGAGATTATTATTAGGTGGTGTTTGATATCTTGAATGTTTTATTCTCATACAAACTATATTCGTGGGAATCACATTTCAGGAATCTTTTTTCCCACCTTCGTACATGGGAATAGAGTTTTCCCAAGTTTATAACTATCATTCACTTATTTTATTACCGAGAATCTTTTATGCCTAGGAATAACTTTTTAAAAACTTGTACCAAAAATGATAATCTTTTATTCCTAAGCCAACATTCCAGGGAAAATTTTTGTAAAACTTGTACCAAATGCTACCTTAGACCTTCATGTCGATCTAGCAACACTTCACGTCACTGCTAAAAAAACTGAAATCAGCAACAGAAAAATTGGTCGCTAAAGAGAAAAAATATTTTGCTAAAATTGTTAACGACGGAATTAGCGACAAAACAAAATCCTTCAAAAAAAGTGTCGTCGCTTAAATTTAATGACAAATTTTATGTTTCACCGCATACAGCGATAGACAGAACTGTGTCGCTGAAATAAAAAATATGTCGCTAAAATAATTTAAAAACATAAGTTGAAAATTTAAGAATTCCGTCGTTGTTTACGACATATTAGTATTCGTCGCTGTTTACGATGGATTCAAATATGTCGCTATTTACTATGAGTTCAAATACGTCGCTGTTTATGACGAGTCTAGATCCATCGCTGTTTACGATAAGTCCAGATCCATCGCTGTTTACGACGTCGCTGTTTACGATGAATCCATCGTTAATAGCAACAAAATTAGTAATGATTTTTTTTCATTTTTAGCAACGCACAAATAACCAATAGATATCAATATTAAATATACAATGAATAGATCTCTACTAATATTACACTAATAGACCACAATATCAATATCAGGTATGCACCAAAATTATCTAATATCAATATCAAATATTTAATAACATAAAACTTTGTGATACAACATAACAAAATTCAGACTGAACCAATACTACCAAAAAAAAAAAAAGGACAAATACATCAATGATACTACTCAAATCCATCAACAGTTCCATTAGTTTCGTACTCCAAACTTCAAGTTGCACATCCAATTACAATATTTTCAAGAATCTCATAATGTTAGCTTCACCAAAGAAAATATTAGGCATGTAAAGGAGAAATAAAATATCAACACATTTCTATGTAAATCATCACCAGCAGAATAGGTACTAGACTCTGGATTATCAGAACTGTAGCGCCATCTTCAATCACTTTGGCTTAGAGCATGAAATCAAATCCTCACATGAAATTATAAATTGAAATTGCAACAACAGAAAAAGAACAGTAAAAATTGTTTAAAAAAAACTATAAAGACAATTATTTGTTTTAATACCTTCCAATTTATTCAATTTGACTTTTGTATCTCTAAAAAAAATTTAGAGATGAATTTTAAAAAAATTGGATTTTTAGTTAAAAATAGTAAGAATGCAAGTAATTAAGATTATTTTGATATCTTGGAAGATATTATTAAACTAACTTATTAGGGTGGGAACAGTTGATTTAAATTTTGATTTCAATGACGGAATCAACGACGAATGTTTTGCATCGCTAAAAAAATTGGTCGCTAATTCCGTCATTAAAATTCAACAACGGAATTAGCGACACATTCTTGATTGCTAGTTTTCAAATAAAATATTAATGACGAATTTAGTGACCAAAACTATAGCGACACCATAAGTTCATCGCTAAAGTCATCGGTAATTCAAATCAAAACATTAGCAACACATTTAGCGACGAGGTGCCAAATGATGAACTATTTTTGTCGCTAATTCCGTCGTTAAAGTCATAGGAATAATTTCGCAACGGATTTTGCTATGATATTTTCGACGATGTCATATTTTATCACTAAATCCGTCACTAAAATAGCAAACAATTAGATATTGGAAATTAAAACACAATTCATCGCAATCTGTGACGGATGTGTTTTCGTCGCTAATTTCCATCGCTAATTTCAACATTTCTAGTAGTGTGTAATCTTCTTAGCCAAATGGCTTGACATGAGCTTGATGTTGCAGTAACACACTCTATTTTTGTGGTGGACAAGGATACAAATGGTTGCTTTTTTGGATGACCATGACACAATGTTGTCCCAAGCCATCTGGCTAAGAAGATTATATTAAGTGCTGCAAAATCAACATAGATTTTTCACCTTTCTTATAAAACAAAACTGATTTTCCACCTTTCTTATAAAACAAAACAAAGCCTTTGGTTCCTTTGAGAGAACGAAAAATCTTGTTGGCGGTCAGCGGAAGTAATTGTGTAGGTTTCTCCATGTACCTACAGATTAGGCTTACAGTATGCATCATATTTGGTCATCGAGCATTTAAATATACCAAGTTGCCAATGATCTACTTGAAAAAAAAATGTTGTCTAACTTTTTGCCATCAAGATTTTTATGCTGCTTTAATCCTAATTCTATCAGGGTGTTTGTAGGTGTTGTCATCATGCAAAATTTTTTGTGCTTAGTCAATTGCATAGCTAATTCGCATATTTGACATGATCCCCATTTGTGATCAGGCGATTACGCTGAGAAAGGGACTCCGTTTCTCAGCTATGGGTTCTTAAACAACTAAATAAAGTGTTTGGTTGAAGGGTAAACTAGGAAGCTAAAGTTGCATGAAAGCAATAAAGGAAAGTGATAAAGGAAAGGAAAGGAAAGGAAAGTAAAGTAAAGTGCAAAGACAAAAGGGATAAGTTGTTTGTTTGATGTGTTGTGTTGTCAAAAACAATCTGTACAATCTGTATTTATAGACTTAGACTACCTAAGAAACCTATACTAACACTATTTGCCACGCTCTTAACCCACTACCTCACATATTACATCAAATAAGATTATGACTAACAACATAAATATAGGTAACTACCCAGTCAGCTGAGTTACAACCCAAAAATGCTTGGTCAGCTAACTTATTGATTGCCATATCAGCTGACCACATCCTCAATAACCCTATTTTTATGGAAATAGGTCTTCATGCACATCCTAGACTTGGTTAGCTCATATAATTTGCATATCTGCTTAATCAGCTAAGTTATGGACCAAACGGCTAACTACTCATTAGCTGACCATATTCTACATATCCCTATCTTTAGGGAAATAATACTTCATGTACGTTCTTAACTTGGCCTACTTATAGAATTCACATATATGCTCAATCAACTATGTTATAGGCTAAACGACTAACTGTCCATCAGCCGACCATGTTCTCCATATCCCTATTTTTAAGGAAGTGGGTGTTCATGCACGTTTTTGACTTCGTCAACTCCTAAACTACCCTTGATTACAGCTAATCAGCCTCTATCTTCATTTTCTCTCTCTAAATCACCTCCAACTTCATCCCAAAAATCTTTTAAAGTGGTTACTTTTGACTTTTTCTTTTTCTGAATATTATTAAAGCCTTGGACTCATTTAATCAACATCCACATGAGCCCAATAATGACCTCTAAGCCCATCTTGACTTAGCAACTTGTTCAGCTGATTTTGCATCAACTGATTCAACATCAGTTAATTCTGCTTCAGCTGATTCTGCATCAACCAAATTTCCTCATCTAAAACTAACTTAGCTATTGGTTACCAGCTACCTATCTCAGCTCAGCAGTTGTGTTTAGCTTATCCTAATTCAGCCAGTCTTGGTTCAATAGTTCTTCTCAGCTAAATAAATAAATAAGTTAATTATCGCAATCGACTATCAGCCAAATTATGTTTTGGTGATAACAGTAGGATTACAATTCTTCATTCTAAACCTGTCCAAGATCTTAGAGGTATACTTCTTTTGTGAAATAAAAAGGTCCAAAGGCAATTGTACTATTTCAATACCAAGAAATAATGCATTAAGCCCAAGCTGCCATATCAATTCTTCCATCATATACCTCTTAAAAATCATGCCACAAATGTTCAGCACTACAAGTATATATGAGGTTATCAACATCAAAACATATAATAAAAAAACCCTTTCCTTGGAATCAATTTTTGCATATAATTTATGTTTATAAGGGCTTTTCATAAAGCCTGTTTTAATTAAATAAGCATATATGCGATTGTAATAAGCTCTAGGTGCTATTTTCAAATTGTATAATGCCTTTCTCAACCTGCATATTGTAACACCCCGATTTTCACTGTTTCAAAATAATCGAAATGCGGACGATTATGTTTATATTTTTATATGAGTGTTAGAAAATTATTTTAAATAAACGGAGTTCATCACTCAATCCTACTTAAACGTAGGAAGCTACGATTGAAATTTAGGTTTGAAAGTCAGGCGAATCCCGGCCCGCGAATTTCACGGACAGTATATTTATACTGATCAGAATACCTAATTTTAATTTGTGAACGAAAAACTTAAGGTTTTTATTTTATTTCCTATAGTTGTGTATTTTTAGAATTATTTCATTTACAGTGAAATAATTTAAGTTTTACGGGCGAAATACGTAATCGGGTAAACGACGGAGCAGATTACGGGATTTCCGGGAGCCACTAACGGATAATATCGGCGACTCACACAAGATGACTCACATGGTGAGTCACAATGTGAACACATTAAGTGTTGCACATGGTTATAATTACAAACTATTAGAAATTTGCAAACTAGTCCCTATACTTTTGGAATTTTGCAAAATGGTCCCTAGGAGTTATTTGCACTTAAGCCCTTGAAGAAGCCACCTCCTTTCCACTTAATCCTTCAAAAGTGGCGCAGCCCACACTCTTCAAAAGACATACTTTTTCACTTCATTACTTGCCTATTTCACATTTTACACAAAAACACCCAAAAGTTCTAAGTTCATATCATCATTTTGTGAAGCAAGTCCTTGGATCTTCACTTGTTTTTGATCTTCAAGAGGTGAATCCTATTCTTCTTTCCTAATCTTGTCTATGTTCTTCAATAAATTTCATGATTCAAAGTCTATTTCATCTATGTTCATCACTTTTAAGTTTCTAGATCTAGAACTTTGAAAAGTCACCATAAATCATAGAAAACTCCTAAAATAGTGAAACCAATTTCTATGTGCTTATAATCATTCTTGCTATCACAATCCAAAATATTGTTGAAAACAAAATCTTCCTTCCCTTGTTTCATGCCTAGGCCGAACCTATGTTCATGTGGGGGGGATGAACTTTTGTTCATTTTTCATGACCATCTTGCATCGAAACTATGACCATCTTCCTTTCTGAAACTCGAAAAACTCTCAACATTAACGTTGTTCCTATTCCTCTCTTCTTTCCAACGAGATAAATATCATCAAAAACGGATGAGTATATTGAGAGTTATGACCAAAATACAGAAACTGCCCAGAATCCTCAGATCCATGCGAGACAGCAGAAAGAAGCCTATTTTTACCCATGTTATGATCCGAACCAAATGAAACCTTAAACATAAAAGTTGTTCCTTTTCTTCTTATATTTCCAATAAGCCAAATTTTGTAATTTTTGGATGAGTAGATCATGAGATATACTCACAAAACCAACACACCCTCAAAGCTGTCTCAAAAGCCATAAAGTTTGGATTGATCATTTTATTCATTTCTTCAATCTTCAAGAGGTAAAAACTCATATCCTTGATCATCTAAGCTTTCCTCTTCATGTATTTCTCATGTTTATGCCATGAATCATATTGTTCCATTCTTAGATCTAGAAGTTTGAAATTCTCTAGAAAATGATAGAAAAATCCTAAAAATATGAAATCAATTTCTATGAGTTAGTTATCATCTCTACTACCATAATCTAAGAGCATGTTGTAATCAAAAATTTCCTTCCCATTTAATGGATCATGGCTGAACCTATAGAGGAAAGAATGAATGAAGTTTTGTTCTTTATTTTGATGTATGATCATGTCTTCTATCATACATGTATGTACATATGTTGAATCCTAGTTGGTTTGTTAAAATGAAAACCCTAACCCTATATACTCTTGATGGCCGAATCTAGCTTTGTGAGGGTTAGAAGGATTTTGAGTCAAAACTTAGTTGATTATCCTTGATCCAAAGTCTTAAGTTCATTAGGATCATTAATCCATGACTTAAGCAATATTTGGAATTTGTCTCTTTTTGTGTAGTGTTGGCCGAATCTAACATATAGTTTAGGAGAGGACTTGTTGTTAGATTTTGTGTTTTTGGTTGTGTTTTGACAATAGTTTTGGTTTGTTTAAGCTTTTGACGTGAGCCTAAATTCCTTGACGCGTGCCGAAACCAAAACCGACGATACGTGACAAAGTTCTTTGTGACTTCAAGAGGTAAGGGGAGCTTACCTGAGGGATTTTTCCCAATAACTATTAGCTTTAGTGTGGTCTGTATACTTGATATGTGGCTGTGGTGCTTGGATTATGCTGTTTACGTTGTGTTGTTTATCTGTGTTAGATGATTTATCTGCTTTTAATTTATTTAATTATCTGCATTTGTTTATTATATTGCTATGATGCATGATCTGCCTGGTGATATAATTCTGATGATGTTGTTGAGTGATGTTTGTGAAGCCTGACAGTGGTCAGTGTACAACCGACTTAAGGATAAAAGCTTTAATAAGCTGTACAAATTATATTCAATGTTTTATGGGAAATGTTGGAATATAATAGTAGAGGAAAACATTATTTGGGAAGATAATATGTATTTGAGAAATATTATTATTTTAAGGATTTATTAATAAAAATGTTGATTTATGAGTCACAGAGAGGGTGTAACCGTGAAAATATTTTACTACTGCTAGTAGCTATATAATATATTCCGCAATATTATAAAACGTTGTTCTGTGAAATTAATCTGTGAAAATAAGTTAACCATGATTTTAGAAAATTCATTAAGTGGAAAAAGCTAAGTTTTGGCTTAAATTATTTAAAAATGACTTAACGACGGCAATTTGGAAAACTGACGATGGCAAGTATTTTAGAACGGCAACACGTATTTTTGGTGAACTTAAAATCTCTGTGACCCTATTTTCTA
The DNA here is from genome assembly GCA_035048595.1 of Echinosophora koreensis. Taxonomy (NCBI): domain Eukaryota; kingdom Viridiplantae; phylum Streptophyta; class Magnoliopsida; order Fabales; family Fabaceae; genus Echinosophora; species Echinosophora koreensis. The sequence continues at coordinate 581,665 of JAPCYP010000058.1, read as the reverse complement.
AAAATGATGTTTTTTGGAAACCGGTGTTTTATGATAGAATCTACCCATTTAATAAGATTTTTCGAAATCAAGTTTTAAGTTGAGAATTGTTTTAAAGAGGTTTGAACTCAATAACCGAGACGTCGGAGTATTGAGATTCTTTACGTTGTGGACTTAGTGTCCTTTGGACTGGAAGTAGTCTTGTAGACTTGGTGTCTACTGTATACAAGAGGTATACTGTGTGTTAAAGAGGAATTTAAAGTTGTTTTCTACGACCACAAACCCCAAGGCTGATTGCAAGGTCTAAGGTTTTGTGATTGAGCACTCGGACTTCGTGTCCTGTGTTGACGTTGAAAGATCTAAACACGTTGTTAAGTTAATACGTTGAAAATCACGAGTGGTCGTAAGCCATTTTGAGCTTCGGCAAATAAAGACTGAACACAAAGAAAAGGGATGAGAACAAACGTTTTACATGCATTCATTGGCAGACGTGCCCACGTTGTGAAGTGTGGTACCTTAATGAGTAAGGTATTCCATGCCACGTTGTTTTGTGTGAATGCCTTGGGTGTGAGGTATTTCATGCTACGTTGATTCATTGTGCCTTGATGGACAACGGAAAACCATATACGTTGATCACTGTGCCTTGTGTTGGACAGTGTGCTATGGTAAACACGTTGTGCCTAATATACCTGGCAATACCATATACGTTGATCACTGTGCCTTGAGTGGGCAGTGTGCTATGGTAAACACGTTGTGCCTAATATACCTGGCATTCGAGCCTGATCAGCTCATTTACACGTTGTTGGGGATCTCCGGAGATTTAGCGAAATGTAGAGACTATATATGGAAGTGTTCATGCATAGTTTTCAAACGTTGATGTTTGGGGTATGAAACCCATTGATAAAGTACTTGTTTAGTTATGAGAATGTATGTTGCTATAATTGTATGTGTATGTGAGTCGCACTTTTAGTTATTGTGTTAAATCCATATATTGGCTTCTCACCCTTACAAATATATCAGGTTCTATTGGTAATTGCCGTTGTATCCTGGGATACTGGTACAGATGAAACAGAGGAGTTCTTTAAGTCACTTGCGGACTTAGATGCTAGATGCTTGAAGAAGTATCTGTTTGTGGGAAAAGACCATGGGGGTCTTTCCAATAATGTCTGTTAGTTTCGACCAGCTTAGGTTCTTTTTATGTGATGTCATGTGTTGAAATAAACTAAGTTGATAAAGATCTAAGTGTAAAACTTACGAGGCAGTATAGTTGTATGACTTCTGCATATGCTTGTGTATCTAAGTATGCTTATGATTATGTCGTTGTTATGGAATTAAAAGGAAAAAAATTATCACCATATTTTGAAGAGATTCACTTTGAGAAATTAATATTTCAAAAAGCAACCAGCAAATAAAATCTTATTTTCCGCAAACGGGTAACCATGTGATGACCCGGGAGTAGGGTGTCACACATATCTTCTTCTCTCGTCTTTTTTTTAATACCCTTTGATAATTAGTTATGAGTTTTAAATGACATTATGGGTCCATTTGTTTTGCACTAAAACAAGGACAAGACAGCACAAGCCACTTTGTTAATTGTTTGATTTTAAAATTGATGGTGGGACATCACAAAAAATTAGATAAAGGACAGGACAATAATGAAAAAACTTGTTACTCAACTAATCAAAGAATGACTATATTGAAATTTCTTCACTCCCAATATTCTCTACATTTTGTTGCTAATTTTTTAATCTGGAAGCCTTTTGGATGGGTGATTTTGCTATTCTATTTTTTTTATAACAATGAAATAAATATTATAAACATTTCAATAATTTTTTATAAATTATTTTAGTTTATGATATTATAATTAAAAAATATAGATAAAAATTTATCATCATTATTATAATTTAAAATATTTTTTTTTAAATGATAAAAAAATAATACTTGAAAATATATCGACATTTTAATAAATTACAAATTAAAGGATAGTATGACAATTATTTAATTAAAAAAAAAATAAAAAAAAATTCTGCACCTTTTCATAATAATAAATTATTTAATATAAAATTAAAAATATTAATAATAAGCATACCAAACGATGTACAGGACAAAATCGCTTGTGCTGTGCATCGACTAACAAACATCATACAACACAAAAAATTGTGATGTGACTCAACTACTTGTCCTGTACTGTTCTCTCTGTTCTGTCCTGTGGTGCGAATCAAACGGACCCTCTGTCTCTAAATATAAAATTTTGTCTCATAGGTGTTACTTTTGTTAATTTTATGTATTACTTACTTATGAAGCCAAAGAATGCACCTGTTGTATACCTTATATGGATAAACGACTATTTACCAAACAACCCTATTGATGAAGAAGGCAATAACCTTAATGCTAAAAATGTTTATAAATAATTAAATATAGAAGATATGAAGAGTTGAAGTCGAAACACACGGCTACATCTTGAATATCTCTTTGAAGAAACCTAATGGTAAAACTGATATTTTTCCTTCTTTGTTAGGTCTTCGTATTCTCAATTTCTGTCTGTGCTCGTTGATCTTTCATTTAAGAATGCTCTTTTCTTTCAAATACTTCATTTAGTAATCCATTAATCGAATGTTTTCGTTTGAAAGACATCGGTATTAGATCACTATAATCATGTTGTATTAGCCTGAAGAGGCCACGTCTCAAAGAATACTATATTATACTATGAGGCAGTGTGCCAAAGAATACCGTTATAGTAAGCATGGATAGGTCGCGTTTCAAAGAATACTCTTTAGTGAAAATCCCAAAGTTGTTTGGGGATTGAACGTAGGTCGATGTTATTTGCGTTTATTTTTGTTTCACATCTTAAATTATCAATTAACTAACTAGGATTTAGACTTATGCTTTAACTAACTTGCTTTGCATTTGGGTAAACAACTTAATTGCTTACTCAATAAGTTTTTTTTTTTTTCAAATAAGCTAAAAACAACATGTTTTCATGAGTTTATCTGACAAACTTAAAGCAATAAGCTAATAAGCTAAAATGAACTTATATGAAGATCATAAATTATTTAAGTTTATTTTCACACGCTATTTTCATAAGTTTAAATAAGTTCTTTATAACCTCTTCCAAACGCACCCTAAGCTCTTTAATATTATGAGAAAGTTTTTAAATTTTAAGAGACTTTGTCTTACGCATCGCAAAAGTATTATGATATCTTTTTAAAAGGAAAAAATTATATTTATCTGCTTCATCTAAGTTAGTCTCATCTCAAAATTTTAAATCTATTCTAATGAAATTCTTAACTAATAATGTAAAGCGTTTTTTTATATTAACTATACAACAAAATTAAATTATTCAAATATACTTTGTTGACAAGTGACCTCAAACACAAGAGGTGGGTGAATTGTGTGTGAATTGATTTTTGAAAACTTTTAGAAAATTAAACTAAGTTTAAAACTTGTTTTGATAAACAATAACTTAATAATAAAACGTTGTGAAATAAAGCGTATGAAAAGATAAAATCGTTGCGATAAAGATAAAGAGATAAGGAAGAAGATGACACAGCGATGTATCCTGGTTCGGCCACACAACTACCCACGTGGCCTACGTCCAGTCCCCAAGGCAATACGACCAAGGGATTTCAATCAACTCTAGTTTTTAAAACAGGCTAAACTAGAACCTTTACAAGTAGAGAACTCTTAACACAATCACAGGACGTACTATCCCTTGTGCAAGAGCCTCAAGAAATCGTTCGTGAGATCACACTCACTTAAAAAACAAACTGTAAAAGTTATACAATGAGAAAGCACTCAAAAGTGCAGATATGAAATACAACTTGAAGCACAATAATAGTAACACCTATATGGTGTATAAGTTTCTCAAGATAATATGATCACGTGAGTGCAAGAATAAAAGAAATAATAATCAGAGTTTTAAGCACAATAGAGAATAGAAGAGAGTAGTAGATGGGGCGTTTTTCCAAGGCTGCCAAGCTTCCTATTTATAGAGAATAGGTTAGGGTTCAATGTGAAATTAGGTCAAGCCTCTTAAAATGCATTTCTGCTGCAGCATAATCGATTACTTAAAACCCATAATCGATTATTTAATGTGTTTTCATGAAGCGCTCGTCTGGACAGAAAGGCCATAATCGATTACCATAATCGATTACCATAATCGATTATGTGTTCACTGCTTTTTCACCAAAGAAGATAATCGATTGCCTTAATCGATTATGATGTTACTGACTCTTTAATAAAATGCTATAATCGATTACATAATCGATTACAGGGTTTCAGGTGTAGCACGTTGGAAGTCAGTAAGGTCATAATCGATTATCCAATTTCAATAATCGATTATTATATTTCAAAATTTGAAATCAACGGCTTTAATATCATAATTACTCATTAACACTCATTAAAGCCATTTAACCATGACTCATAATCGATTATAGCATTTCCATAATCGATTATGGTGCGTATCAGGTGGTTTTTCAAAAACTTGACAATTAAGGAAAGATTGCCCAATTAAGCTCAATTTTAATTGTCAGTTTTAATCACATGTTATTATTTATTTAGTCACATGATTTATCTTTTAAAGCACATGTTAAATATGTGTGTGTGTGAGTGACCATATTAAATTGAAAACCCTACTTACCATTTACAGATTATTCTAAAACAACCAATACAAGTAGTAAAATTCCCTTTTTACCCCTCTTGATTGCTTTGCCTAATCTTGACTGCTCGTTTGGCCTTTTTCACGCTTTTTGCAAATAAGTCCTTTAGACTTAAAAATTGCTTTTGTCATTCATTCATCAAAATATATGTACCTGTCAAGGCATACATCCACATACTTTACGAGTGTGTTTGGATGAGCGATGGTCCTCGAGCCGACGGCACGGTAGTTAGGTGGTCGACGCCAGTGGTTCTGGGGCAAGGGCCGTCGTCGGTGGTCGGGGGCCGGCGTTGGTGGCCTGGGGGCCGTCGGTGGTGAGACATCCCGCTGTGCCCCTTGTGCCATTAGTTATTTATTTAGATTCCTCGTGTTATTAACATTGATTATAAATCAAAAATGCGAAGGAATTAAAATTTGACCAACAATGAAAGATACCATCAAAGTCATATTATAAATACACACTTAAATACAATACCAAAACACTTTCTAGGGCATCCTCTCGGTAAGATCCCTAGGATGTACATCATTATACAAACACTTATTTGCGGAAACATAAACACAGTTCTAGACTCACTGTACTATTTACTTAAACTCCATTACTACCATCTACAACTCGTCCTCCTGCGTCTGGCTCATTAGGAGTCCCGTCCAACTCCTCCACATAAAAATTCTCGGTGAAGTCCTCAGCTGGTTCCTCCCCATAGTCATTACCCGGATCTTCCGTAAAATCTTCTCGTATCCACATAAGCAAAACATATACAAATACAGAAATAGGGGATAAGACGCATTTCTATCATCAAAGGTGGAAAAATAGACATAGTATATAAATATAATAACCATTAACACAAACATCTCTCAAAACTCCAAATCAACCTTAAACCACTATATGGTTCCTCTACCCTTACTCTCATGCAAACTTGGCCATCTATATTCCTGTCATTAGTCAGTAGTCCAATCGGTCCGGTGCAATTAACTTAGTGCCCTGGTGCCCATACACCAGTACAGTAGTTCCAAACTACTCATGCCGTTGTGCGGCGATAGAACCCATGCAGTTGTGCCACTCATCAGGGACTCAAGGACTATCCCGACCTCGTGTGTTCCATCACACACGGCCATGAACCTTAACGCATCTATATTTATGAATCGCACCAACCCGCATTCATTATAGCCTTATGCCTCAACCTTCCACCACAAGTCTCAATACTCACTCAATATCACATCTCTTCTATACACTAAGGCTAGGCATCCCTAATTCATCATAATTCACTCACCCAAACACATCTCTTAAATCACCCATCTCGTGCCTTAACATCAAATAAACAGTTTATCATCCCAGGCAGATCATACATAGTACATTATCAATCAACTACTCAAGTATCACAAGACATCATAATAAACAATTTATCACAACATAATTCAACAATCAATAAATTCAATCAACCTCGAATATCATAAGATTAACCTAACGGCGATAAACCTACAATCCCCAAATCATCATTGGTTTCACGAAAAAGCTTCCAATGTGATTTTGGTCTTGTCAATTACTCGACCACTAGTAGGGTTTAGGTCGCCCTACACAATTATTATAATTTAAACACTACTTATCAGTTTCCGATGGTAGATTGGTTCTTTCCCCCACCTGAGTTAGCACCGAAATCGCGAACTCGACGTTCCTCGCTATCACAGCTTAATAGTATCACCTTGAACCAAACAACATAACTATAATTAATTAAACAAAAACCATCTATGACCCTTTAGGGCTAGGTTCTGCCAAGACTAAGAAAATAGGTTTTAGGGTTATTTTCTCAACTTCATTCTTTGGATTCTAACTATTAAAGTCGTAACTAACTTAGATAAAATGGTTTCAAGTTAAGATTTAAAATAAAATCCTCTAACACCAAAGGTTAGGGTTTCGGCCCATATTAGAAAAATAGGCTAGGAAAAGTTGGAAACGTGATAAAAATTTACTTTGCTTTTTTTACATCGTCTAATTTCTTAATTTTTTACAAAAATTTCAAAATACCCTATCTCGTTGGAAACGTGATAAAAATCTACTTTGCTTCGTTCACGAGTCAAAATTAGGTTTTCTGATCATTAAAATCTTACTATCAGTGAAAACACCGACTGGTGAACTTTCACCAAAATTGGTCCGAATACACATAACTTTTTATTTCTGAACAGAAATTTGGAAAGTAGGCTTCCTCACGGACAAAATATAAAAAATCTACAAATTTCATTTTTCGGGTCAAATTAGGGTTTTCTGTCAGTATAAAATTATACTGTCAGTTAAAAACGCAGACTGGGCTGCGTCTGAATTTTCAACCCAAATTTTTACCGTAACTTTCTACCATAAGAAAGACTATGAATATGATTTTATTTTATTAAAAATCACTTTCTAACTCTCAGATTAGAATATAATTAATTATATTTTAATCGTTTAAACAACGTAATTAAAAATCAGGTTGTTACATTACTACCCCTCTTAGAAAAAAAATTCCATCCTTGGAATTTACGTACCTCAGAATAGGTGTGGATACTGCTGCTGCATATCCGTCTCACGTTCCCAAGTAGCATCTTCAGTAGTCTCATCCCATATAACCTTAACCAATGGAATCTGTCTACTGCGAAGCTCCTTAATCCGTCTATCTGCGATCCTAACAGGTAGAGCCTTATACTCTAGATTCTCTCGCAGTTGTATAGACTCAGACTCGATAACATGTGAAGGATCAGGATAATACTTTCTCAATTAAGAGACATGGAAGACGTCATGAAGATTAGAAAGATTAGGTGGTAAAGCAAAATGATAAGCAACTGAACCGATCCGTCGAAGAATCTGCAAAGGTCTGATGAATCTAGGAGTAAGTTTTCTAGATTTGATAGCCCTGCCAATTCCGGTCTTCGGAGTAACTCTCAAAAACACGTGATCGCCCTCCTAGAATTCTAACGGTCTCCTCTTTTTGTTGCTATAGCTCCTCTGTCTATCCTGAGCTTCCTTCACCTTTTCCCTTATCTTCCTGACTTGCTCCATAGTCTGTTGCACTACATCTGGACCCAAAACTTGGTTTTCACCAGTTTCATACCAACATAGCGGGGTCCTACATTTCCTTCCATAGAAAGCTTCATATGGAGCCATTCCAATACTACTATGGAAACTGTTGTTGTATGTAAATTCAATCAATGGCAAGAACTCATCCCAACTTCCAGTGTGCTCCAACACACAAGCTCTCAAAAGATCTTCCAATGACTGAATCGTCCTCTCTGACTGTCCATCGGTTTGGGGATGATAAGCAGAACTCATTCTCAAATTCGTCCCCAAAGCACCTTGCAACTGTCTCCAAAATCTAGATGTAAATCTAGGATCTCGGTCTGAGACAATGCTCGATGGCACACCATGCAACCTAACAACTTCTTTGATATAAACTTGAGTCAACTTCTCCAAGCTATAACTTTCATCGATAGGTAAGAAGTGAGCACACTTCGTCAACCTATCAATGATAACCCAAATCCCATCATATCTCTTAGGAGCTCGTGGTAATCCAACCACAAAATCCATAGCTATGCTATCCCATTTCCACTCTGGGATATCTAACGATTTCAGTAAACCTGCCGGTTTCTGATGTTCAATCTTAGCCTTCTGACACACCAGGCAAGATAAAACATACTTTGCTACCTCTTTCTTCATCCTTGTCCACCAAAACATTTTCTTCAAATCCTGATACATCTTAGTGGATCCAGGATGAAAACTTAGCTTACTCTTATGTGCTTCCTCTAAAATCATTTTCCTAAGTTCTAAGTCCCCTGGCATACATATTCTATCTCTAAACCTCAACACACCATCTGTTCCTCGGCTAAACTCAGAAATCTTACCCTCATCTATACCTTTACTCCACCTCCTGAAGATATCGATCTTCAACCTGTTTATCCTTAAGCTCCTTCATAAAATCACTACTAATAGTGATCATACCTAAGCAAATTTTATCATTGACCAACTCCATTCCTAAGTTCATATCTCTGAACTGTTCAAGTAATTCTAACTCTTTAACCATCATTGCAGACACATGCAATGATTTCCTACTCAAAGCATCCGCTACGACATTCGCCTTCCCAGGATGGTACAGTAGATCAAACTCATAGTCTTTGATAAACTCCATCCATCTCCGTGTCTCATATTCAATTCTTTTTTATCGGATAGATACTTCAGACTTTTATGATCACTGTAAACATTAAACTTGGCTCCATACAGAAAGTGTCGCCATATCTTCAATGCGAACACTATTGCTGCCAATTCCAAATCATGAGTTGGATAATTCCTCTCATGGATTCTCAATTGTCGGGAAGCATAAGCTACAACTCTTCCCTCTTGCATCAGAACACATCCCAAACCTTGGTATGACGCATCACAGTATACGTCAAACTATCCTAAAGGAATAGGTAATGTTAACACAGGTGATGTAGTCAACCTGTCTTTCAACTTTTGAAAACTCGCTCACACTTGTCTGTCCAAACAAAAGCTGTATCTTTCCTCGTCAACTGCGTCATAGATAACGCAATTTTTGAGAAACCCTCCATAAACCTCCGATAATATCCAGCTAATCCTAGAAAACTTCTTACCTCACTTACTGACTTAGGCCGTTCCCACTTCAGAACTGCCTCAACCTTAGCTGGATCTACTACTATTCCTTCCTTATTGATCACATGTCCAAGAAATTGAACTTCCTCCATCCAATACTCACATTTAGACATTTTAGCATAAAGCTGCCTATAATTCAAAACTTGCAGCACTACTCTCAAATGTTCCTCATGATCTTCTCGAGAATGAGAATAGATAAGTATATCATCGATGAACACAACGACAAATCCATGAACACTGCTGGAACATTAGTCACCCCAAAAGGCATAACTAAATACTCGTAATGGCCATACCTCGTCCTAAAAGCCGTCTTAAGTATATCTTCCTTCCTTACTCTAATCTGATGGTATCCAGACCTCAAATCAATCTTAGAAAACACAGCTGCTCCTTTCAGCTGATCCATCAGATCATCTATTCTAGGCAACGGATATTTGTTCTTAATTATCACCTTGTTCAACTGTCTGTAATCCGTGCACAACCTAGCACTTCCATCCTTTTTCTTAACAAATAACACCAGCGCTCCCCACGGTGAAACAGTCGGTCTGATGAACTCTTTCCCCAACATGTCATCTAATTGCTTCTTTAACTCCGCCAACTCTACAGGTGACATCCGATAGGGTGCTACAGATATAGGTCCTGTCCCTGGTACTAGATCTATGGTGAATTCCACCTCTCTCTCTGGTGGCAAACCTGGAACATCTGGAGGGAAAACTTCTGGAAACTCTCTTACAATAGGCATAAAATCTATACTAGGAGTCTCATTAGTTTCCACTGCGAACAGCATCACGTACTGCCGAGAATCATCACTCTTCATGGATACTCCTTTATTGGCAGAGACTACTCTAGAAGACTCAAGAAATGATAAGGTCTTACTAGAACAATCTAGTACTACATGGTTAGCCGAAAGCCAATCCATGCCAAGAATAACATCTATCTGTTACATAGGCAAACAGATAAGATCAATGAGAAATGTCCTATTCTCAACAATTACAGGACATTGTAAACAAACAGACATAGTAGTCAAAGGGTTACTAGTTGGAGTAGATATGATAAGTTTATAAGGTAAGCTAGAAACAAGTAATTGCAAATGATCTACACATTCATAAGATATAAAGGAATGCGTAGCACCTGAGTCAAACAAAACTGACGAGAGTCTACCCGATACTACACACATACCGTGTATAAGATCCGCAGATTGAGAGGATTCAGATCCCCTCACGGTAAATACTCTTCCAGTGGCTTGAGGTTTAGCAACCGGTGGTCTTGCTGATGAAACTCCTCTTCCAGCTCCACCTCGATTGCCTCCAGCTCCTCTACCCGCAGCTACTGGTTGTTGCATACCTCTCAGTCTGCATTCACGAGCAAAATGACTCGGTTTCCTACAGACGAAACAACCAGTTTCCCGCTGATTCTCCTTACAATCCCGCAAATAATGAGGTCCTCCACATCTAAAACATACTGGGTCTTGTTGCTATTGACTCGCTCCAACCACTGGTGTATTTGTTTGCACTGGTCTATTGTAGGGTCTCTGTCTCCACTGAGAACCAGTATTTCCTTTTCTCTGAAAACCGGGTCGAATGGGACCTCCACTTCTTTGTTGCTTCAGTTCCGCAGCCTGCCTCTGATCTATACTTTCTATGGCACTGCATCTCTCCACCAACTCCGGAAAACTCTGGATGTCAAGAGACACTATTGCTCTTTGTAACTCATGTCGAAGTCCTTCCTCGAACCTTCTACACTGCCAGTCTTCATCAGGAAATCGTTGGTAAAACTCTGAAAATTGAATCAGAGCTTCAAAACGTGACGCATAATCCCCAATCGTCATAGTGCCTTGTTTCAAGTTCATAAACTCTCTCTTTCTCGCGACAAATGAGTCGCGGAAAGTATTTTTCTAGAAAGCAGTCACGAAATAACTGCCAGCTCATCAGTCTGCCCTCGGCTTCCAATAATCTTCTCTTTCCCCTCCACCAAGACTCTGCTCCTCCAGTTAATATGAAGGCAGCATACGCCACTTTCCTATCTTCCCTACAGCGCATAGTACTGAATATCTTTTCTATCTCTTGTACCCACCACTCAGCCTTCTCCGAGTCATAATCTCCTCGGAATTGAGGTGGTTTCCCTTTCAGAAATGTATTCATCCCCGCATCTTCAGCTTCTGCAGCTTTCCTCTGGTTCTGCAGTTCTTGTTGTTCTCTGGTCATCTGCATCATCTCAGCGTTCTGTTGTGTCTGTTGTAGCATTGCAGTGGCCAAATCTTTGATAGTCTGGAGAGTCTCAGCTGACTCTCCTCCACTTCCAGTATAAGCGGTCTCATGGTTAACAATTCCAAGAATTTTTTCAGGAATTCCATCATCACTATTTGTACCGCGTCCTCTGCCTCATCCTTGAGTCATGATTCTGTGAAAGAAATCATCCGCTCTCATCAGTATGACATATAATACTACACAATCAAGTATATACATACCATATGCCATACCAATATTAATTTCCGCAATAAAATCGGACACACTACCCAACTTCTAAGCATAGTCAAAATCCGATGTGGATTCAACTTGACATGGCCAGTAACAACATTCTAAACCTCATAGTCTAAACAGAATCAAACTGCTCTGATACCAAAATGAGACACCCCGCTATGCCCCTTGTGCCATTAGTTATTTATTTAGATTCCTCATGTTATTAACATTGATTATAAATAAAAAATGCGAAGGAATTAAAATTTGACCAACAATGAAAGATACCATCAAAGTCATATTATAAATACACACTTAAATACAATATCAAAACACTGTCTAGGGCATCCTCTCAGTAAGATCCCTAGGAGGTAATCATTATACAAACACTTATTTGCGGAAACATAAACACATAGTTCTAGACTCACTGGCCCTATTTACTTAAACTCCATTACTACCATGTACAACTCGTCCTCCTGCGTCTGGCTTATAAGGAGTCCCGTCCAACTCCTCCACATAAAAATTCTCGGTGAAGTCCTCAGCTGGTTCCTCCCCATAGTCATCACCCGGATCTTCCGTAAAATCTTCTCGTATCCACATAAGCAAAACATATACAAATACAGAAATAGGGGATAAGACGCATTTCTATCATCAAAGGTGGAAAAATGGACATAGTATATAAATATAATAACCATTAACACAAACATCTCTCAAAACTCCAAATCAACCTTAAACCACTATATGGTTCCTCTACCCTTACTCTCATGCAAACTTGGCCATCTATATTCCTGTCATTAGTCAGTAGTCCAATCGGTCCGGTGCAATTAACTTAGTGCCCTGGTGCCCATACACCAGTACAGTAGTTCCAAACTACTCATGCCGTTTCTCGGCGATAGAACCCAGTAGCTCCAAACTACTCATGCCGTTGTGCGGCGATAGAACCCATGCAGTTGTGCCACTCATCAGGGACTCAAGGACTATCCCGACCTCGTGTGTTCCATTACACACGGCCATGAACCTTAACGCATCTATATTTATGAATCTCACCAACCCGCATTCATTATAGCCTAATGCCTCAACCTTCCACCACAAGTCTCAATACTCACTCAATATCTCATCTCTTCTATACACTAAGGCTAGGCATCCCTAATTCATCATAATTCACTCACCCAAACACATCTCTTAAATCACACATCTCGTGCCTTAACATCAACTAAACAGTTTATCATCCCAGGCAAATCATACATAGTACATTATCAATCAACTACTCAAGTATCACAAGACATCATAATAAACAATTTATCACAACATAATTCAACAATCAATAAATTCAATCAACCTCGAATATCATAAGATTATCCTAACGGCGATAAACCTACAATCCCCAAATCATCATTGGTTTCACGAAAAAGCTTCCAATGTGATTTTGGTCTTGTCGATTACTCGACCACTAGTAGGGTTTAGGTCGCCCTACACAATTATTATAATTTAAATACTACTTATCAGTTTCCGATGGTAGATTGGTTCTTTCCCCCACCTGAGTTAGCACCGAAATCGCGAACTCGACGTTCCTCGCTATCACAGCTTAATAGTATCACCTTGAACCAAACAACATAACTATAATTAATTAAACAAAAACCATCTATGACCCTTTAGGGCTAGGTTCTGCCAAGACTAAGAAAATAGGTTTTAGGGTTATTTTCTCAACTTCATTCTTTGGATTCTAACTATTAAAGTCCTAACTAACTTAGATAAAATGGTTTCAAGTTAAGATTTAAAATAAAATCCTCTAACACCAAAGGTTAGGGTTTCGACCCATATTAGAAAAATAGGCTAGGAAATTTAGTTAGAAACGTGATAAAAATCTACTTTGCTTTTTTTACAACGTCTAATTTCTTAATTTTTTACAAAAATTTCAAAATACCCTATCTCATTGGAAACGTGATAAAATCTACTTTGCTTCGTTCACGAGGCAAAATTAGGTTTTCTGATCATTAAAATCTTACTATCAGTGAAAACACCGACTGGTGAACTTTCACCAAAATTCGTCTGAATACACATAATTTTTTTTTTCGGATCAGAAATTTGGAAAGTAGGCTTCCTCATGAACAAAATATAAAAAATCTACAAATTTCAATTTTCGGGTCAAATTAGGGTTTTGTCAGTATAAAATTATACTGTCAGTTAAAAACGCAGACCGGGCTCCGTCTGAATTTTCAACCCAAATTTTTACCGTAACTTTTACCATAAGAGAGACTATGAATATGATTTTTATTTTATTAAAAATCACTTTCTAACTCTCAGATTAAAATATGATTAATTATATTTTAATCGTTTAAACAGCGTAATTAAAAATCAGGCTGTTACAGGTGGTCCAGGGGCTGACGTCGGTGGTCCGTCGTTAGGTGATAGTGGTTCGCGATGTCACATGAGATGAAACTAAGGAATTTCAAATTCTTAGCTTTTAGGTGGTATTTGAAATACCTCAAATTTAGTTAAAATAAAATATCCTATAAAATCCCCTTAATTTTAAAATCTCTTTAATTTAATATCTAAAAAGACATTTTGTATTAATGGATTTTAAATACTTACTAAGATTATTTTACCATCTCCAAATGTCACATCCAAAACACAAAAGGTTTGGATTAACGGTCTGAACGAAGCGAATTGCCATATGCTCACCAACTTTTTCCTTTTATTATTACCGTTAATAATAATTCTTTCCAAAGTCAGAACTCAGAACCTAGAGAAGAACAAAACAATCTCACTAGCAACATCTCCTTTTCACTAAAAAAAATAAAAATAAAAATTATTTAGGCTAAAATACCATTTTGGTCCCTTAACTTATTTTTTAGATTCAGTTTGATCCCTTAACTTTTAAAATATTCAATTTGGTCCCTTTAACTTATTTTTTAAATTCAGTTTGGCCCCTTAACTTTTAAAAGGTTTAATTTGGTCCCTTAATTTGTGTCTGTTGTAAGGGACCAAACTGAATCTAAAAAATAAGTTAAGGGACCAAACTAAATCTAAAAAATAAGTTAATGGATCAAATTGAACCTTTTAAAAGTTAAGGGACCAAACTGAATTAAAAAATAAGTTAAGAGACCAAATTGAACATTTTAAAAGTTAAAGGACCAAATTGAACATAAAAAATAAATTAAGGGACCAAAATTGTATTGTAGCCTATTATTTAACATACTCTTTATTATTCTTTAATATAATCAATACATCCCAAATGAAATCCTCCTATGAATTTTCCTTTTTTTTTTTTTTTAACCATGATAATCTTCATCTTCCAATCAAGTTTTATTTATACACAAAAATCAAGATTTGAACCCCTAACCACTTAAGATGCTCAAATCCTTCGTTACTTCAACAAATCACATGTTGGTTTATGTTCCCAGTGTGTGTCATACTAAAATAAAGCGCACACTAGATTGAGAAAGTCACCTAGCCCCACATGCCCTTCCTTCCAAGTCATCCAAAGCACATGTACAGCACTCCACCATCAATAACACATTACGCTCACCATAATAGAATTCAAGTCAATCTCTCTCTCTCTCTCTCTCAACTCTCAACTCTCACTCCTTCTTTTCTTCTTCACCCTTCCTTCGAATCTCTACAACAACAACATAAAAGTAAAAAACCAACAAACAATGCCTGAAATAGATGGCACCTCAACCAAACCTCCTCAAATCTCCGAAATGTTCCAGAAATTCGCCCTCGCCTTCAAGACCAAAACCTTCGAATTCTTCGCCGACGAAGAAAACGCCGCCCCCGCTGACGACTCCCACGATGGATTCTCCCTCCTCGACTCCACCGAAGAAATCATCACCGACCAGAAAGTCGTCGTCATCAAACCCGACCCTAACCCATCTCACAATTTCTCCCCCGGAAGAACCCCCACACCTCCACCCCAATCCCCCCCGCCTGTCCAGACCGCCCAGATCACGAACCCGGTTCAACTTCAATCACCCGAACCTCCTAAAACGACGCCGTTGACTCCAACTCAGATCAGAGAAATAACCCACACGCTGATCTCATCGGTTTTCGCCACCGTTTCTTCCTTCGAAGCTTCCTACTTCCAGTTACAGAGCGCGCACGTGCCGTTCGTAGAAGAGCACGTGACTTCTGCCGACAGAGTCTTAGTCTCGCACCTTCAGAGACTCTCCGAACTCAAAAACTTCTACAGAGACTTCCGCCGGAGCCCCGAGCCTCGGCCCGATTTCCATATCGGGTCGTGGCTCGAGGCTCAGGTGGAAGAGAACCAGAGCAAGCTGAGGACGCTGGGAACCGTGTCGAACCGGTTGCAATCGGAGCTGGAGCAGAAGCACGACGAGGTTTCATCGTTGAGAAGAAAATTGGATGAGATTAACAAGGGTAACATGAAACTGTCGAAGAAACTTTGTGGTAATTTGAACCCTAATTGTGATGTTTTGTTAACAGTTAGAGTGTTAGATTCATTGTTACAAGATGCTTCTAGAGCAACACACAGATTCACCAAGATTTTGATTGGTTTGATGAAGAAAGCAGGGTGGGATTTGGGTTTAGCTGCTAGTGCTGTTCATCCTCATGTTGATTATGCAAAGAAAGGGCATAATCAGTATGCACTTTTATCCTATGTTTGTTTGGGAATGTTTCAAGGTTTTGATTCTCAAGGGTTTGGAGGAGGAGTGAGTAATAGTGAGGGTAAAGTTAAAGAAGGTAGCTCTTTGAAGCAATTGCTCGAGCATGTGTCGAGCAATCCGATGGAGCTGCTCGGCGTGCATCCTGGTTGTGATTTTTCAAACTTTTGTGAGAGGAAGTATGAGGGACTTATCCATCCGTCGATGGAATCGTCGATTTTCGTTGATTTGGATGGAAATGAAACCGTGTTGAAGTCGTGGAGGTCGTTGAGTATGTTCTATGAGGCGTTCGTTGGAATGGCTAGCTCAATATGGACACTGCATAAGTTGTCTTATGCCTTTGATCCTCCGGTCGAGATTTTTCAAGTGGAAAGAGGTGTGGAGTTCTCCATGATATATATGGAAGATGTGACAAAGAGGTTAACATGGCCAAACAAAGGCAGGGCAAAGGTGGGGTTCACTGTGGTTCCGGGATTTAAAATCGGGGGGATAGTTATTCAATCACAAGTTTATTTAAGTGATTTCAAATGTATAGAGTAGTTACAACTTACAAGTCATGGGCATTGCATTCAGATGAAACTGTTATCTGCAGGAAGTGGAACTAAACCTGTTGTTGGTTCTGGTAGCAAACACACTTGGTTTGTTGGTCAGTTCAAGTGAAAAACCTATCAGTGTTTTGCCAGAATTTGTTTCAAGTTGCCTGGTAGGTACTGAACCGCTGATCGAGAAAGACAACACCAGTTCGTATATGCCTGAAGATGTTTGCTTCTTGCTATGATGCTGAAGCAGGAGCAGTGATAGCGGTGTCAACTGTCAAGTCACTTGGTATTTTATACCAATGCTATGTGAGGATCAGTGGTGAGTTTGCTGTTATTTTTTATTTATGTTTTTATTTCTTTGTCTCCAAATTTTGTTTTTATGTTTTTTCAGGTAACTTGTGTAGAGTTAACTGTACAGAATACTGCTATTCTCGGTACTCTAACAACAAATACATCAGTTAATTGTGTATCTACCACTTATATATATAAACAAATGATAATGGTTTTCTTAATAACATATTTTTAGTTCACGAGTATATGATGATGATGTTATCTTGGCAAGTAGAATCTATAGAATACAATGTCATTGTACCCTGCGCTTAGAAGGCAGAGATATACTTGTACAGAATGAATGAATGTCATTTATTTTTCTAGCTTCCTTGATGTAGCATTTTCTATGGTTTGTAATTTACTAATGTTGCCTATTACAGTTCAGA
Organism: Echinosophora koreensis; assembly: GCA_035048595.1. Classification (NCBI taxonomy): domain Eukaryota; kingdom Viridiplantae; phylum Streptophyta; class Magnoliopsida; order Fabales; family Fabaceae; genus Echinosophora; species Echinosophora koreensis. Next base: position 564,066 of record JAPCYP010000058.1, on the reverse strand, counting down.
TTTAAATACTTTCGTAGATTTGTTGAAAGACCTCATCTCTGTGTATGTGACTATGTGTACACTTGTTATGTATTTTATGTTGCATAAATTATCTTTTGCTGGACTGATTATTCCTGGGACAGAGTGTTCTACTGGTGTTTGCTATTGATCTAGTGCCACCCTACACTCTCCACAAAAACTCTATTTGTCCCGTTTATAGCCTCTAGAAAGGGTTATCTGAAAGTAGATATGTTGCTTAAACGAGATGTACCATTACCCAAAGCTACGGGTTCTTTGAAATAAGCTCAAGGTGAAGCATATAGTCAGCCATTCTTCAAACCACCCTAGAAATGGATTCTAAGGTTAAAACTGCAAGTCTAGAAATTCGAGATGGTTTGTTTCCAAACCAACTAACTTGAAAAGAGAGGATGAAACAAGGCTAAGATTTGGGAGTTCATTTGCTTTGGAGGCTGTTCAACTCGGCGTGTGCTACCACGCACCCTGCAAACTTTAGTGTAGGCTGCATCATTCAAACTGACTGTGAATAGGGAGTTTCATAAAGTTAATCTTATTAATTTTTTTAACCATATAATTATTGAATTTTTGTTTTGGACTCCACTCACATCACTTTCTCGTATTCCTCTCTCCACCATCAATTCCTTCACCAACGACTCACTATCGTCATTGCTGACAGAGTCTTCGGCGGGTCCAGACCCCAAGTCCACAACGACAACCACCCCCACCGCACCACCCTAACACCATAGGCACCACCATCCTCTCTCATCGGAACCACAACCTTAAAATGATGAAACAGACTACCACGCCTAGCCACACCCTTCCACTATTGGCCACCATCTTGCAATTGCTAGCCACCACCACCCCCCTCCCTAGATCGCGAACCATCGTGCAGCACCACCGTCGTCCTATGTGCCCACTTCTTGCCCATCCTAGATCGCGCCACCCTGAGACGTCATGCGACCCCATTGCACCAATGTGAGTCATGCCACTCACGCCCACAAATCTGATTCACCAGGGCCACCATCTCTGCTGCTCATAGCACCAAGACCCACCAGCATCCCAACGAACCTCCATCGTGCCAACCACTGTGACCATCCTGCCCTTGTGACTTGATTGTCATCCACTACCCTCACTGCACCATCTCAACTATACCGTGGTGGGTTTTGTGTTAAAAATGTTGGTTGTTTTGTGGTCCCAGTTGTGGCAAATACGTGATGGCACGATGCGGCGGTGGTTTTGTCGACCCATTTTAATCCCCAAAACCATAGCACCTTCTCTGCAAAATGGAAAAATGTGTGAAGAAACTAGGTCGGCTGGTTGCCATTTTCCGTGCTGACCAGATTAATCGAAATCAACGGTTTTTATATAAGGTGGATGCATGCACTCTTTTTAACCGGTGCATGTTAGACGGCACCATTCAACTCTAGCAAAGTAACTTTCCTGGCACACTCTCGTGTCATATACTGGCAAGTATTCCGTGCATTACAGTTTCTCCTTTAGTAGCCTGTTTTCCGAAATTACCTAACTACTGTTCTAGTTGCAACTTAAAAATATAATGTTCCAGTTGACTTTCGTTCTCATTGCAACCATGATTATGATATATAACAATCTCCATGCTTCTTTTCCTCGCTGTTTTTTTTTTTTTTCTGGGAAAGGTTAGGCCCCATTTGTCGTGATTGTTATCGAATGGTGACCATGGTGTTATGGCATGGCGGAATATCATCTGTCGTCCTATTCGAGGGTGAAACATTTTTTGGCTTGAGGTTGGCTTCAATATTTGGCTATATTTGGTTCCTTTGTCCTATCAGGTTGTTGGTCGATGTTGAGGTTTTGTTGATGAATCCTGTTTTGGGCTACTTATATTAATTTATGTTGGGGCAGTTGTATGTTGTATATACCTTTTGATGGAGATTACAGATCTAAGTGTAGGCTTGGAAATTGGTGGTCTAGGACGAAGTGGCATTGTCACATTGGAATTTTCTGTTTTCAATCCTTGGTGTATACTGGTTTGTTGTGGTAGAGTGCTGCTATGCTTCTTAATTGCAGGGGATTATTTGGATGATATGGCTACTAATGAAGATGTTTTTTAGCTTGGGAGTTGCAAGGTTCTCTTAAGTCTAGTATCACAATTCCCTTATGTTTCACAATGGATTTGGTACATTTCTTTTTTAGCATCTACACTATAACTTTTTGTTGATGTGTTGATAGATTTGGGTACGGCTACAAGGGTATAGCACAGGTTTCTGTCAGTTCAATACAACAGGTTCTTTTTGTTTGGGTTGGTGGATGTGTAGGGTGATGGAGGATTTCTATGTTTTGCTGGGTGGGTTGAGGGGTGTAAATTAGATATTCAACCTGGCTGACTTTGGTTTTCTCTGGGTTGAACAGTTACCTTACTTTCCCTTTGTTTCTTTTGGATCTTTGTAAATGGGTTAGGGTACCCCAAGTACTCTATTTAATATATTGTCGGTTATTTTAAAATAAATAAATAAATAAATAAATAAATTTTTTGGCAACTTTGATAGAAAACCCTCTTTTGCAGAGTGTGATACATCTTTCTTCCATTTGTGTGGAACGGTTCTGTATCTCCATCTCTGTCATCTCTCTGGTCTCCTGTGAGTGGATCCTTCTCCATCATCCCCTCTTTCAGTCAAGCCCATCTGTCCCCTTCTCTATTTACTTTTCTTTATCTTTTACACGCAGCCAAGACTCACTCTTCTTCATCTCTACACAAACCATGACCATAAACACACCCCATCCATGTGCAAAACCGTGGCTGTAATGCTCATGCTCCCCTGTTTTCGTTTGTCCAAAAAATAAAACCATCATGCTTTGATTTCATTTCACCATAAGGAGAGCCATAACTCTCTAGACGTCTTTCTTCCATATCCCTTTTTTTTTTTTTTTTTAAATAACTAGTGTAGTTGTTTTTGCAACTAACGGAGTAAGTATTGATACAAGAAAAAATGTTGAAAAGAGTGTGTTGGTAGCATTTCTTATTGATACAAATCACATTAGTTGAAATATTATTTATTTATAGCAAAATAAAAAACTTAAAAAAACATTAAACCATAGCAAACTACAGGAAGAAGCAAGAAACTGTCTATGTCATGAGCCTTCGGTAGACATGTGAAAACGGGATGAAATAGGAGGTATGAGTTTAATTCTATATTTGATGTATTTTATAAATAGAACAGAAGAAGCCATTAGATTAAAAAGTAAAACATTTTAATTCTACTTAAAGAGTGTAACCAAAGTGAATATAAACAAGACCTGTTTTGTCTGCACAGCAAACGTCATGGAAGAGCATGTATGAGTATGTATTTGCAGGATTTCCTATACATTGTTGCTTACACCAAACCATCAAGTTCTTTTATTTTATAAATTATGTTGATGTTGATAATATACGTTGTCTGCTCTTAGCACTGTTCTTAAACTCATTTAGTTTATCAGTTTCTTGAATAAAAGTAAGGGGAAATTACATTAGTTATTCTTGAAGTTTAGCTTAATTATGCCCAATTTTAGAAATTACACCAACTTTTGATAAGTAATATAAATCTTGAAAAGTAAGTGTAATGATAAATTGATAATATAAGTCTATGACAACATAAACATTAAGAGAGGATAACATAATTTCTGAAACAAGACGGGTATCGAGTATATAGTTAAATAAAATCTGATGAAAGATTAGTATAATTTTACTTGAAAGTAATTATCAACACCTGGTGCAATTTGATTATTATCAAATAAAACACCAAACGTGGTTGCATCGACGGAAAACAGGTGGGCAAATCCAAAGTCATCACCATACAAAGACAGGGCATAACGAAGAAGGGACCAGAAATACTCGTGGTCGAGAGGAAGTAGAATACCACAACAAAGGGTCCATAAAACAGCGTTGCTTGACACCTCCTTATAAAGGATACTAAATTTTAAAACCTAAAAAATTGTTTTTTACATGATAATTATTTGCAATCTTTTTGATTAATTAATCTATAAATTTGATCATACAATTGTTCAAAATTTCAAGGCGTTAATGAATTTTGTACGATAAGGTTATTCAATAAAGAATGAACAAATTTTCTCATTTCCTCCATTTATTTATTTAACTTTAAGTGGTCATTTTAAAATTTTAGTAATTACATTATTATAATTTTTTTTTTTTGATAAACAAAAAAGAATATGATGTGAGTATAAAGGGTACCCGACTCGTATAAAACAGAAACATTACAAAGGAAGAAAGGGATATAAGTTCAACCTAGGCCCCCAGCACTGCTAACAAGAACAGAACCACACAACCAGGCTGAAAATATAACTAAAACCCCCACTCTAACATGCCTGCAACAGAACCACCCAAATTCAACCAATTTCCCCAACCCAAACAAAGCCAGCCAGCCAACACTAGATTACGCGACCACATAAGCTTCAAATTAGGCAAATGAACATACTGTGCTTAAGAACAAAAACTTCACCGCAATACCATTGAATACCAAGTAACCTCGTGCTAACAGGACCCATTTTTCTTTTCAAGCTATACTCCAAACAACTGATTGGATTCATACACCAGTTTGAGAATGAAAAGTAGCTGTCCTGGACATAATTCGCACACCATATCCAAGCTGTCAGCCTAATTGTATCATACAACTTGTCAAACCCCAACTCACAGTTATTAAAAATGATATCATTCCTGTACTGGCCGAGGTGGCAAGCTCGACCGTCGAGCTCGGAAACCTAACCAACTTAACGATAACACTTACTTGAACTCATCTAACAACCTTACCTTAGATAAGGGATAAGTCTCATCAGATAAGGAGGTTGGAGCTGGGCTAAAAGAGATAAGTGATAAGAAAAGATAAACCAGATCCTAGAAAATAGGACCGGATTACTCCTCTATAAAAGGAGGAAGAGCCCAAGAGAACTCACTTTTCACTAACCTTGGTGTTCTCCCTTAAGCATATTAGAGGTCCCGGTTGCGATCAAGAGACTATCAAAGAGTCCTTGCCTGCCGGTGCACATCGTATACAAGATTAAGGGATTGCAGCACCATATGATCAAGGGTTGAACTCAGAACTACGTCTGGCTTTGATTCCCTCTGGGATACGTAGGACCGGAACATAAGTATTCTGTCAAGCCATAATCTAAAACAACCCCATTGTTCACTCTTGGTCTAACGTTTACGGCTAGATTCTGGCAAGTCGGATCTCGGCAGGAACATTTGGCACCCACCGTGGGGCCGAGGAAAAACTTTCCCCGGTTCCATAAGAAGATTTAATGGTGACTACACGAAACGGACCGAGAGGAAGGGCACACAGTGCGAATCATGTTGATCATGAGGCATCAAACTCTAATCAGAACCATGACAATCCCCCGCCTCCTCCCTTCGAGGAAGATAATCCTCAGTTGGGAGAGATTATGGCACTGCTGAAACAACTGCGTCAGGAAAACGAGGAGATTCGTGCGGAGAATCAAAGGCTACTAAGAGCTCGGAAAAGGGGAAGATCGGCAACCTTTGCCGAGGAAGAGCAGTCTTTGTTGGAACCAAAATAATTTGGATTAAATAATCTCTAGGTTTTGATGTTAACAATAAGAATTAATTTAGTGTAGCAAAGTATTAATGCTTTAATTCTAACAAGTGCCTTTAGTCTTAAAGAATCTCTGTTCTTATAAGCTAAAATGTTAAGTCTTTTCTCCTTGCAAATCCGCGTCCATATGTTTTCTATTGAATATCTTATGCTGAAATTATGGTCGAGTCCACTCTCCATTATAACTCTAGTGCCACGTCAGTGGACGAGCGCTTGAATGCTTTTAGTGGACGGAAAATTTCTCTTCGTGTAGACGAGAGCCCTTAGTCTGCTATTGCCACGTCACTGGACGGAGATTTTAGTTATCTTAGGTACTGGCAAGACCGTTGTTTTGAGTAGACGAAGTTTTGGTTGCCACGTCAGTGGACGAAGCCTTAAAACTCTTTTTGCTTATCTTGCCTTTACGCTAGTTTGCTGGACGAAGATTTTTTTTTAAGCATTTATACCAATTTGAACCAAAGCGAATTTATTTCTTATGATTGATATTCATTTCATTTATAATGGTTCTTCTCGTTTTCTATTAACGATTCCTTTTGCCTTGTTTCATTGAGAGAGACATAGTACAAGTCAGGACTTGCAAAAAGCAGAATAGTACAATGCAAAACGTTTTTGTACCCTGTCACCTTTTACGCTGATATAGTTGGAACTTGTACAAAGGAGGCAAAACTTTTTTTGCAAGCTGCTTTTGCTCAGAGGTGTGCTTTTTCATGCAAGAATTTGTCTCACAGTACAAAGGCCTCGAGCAAGCTGAGTCACAACGGATATTTACCTAGTTGACTCTATTTCTAAACGGGTATTTCAAATACAACCGTTGAAGACTCTGAAGAGAAGATCAAGGACCCTATAAATAGAAGACTAAAGCTTTTGAAGAAACAACTTTTGCGTATACAAAGAAATCTCAAGAAATCTCTCGCGAAGCAAATATTTTCTTATTCATTCAAAAGCAAAAGTCTGTAATATTATAGTTTGAATATTGCTATAATATTTATCTGATCTTAAACTTTCATACTCTCACATATAGTGAGTTAGAAGATCAAAGAAATCAAAACTCTTTATTAGAGGTAGAGCCTGAAGAGGCTTGGTAAGAAAGAAATACTTGTGAGCCTGGAGAGGTGTTGAATACTTGGTGTAATCTATTTGAAAATAGTGGAAAAATCCTTCAAGTAGAAGGGACTGGACGTAGCTCTTGGTTGGAAGAGAGTGAACCAGGATAAAACATCTTGTGTAAATCTTCTTATCCCTTATCTCTTTGGTTTTACGTATTTATACTAACTGTGGGGATTTGAACTTGAATTTGTTAATCCTTCAAAAGACTTCTTTTCTGTGTGCTTTATTCTGTCTCCTTAACTTTGTGTGAGAAAATCTTTTTGAAAAGGCTGTTTTCGAAAAATATTAACAAACACAATTCAACCCCCCCTTCTTGTGTTTGCCTGTGTCAACTTCAGTTGGTATCAGAGCTCAGCCTCGAAAGGGTTGAGCATCTAACAAGTGCTGAGGAAGTACGATCCTATCACCATGGATGCAGAAGGACAAGCTATCAACAGACCTCCACTCTTTGATGGAACAGATTACGACTATTGGAAGAAGAGAATGATGGCCTTCCTAGATGCACAGAATCTAGACATCTGGGAACTGATAGAGAATGGCTACACTGAGCCAAGAAGTGAAAATCAAGTTGTACTGGCTAGAGCAGATTGGAGTGTTGATCAAAAAGCCAAACATCAACTAAATCTCAAAGCCAAACATTACTTGATGTGTGCTATTACCAGATCAGAACATGATAAAGTTCACAGCTGCAACACAGCAAAAGAAATCTGGGATACACTGGCTCTCGCTCATGAAGGCTCATCACAAGTGAAGGAGTCAAAGATAAGCATGCTGGTTCACCAGTATGAACTCTTCAAGATGACTGATCATGAGTCTATAGATCAGATGTTTGGAAGATTTCAAACAATAACAAACAGTCTCAGATCTCTGGGAAAGGTATATGAGAATAGAGATCATATCAGAAAGATTCTGAGAAGTCTCTCCAAACAGTGGAGACCAAAGGTCACTGCTATTCAAGAAGCTAAGAATCTGAATACTCTCTCTCTGGAAGAACTTCTAGGATCATTAAAAGTTCATGAACTTGAACTAAATGAGGAAGACAATTCCAGAAAGGGAAAGTCCATTGCTTTAAAGGCAAAGAAAGCAAGTTCTTCAAAAGTTCTCAAAGCTGCTGAGTCTTCAGATGATGCTGAACCTTCAGACAGTGATGAAGGATCAGATGAAGATGAACTATCCTTCATCTCCATAAAGATACAACATATGTGGAGAAGAAAAAATAATTTCAAGAGAAAGCCATTCAACAAGAAATTTTCTAAGGAGAAGTCAGACTCTAAAGAAAAAGGTCCACCTTTGTGCTTTGAGTGCAAAAAGCCTGGACATTTCAAAGCCGACTGCCCTGACCTAAAAGAGAAGAAGAAGTTCTTTAAGAAAAAGAAGGGCTTAATGGCTACATGGGAAGACTTGGACTTATCCTCATCAGATGAGGAAGAGGAAGCAGAGGAAGAGGCAAACATTTGCCTCATGGCAGACACATCATCAGAGAATGAGTACACTGATGATGATGAGGTAACAGATTCTGAACCTTCAACTCTCAAAAATGCCTTTGATGAATTACTGCATGACTCATCCATATTATCTCATGAATACAAAAGTCTTAAAAAGAAGTTTGCAAAATTAACCAAAGAATATGATAGAGTTTGCATGGAAAAACAAAGTTTGTTTCAAGAAAATGATAAGCTGAAATCAGAGAATGTCAGTCTAACTGACAAATCTGAATGTGAGCCTGACAATTCTTGTGAAGTTGCAAAACTAAAACAAGATGTAAAATACTTGACAGACTCTCTGTCAAAACTGGTAGGAGGCTCAGATAAGCTTAGTCTTATCCTAAGGTATTCTAGGTCACCCCTTGATAAATCTGGCCTTGGTTATGACAATAAGAAGTATGAGGCATCTTACACTAAGTCAAAACCACCTATGCAGCAAAGAGCTTCAAAAGCTCCAGCTAGGTATGCAAAAACCAAATCTGGCCCGTCCAACACCTTTTGTAAAGTGTGTGGAAAAAGTGGGCACTCTACATCTAGATGCATACATAATAGGCATACTAAATATTCTCGTCCAAAGAAAACTAACATGAAAGGACCCAAGTCAGTTTGGGTACCTAAGAACAAGATAATACCTGTTGCAGATCTGCTTAACAACAGGAAAGAAACAAACATCCTGGTACTTGGACAGTGGATGCTCACGTCACATGACGGGAGAAAAGTATATGTTCCAAGACCTTAAACATAAGGATGGTGGCTGGGTGACATTTGGAGGAAATCAGAAAGGAAAGATCACTGGTATAGGTAAAATCGGTAAACATCCTTTTCCCTCCATTGATAATGTTCTTTTGGTGAATGGTTTAAAACATAATCTACTGAGCATAAGTCAATTATGTGACAGTGGATATGATGTTTCTTTTAATAAGAACATGTGTTATGTCAAGAAAAATGATGGATCAATTTTATTCACTGCTAAGAGGCAAAACAATTTATACAAAATTGACTTGGAGGACCTCTCAAATCAAAGTGTCTCATGTTTAGTGTCCATTGAAGATGAACGTTGGATTTGGCATAAAAGGCTAGGTCATGCAAGCTTGAGATTAATCTCAAAGCTAAATAAGCATAACCTCGTGAGAGGTTTACCAAACCTTAAATACAAATCTGATGCTCTCTGTGATGCATGTCAGAGGGGGAAAACAAGTCAAAGGTTCTTTTGAATCTAAGAATATTGTAAGTACCAAAAGACCACTAGAACTGCTACACCTTGATCTTTTTGGTCCAACAAGGACTGCTTCTATCAGTGGTAAGAAATATGGTCTAGTCATTGTGGATGACTATACTAGATGGACATGGGTTATGTTTCTTGCTCACAAAGATGAGTCCTTCAAGGTCTTTTCTGTATTCTGCAAACGTGTACAGAATGAAAAGGGGATGGGTATAGCTTCAATCAGAAGTGACCATGGGGGAGAATTTGTCAATGAGCTATTCAATGAGTTTTGTGAAGAAAAAGGAATTCAACACAACTTCTCAATACCAAGAACACCACAGCAAAATGGTGTGGTAGAGAGAAAGAACAGATCTCTTCAAGAGATGGCTAGGACTATGCTCAATGACAATTCTGTCCCTAAGCACTTCTGGGCTGAAGCTGTGAACACTGCCTGCTACATTCAGAACAGAATATACATTAGACCAATTCTGAATAAGACTCCCTATGAATTGTGGAAAGGCAGAAAACCCAACATATCTTATTTTCATCCTTTTGGATGTAAATGTTTTATTTTAAATACAAAAGATCAACTTGGTAAGTTTGATGCAAAGGTAGACAATGGAATTCTTCTAGGATTTTCTGAAACCTCAAAAGGTTTTAGAGTGTATAACTCAAGAACTTTAACAGTAGAAGAATCTATACATGTTAGATTTGATGACAAACAGCCTGATAAGAAACTATCAGAGCTAGATGAAAGTTTTGCAGATCTTGACTTAAACATCACAGGGGAAACAAATGAAGTCAAAACTGATGATCCAGTTGAAGACCCTTCTCATCAACCAGAAGCATCCACCTCTCAACAAGACAATGCTCAGAGAACTTGGCATTTCAAGAATTATCATCCACCGGATCAAATAATAGGAAATCCAAGCGATAAGCTAAGAACCAGATCAACTTTCAGAGAGCAAGAAGACTCTGCATTGGTGTCTGAATTAGAACCAAAAACTGTAGATGAGGCTCTGCTGGACAATGGTTGGATTTTGGCAATGCAAGAAGAGCTGAATCAGTTTGAGAGGAGTGAAGTTTGGACTCTGGTAACCCTACCTATGAATAAATCTGTTATAGGAACAAAATGGGTTTACAGAAACAAGCTTGACGAAAATGGTAAGGTTATAAGAAATAAAGCAAGATTGGTTGCACAAGGTTATTCTCAAGAAGAAGGTATAGACTATACTGAAACCTTTGCACCCGTTGCAAGATTGGAAGCAATCAGAATTTTACTCTCATTTGCTGCACATCATAATATTATGCTTTTTCAAATGGATGTAAAAAGTGCTTTTTTAAATGGTTTTATCAATGAAGAAGTTTATGTTATGCAACCACCGGGTTTTGAGAATGAAACCCAACCTGAACATGTATACAAGCTTAAGAAAGCTTTATACGGCCTAAAACAAGCCCCAAGAGCTTGGTATGATAGGCTAAGTTCTTTTCTAATGGATAATGGTTTTGTCAGAGGAAAGGTAGACACCACCTTATTTAGAAAATCAATTAATTCCAACTTCATTGTAGTACAGATCTATGTAGATGATATTATTTTTGGTGCTACTAATGAATCTTTGTGCAAAGAATTCTCAAAGTTAATGCAGAAAGAGTTTGAAATGAGCATGATGGGAGAACTCAAATTCTTTCTTGGACTTCAAGTCAAACAATCTATGGACGGGGTGTTCATCCATCAAACTAAGTACACAAAGGAACTTCTCAAAAAGTTTAAGATGGATGATTGCAAACCGATGAACACACCTATGCATCCCACGTCCACACTGAACATAGATGATAAAGAGAAAAAGGTAGATCAGAAGGTATACAGAGGTATGATTGGATCTCTCTTGTATCTAACTGCTTCTAGGCCTGATATAATGTTCAGTGTTTGCTTGTGTGCTCGTTTTCAATCTGATCCTAGAGAATCTCATTTATCAGCAGTTAAAAGAATCTTTAGATATTTGAAAGGTACTACTAATCTTGGTCTGTGCTTTAAGAAAGATGGAGATTACAGATTAGTTGGCTTTTGCGATGCTGACTATGCTGGAGATAGAATTGAAAGAAAAAGCACCAGTGGGGGATGTCACTTCATTGGAGCTAATCTAGTATCATGGTCAAGCAAAAGGCAGAGTACCATTGCCCTATCAACCGCTGAAGCAGAATATATATCAGCTGCAAACTGCTGCTCACAACTTCTCTGGATCAAACACCAATTGGAGGACTATAATGTGTTTGTAAGTAGTATTCCACTAATGTGTGATAATACTGCTGCAATTAATCTGTCTAAGAATCCAATTCTTCATTCTAGGGCTAAGCATATAGAAATCAAACATCACTTTATCAGAGACTATGTGCAAAAGGGTGTTTTTGATATTCAATTTGTAGATACTGACCATCAATGGGCAGATATCTTTACTAAACCTCTTGCTGAGGACAGATTTACTTTTATCAGAAAACATCTTAACATGCTGTATGTGGTTTAAAATGGTATATGTATTGATTGCATGTTTTATCTGCGCGTCCACTAGTTTTGGCGTCCAGAACTTGTGTAGTCTACGCGTCCACTACTGTTGGTGTGCCGCGTCCACTACATATGTTTTTATGCGTCCACCCTCAATCTTATGTGGACCCAATCTTACATACATTTGTCTTTTATATATATGAACTCAGTTATATTAAAACGTTTGATTTTAATCATTTCCTTGCTGAGTCAGCGACTTCCATCAATCCCATCGTAACCTTTTTACGGTCCCAATATACCAACGCCGTTTTTTCACTAAAGTCTTGTCTAATCAATCTTTTTTTTAAATTCCCTTGAAAACTGTTGGTATTCGAAAACTCTTTAAAGGTAACTCCTTTCCCTCTGAAAAACCTTTCGCTACTCTTCATCTTTGATAACTTCTCTCTGAAAAGTTTTCGAACTCTCTTTCTTCAAACCTTAACCTACTCAAGAACTCAACAATGGCTTCAACCTCAACTCCCGAACCTGCCTATGTTACTGACATCATCAATATCGCGGCTGAACATCATTTTAACTTTGAAATTTTGTGTGAGTACAACTTGGATGTAAGCAAGTTCATCAACGCTGCTGGTTGGGACGGTTTGTTTCTGGAAAAGGTCTCGATTTATCCAGACTTAATAAGGGATTTCTGGAGGAAACCAACGATTACTGAAACTGAGATAGTAGGGTTTGTCCAAGGAAAGAAGATAACTGTCTCTGAGAAGACCATCTCTGATGCAATCGTTTGTGCCCAAGAGGGTTTAATCATGACAGAAAATTGGGAAGAAGATCTTGGTGGTATTGAAACCATCGCTGTTACACTGATGCGAGATGACACAGTGAGGACTCACTCATGGAAGTCATCTGAAATGAAGGATCACATCAGGATTCTTCATCAGATTCTGAACAAGACAGTGCTTCACAAGGCAGGGTCTAAGGACAACCTCTCTGCCCTTCACAAGTTTTGTCTCTGTAACTTGGTCTATGAGACAAAAATAAACTTGCCATGGATCCTGTTTCATCGTTTCAAGGATGCCATCACACACAGGGAAACAGCCTCTCATATCACTTTCTCTCATCTTCTGTCAAAAGTCTTCAAGCAGCAAGGCTTGTATGATTACTTAGATGCAAAGCCTCAAGAAGAACAAGACAAGATCTTTCGTTCAAAGGGGATGCAAGCTGCCATTTTTGGAAAAAGCAATCTAAGTAGCATGCACCTTGACACATACAAGCTTGTTGAAATGTCAAAACAAGAAGAGAAAATGAAGATTAAGGAAGAAGCAGTTGAGGCCAACAATGCAGCTATTCTTGGTCTCAGGAGAGGAACTAGAAGGAAAACTATGGCTGTCAGAAAGCCTGCTCCTAGAAGGCCTACCAGAGGCATTGTTATAAATGAGCCTGGCAGTGAGGCTCCTCAACTTGCTCCTCAACCTGCTCCCAAGAGAGCTAGAAAACTAATTCTGCCTCAAGACGATGATGAAGATGATAATGTTCCACTGGGAACAGTTTTAAAGAGGAAAGCAGCTGCTGCTGTTGATGCTGCTGTGCCTACCAAGAGGAGGCAACCTGCAAGGAAAGCAAGAACCTTTGCAGCCTCTGAGGTCAACACATCCTCTGATGTTCCTCCTATTAATGTGAGTGATGATGTCCCTACCCCAAGTGTAGATTTCTTTGATAATGTATATAGACCTTCTTTACCCTCACCCTTACCCTCACCACAAAGAGAACAACCTGACCAAACCACAAATTCATCTTCACCACTAAATAGCCCAACTCACTTAACCTCACCTCAACCTACACCACTCAAAACCCTCTTTCCACCCATTATTCCTGATTCAGATCCCTGGTTTCATCAAGAGGATGATGGAATCTGCAGAGGTGCCCCCTTCCCTAAACAACTAAGAAAACTTTTTCAACCAATCATACCTTCATCCACTATTTTTGCCAATAGGTCCGAGAACTGGGCTCAGGTCAAAAGAAATTGGAAAATTCTGTTCCATACTCACCAACCTGACCCTGAACTTAACCTTGAAACTCCTCTGACCAGGTGGTACTCCCATCCTGAGTATGACTATGAACCTTATGAGGAATACCCTTGGACAACCAAATACCCAAACTCTCAGCCCCCAAAAGGTCCCTTTCCATCAGAGATGAACACCCACCATGGCCCTCTCCTCACCCATCTACCCCTCAACCGTTTCCCTCCACGAAAAATTTACCCCAACCTACAAAAAACCCCACCTCTGATTCCTCACACTCAAGGAGTAGCACGACACATCATTCCCGTATGGGAAACAGATCCTAAAAGGAACCATCTGCCTACCTTACCTGAGAGGAGAGCTCGATCATCTAGGCACGTTCCAATTATTCTGGATGCAAACACACAATGGATGAAATTTGAGCATCCCAGCATCTATGGAAGTGCCTCAGACCACTTTGCAGATCAACTGATTTACAACATTCTGAAGTGGGAGTTCAGCTACTTCCAGATTGAAAGAGCTGCACGATGGGTTCCTATCACTTGGCTGAGACACCATAAGGAAACTCGAGTAGGCATTGCTCCCTACCCCATCTGTCCAAGGCTTGGCATGATAGACCTCAACAAAGACAAAGACATGAGGTGCAGAAGAAATAAAGGGGTCATGCCTGAAGCTCACTCTGCCATTCTGGACTTGTCTCAGGAACTCTTTGATCACTCCGAGCTTGACTTCTATCTATATATGGAGGATGTGCAGAAAATTGGAGAAATGAAGGCTGCAGACTTCTGGTTATCTCACATCATCCACTGCACCAGGAAAGCCTCTTCTTCTGGTTTGACTCAAGAAGAGAAGAAGGAAATTCCTAAGTACAGAGGAAAATGTGGCCTATCCAAAGTAAGGCACATGATCTACAAAGATCTGTGGGGACTTCCTATTACCAGCAGGGATGTGGAGGAAATCATACCTATCCACTGGGCAAAGGATTTACCTCAGAAACCTATCACAGTTGCCACTGCACCTCCAGCAACTTCTTCCTCAGATCAGGCAGCCCAAGAGTTAATTGTAGAAGGCCCTGAACTTGATGAGCAAATGTCTTCTCAGCCTACTTCAGTTGAACCTTCATCTGCACAAGCTAAGCAGTCTGCTGAGGCTGGTGTCTCTAAGCAAGGAGCTGAGTCTGCTAAGACTTCTTCTCAACCATTAGCTCTTGCTATGGTCAGAACAGCAGCCCAGGCTCAAGACACTGTCTCTGACACTGCTGAGAGCTCAAGACAACTTACCTTGCCACCCAATCTTGAAGACATCATTGGGAAAATTGTTGATGATAAGGTTGGCAAGATAGTTGAGGAAAAGACTGAGCAGATGGCTCAACAGCTTGAAGAAAGGGTGCAGAAGCAAGTTCAAGACTCTCTGGCCCCTACAAATGCAGTGATGAACCAAATGCTGGCTCTGATCTTGGAGTTTCAGAGGAATCAAAATCCCCAGCCTAATCAACCACCTCCTCCACCACCTCCTTCTATCTAATTTTTTTTTCTGTTCTTTTCTCTGTCTTTATCCTTTTCTTGTGTGCTGACAATGATGGTCCACTCCCTTTTGCCTTTTTGTCTGATGACAAAAAAGGGGGAGAAAGGAAAGATTAAATTTTATAATTATACAGAGATTTTTTTTAAAAAGTACATAGTTGTCTGCATATGCATAAATATATACTCATCTTGCTGATACTATGCCTTGACTTCATGATTATGCTTCAATACTGCTTTGAACTCTAATGTTTTATAGGATGCTATCTTGATTTGTTAATCAATGTTATTGCAAATGAGACTTGACTTATTATGCCTTAACAGCATTTATCTGTTGACTGCCTTGTCTTAGGGGGAGCCTTGTAAGCTCTCTTAAACTTTGCAAAATAAATTTAATTAGTTTTTGTCATCATCAAAAAGGGGGAGATTGTTGGAACCAAAATAATTTGGATTAAATAATCTCTAGGTTTTGATGTTAACAATAAGAATTAATTTAGTGTAGCAAAGTATTAATGCTTTAATTCTAACAAGTGCCTTTAGTCTTAAAGAATCTCTGTTCTTATAAGCTAAAATGTTAAGTCTTTTCTCCTTGCAAATCCGCGTCCATATGTTTTCTATTGAATATCTTATGCTGAAATTATGGTCGAGTCCACTCTCCATTATAACTCTAGTGCCACGTCAGTGGACGAGCGCTTGAATGCTTTTAGTGGACGGAAAATTTCTCTTCGTGTAGACGAGAGCCCTTAGTCTGCTATTGCCACGTCACTGGACGGAGATTTTAGTTATCTCAGGTACTGGCAAGACCGTTGTTTTGAGTAGACGAAGTTTTGGTTGCCACGTCAGTGGACGAAGCCTTAAAACTCTTTTTGCTTATCTTGCCTTTACGCTAGTTTGCTGGACGAAGATTTTTTTTTAAGCATTTATACCAATTTGAACCAAAGCGAATTTATTTCTTATGATTGATATTCATTTCATTTATAATGGTTCTTCTCGTTTTCTATTAACGATTCCTTTTGCCTTGTTTCATTGAGAGAGACATAGTACAAGTCAGGACTTGCAAAAAGCAGAATAGTACAATGCAAAACGTTTTTGTACCCTGTCACCTTTTACGCTGATATAGTTGGAACTTGTACAAAGGAGGCAAAACTTTTTTTGCAAGCTGCTTTTGCTCAGAGGTGTGCTTTTTCATGCAAGAATTTGTCTCACAGTACAAAGGCCTCGAGCAAGCTGAGTCACAACGGATATTTACCTAGTTGACTCTATTTCTAAACGGGTATTTCAAATACAACCGTTGAAGACTCTGAAGAGAAGATCAAGGACCCTATAAATAGAAGACTAAAGCTTTTGAAGAAACAACTTTTGCGTATACAAAGAAATCTCAAGAAATCTCTCGCGAAGCAAATATTTTCTTATTCATTCAAAAGCAAAAGTCTGTAATATTATAGTTTGAATATTGCTATAATATTTATCTGATCTTAAACTTTCATACTCTCACATATAGTGAGTTAGAAGATCAAAGAAATCAAAACTCTTTATTAGAGGTAGAGCCTGAAGAGGCTTGGTAAGAAAGAAATACTTGTGAGCCTGGAGAGGTGTTGAATACTTGGTGTAATCTATTTGAAAATAGTGGAAAAATCCTTCAAGTAGAAGGGACTGGACGTAGCTCTTGGTTGGAAGAGAGTGAACCAGGATAAAACATCTTGTGTAAATCTTCTTATCCCTTATCTCTTTGGTTTTACGTATTTATACTAACTGTGGGGATTTGAACTTGAATTTGTTAATCCTTCAAAAGACTTCTTTTCTGTGTGCTTTATTCTGTCTCCTTAACTTTGTGTGAGAAAATCTTTTTGAAAAGGCTGTTTTCGAAAAATATTAACAAACACAATTCAACCCCCCCCTTCTTGTGTTTGCCTGTGTCAACTTCAGTCTTCACCCGAGAATAGCCCAGAAGACCCCACATATGCAACTTCTCGTAATGATACAAGCCGACCTTCCAGGACCAGACCTGGGCCCGAGGGTTCAGGGGCCAGATCTCGTGCTGAGGATACTCTCCAGAGAGAGAGGATAAGAGACAGACAACCGAGGTTGCCTTTCACTGATGACATTGATGAGGTGATCATGTCTAGACATTTCAAACCTCTTAATATTGATAAGTATAATGGCACCACTGATCCAACTGAACATGTAGAATCTTTTGTTACTTCTGTCTACTTGGTGACTGATTCGGAAGCCATCATGTGCAAGATTTTTCCAACTACTTTGCAAGGGCCTGCCTTGACTTGGCTCACGAATCTTCCACCTCGATCAGTAGATTCTTTTGACATGCTAGTAACTAAATTCACTGCATAATTCGCAGCGAGCTGAAGGCATAAAAGGCACTCGGTCACTGGTGAATTTCAGGCAGGAAAAAAATGAATCACTTAGAGACTATAAGGCTCGGTTTAGCGCTCAACAGGTTTTAATCCCTAATATAAGCTCGGAACTCTGCCTTCATACCGTCATGAATGGTTTGAAGCCAGGGCCTTTCTTTGAATATTTGTCTCGGAAGCCACCGAGAGACTTCGAAGAATTGCAGGAAAAAGCCACAGGGTTCATGAACTCGGAAGAGATGGTAGAGTCTAAAAAAAGGGAAAGAGGTTTTGAAGACAAGAGCATGGTCCCGAGCAAAGAGAGATAGAGGAGCCAATCCGCCTAAGGCTCTCAAAAGCAATGAAAGAGGGTTCTCAGAGAAGCAACCCATATACCAATCTTACACACCATTGAACCGATCTAGTGCCACTATTCTTCAAGAGGTGTGCAGTGCTGAATTTCTCACACTACCACCGCCATCCAAAACTCCTGCTCAGGCTGACAGAAGCAAAGAGTGCAAGTGGCATCAAAATTATGGTCACTACACTAAAGATTGTAAAACAGCCCAAGATAAAATTGAAGAATTGGTACAAGCAGGCCGTCTTGACCGGTTCGTTCGTCGAGATGATAATAGGGGCGGACGAGCTGGCCGAAGACGAGGGAGACGGGGTTATGACAATCGTAACAGAGATGAAAACCAGCGAGGTACTAATCAGAACGGAGATCGGGGTAACAACCAGAGACCCCCTACTGATGAGGCAGAAGTTGGAGTCAGAGGAGTCATTAATACTATCTCAAGAGGTTTCGCAGGAGGAGGTACAACGAGTTCAGCTCGGAGGCGTTATGTGAAAGCTATCCGATCTGTCATCTCGGTATCTGGAAAATCTGCAAGACCAAGACCTCCCATTACTTTCTCAAATGATGACTTCCAAGGGTTGGATCCTAATCAAGATGATCCAATGGTGATAGCAATAGAGTTAGCTAATTACTCGGTCAAACGAACACTTGTTGATCAGGGTAGCTCGGCTGACATTTTGTACCTGGCCACCTTTAAAAAGCTTGGCATTCCAGAAAAGTTGATAAAAGAACAGGAGGACAAGCTAGTGGGGTTCGTCGGAGAACAGGTAAAGACCCGAGGTTACATAGACCTCTTGACAACATTTGGTGAGGGTAAGCTTGCCCGAACCATATCAGTCAGGTATGTTATCGTGGATGCCAACACATCATACAACATCCTCATCAGAAGACCAACTCTGAATGAGCTCTGGGCAATTGTCTCAACACCCCACCTCACCATGAAATTTCCCAGCTGATTCGGGAGAGGTAGTCGCGGTCCGAGCTGACTAGAGGATGGCCAGACAATGTTACGCAGATAGTTTGAAGGTAACTCGAGAGTCGGATATCACAGAAAATGCCAAAGATGATAAAGCAGAAGTGGTAAGCTCGGTCAGTTCAATTAGCTCGGCAAGATCGGTCAATAATTTCGAGTTGGATCCAAGGATGGAAATGTATGAGGCCAGGTCTGAACCTACAGAGTCTTTGGAGAAATTTCAACTGGGAGCCCAAGCCGAGCAGTGCACAAAAGTTGGCAGTCAGCTCGTCCTTTTGCTCAAACAACATATTCAAATTGTTTTGAAGAAGAATGCCGACTTGTTTGCTTGGAAGACATCGGATATGCCTGGCATAGACCCCAATTTTCTGTGCCACAGGCTATCTATATGTCCTGAGGCCAAGCCCATAGCCCAGAGGAAAAGGAAGCTCAGCGAAAAAAGACGAAAGGCTTGTGCCGAGGAGACTGCAAAGCTGACCAAAGCAAATTTCATCAGAGAAGTGAAGTACACCACTTGGCTGGCCAATGTTGTGTTGGTCAGAAAAGCCAATGGCAATTGGAGAATATGCACCGACTACACCGATCTCAACAAAGCATGTCCGAAGGATTCATATCCTCTTCCCAACATTGACAGATTGGTGGATGGAGCTTTGGGTTACAGAATATCGACTTTCTTGGATGCATATTCAGGTTATAATCAGATATGGATGTATCCACCAGATGAAGAAAAAAAGGCGTTTATGACCGATGGGGCAAACTACTGCTACCGAGTAATGCCCTTCAGTTTAAAAAATAACGGTGCAACATACCAAAGGCTCATGGACAAGGTGTTTGTCAATCAGATCGGAAAGAATCTAGAAGTTTATGTTGATGATATGGTGGTAAAATCCGATGACCCAAAACAACACCCTGCCGACCTGGAGGAGATTTTTTCCCAACTCAGAAAGTACAACATGAGATTGAACCCAGAAAAATGTTCTTTTGGTGTACAGGGAGGTAAATTTCTGGGGTACATGCTAACACACAGGGGAATTGAAGTCAATCCCGATAAATGCCAAGCTGTCATAGAAATGCGGAGCCTGTAATGTGTGAAAGAAATAGAGGCTGGCTGATCGTTTAGCTTCCCTATCTCGATTCCTCCCTAAGTCAGCAGAAAAGGCTAGACCCTTTTTCCAACTCTTGAAAAAACCAAAGGAGTTCGTCTGGACAGAGGAATGTTAAAAGGCTTTTGAAGAGTTGAAATTGTTTCTAGCCTCTCCTCTAATTCTAACTCGGCCATAGCTCGACAAGGATCTGTATTTGTATTTATCTGTCAATGATTACGCAATCAGTGCAGTAATCATCCAAGAGGAAGAGAAGCAATAGATGCTAGTGTATTATGTCAGTAGAATCCTGAAAGATGCAGAAACATAGTATCAAGTAATTGAAAAGCTCGCCCTTGCTTTGGTCATGGCAGCTCGGAGATTAAGACCTTATTTCCAGTCACACCAAGTTATAGTCAAAACAGATCATCCAATAAAGCAGGTGCTTAGAAAACCCGATCTGGCAGGACGAATGATAGCTTGGTCAGTGGAATTTTCAGAGTTCGGTTTACAATATGAACCAAGGGGACCAATGAAAGCCCAATGCCTCTCCGACTTCATTGCCGAGCTCTCTTCAAAGCCGAATTCAGAACCCATTACTTGGCTTCTGTATGTGGATGGTTCATCAAACTTAAAGGGAAGCGGAGCCAGAATAATTCTTGAAGGTCCAGATGATCTTGTCCTGGAGCAATCCTTGAAGGTCGGGTTCAATGCTTCAAACAATCAAGCAGAGTATGAAGCTCTTATTGCCGGGCTGGTATTGGCTAAAGAAGTTGGAGGCAAAGGATTGAAGTGTCGAAGTGACTCACAGCTTATAACCGGACAGGTCTCGGGGGATTACCAAATGAAGGATCCTCAATTAACCAGGTATTTGTGCAAAGTCAATGGTTTAATTTCATAATTTGACAATTTTACTATTGAGCATATACCTCGGGAGGAAAATTCCAGGGTCGATCTATTGTCTAAGTTGGCTAGCACCAAAAAAGCTGGCCAGCTAAGAACTTTCATTCAGGAAAATCTCCCTGAACCGAGCATAAAAAGTGTCGAGGTATTGTTGACCAAGCACTATGATCGAGGCTGGATGACACCATTCTGGGAGTTTCTAACCTCAGACAAATTGCCTGACGATCCCAAAGAGGCAAAGAAAATTCGTCTGAAGTCTTGTCATTACACCATCCGAGATGGAGAGCTCTACAGAAGAGGATTTTCCATGCCTTTATTAAAGTGCCTAAGAAAGGAGCAATCCGAGTATGTAATTGATGAGATGCATAGAGGAATCTGTGAAATGCATTCCGGTGGCTGATCCCTTGCAGCCCGGGTTCTGCGAGCAGGTTTCTATTGGTCAACCATGAGATCAGACTGTGCTGCCTGGACTAATAAGTGTGACCCTTGTTAGAAATTCGCTAATGTGGCGCGAGTACCAGGTGAAGAGTTCTATTCCATGTTATCACCTTGGCCTTTCACTATGTGGGGGATGGACACTGTGGGCCCTTTTCCTGTTGCCAAAGGCCAAGTGAAGTTTTTGCTGGTAGGGGTAGATTATTTCACTAAATGGATTGAAGCCGAGCCATTAGCTATCATAGCAGCTAAAAAGGTTCAGAGTTTTGTATGGAAAAACATCATATGCAGACAATGCCTACCTTATGCAATTGTCACTGACAATGGAAAGCAATTCACTGATAAATGGCTTAAAGAATTCTACTCCAACCTCGGAATTAAACACAAGGTGACCTCGGTTGAGCATCCACAAACAAATGGCCAGGCAGAAGCAGCTAATAAAGTCATTTTGGACGAGCTCAAGAAAAGGTTGGGCCAATCAAAAGGGGGATGGGTTGAAGAATTATCGAGCATCCTCTGGGCTTATCATTGCCCACCACATTCATCGATTGGAGAAACGCCATTCAGGCTAACCTATGGAACTGATGCAATAATTCCAGTTGAGCTCGGTGAACTTTCTTTCAGAAGACAACATCATGACCAGAGCAAAAATGAGGAAGAAATCCGAGTTGAGCTTGACATGGTAGAGGAAATCCTAGATGAAGCAAAATTAGGGAAGAGCTATGCAAGCGGAAAGCAACTCGGAAGTACAACTCAAGGTTGTGGCCAAGAGAGTTTATGCAAGGCGACTTAGTGCTAAGATTGCAAAATGATGCAAGAAAGGACTCCAAAGAGGGCAAGCTCGCAGCAAACTGGTCTGGCCCATTCAAAATAATTGAAAATCTTGGAAATGATGCTTATAGGCTAGAAGAGTTGTCAGGAAAGGCTGTTCCTAGAACTTGGAACACTTCCCACCTTAAGTTTTATTTTAGTTAAGTGATGTAAAGCAGGTGGTGTACTCTTTTTCCTACCCTGGTTTTTTTCCCACGAGGTTTTGGGCAGGAAGGTTTTAATGAGGCATGCCTGGGTAAATAAATGAATAAAGTCCATTTACATTTATTTGTTACAGGGCTTAAAAATTCACTTATATTTGCATATGAAAGATGCCGAGCCTAAAAGGGTTGATCGAGCTGAAATCGATCGAGTTTAGGTCGAAATGCCGGACCTAAAGAGGCAAAATCAAAACCTAAAAGGGTTGACCGAGCTGAAATCGACCGAGTTGAGGTCGAAAGGTCGGACCCCAAAGAGGCAACACTAAAAACCTAATCGAAACTCTAAAGCCTGATAGGCTAAAAAAGCTAAAATCGAAAAGCCGAACCCAAAAAGGTTAACAGAACCTACAAAGGTAAGTAATAACCTAAAAAGGTATACATGAGCTTAAAAAAGGTTAACCGAGCTAAAAACGACCGAAAAGCGAAAAGTTAAAAAGGCCGAGCTCATATGCTCAAATAGGACGAGCGCATAACCCAAAAAGATGCATGAAGGGTTGAAAAGCCGAGCTCCATCCGATGAAAAACTTGGGCAAATTACTAGTGTTAATACATAGTAGAAAGCTAAAGTAAACATCCGAGCTGAGAAAAACTTAGAATTTTTTCTAAGTAATCAAAAGAAAAACAAGTTGTAATTTGAAGGCAAGAGTTGCAATATTCATTACTTAAGGGGCAAAGCCCAGTACACAAAAAGGGGGCATGACCCAAGGAACAAAAATACAACATGAAAAAAGAAAAGATTTTTTCTAAGTTACTCATGGGCATCCCCATGAGCAACTGTTTCAGTAGGAGCAGAAGTGAGGACATCTTCATTAAGCGGAGGAACACCCAAGGATGGGTCAGGTATAACCATTCCACCTTCGTTGTTTCCTCCCTCCCCGGCAACTTGCTCCTCAACTTCCCCCTCTTCCTGAACTTCTTCTTCTTCTTCTTCTTCTTCTTCTTCTTCATCCTCGAGCTCGGACAAAGGAACCAAGACCTCATCTTTATTAAAGTCCTTGTCCACATCGGCCTGGGAGAAGTCAGCATCAGGGTTGAAGCGTTCAAGCTGCTTCACAGCACGAGAAAACCCTTTGACATGCTCTCTCATAATGCTGTCTAGAGCTTCATCCAGGTCGGCTTGGAGCTTGCAGTTGGCATCCCTCTCAACATCTAAAGACTTCTGACCCAGTGTCAAGGAGGCACCAGAATCTTCAGCGGCTTTCTGAAAGTTAGCCTTTTCTGCCCTTTCCTTATCAAGCTCGGATTGAAGAAAAGTCTGAACTTTCTCGAGCTCGGCTTTCTGGGCCTTCAGCTGGCCAATAACTCGGCCTTGGTCCTCACACTTGGTTAGAGCCTGTGCCAACTTATCTCGTACCCGCAATGCCCGGGCTGCATCGGCCTTCATTAACTCCATCTTTTTTACGTTTTCGGAGAGTTGACGACTCCAAAAACGGGTGATGGAAGCAATCCTGAGGGCATAGGCAGCAGCCGCCTCCATGCTTTCCTCAGGCCCTTGCTCTAGTAAAAGCCGAGCGTCGGAGGGCTTGAGCACTTGGCCGTCGATGAGGGGACCGGGGTTGCAATCATTGCTCCAAAGCGAGCCAAAACCCGGATTGCAGTTGTCGTTGTACCACTTGGCATCCGAAGTAAGGCCGGTTACCATCGGAGCTTTTTCAAGCCTCCGTTCAGTAACAGGACTCTCTCCGTCATCAGGAAGGGAGAAGTACTTCTTGGAACCTCGGTCTGGACATCTTACCGAGCCCGTTTGGGAAGGTGAGTACTAGGATCAGAAACCTCAACAATCTTCTTTTTCTTACCCTTGCCATCAGCAACAGGGGCAGAACCGCCAGCTAGGTGAGCCGACTTCTTTATCAAGGCCTTGTAGTTGAACTTGCCCATTATCACTGCAAGAAAGAGGTCGGTCAGATTGTAACAAGTATGCTGTAAAAAAGCTAAAACATTTTAAAAGCTACTTACAATCAAAGTCGGCTTGCCGAGTGGAAGAGGTGGGCAATTTTAGTTTTAAAAGCTTTCCACAAGGCAAAGGCCGAGGATAAAGCTTGAGAATTTCAACGTTGGCCCACTCTTGAGCAGTCATGCAACCGAGGTCGAAGCTGGAGAATTTAGAGGGATGGGGTTGCCAATAAAAAGGAAACCTTGAATTTCCATCCGAGTCAAAGAAGAGAGACTCGTTCCCCTCAGTAGGTCAGATTTTGAAAAAATCCGACTTGAAAAATTTATACCAACTCTTGTAGAGTCCGATGATACCCCTTCTTTCAACTCCACTAAGGGAGATCCAACCAACTCGGTCACCAAAACCTAACTTTATAAAAATAAAGAAATTTGGGTGCGGTGGCCACTATTCCTTTTTTACCACAAAGGATTTGGAAAGCCTTCAGAAAGGCCCAGCTATTGGGATGCAATTGAGTAGGGGCAACATTCATAATCTTTAGAACATCACACTCAAACTGAGTAAAAGGAAGAGTGACACCAATCTGTTCGAATAAAGTTCTATAAACATAGGTAAAGTGAGGCTCAACAGTAAGAGCCTGAAGAAAAACGTGCTCATTATCTGCACAGGATCGGTGAAATAACCAAAGTTAACACAAGAAGGGGGGTTGAATTGTGTTTACCAACTTTTTCGGTTACTTTAAAAAGATTTTTGCAGGCACAACAAGCAAGGTTTAGATAAGAGAAAATTAGACGAGTGAAACGTCTAAAATTAAAACAGAATAGCACAAGCAGTCAGAGAAGGTTAAAATAGAGTTTAATAATCACAATATAAACTCCCCAAGTTAAAAGCTTAAACAGAAACAATACTTAATCAAATTAAAAGATAAAGGGAAGAGAAATATCACTCAAGAGATTTATACTGGTTCACCCCAAAGTCCACAGGGCTACGTCCAGTTTCTTGGCAGCACCAAGTTTCTACTATAACTGAGTAAATTACAGTACAAGTATTCTTTGCACACCTAGCCTCTTCAGGATTAACACTCAAACAAGTATTCTTTTCTCACCTAGCCTCTTTAGGCTCAAAACATAAGGAATGAAAAGGTTTTTGTGTAATTAATACAGCTTGCAAATCTTTCAAATCACACTCAAAGAGTGGAATAAATATGAAGTATGAAAGACTGCGAATTTATATCAAATGATTGAATGTGTATTCAATAAAAGAATGAAGAAGTTAATGAAGAGAGTAAATGCTTCTGCACAGTGTTCTTTATGATATTCAACTTCTTGCCTTCATCTTCATTGTTTGATCTATTTAAAGACTTCAATCAAAAGATCCGTTTTGACACAGCTTCAGAAAGTGTTTGCTTCTGACTTGAGCTTACTGAGACACCATTAAATGCCAAAGAGTCGTTCTGTATATACATTAAATGCTTGGGAATGTTGAGCTTTGACAAGGATGTCCAAGAGTTCACTTTAAACTGAGCAGCTGTTCTTTCAGAGTATATAGCAGCAGGCTTCTTGTACTTGTAGCAGAGAGCTTTCCTCTTTCAGTGCAACATCAGTTCACTTTCCAAATAGTACTTTTACTTTGTACTAAAACAGGCAAAAGGTTACTGCTGCGGTGCAGAGATTGCGTGTTTATTCCTTAAAACCTTGAAACAACGTTCTTTATTCTTTGTCCTTTGAGCTATTGTCCAGAGGTCTTCGAGATCCTTAAGGAAGGCATATAATTTGAATAAGGTGACTTGAACTTGATTTCTGACACACTGACTTGGTATCAGTAATGAGATTTTTAGACGGGTGAAAGTCATCCAAAATTTAGACGAGTGATATGTAGTACAAAATTTTGGACGGGTGCTGGCACATTCCAAAATTAGACGGGTGATCCACTGAGTCATTTTTAGACACATGCTTCTTGGCACGTCATCAAGGGAACTTAGTCTTGACTGAGTGTTGACTTGATTTTTGACTGACTTTTAGACGAGTGGAAATTTAGACGAGTCTGAACTGAGCTTCTACTAAAAAGTAGACGGGTCATAAAATTAGACGAGTGACCTTGAGTCTATTTTCCTGCACACTTATCAAATATGTCAGCAATTTCATTTGGTTCAACATTATCATACTTGAACTATTTGGAATCATCAAAACTTAGAGAATCTACACATTGAATGTGTTTTACACTTATGAGGTCTCAACATTCTCCCCCTTTTTGATGATGACAAATTTCTTTTCTGATTTTATTGAACATCAAAAAGAAACAGTAGAAATTTTAAAACAGATACAGTTGATCAGAGTATGTTATGCTCCCCCTTAGTTTATGCATTAATTAAGGACAAATATAAGAGCAAAAACATTATATCAGAGTAGAGATCAACTTTTTATTCAGATAGTCATAATATAAAATCATGAAAACTTGAAAACTTATCTATATTTCCTCCCCTTTTTGGCATCAATCAAAGAGATATAAAAGATAAAGAGCCAAAAGAAATCAAAAGTTAAATTCATTTCATATAACTAGAGTCAAAAAGAGTTACAAGTGATAGACATCACTGACTAGTACATTGCATGACTCAAGAAAGAAATGAAAAACAGATTCCTAAAAATCTAAGAACTAGGGCCTCCTTGGCTTTTGAAGAAAGCTTCCATCATCTGCTGCATTGCTTGCTGCTAAGCTAGCATCTGAGCTTGAAAGGCAGTTTATTGAGCAATTGCTTTATCCTATCTTTGAATGACAGTCTGCAAACTTGAAGCCATTTCATCAAGTCTCTGATGTGCAGCAGGGTCATATGCAACAACTGGAGAGGTAGTATCTGTAGTGGCCAGAGAAGTTCCAGAGGCTGATGGAGGAGGTGGACAAGGAGGGGGGTAGGAGGGTGGTAGGGAGGTATAGTGGCTAAGGGGATAGGGTTGTGTTTGGTTTCAGAGAATATGTCTGGAAAGACTGTTCTCAGTGGGACTTGGCACTAGTTGTTGATATGGTCAGGGATTGGTGAGTTGGGTGAGGGAGGAGGAGTGGGATTGTCAAAATACTCAAAGTCATTGACATCCTCAGTTTGAAGAATGTCAGAATGGTGAGATGTTTGTGGTGTGGAAGATATTGGTGAGTGAGTATCAGACATGTGAGTTTCTGATATGGTAGGATTAGGTTCAGAAGAGTGATGGTTAGGTGATGTATGTGGTGGAGTTTGGATTTTTGGTGATGTAGGTGGAGTGAGAATTTTTGGTGATGATTGAGGGGATGGTGTTCTTTGTGGTGAAGGTTGTGGAGTTGGAGTTGTTGTGGTAACAGGTTTTGTTTGTTGAGGTGAAGGGGATGAATCCTTCTGAGGTGATGGTGATGATGAGGGAGAGGGAGGTAAGACAAGCTTCCTCTTTGTGACAGTTGTCCTCTTCTTCTTAGGGATCACAGTCTCTTTTGATTGAGACTCCCCCTCAGCTTGCACTGCTCTCTTCCTCTTGAAGACCTTAATGATACTGGGAGGTTTAGGAGCAGAGCGAGCAACTTCCTTAGCAACTGAAGAAGATTCAGTAGCAAGTTCAACAACCTGAGTAGGATCTTCAAGCACAGAGGTTTCAGCAGTTGCTTTGGTGACTTTCCTCTTCTTCCTCTGAAGTTGATCCCTGACTTCCTCAACTGGTTCCTCAATAGTTTCAGTTTTAACACCAGGAATGGAAATAGTTTCTTCCACCTGAACAGAGTATTCAGCATTTTGTCCAAGGGTAGGGGTCAAGGTCATCTTCATCAAGGATAGGTTTTTGTTGTAATCTTAGTACAGAGGTCAGCAGAGACAGCCTTTTTCAAGTCCAGTTTGCATGCCCTAAAGATCCTTGTCATAATCATTCCAAAAGGATAATCCTTATCCTTTCCCTTTACAGCTTTCTCCATGTGCATGAAAATAAGGTCAGTAATGTCTATCCTAATTCTTTGGACAAGATGAAAGAGAGCAAACTTCTCTAACATATATTGACATGATTTCTAGACCCAGTCCTAGGCATCACACAATTTATAAGTAAAACATGCAGAAATATTGCCTTAGGAGTCAA
The DNA here is from genome assembly GCA_035048595.1 of Echinosophora koreensis. Classification (NCBI taxonomy): domain Eukaryota; kingdom Viridiplantae; phylum Streptophyta; class Magnoliopsida; order Fabales; family Fabaceae; genus Echinosophora; species Echinosophora koreensis. The sequence continues at coordinate 535,548 of JAPCYP010000058.1, read as the reverse complement.
ATATTTGGAGTCCATGTTACCAGGTTTTGTAGTTCCATAGAGCACCAGATTCACATTAGCTTCCCCTTGATCCTTCATCCATTCTTTATAATGCACAGCTCCTTCCCTAGGGCATTTTGTTACTTCAGCGAGTAACTCATGAGTGATAAAGATGTGATCCTCACCAACATCCCCAGAAATCATATGGGTAGTATTATCCTTGGTGATTTTTACCGTGGTCCAGAAATCCCTAACCAGAGCAAGGAAGACGCGTTCTTGCAGTTGAAAGAACGGTAACCATCTGGCATGGTTAAGTTCAAGAAGCACATCCAAACCCTTGGTTCTGAGTTCATCAAAATTCGGAACCCTTCCAGGAAGCACCTTCTTCAGCTCAGTGATGGATAGCTTGGTCTTCTCAGATAAAGTCTCAAGAAGGCTTTTGGGTGCCATTGATTCTGAGAAATGAAGATTAGGGTTTGACAGAAACGGTTTCGAGAAGGTGAAGACGAAGAGTGTTTAGAGAAAGAGTCTGTGAGCAAGAAATTGTGAGTGGGTAGATTTTGAAAAGACACGGGTTTTTGTTAAAAACACTTGAGTGCTTTTTACGTTGGGAACAAGGAGAGAGAGTGTTGCCATAAATGGCAATCAATCAATTTGAAAAGATAGATATTAAAATATTTAAGAAAAGGAGGGAAAATGCAATGTACATGTGAATCAGTCAGGATTTAGCACTGAGTGCTTTTAGCCACGTCATTAGACTCTTGGCTAAAGTAGACGAGTGAAGCAAAGTGAAACATAAGAAAAATAGACAAGTCAAGTAGTCATAGAATATTAAACAAGTAATTTTTCAGATATATCAACAAGCACTTATTCAGACACATTATGCATGTTAAGATTCCTTCTAATAAAAACAAATCTATCTTTACTTAGAGGTTTAGTAAAAATGTATGCCCACTAATAATCAGTGTTTACAAACTTAATTTCAAAAACACCTTTTTGAACATAGTCTCTAATGAAGTGATGGTTTATCTCTATATGCTTTGCTCTAGAATGCTGTACTGGATTTTTAGACAGATTAATAGCACTAGTATTATCACACCAAACAGGTATATTATGCTCAATCATTGAATAATCTTCAAGTTGATATTTTACCCAAAGTAGTTGTGAACAACAACTAGCTGCAGATATATATTCAACTTCAGCAGTTGACAGAGCAATGGTGCTTTACCTTTTTCTTGACCAGGAGATCATATTTGCTCCAATGAAGTGGCATCCTCCACTGGTGCTTTTTCTATCAATTCTATCTCCAGCAAAATCAGCATCACAAAATCCAGCTAACCTGAAATCTTCAGATTTCTTATATAATAGACCAAGGTTAGTGGTTCCAATTAAATATCTGAAAATTCTTTTGACAGCCTTATAATGAGATTCTTTAGGATCTGATTGAAATCTAGCATAGAGACAAAAACTGAACTGAATATCAGGTCTGCTAGCAGTTAAGTATAGCAGAGATCCAATCATACCTCGGTAGACAGTTTGATCTACCTTTTTACCTTCCTCATCCTTGTTTAGAATAACTATTGGATGCATAGGAGTACTCATAGGCTTTGAATTTTCCATTTTATACTTTTTCAGAAGCTCCTTGGTGTACTTCTGTTGATGGATATAGATTCCATCATTTGACTGTTTTATTTGAAGACCAAGGAAGAACTTCAATTCTCCCACCATGCTCATCTCGAATTCATTCTGCATCAACTCAGAGAACTCTTTGCAGAGCTTTTCATTAGTAGCACCAAATATAATATCATCAACATAAATCTATACTACTATGAAATCTTTCCTTGAAAATTTCTTGAAAAGTGTAGTGTCTACTTTTTCTCTAATGAAATTATTTTCCATGAGGTATGTGCTTAATCTATCATACCAAGCTCTAGGAGCTTGTTTGAGTGCATACAAAACTTTCTTAAACTTATAGACATTGTGAGGATTCTCAGAATCCTCAAACCCAGGAGGTTGCTTGACATAAACTTCCTCCTCAATTATTCCATTTAGAAATGCACTTTTAACATCCATTTGATAAAGAGTTATATCATGTTGTGCAGCATATGACATGAGAATCCTAATTGCTTCTAATCTAGCTATAGGTGCAAAAGTTTCAGTGAAATCAATACCTTCCTGTTGATTATAGCCTTGAGCAACTAGTCTTGCTTTGTTCCTTACCACTTTTCCATCTTCATCAAGTTTGTTTCTAAACACCCATCTGGTTCCAATAATGGTTTTCTCTTTGGGTTTAGAAACTAGAGTCCAAACATCATTTCTTTTGAACTGATTTAGTTCTTCTTGCATGGCTAGAATCCAGCTTTCATCTTGCAGGGCTTCTTCAATCTTTTTAGGTTCCAAATCTGATATGAAGGCCATGTTGTTGTTTTCATTGAAAGCAGATCTAGTTCTAACTCCTTGAGATGGACTTCCAATAATGAGATCTTCTGGATGATAGGTCTTGAATTTCCAATCTTTCTTCAAAGTCTGAGTTTCAGACTTATCAGTATTTGTCTGTATTTCAGACAGGTCTACTTTTGACTTGTCTGAAGATTCTTCTACTGCAGGGTTAAGTTCAATACCTGCAACATCATCCTCTAGATCTGATAGTTCCCTATCAGTCTTCAAACCATCATTAAACTTTACATGAATTGATTCTTCTACAACAGAAGTTCTAGAATTAAAAATTCTAAAAGCTTTAGACATTTCAGAATATCCAATAAATATGTCTTTATCTACTTTAGAATCAAATTTACCAAGATGATCTTTTGTGTTGAGAGTATAACATTCATTACCAAATGCATGAAAATATGATATGTTGGGTTTTCTACCTTTCCACAATTCATAAGGAGTCTTATTTAGAATAGGCCTAATCAGTAGTCTGTTTTGTAAATAACAAGCAGTGTTAATGGCTTCTACCCAGAAATACTTAGGAAGATTATTTTCATTAAGCATTGTTCTTCCCATCTCTTGAAGAGATCTGTTCTTTCTCTTAACTGCTGCATTTTGCTGTGGAGTTCTAGGTGCAGAGAAATTGTGAGAAATACCATTTTCCTCACGGAACAGTTTGAACTGCTCATTTTCAAATTCTCCTCCATGATCACTTCTGATAGCAGAAATACAAAAACCTTGCTCATTTTGTACTCTCTTACTGAATACTGAGAATACCTTATAAGATTCATCCTTGTGGATTAAGAAGAGTACCCATGTAAATCTAGAATAGTCATCAACTATGACAAAACCATATTTCTTTCCACCTAGGCTAGCTACACTGACTGGTCAAAACAGATCCATGTGTAACAATTACAAAGGTCTAGAGGAGGTGACTTCTTTCTCGGATTTGAAACTTGATTTTACTTGTTTACCTCTCTAATATGCATCACACAAGATATTTTTCCTAAAAGAAATGTTAGGCAATCCTCTCACAAGGTTATGCTTTTTCAATTTAGAAATTTGTTTCATACTAACATGACCTAGTTTCTTATGCCATAGCCACTTTTCATCCTCTTTAGACATAAAGCATGTTACACTTTGATCTGAAAGTTCAGTCATGTCAATCTTATACAGATTGTTTTGCCTTTTGATAGAAAAGAGGGTCTTTCCACTACAGTCATTGACTATGCATGCATCGTTAGAAAAAGATACAGAAAAATCCGCTGTCACATAATTGACTTATGCTAAGCAGATTATGTTTTAATCCTATATAAAACATCATGGATAATAGGCAAAGGAGGTTTACCACCAATTTTACCTACACCAACAACTTTTCCTTTCTGGTTGCCACCAAAGGTTACATGTCCACCTTTCTTAGGTTGGAGTCTAGGAACATAGACCTTTCGCCTGTCATGTGTCGCGAGTATCCACTGTCCAGGTACCATGACAGGTGTTTGCTTTGTTCTGTTGAGTATATCTGCAACAGGAATGATCATGACCTAAGGTACCCATATTTTCTTGGGTCCTTTTTTGTTAGTATGAGGAGTCTGTGAAGACTTCCTTCTCTTTTTGTGAATACACTTGGACATGATATGTCCAGCTTTTCCACAGTGGGAACATATGGATTTAACATCTACATTTGAGAACTTTGTTGATCTTTTATGATGTTCTTGATTAGAATATCCTATACCTTCTTTGTTAAGGGAGTGCCTCTGACTTCCTAGGAGTTTAGTCAGATTATCTCTACCATTAACAAACTTGGCAAGATCTGAGGTGAGCACTTCTACTTTCTGTTGAAGTTTAGTTACTTCTTCAGATGGTAGAGTTTCAACTGAGATCTCAACTTTAGACTTTTCACTCTTAAGTTTACTATTCTCTTCAGCTAACTTCTCACACTCTTGAGATTTCTGTGTATACTCATTTGAGAATTTAGCATACTGTCTCTTGAGGGATCTGAAAGCTTTAGATATATAGTTGGATTCCTCCAATAGTTCATCATAGGCATCATTCAATTTCTAAAGTTCAGAATGTACCTCAGTTTCTGATTCTGAATCAGTATCTACCACAAGACAGAGATTTGCTTCAAGCTCCTCTCCTTCACTTTCAGTGGAGCTTTCATCAAGATCTTCCCAAGTGGCCATCATTCCTTTCTTCTTTTTGTTGAAGAATTTCTTGGAAGATTGCTTTTTGAGTTGAGGACATTCTGCCTTGATGTGACCAGGCTTTTTGCATTCATAACACAATGACATTTCTGTCATTAGATCCATCATCTTTGTTGTGTTTTTCTTTGTTGAAACGCCTAAAGGGTTTATCTTTTCTGAAGTTTCTTTTCTTCCACAGCTTTTTCATTTTTCTGGTGAAAAGAGAGAGTTCATCATCTTCATCATCAGAGTCATCCTCATTTGATTCTCCAGATTCTTCTGAAGATTCATCTACCTTAAGAGCTTTTGAACTTGCTCCCTTAGATAACTTCTTGTCAGCTTTGAGTGCAATGGACTTGTTTTTCTTTCCATTGTTCTCTTCAATCAGTTCTTTTCATGAATCTGAAGAGTACCAAGAAGCTCATCAAGCTTCATTGTTGTTAAGTCCTTGGCCTGAGACACAGCAGTTACAAGTGGTCTCCATTGTTTTGGAAGACTTCTAAGGATCTTTTGAATGTGTTCCTCAGTCTTGTAAGTTTTTCCCAGAGATTTCAATCCATTGGTTATGGTTTGAAACCTTCCATACATTTGGCCAATAGTTTCACCTTCCTCCATTTTAAACAACTCATACTTTCTGACAAGCATGCTGACTTTGGTTTCTTTGACTTTGCTGGTTCCTTCATGAGCAATAGCTAGTGAGTCCCACATTTCCTTTGCAGACTCACAAGCACAGACTTTTTCAAATTCTTCTCTGCTCAAAGCACACATGATTGCATATCTAGCTTTGGCATTCAGCTGCCATTTTGTTCTTTGATCAGTGGTCATGTTTGCTTTAGGAATTTCATCTCCTTTGTCATCTTTAGGAACAAAGGGACCTTCATCAATGATATCCCAAAGATCAGAAATAGTGGATTGTGAAAACCACTTCATCTTTTCTTTCCAGTAGATGTAGTCCTCTCCATTGAAGAAAGGAGGTCTCGACATTGAGGATCCTTCTCCAGCATGGTTCTTGCTTCCACTGGTTTCTCCTGCCATTTCCAAGATCTTTTCCTCTACACTGTTAAGTGCTCAACCTAGAGGCTGAGCTCTGATACCAACTGAAATAACCAAAGTTAACACAAGAAGGGGGGTTGAATTGTGTTTACCAACTTTTTCGGTTACTTTAAAAAGATTTTCGCAGGCACAACAAGCAAGGTTTAGATAAGAGAAAATTAGACGAGTGAAACGTCTAATATTAAAACAGAATAGCACAAGCAGTCAGAGAAGGTTAAAACAGAGTTTGATAATCACAATATAAACTCCCCAAGTTAAAAGCTTAAACAGAAACAATACTTAATCATATTAAAAGATAAAGGGAAGAGAAGTATCACTCAAGAGATTTATACTGGTTCACCCCAAAGTCCACAAGGCTACGTCCAGTTTCTTGGCAGCACCAAGTTTCCACTATAACTGAGTAAATTACAGTACAAGTATTCTTTGCACACCTAGTCTCTTCAGGCTTAACACTCAAACAAGTATTCTTTTCTCACCAAGCCTCTTCAGGCTCAAAACATTAAGGAATGAAAAGGTTTTTGTGTAATTAATACAGCTTGCAAATCTTTCAAATCACACTCAAAGAGTGGAATAAATATGAAGTATGAAAGACTGCGAATTTATATCAAATGATTGAATGTGTATTCAATAAAAGAATGAAGAAGTTAATGAAGAGAGTAAATGCTTCTGCACAGTGTTCTTTATGATATTCAACTTCTTGCCTTCATCTTCATTGTTTGATCTATTTAAAGACTTCAATCAAAATATCCGTCTTGACACAGCTTCAGAAAGTGTTTGCTTCCGACTTGAGCTTACTGAGACACCATTAAATGCTAAAGAGTCGTTCTGTATATACATTAAATGCTTGGGAACGTTGAACTTTGACAAGGATGACCAAGAGTACACTTTAAACTGAGCAGCTGTTCTTTCAGAGTATATAGCAGTAGGCTTCTTGTACTTGTAGCAGAGAGCTTTCCTCTTTCAGTGCAACATCAGTTCACTTTCCAGAAAGCACTTTTACTTTGTACTAAAACAGGCAAAAGGTTACTGCTGTGGTGCAGAGATTGCGTGTTTATTCCTTAAAACCTTGAAACAACGTTCTTTATTCTTTGTCCTTTGAGCTATTGTCCAGAGGTCTTCGAGATCCTTAAGGAAGGCATATAATTTGAATAAGGTGACTTGGACTTGATTTCTGACACACTGACTTGGTATCAGTAATGAGATTTTTAGACGGGTGAAACTCATCCAAAAATTAGACGAGTGATATGTAGTACAAAATTTTAGATGGGTGCTGGCACATTCCAAAATTAGGCGGGTGATCCACTGAGTCATTTTTAGACGCATGCTTCTTTCCACGTCATCAAGTGAACTTAGTCTTGACTGAGTGTTGACTTGATCTTTGACTGACTTTTAGACTAGTGAAAATTTAGACGAGTCTGAACTGAGCTTCTACTAAAAAGTAGACGGGTCATAAAATTAGACGAGTGACCTTGAGTCTATTTTCCTGCACACTTATCAAATATGCCAGTAATTTCATTTGGTTCAACATTATCATACTTGAACTATTTGGAATCATCAAAACTTAGAGAATCTACACATTGAATGTGTTTTAGACTTATGAGGTCACAACAGTAGGCAATCCATAGTACCACGAGAAGAAGCTACCTCGAATTTAATGGTTTGAAGGGACTCAAGACTCCTAAAGTTTGAATAAAAAGCCCCAACATTTGGTTTCACCCAGAAGTACCCAGGGATAGTAATATCTGGGTACGGAACTCTATGCATCCTATTAGCATGTTTACAGTGCCTAGGGGCAGTAATAGCTTCAGAAGTAGCAGAACTACTCTCTTTGTTAGAAGAGGAAGAAGAAGCAGCACGATTGTCCCCATTACCCCTCGAAGCAGGAGGCGAAGAATGGGGAGAGCCACCTATAAGGCTTATCTCTTTTTCTAAGATTCTAACTTTAGAAGAGGCATTCTGGGATACCTCGAATGAAGTTTCCATGGTTAAATGAGAAAGAAGGAACAGTGACAGGAAGGAAATAACAAAGGCGTACCTGGAACAGAAAAAGAAGTGCAGAGGGGCTTGGAGAAGAAAGGACTGGAGAAGAAGCTTCAAGAGGAAAACATATGAGTACGAGAGTAAGTAAGGGCTTGCCTTCGGAAATCCCTCAATTTATAGCAAGCAACATGTCGTTTCAGAAGAAATTGAAACGTTACTTTATGAAAGTAATGATGGTGGTTGTCGTATGAGGGAAGAGAAACGTCTTTTCAAGTCTACCTGAATTCGGCACACCAATGGCAGAGTAACACATGGCGAAGACATCGGAATACACACCACAACAATTAAGAATTCGAATATGCAGCCGCAGGCAAGCCTCGGAAATAAGGCCATAAAGGCCACGCGTCACAAACAAGACTGGTCTTAATAAAAGCAACGTCTCTTTTCATCTCGGGAACCAAGAAGTTGACGTCACAGTACAAGATTGAAACGACCACTCTTGTCTCGTCTTGGCTCGGCTCCTTCAATGAAGCTTTCACGCTCTTTGAAGCTCAAAGCTTGGGAGGCTTGTGTATGAGCCGAGGTGTAAAGCTCGGCCACCAAACTTATCAAGCTAAATTATATATGGACCGAGATGTGAAGCTCGGTCACCTACTTTACTGGTTTGAATGACAAAATGCACCAAGGTGGTAGGCTCGGCTAACTGAGGTCACCGAGCTCATGAGTTGGTCGAGGTGTAGTGTCGGTCACTGAAAGTATGGTAAAATGAAAAACAAAAAACCTAAGCCATGAACTCTAAATTCTCAGAAGATATTTTTTCAAAAGACAAGCTCGGCTTCTGTCATGAAAACTTCTTCACTCTTTTGAGCTCGAAGCTTGGGGGGCTTGTGTACTAACCGAGGTGGAAAGCTCAGCCGCCGAGCTCGGAAACCTAACTAACTTAATGATAACACTTATCTAGAACTCAACTCACAACCTTACCTTAGATAAGGGATGAGTCTTATCAGATAAGGAGGTTGGAGTTGGGCTAAAAGAGATAAGTGATAAGAAAGGATAAACCAGATCCTAGAAAATAGGATCGGATTACTCCTCTATAAAAGGAGGAAGAGCCCAAGAGAAGACTCACTTTTCACTAACCTTGGTGTTCTCCCTTAAGCGTATTAGAGGTCCCGGTTGCGATCAAGAGACTATCAAAAGTCCTTGCCCGCCGGTGCACATCGGATACAAGATTAAGGGATTGCAGCACCATATGATCAAGGGTTGAACTCAGAACTACGTCTGACTTTGATTCCCTCTGGGATACGTAGGACCGGAACATAAGTATTCTGTCAAGCCATAATCTAAAACAACCCCATAGTTCACTCTTGGTCTAATGTTTACGGCGAGAGTTCGGCAAGTTGGATCTCGGCAGGAACAATTCCTATGGCGCCAAATGGACCACACAATAGCAAACCATACCATTTGCCAGCAACTCCCAAAAACTGTACTACTCAAATAACCCGAATGCTGAAAGAAATGAGATTTAAAATCAGATGGTAATACCACAGAATAGCCAAACATGTTGTAGATAGACCGCCACATGTTGTAAGAGAAGTGACATGAAAACAGAACATGTGAAGTTTCCTCCAAATCTCTTTTACAAAAAAATGACATTTAACGTCGGTTTTTGTCTTGTAGTTTGGACTCTACGCTAAAAGCTTATTTTTTTATAGTGATTAAATAAAATGATATGTTGATATGATTTTTTTATATAAATTTTATTTTTTATAGTCAAAAAATATATTATCTAATTTACCCTAAATATATATATAATTTGTGAAATTAGTCCTTAAATATATGTTTTGTTAATTGAGAGAGAGAGGGGGACTAGTGAGAGAAAAAAGTTTCAAGAGATGTGGGTGTGTGAGAATGAGAGTTTGAAAGTGGGCAAACGGTGGAGGGCATGGAAACCGACAACAATGAGGGTGTTGGCTGATTGTTAGCTGTTACAAGAAATTGCCTGAGAAGTGAGAGATATTAGCGTTTAGGATTTTTTATTTTATTTTATTTGTATGAGAAGATAACGGAGGAATTTAATTAAAATAATAAGAATAAAAATGAGAGGAAAAAAATAATAAGCTTTAAGCTAGCGGTTCGACCTTGCTAAACAGAACCATAAGTTTGAACCATATAAATTTATTGTGGATGTATATCTATTTAGGTAAAGAAGACCATCTCTGTTGATTTGAAGCTCTGCTTTAAAAGTTTTCTTTGATTAGAGTATTCATCAAGTAGATGTTGCCTTTTGCCTTTCGTGTTATTTGTTTTCTAAACAATCAAGTCCATTTATTTGTGGCTCTCTTCATATGAATTTCTTGGTTAGAGTATTCACCATATCAATTTATTCCATATTATAGGGAAAAGAGCATACAACCCCCCTAAACTATTGTCCATTTGCAAATAGGCACCTTCAAATATTGATTCTTCTCAATTAGTCCTCAAACTATAAGAATTAATGAAATTGATCCTTCCATTAATTCAAAGTTAAATCAATAATTGTGATTAATTCTAATGATCCATTATTTTAAATCTCAACCATTTTTAACTTTTATTTTTAAAATTTTTATTTTTTTAGTATTTTAATGTTTTAATTTTCTTGAAAAACTGGAAAAGGAAGGCAGAAAAAATAGCTCAAGTTGTCTTTCTTTCCTGGGTTTCCGCTGGTTCAAAAGCATTAACACCCTTAATCTCTTAGCTTAATTGTACTTTTGGTTCCTCTATTTTAGTTTATGTGCGATTTTAGTCCTTCTTATTTTTTTCAACCATATTTAGTTCCTCAATTTTTTGAAAGTTACAAAATTAGTGAATTTTTTGATACCCCTATGTGTTCGAATCATGTTTTGCCAATTAATGTCACCTTATTTAAAATTTGACATCATATCCTTTTCTTGGTCAATTCTACTGAGGAAATATTTGTAAAAATAAAATAAATTATTTTTTATTTTTTCATTTATGTCCTTCTAAACCTAAAAGCTTTACGCCGCAGATGAGCAACCTACCTTCATCAACGATTCAACATCAACCTCAACAACAACAGCATGGGTGACACTCATCCAATTCAATAAAATACAAAATATAATCAAACTATAATTTAATACGACCCTTCAAAGGAAATTTACTAGCTTTAAACTGGGTTTGAAAATTCAAAACTTTTGAAATTCGTTTTACTGAAAATCTGCAAGAACGGCTTCCTCTTGAGCTCGTTGCCGTCGTCCGCTTCTGACGTTGAAGAGGAACATGACCCAACGATGGCTTCCTAACACCCTTCCTTGAATATGTGCTTCCTTGGAGGTAGACGACGTGGACGATCTCCAAACAGTAACGTTTCAATTTCAATGTTCGTGATTGGGATGGAGGAAACGCACACGACGTCGTTGAGGAGATTGCGGTCGAAGAGGGAGTATGGTGGTGCTTTTACGACGAACATTTGCGGAAAGGAGGCAGAGGTATTATCAGGCGGCGCTGCACGCGGCGGAGAAGGTGGAGAAGACCACGCACCGCCAAGCTGAGTGCGGAGAGGCGGGTGTTGTAGGCCAAGGCGGTGATGCAGACAGCTGCAGCGGCGACATTGCCACAAGCCCAACTGCAGCAGACCATGATGCCAATCGGGCCCGGCGGGTCTCACGGCGGTACAGGCACGGTGGAGGGGGGTCAAGGCAAGATGTTGCCTTTAATAATAAACTCTTCTTCTTTATGTCCTTTGGTGGATGAGGTTGTGTGTGGTAGATGACGGTGGATGAGGTTAATGTTTTTTTTTTTTTTTTTTTTTTTTAGACTGGAGGTTGATGTTGTCATGTTGATGAAGGTAGAATGTTGCTTTTAGGTTTAGGAGGACATAAAAGGAAATGTCAAAAATAATTTGTTTTGTTTTTACAAATATGCCCTTAAGGAGATTTTATTAAGGTAGGGATGTGTTGTCAAATTTTACATGAGGAGACATTAATTGGTAAGATATGATCGGGCCACATATGCGGGGTAAAAATTACCTCAATTTTAGAGGGGTATCGAAGAACTCACCTGCAAAATTAGTCCTTCACTCTAATTTCAGTCAATTTGTGTCTTATGTGGCGGACGTGGTGCCACATGGCAAATCCACCTGAATTTATTATATTTAATAATTATTATATTTTAAATTATAAGATTTCAGGAAAAAAAAAATTTAAGAAGGGTCCTATGCCATCTACTTCCTCAACCCACCAGTGTTATTCGCATTGCTTGTTTCAAGTTTTTAAGCCAAATTGCAGCAACATCACCATTCCAAAATTAAAATCCAAAAATTTCCAAACCAAATGCCAATGACTGGGTGGTTACAAGACCACGCTGTGGTGATGGATCGGAACGGCACGGTGGAGCGGCTCACGAACAGAAGAGAATCGGAATAGCCGTGTGATGGCGCAGACAGAGGGGGAAGAGAGCGGAATTCGTAACCAAAGACCGAATTTCATAATTTCCACATAATTATGATGTTAACCATATTCATAGTCTATAATATGTTCCCACAAATAGAGTTATCCTTGAACCCAAGTCAATAGCAACACAACTTCAGACATGAAGATGCAAGATGAAAATGCATATGCTTCAAAGACGCGACATTCAAAGTATTTTGATAATGAAGAGCCAAACACATATGGCACTCCTAGGTAATAAATAGTTATAGGAATATTTGTAAAGGTTTCTCTCTAAAATTAGCTAAAATGACTCTAATGTTTTTAAAAGGATAAAATAAGTTTTTCCTAAAAAGAAAAAGTAAGAAATATGTTTTGAAAAACAATCTAAGATTTGACAAGTTTGAAAAGTGTTTCTGGAACAAGTTTTGTGAAGCAAATAATCACTTTTAAGTTTTTAAGAAAAGTAGTCTACTACCTTGAAAAAGTAGTCTACTACTTTGTTCTTATAAAACTCCAGAAACCTTCTTAGAATCAAAGTAATTGACTGCTTAGTTTAGTAATCGACTACTTTGTTTGAAACTTGAAATCTTGGCTTCTGTCAAGCAAAGTAATCGACTACCAGTGTAAGTAATCGACTACTTGGTATAGTAATCGACTACTTTGGTAGTTAGGCACAAACGGTTGCTATCTTGATCAAAGTAGTCGACTACTCATAAAAGTAATCGACTACCTTCAGTTTTTCAAAATAGAAATTCAAATTTAAAACTCACTTTTCTCACACTTTTTCTTCTATAAATAAGAGGGATTTTGACACGAAAATTAAGAACTCTTTTCATCTATTGTTATTCTGTCAAAATCACTCCAAAAACATTCTTGAGTCATTTGCTATTATTTTGATAGAAATCATTGAGCTTTCTTAGAAAAAGTACACTTCTTTAGTGTTACAATTTTCTATGTACAAATCAATTGTAATTGTTGTTTCTTTGATTTGGTGAGGCATCCAAATCATATTCAAGGTGGGGAATCCTTGAATCTAAGGTGAGGCATCCTTAGGAGGTAAGGATTATTTTGAGTGGGGCATCTCAAAATAATCAAAGGTAAAAGGTGGGGTATCCTTTTGATTTGATAATTGTAATCTTGTAAACAATTTTCAAATAGTGGAATCTCTCAAGGGTTCTTGAGAGCTGGACGTAGATCACTAAGGTTGTGATCGAACCAGTAAAATCGCTTGTGTGATTTTCTCTTTCCCTCACTCATCTAGTTCTTGCAATTATTGTATAATTGTTGTTCTTGATTATATTTGGTTAATTGTGGTGGATTTAATTCTCTGATTTTTAATTGAGTGCATTCATACATAATCACTCTCTTCTTCTACTCAATTTCTTTGCATCATACATAGTGTTTCTTGAACAATTTTTTAAAGAAACCAAAGTTTCCAAGAAATTGATTAATCCTCAATTCACCACCCCCCCCCCCCCCCCCCCCCCCCCCCCCCCCTCTTGAGGTGTCATATTGATTAACAAGACAGTACATAAAAAAGGTGGCTTCTAACGTGAGGGAGCAACTAAGTCCCTCATTGTGAGCGAGTAAAAATAAGCCATCAGATTTATTATTAAAATAATGGATGGACTAGATTGATTACTTGAACCTAGTAATACAGGTTTTCTAAGTAATTGCTGAATAGTCCCTAATTATTTTGCAAAAAAGGACCAAGCAAGAGAGAAAAGCTGTGTGTATCATTTGAGATGGTGAGGGCCCGCCGGAGATGGAGACTTTGGCCTCCGGCAACATAATCATCTTTGCTTTTTAGAGAGAGTGTGTGTGTTTCATCCCTCAAGTTGGGTTTTGGTCATCAACCATCAACCAATCCAATCGAAATGTCGAGCAGCGTCGGCTCCAGCAGAATCGAATCAATGGATCTAGAGGTGGCGAGGCGGCATGCGATGTTGTTCGACGTCGACGCCATGGTGGCATTCGTGAACTCCGCTTCCGCTCAGGTGGATTGGAAATCGCTCTCCATCGATCACTACATATTATGCAATGATAGGAGTTAGGGGACATGAAGAGGAGGTTGGAGGAGATCGAGGATGAAGCCGCTGCACTTCACAAGTAGCAGGCCAAGGTTGAAAAAGACATGGTTGGTGTTCAAAGTTCCTTTCGTTTCATTCCTTTTTTTTATATAATTTTTACAGATTTGATTTTGTTGTTTTCATTAGAATGTTGTGTTGCTACATATATTTTTTAATTTGGTATTATTTTGATTTGAGAATATTCATCCGGCTCTTCTGCAACTAAAGTGAAAAGAAGGAAGTTGATTCTAGCCAGGTCTATCTATGTTGGTAATGTGAGGTTTGTTTTAATAGAGATTAGCTCCACGGGTAGGCAAGTTGTGGAAGGAAATCAGAGAGGAAAAGGAATGACCTACTATAACGAGTCATTTTTGCTCCCTCACAATGAGGGACTTAATTGCTCCTTCATGTTAGAAGGCACCCATAAAAAAAGAAGGGGGGAAAAAACAAAACCCCAAAAGAGAAAAAAGCAAGACCACTTTTCTCTTAAACAATGCTCGAGAAGAATCCGCCTCAAGGAGGAGATCAAGAGAACAACTTCAGATGGTGGCCACTCAAACCACTAGAAACCCAAGTCTGATTTCGCACCTATATTGGCAAGCAGATCCGCGTACTGGTTGACTTCAGAGATTTCCCACAACTCAGCTTCATAACGGAGGAATGGGTCTTTTCTACACCAGAGAAATTGTATCCATGTAGTCACAAAGAAATTTTATAATTTAAAATAAAAAGTTATTTAATATAATAAATCTAGATGGGCATGCCATGTGGCACTAGGCTTGCCACGTAGGACACAAATTGATAGAAATTGAAAGGATATACTGATTTTGCAACATTGGGGTATTAAATGTGCTCGAAAAAAATAATAGTGACCAAAATCACATGAGCTATAGTTGAAAGATCAAAACTGTAATTAACGTTTCTTTGTCAATTAAGCCTAATCTCTTATATCTGTAACTGAGATATCTTCGTATGAGGTTGCACTTGTTGTGGAAAGCCAATAAAATCCCAACACTTTGTTGTATGTTGTTGTTTCTTTTCATTTGGAAAAATAGAAACTACTACTCCATCAATCCTGCATCTCCTGCACGTGGACATGTATGTTCCTTTAAAAAACTTATTCAAGACTTCAGTGCCTGAAATTTTGTATTGATCAGTACGTAACATGTGCCTTTAAACAAGTGACATGCCTTTCTAACATTAAAAGAATGAGTGACGAGGAGAACCGAACCAGGAGAAGCTAACCAGAGAGGAATAAACACAGAAGAGAAGAAAGAAAGCACGAAAGAAAGCTCTCCCTCTTTTTCCTTGTTTTTTATTTTTTTATTTTCCAGAACCATTTAAACATTTAAACATTAAAAAATAAAAACGTAAAAGTAAACAACGGTTGAGATTTAAACAAATGGATGGTTAAATATGATCACCGTGAGTGATTTAACTTTGAATTAATAAAAGGACCAATTTTATTAATTCTAATAGTTTAATGACTAATTGAGAAGAATCATTAATTAAAAGTGTCTATTTGTAAATGAGCTATAGTTTAAGGGGATTGTATACTCTTTTCCCCATATTATATATATTCAGTCTTGATCCTCATTATATCAAATTTTTGACACTCCAAACTTTGTGATTAAAAAAAGAGTTTAACTTCTATGAATTGCCAATGTAAAAGAATTTTACATTGACGTCCAATAATATCTTGATAAATCAGTATTATTGTTATTTATCTATCTTAATTATCAAAACAAAAGCACAGATGTCAAAATGTTAATGAATGTCAGTGTAAAACTTTTTATACTGACAGTAGATACTACTTTTTATTCTTTAAAAAAAGAGTTTTAAAATCAAATAAATTTGTATTTCAAAACTTTTCAATCAAAACAATTCTTAAATCAAATTATTTACTAAATATTTAATATAAGCAAATTATTTACTAAAATTATCTATTTCCAAATAGAGGATTTGTGGAATGGTCCCCTGCTGTCAGGGACGGACCCAGGTAAGGCAAATTGGGAGGCAGCTGCCCCCACTAAGTTTTTTTTATTATTATATTAAGTATTAGATAATTTTTTTTGCCCCCACTAAAAAAATTATATTACCCCCATTGCTCTACAATCCTACTCTAAATAACACTAAAAATATTGCCCTCATTGTTCTGCAACCATACTTTACATAAGATCTTTTATTTATTTTCAGTACAACTTGGTCACATACATATAGAAATATTTTTTATAATGTTGAAAATGAAAAAATTGTTGTAAATTTGTAGGCAAGCAACTGTAAATCACGAACCCATGTCCAAAAGACAATAAAAGTTTACAGTCTGAGACGTGTGAAATCACACTGTCCTCAAGGATTTATTCGCCTAGGACGAAAACCCCCCAGGATTTAACAGACTCTTCCCAGTTGAAACCAAGGTGCAAGAACAGCATGAGAAGGAAAAATTGTTTAACCCAGAAAAATGGTAGAAAACCAATAACCATGATAATCAAAATTTTAGTAAAACCATCCAACCCCATTTTGTTCTTTTTCCACTCTAAAACATGTACATTCTCCAATTTAAAACTCACAGCCACTATCACCATTTGATAGTTTTTCTCCAACGTAAGATGGCCCAAATTGATCAAATAATGATCACTAAATCTTATTTAAATCAAAACGTTGGAATATCAATTTAAAAAGATGGAATCTAAAACGTAAAGGCCAATAAGTAGAAATAAAACCATATAAATAGTATACATATAAATTGGAAAGAAAATTTTGTGACTTTAAATAAATTCAATAATAAAAAAAAAACTGTCCATTAATATAATTTAATACATTAATGGAAATAAAGATCCTTAAAGAAATATTAAAGGAATTAAATAAAACTTTAAATATTTAATATTAAATCCAAAATTCCAATTTAAACTTTTGAAATAAAATAAAAAATACAACAATCCCCCACATATTTCAAAAGTTTAAAGTAAAACAAATAAGAAACTTTAGTGAAACAAATTTTTCCTGGGTTAACACTATGGGTGTAAATACATCGAATTTGGTGTCTTTTGGACTATGAACCAAACCTAGACCGATAAGACTTATCATACAAGTGAGATGGTGAAGGTAAACTTCTATGAACAAAAACACTTTGATGTATGATAGAGGTCTACCAATCACACTACACCCCCACAATTCTCGCTGTTGACGCTGTTTTGCGCTAATAGGCCATGCGCGCGCCTGGTAATTCATGAGTGCTCTAGAGATTATGCCACAATCTCATACAAGCGGCCCCACTTGACACTCATATAGGTGATTTCATCAAGTGTATGCTGCATTTCATACACCACCCATACGGGATATGAAATTCATTAAAAGCTTTCAGCTTATCCCTCAATAAATGCAGTCTAGTACTTCTCACACCATAGGAAGGGACAAAATTATATGTGCTAGCAGAACTAACAAGTGACTTGTTTTTACCCATATGAACCTTCTTCATGGGATCTCCAATCACAAAGGTTGGGTTACCATCACCGTTAATTTCACATTGGCTAAGTCCCATATTCCCCTCGATGCTTTACTCACTAGCTTTTTGCTTTGTGAGCAAGTCGGTCAAATTTATTTTTGACCTCTCAAAAAATTAGGCCTCATCATTCAGTAGCTACTTTCCGGAATTATAACACATACGTATGTCCATAAAATATATTCATTTTGCCACTTGGCAATCACAATATAACACATAAGGAGTTAATTTAACTCACAACAAAATATCTTCCAAGAAGTTTTCCAACCACCCAGCCTCATTATCATCCAATTTCAGAGTATAAACTCTGACCCTTGTATATTTTACAATAAATTTTTGTTTGGCTGATCTCCAAGGTAATTACACCACAAAATGGTGAACACATCGTCTTTGAATCTGAAATTCAGTTTAACATCACTGCATTTTCAATACAGTGGGAAATCCAGTTCATCCCCCACAAAAGTGTAGGAGGCACAAATCATCTTTATTTGCACAAATATGCTTGGTAGCCCCAAAGTCTACTATCCATTTTTTCCTCATTTGCCACAAGAATAGTCAAAGAATGATTCCAACAATTATATCTTCTCCTTAGACCAAGTTTACCTTTGGCCTTAAAAGGATCAACATTCTTCTTCATACATATACATTGAACTACATGATCACATGGCTTTTCACTTACAAATTATAACCCCCACAGATCAAACATATTGATCCTATCATCATCAATAAATGAATTATGATTACATCAATCACAAGCATCTTAGCTTTTTCATGTACACAACAGCGGAGTGCAAAGTAATATGCATTATTATTCTAGAAAGCTGCTCCCAAAATACTTCCACCGCACGGGGCAATTATAGCCACAAAAATTGAAACATATATGTATAATACAAATCAAATGTATTCAAGCATGCTGAGACAAATTGTTGAAAAAGCACCCACACATATTCTTGAAATATAGTTCAAAGTTTTTTTTTTTTTTTCACATATACAAAGATAATCTACCTTCCACTTTTTACTTAGATTCTTAAACTTGTTGTTCAATCTTTGCAATTTATTGAAAATAAAGAGCCACATCTCTTCTCCACCGTAACACCCCAAGGCCAAGACACAAAAGTTTCTCAACACATTTAATTTGAAATCAAAGGGAAATAAAAGCTATTCACACAAAAGAAACTAAGCATTGTTCAAGATTTATCCCAAATAAATATTTGATTTAATTTCAAAACTTATTAAAAGTATTTCAATATCATAACAAACCAAAAGAAACATGTTGGCATTAATAGCCTTCTAAAGACTCATGGTTAAAATTCATTTTAAGTCAAAGGACAAAACATCAAAGAACATTAAGGAGCAATTAAAGTGTTTAAAACATTAACCGAAAAGGAGAATTAAATTGTAATAAAAACAAAAGTTAATACCTTTCAAATCTAGACTCAAAATGAATTATTTGAAAATAACCAACAAAGTTAACATCATTGTCTCCTTTTAAAACGGTGAAAAAACCACTATAGAGAGAGAATCGTAATCCATGGTGCCTCTCACCTTGTTATTTTCTCTTTAATTGAGTGTTAATCAACATCATAAGGGATTCTCGCTAGCTTCAAAGTATCCAAACTTCAAAGAAGCTTCTCAAACATCACATTCTTGTGATAGCTTTATACTATCACCTTCCTTATGATTTTAACACTCACAACTATCACCATTCTTTTTATAGCAAATTCAACACCCCACATAATTTTTCATGCAGCACTGATAAAATATAATAAAATAGTTGATGCCATATAAAGTAATTGAACCGCATACCTTGGTGGTGTAAGAGCTTGACAAAGAGTAAGCTTCCAGTTTGGACCTTATTTCCGTATGATACACGCAACTTTGGTTTAAAACCAACAAATATAAAACTTTCCATATTTTGTTTTTAAATGGACTTGAAGCCCAAGCCCCCATGAATTTCTTTATAATGTAAAAGAAGCAATAACTAGGTTCTTTGCTCTAAATTAAATACTTCGAGAGCAACAAAAAGCCACCAGACATTATCTAGTTACTCATCACAGTAACTATATCACTATAAAATCAATTATATTAACATTATTATGACATCACAATTAAGATATATAACAGCCATAGGTAAGAAGCTAATCTATCAATCAAATTACCAGAAGAGCTTGAAAGAAGCATTAAAATATTTTTCATATTTTTCCATCATCAAAACATAGTATATACCAGAATATATTTTTCCTCTACCAAATAATTCATGATTAAATTGGTAAAACTATATATCAAAAATCCAAATTTCAACGCTTCAAGAGAAACATCATTTCAAATATTTTTAAATAGATAAAGATCAACTACAAAATAGCTTCTTCCTTTTCTTACATAAAAAAAAAATAGAATGATTCAATTTTTCCTTTATCACAATCCTCAATTTCTACATCAAAAATTCAATTGTATATTTCAGCCAAGCACTACATATATGTGTTCATCATTAATAATTTCACAATTAAGTACATCTGAGACTAAAATCCCAAATCAAATAGCATAGAGTTCTTCATCCACACACGTTTTAATTTCATTTTAACATAATGAACTTTTAAAATAATATTAAATAATATAGAACATGGAACATTTTCTTTTAAGCATTTATCACAAAGCATGATCACACTTGATCAAGAACCTCAATTTTTTATTCCAAAGATTGGTCTCTAAACTCCTTCAAAAGAATTAGAAGCATTTTTCTAAATTTCTCACCAATCAATCCAATAAGAATAACCAACCAAACACTATACATATAAACAAAACTTCATATGACAAACCAGGAAGATATCCTAAACCAATAGAACATTTTTCTTTTCTTTTGATAAAACAAAACTTCATTAATTTTATAGTTTCGTCAGTATGTATTTTACTTCTCATGTATAAACCTCATCAAGCATGTCACATACAAGATTTTATCAATCTGTGAGTTGTAAAAATAGACACGTAAATTTTATAAAAGTCATGTGATCAAGTAATCACAACAACAAGCAAGCATATATATGAACAAACATTTATCTAATATTAGTTATAACATATAGAATTATTCATCTTGTATATGAACAAACTTATGAAAAATTTCATGTTCATAATAGTAGAAGAATACTAACCTCTCTTCATAGCTATTGAATTTGTACCTTTATTTTTCTCATTTTCCTTCTGAATGATCGGCTTGTTCCACCTCTCACAGATGTGGTAACCGTTCACCATTGTTCAGAAGAGGAGCCTTGGATGCAGCGTACGTTGTTTGCCTTGTTAAATCCTTGAGATTGTTGTAAATTTGTAGGCAAGCAACTGTAAATCACGAACCCATGTCCAAAAGACAATAAAAGTTTATAGTCTGAGACGTGTGAAATCACACTGTCCTCAAGGATTTATTCGCCTAGGACGAAAACCCCCCAGGATTTAACAGACTCTTCCCGGTTGAAACCGAGGTGCAAGAACAGCATGAGAAGGAAAAATTGTTTAACCCAGAAAAATGGTAGAAAACCAATAACCATGATAATCAAAATTTTAGTAAAACCATCCAACCCCATTTTGTTCTTTTTCCACTCTAAAACATGTACATTCTCCAATTTAAAACTCACAGCCACTATCACCATTTGATAGTTTTTCTCCAACGTAAGATGGCCCAAATTGATCAAATAATGATCACTAAATCTTATTTAAATCAAAACGTTGGAATATCAATTTAAAAAGATGGAATCTAAAACGTAAAGGCCAATAAGTAGAAATAAAACCATATAAATAGTATACATATAAATTGGAAAGAAAATTTTGTGACTTTAAATAAATTCAATAATAAAAAAAAACTGTCCATTAATATAATTTAATGCATTAATGGAAATAAAGATCCTTAAAGAAATATTAAAGGAATTAAATAAAACTTTAAATATTTAATATTAAATCCAAAATTCCAATTTAAACTTTTGAAATAAAATAAAAAATACAACAAAAATATACAATAATATCAAAGTATGAAGACACGGACAACAATTATAATTTATAGAAGTTAAAGTGTCTTCAATTTTATTAGTATAAAATGATATACAGTTTGTAATCTCCATTTCCTTGCTTAATGATAATGATGTCATTATTTTATTGTATATACATTTATATATATTTTTATAATTAAATTTAAAATATATAATCTTGCCTCCACTAGCCAAACTTTCTGGGTCCGTCCCTTCCTGCTGTTGAGATTCCTGCAGTCTGAAGTTTGAACCACAAAACCGGAAAAGAAAGCTAAACCGCAGATTGTTTTCCGTTCAAAACCAACCCAAAGAAGTCCTTCAGGCTTTTATTTATTTGTCTGTTGTAATCTAATCGTAGAAAGAAAATTGACACCGTGTTGAAAGAAATCAAAGAATCCCGTATCTATTAATAGCATGTTTGTATTCACACTGGATTGCACAGCAAAGCACGTTCAGTAGAAGCTACCACGTCAGGGACGTGATTTTGGCCTCTATAAATTGGTTTTTCAAACACACGGTAAATATATGATTCTCAATTTTTGGGACTGTGTAGGGTAAAAATATTATAGAAGAGATGTTCGATTAGATTTCTGATAATATTTTAGAAGATTGATATTTCACTAATTGAGTGAATATATTCTAAGAAAAAAAGAAAGATAAGAATTGATCACGTTATATCCTATAAATTCTTGATCATAATTAGTTGGGCAAAATCTTGATTATTACCTACCATGCATGCATATTGTTATCATGTTTCATTTTTAATTCCATCTAAGAATTTTTGTACATTTTCTGTTGTTTTCAATAATATGAAATTCTTTACATCCATCATATTTAGCTTGTTGAATTTTTTATCAGTTACTATTAATAGTATTATTTCATTAGTCCGATTTAATAATATTTCTTCTTTATTTCTTACACAGTCAATATTTAATATATTTCCCGATTTTATTGACTCATAATGAGGTTTAAATTCTTCTTAAATTTTTGCCCATTCATTATTTTTTCATGCATGTCCTTTATTATACATAGTCTCTTCTTCATATTTATCTCATGCTTCACTAGGAGTATATTTATATTCTTCCCAATTTCTTTTAGGCTTTATTCTACTGTATTCTCCTTTTTCCATTCGTATATAACTTTCTTTAGATTCTGAAGAAGAACTCTAGTTTAAAATTATTTCTTCATTTTCATCATTTTCTTTAGTTATATGATCTATTTGATCTATTTTTTGTATTTGATCATTTTCTTCTTCGATTATTTTTAATTGTTCTAATAACTGCTGAATTTCTTCTATATAATTTGATTTCTTTAATATTTCCATATACTCATCTTTTTTCATCTCCATGAGGTTACTGGTAAGGATAATTTTGATGGTTCTAGACTTAATTCTTGTTTTACTATTATTTTTTCCAAATCTTTTGATTTTAATAATTCTTTTTTTGTTATGCATTTATTCTTTTCTTCATCTTCTAAAAGATTTTTTAGTTGTTCAAAAACTTCTCTTTTTTAATATCTTTGTTTTCATGTACTTCCTTGCCTTACTTATATTCTTTAATGTATCTCTTATATTATTTATTTCACTTTGTTCCTTTTGTATTCTATTATAAATATAATTTGCAATTTTATTAGTATTTTCTATTAGTTGAATAATATTTTTATTAGTCTCTTTCATTATTTTTTTATATTCCTTCAAATTTTATTGATATTTCATCATATAAACCCATTATTTTATTATTTTATTATTATCTTTTGTCTTTTATGGTTTTGTCCTTTTATGGTTTTAGTATTGGATATGGTGTCATACTCTAGTTGTCGGTAGGGGTGGACAGCGATCGGATTCGGGCCAAAAAATCCCAATCCGACCAAAACCGAGTATGCAACTATACAGCCCGTCGTCGTCCGGTTGGTGAACGGTTAGGTCGGGTGGCGGATATGACGGGTGGCGAGCGGGTTCGGCGGTTTTCGTCAAATAAAAAAATTATAGAAAGGAGTAGGACAAGACAAGCCCAGAAACACAAAGAAAAAATTCAAAACAGAAACCAAACAACACAAATGCAGAAAAGCTTCGAACTTGAGAAAGAAAAGGTAGGAAACCAAAGGAGATCTGTAGCACAGGACCAGTGCGCGTCTCGTGGTTGTGGCAGAGGCTTTCTCGATTGGACCAGCATGTGTCTCGTGGAGGCTACTGAGCAGATCCGGTAGCACGATGAGGTGGGTCGTGCGGGAGGAAAAGAAAATGGCAAAATGCCATGGCCATCGCGCCTCTAAGTGAAGTGAGCTTGCTGCCTCTTTGCTCTTCATTATCTATACCTAATTAGGGTTTTCTACTAGGTTTTTTCTATTGGCCCATAAGTTATGGCCCAAAGAATGTATTGGGCTAGACAAGTAACTCATTAGTAACCCATTTACTATATTTAATAATAATCATTAAAGTTTAAAAAAAAAAATAGAAACCCACTTCATCTCCTTCCTGATGTGTTGTAACATCCCTGACTACTTTATGGATTGACGATTGACCCCACAGACCAACACGGGTCTTTTCAGCATGCTTTGTCCTCACTCACACGCTTCTCGGGAAAACTTCCCAGGAGGTCACCCATCCCAGAATCGCTCCAAGTCAAGCACGCTTAACTGTGGAGTTCTTAAGTGATGGGCTCCCGAAAAGAAGATGCATCTTGTTGGTATAGGTAGTACTAATCAATTCATATAAGCCATCCTCTACTGTATAGTCCCATACCTACACAGTCTCAGGATCCCTCTCATTCAGGTGTGCTATCGGTTCATTCATGTGTCCCTCCGCCTAGAAGTCTGCCAGGAGCTGCTCCTTAATCATGCCTCTTGCACCGGCGACCACTCCCCGTCCTCGTCAGCCCTGGGTGTCACATGCCCACCAGCTTCCGCTTGTTTCGTCCCCGAACCACACCGTACTGAGAGAGGTGCCTCTCTGATACCATTTGTAACATCCCTGACTGCTTTATGGATTGACGACTGACCCCACAGACCAACACGGGTCTTTTCAGCATGCTTTGTCCTCACTCACATGCTTCTCGGGAAAACTTCCCAGGAGGTCACCCATCCCAGAATCACTCCAAGTCAAGCACGCTTAACTGTGGAGTTCTTAAGTGATGGGCTCCCGAAAAGAAGATGCATCTTGTTGGTATAGGTAGTACCAATCAATTCATATAAGCCATCCTCTACTGTATAGTCCCATACCTACACAGTCTTAGGATCCCTCTCATTCAGGTGTGCTATCGGTTCATTAATGTGTCCCTCCGCCTAGAAGTCTGCCAGGAGCCGCTCCTTGATCATGCCTCTTGCACCGGCGACCACTCCCCGCCCTCGTCAGCCCTGGGTGTCACATGTGTCATCTCCTTCCTTAAGCCCCATCACAACATCACCATCATTGGAAACTCCATAGTCGAACCTCCATAGTAGAACCTCCTCGGTCACCGACAGTAATAGATTTCCGAAACCGAGCCCGACCGCCATCAACCGAGCCTAACTCTCATTTTCAAACCGCTCAACCCGAGATCCGCCATCACCCGCCCGCCGTGCCGGAAATGGACTCGGTTAACACGGTTTCGGGCGGTCCTTCGGTTGTTGTCCAGCCCTAGTTGTCGGAATCCTCGAGGAATTTAGTGGCAGATTAATGGCTTATTTCATTGACTAATGATATTTTTGACACAGAATTTGGACACCTTGTATAGACACCGTATAACTTATTAGTATCTTAGGAGTGATGAAATATATGATGAGAGAGAAAAAAATGATAAATAAGTAGGAAGGAATACTTTTATACGATATTGGATACCATTTTTGTGTCTGAATATCATTACTCTATTTCATTCCCCTTTTTAATTTCTCACAAATAGAAACCAAAGGATAGAGCAAACCACAAGAGATAGGTTACAGGCTCATATCCAGTGTGGAGCGTCCATCATTGTATCTCGTGGGACAACGAGATCCAAAAGCAAAAAATAAGTGTTGCATTAATCTATAAGAGGAGCGTCCATAATAATTCTTTGAAATCATTTTGATTAATTAATTAATATATAAATTTGATCATACAATTGTTCAACACACACACAAACTTGCTACCACCCTACAATTTTAGGAACCAAAATGATGATTCAATAAAAAAAATATTTAAGGGTCAGTAGATATTCTAAATTTAGTTAGATATATAATCACACTTTAAACACCAACAAAATCACACTTTGTTTAATTTCCTAGAGTATCCTCCGCACACGCAATTGCGGAGACTAATCCCTTGAGCCAGATAAGATCACAAGAGTGGGAAAGCTCTTCCTCAAGAGTTTTAATGTTGTCACATTCCCAGAGCTCGGATTCGAACTCGAGATCACTGTTTAAACTGGAAGTGACTTGTGTTATATCATCCAAGCGCTCTTAGGCTAACAGAATCACACTTTAATCACACTTCGAATCAAATTTATGACCCTCCCAACTTTGTAATTAAAAAGAGTTTAATTTCTATACACCATCAATGTAAAGGACTTTTATAATGACATCCAATAATATCTTGATAAATCAACATTATTGTTAGTTTTAAATAAGTTTTTGGTCCCTAAAATGTTTACCAATTTTGGTTTTAGCCCTTATAAATTTTTTTTAAGGATTTCGTCTCTGTAATCTCAAAAAATTTGTAAATAGTCCATACGCTCATCTTTTTCCGTTATCCAATACTCAGGGGTATCGAAGTAATTTCATTTCACTGTCCGACTTAATATGAAATTTGAATAAAAAAATAAACAAAATCATACATTGGGACCACATGGTTAAAATTGTTAAATCCATTCAGCTTGTATGATATCTAGTACTCAGAGGTCGTACGATATAATTTCTTGTTCCTAACCGACTTGCTCTAAAATTTGATTAGAAAATACTAAAAAAATAATAATTATATATTAGGGTAACATGGTTAAAATTGACAAAATTTTTCATCTTGTATGATTTCCAGCACTCGGGGATAACGGTACGAACTATCAGTGTATACTACTTTATTCCTTAAAAAAAGAGTTTTAAAATCAAATAAATTTCAAAACTTTTCAATCAAAACAATTCTTAAATCAAATTGTTTATTACTAAAATTATCTATTTCCAAATAGAGGATTTGCGGAATGGTCCCCTGCTGTTGAGATTCCTGTAGTTTGAAGTTTGAACCACAAAACAGGAAAACAAAGCTAAACCGCAGATTGTTTTCCGTTCAAAACCAATCCAAAGAAGTCCTTCAGGCTTTTATTTATTTATCTATTGTAATCTAATCGTAGAAAGAAAAATTGACACCGTAATTTAATAGCGTGCTTGTATCTACGGGTAGGAATAGGTCAGGCCGCTTGTTAGGAGTCTTTGGACTAGCCTATTTAAGTCCTAGTTCGGCCTAATCTATTTAGTAAAAAGGTGAGGTCAAGACTTTTTAGAAAACCTAGATAGCTAAAGAGGTCAAGCTTAAGGCTTTAAAAAAAAGCCTATTACACCTATCAGGCCGGCCTATTTAACACACACACACATAAATATTTATATATAATATAATATAATACTATAATATATTATTTATATTAATTATAATATTTGATAGTAAAGGCCTTTTGACCCACTTAAATATAGTAGCATACATGCCTATTTATTTGTGAAGGCCTGGCGACCTACCTATTTATCAATATAGGTCTATCGATCTCTTTATCATTAGAGGCCTATAAACCTATTTACAAGTAAAGACCTGTGACCTATTTATAGGTGGAGGCATATTTAAATGTTTTATTGATAAGTAGGCTTTCAGGTCAGGTCAGCTTTGAAGTAGGCCAGACTAAGGCTAGCCTATATCAGGTTAATAGGCCAGACTCAGACCTCAAGATTGGAAACCCAGGCCTTTCAGAGCCTAGCTCGACTTAGCCTCTTCTCATCCCTACTTGTATTCACCCTGGATTGCATACCAAAGCAAGCTCAACGGAAGCCACCACGTGTGGGACGTGATTTTGGGGAAAAAGATCATCTTCATTTTTTTATTTTTTTTTAATACTGAAAGGGGCTAAAAAGCCCAAAAACAAGAAAGACGAATTATCCAAAAAGACAAGGCGGGGTAAGATGACCATAGACAAATCATAAAGTAAAAGCCTAGCTAGATCAGGCCATGGAACCACCATAGAATGAAAACCCAGATCCTGCGTAAGACTCAGGGACGGAGACACACTTAAACGATGAGAGGGGCCAACTTTAAAAATTAAAGTTCATTATATATATATATATATATATACACGCACCGAATTTCATATAAACATTCATAATTATTTGTTCCATAATGTTAATTACATTATAATATACAAGGACGGAGTCAGACTTAAATGATAGGAGGGGTCAACTATAAAAATTAAAATTCATTCAATACACACACACACACACACACACACCGAATTTCATATAAAATATTCATCATTATTTATTCCACAACGTTAATTACATTAGTAATCTATCAATATACATGGTAATCTAGCCACCCAAAGTAGAACCTCATCCCTAGGCGCTTGCACCCAACACCAGGGTTCAACACGCATCTGACATTTAGTGCATATTGTTGATGACTTTTTGGACATAATGGGTAAACGAAAACCCAAACGGTCAACAAGTCTTTGAACGACCATAACTTTTGTTCCGGATGGAATTTTGGACATATTATATATACACAAAAAACTCTTTTTGAGACCGTCTTTCTAACAACTAGTTTTTAAACAGCAGGGGCCAAGACCCCTCCTATATAATGCATGTAAATCCATCCCTGAAAGACTCCAATCATGGCTAACCAGTTGGCACAATGGTTACCCTCTCTTTAGGTATGAACAAAACTAGTATTCCACTCCTGCTGCTTCCAATGAAAGATCCAGCGAAGTAACCTATTAGTGTGATCCTCTTCATTTTTATCTTTCCATTCCTCTATTTCGAAAGTTTCAAGAAAATAAATGTATATTGTACACATGTGAATAGTCTTTTATACACTTATTATCCCCAAAACTTTAGAAATTGACATCTCAATTTCTCATAAGAAATGGAGAGAATCTTTACATAAGGTAAATATATTTTTTATGATGTGTCAATTTTTTTTTTGATATGATGATGTGTCAACTTCTAATTGATTGATAGTGTAAAAAATATTTATATTAATAATATATACCAATTCAATTCATGGATGATTCTTGATTTTGGGACTGTGTAGGCTAAAAATATTATAGAAGAGATGTTCGATTAGATTTCTCATAATATGTGAGAAGATTGATATTTCACTTATTGAGTGAAGAGATTCTCAGAAAAAGAGATAAGAAAAATTGATCACGTTACTGAAAAGTAAAAACAGAAAGCAAAATTGACCGTGCAATATTTTCTTGTGTCCTATAGACACAAATTTTGAAAATGACTTTTCTTGATTGTTAAAGTAACCTTACATAATTACATTTTTGTTTAACAAAGGAAAACAATGATAATACTCATAGCAGACATGCCAAAGCCAAGTAAACAAATTGATTACGAAACTAAAATTAATGCTAGTTCCGTCTAAATTTTGTACAAGAAATCACTTAGATAAAAGATGATGGTGGTCAATTCATGTTAAGCACTCAGATTGAAAATATAATCCACTCAATTCACTTGTGAAAAACTTTTTTATTTATTTATTGAAGAAACAATCAAGCATGCATGCATTTGGAAATGAACCTAATTTTTTGATACATCAATAATTTGGAAATTTGTCATTTTCATTTGGAAATTATATCAATAATTTAGAGCTAAAATTAACATTTAATATCAAGTATTACATTAATAATGATTTTGTTTTAAAGTAATATATAAGAAACCTAGGACTCCAAAAAAACTACCACAGCAAAATTTGTTCTCTAAATTAATAATAAATATAGAACTTATTAATAATATAATAGATTTTACCGAAATTGCCCGAACGACAGCCCCTGCCTCACAAATCTTGCCGCCGACTTTGACCACTGTAAATGAAAGAACAACAATCACATTCTCATACCATTTTGTTTCATAGCCGTTGATCAAATGAAATTTGCCTTTTGAAACAACAATAAGATAGTTGATAAATTTAATATTTTTTAGGCATAAAAGATGTGTAATAAAAAAATGACTGGCTAAACATTTTCCATAAGGGAATCCTCTTCATCAAACTCAATATACTTTATTGTCTTTTCATATTATTTTGTCCCATAGTAATTATCTTCGTATGATCTAGACATCCAAAGCTGGTACACATGAATATATTTATACGAGGACTCAGGTGGGACTTCTCCAAGTCAAGTCTCCTTCTGAAACTCTCATAATGGTGTCATTTCTGCATCTTCTACTTCTCATATCTGCACCTGTGTTCATATTGTTTCTCTTCAAGAAATACATATCCATTAATAACAACCCATCATCCACCCCTCCACCAGGTCCTAGAGGCCTTCCCATCATTGGTAATCTTCATCAACTTGATAGTTCCAAACTCCAATTGCAACTATGGGAGTTCTCAAAGATCTATGGTCCCCTTTTTTCTCTTAAAATTGGCTTTAAGCCAGCAATTGTGGTTTCCACACCTAAAGTTGCAAAAGAGGTCCTCAAAGACCATGATCTTGATGTATGCAGCAGACCACCCTCCCTTGGCCAACAAAAATTATCTTACAATGGGTTAGAGATGATATTTTCCCCTTACAATGATTACTGGAGAGAAATTAGAAAGATTTGTGTAGTCCACTTCTTTAGCTCTAAGAGGATCTCTAGCTTTTCCCATGTAAGAAGCTTTGAAGTGAAGCAAATGATAAAAAAGATATCAAGCCATGTTTACTCTTCCAAAGTTACAAACTTGAGTGAGATGATAATGTCTGTCTCAAGTGCTATAATTTGTAGGATGGCTTTTGGGAGAAGATATGAGGATGAAGGAGCTGAAAGAAGCAAGTTCCATGAGCTGCTTAATGATACACAGGCCATCTTCCTTACCTTCTTTGTTTCAGATTATATTCCTTACATGGGGTGGGTTGATAAACTCACAGGGTCACTTGCTCGTCTTGAAAAAACTTTCAAAGCATTGGATTTGTTTTTCCAAGAGGTCATTGAGGATCACCTTGATCCTAATAGGCAGAAAGGAACCGAAGAGGAGGATATGGATATAGTTGATGTGTTGAATGAGCTAAAGATGCAGGGTCGCTTGTCAATAGACCTCACCGATAACCACATCAAAGCTATCCTCATGGTATGTGGTCGTGTTTATCCACTTTTTTCTTTATTTCTTTTAGTAATAGATTTTTATATGATCTTTTTAATTATAAAAGACATTTTAAAAAAGAGAAACCTCTTTTATACTTGAATATAATATTTCGGAAGTATTTTTTATTTATTTATATATTTGAATAACTTCATGTTATAAAAATGACAATTTTTGAAAAATACAAAAAAAAGTACTTTATCTCTTTTTAAAATAATTCCTCCATTCATCTCAATAAACACAACCAAATGAGCTCAATATCTAGGTGGATGCTCAGTTGAAATATCTTTTGCTGCTTTTTATAGTTCATATGTTCAGAACTCTAGAGCTGAATATGTTAGATTACATAATTCTAGCCTTGACTGCTCAACATGAAGAGATGGGTTCAATTAAACTACTACAATTTGATGGATTCACCTAATACTCGTATGTGCAAAATTATACCAGCAAGATTTTTTAGTACCATCATCCTGAAAATAATATTATATATCTAGCACCATTTTTTTAATCAAGCATTTTCAGTTTGGAGCATGAACTAACATAGATTAATTAAAGAGTCAGTTAGTTTGTTAAGTTAATTTCTGAACTTAGTGCTCTGTGTACTCACTATAAATAAGAGCACTTATTGTATAATTCATCATCTTTTCCAATCAATCAATTACAATGTTACCTTATGAGTATCAATATGCTCTCTACCTCTCCAATCAATTTGATCTTCATCCCTTTGGTCTATGGATTTGTAACATGAACAAAATTATAAGTCCATCATTACAATGTCTTGAAATTTATCGAGAACAGGGGCCCAAAAACATGAAATCAATTATCGAAATCTGAACCTTATAGTTACTCTCACAATATTAAATTGTAGGACAAGCATATTTGATATTAAGCTGCAGTTTAGAATTCATGATCAATGCCCCTTGTTCTTTTATTCTTTTATATTATACAATATCAAACAGTTTCAAATTGAAGCATGAAGTGATAGTCTGATTTAAGTTCTTAATTTCTCTTTCTGGATAATCACAGAACATACTTGTAGCAGCAACTGATACAAGTGCAGCCACATCTGTTTGGGTAATGACCGGATTGATTAAAAACCCACGAGTGATGAAGAAAGCTCAAGAAGAAGTCAGAAATCTCTATGGCAAGAAAGAGTTCATAAATGAAGACGATATTCAAAAGCTTACTTATCTTAAAGCAGTGATAAAAGAGACACTACGATTCTATGCACCAGCACCACTCGTACCGAGAGAAACAAATAAAAGGTTCATTATTGATGGGTATGAAATACAGCCCAAGACAATAGTATATGTGAATGTTTGGGCCATTCAAAGAGACCCTGAAACATGGAAAGACCCAGAAGAATTTTATCCTGAGAGATTTATGAACAATGATATTGATTTTAAGGGACTAGATTTCGAGCTGATTCCATTCGGTGCAGGGCGTAGAATTTGCCCAGGCATGCATTTGGGAATTGCCACAGTGGAGCTCATAATTGCAAACCTTCTTAATTCATTTGATTGGGAAGTGCCTGAAGGGATGAAAAGGGAAGACATAGACACAGAAGGGCTTCCAGGACTTGCCCAACACAAGAAGAATCATCTTTGCCTTCTTGCCAAGAGCAAGAACCATATGTGAATATTGTGCAATATAGTCTAATAATGTAATAAAGTGATTTTAGTTTGTCATCTGATTTTCAATAAGCTGGTATCTACCTTCGAGGGTGAAACACTTTTCACTTAGAATTTTTAGTGAATCCTGTTTTATCTCTACTACATCCATGGAATCTACTGAAGAATTTGATGCCTCTCTTTTTCCTTGAAAGATGGGGGAATCCACTTAAATTTATCTGTGTTTATAAAATCCTTAAAAGAATTTATCAAACATTGATGAGCAACAACGAATCAACAAAAGTAATGCTTTTAATGAAGTTTTTTCTTAGTAGTACACTTGCATTCTAAGTTCTTCATTTCAATTTTAAAAATACTTCCTCAACTAAAAAGGTCGTTTTGTTTATTTTCCATCATATATGTCAACATTATATTGTGCCTATATGAATGAAGTTGGTTTTGTATATTACAATTACACTGAAATTTTAGAGCTAAGACTTTAGTACTATATATTTGTAAGGTTTTAAAATATTTGCATTTCATGTGCTGAGTGAGTGTTAAAGTATAGTATTGATATTTACTAGCAACAAAAAAAAAAAAAGTATTGATATTTGCTTAAATGAGGTTACATTTAAGGAATTTACTTCTACTTAATAATTTAACAGAGCATATAGTTACTTTAAATTCAATTAGTGACTTCTCATATGTTGAATGTCTTCACCACCTTTTACTTGAATTCATTTTTGTAAGGTAGTAGAAAAACACCACTAGATCATTCAGTGCTGAAACTTATTTTTCACATCGAATTGAGTTTGGGAACATACCCTAAGGCTTTGTTTGTTTCAGATTGATATCAACGCAAATTGGCCGTAACTTGCGTTTGAAATGGCGTTTCCTGAAAGCTCCAATTAGGAGCGTGAGAAAAAGTGACCAAATTTGCCTCAGGAAGGAGAATTTTATCCATTGGCGTTTAGAACAATCTCATACAAACATGCACTAAGTATTTAAAGTTCACTCTGCAATAAAAGGCAAACTTAAATTGTAGATGGCTAATATTAACTAATACATATGGCACATCACTAATGTTTTAGCATTAACAATTGTCCAACACCCTATTATTAGAGTAGAAATATAAGATAGTCAACAAAGCCCAAATCAAAAATAAAATTAGAAGTTTTATTAACAAAGTACTTCCTCCAAAGCAATATTTTATACGAGGAGTGATCATCATGAAGGATGTTCCTCAAGTGCAAAGAAACATTAAGGATGATGGCATATAAGACATTCAGCACGCAACTAGAGAAAGAAACTGCACAGAAAACATCTTTCATCCTTCATTTTATTGCTTCAAGTCACCTAGAAGACCAATAATGTATCATATACTAATAACAGTTATGACCAACAGAAGAAAAATGAAAAACAGCAAATACCTGACTGATTGAGTTGCCAGCTGTTTCATCTGTTACCAAGTGCCATTATGTTATTGTATACCTTAAATTTGAAATGGTTATGAACCAATACACATGTTATATGTATGTGTATGTGTACATCTAAGTATGAAAGCATATGCCCATATTTATGACAGAAAGTTTTAAAAGGGGAGAAATACGAAACTTGAACTTTAGGGCTTCTTTAAATGCAATGAAGGCCTCCTTGCTCTTTTTCTTGATCAAATACCTACATGGTAGATCTGACACACAATAAGTAAAAGCTACAGACCAAAATTTAATAAACCATAATGACTTTTTTAAGGTTTAAATGGCCTCTCGATGTACCCAAAAAAAAAAAAAAAAGGCCTCCCTGAAGAATTGGTTTTTGACTAGACATTTGATGTTCTCAACTGATGAATATTATATTGGTGTTCTAAATTTCTATTATAGCTCCAGTAAACTTGAAAATCATAAACTTATGCATTACAAGAAATGGTTGTGCAAAGAACCTAGAATCTCATTGTGAACAACTCCTGTGCGTAGAAAATCATTCTAGTTCTGTGGACATAAAAGTAACAAAAAATCCAACTGGTTTACGGGTTTGAATTATCTGTTTTCAACTTCAACTTGAAGAACACTATATGGGCTCGTTTGGTGGTCAGGATAAGAGAGACAGGATAGGAAAAACTATCATATCCTGTCTGAAACTATTGTTTGGTGAGTCAGCAGGATAGGATAAATCAATCCTGTCACCTATCATATCCTGTCCATCTAGTTAAAATTCTATCCTGAGGGGGGAGCTGGGTTAGAACTCAACAGGATAGGATAAGGTGATTTAAAGTGTAATAAAATTAAAAAATATTATTATATAAAATAACTAAAGTATAATAAAATATAATGTGGTTACAAAAAAAAGTATAATAAAACATAAAACAATAAAATAAAAAGAATTAATAATTAATTTTTATTTTTATTTTTATTTTGTCACAATGCTAATTTTGTTACTTTATATTATTTTAAAAAAGTGAAAAATAAAAAAAATATTCTAATAATTTAACTATATGTAAACTAAAAACTAAAAATGAATATTTAAAATTATAAAAAAATAATTTAATTTAAACAATATTTTAAAAATTTAAAATATTATATATAATTTTATCACAAGGAGAATTTTGTCTTTTCTATAATCTTACAAAATGAAAATTATAAAAAAAACTAAAATCTAATAAAATATAAAAACATTTGGAACAAAAACGAAAATTTTAAAATTCATACTAAAATTACAATGCTATTCAGTTGCTTATCTGGTGGATACCAAATGTCGGATAGGATAACAGCTTATCCTGCTCATATCCTATCATACTCCTATCCTGTTCTCTTATCCTATCCGCCCCTATCCTATCCTGATCACCAAATGAGCCCTATAACTACATCTCCCTGTACTTGCAGCATAGGAATAGCACAGAAAAGCAAATACAAAGCATGATGGAAATGAGGGGGGAGGGATGAAAAAGGAGCCAAATGAGAGAAAGAGAATCAAAAGTACAAGCTGCGAACATATAGGTGAACGCCTCTCTTCAACCATAAGTTCAGGTAATATTTCCACTCTACGATCACATTCACAACATAGTTTGAGTTCTTACCTGCATAGCATAAAATTCAAACCAAATGACAAAGAGCTAACATAACAAAAAAAAAATGAAATAGGATCAAATCAAGGCTTGGGCTAAGATGCACCACCCAAAATTTACATCACCCATTGCACCACCCATGTGGCAAATTGTGGGCCAATCAAATAGCCATATGGGTGGGTCAAAGTTTCAAACCTTAACTAGTTGAAAAGTCAAATGTCCAAGTGTCATAATGATTGGTTCAGCACTTGCTACATGGGTGGTACAATGGGTGGTGTAAATTTTGGGTGGTGCACCATAGAATGAACCTTAGGTTAGAATTTATTTTAAAACTCAAGTGTTTTAGACATTCATAACAAAAGACCTAAATCCGCAAAAATATTTGAAGGTTGGAGGAACATGCTACACCATCAGACCCACAATGCAGAATAGTAACAATTCTCACAGTTCAGCACAACACAAACAAATGATAGTGATAGTGATAGTAACAGAAATTGATTCCTATCAATCAATTCAATTCCGCAATGACATTGGTAATTAATTCTCAATCCGAGAAAGCAAGGATGAATCTATTTCCAACACGGTCCAAAGATTGAATCAATTGCAAGTATTATCAATATGGAGCTATAAATCAAATATTACTAACTCTCAATTGAATAACAACTGTAACAGGACATGAGACGGGAATTTGGATTTAGGGAGAGTAACTCCGAAAATTCAAGTAACCAGGAGCAGGGGAAACAATGGTTTGAATGGTTCCTGGTGCTGAAGGTTGAAGAAGATGATAATAGAGAGAGTTTAGAGAGAAGTTTGTTTGAATATTCTTGTTATTCATTCTTTGCACAAGAGTGTGCTATATATCAGTTACAAAACCCACAGGGCCAATGAGATGTAACAAACCATTTTCTATGCCTATCAATGCCAGCTCAGCACATTACAAATAATGCAAATATAATACGAAAGGACAAATAAAGTAGAAATAAGCTAACCAACAATTCATGTAATAATACCCTCCCCTTCAAGACATCCTTGTCCTCAAGGATAAGTTGAAACTCTAGAAAAACCCACAATATCATGTTTCAGTAGCCCATAAAGAAAGAACATGAGCCAACAGAAAAAAGAAGGGCCCAAAATTCGTTGCCCAGCAGCAGCTTTCCCATTGTAACAACAAAAATTAGGAGGAGCCCAACTTAGTATTGCTGCAAAGCCCAATAGTAGGAGACATGAAAGCCCTCCAAACCCTAATGGTCCTTTGCAAAGCTGCCATGGCACCCATGGCCAGCCAAAAGCGGGTCCAACGGCGGCGCCGTAACGGGAAGAGAACTCATTGCCAGAGATAGACCAGATTGAACAAGAGACGACGGGGCGTGCTTGACAGAGATGCACGGCGGATTTGAAGGCGTTTGTGTGAGGACCGCCGGGATAAAAAACTAAAATGGGTAGTGGTGGCGGCGTGGCGGAAACGACGTTCACAGCCGTCTTCTCCGGCGATGGTAAGGTGGGTGCTATCACAAGTAACTCGAGCTTGCGGTATGAGGAGTGGATCGAATCTGCTACGAAGAAGACGAAGGCGTGGCAGAGCCTCGAACCAAGGGAACACGCGTCGGAGACGACGTTTAAAGGCGGCGGCGGGTGCTCGTTGATGATTGGCATTAACGGCAACGGCGCTGTGGGGAACAAGGCATCGCTAGCAATTTCGCAACAGGGAAATGAAATTTTAGAGCGAGCCAGTGCCGCCATGGGCGGTGGAGCCATCTCCATCTGTTCGTCAACAATTTCAGGGGCTGGATCTGCAATGGGGTTGCCTTCAATCTGCGATTCCTTTGTGCCGTCGTCACCGGTCATTGACGGATCGAAGAGAAATGGAGATGAATCACTGGAGAATGGGATTTTGGCCGGAAATGTGGATGAAGCTGTGATTGGGAAGCCAAGTTTAAGCTGCTGACCTTCATCTTCCCGTTCCCCTGTGTAATCCTTCAACCCATCCATTCTTGTGAAACCAATTTCTGGAACCCTTGTTACATTGTGGTTCTGGGTTGAGATTGGTGTTTTCTGGTTACAAATGGATGAACCCCCTTGATGATGATGACCCCATCGAGCTCTGACCAAAGCTTTGATCTCATCTAAGCTTGTCACGAGTTGATCGAGCTTGGTCAGAGTTTCTGCGTTGTATTTTGTGATCTTCCGTGACAGTCGCTCCATCGCTTCAATTTTGTTTGATCGTAATTTTTATCCTCCATGAGTAAGTATCAGGTAGCACCAAGTCGATGCTTTGATACCAATTGAGACGGGAATTTAGAGTTAGGGAGAGTAACTCCAAAAATTCAAGTAACCAGGAGCAGGGGAAACAATGGTTTGAATGGTTCCCGGTGCTGAAGGTTGAAGAAGATGATAATAGAGAGAGTTTAGAGAGAAGTTTGTTTGAATATTCTTGTTATTCATTCTTTGCACAAGAGTGTGCTATATATCAGTTACAAAACCCACAGGGCCGATGAGATGTAACAAACCATTTTCTACGCCTATCAATGCCAGCTCAGCACATTACAAATAATGCAAATATAATAGGAAAGGAAAAATAAAGTAGAAATAAGCTAACCAACAATTCCTGTAACAGGACAATAATCAACCCAAAGCCGGAAGAACGAAACCCCAATCCCCAAATTCAAGAGCACAACCCAACCCTCCAATTCCACAAAGCCAAGCATAACTGAGGTTCGTGATGTTGGGGTTTTCATGAGATAATCCTCTTTAAAAATCATATCTCAAGGCGGAAGAAAACCAACCCATGGATCACGCATTACAAAACATGAATCACATAAAGGGTTATTTGTGTTTACCTCTTGAAGCGTGCTTTCACTATGATCACAAGTGCCACAAAGGAGAAGCACCTCTACTCAGTCCACGCGAGCAAACGAGCGTCGGAGCTTTGCGTCTTGTGCTAGCTGACGGCTATTGGAGGCAAGGTTAACAAGACTAAGTTTAGAACAAGACTAATGGTCTATTTATAAACCACATACCCATCTTGACCTAACTGCCTACTTATTGGGCCTTGTACGCTACAAGTCCAATAATCTTTAAATTAATTAAATCATATTTAATTAATTGACCCGCTCCGCATTTGCTCTATGCGTGTGACCCTATAGGCTCCCACTAAGTTGGCAATAATATTAAATATTACAATAATATCAAATATTAAATATAATATTAAATATTATAAATAATGAGTGGCATCTAGCAATGCATCATTACTACCCAATTAGCGAGAGTATCGGTGATCCGATTTTAGCCTTACCGCGACCAAAATTTACTGTGCAGTAAATGTCCCTTCGTCCATATGTCTTAATTGAACACAAGGCATAAGAGTGTCATCCTTGTTATGTTCAATTATTTATTCCTCGATCCCCGATTAGACGTGTAATCACAAATGGGCCCAATATCACATATTGGCCCATTTCCGCGTGGCCACGCATATTTCACGTCTCACTCTATCGAGGGGCCCAAGACATTACCCTTGCTATGTAGGAGGGACGAATCCTGTCTACATCACTCACACTCCTCAACATGATTTATTGCAGGCCCAATAACTACCTTTATGATCACCCTGTTACGCGTGACGTTTGATAGCATTAAAGCCTACAGCTCCTCATGTAGGAATCGTAGTGACTTCAAGTCGAAGGACTACTTCACTATGGTCGCCATGAGAATACTTATGACACTTACATAACTATTATGAAGTATTCTCATAGTGGGTCATCCGGTATAAATATTACTCCTAATATTTATACCTGTGTGCTGACTTGATATCACATATCCATGACCCGTGAGATGTGGCCATCAGTCTACTCACACAATAGTCTCTATGTATTATTGTCGTCCTAATTAACAATAATACTCGACTACGGATCTTTAAGAATAGCGTTCTTATTATTTAATGAGGTCTCACGATTAAGTCTCGTACTTAATGTCTCATTAAATGAACTGCATATTCTAAGGACTTTATTATGCTATTAAAACATATAAGTAACATAATAAATAAAATGCCTTTATTTATATAAAAAATATATAATCCAAAGTCATGATACAAAATGTAAATATACTAATATAGATTGGCCACTAGGGCTTACACCAACAATCTCCCACTAGCACTAGAGCCAATCGGGCATAAATCTAATACCCATTGATCTACTATGAGCGTCATGCTTCTGCTGAGCAAGAGGCTTGGTCAGTGGGTCCGCGACATTGTCGAGTGTAGGTACTCTGCATATCTTCACATCTCCTCTATCGATAATCTCTCGAATAAGATGGAAGCGCCTAAGTATATGTTTGGACCGCTGGTGAGATCTGGGCTCCTTGGCTTGCGCGATTGCCCCATTATTATCACAATAAAGGTCAATCGGGTCCACAATGCTAGGAACTATACCAAGTTCAGTTATGAACTTCCTGATCCAAACGGCCTCCTTGGCTGCATTGGAGGCAGCAATATACTCGGCCTCTGTAGTAGAATCAGCGACTGTTTCCTGCTTTGAACTCTTCCAGCTCACAGCGCCACCATTTAGGCAAAACATATAACCAGATTGCGATCTGGAATCATCCTTATCAGTCTGAAAGCTAGCATCGGTGTAACCCATTACAACAAGCTCTTCCTTGCCTCCATACACCAAGAACGAATCCTTAGTTCTTCTCAAGTACTTGAGGATGTTCTTGACAGCAACCCAGTGACTTTCACCGGGATCAGACTAGTACCTGCTCGTTATGCTCAAAGCATACGAGACATCTGGTCGAGTACATAGCATGGCATACATGATAGACCCAATTGCGGATGCATATGGAATTTTATTCATGCGATCCCTTTCTTCTTGAGTGGAAGGAGATTGTGCCTTTGATAGGCATATACCATGTGACATAGGCAAGAGTCCCTTCTTGGATTCATGCATACTAAAGCGTCTCAACACTTTGTCTATGTATGTACTCTGACTCAGGCCAAGCAATCTCAGTGACCTATCTCTATAGATCCTGATTCCCAATACATAGGTAGCTTCACCCAAATCTTTCATTGAAAAGCAATTCCCTAACCAAGTCTTTACTTGTTGCAAGGTAGGGATGTCGTTTCCGATGAGTAGTATGTCATCGACATACAACACCAGAAAGACAACTATGCTCCCATTAACCTTCTTGTAGACACAAGGCTCATCTTCATTTTTGATAAATCCAAACTGTCTTACAGCATCATCAAAACGAAGATTCCAGCTTCTGGAAGCTTGCTTCAATCCATAGATTGAACGCTGCAACTTGCATACCTTCACGGCGTCCTCTGAAGTGTCAAAGCCCTCAGGTTGTGTCATGTACACATCCTCAAGGAGATTTCCATTAAGGAAAGCAGTCTTGACATCCATCTGCCATATTTCATAATCATGGTATGCAGCGATGGCAAGCAAGATCCGGATGGATTTAAGCATTGCAACAGGCGAAAAGGTCTCATCATAGTCTATACCATGAATTTGCTTGAAACCCTTAGCGACCAATCGCGCCTTATAGGTATGCACTTTACCATCCATGTCAGTTTTCATTTTGAAAACCCACTTGCACCCTATGGGTTTTACCCCTTCAGGTGGCTCTACCAAGGTCCATACCTGGTTAGTGTACATAGACTCCATCTCAGATCTCATGGCCTCAAGCCATTTCTCAGATTCTGGGCCAGTAATGGCCTCCTGGTAAGTCACAGGCTCATCTTGATCCATGAATAATACATCACCTTGTTGAGTCATGAGAAATCCATATCTCTCAGGCTGGTGACGTATCCTGTTAGACCTACGCTGGTCTTGTGCTACTAGAGCAGGCTGTTCTTCCACAACATCTTGTGAAGGCTGCTCTTGTTCCTCCATAGGTATGTCGCTACTTTGTGATACTTGAATTTCTCCAAGTTCTATATTCCTCCCACTGGTTCCTTTGGAGATAAACTCCTTTTCTAGGAATACACCAGTTCGTGCGACAAACACTTTGCCTTCGGAAGGATTGTAGAAATAGTATCCCTTGGTTTCCTTAGGATACCCTACAAAGAAGCACTTATCGGATTTAGGATCAAGCTTAGTAGAAACCTGACGTTTTACATATGCTTCACAACCCCAAATCTTCATAAAAGACACACTGGGTCTCTTACCAGTCCATATCTCATATGGTGTCTTTTCTACCGTCTTGGATGGAACACGGTTAAGTGTGAAAGCTGCTGTTAATAGAGCATGTCCCCAGAAGGAATTTGGAAGATCTGCATGACTCATCATAGACCGAACCATGTCCAACAATGTTCGATTCCTCCTCTCAGAAACACCATTCCATTGTGGTGTTCCCGGTGGAGTGAGTTGAGATAAAATCCCACACTCTCTCAAATGATCATAAAACTCTAGGCTTAAATATTCACCACCTCGATCTGATCGAAGGACTTTAATACTCCTACCTAGTTGGTTTTGTACTTCATTTTTGAATTCCTTGAACTTTTCAAAGGATTCCGATTTGTGTTTCATAAGATACACGAATCCGTGTCTACTGAAATCATCAGTAAATGTAATAAAGTACTGAAAACCACCTCTAGCTATTGTGTTTAGTGGTCCGCATACATCACTATGTATGAGGCCCAAAAGATCACTAGCCCTTTCACCTTTTCCTGTGAATGGGGCTTTGGTCATCTTTCCCAATAAACAAGACTCACATGTCTCATATGATTCATAATCAAATGAGTCCAAGAATCCATCTTTATGGAGTTTAGAAATGCGTTTCTCATTTATATGGCCTAAACGACAATGCCAAAGATAAGTCGGGTTCATCTCATTTGATTTGAACCTTTTGGTATCAATGTTATAGATGGGCATCTCAAGATCAAGGACATAAAGCCCATTACTCAAATGTGCACTAGCATAGAAAATATCATCCAAATAAATAGAACAACATTTGTTCTTTATTATAAAAGTAAAACCAATCTTGTCCAAACAAGACACAGAAATGATATTCCTACTAATTGCAGGCACAAAATAACAGTTCTCTAACTGAATAATAAGCCCAGTGGGCAAAGTCAATACATAAGTTCCTACAGCTAAAGCAGCAACTTTTGCTCCATTGCCAACTCGTAGATCGACTTCGCCTCTCGTCAACGGTCTACTCCTTTTTAGATCCTGCACATTTGTACAAATGTGAGAACCACATCCAGTATCTAATACCCATGATGCAGAAGTAGATAAATTGACTTCTATAACAAACATACCTGAGTTGGAAGTCCCACTTCCATTCTTCTTGCACTCTTCCAGGTATTTTGGGCAGTTCCTCTTCCAATGTCCGGTCTTACCACAGTGGAAGCATGTACCCTCCTTTGCCACTCCGCCAACAGGCTTCAAGCCAGAAGTGCTGGGTTTGAACTTGTTGTTGTCCTTGCCCTTGCCCTTCTGCTTGTTCATAGGCCTCTTGGGCTTCCAAGGCTGCTTCTTGCCTTTTCCAGGTTGGACCATCATGATGGCCTTCCCTTTTCCCTTATTGATGTTGGTTTCAGCAGTTCTTAACATGCCCAACAACTCTGGCAGTGTTTTGTCAAGATCATTCATATTGAAGGTCATGACAAACTGATTATAACTCTCCGGCAACGATTGCAGGATCAAGTCAGTGGCCAACTCTTGGCCCAAAGGGAAACCCAACCTCTCGAGATTCTCAGTGTACCCAATCATCTGAAGCACATGAGGACCCACGGGGCTTCCTTCTGCCAGCTTGCTTTGGAAAAGAGCTCTGGAAATTTCGTACCGCTCATGCCTTGCTTGCTCTTGGTAGAGCAACTTGAGGTGTTCGATCATATCAAACGCCTCCATGTTCTCATGTTGCTTCTGAAGCTCAGAGTTCATGGTAGCGAGTATAAGACAGGCGACATCCAAGGAATCATCCTGATGCTTCTTATAAGCATCTCTGTCAGCCTTGGGTGCACTTGCAGCTGGTGGCACCTCGAGAATAGGCTCTTCAAGAACATACGGCTTTTTCTCTTGCTTGAGGACAATCCTCAAGTTTCTGTACCAGTCCAGAAAGTTTGTTCCGGATAGTTTGTCCTTCTCAAGGACAGATCGCAATGATAAGTTACTTGATGTGTTTGATGCCATGGTAATCTACACAAAGAAATATGCAAAATATAAGTATCATGCTATTAACATATTTAATTAGGTCTTTAATTAAATACGTTCCCACTATTTTACTCAAATCAATGACCCTCATCATTGACTCGGAAAATCCCGTTGGAAGATTTTCTAGTGAGACCAAGATCCATATTTCACCTTGTTTTGAGTCAACTTTGGCTGATCTCCCAAAACTTAGTTATTTAGGTAGGAAACTCCTTTCCAATTACATCTCATGTAACTCTTGGATCAGTTGGGTGAATAACTCTTATTCTAATCCATCTCATGGACTAAAGCCCAACTCAACGCCTCTAAGCCCTTCAATCCTATTGAATTTGGCTTAGTTAAGTTAGACCCAATTGATAGCATTTGGACATTACAATTGTCCCATCGCATCTTACTAGTATAGAAAAATGCACTCCGCTTTGGCGGACCTACACACATTCGATATTAGTCTTGATGAGTGCCATGCATTGGAAGGCTTTTAAACTTAATATTTCCTTTCGAGGGATTTTTATTAAAATGATCTCACCGGCGTTGTATCTCATACAAGACGTCTCTCAGAATATACATGCTATCATACATTTAACAAACATATATAACATTTAAAATATACATGTATACATACATTTCATGCATCTCATACAGAAAAAATACACATCTCATACATTTCATGCATCTCATACAT
Organism: Echinosophora koreensis; assembly: GCA_035048595.1. NCBI lineage: Eukaryota > Viridiplantae > Streptophyta > Magnoliopsida > Fabales > Fabaceae > Echinosophora > Echinosophora koreensis. Next base: position 491,153 of record JAPCYP010000058.1, on the reverse strand, counting down.
AAACATATAAGATAAGGTAATATAGTTATGGCCTCCTAAAAAGCAAGAATTAAATAACTAATTTATTACAATTCTTTGACCCTCGAGTAAGCTTTTCAAGCCTCTCCCACGGCGCCATCTCATTTGGTGTTGCCTCATCTTCAACTCGAAGAATTACATTTATTACATTTATTTAAAATAAATAAATAAATTAAAAGGGCACGGCACGCATGCCGTATTTAAAATAAATAAATCACGACACGCAGGTCGTATTTAAAATAAATAAATAACACCAAAATCTAGGGCCATAACCATATACCTTAAAATTAAAATTAATAACAATCAATAATAGTAAAATAAAATCATTTATATTTATTATTATTATTATTAATTTTAAACAGCAAAAGCTTTGAATTCAATAAGAATTGAAAAAATTGAAATCCCCTGACGTGATGTTCACGTCAATTTAATTTGAAAATCGTTTTTTTTTTTATTTAAAAAAAAAAAAAAAAAAACAGAACTTGGTCAAATGTAAAAAAGGCAATCCACATTGCACATTATACGGGATTTCCTTCACCAGTTCATACCGTGATTTCGTTTTGATTCTTAAACTCTTGGAGAGTTCAAAAAGGAATTCAAATTCTTAACTGTCATGCTAAACTAACGCCCTTTATCAAAATAAACAAATTAGATGCCCAATGGCCATTTGATAAAAGTTTCACACGCATATACCAAATAAACCAGGGAAGCAATTTGTACTTCGCACTTGCACATAAGCCAATTCAAGGATCCTTTAATAATAAAGAACCAAATCAAACGTACAGTTTGTGATGCATATCAATATATATAACTGAATTGCGCATGTACAATTACGTCAGTTTCGAAAAACTCATCCTTTTATTTTAAAAAAAAAAAAAAAACAATAATAATTTGAACGCTGATCCCAATCAACATGTGCTCATATATATCAACATATATATCAAACTAGAACAAACATGTATTTACAAAGAGGATAACATGTATTTCAATTGAATCATATTCAAAATAATAAATCATGTTATCAAAGGCAAACAAGCACTAAGGATTCAAGGTAACTACGACCATGTGCTCTGATACCACTGTTGGGGTTTTCATGAGATAATCCTCTTTAAAAATCATATCTCAAGGCGAAAGAAAACCAACCCATGGATCACGCATTACAAAACATGAATCACATAAAGGGTTATTTGTGTTTACCTCTTGAAGCGTGCTTTCACTATGATCACAAGTGCCACAAAGGAGAAGCACCTCTACTCAGTCCACGCGAGCAAACGAGCGTCGGAGCTTTGCGTCTTGTGCTAGCTGACGGCTATTGGAGGCAAGGTTAACAAGACTAAGTTTAGAACAAGACTAATGGTCTATTTATAAACCACATACCCATCTTGACCTAACTGCCTACTTATTGGGCCTTGTACGCTACAAGTCCAATAACCTTTAAATTAATTAAATCATATTTAATTAATTGACCCGCTCCGCATTTGCTCTATGCGTGTGACCCTATAGGCTCCCACTAAGTTGGCAATAATATTAAATATTACAATAATATCAAATATTAAATATAATATTAAATATTATAAATAATGAGTGGCATCTAGCAATGCATCATTACTACCCAATTAGCGAGAGTATCGGTGATCCGATTTTAGCCTTACCGCGACCAAAATTTACTGTGCAGTAAATGTCCCTTCGTCCATATGTCTTAATTGAACACAAGGCATAAGAGTGTCATCCTTGTTATGTTCAATTATTTATTCCTCGATCCCCGATTAGACGTGTAATCACAAATGGGCCCAATATCACATATTGGCCCATTTCCGCGTGGCCACGCATATTTCACGTCTCACTCTATCGAGGGGCCCAAGACATTACCCTTGCTATGTAGGAGGGACGAATCTTGTCTACATCACTCACACTCCTCAACATGATTTATTGCAGGCCCAATAACTACCTTTATGATCACCCTGTTACGCGTGACGTTTGATAGCATTAAAGCCTACAGCTCCTCATGTAGGAATCGTAGTGACTTCAAGTCGAAGGACTACTTCACTATGGTCGCCATGAGAATACTTATGACACTTACATAACTATTATGAAGTATTCTCATAGTGGGTCATCCGGTATAAATATTACTCCTAATATTTATACCTGTGTGCTGACTTGATATCACATATCCATGACCCGTGAGATGTGGCCATCAGTCTACTCACACAATAGTCTCTATGTATTATTGTCGTCCTAATTAACAATAATACTCGACTACGGATCTTTAAGAATAGCGTTCTTATTATTTAATGAGGTCTCACGATTAAGTCTCGTACTTAATGTCTCATTAAATGAACTGCATATTCTAAGGACTTTATTATGCTATTAAAACATATAAGTAACATAATAAATAAAATGCCTTTATTTATATAAAAAAATATATAATCCAAAGTCATGATACAAAATGTAAATATACTAATATAGATTGGCCACTAGGGCTTACACCAACACGTGACTCGATAAAATCAATGTTAGAAGGATTTTGAACACATACCTGAATGGAGGTTTGTGCGTGCGTGCTGCGTGTGTGACAGTGTTTGCAGAGGTTTCAGACACAAGGGGTCATCGGAGTGTTATCTCTCTCAAGTCGACGCTAAATCCAAAGGAACCTTGCTGGAATTAAGAGCAAATTTCAACAAAAAAATAGAAAATACAGTGCATTTTTTTTTTTGCGCTCAAATACAGTGCATTTTTTATCCTCTATCGTTTTAAAAAAAAATTAAATCTGTCCCTTAAGTTTAAAGAAGGCTTAATTACACTTTTAATCCCCGAGGTTTATATGTGCGATTTTGGTCCCTCATATTCTAATTGCACCAATTGGGTCCACCAAGTTTTTCAAATGTTACAATAAGGTCCTTCCATCCATTTCCATCTATTTTTTAACGATTGACCATTCGCGTTGACCGTGGGTGAGTCTTACTCACCTTACTTACCTGGCTAGTTTTTATTAAAATATTAATTTATTTAATAAAAACAATGGTGTGGTGAGCAAAGAGGGGAGGGAGGGAAGGATGGATTAGGGTGGAGGAGGGATAGTGGTGTGGTCGCCGCCGAGGGACCAAAAGTGCAATTAAGCCTTTAAAGAAATTCAGTCTGATCTCTTATTATAGCAAGAGCTATGTTATTTGAACACAAAATTTGGACACCATATGTGACACTGTACATATTTATCTATATCTTTCACTTACTTTTTTATCTTCTTGTATATACGTATTCCAAGAATACATAAAAAACAGAAGGATACCATATGGTGTCCTATTTTTGTATTCAAAAAATATTTGCCTTATAGCAATCTATTTTAGCAGGTTAATCATTTTCATCAGATTTGCACTTACTGTTGTGGGAATCTGAAAATTTCGACCGAAATTGAAAACACTTATTGGAAACCGAAATAAGTTACCCCACTCTTCCCCCCTCTCTCTAGTCTCTGTTTATATCTTCCTCTCTTCCGTGACATTCTTACAATTGACAATTCATTTTTCCATGATAATTGCACATCTTTTCTATGCATCATCCACCGCTGGTGTTTGTTTAGTCATCCATAAGATCATAATTACTTTCATAGTCAACATTTGTTTGGCTTTGCTAGGGGTGGAGTAGTTAAATTACTTTGAGTTAAGGGCATAAGGAGTTGGAGGTTCATGATTCAAACTCTGATAAAGGAGGGAAAAAAACTAACATACTAACATCTACCTATTAAAAAAAAACAAAAAACTTGTTTGCCTTTGTTAATTGCGATGCATTTTAAGTATAACATAGCAAACCCTTACGTTTTTTTTTTGGGTGTATTTTAATTGGTCTGTATGTTAATGGAATGCATATATTTTATAAAAGGGGACATGCATATATATGGCAATATGGTTAATAGAACTTCTTTTATTTTCTTTAATATCCTCTCAAAATTATGTCTTTCTTGCAAGTTTCGACCTTAATGATCTTCATATGCTGCTCTAAGAAGCTGAGTTATGTCAATTGAGAGGAAAAGAGAGAGAAGGAAAACCAGTTTCTATCAAGTTTTTTCAAATTTCGAAGACTAATAGTGAAAGTCTAACGCTATTAGTGTAAATATTATGAAATCGACTAACTATAATTGAGACACATAAAGGACCAAATTGGAACTTTTGAAACTCAAGGGACTAGATTTAAGTTTCACCCTGCGAAACTTAATTTGCCCTGTGAATCGCTGATGCCAGAGCATATAAATTCCTGCCTTTTGTACGGAAATAGGGTTCCACCCTTGATCTCTTGGCTGCGTTTCCTGCTTTGTCGCTGCGGCTAGACTTCTTTTTATTGGTTTAATGTCTGTTTCTACAACTATGTGCTTGATTCCTTTGATCATGAACTAATTTCTCCATTCTATGGAGATAATGTAATCGTGTTTAGATGGTTTGATTTTTTTTATATGATATTTTCATAGGTTCTCCTCTTCATCTCTTTTATGTTTTGTTTCTGCATTTAATGCTTGCTATTAACTGACCACTAATATGCATGATTTGCCAATCATGATGGGATCGAGAAGTGATTTATGTGTCTAGAGCATTGAGGTAAAACCATATAGTTAATGTGGATAGAGATATACTATAGGAATTGTATGCAACTATCATAGGAAGTCATAGATCTTAGTGAATTTCTTAATAAATAACCATCGTACTCGAGAGAGATGTTAGAATATTTTAGGAATCTTGATTGACAAAAGGAGAGGATTAGTAATTACGAGGATTAATAATTGCATCAAACTAGATAAGCATAGGTTAAATCAAATCCTTAAGCTTTTCTCATCATTGTTATTCATCATAATCATGCAACTGCTTTCTTGCTACTTGCGTTAGTTCATTAGATTCAGTACTTTATTTGATTTTAATCATTGATAATTACCAATGTTCCTTCAATTGATCGTTCAAATAGTTATTAAGTTTGCAAAATGGTACTTGATCCACCAATCTCTGAGAACGATACTCGGTTCTCACCATTTCAATTATCACATACATCGATCTGGTACACTTGCCTTGATCCATCACATCACTCACTAATGAACCTAAAAAATAAATTTTGAAAGAACATTATTGTTGTAAACAAAACTAATTAAAAAGATATTATTAAATTTTGAAACATCCAAATACATCATTCAATTTTTCGTAATGCTAAAAAATGCAATCATGGAAGATATGTATTTTTTTAATAAAATAATATATATTTGAAATTACTAAAATAGATTTATATATGTGTAATATAGATATACAAATTTAAGGGTGTTTCTGCAGGTTTTGTCTTCAATTTGGTTGCAGGGTCTCGTGGCAATGATTTCTGATTTTGTTGATAATCTTAAATGGTATGGCATAGTCAATATGTGGTTTTGTTGATGTTGTAAATTTAGAGGCATCTCAGGGGTGTCTATTGATCACATGGGCATCACATGAATGAGCCTATAGTGTTGGCTTATATTGGTTACTACTCGGTGTTAAGGTGCAATCATATAATTGAGGCAGCAGGGCAGTGTTCGAAGGTTTGTGTGGCGGTATTTTAGTGATTAAAGTTCTACTTCTACTTTTCATGGTGCATAGTGGTCATATGTGGCGTTTGAAGATATAGGAACATGTACATGGCTTTGTAATGATACCAGTAGAGGAAGCTAAGTCGGTAAATGGAGACAACAAGTTTGTTATAACAGTAGGACACGTGGGACACACAAGGGCTGTGAGGCGAGGTGCTCATCAAGGAGTGAGGATGAGAATATATAACTGAATATGGGTACAGAAGAGGGGTATGGAATATGTGTGATGTAATTCTCCTTCTCTCCCGAAATCCTCTATCACTCTTGTACTCTTCTCCCTTCTCAGTCTGATTTCTCTGCACTTAGTCCCTAGTATTATTTCTCTTTTAGTCCTTTACTAAGTTGTATTCCTTCCAGCTTAATTATATACTGGAAGTTGAAATTTCTGTTGGCTACAATTTAATCAAACAGTACCTATTCAGTGATACCCAATTTAGACCTATTACATTGGTGCTTTCATTGTCACCATGGCAGAGCACACTGATTGGGAAGCCTTACTTCAGAAATACAACGTAGCATGGAGCTCTTTCCATGGTGCTGCGAACTCATTTCGAGAGATTCCGAGGCAACCATTTCAGTCGCACCCCTATCTTCCATGGATGAATCGCCCAGAGATTATAATCAGCGTATGGCTGAATATTCAGGAGAAATCAGGCAGTCATGTACACGAATTATTGATCTGTTGCAAGAGGAGATCAATGCTGCAGAATCATTGAAGGTTACCGTGCCGGCTCCGGTTGAATTTCTCGCTGCCACTGAACCGAGGGAAGCTCATTCTGTCACTGACAAAAACTCTGTTCGATGGCTTACCAAGACTGAGTCGTTATTGGGGATCCACGGAACACCACCAGCACTACAAAAAATAAGCCATTTACCGACGGCAAAATCCCGTCGGAAAGGCAAATAAGCCGTCGGAAAACTCCGTTTCCGACGGAATTTCCGACGGACGGTCATCCGTCGGAATCCAGCGGGTTGGAAAGCATTTCCGACGGAAAATAGGTCCGTCGGAAGATTTACCGACGGATTGTAGCGTCGGAAACCAACTACGAAATTTCCGACGGACTTATCCGTCGGAAACTCTTCCGACGGAAAAGTCCGTGGGAAATGTGCTCCTTAGTTTCCGACGGAATATCCGTCGGTAATATTTCCGACGGAAAATTCGGTGGGAAATTCTGAGCCACGGTTTCTGACGGATAATTCCGTCGGAAATGTTTTCTGAATTTTTTTATTTTTAATATTTTTTTGTTTTTAAATATTGATTAATTTGTTAATGTTATTTTATTTATAATTATTAAATAAATTTTTTTATTTTAATTATTATTTATTATTTAATTTTTATTTTAAATAGTGATTATTATTTTATTTTTATTTTAAACGTTAAGTTTAATTTAATTTTATTATAATTAGTTAAATATAATAATTTAAATTCAAAACTGAAATTACAAATTAAATTTAAAAATGCAGTTACATTAAAATAAAAACAAATACATAAATATCCGTCAATGTATTAAACTCAGCTACATCTATATAACTATTCTAATAGTCATCATAATAATGGGTAACGTCGTCATCCTGTCGGGGGGATGTCGTCGGTGTCAGGTGACCATCATCCTGCGGCACAGTAGGCGCATCGCCATCATGCGACTGCGGCGGTGGATCGGTATGAGTAGTGGAGGGCTCGCCAGTATCGAGTACCCCCTGCATAGCGCTGCGCCTCTCAGGTGGAAGCAAATCGATCAGAGTGGTCATCACCTGCGACCATGACTCCATCCGCTGCTGCATGGGCTCTGAATTCCGCCTCTGCTCCTCCAGCTCCTGCCTCATCCGTCGCATCTCCTCCGTGTCCTGTGGGCCGAAGGGTGGAGTCTCCCGGATGGTCAAGTTCGATGATGACCCCCGACTGATGGTACGAGCCAGAGACGCGATACCGTAGATCCGCCCTTTCTTCTTCCCGCCCGTGACATCCATCCAGACCTGGGTCTGTATCCGCTCAACCTCAGCAGGGTCTAGCTGAGAAGGATCCGAGGCACCAGAGCAGGAGGCAACCTCAGATGCAACCCGACTGAACCTGGCATTGTACTCCTCCTGTGATGAATACATTACAAAAATTATGTTATTAAACTATAACACTAACATATACTTTAAATGTGATAGCACTTTATATATATATATAGCTCACCATGGTCTGCCTCGACCTCTCATCAACATACTGGCCGGTGTCTGAGCGAATATGCGTCTGCTGAAAGACGGAAGGGACATCGACGGGAGGGACATCGACGGTAGGGACATCGACGGTCCGGGCAAGCTCTCCTGCCTGCAATCAACACAGGAATAAAATCATTTAAATATTTTTTAAATTGTTAACAAAAATGTACAGTTTATATATTAAATTGTTTATATATACATACCATATTAATGGCATGCTGCATGTGGCTAATCGAGCCACCAGTGTGCATGCTCCCACCCCTCTCTGAAGCCCGATTCCTCTTCGCCTGCAGACACTTCAGCTTGTAAGCTGGAGTGTCCCAGTAGGCACATAGTTGGGCCCAAATGTTGGGCCCTATGTAATCCCGATGTATCCGGTCCTCCCTACACTCCCGGAGCATGTCCCTCAGTTGGTGCGGTGCACGCTCGTTAAAGATAGCGCGTATCTCTGAGTCATGCTCCGGTAACCAACGCACAAGCTCCTGTGGACAAAGAAAAAAACATTAATAACATTATACAAAAAATATATATAAAATACGTGAAATAATTAAGGGACATTACAGGAAATAATAAACAACAACTTACCCCGAATCGTTGGAAGATACGATCCCTGTCGACATCGGGGATCGCCCCCCATGATGGCCAGAAGCGACGATAATGCTTCTTGATGGCCCAGGTAACGTGCTTGGATCCCACTTTCGATGGGATCCACCTGAAAAATTTATAAATTTTTTAATACAATAATATGGCAACCAACAAATATACACTTAATGAATAGTAACTAAAATAGTTAAAGTTAAAAAATATACACTAAATTAAATGAAACTTACGTGTGAGAAACTGGCCGGATCCATGGTCGATCCTCAGGTGCGGGAGTCCTGGCCCACTCAGGAGTCTCCTCTGCCGCGACTGACTGCTGTGCAGTCGATGAGGATGGCATGGTGACATCGTGATCGTGAGCGGCCGTGGATGATGCAGATGGAATGCTAGTATCTGGCTGTGGCCACCTCCCAGGAGTCGGCATAAATGACAAGCCTGGTGACTGTGTGGCCGGTGCAGTCGATGATGGTGGTGGGACTGGGTGTGGTCTGGGTCCAGTAGGGGGCGGCGAGTAGCCGGCTGGTGCGTGTCCTGGCGCAAAGCGACTGGACGAAGGGACATATATGGAGGGTGGTACAGTATGGGTAGGGGATGGTGTCGTATGGGTCGGTGAGGGTGTAGAATGGGTGGGGGATGGTGTAGAATGGGTGGGGGAGCCTGCTGTAGATGCCGCTGGTGTGGATGAGGCGGGGAAGGGGGTAGGTACGGTGGGTGCGGAGGTGCCTGCAACAAAACGAGCAAGCACCTGGGGCCTGATGGTGTATCGTCCCCGTGCCTTAGCCTTCCCCTTCCCCTTATCACCGCTGGGCGGTGGGGGACGGGGCGGCTCTCCTTCTGGTGCTGACATATCTATTTTTATAGCACAATTAGAAATCTATATATATAAATTTAGTAAATCGATCGACATTTAAGTCACTAATAAGGCACATATTTAAAATACAACAAAATCTGTGAACTCTTATATTGAAGTGCATAAGAAAATATTTAAAATACACTAAATTTAACTTAACAGAGACATTCCTATTCAGTGTCGGTATCATCATCTGATTGTAAGTCTGACTCTTCTTCTTCTTCTGTCATTGAGTCATCACTTTGGACCTCTTCCTTTGGTGACTGATTGCCAATGACCACTTCTTCCCCTTCATTTGCAGATCCCAACATGCCAGTAATACGCTCGATCTCAATGACTTCATTGACATGTGACGGTTCATCCGCCTGGAAGGGCGTCTCATCCTCTCCATCATCGATTTCTATGCGACCCCTAGGCTTAGTAGTGACAGCAACGCACCAACCACGTTTGTCCGTTCTCATTGCTGGATAAGGGACATAGTATACTTGTTTTGCATTCTGAGCAATTATAAACGGATCAAACAGTTGATATCTTCTTTCCATACGAATGTCCACAGTTCCATACTTGGGATCCACCTTTGTTCCTACCCTTGATGGATCAAACCAGTTACAATAAAATAAGACTACTTTTTTAGGATAAGTAGTAGTATTGTATTGTAACTCGTATATGTGTTTTATGACCCCATAAAATGCACCAGTACCTTCACCCTGTACGACAACCCCGCTATTAACTGTCTTTTTGCCCACGTTCCATTCATCTGTGTGGAATTTGTACCCATTAACAAAGTATGTATGCCATGATCTAACACAGCTATAGGGCTCGTACGCTAAATCTCTCAAGTGTTGAATAGTCACGCTTAATGGTTGCTGATAAACCTACGAATATGTAAGTCATAGTAAATAATTACCTTATCAATTAGAACTTAAGCTTAATATATATTGACACTTACTTGTTGCTTGAACCATTCAGGAAATTCTGCATGTGTACGAGCAGAACCATCTTGTTTACTTAGTTGATTAATTTGCAGGAACACACTGACAAATAAAATGAGTACAATGTGTTTACAGAGAAATTGATATAATATGTGTATATTATGTCAAAATTAAGTCGTTGAAACTTACTCGTGGTATGGTTTCACCTCGGTGCAATTTATCACCACATGAACATGGGCCGATGTAAACTCCTCATCACTTAACCAGTAAGTAAGCTCCTTGCCAGCATGACGACCAGGAAGGTTAAATACGGACAGCATATAAGGATACCCTGCACTATCAGCACTTACCTCGTTCCTAATATTTCTTGGGGCCAACATGAAGTTATTGAAATAGTGGGAACAAAAATGGGTTGTCTCACGGTGTAAGTAAGAAGCACAGATTGATCCTTCCACCCTAGCCTTGTTTTTAACTGATCGTTTAGAGTCGCCTATGAATCTAAGTAATAAAAAATGAATGACAAGTCATTATCCAATGCATGGACGATCTAAGAGTTTAATGTGAAAATATAATAAAATTACCTTTCAAACGGATACATCCACCTATATTGTACTGGTCCACCAAGCTTCGCCTCATATGCAAGATGGACAGGGAGATGTTCCATTGAATCAAAAAATCCGGGGGGAAATACCCTCTCCATCTTACATAGAATTATTGGAATGTTTTCTTCCATCTTATTCAGACCATCCGCGCTTAAAGTTGCAGAGCATAGATCTTTGAAGAAATGACTGATTTCAGTAAGCGTGTTCGAAACAACCGAGGGCAATGAGCCGAAAGCAATAGGAAGCAAACACTCCATGAACACATGACAATCATGACTTTTCATCCCATGAAGCCTTCCCGTTCTTACATCAGCACATCGTACCAAATTAGACGAATAGCCATCAGGCATCCTAAGGTCTTTTAACCACCGACAAATTGACTTTGCTTCATCGGCAGTTAGACTGTAACAAGCTTTTGGTTTGACCATTTTTCCATTAGGCTGCGGCTTCAGCTCCAAATCCTTTCGTCTACAGTACAGAGCTAAGTCCATCCTTGCCTTCTCATTGTCCTTCGTCTTGCCGGACACATTCATAACCATGTTAAAAATGTTATCAAAGAAATTCTTCTCGATATGCATCACATCAAGATTATGCCTTAACAGATTATCCTTCCAATACGGTAGTTCCCAAAAAATACTTTGTTTTGTCCAGTTATGCCATTCTCCATACCCTGGTAATTTTGAGACACCTGCTTCAGTGACCTTAGGAAGATCCCTAACCCGACCCCAAATTTGTGCAGGAGTCAACAAAGGCGGTGGACCTTCCTCTTCTGTCTGACTCTTTTTGAATGCTCGGGTATTCCTCCGGAAGGGATGATCACGATCTAAGAACCGACGATGAGAATCAAACCAGGAACTTTTGCCACCATATCTCAGGGTAAAAGCCTTTCCATGTTCCATGCAATACGGGCATGCCAATTTACCATGGGTCCCCCAACCAGATAACATGCCATATGCAGGAAAATCATTGATAGTCCACATCAGTGATGCCCTCATCATAAAGTTTCGCTTCTTTGAAACGTCATAAGTCACCACACCATCCCAACACTTTTTCAGATCATCGATAAGAGGCTGCAAATATACATCTATCCCAGCCTTCGGGTTAGATGGTCCCGGTATGAGACAAGTCAGAAACATATATGGTTTTGACATACACATCTCGGGAGGAAGATTGTACGGCGTAACAATCACTGGCCAACATGAATATGGCGAGGCTGACGCTTGAATGTACGGTGTGAAACCATCCGAGCACAGCCCAAGTCGTACATTGCGAGGATCTGCTGCAAAATCAGGATGTACCCGATCGAAGTGCTTCCAGGCTTCACCGTCAGAAGGGTGGCGTATAACGCCTGTACTTCTTCTATTTTCATAATGCCACCTCATCTGTCCCGCAGTCTGCGATGATGCAAACAGTCTCTGCAACCTTGGAATTATAGGCAGATAGAACATTGCCTTCTCAGGAACTCGTTTGTTTTTACTACGGTCACTACTTTGAACGCGGTACCTGGATGTCTGACAAAATTTACATTGATCGAGCGTGCTGTCATTTGTTCCCGAAGCACTATCATAATACAGCATGCACCCGTTCGGACAACAATCAATCCTCTTAGCCCCCAACCCAAGTTTCGACACCAACCGCTTCGCATCATAATAACTTTTTGGCAACAACTCTTTGAAGGGGGTCACATCTTGAAGCATTTTACAAAAAAAACTCCAAACACTGCTCGGGGACATTCCAATTGGACTTGCAAGCTAGAAGCCTAACACAAATTGATAATTTTGAATCTGACGCCCCTTCAAACAATGGCTTATTTGTCTCTAACAATAAGTTGTAGAATCTCTGTGCCGATTCATTAGGAGGTTCTTCCATGTCATCAGACTCATCCGCCTCGAAATTCCCATGTTGCCCAAGACAATCATCCACCATCATATGCATTGACTGGAGTTGTTCGACATAGTCATCGTGTAAGCCACTGCCTGATGCACCCATGTCAAGATCGTCACCACCGACTTCATTCATATCAATATCCGCCAACTCCTCGCCATGATCAGTCCATATCCAATAATTAGGCTTGAACCCACGTCGGTATAGGTGTAACCTCACGTTGTCATCACTCAAAACCGTCATACAATTACACTTTATGCACGGACATCTAATCCCCCCCTCTTCGGCATAATCACTATGTTGCTTGGCTTTCGATATAAACTCCTCGACTCCATCTACAAATGATTGTTTCAGAAGTCGTCTCCCAGACTCGTTCCTATCATACACCCAACTACGGCTCGAGGGATAATATTCCATCCTTCTGCATTTCCAGATAAATTAACGTATTTTTAAACTTGATACTGTAACCCCGAACCGCTCCCTTTCCTTAAAAGGTGTGGCCCTATCCCATTCGAGGAAAAACTTTTTCAACACTGTATTATACTAGTTACTCATCGCTTCTCATGCCTTATAGCTAACGAAATTTCGGCAGCATTTCCCATTGGTCTCCAAGTACACGACTTGACCGCGGTAAGATACCACAATCAAATATGGACCCGGAGAACAAAAGGAAATGCTTCGACCCGAAATTTCATCAACTATTTAACATATGAGAATCAGTGAGTAATTAGTATATCAGTGGAGAAAAAGTTTCTTCCCAAACTGTCCCAATTGGACAATTCAAGATTCAATAAAATGAGCGATACCATGACCACGAGTACACATGCTCAATAATATTGAATCTTGAACGGGTGACTAAGGTTTTTCTCAATGTCGTATTAAATTATACTAAAAAATAAACTAAAACATTTGTAAGTAACAGAGATAATTTGCATAAAGTTTAACCATAATATTAAACAATTCAACACATAATTAAACAAAGCCTTGTCCAAAAAAATGCTTATTTGTCTAATGTTTTATTAAATCATTTATGTTTTAAATTAATTTTAATTAACATAACATTTTATTGAATTTGTTAATTACTTATGTTTGTTTACTTGACTTTTAATTATTTATCAACTTTTAAAATCTATTATTAGTATATCAGTTAATTGTCTGAAATAATTGTTACTAACAAATTTCTTTTTACATATTTATTTATTCTTCCCACTTATTACGTTACTTGACTATTTAAAATCCTATGATGTTAATTACTTAAATAATAATTAGTAATTCTTCCCATAAGAATGGTTTATTCAAATATGGCATTTTTAAATAATAATTAATTACTTTAGTTTAAATTAATGATTTAATTAAATAACTTATTCACTAATATCAAGTATTACATAACCAATAACTAATTACTCATTATTATGTAATTATTTTATTGATTAATTATACCATAACTACGTACAAACGATCCCCATCACGCTTAATCAATCACCATGAGCTACTGGCAAATCTACTCATTACTGCCGAATCTGATTTAATTAATTAACTTTTTAAGTATTATTTAATCACTCCATTATTTACGTACAAATAATCCCGATCATGCTTATAATCGATCACCATCGCTACGTCGAATCAGCTAGCATCATCACTACTGTTGCAAGTATATGTGGGAGAAAAACAATTTTACCAGCAAACTAATCCTAGCTATGTCTCATCCTATCAACGGTACTTGTCCTTATGATTTTATATTAGACTAAATTCATTAATTAATCTACATTAATTAATGAATTTATGCAATTAGCAAAAACAATAGCTTACTAAATTTAAAACTACTGATAAAGACAATTTTGTTAATTACAACTACACAAATATATATATATATATATATAAATAAATACACTCAAACAAATTAAATAGGTATATACAAATTACAACAATTTAAACAAATAAAATTTATATCATTTCTTTAGCATGCATTGAACAATTATAATTAATATCCCAAAATATAAAACCGCCAGTACCTCTAGGAGCCTAAGTAACTGTTGTACGCAAAAGAGGTGACGGTGGCTAGTCTCAACCTCTGGTAGCCTTCAAAACAAAGAACACAAAAACATCAACATAAATCAGATTCATAAAAATTCAGACATCACAACAACAGCCAACAAAACACAAAAAATAACCTTAATCAACATTCATTATAATTAATCAATAAAATCCAAATTTTTTTTTACAAATAAAAAATAACAAAATTAGGAGGATACATACACTAGTACTGTGGTGGTGGTGACTCTGGTGGTGGTTAATGGTGGTGGTGGTGGTGGTTTTGCAAGGGAACAGGGTCTGGTGGGAATGGAGAGGACAGGGAGAGGGGAGGAGAAGGAGAGGGGTGGTGGTGGTGGTTTGGTTCGGTGGAGAGGGGAGGAGAAAGGGGTGGTGGTGGTTCGGTTCGGTTCGGTGGAGAGGGGAGGGGGGTTCGGTTCGGTGGAGAGGGGAGGAGAAGGAGGAAATGAGAGGAAATGAGAGGTGTTTGGTGGCGAACGATGGTGTTTGGTGGCGGCACGGTGGTGGGCAGAGGTGGGCGAGGGCGCAGAGAGAGCAGAGAGCTTGAGAGGGAAAGAGCAGAGGGAGAAGTGAGGGAGGGGGGAGAAGGGTCGTAACGGTGATGATAAATAGAATTTACCGACGGCTTCCGACGGAAAACGCCGTCGGAAATTCAAAAATAAATGATTACCGACGGAATTGTCCGTCGGAAACTCGAAATAAGTGTTTACCGACGGAAAATTCCGTCAGAACAATATTACCGACGGTTTAATCCGTCGGTAATTACAATTCAAAATTACCGACGGATTGTTCCGTCGGTAAATTTTCCCGCCAAGAATCAGTGTCATTTTCCGACGGAATATGCCCTCGGTAACGTTACCGACGGAAGTTCCGTCGGTAATGAGTCCAACTATTGATATTCTTACTTACCGACGACTATGTCCGTCGGAAATTAAGTATCTACCGACGGAATCTCTGTCCGTCGGTAATCTTCCGTCGGTAATTTAATGTTTTCTGGTAGTGCAGCAAGGGAGATACGGCTCACCCAAATTGATTCGGAGGTCACGGGGACGACGCCCTCGCCTTCTCGCACGATGACGGCAGCGATTTCACAATCAGTTGACTCGAGGTCGCCGAGGGAGACATCGGGGTCTTCAACGGTGACAAGGCCATGGGTCTTAGACATTCCAGCCAAGCTACCCCCACCGGAGGCACTGAACAGAGTCGTTGTTCTAACGCCACCGTTGGAACCGCCTAGCTCGATTGCTCATGCTGAGAGTAACGAGCTCTTGCCTATACTGAAGCCGCTCCTTCAGCCACCAGCGAAACCGCCAGATTTCGGCCGTCGCGCAGAGAACGAAGATTGGATGGTAGAGTGGGTTCAATCGTTGCTGATGGCAATAACCAGTGAAGAATGCCAAAAAGACGCATGGGGAGAATGGCGTGAGTACCAACTTGACCCCCTTCCAAAGCTAATGGGCCAAACCCAGCCCAATAGTAACAAGAATTGGGCCTCTAAGAAATGTGCCATGAAAGGTGTAGAGGAAATGAAAATTCCGGAATTCATGGACGACAATCTAAACTCTGTTTGCTTTCACCTATCTCGTGCAATTACATGTATCCGAATCTGTTTCTGTGCATCACTGTTTCAGTGTTTCCTCCATGGCTCGAAACTTACCATTGGCTTCCTCTTCGACGTTGCCATGCTTCGCGACTTCTTTGTCGACACTCGCCGGGATGATGCCACCGTCCCGACCGCTTTTTCCACGCTCATACAGCCGTAGCATGATGCAATTCCAATCACTGGTATTTTTAAATTTCCATTTTTGTTGAAGTTCACCAGTGATATGAATTTGAAGTATGGGGAAGTATTACTTAACCATGTAGTGACACATGATTTTGATTCTTATCTGTTTATTCAAAAGCCTTTCACACATATGTTTTCCTGGTGTGAATTAGTGGATATGGCATGTAGGCCTTTTGCCATGAGTGAGGCATGGGAAGTGGTCATCTGGAATGTAATATTATTGGGGTACAATTGAGTTAAGCAATTTGAGGAATTGAAGGAGGTTTTCTGTGAGCCGGAGAGGATAAGGGTATCGCCCAATTCAATTACCCTAGTTTTGAGGCTTGTTACATGCTCTAAATTGAAGATTTTAATTGGGGGCAAGCACACTTATAAGAATATTAAAGAAGATGGGATACATAGTTTTAGTTCTCTTTTCACAATTGATCACAAGCTTGATTTGACATTAAGAGTGTATTTGGAAAAGTGAAAAAAAAAAGATTATGCTGATAATCTGTTTTTAAATAATCGATTATTGTGATAATCGATTATAATCAGAATCTGTTTTTGTTTGGGTATGTTTGCTGAAAAGCAATTTTAAGATAATCTATTTCGTTTGGGTGGTGCAAAAATAATCACTTTTACATAGTAAATTACAAAAAAGGGTATGGAGAAATTTATTTATAATATTTGTTTTTTTTTAACATTGGATTTTTTATATCTTGTTATCAAAATTTTATCTATTTATAAAAAATTGAATAAAATTTTTAACTTTTTTCCATGATTGTAGAAAACATGTGAATATATATATATATATATATATATATATATATATATATTTCAATTTACTAAAAGAGAAAATTTGAGAGGTAAATTCTAAACAAAAATAAAAATATGGCATTGGTTTACAAGAACTCGGATTGCTGTTTATCATAAAACAATGTGAATGCACTTGGAGGTTGCACATAAGAATCTTCTGCCCGTTGGTGGGGGGAGGGTAATTATGGGCAGGGAAACTATTTGTGCAGAATAATAAAAAAAAACATAGTCAAACTGTCCTATTGGCAAGATGGTTGAAAAATAGCTTAAATTGTCTAAAAACAGCTTCTAATTATTTTCAGCTAGAAATCTAAACACAAATGCTTTTCACAAAACAGCTGAAAGGGGTAAAAACATCTATAATCTAAAATTTTAAGCTTTCCCAAGCATCCTCCCAGTTTTATTACAGCTAGCAAGGGATCTGATTTCTTTAGGAGAAAATCCACGGGAAGCTCTTGTCTTAGCACTCCAAGCAATGAATTTGTTTGACAAGGCTGCTAATGGAAACCCAAGTGTGGAGCTGGTTATGTGTTTACATGTTAGTATCTTACAACAACAAAATATTGCAGTTTGGGTCATTACAATGAGTTTGGCCACACCAGTAGTGGGAAGAACGATTCCCCTGCAGCTACTTGGAGATATGATGGATGGTTACTACAGGCTTGTCGTTTTGCACCCACACAACATACAACGATTCTTCCAACAGGTTCGGTCCATTACAAGACATACAAAAATGATGTTTCACGTACAAGTGCAGATTTTGTCAGCTTGATTAAAAAATGGTTCAACAAAATTAAGTGGTCAACCTCACTATGTGGCATTTTTCTGAGACCAATCAAAATAAGCTGGCAACATTGACATCATATGCATCTGCTTCTGTTGATGGTTATGATGTCACCTTACAAGGAGTTGCTTCATTTATGGGACTTCCTCATGGTTCAATTAGGCATTATGGCTTAATTGGTAGTGTGTCTGGTGTGTTCCTAATTGCTGATATAGTCCTATATGGTTCTGCTCAAGAGGTTTTGGTTAGATTAAATTCCACTCTGATGCACTGTTTCAATCAGATGCTGTAAAATATGCATTTATTGGGTTGATATGTGGCCTTCGAGGAATAGCAATGGCAACTAATAGTTATAGAACATATGGATTCTTTTTTTATTGGCTTTATCCTGCACACATGCCACTTCTTTTGAATGGTGAGGCACATTATGCTGAAGCTTTAAAGGCAACAACTCCATTGTTGACAATTATGGCTAAGCTAGTCCTGGACAAATTCCAGCAATGGTCTTTTGATTCCTTTCTCAATGGTATACTACTTTTTAGAGAGGTCAACAAACTGATTGCTTCACATGGATAAAAAATTCTGCTTTTTCCTAATAAAGCAAACATGTACACATCCAAATACAAGTGGATATCATCCTGTTTGATTGCAACAAATGTGCTTGCTGCGATTTTCGGTACCAATTGCTCCTTACACCGTAAACAGTGGGATCTGGGTAGATGTTCTCTTGTCTATTGGGAAGGCCGACTTGACTAGGAAGCCGCTTGGAAAGATGTACTATCACCCAACAACATTGTCTTAACTTCAACCTTGAGGACAAGGTTGATTTTAATGGGGGTGGTAATGTAATGATACCAGTAGAGGAAGCTAAGTCGGTAAATGGAGACAACAAGTTTGTTATAACAGTAGGACACGTGGGACACACAAGGGCTGTGAGGCGAGGTGCTTATCAAGGAGTGAGGATGAGAATATATAATTGAATATGGGTACAGAAGAGGGGTATGGAATATATGTGATGTAATTCTCCTTCTCTCCCAAAATCCTCTATCACTCTTGTACTCTTCTTCCTTCTCAGTCTGATTTCTCTGCACTTAGTCCCTAGTATTATTTCTCTTTTAGTCCTTTACTAAGATGTATTCCTTCCAGTTTAATTATATACTGGAAGTTGAAATTTCTGTTGGCTACAATTTAATCAAACAGTACCTATTCAGTGATACCCAATTTAGACCCATTACAGGCTTGCGGCTCATTGCTTTCGATTTGTATCTTCCATAAAAAGGATGTCTTTTACAGTTAATGATTTGGTTGTAGGTCTGGGGTATTTTGATATCAGGTTGGCTTGGTGGCTGTTTGGGTTAGATTTATGTAATAGTAATTCCGGTTTCACTTGGAAAACTCAGTATTTTACTTACATAGGGTCTTCTCTTTGGTCATTGTTTTGTATATGTGTTAGAATACCCCTTGTACTCTTTATCTATATATATAATTTTTCTTATTAAAAAAGGGTTGGGTCTTCTTTCCCAATCATCTCTTACGCTATTTGGAGATCTAATTTCTCATGTTTGAGATAAAGAAGAGTGTGACAACTGTAGAGGAGAACTTGAAGTATTAGGGAGAATATAACCTTGAAAAACGTGTTTTTTATTTTATTTTATATCTATTCTTTATGCACTTTTTCTATTTACTATGGGTTTCTAAATGTCATGTAAGTAGGGTTATGGTGGACCTTGTTACTTGAATGCCTTGTTTTGTAATTTAATACGATTTGATTATTAGTCTTCATAATTATTGTTCTATCATTTTAATATGTGTTAAGATTTGATCATCCTTATTATGTTAGAGTTAATTAATTGACCAACAGTTGTACCATAATTTGTTATAACGAGCATATAGAATAATCGAGTAAACCTTAATCCTAACAAAAGTTTGGTAATTTAAGTGCAACACCTTCGTTTGTTTTCCACAAGGTTTGCCTTCTAGAAAATTGTCATTGCCATTGCAACCTTAGCTTCATTCTTGTAGCCTCTGCTCTTCATCTTCATCAAGTTTGAGCAAAGCCATTGATACATCTATTAATTACAAGAGTAAAAGATTGTATCATTGTCCTTCTCAATGTTTCGAACCTATGATCTAAGGATGACAATGGGTACGGTCTGGGTAGGGTAGTACTCGTCCTCATACTCGAATTTTGAAAAAATTACCCTTACCCGGACCCGTACCCACGTGGGTAGCAACTTCAGTATCCTTACCCGTACCCTTTGGGTACCTAAGTACCTGTACCCGCACTTTAACTGTGAAAAAGCAATAAATAACAAAAGAAACGTTATAACAATTAAAAATGATTCAAAGATCTTTTAAATCAACTCATAAAATATTACAAATCAAAATATTCAAATAAATAAAAACATCCAAAAAGGAATTATAGATGCGGCTAAGTTTAGAAAGTTAATAATCTTTAAATTAATTTTGGTTTTAAAATTTGTATTATAGTTAAAATCATATATATTAGTAATATAAATAAATAAATAAATAATTGTATATACATATATATCTGTGCGGGTATGGGGCGGGGTGGGTACCATAGTATCCATACCCATTCAATTTTGCGGATAATTACCTATACCCGGACCCTTACCGATTGTGTGGGTAATTACCCTACTCATTGTGGATAATTTTTGCTGGTACCCAATGGGTAGGTTACAAATTGCCATCATGATCCAAGAAAATATAATGAGTAGTCGTAACAGATTCAACATCTCCAGGGGAAGGATTTGGACCAAAAAAATGCGATTTCGTAAGTACACAATAAAGGACTGTGTGATTGCCTGGGAATGTTCTTGTAGCACAACGCAAAGAATAAGTGATCATAACACATGATAAATGGATGACAACATTGTTATTCTCATGAATGAAGTTTGCTGAAACAAAAATTCAGATAAGTTGCAATTTACTATATTTTTCATAAAAAATAATCCTTAAAAATGATGTCTTATACAAGTCTCAAACTATAGACTTTATGTTATTCTCTTTTCCCTATTTAATTTTATTTATTTATTTTATATATTATTTTTTAAACAAATTAAAAATTAAATTAATGACAAACTAAAACCACTTTATTACAATAGTAGGCCATATGCATGGATAAGACTGCATACATCTACCCTCTCCAAAGATCACTAGGTGAGAGTCTCATGCACAGGGCTGCCTTTAATTTTATTTTATTTTTGGTATAAAAAAATAGCAGGTCATACGGGAGTCTTCACATATGGTTCTTGGCAACAATGCAAAGATGATTCTTCTTGTGTTGGGCAAGGCCTGGTAGTCCTTCTGTGTCTATGTCTTCCCTTTTCATCCCTTCAGGCATTTCCCAGTCAAATGAATTAAGAAGGTTTGCAGTTGTAAGCTCCACTGTGGCAATTCCCAAAGGTATGCCAGGGCAGATTCTACGCCCTGCACCAAATGGAATCAGCTCAAAATCTTGTCCCTTAAAATCGATATCACTGTTGAGAAATCTCTCAGGATAAAACTCGTCGGGGTCTTTCCATGTTTCAGGGTCTCTATGAATGGCATAAAGATTCACATACACAAATGTCTTGGGCTGTATTTGATACCCATCAATGATGAAACTTTTATTTGTTTCTCTTGTTACGAGTGGTGCGGGTGCATAGAATCGTAATGTCTCTTTTATCACTGCTTTAAAATAAACAAGCTTTTGAATATCTTCTTCATTTATAAACTCTTTCTTGCCATAGAGGTTTCTGATTTCTTCTTGAGCTTTCTTCATCACTCTTGGGTTCTTCATCAATCCGGTCATTACCCAAACAGATGTGGCTGCACTTGTGTCAGTTGCCGCTACAAGTATGTTCTGTGATCATCAAAGTAAGAGCAATTAAAAACTTAATTAAATCAGATGCTTATCAGAAAGGGGAAAAAACAACTTAAATCAGACTATCACTTAATACTCCAAATTGATAATTTTCATGACATTGTAGTGATGGACATTTAATTTGTTCATGCAGCCAAATGAAAATGCTCGAGTTAAAAAAAGGTTCTAGATGGTTTTATTTTCTTGATGATGTTACTCAAAAGTCATGAATTATAATTGTGCACATATGATTATTAGGTCATAGGTGAATTCATTAAATTGTAATAGTTTAATTGAACCCATCCCTTCGTGCATATGTCGAGTAGTGAAGGCTAGAATTCTGTAATCTAAAACATGCATTCTGCTTATTCTGAACACATGAACTATAACAAGCAGCTAGCGAAAGATATTTCAACTGATGAGTATCCACCTAGATATTGGGCTCATTTAGATGTGTTAATTATTCAGATGAATGGATGAATTATTTTAAAAAGAGATAAAGTACTAATTTTTATCTTGATATATTTTTTATTTTATCAAAATTAACTTTTTTATAACATGCAGAAGTTGTTCGATTATATATAAAAAAAACTTATACAATATGGATTTAGTTGATGTATATTATTAGTGTAAGATGTTTCACACTATCAATCAATTATAAATTATAGCATATAAAAATGTTTGATCTTATAATAATTACTTAAAAATCTTATAAATTATATATGATGATTTGTTATTAATTGACGGAGTGAAAAACATTACACAAAATTAAACTTCTAAAATATTATATCCAAATGTAAAACAAGTTGTCCTCTTTTAAAATATATTTGATAAAATAATCATGTTTAAAAATCTATTACTAAAAGAGTTAGAGAGAAAAGTTGACAAACATGCATGCATGAGCACATACCATAATGATGGCTTTGATGTGGTTGTTGGTGAGATCTATTGACAAGCGACCTTGCTTCTTTAGCTGAAGCAACACATCAACTATATCCTCCTCTTTGGTTCCTTTTTGCCTATTAGGATCAAGGTGCTCTTCAATGACCTCTTCAAAAAACGAATCCAATCCTTTGAAAGTGTTGTCAAGACGAGTAAGTAACCCTGTGAGTCTATCAACCCACCCCATGCAAGGAATATAATCCGAAACAAAGAAGGTCATGGACATGGCTTGTGTCTCATTAAGCAGCTCATGGAACCTGCTTTTTTCAGCTCCTTCATCCTCATATCTTCCCCCAAAAGCAATCCTACAAATTATAGCACTTGAGACAGACATTATAATCTCACTCAAGTTTGTAACTTTGGAAGAATAAATATGGCTTTGTATTTTTTCTATCATTTGCTTGACTTCAAAACTTCTAACATGGGAAAAGCTAGGGAGCTTTTTTGAGCTTAAAAAGTGGACTACACAATTTTTTTTAATTTCTCTCCAATAATCACTGTAAGGGGAAAATATCATCTCTAACCCATTGTAAGATAATTTTTGTTGGCCAAGGGAGGGTGGTCTACTACATACATCAAGATCATGGTCTTTGAGGACCTCTTTTGCAAGTTTAGGTGTGGAAACAACAATAGCTGGCTTGAGGCCAATTTGAAGGGCAAAGAGGGGACCATAGATCTTTGAGAATTCCCATAGTTGCAAATGGAGTTTGGAACTATCAAGTTGGTGAAGATTACCAATGATGGGAAGGCCTCTAGGACCTGGTGGAGGGGTGGATGATGGGCTCTTATTGGATATGTATTTCTTGAAGAGAAACAATACCAACAAAGGTGATAAGAGAAGTAGATGCAAAAATGACACCATTGTGAAAGAGTTTTAGAAAGAGGCTTAACTAGGAAATGTATTATTGTCTGAGTCCTTGCACAAATGTACCTATATATAGCAATATCAGCTTTGAATATCTGGAACACTATTACCAACACATGTGAGATATATGAGAACTATAGATGCATGCAAAAATAACACTATTGTGAATGAGTTTCCGAAATAGACTAAACTAGGAAATATGTTATTTTAAAATATGTTTAGCAGCTTTGAATATCTAGAACATACGAAAATAGTTACAAAAGGGACCGGAAAATCATGATGCGACAATAAAGTACATATGTTTGTTAAGGGATGAGTCTTTTCATTTGACCACTTTTTCATTATACCACCTTTTATACCTAAAAAATCTTAAGGAGGTTTCTCACGTACCCTGCGGGTATTGTACCCCTCCATTAAAATATTAATAAAACAAAGAATATTAAAAGAATTGGTTTATTTGAAGAGATAGCAATAAAATTTGATGGAATGAAAAAGATTATGGAAGAAACTAATAAAAATATTATTCAGTTAATAGAAAATACTAATAAAATTGTCCAAAAAGAAAATGTATTATAAAAATAATAAAAAGAAATATTTTAGAAAAAGGAAATCAACACCAAGAAAATATTGTCCAAAGGGAAAAAAGAAGTGTATATGTTGGATATGTAATGTTGAAGATCATTATGCAAATGAATATTCTCAAAGAAAAGAAAAAGATTTCAAAGAAAAATCAAAATTAATAAAGCAAGTTTATCAGATATATAAACTTGAACCAGTAGAAGAAGAATTAACTGGTACTGAATGAAGTATATATGAATATCTAGAAGATGAATTATCTCGAGAAGAAATAGAATCCGAATAATACTTATATAAAAATATAGTAGAAAAAAGTAATAGAGAAACTGAAGCTTATATAGATACTAGAGCGAGTATTTGTTTAACAACAAAAGCATTGTTTGACAAATGGGAAAAATTAGAGAAGCCGATAAAAATACAAATAGCAGATGGATCTAACATCCACTTTTTTGGGTAGCAAAAAGAACTACTTTAATCATACAAGGAAAATTATTTATAGTACCTACAATATATCAGCAAGATACAAGTTTAGATATATATATATATATATATATATATATATATATATATATATATATATATATATATATATATATATATATATATATATATATTGGTAAACCCGGGTATACTCCGACCGGGAGCCAGAGACTAATCCCTCGAGGTACTGAGATCCATTTAAGGGGTTGACCTCTCCCAACAGATGCTCTTCCATACGCATGAGCCAGGAATCGAACCCCTGACCACATGCATAAGGGGCCCAGTTATCTACCGACTGTGCCACATCATTTTGGTATACAAGTTTAGATATGATTATAGGAAACAATTTCTTGCGATTATATGCAAAACAACATAGAGAAATAATCAATATCCCAATTATTCATGATTCTGACAATATTTACTCTAAACAATCAGAGTTTAGCAAGCTGAAACATGGTGAGTTAGTTAGAGAAATATGTACCAAAATTCGCCATGTATTAATAAATTTAGAACCAAATAGAAGAATTCCAGCTCATATCGAAGAACTTCTGGATAAAACATGTAGTGAAAATCCTTTAGACCCAAATATTAATAATAAAAATACTGAATTAACCATATTAAAGTTAAAAGATCCAACAAAAGAAGTAAAATGTAAACCTATGATTTACACAAAGCAAGATAGAGATGAATTTGAAAAAGATATTGAAGAAATGTGTTAAAAGGATTAATTAGGCCATCAAAAAGTAAGCACTCGGCAACAGCCTTTTGTGTAGAAAATCATAATGAAATAAAAAGAGGTAAACGAAGGATGGTAATTAATTATAAATAGATAAATGATGCAATGGAAGGTAATACTTATTTTCTTCCAAGAAAAGATTTAATTAATGAACGAATTAGAAATATGAATTGGTTTAGTACTTTTGATTGTAAATCAGGATTTTATCAAATTAGATCATTTGAACAATCAAAAGCGTTAACAACAATTAGTTGTCCTCAGGGTCAATATGAATGGAATGTACTTCCAATGGGAATGAAGCAATCACCAGGAATTTTTCAACGAAGAATGGATTCAATACTTAAAGAATTTAAAGATTTTTGGCTCATATATATTGATGATATCTTGGTCTTTTCTAATAAGGATTTAGATGATCATTTTAATAAAGTGGCATCTATACTTAATAAGTGTCTAGAACATGGAGTAGTCTTAAGCAGAAAAAAGCGGTCTTAGCTCAAAATAAGATTAATTATTTAGGATTAGAAATTGAAAAAGGAAAAATAATAATGCAAAAACATATGTTATAAAAATTACGAAATTTTCCAACTAAATTAAAGGATAAAAAGGAATTAAAAAGATTTCTTGGACTACTAACATATACTTCAAGTGAAGGTTTCATAAAGGATCTTGCAGCTAAAAGAAAGACACTTCAACAAAAATTAAAGAAGGATGCTCTTTGGTCATGGACCAATGAAGATGAAGCAATTATTGAAAAAATGAAATTAATATGCCAGGATCTTCCTAAGCTATATCATCCATCGGATGACGACCTAATTATCATAGAAACTGATGCATCTAATAAATGTTGGAGAGGAGTTATGAAAGCAAAGCACCCATGGCAAAAGAAAGAATTACTATGCCGATACGCATCTGGAACTTTTCCAGATAGCGAAATTAATTATCCAATACATGAAAAGGAAACTCTAGCACTAATCATAATGTTGGAAAAACATCGAATCTATGTACTAGACGAAGAATTTATTGTTCGAACTAACTCTACTTATGTTGCAGGTTTTAAAAATATTAATCATAAGGGCAATTATAAGCAAGGAAGATTAATCCATAATTGGCATATGAAATTATCTGAATATAATTATTCAATTTCTCATATTAAAGGAGAAAAGAATGTACTTGCAGATATTTTATCCAGAGAATGGAGCATGGCACAGCAAAATTACTGAGGAGTCAATACCAACTCAAGAAAGCCTTGGAAAACCAGAAATTAAAAGAAATAGAAAGAGCTAAAGCAGAAGTAGAATTAATCAAAGCAGATTTAAAAGTACTAGAACTTCAGATACAAGCAGAAGGACTTTTAAAAGAAATAGTTCCAAAGGCAGTAAAAAAGGAAGCCCAAAAAGAAACAAGCAAATGGTATGCCGTCTTTAATGGACCAATGCCCGGAATATATGATGACTGGTATAAAGCAACTCCCCATTGCCAAGGGATATCAGGAGTCCATCATCAATCATTCCCAACCAAGGAAGAAGCAGAAAAAGCTTTGAAGAATTTCCAAGAAGGAGAAAAAGAAAAAGCAAGAAAAGGTAAAGAAATTTATCTTGGACCAAGAACTTACTCAGAAAAAGCACAAATTATAAAAACTGAAACAAAAATTCCAATGAAAGTTCTAGGGAGAGTCCCATCCTCCTTAGATAATTATCCAATAATTACCAGAAAGGATCATGAATTATTAGTTCAATTTTATGAAGAAAGATTCTACGAAAATTTCGGAAGATTAACTAATTGGACCGAAAAAGAAAAAAATCAACTGTTTTTTCATGGTTGATAGAAGAATCTATGGAATCAAAGCAATAATTACTCCAGGAGCAACCCCTGCTCTGCCATTCAATATGTTCAAATTCGGACTAATTGAGTGTCTTTACTTAAATAAGAATCTTGAAGAAATTAATCTGTTTCCATATCACTTCAAAGAAGCAGTCCACTTGTACAAGAAGAATGTAGCTGGAGAAAGCTAAAGTTCTATTCAGCCTATCCAGATTTTCAGACAAGACAACCAGCCAAGCACTTTGCCTACATAGGCATAAGCAACAATAATTTCCCGTTCACGGGTGAAGCAAAAAGCATTGCATATGATGTAGATGAAATGTCCACAATTATTGCAAACCAACTGGCAAGCATGTAACACTCCGTTTTTCGTAAATGTTTTTATAAAGATGGTTTTATTATTTTAAAAATGTTGGTTAAGGGCTAAGTGAGATTTTACCTTAAAAGTCCCTTTCTGGTACATGAGCACGCCCGTGCTCATCAGCCAGCATGCCCGTACTTAAAGTCAGAAGCGTGTTTCTGATTTTAAGTTGAGCACGACCGTGCTCAATAGTGAGCACGCCCGTGCTCAATGAGCTGACCGCGTCTCGGTGACACTATGTTGAGCACGACCGTGCTCAATGGTGAGCATGACCGTGCTCAGGCGCAGCCTTTATATTGTTGGCACAGAAATCGAGGGTGACGCGAAAACCCTACTTTTGTTGACAGCTGTCACCAGTTTCGGCCAGAGCTATCTCATTCCCTATTTCCTCTTCTTCCATTGTTATAGTGGAGTTTTGGAAGCCGTTTGGGAAGCCAGTTTGGTCTGTGGTAGTCTAGAGGTAACGTTCCCTTCCTTTGTGTTTTCCTTTTCATAATGGTTTGAATAGGAAACTAATATCTGTGTTTCGGTTTGGCTAAGGCTGTGTTGAGTTGAGCCGCTTTGGGAACCGTGACCAATTGCTTTAGGAGCTTACGTTGGAGCGACCTTCAATCCAGGTATGGGGAGAAGGGTAATGTACTCGTTAGGCAGTGGGGGTAGAGTAAGGTAAAGGGGTCCCCATGACCCCGGTTTGTTGTATGTAATTGTATGTTGATGACTATGTTATATATCATGAATATGTGTTTATGTTCTTGATATTTATTTAATGAGCATGATGGAATGTTAATTGTTGTTATTGACATGGCCTTGGTTGATTGATGATATTGCTGTTATGAGGAGGTTGAGGTTGATGAATTATTTTAATTGGTTAATAAGTTAAAAACATGCTAAGTGTAAGGGGTTTAAACCCTAAATTAATTGATTAGAAACCGGTTACTGTTCCTGCCCAGAACAGCACTGTCGCGTGATGAGCTCGACCGTGCTGAACAGGGAGCACGACCATGCTCCCATTTGAATTCTGGAAAATGGCCACGCTGTTCAGCACGACCGTGCAGGTCAAACAGCACGACCGTGCTGCTGAGCACGACTATGCTGAGTGTGAAGCACGACCGTGCTTCACTTAAAAGGGTAGCACGCCCTCACGTGTCCAAGCACGACCGTGCTAGGGTCTAAGCATGACCGTGCTGACCCCTCCTGGACAGTAATACAATTAAAGGACTTAAGGGGTTTTAAACCCTATTCCCCTATGATGATAAGTTGAGATAGCTAATTACATAGAAAGATTAGATAATCTGGTTATTTATTATATAAGATAATTAAGATAACAAGATGTTAAGTCGGTATCCGTTGGGTTACCGCACGATGATAAGTTGAAGTCTTGGGTGCTTACTGACCCAAGCACGTTGAGTTGAACCTTGGTGCTTCTTGGTCAAGGGAGCATTGACCCCACGGTTTGGGTCTAAGGTTACGTTGAATGTTGATGTTGAAGTCTTGGGAGCTTCATGGCCCAAGCAAGGAGGTGGTTGAGATTGTTTGTTGTTGTGTCATTTGCATAGAGCATTGGAGTTGTTGATGGGGGAGGTTCGACAAAGGGGAGATCACCCGAGAGTGCGGTGATTTGGTCATCCACGGTAGGTCACCCAAGGTTTGGTGACCGAGGCCCCCCGTGATCAGGCATCCACGGTTTGATGCGTTGGCTATCTATGGGGCTCACCCAAGGTTTGGTGAACTACCGGTGTTGGTGCTTTTATGGCCAATACGGATATGTAACTCCAAAGTCATTCACCCTGAGTTAGTTTGGATCCACATGCATAGTTGGAGTAGCGGAGTAGTTGATGCATAGCATAGCATACTTGATTGATATAATACTGTTGAATGTTGATGTATGCCTATGTTGTATGTTTACCTTGCGTACTATTCCCATGCTGTATATGTTTACATGAATCTTACTCCCTGTTATTTGTTTGTGTTTGGCCTGATCGGCATTTTCAAAGGATGACGAGCAGCCCGGAGAGGGGTGACTCTGAGGAGCTGCCACTCATAGTTAGGGCCTTTCGTTTTGTTAGTTAGTTTTGTCTAGTTGTTTTTCCGTGATGTACGGAACGGTTGTACCAGCTCTGTTGTGACATCGGGTTGGGACGTTGTTATTATTTTTATTATGTTTCATTGTTTAAACTTGATTATTTCCGCGTTGTAAAACGGTTCATGTGGGACTTTTCTACCCATGGACAATTGTCTTATTTTATTCAGTAAAATGCATGCTTTTATTTTAATTGTTTTTAAATTAAATGCCTTATAACATGCGGGGTAGAAGGGTGTCACAAAGCATCTATGGACAATGTCAAGTAATAGGACAAAATTCCTTTGTCAAGACTCTATACAAAGGACCAAATACTTTGCTGATAAGCAAAACCATACGAAAAGCAATAAAGGAAAAAGATTTAACCATCCTGACAAACTTTGAATTCCCATTCTATGTTTTGGAGGGATCGACAATGAATTACAAACCAGTTGTTTTGGGCCAGCTGTGTACACTAATTAAAGAAAGCAGAAATCATGAATGCAAAAGATGTACCAAAAGACAGATCATGACATAAAGCACTAGCAAAAATCAGGAGGAAGATAAGGACTCTGATGAAGCAATAATTGAAGAATGACATAAGCACTGAAGTCATCAAAGTAGAATTATTAAAATAATGACATAAGCACTGACGTCATCAGTCGAATTATTTAATCCTGATGTAAGCACTTACGTCTGTTTAGGGATATTTATGTAAATTAGTCTTGTGTGTTTAGGCTATAAATAAGACCTCTTATGCTGAGGCAAACCAGAATTCAGAAATTAGTTTCAATTCTCACTAGTGTGAAGTCTCTCTCTGAGAGTAGTCTGCTACATCTTCGTGGTATAGCTCGGATGATTGAGTGTTCATCCAACTCCTTTATGTAAAATAGTCAATTGCTAAATAAAATTTCTCTTTCTCTGGTCAAAATACTCTATACCAAGCAAAGATCAGAATAAGCAAACAACGGAAGCAGAGGTGGGCAGGAGCAAATAATCTTAAAAAATCAAAAGATCAGGTATGATTACTAAGTCACTCTTCTTAAAACTAGATTTCATTTATGAAAAATAATGTCTAAAATAGAAAAAAATCGAAACTAGTGAAATAGAGCACTTACAAATTACTGAAGAAGGTGAAAATTATGAAGGAAGCATCTTAATTAATCCAAAGTTATTTAAGAAAATTCAGAAAGAGATCTAGATTTAGTAGAAGCTGCAAATATGGTAGGAAAGAAAGAAAAGTTTATGAATATACTAAGAAAATTCAATAAAAAAGAAAACATAATTTATTACGGAAAGATAAATGAATGAATCACCTATAGATATGTCAGAAACTCAAGGAAATACATGTATCCAGCTAATAAGCAAAGAAAGGATTTCAGAATTAAAAAGGAATCTAAAGAATCAAGAACATAGAAGAAAATTAGGATATATCCATATAGGAGCAGTACAAGTACTAATCAAAGCAACTTTCCAAGAAGGTATAGATTCACCTATTGAATTAGTTCTGAAAGATAATAGAATAAGTTATCCAAAAAATAAAATACTAGGAGTAATAGAAGGAAATCTAAACTATGTAAAATTAAAATTTGAAATCAGAACAAATATAAGAATTCCATTAAATATTCAAAGATTAAATCAAGCACTAACCATTGAACACAAATTTTTAAGAGAAAATTTAATGAAACCAGGAGATAAAATATTTTCAATAACTTATTGTTTAAATTATACGTTAACAAATTCACACCATAGTATTACTTTCAGAAATAATGACCAAATAGATATTCCAAGATTATTTGAAGATATAGGAAAAATTTACTATCCAAAGAAAAATGAAATAACAGAATTAGGAACTTTTATAGACAAACCAAGAATTCTCGAAATAGAATCGATTCCAAGACCAATTATTCTTCTAGAACAAAAAAGAACTAATGAAGAAAATGATATTATTAAATTATCTAACTAAGCAAAAGATTTGTCATTATATTTAAAAAACAAAATATGAGTAAAACAACAGAAGAACTAAAAAGATTAATTAAAGAATTTAATTCAAAAAAAGAAAAAATTAGATCAGATATTAAAGATCTTACTGGAGTTCTAAATTATTATCTCAAATGGGATCCAGAAAACAGAGATAGGAAATTAATTGAGAAACAAATTATAAGAAAGGAAGATGAATTAACTAAATTAGAAAATAGTGAAAGAAAAATAAAGAAACGTTTTGAAGAAGGGATAAAATATATAGAATCTATAAGAAATAAATGGAGATTTAAATCCTCAAGCACCTCATCAAACCCTACTAATTACTTTAGAATTGAGGCTCCACCCTTTGAAGATAGTGATCAAAGTGATTTAGATGAATAGACATATAAAGAAATAATAAGTGTATTACAATTAAATCTTCCAGTTGATTGTAAACAAATTTATAATAAAAAATATAAAAGAACAATATAGACAAGAAGAACTTTACTTAAATAACATAGATATAAATATTGAATTTGAATATTTGGAAGAGATGAAATTTATCGAAGAACAAAAATATTCAGATGATGAACACTGGTATTTAGAATAATGGATAGAGAAATATTAAATGTATTAGATATGAATTTATCAAAGGATTGTAAACAAATAATAATTAAAAAATTAAAAAATCAATATAAGCAAAAAGAATTATATCTAAAAAATATACAACAAAGGATACAATGGGAATACAAAAATGAAGTATATAATGATCCTGGATATTATTTTGAGTTATGTCGTGGTCCTGAATATTTTTTTATGTGATTTTGAATTATACAATGAAAATGATTTAGAACTAATAGAAGATTGGGAATTTGAATTATATAATGGAAATGATTTAGAATTAAAAGAAGATTAAAATACTACCCTTAGAAATGAATAATGCAAAAATTTCCAAAAGTAATAAAAGTAATAGGGTGGTACCATTATGGTATCAGAGCATATTGAAGAAGACTATAAACATTCGACCCTTGGTAAGCGTTCTCACAGTGTGATCTGTGGTGAAGCATTGGCTCTTGGCTTATGGGGGCTCCTGGTTAGTCACCGGAGAGTTTGCAGTTCTGAGAGGACTGTTAGTAAAATATGCTTTGAGGTACAAAACGCAGCCACGAGTGTATGGGCACTCACTGATGCATTTTAGTATCAGAGCTAAGTAGAAAAAGAAATATGGATTATCGTAATATAGAAAAATTTGTATATAAGTTAAGCATGTTAGATCTAACCAGTCAAAGTAATTTAAAGAATCTAATACAAGAATTAAAAGCTGAAGCAACAGATGTATATGAAAGACATATGAATTATCATTGTGAATATTGTGATTGTAGAGAATATGATAGAGAAATAAAATTAATAAAGGTAATAAATGAATTAGACAACTATAAACACGAGAAGGGGGTTGAATTGTGTTTATCAGATATTAAAATAAAGTTGAAATATTTTCGCACACAGAAGCTAGGATCAGACAGGTGTAAAATAACTTACACAGACAAGTCACCTGTCTGGTATTTTTTCACAGAAAAACATACAATCACACAGATGAAAAACAAGCTTGATATACACACTTTTAACCCCTTAGTTAGAATGCAAATGATATAACCAAAACAACTAAAGAGTTTAAGGGAATAGAGATTAACACAGTTATTTATCCTGGTTCACTCTTTAAGACAAAGAGCTACGTCCAGTCCTTGGCAGCACCAAGTTTTATCCACTATAACTGATCAGGTTACAGACTCCAAGTATTGTTTGCACACCTAGCCTCTTCAGGCTCCAAGACAAGTATTCTTTGCTCACCTAGCCTCTTCAGGCTCAAACAGGTTTGTTTTAAGAAGTTTGTTTGTAATAAATACAGTCAGACAAACAGATCTTTCACTAACACTCAGAGAGTGGATTAAATGTAGACTTAGGAAAGACTGCGTAATAACTTCAAATGATTGAAGAATACAGATAGAAAGAAGGAAAAGAGTAATGGCTTTCTAATGCTTTGTAATCTCTGATATGTTCATCTTCAATGACTTCTGTATTTATAGCCTTCAAACATTTAATATCCGTTAGAGACATTCCTTGCAACGATGGCTTCAAGCAGAGCTTCATTAAATGCAATAGAGTCGTTCTGGGCAGCCATTAATGCAATGGAAACATTGGTTGTACTCTAACATGAAGGATCATGGCTTTATGCATCGTGCAGTAGCCAAATCAGAGTTGTACAGAATGCTTTTGTACTTTGCAGAGTATATTTCCCTTCTTGTGTGATAACTGAGAGTACTAGGGAATAAAGCATGTTGGAAACATTCTTTAACTGGAAGTTTGTCTCTGACTTTCTAGGTTGCTTGAGAGAGTAACCTTCTGAATTTCTTGATAAGCGTGAGAGAGAGATTCAGAGTCTTCTTCATGAGGGGACAGCTTCCAAAAGCTTCGTGTACTCGAGTTCTTAACAAAGAACCTTTAGACGAGTATGAGAGCAGGGCAGAGACAGGTTGAAACTGATTTGTAGAAAGTCAACAATCCAAGTCAGCAGATGGGTTGACTTTTGCTTATCCAGACAGGTTGTTATTCAAGTGGACAGACAGGTGAGTTTTGCTATTTTATGATCTGTACACTAAGTAGACAGGTTAGCAACCACAAAGTAGGTTTATTAAATCATTAACTAATGTTTAGTTTTCATCAAAACTTAGGGAAATGTACACAGATATTTTAGAGGCTTAACAATCTACCCATTTTTGATGATGACAAACATTTAGATGATTTAATAAACCTTAGAAAATATCAACACAAGAGATAACAGATTTCAGACATGTTGAAATTTTCTACACCAGATGAAATGTGCAAATAGGTGCACTTGAGTACAAATTAATATTATTATCGGAGAAATATGCAGCTTAAGTTAAAAAGATCAAAAGTTCAATTTTAACTTTATCTTAGTCATCTTAGTTTCTCCAATTTTGAATTTTATTTATCTTAATCATCTTACACCTTTCTCCCCCTTTTGTCAACAACAAAAAGGAATATACAAAAAACAGTAAAGAGAAGAAAAGATAAAATAACACTGATTTTTCATTCATCATAAGCTTCTTAAGTATAAGGCAGTTTTTACAGAAACAGCTACCTAGACTGACTAAAAAGAAAACATAGAGAGTCAACTCTCTTTTCTAACAGCAGCCTAGCATGCCTTTCTTCATCCAATTGTCTTTTGACTTCTTCTAGCTCAGCTTTAAGTAAATTGAAGCTATTTAAATCCATCATCTGAGAAGAGAAGGCTTCTGTAGACAGGCTGGTTGAAGCAGTAGACAGGTTTGGATACCAGGGTAAGGCTAATACTGGGGGTGCCTTAGGTACAGAGAAGGGTGAGGAGACATGGGGAAAGATATACTGATGAATGGTTCTGAAATAAAAGAAAGGGAGAAAAGCTAATTTAAACAAAGGTTTGATTCTGACTAGGTCAGTATCAAGAGAAGGA
This sequence comes from Echinosophora koreensis, assembly GCA_035048595.1. Taxonomy (NCBI): domain Eukaryota; kingdom Viridiplantae; phylum Streptophyta; class Magnoliopsida; order Fabales; family Fabaceae; genus Echinosophora; species Echinosophora koreensis. Next base: position 455,871 of record JAPCYP010000058.1, on the reverse strand, counting down.
AAGACACAGAGGAGTCTTTCACATAGAGACAGACGAGTGACTCTAATTTGTATAGGAGGGGGAAGATGTTGGTTAGCTAAGACAGATGGAGGTAAGGGTAAGAGAGAGTTTATATGACAGAAAAACAAATTTGACCCTGTTACTAAGAGAAAGAAATACCTAGACCTATTAGGTATCATTATAACAGAGGCAAGATAGTGAGATCCTTCCAATGTTCTAATGAACACAACAGTAGGGGGATAAAAAAAATTTTCCCTACAAGGGTTAATAATATGAGGTGGAGGAGAAGGAATGACAGATAAGTGAGAGACACTTGCAGTCATCAGAGATTGCAGATTACTCATAAACAGTCTTGATGATATGCTAGATTGTTCTTTGGGAGTTGAGTCCCTGTGAACAACTGTGTAATGACACATATCAGACACAACATCAAATGATGTTTGGGTGCGGTGTGAAGAGATAGGTGAAGAAAGAGGAGTGGCAACAGACAGGTTTAACAAAAAGAGTAGATGGGGAGGAGACAGCAGAATTGGGGATACCTTGGTGAAGGGGAGAGGATGGTGCAGAGGGAAAAGAGAAGAACTGGTCTTCAAGGAGCCTTGGCTTCTTCTTTGAAGGGGATGAAGAAGCAGCTTCAGGGTGAACAACTGTCTGAATCCCACCAGACAGGTCAGCAGATGTTGCAACAGCAACTTCAGCAACATGTCCTTCTGCAGGGATTTCTTCCCTTCCAGCAAGAGCCATTAAAGGCATTGGGTAGCCTGACCTTCTTTTTCTGGGAATGATTCCCAAATCAAGAGGCTTCTTATCCTTTGGCTCCTCCAAGGGTGGAGTTGTCTGCTCCCCCTGAGTAGATACTTCCTCTTTACTAGGTTCAGACTCCACTTGTCTAACCTTGGTAAAGGTCTTCACCAGTTTTCTCTTTTTGCTGGGTTGTGCAGGTGCAGCAACAGATTCCCCAGCCTCACTTGTCTTCCTCTTGGGAGAGGGTTTCTTCAGCTTGAACCTGAGAGGCTCAACTGTCTCAGCAGATACCTCAGAAGCTGAAGGTTCCTCATGCCTCTGATCTTATCTGGCCACCTTTCCAGTAGGTTTCCAAATTCTCTCAGAGATGGGAACTTCTGATTCAGCAGTAGAATCCACTGGTTCTTCTATCTTCTTCTTCTTCTTCTTCTTCTTCTTCTTCTTCTTCTTCTTCTTCTTCTTCTTCTTCTTCTTCTTCTTCTTCTTCTTCTTCTTCTTCTTCTTCTTCTTCTTCTTCTTCTAGTCTTCCTCTTCATCCTCCAGAGGGATTCCTTCAATGCCCATCATAGACAGTACCTTCCTGTTAATAGGAAGTGACATGTCCACAAAGTGAACATCACCTGGAACAAACAGCTTGCTCCTGAACACCCTTGTCAACAGCATTCCATAGGGATAGGCTTGCATGTTGGTCCTCTTAATCAGAGACTCAAGGTATATGTAGATGAGGTCATTGATGTCTACCTTGATTTTGTGAATCAAGTGGTATAGAGCAAATCTGTCCATCTTGGTCACATTGTCTCGTGATCCTTTCCTTGGCATTACACATTCCGACAGCAGCTTGTGCAGGAATCTGCACTTTGGCACCATGCTGATTGGCTTCTTTTTCTCAGGATTTGGAACACCATAAACAGCAATGTTTACATTTTCAACTCCTACCTGATCTTCCCAGTCAGGTTTGAAAGCAGTTCCAATCCTTGGACATCTTGTGGCTAACTCCAAAGAGCCAATAGGGAAAAGAAGGGTTTTGTCAGACATTTGAGCTTTAAAGCTCTTGGTTCCATCAAGCACGCTGGTGATGACCACAGCATTCCTCCAGAAGTCTCTGACAAGCTTGGGATGAACAAGCTCCTTGATGTCAAAGAAAGCAGTCCACTTAAAGTATTTCAACTCTTCAGTGACATCCATACCCCATTTCTTCATTTGTTGGAGGTCAACAATTTTGCCAGGAAGAATTTTCTCAACATCAGCCACTCTCATCTCGTATTTCTCAGCAATTTCTTTTGAAGAAAGACGCTTTGAAGATACCATTGTTTGGAGAATGGGTTTCGAGGGTTTTGGAAGAGAGAAGGGTTTGAGAAAAGAGGAGACGAAGCTAGAACAACTTTAGGGATTTGAAAAGGTAAAGTTTGAACCTTTCTGAATATTTCCCTTTTATAGCAATAAAGGCAAGAGAGAGAAATAAAACATTTTTAATTCAAAACGGCACGATTCTTGTGGGGAACTATAGCGCCCACTAAAGACATAATGAAAACATGGTTTCGAGATTAAAACTGCCGTGCATATGATTAGCTTCAGATTAATAAATGGTATTAAATAATTAATAACCATTTTAATAAAACTGTTGAGTTTCAGCATAGTGACTCAGCAGAGTCAGACAGGTAATCACAGACAGGTGATATAAAACCATAAGACAGGTAGCATAGACAGTTCAAAAACTCAGACATTTCATTCAATAATGCAATGCATGTTTAAATTATATCTAATAAAAAAATCTTTCTTCTGCTAAGGGTTTAGTGAAAATATCAGCCCATTGATTTTCAGTTTTAAAAAACTTAATATCAAAGATACCTTTCTGAACATAATCTCTTATAAAGTGATGTTTGATTTCTATATGCTTAGCCTTAGAATGCTGAATTGGATTTTTAGTTAAGCAAATAGCACTGGAATTATCACACCATACAGATATATTATGCTAAAAAATAGAGTAATCCTCAAGTTGATGTTTTACCCATAAAAGTTGAGAGCAACAACTAGCAACTGAGATGTATTCTGCTTCAGCAGTAGATAGAGCAATAGTTGTCTGCCTTTTGCTCGACCAAGAGACTAAATTTGCTTCAATGAAGTGGTATCCTCCACTGGTACTTTTCCTTTCTATTCTGTCTCTAGCAAAGTCAGCATCATAGAATCCTACTAATCTGTATTCTTTAATTCTTAAATATAGCAAACCAAGAGTCCCAAGCAAATATCTAAATATTCTTTTAACAGCTTTAAGATGAAATTCTCTTGGGTTAGATTGAAATCTAGCACACATACATACACTAAATTGAATATCAGGTCTGCTTGAAGTTAAGTATAGTAGAGATCCAATCATACCTTTATAGACAGTTTGGTCTACCTTTTTACCTTCATCATCTTTACTTAGTTTTGCATTGGTTTCCATGGGAGTTTTCATCAGTTTAGCACTTTCCATTTTGTACTTCTTAAGCATCTCCTTGATATACTTTTGTTGATGGATGTAGATTCCATCACTTGTCTGTTTGATTTGTAAACCAAGGAAGAACTTTAACTCTCCCATCATGCTCATCTTAAATTCTGCTTGCATCAGCTTGGAAAAGTCCTTGCATAGCTTTTCAATAGTTGCTCCAAAAATAATATCATCAACATATATTTGGACTATGATGAAGTTCTCTTTAGAACTTTTCTTAAACAAAGTAGTATCTACTTGACCTCTAGTAAAACTATTATGCATGAGAAAAGAGCTTAATCTATCATACCATTCTCTAGGTGCTTGTTTTAAACTATATAATGCCTTTTTAAGTTTAAAAACATGATCTGGTTTATCAGTATCTTCAAAACCAGGGGGTTGTATAACATATACTTATTCTTCAATTATACCATTGAGAAAAGCACTTTTCACATCCATTTGAAAAAGGGTGATTTGGTGTTGTGCATCATATGACATTAGAATGCGAATAGCTTCTATTATAGCTACAGGTGCAAAGGTTTCAGTATAGTCAATACCTTCTTGTTGGTTATAGCCTTGAGCTACTAACCTTGCCTTATTTCTGATAACTTTGCCATCCTCATCCACTTTGTTTCTGAAGACCCATCTTGTTCCAATGACAGACTTGTTTTTGGGCTTGGAGACAAGTGCCCAGACATCATTTCTGGTGAACTGGTTGATTTCCTCTTGCATAGCAAGAATCCAGCTTTCATCATCAAGAGCTTCTTCAATGTGCTTTGGCTCTATTTCTGACATGAAGGCCACATTGCTTGATTCTTTTAGAGTGGATCTGGTTCTCACTCCTTCTGAGGGATTTCCAATGATAAGATCCTTAGGATGATGAGTTTTGAATTTCCAGTCCCTTTTAAGATCATCATGAAGATCTTGACTTGTCTGTTGACTTGTCTGCTCCACTTGTCTGCTGGTTCAACTTCAGGTTCTGTCTTGGTCATATCAGGTTGTTGACTTTCTGATTTATTAATGTCAAGACCTGCAAGATCATCTTCTAGATCTGATAATTTCTTATCAGTCTTTAGACTATCATTAAATTTGACATGAACAGATTCTTCAATAACAAATGTTCTAGAATTGTAAATTCTAAAAGCTTTAGACATTTCAGAATATCCTACAAAGATACCTTTATCTGTTTTGGAGTCAAACTTTCCAAGTTGATCCTTAGTATTTAGAATGAAGCATTCACAACCAAATGCATGAAAGTAAGAAATGTTGGGGCTTTTTCTTTTCCATAATTCATAGGGTGTCTTCTTTAGAAAAGGCCTAATGAGTATTCTGTTTTGTACATAACAGGCTGTGTTTACTGCTTCTGCCCAGAAGTACTTAGGGAGATTATTCTCATTGAGCATAGATCTAGCCATCTCTTGCAAAGATCTGTTCTTTCTCTCAACCACTTCATTTTGTTGAGGAGTTCTAGGTGCAGAGAAATTGTGAGAGATTCCATTCTCCTCACAGAACTGTCTAAACTGCTCTTTTTTCAAATTCTCCCCCATGGTCACTTCTAAGAGTAGAAATACAGAAACCCTGCTCATTTTGTACTCTTTTACAGAATACTGAGAAAGCCTTAAAAGACTCATCCTTGTGGGTTAAGAAGAGTACCCATGTATATCTAGAATAGTCATCAACTATGACAAATCCATATTTTCTTCCAGCCAAGCTAGCAACACTAACTGGTCCAAACAGATCCATGTGTAACAACTGAAGAGGTCTAGTGGTTTTTAGATTTGAAACTTGATTTTACTTGTTTACCTCTCTGACATGCATCACACAAAACATCTTTATTAAAATTAATATCAGGCAATCCTCTCACAAGGTTATCCCTTTTTAATTTTTAAATTAGTTTTATACTAGCATGTCCTAGTTTCTTATGCCATAACCATCTTTCATCCTCTTTAGACATCAGACATGTTACACTTTGATCTGAGAGGTCAGTCAGTTCAATATTATACAGATTTTGTTGCCTTTTAGCTGAAAAGAGGGTTTTGCCACTGAGATCTTTAACTATACATAAATCCTTGGTAAAGGAGACATCAAATCCACTGTCACATAATTGACTTATGCTAAGCAAATTGTGTTTTAATCCTTTAACCATAAGAACATTAGATATAGAGGGAAGAGGAGGTTTACCACCAATAGTACAAATGCCTATAACCTTCCCTTTCTGATTTCCACCAAATGCCACATGTCCTCCTTTCTTAAGTTGGAGGTCTAGGAACATAGACCTTTCTCCTGTCATGTGTCGCGAGCAACCACTGTCCAAGTACCAGCAATGGTGTTTTCTTTATGCTGTTGAGGACATCTCCAACAGAGATTATTTGATCTGTAAGTACCCATAGTTTTCTGGGTCCTATTCTGTTAGTTCTAGGAGTCTGTGAAGACTTCCTTCTTTTCTTATGAATACACTTAGACATAACATGTCCAGTTTTTCCACAGAAATTACAGACAGGTATGGATTTAATGGAAGTAGATTTAGCAGACACTTTAGAGTTTTTAGTTGATACTTTATGATGTGTCTGATGGACATATCCAATACCTTCTTTGTTAAGGGAGTGCCTCTGACAACCAAGCAGTTTGGTCAGATTATCTCTACTATTAACAAATTTGGCAAGATCAGAAGTGAGCTCTTCCACTTTCTGTTGAAGTTTTTCAGCTTCTTCAGATTGTGATGTATCACTAGAGATCTTAGCTTCATCAGACTTTTTAGTCTTCAGCTCACTGTTCTCTTTGGAAAATTTCTCACACTCTTGAGATTTCTGTTTATGCTCACTTAGGAGCTTAACATAATCTCTCTTGAGGGATTTGAAAGCCTTAGATAAGCAGTTGGATTCCTCCAGCAATTCCTCATAGGCATCAAGTCATTCCTCATAGTCAGGATGTACCTCATTATCTGAATCTGAGTCAGTATTGGCCATCAGACAAAGATTAGCTTCTTCCTCTGTCTCTTCATCAGAAGATGTTGACTCCAGATCTTCCCAAGTAGCCATCACCCCTTTCTTCTTCTTTTTGAAGAATTTCTTAAAAAGGGCTTTCTTGAGTTGAGGACATTCAGCTTTGATGTGACCTGGCTTCTTGCACTCATAGCAGACAATTGAGTTCTTGTCTGTTGAAGTGGATTCTTTGAAGTTCTTGTCCTTGTTGAACCTTCTGAATGGCTTATCCTTTCTGAACTTCTTTTTCTGTAAGAGAAGCTTTATCTTTCTGGTTAGGAGAGATAATTCTTCATCACTTTCAGAATCCTTGGGTTCAGACAGGTCAGCATCACTGGATGACTCGTCTGCCTTCAGAGCTTTAGAAGCTTTTGAAGACTTTTGATCAGCCTTTAGAGCAATTGATTTGCCCTTCTTTGTTGTGATTTCATCTCCAAGTTCTTACTCATGAACAGTGAGTGTACCAAGAAGTTCATCCATAGTCAAGGAAGTAAGGTCCTTGGCTTGAGAGATAGCAGTTACCAAGGGTCTCCACTGCTTAGGTAGACTCCTTAGTATCTTTCCAACCTTCTCAGCATTAGAGTAAACTTTGCCAAGAGACTTTAGACCATTGATGATAGTTTGGAATCTTCCTATCATCTGAGCAACAGATTCTCCTTCCTCCATGAGAAACAGTTCATACTTTCTGACAAGTATGGCAATTTTTGATTCTTTGACTTTGGTTGTTCCTTCATGTGTGACAGCTAAAGTGTCCTATATTTCTTTGGCAGAATCATAGGCACAAACCTTTTCAAATTCATCAGGACTGAGAGCACAAATGTTGTTGTATCTAGCTTTGTGATTCAGCTCCCACTTTGTCTTTTCTACAGGGGTCCACTGAGCTTTTGGCTTGTCAGTGTTGTCATCATTTTTAGGAATGAATGGACCATCTATGATGACATCCCAGAGATCAGAGTTTGTAGATAAAATGAACCATTGAAATCTATCTTTCTAATAGTTGTAGTTTTCTCCATTGAAGAATGGAGGTCTGGTTAAGGAAGCTCCTTCAGTCTGGTGACTCCCACTAGCTCCTTCAGACCTTTTACCTCTATACTGTTAGATGCTCAACCCAGAGGCTGAGCTCTGATACCAACTGAAATAGACAACTATAAACACGAGAAGGGGGTTGAATTGTGTTTATCAGAAATTAAAATAAAGTTGAAATCTTTTCGCACACAGAAGCTAGTTTCAGACAGGTGTAAAATAACTTACACAGACAGGTCACCTGTCTAGTATATTTTCACAGAAAAACACACAATCACACAGATGAAAAACAAGCTTGATATACATACTTTTAACCCCTTAGTTAGAATGCAAATGATATAACCAAAACAACTAAAGAGTTTAAGGGAAGAGAGATTAACACAGTTGTTTATCTTGGTTCACTCTTTAACCAAAAGAGCTACGTCTAGTCCTTGGCAGCACCAAGTTTTATCCACTATAACTGATCATGTTACAGACTCCATGTATTGTTTGCACACCTAGCCTCTTCAGGCTCCAAGACAAGTATTCTTTGCTCACCTAGCCTCTTCAGGCTCAAACAGGTTTGTTTTAAGAAGTTTGTTTGTAATAAATATAGTCAGACAAACAGATCTTTCACTAACACTCAGAGAGTGGATTAAATGTAGACTTAGGAAAGACTGCGTAATAACTTCAAATGATTGAAGAATACAGATAGAAAGAATGAACAGTAATGGCTCTTTAATGCTTTGTTATCCTGATATGTTCATCTTCAATGACTTCTGTATTTATAGCCTTCAAACATTTAATATCCGTTAGAGACATTCCTTGCAACGATGGCTTCAAGCAGAGCTTCATTAAATACAATAGAGTCATTCTGGGCAGCCATTAATGCAATGGAAACATTGGTTGTACTCTAACATGAAGGATCATGGCTTTATGCATCGTGCAGTAGCCAAATCAGAGTTGTACAGAATGCTTTTGTACTTTGCAGAGTATATTTCCCTTCTTGTGTAATAACCGAGAGTACTAGGGAATAAAGCATGTTGGAAACATTCTTTAACTGGAAGTTTGTCTCTGACTTCCTAGGTTGCTTGAGAGAGTAACCTTCTGAATTTCTTGATAAGCGTGAGAGAGAGATTTAGAGTCTTCTGCATGAGGGGACAGCTTCCAAAAGCTTCGTGTACTCGAGTTCTTAACAAAGAACCTTTAGACGAGTATGAGAGCAGGGCAGAGACAGGTTGAAACTGATTTGTAGAAAGTCAATAATCCTAGTCAGCAGACGGGTTGACTTTTGCTTATCCAGACAGGTTGTTATTCAAGTGGACAGACTGGTGAGTTTTGCTATTTTATGATCTGTACACTAAGTAGACAGGTTAGCAACCACAAAGTAGGTTAATTAAATCATGAACCAATGTTTAGTTTTCATCAAAACTTAGGGAAATGCACACAGAAATTTTAGAGACTTAACAATAAATACTAAAATAGAATCATGGATAGAATAATGAGAAATATTAAATAAAAAAAAGGATATTAATATAATATTAGAAAGGGTAGCCATACCCTCCCGTCATTAAGGGTATCGGAGTAATGCCTAAATCCTAATCATCTATCCATTTTGTTGTGTCCAATGCAAAAGTAATTTGATGAATAATTATAATCATCTATTCCCTTGTTTGATTGTAAAGGAATTGTAATTCTCATTGATTAATATTGATTACAGCCGAAGTTTAAATAGAGGAAGATACAAAACTGAATGACAGCAGCCTAAGCTAAAACTAAGGGAAGACGTTACAACAGAAACCAACACAGCTATGCTAACCTTTGCTAATAACTATAACATATAAATCAAATTCAAACTGAATGAATCAATCAAATTCAAAGTAAATGAATCTCATCCTAAGACTGAGTCTCAACTATCTATTATGCCCCCTCAAGATTGGGTCACCATCTGTGACACCAAGCTTGTCTTAACAAATTAAATCTTAACCACGAAAGAGGCTTGGTCAGGATATTCGCAAGTTGATCTTTGGTAGAGATGTGAGAGACCCGTAGATTTCCCATTTGAACTAGTTGGCGAACAAAGTGATAATCTAGAGCAATATGCTTCATTCTAGAGTGAAAAACAGGATTGGAACAAAGGTATGTTGCTCCAATGTTGTCACAAAATAGCAGTGGTGAATGAACTGAAACACCAAGTTCACCAAGAAGATTGAGGAGCCACATAACTTCAGCGGAAGTGTTAGCAACTGACCTATATTCAGCTTCAGTGGAGGATCTTGCAACTATCCTTTGCCTTTTGGATAACCATGAAATAGGATTACCCCCAAGATAAATGATGTAAGCCGAAGTAGAGGTCCTACAATCAAGATTACCACCCCAATCAGCATCACTATAAGCCTGTAATTGAAGATGAGCAGGTTTCTTAAGCTGTAAGCCATGATTCAGAGTGAACTTAAGATATCTCAAAGTGAGTTTGAGCTGCTGAAAGTGAAGATGAGTAGGTTGATGCATGAATTGAGATAGCTTGTTGATGGCAAAGGAGAGATCTGGATGTGTAAGTGTGATATACTCCAAGGCCCCAATGATGCTGCGAAACAATTTGGCATTAGTTGGTGCTGTTCCATCTAAAAGCTTTAAAGCTGTACTTGAACACAAAGGTGTAGCAGTAGGCTTGGCTCCTGACATTTGAAATTTTTCCAACAAGTCTCGGATGTATCCATGCTGGGAGAGAAGAATACCATCCTTAGTAGGAATGAGTTCAATTCCAAGAAAATAATGAGGATAGCCAAGATATTTAAGAGAGAATTTGTTAGATAATTCCTGGATAAACTGCTGTAAAAACTTGTTGTGGCTGCCAACCAACAATAAATCATCAACATACACTAACAAAAAGGCTTGCACTCCTTCCATATTGAAAATAAATAGAGAGGAGTCACTAAGACTAGTAGTGAAACCATAAGAAACAACAAAGGACTTAAGTGCCTCATGCCAAGCCCGAGGTGCTTGTGTTAAACCATAGATGGCTTTCTTCAGTTTGCACACATGATTAGGAAATTCACTGTGAACAAAGCCATGAGGTTGCTGCATATAGACATCTTCATGGAGTTTACCTTGCAAAAATGCATTGTTAACATCCAATTGGTGCATAGACTAACCCCGAGCGAGTGCAATAGTGAGGACTACCTTGATGGTTTGTGGTTTGACAAAAGGTGAAAATGTTTCTTTAAAATCAAGTCCAGGAGTTTGTGTGAACCCCTTTGCAACTAACCTGGCCTTGTACCTAGCAACACTGCCATCAGGATTCCTTTTAATGCGAAACAGCCACTTGCACCCTACAATATTGGTAGATTCATTTCTAGGAACTAGTGTCCAAGTTCCATTATTCATTAGAGCATCAAATTCTGTAGAATAGGCCTTTCTCCAGTAGGGAACTTTGAGTGCTTATGTCACAGTTGAAGATTCAAGATTTTCAGATAGAGAATGTTTAGTGACAGCTAGGATACATATCGAGGGAACCTCCTATTCTCGGTCTCCCCTATATACATGTCGAGGGAAATTCAAATTCCTCTATGTTTCCCCCCATTACTGAAAATAACCGTTCCTGCCATGTCAGCCACTTCTTATCCCACATCTTCCACTCCCGCACTATCTCGAGCTTGCCTTTCTCAACCACCTCTCGAATGTCATTTCCCCAATTGTCTCGGCGATTCTCGGATTGTTTGCTGGTTGGGCTAAATGGTTGGGCCTAACTCGTGGCCTATCCATGTTAGACAGTACATTAGTCCCCTAAGCTCTAAGCTTAAGAGAGCGAAAGAGCTTCAGATACATCCGCCTCGCGAATCTAGTAATTCTCGGACATCTCGGATAGTACATTAGTCCCCCAAGCTCTGAGCTTAAGAGAGCGAAAGAGCTTCAGATACATCCACCTTGAGAATCTAGTAATACTCGGACATCTCAAATTTGGCCATATTGCATCATACACTTGTGGTCTATCCATGCCGGACAGTACACTAGTTCCCGAAGCTTTGAGCTCAAGAAAGTGAAAGAGCTTCAGTTGCATCCGTGTCTATGCGCTTTTTCATAAGACATCACTTTTCTAGACCATGCATCATCATGTGAGAAACCGAGAGGCATGCCTCATTAAAACCTTTTCATCCAAAAACCTCCCTGGGAAAAAAGAATGAGTTAGGAAAAAGAGTACACGTGCCCTAGGCCTCGATGAGCATTCTGGGAAGCTACTTATCCGAGTATATAGACATATTCTTCAATTCTTAAAGAGTTCATTTAGACTCTTAGTCTTTACTCTTTATTTCATCCATTGCATCCCCCTACTTTCCCTCCTTCTTTTTCCCAAGCTTAACTCCTTCCTCCCTTTTTACATGTTTCCTATCTTCTAAACAATGCCATTTTTCTCTGTCCCCTACCTTCTACCAATCTTCTTATTTCATTAAACTTCCTTTTGTTTTCGCTCCTTTATTCTTCTTCCACCTTTCCCCCTCTTCCCTTCTTTATTTCCTCCATCTTCCTTTCATGTTACTCCATTCTCCTTCCCTTTTCCTACCAGCCATTTCTTTCTCTTCACATATTGCTCCCAGAAGCAGACCCATTCTTATCTCTCCTTCTTCTTCTTCTTCCCCTTCTCCTTTTCCTTCTCACTCTCCTTCTCCTTCTTCTCTCCTCCTTCTCCTCCTTCTTCTTCCTCTCATTCTTCTTCTTCTCCTTCTTTTCCTTTTCCTTATTATTTTCTCGCTTTTGTTTCTGTTTCTCTTCTTCTTCTTCTTCTTCTTCTTCTTCTTCTTCTTCTTCTTCTTCTTCTTCTTCTTCTTCTTCTTCTTCTTCTTCTTCTTTATATGTACCTATTCAAATACAACTTCAACAAATCTCTGCCGAGTTTTTTTTTTCTTATAGTTCTTTTTGACATATAACTCCTTTTTCTCTAGCTCTTCGTCGAGTTCTTCCTTATTATTTTTTTGTTTTTCTGCCTTTTAACTCCTTTTTCCATCGAACTCTTCGCCGAGTTCTGTTGCTGCTTATTCTATGAATGTCTCTTTCCGAGAAATTATCAACCATCCTTCTTCTGCCCTCATCACTCATTTTTTTTTTTTTTTACAAAATCAGACGCTACCATAATATCTCACAAACAAATACTACCATACTCGAAAATAACTTCATTCATTGAAAATAAAGGTAACATAAAGTTGGTGGCCTCATCAAAACCTCCTCAGCCAAAAACCACCTTTTCAGAGGGAAAAAGACTGAGGTAGGAAAAGAGTACCACCTAATACATCAAATCAACTGAAATAAAACTTCAAGTGAGAGGCATTCCAAGTCCTCAGAATGGCCTTCCCAGACAACTCTTCCAACCGATAAGTTCCATTCTCCAAATTGTCCCCTATACGAAATGGACCGGCCCACTTTGTCGCCAGCTTCCCTTCGGATGAGTCTTTTCGTGCACTGCCTTGGAGCCTCAACACTAAATCTCCCACCTCAAACTTTCTCTGTTTCAACATGGCCTTATATCTCTCGGCGATTCTTCTCTTGCACTCCTCCTCCCTTATTCAGACATCCTCTCTAACTTCTTCTATCAAGTCTAACTCTTCCTTCCTCATTTCTTCATTAACTTCTGGCTAATAGAGCTGCCTTCTGATGGATGGTTCTCCTACTTCCACCGGTATCATTGCGTCCACTCCATAAGCTAGCCAAAGGGTGTCTCCTTTGTTGTTGATTAGGGGGGGTGCAATGATACCCCCAGAGGATACTCGACAACTCCTCCGTCCACCTACCCTTGGCTTTTCCCAACCTCTTTTTCAACTTTTCGAGAATAACCTTATTGGCCGCCTCGGCTTGCTTGTTGGTTTGAGGGTGTTCCACTGATGAGACTCTTCGCTTGATTCCAAGATTGACACAGAACTCAGCAAACACCTTGTCAGTAAACTGCTTTTCATTATCTGAAATGATGACTGCCAGGATCCCATACCTCCAAATGATACTCTTCCATACAAATTTCTGGACTTGATTGGCAGTGATCTTAGCCAACGGCTCTGCTTCAATCCACTTCGTAAAATAATCTACAGCGACTAGAAGGAACTTCACCTGTCCCTTGGCTACCGGGAAGGGTCCGAGAATGTCAATTCCCCACATGTTAAACGGCTATGCTGGAAGAATACTATGCAACTCCTCAGGTTTGGTATGTGGTATAACTGCATGCCTTTGACATTCATCACAGTTGTTGACAAATTCAATGCAATTGATAAACAACTTCGGCCAGTAGAATCCTGCCCGAATGACCTTCGTGCTGAGTACTCCCTCCATTGTGCATCCCGCATACCCTGTTATGAAGCTCGGCCATGACATACTCACTTTTCTCCTTGGTAAGACACTTCAGCATTGGGCCCGAGAAAGACCTTCTACATAACACTCCTTTTGCAATTATGAACCGACTTGCTTGCTTGCGAATTTTTCTGGCTTCTTGGGCATTTCCCGGCAAAATATCCTTCGTCAAGTATTTCCAAATTGGTTCCATCCATTCTCGGCTTGCCTCTTCGACCACCAATACCGCTTTCTCCTCATCAATACTTGGCTTCAGCAAGGTTTCTTGAATGACTGTTTTGTGTCCTCCGGGACTTTTGGTGCTAGCTAACTTAGACAATATATCTGCCCTATTATTCTTGTCTCTCGAGATGTGCTCAATCTCAAACCTTTCAAACTCAGATATCAAGGAATTAACTCTACACAAATACCTGGTTAGATGCGGTTCCCTTGTTTGAAAAGTTCCTCTGACTTGACCCGTTACAAGCTGCGAATCACTTCTGCATCTCACTGCTTTTACCCACACCTCCTTTGCCAACCTCAGTACTGCTATCATGGCCTGGCCTCATACTCGGCTTCATTATTTGACACCTTGAAATCAAATCTCAGTGACTACTCCAAAACCAAGTCTCCTAGTCCCTCCAGAATTACGCCTACCCCACTGCCTCTAACATTAGAAGCTCCATCTACATACAACACCCACCATTCCGACTACATTATTGGTTCCGGAGTCAACTTGGCAGCAAAGTCTGAAAGGCACTACGCCTTCATCGGCCCTCTTGGCTCATACTCTATCCCATATTCTGACAACTCTATCGACCACGCGATCATTCTTCCAGCTAACTCTGGTTTCCGCAATAGCTGCCTGATAGGATGGTCCGTTCTCACTACTATATGATGACTTTGGAAATACGGCCTTAAACGCCTCGCGGTTGTGACCAAAGCGAATGCTAACTTCTCAATAACCTGGTATCTCGTCTCGACATCATGTAACACTCGACTGATGTAATACACCGGAAGTTGTTTTTTCTCTATCTCTTGCATTAATACTGTGCTCACAGTCATTTCTGTCATCGACAAATATAACAGCAACTCCTTTCCTACTTGTGGGTTGGTCAGAATAGGTGGAGAACTCAGAAAGGACTTGAACTCCTGAAAGGCTTGCTCACACTCGGAACTCCATTCATACTGCTGCGGTTTTTTGAGCAGTTTGAATAAAGGTCGAGCCTTCTCGGCTGATCTTGGCAAGAAACGGGCTAAAGATGCTAACCTTTGAACCTCATTGACGTTTGCAGGGCTTCTCATCTCAATAATTGCTCGGCATTTATCGGGGTTGGCCTCAATTTCACGATTTGTCAGCAAAAGCCTCAATGTTCTTTCTAGGATCTTCAGCATGATTTGAAGGATCCTCAGTCTTCACGACGATGTCGTCCACAATACATCTCCATATTTCTTGTTGTTTTGGCTTCAAAGACTCAGGGGGGGGGGGGGGGGGTGAATTTAGTTTTCAAAAACTTTCTTCTTAAAAAAAATCTTTTCAAAAAACTTTAGTTTTCAAATTTGTGGCCTCAGGATCACTAATAAAAACAGAAAGGGGTTTTTTATAAATTCTTGAATTTGATTGATGAGGATAAGAAGAATGAATCAGTAATAATAGAATTCAACTCAAGTTCTCAACTATACAAACACAATTGCAATAATCAGTTAAGCCTTTAAAGAATAAGATCAAGTTGAGCAGGTTTCAGATACAAGCATAAACTGATCAAGAACAATCAATAAAAACTCAGTTTCAATGTTCAAGAACAGGAATTTATCAACTCAGTTTCAATTCTTTAATTACACAAGATTGATTTCAAATGTTGAACTTAAACAATAGATTTGAACAACATAATTTGTATTTCAGATTACACAATGTTCAATTCAGGTTTTGCATATCAAGAACTGAACTTTCAAGAACTATGAATATCAAATATCACAGTTTATATGCGCAAGATAGAAATTAAAGAGTTTGAGTTTAGGAGTACCACACAACCAGATTTATCCTGGTTCAGTCACCACCACGGTGACCTACATCAAGTCCCCACTCCACATGTGGGTTTTCACAAACTATCACAACAAGCTATACCCAGGTAGCTTGAAAAACCTTCACACCACAGAGCACTCTTTCACCTTGCCACACCTTTGTGAAAAGCCTCAATGTTCTTTCTAGCCTTAGGGATACCTCACCCTAATCACACAGAGAGACTCCCTCTCTCTTACAATCAAATAGAAAGAAAAAAGTTTGATTCTAAACTCTCAATAGTCAGATACACAAGTTGAAGCTCTAATGAGAATGAAACACTCTTTTCACAATAAGCTCAAGAAAGATGATGAATGATTTTCACAATTGATCTCTTAAATTGATTTCGTGTAATTCTGATATGTTATGAGTGTTCCTTTGATCCTACTTTATATAGAAAACAAGTTATAGCCGTTGGGATCAATCAAAACAGATTTGGGTTTGATAGCAGAATATGTTAATCTGATTATAGTTCTTGAACAGGGGTTGAGTACAGGGATGCATTAACCATTTTCATACTGATAGTTTCTGTACACCTGTGTAGTACATGGCTGTACGTGTTTTTCCAAAACTTGATCTTGGTTAATCCACCAGTACACCCATTCAGTACATCTATGTATTAATGAACATCAGATTTTCCACAAACTTGAATACACGCGTACATAGCATATGTAAAGGGCTGTATTCAGTTAATCATTTATAACTGATCTGATTTCATGTTGTGCATAGGTGTAGTATATCTATGTACTGAATCAAAAACTTTATATTCATTTGTCAGTTACAGAAAAGGATATAAACCCATTGAATACATGGCTGTACTGACAAATAATTTTCTTAATTTCCAAAAATCATTTTCATTAAAACTTATTCCTTTTAATGCAGATTATGAAAAATGATTTTCTCATGCATCTTTTTAAATGAGCTATTTGTGACTAAGATATTTATTCTCTTACACAAAAACATCTAAGACTTAAATCTAATTTCTCCTTTAAGCTCTTGTCTTGATGATTCCTTGATCTTTGTCCTTGCTCTTTGATTCCTCCATGTAGCTCTTTTGATTTCTTCAAGTTCTTCCTTGAATATTCTCCTTTAATTGCTCATAGAACTTGTTACTCACAGCTTGATACCTGTCTTGGTAATTTGACACTAAAAACACTTGCACACTCATTAAATTGTATATTTGTCATACATCAAAATCTTTAAGTTATTGAGTCTTACAAACTCCCCCTTTTTATTATGACAAACCTTTTAACAAATTATAAAATCAGAGTGTAATATAGCAGAAGCTAAGTGTTTTTATCAATTCATAATTCATGGTATCAGAGTATAAGAGCACATGGTATCAGAGCTTTTAAAACAAACAAATGAAAACAAGTGATAACTCCCCCTGAATCATGTAAGCTCCCCCTCAATATGTGCATTTTAATTTGTTATTTACCTTTCTTTATATCATAAATTTTCTTCCCCCTTTTGGAATTATCAAAAAGGTAAAGAAATAACCATTCAAAATAGTATAGAAGATATTCAAACATAGCATAGCATATTAAAAAGATGTTCATAACAGAGGGATAGATGCAGGAAATTAAAAAACAGAATCCATCATACAAGTATAGACCAAGGCATTTAGCCTTTCAAACAAGTTCAAAATAAAGATCTAAGAACTAGATATAAGTCCTAAAACTAGATAGAATCTTGGCCTTGAGGTGATGGTTCAGCAGGGGTGTCCTCAGTTTGTTGCTCAGCTTCTTTCATAGCAGCCCTTGCAATGTCTGCAACATTCACAGATTCTGGATTTTGAGCAGTAGGTGCAGGGTTTGGAAAGTCAACTCCTAGCACTTCTTTGATTGAGCCAACACTCTTTTCCAACTTAGACATTCTTAAATTTAGATTAGTCATTGCATTCATTTGCATAAGATGTCTCTTAGTTTGTCTTCCATCCATATTGCTTAGCATATTTAATTTCTGTTGAGCAAAACCAGGTGCAACAGAAGGTTCAGCTGCAGTTGTTTCCTTGTTTCCAGCTTTCCTTATCCATTTTCCATATTCTTTCTTCAGTTTCATCTTGCTCATAATTTCTTCACCAAACTTGTGAGTTACTCTTCTTCCAAGCTTCTTTTCTTCTCTATCAAAAGGAACATTAAAATGAGCCAGGATTTTGCAGACCAGTGCAGGGTAGGCAAGAATCATCTTGCTTTTCTTGCATTCTAACATATGTGCCGCAACACAGTACCCCCAACTGATTTGAGTCTCATTCAGCATAGCCCAAATAAGCATTAAATCATAGTTCTACAGAATAGAGTGATTTCCTCCTCTTGGAATTAAAATTCTGCATACAACATGATGCAGAAGCCTATCTTCTACACTCATCACACTTGTGTAGGTAACTCTACCTTTAGGTTCATCAGAAAGAACTAGGTCTGATCTTGCTATTTCCCTATCATATTCATTGTACCATTCCTCTAAGGACATTTTGATCTTAATACCTTTAACCTCAGAGCTAATTCCATTAGCATTCATCTCAAAATTTGAGTAAAAGATCTTGATCAGAAATGGATAGTAATCAACCTGGGTTTGCAGAAAATCCTTGACTTTTTGACAGATTAAAATCTCAATAAAATTGAATTCATTGTCCTCAAAGTACTTAAAATTCATTATCCAAGGCTCAAGGATTCCTCTATCTCTGAAATTTTGTCTAAACAACTCTTTTTGGTTATTGGTAAAGGAATACCTTTGGAGAAAAACATCATTGTCAATGTAAGATGTTGGAGCAGTACTTTCTGCAACTTCTTTCTCTATGGAAGGTTCTACTTCCTTTCCTTTATTCTTCTCAGCAGCTTTGGAAGTCCCTACTTCCTTTTTCTTCATTTCAGCTCTCTTAGAAGTTTCCATTTCTTTTCTCTTTTTCTCAGGAGTCTTAGAAGTTTCTACTCCTTTCTTCTTCTCAGCTGACTTAGAAATTTCCATTTCTTTTCTCTTCTTTTCAGCAGCTTTTGAGGGTGAAGGACTAGTGTTCTTGGTTCTTGTCATGTTAGGGTTTAGAAAGGGGTAAAGAAATGTCTAAGATTTGCTTTGCTAGGGTTACGGATTAGGTGAAAAGAGAGTGTGTTTGAGAGGATTTGAAAATTTGAAATAAATTTCAAACTCAGGCTTTATAACATTCGCGTACAGGGGTGTAATACACCCGCGTATTAAAGATTGTATATTCTAAGTTTCTCAGACTTAACATACAAGCCTGTAGTACACCCAAGTATACTTATGACATTCAGGAAATGTGTTTCAGTCTTTTAATACATCTATGTATCACAACGATGTATCAGACCAAAAACACAGGGGATTCATTCCTGATCCTCTATAGAGCTATTGGTCACACCCTTGTATAAAACAAATTTCCAGTTTTTATACATGTACATGGGTTAAGTACATAGGTGTACCTGATCAATCTCTTTTTAACTGAAACTATCTTCTAACCACACACAGATAGATCATCTCAGAGATAAGTCATACAATAACAAGGCATATTTACATAGAGATTTAAGCATACAAACACTTTCAACAGAGATCTGATATAGGATTGATCAATTATGCCCAATTCTCTTCTAATGACAAGGAAGCTTTCCTTGTTCAAAGGCTTAGTAAAAATGTCAGCAAGTTGCTTAGTTGTATCAACATATTCAATCACAATTTCTCCACTTTGAACATGATCTCTGATGAAATGATATCTGATTTCTTTGTGTTTGGGTCTAGAGTGCATTATGGGATTCTTAGTTGGGTTAATTGCACTTGTGTTATCACATCTAATGGGAACTTGGTCTAGTTGCACACCATAATCAGCTAATTGTTGTTTCATCCATAAAACCTGTGCACAACAGCTACCTGCTGCCACATATTCAGCCTTAGCACTGGATAGAGCCATACTAGATTGCTTTTTACTAAACCATGATACTAATGAATTCCTAGTAAATGGCAAGTTCCACTTGTACTCTTTCTATCTAGTTTACAACCAGCAAAGTCAGAGTCTGAGTAACCAATTAAAGTACATGTAGCTCCCTTAGGATACCATAATCCCATGTCTTTTGTTCCTAACCGATATTTAATTATCCTTTTAACTGCTGTTAAGTGTGATTCTTTAGGATTTGCTTGATACCTAGCACACATGCATACACTAAACATGATTTCTGGCCTACTTGCAGTAAGATAGAGTAATGAGCCTATCATACCTCTGAATTTTAAAACATCAACAGGTTTACCTTGCTCATCCTTGTCCAGATAACAGGAGGTACTCATTGGAGTAGCCATCGCCTTAGCATTTTCCATGCCAAACTTCTTGATCAACTCTTTGCAGTACTTGGTTGGGCTAATGAAGATTCCATATTCTGTTTGCTTTATTTGTAGTCCAAGGAAAAAGTTCAGTTCACCCATCATTGACATTTCAAACTCACTCTGCATAAGACTTGCAAACTCATTACACAAGTGCTCATTAATAGCACCAAAAATGATATTAACCACATAAATTTGTATAAGTAAAATGTTGTGTGCCTTTTTCTTAGTGAACAAAGTTGTGTCAAATTTACCTCTTTTAAAACCTTTTTCATTGAGAAAATTACTTAACCTTTCATACCAAGCTCTAGGAGCTTGTTTTAAGCCATACAAAGCTTTAGAAAATTTATAAACATGGTTAGGCGATTCATTATTCTCAAAACCAGGTGGTTGACTAACATATACCTCTTCTTGTATAAATCCATTTAAGAAAGCACTCTTAACATCCATTTGATACAATTTAAATCCTATTATGCAAGCATAAGCAAGTAGCATTCTTATAGCTTCTAATCTTGCTACCGTTGCATATGTT
The DNA here is from genome assembly GCA_035048595.1 of Echinosophora koreensis. Lineage (NCBI taxonomy): Eukaryota > Viridiplantae > Streptophyta > Magnoliopsida > Fabales > Fabaceae > Echinosophora > Echinosophora koreensis. The sequence goes on along the minus strand of JAPCYP010000058.1, from coordinate 435,463 downwards.
TCATCATAATCTATGCCTTCCTCTTGATTATACCCTTTGGCTACCAATCTAGCCTTGTTTCTCACAATTATGCCATTTTCATCCAGTTTATTCCTAAAAACCTATTTTGTACCTATTACTTGACTATTCTCGGGTTTAGGCACTAGTTTTCATACTTGATTTCTCTCAAACTGGTTTAATTCATCTTGCATACTCATCATCCAATGTTCATCAATTATAGCATCAACTATATTCTTAGGTTCTACTTGAGACACAAATGCCATATGGTTACATGCATTTCTAAGATGATTTCACCAATGATGTTATCAATTGGATGATTTCTGACAGTCCTCCATTCCTTTGGTAAGTCATGTTGCTGTTCTATTTGCTCCTGTTGCAGCAGCTTTTCCTTTGAGCTTTCATTTCCTTCATTGTCTTGTTGCTCTTCTAAGATAGTTTTCCCAATTGAATCTGCAAGATCATCAATAACAACATCCTTTCTCAACCTTTTGGGGTTAGACTCATCAAATGTAACATGCACAGATTCCTCAATAGTTTGTGTTCTCTTATTATAGATTCTAAATGCTTTACTAGTTAGAGAGTAACCTAGGAAAATCCCTTCATCAGCCTTTGCATCAAATTTTCCAAGATTATCCTTTCCATTGTTAAGTACAAAGCATTTACAACCAAAAACATGAAAATGTGAAATGTTTGGTTTTCTTTCTTTATAAAGTTCATAAGGGGTTTTCTTTAAAATAGGTCTTATCAAGACTCGGTTAAGCATATAGCAGGCTGTGTTGATAGCATCTGCCCAAAAATGTTTTGGCAAGCTTGAGTCATTCAACATAGTTCTAGCTATCTCCTCCAATGATCTATTCTTTCTTTCCACTACTCCATTTTGTTGTGGAGTTCTAGGAGCAGAAAAATTATGTTGAATGGCATGCTCAACACAAAAGTTTTCAAACACTTCATTTTGAAATTCTCCCCCATGATCACTTCTTATAGAAACAATTTTCATGTCTTTTTCATTTTGAACAATTTTAGCCATTCTCTTAAATGCAGCAAATGCATTACTCTTATGAGATAGAAATTATGTCCATGTGTATCTAGAGTAATCATCTACTATTACTAAGGCATATAAGTTTCCACCAAAACTTTTGGTTCTAGATGGACCAAATAAATCCATGTGCAAAAGTTACGAGGGTTTAGTGTTTTTAGGTTTAAAAGAGACCTTAACTTGCTTTCCTTTTTGACATGCATCACATAATCCATCTTTCACAAATTTCAGTTTAAGCAAACCAACCACAAGATCTTTAGAAATCAGTTTATTCAAGTGGTTCATGTGAATATGTGCAATTCTTCTATGCCATAGCCAATTCTCTTCATCTTTTGAAATTAGACAACATGCATTATTTGAAGAGATGTTATATAGATCAAGCATGTAGATGTTATCTATCCTATGTCCAATCAATTTCAAATTTGCATCATGCTGATTTTCTATCAAGCAACTATAGGAATTGAATTTTTCCTTAAAACCTTTGTCACATAGTTGACTGATACTTAGTAGATTGTGTTTCAGTCCCTCAACATATAGCACATCCTCAATGATTGTTCTTGAGTCACTTCCAATGTTGCCGATGCCAAGTATCCTCCCTTTGTTATTGTCTCCATATGTAACAATTCCACTAGATTTTGGAGTCAATGTAATGAACTGGCTTTTATCTCCTATCATGTGCTTGGAACAGTCACTATCAAGGTATTATTTAACATTCTTGGCCTTCCAACACACCTGCAAAACAGAATTCATGTTTGTGTTTTAGGTACCTAAAGCTGTTTAGGTCCTTTTGGGTTAGTTCCATCAAAAGTTCCTTTAGGAACCCACACATACTTGGACTTATTATATGCAGATTTTCTGTAATAACATGTAGAAGCTGTGTAACCTTTTCTAGCAGAAAAATAGCATTTAACAAATGGTGTATTTGTTGTCTTAGGTGCAGCAAAAAATTACTTAAAGGATTTCTCATGTATCTTAGGTTCATAGCCTATTCCAGCCTTATCATAAACACACTTTTGCTGTCCTAACAATGCATCCAAGTTATCTCTACCATTTGTGAATCTTGCTAAGTCATTTTTCAGTTTTTCAACCTCTTTAGATAATGTGCAGCACTTAGAATAGTTAGAGCTAGATGCAATCAAGACTTTATTCCTAGCTTCTAGTTCTCTTTCTTTCATTTTCAAGCATGCATATTCATCACATTGTTTAGCAATTAGTTCTCTAGATGAGACAAGTTGTTTAGCAATCTTAAGATATTCAGCATGCAACTCATCAAATGCATCTTGCAATTCATCAAAAGTAGTTTGTGAATTAGAACTTCACTTTCTGAATCACTGTTGTTGCTGGCCATCAAACACAAGTTTGCCTCCTCATATTCAGATTCTTCAGTGGAATCTAGATCATTATCATCCCAAGCAATGTCGGCCTTTCTTGGCTTTTTCCACTTCTTGTCCTTTGAGTCAAATTTTTCAGTTTTGTCCTTCTTTTGCAGCTTTGGACAATCAAGTTTAATGTGGCCAATTTTTCACATTCATAGCATGTGATGTTGTTGGAATTGTCACCTTTGCTGAAATTTCTTTTAGGAAAGGTAGAAGGCTTTCTTTTGAAGTTACCCTTCTTCTTTAGGAACTGCTTGAATCTTCTAACTAGCATTCCCATTTCTTCTTCAGATTCAGCGTCTTGTTCTGTATTATCATCATCACTGTCTTCTACTTCTTTGACTTGTGATTTCAGAGCCAATCCCTTCTTCCTTTTATCAGTTTCTTCACTCTCATTCAGTCTGTTCAACTCCAATTCATGTTCTTGTAATTTTCCAAATAGTGTAGCAATGGTCATGGAAGAAAGATCTCTAGATTCTGAAATTGCAGTGACTTTAGGCTGCCACTCTCTACTTAGGCATCTCATCACTTTGTTGATTTGATCTTCATTTGATATAGCTTTTCCAAGTCCAGCCAGTTGGTTAACAATGCGAGTGAATCTCTTTTGCATTTCAATCATTGGCTCTCCTTGTTTCATTCTGAGCAGTTCATACTCATGAGTGAGGGTGTTCATTCTTGCCCTTTTCACATCTATGGTTCCTTCATGTGTTACTTGCAATGTATCCCACATCTCCTTTTGCTATGTTACAATTTGAAACCCTGAAAAACTCATCACGGCTTAATGCAAATGTTATAATATTCTTAGCACGTGCATTATATTGAAGTCTCTTCTTATCATCCTCATTCCATTCAGTTTTAGGCTTATTTCTTGGAGCACCATTAGCATCTATAGTAGAGGGGACAGATGGTCCATTTTCTACTGCATCCCATATGTCAATACCTGCTGCCTCAAGAAAGATTATAATCCTTTCCTTCCAATAGATATACTCAGTTCCATTGAAGGCAGGAGGGCGAGCAAGGGAAGCCCCTTCATTCAAACAGTCATTGGAAGCCATACTCTTATAGCTGTTAAGCCAAACTTAAGAGTTTAGCTCTGATGCCAATTGTTGTTTTGGCTTTAAAGACTCGGGGGTGAATTGAGTTTTCAAAAACTTTCATCTTTAAAAAATCTTTTCAAACCTTTTCATAAAACTTAGTTTTCAGATTTGTGGCCTCAGGATCACTAATAAAAACAAGAAGGGTTTTTATAAATTCTTGAATTTGATTGATGGGGATAAGAAGAATGAATCAGTAATAATAGAATTCAACTCAAGTTCTCAAGTTCTCAACTTTACAAACACAATTGCAGTAATCAGCTAAGCCTTTAAAGAATAAGATCAAGTTGAGCAGGTTTCAGATACAAGCAGAAATTGATCAAGAACAGTCAATACAAACTCAGTTTCAGTGTTCAAGAACAGGAATTTATCAACTCAGCTTCGATTCTTTAATTACACAAGATTGATTTCAAATGTAGAAATTAATCAACAGATTTGAACAACACAATTTGTATTTCAGATTACACAATGTTCAATTCAGGTTTTACATATCAAGAACTGAACTTTCAAGAACTATGAATATCAAATATCACAGTTTATATGCGCAAGACAGAAATTAAAGAGTTTGAGTTTAGGAGTACCATACAACCAGATTTATCCTGGTTCAGTCACCACCACTGTGACCTATATCTAGTCCCCACTGCATATGTGGGTTTTCACACACTATCACAACAAGCTTTAACCAGGTAGCTTGAAAAACCTTCACACCACAGAGCACTCTTTCACCTTGGGATACCACACTCTTGTGAAAGGCCTCAATGTTCTTTCTAGCCTTAGGGATACCTCACCCTAATCACACAGAGAGACTCCCTCTCTCTTACAATCAAATAGAAAGAAAAACGTTTGATTCTAAACTCTCAATAGTCAGATACACAAGTTGAAGCTCTAACGAGAATGAAACACTCTTTTCACAATAAGCTCAAGAAAGATGATGAATGATTTTCACAATTGATCTCTCAAATTGATTTCGTGTAATTCTGATATATTATAAGTGTTCCTTTGATCCTACTTTATATAGAAAACAAGTTATAGCCGTTGGGATCAATCACAACAGATTTGGGTTTGATAGTATAATCTGTTAATCTGATTCATGTTCTTGAACAGGGGTTGAGTACAGGGATGTATTAACCATTTTCATACTGATAGTTTCTATACACCTGTGTAGAACATGGCTGTACATGTTTTTCCAAAACTTGATCTTGGTTAATCCACCAGTACACCCATCCAGTACATGTATGTATTAATGAACATCAGATTTTCCACAAACTTGAATACACGTGTACATAACATATGTACAGGGCTGTATTCAGTTAACCATGTATAACTAATCTGATTTCATGTTGTGCATAGGTGTAGTACATCTATGTACTGAATCAAAAACTTTATATTCATTTGTTGGTTACAGAAAAGGATATACACCCATTGAATACATTGCTGTACTGACATAAATTTTCTTAATTTCCAAAAATCATTTTCATTAAAACTTATTCCTTTTAATGCAGATTATGAAAAATGATTTTCTTCATGCATCTTTTTAAATGAGCTATTTGTGAATATGTGATTTCTTCTCTTACACAAAAACATCTAAGACTTAAATCTAAATTCTCCTTTAAGCTCCTGTCTTGATGATTCCTTGATCTTTGTCCTTGCTCTTTGATTCCCCCATGTAGCTCTTTTGATTTCTTCAAGTTCTTCCTTGAATATTCTCCTTTAATTGCTCACATAACTTGTTACTCATAGCTTGATACCTGTCTTTGCAATTTGACACTAAAAACACTTGCACCCACATTAAATTGTATATTTGTCATACATCAAAATCTCTAAGTTATTGAGTCTTACATTTCTCCCAATCTGTTTCTTGAAGACCTTATCCATTAACCTCTGGTAGGTAGCTCCTGCATTTTTAAAACCAAACGGCATGACCTTGTAACAGTAATTGGCCCTATTTGACATGAAGGCTGTCTTCTCTTCATCGAGTACATACTTTTGGATTTGGTAATACTCGGAGTATGCATTGATGAGGCTGAGTATTTGATAACCTGACACTCCATCTGATCAATACTGGGTAGAGGGTATGAATCCTTAGGACATGCCTTATTCAGGTCTGTATAGTCGGTGCACATGCGCCACTTCCCATTGGACTTCTTTACTAGCACTACGTTCACGAGCCATGTTGTGTATTTTATCTCTTGGATAAAGTTTGCCTCCACTAGTCGCTTCATTTCCTCCTCTATCACCTTCCTCCTCTCCTCCACTACCTTCCTCTTTTTCTACGAAACAGGTTTAGCACCCGTACATATTGAAAGTCAATGACACACCACACTCGGATCCACCCCCGGCATGTCGGCCGTGCTCCAGGCGAATAGATCAAAGTTCTCCACCACTACTTTAATTGCTGCCTCCTCTACATCTCGGTTTATTTGTGTACCGATATGAGTATTTTGCCCTTCCTTCACTCCAATTCAGAAATTTTTCAGATCATCTACTGGCTGTGGACGTACCTCTTTCATATCTACACGAGGGTCTAATTCGACTTTACTCACCGACGCCACCTGTAATTTACTCTTCTTCACATCCGCCATTTCTTCCTTCTCGGCCATCTTTACCTCCTCCTTGAAGTTCACCTTCAAGCTCTCCACATAACATTGTCGAGCTAACTTCTGATCTACCCGAACAGAAATCACTTCACCCGAGTTCGAATGGAAATTCCTGGTTAAGTGTTGTGTGGACACTATTGCTCCCAGTTCATTCAGGCTTGGCCTTCCGAGAATTAAGTTATATGCAGCCCTAGGAGCATCTATAATAATATACTTTACCGAGATCGTTCTGGAGTTTGTGCCGTTGCCCAGCTTTGTTAATCACGCCACATACCCCGAGTCTCGACATGTTCTCCAGCAAAGTTAGACAGTTCCACCGAAATCACCATGGGGTCATCCTGATTCGAATCAGCCCCCATGAAATCATCGTCCGTGAAAGTTATGTCCCGATTGCTCTGGGGTGGTTTCTGAAAGACCGAATAGATGGTTTTAGCTGCTCTGAGGTGCCTCCTCCTCGCTGAACTCTTTACCCCTCCTCCAGAAAAACCTCCCGAGATTGTATTTATAATCCCTCTCACTTGCGAGTTATCTTCCACCGGGTGATCTTCATTTGTCTGATCATTTCTCGGCCTGTCCTGATTTCCTCTTCCAAACATGTTTCCTCTTCCTCCATTGCCCCAGCCTCTTCCTCGACCTCTTCCTCCATAACCCCACCACTGTGCTTGCCTTCTCGGACCTCCCCACTGTACATAATCCACTAACTGCCCCATTTGAACCAACTCCTCAATTTGATCTTTCCACTCAATACAGTCTTCTGTTGTGTGCCCATACATATTGTGAAAACGACAATACCTCTTCCTGTCGGCTGATTCCGGTGCAGTGCTTGGAGGAGGATATTCCACAAAACCAGCATGACACACCTCATTTAGAATCTGTGCTCTAGTGGTATTGAGTGGAGTATACACAGTATATCTCGGCCCTCTCGGTTCATACAACTTGGGCAACACCTCTATTCGAGATAATAGCCTCCTCTCGGAAGTCTGACTGTTCCTCTTGTCTTGATTATCTACTCTCTCTGTCTTCTTCGCCTCTTGAGCCTCCTCCATACTGATGTATTTAGAAGCCCGACACCTCAAATCATCTATATCAAACGCGGGCCTTTTGGATAAAGAGTCCAAAAAGGGCCCTGCCCTCAAACCAGCCCTCATCACATGTAGAGCCACCACCGGTTCCAGATCTCGGATCTTCATGATTTCTGCTGTGAATCGGTCCACATAATTGGATAGCGACTCATTCTTCTCTTGCCTAAAGTTGTCCAAGCAAGCTGAAGTCTTTAGATACATCCTGCTGGTTGGTAAGATCATGCCAGGAATAAACTGATCTCGGTGGAAGTTGGGAGAACCACATTAGAGCTGGTCCTTCAAGTGTGGTTGGAAAGACTTAACATTTGACCCTTGACGAAATGTGTGAGACCATTACCTTAACATTAAACGCTGTGCTATGCTCCTGGGGATCCGTGTTACCGTCGCAATTCCTCATTTTCGAAAAGTGGAAGTTACGAGGTACCAGCTCAGACATAACATCTTCGGTGAAAGGATGGTCTCTCAATTCTCTCGTACATCGATCTTGGTATTCCCGATCCTATTCTCTGCTCCTCCTTCTACTTGGACCCCGCTCTTCAGAGTGGCCACGCCTTCGCAACCGACTTGAGTCTCCCATTTCACTCCTTCGAGGGCGACTTCTTTCTTTAGAGCTATTGTGTCTCCGACTTCGGCTCTCCATGTTACTAGGTCTTCGCCTTCCCCGACTCAATGCTTCAGTTCTGGATTCATTGCCTCGGCTGTTCCTCCTTCCGCGTTGGGTGCGGCAACGCTCACCTCTGCGAGAGGTTCTGCTCCTCTCCGGGCTTCTTTCTCTAGTCCTTCTTCCATCATCCTGTCTTCTCTTCATCGAGTACATACTTTCGAATTTGGTAATACTCGGAGTATGCATTGATGAGGTTGAGTATTTGATAACCTGACGCTCCATCTGATCAATACTGGGTAGAGGGTATGAATTCTTAGGACATGCCTTATTCAGGTCTGTATAGTCGGTGCACATGCGCCACTTCCCATTGGACTTCTTTACTAGCACTACGTTCACGAGCCATGTTGTGTATTTTATCTCTCGGATAAAGTTTGCCTCCACTAGCCGCTTCATTTCCTCCTCTATCACCTTCCACCTCTCCTCCACTACCTTCCTCTTTTTCTACGAAATAGGTTTAGCACCCGTACATATTGAAAGTCAATGACACACCACACTCGGATCCACCCCCGGCATGTCCGCCGTGCTCCAGGCGAATAGATCAGAGTTCTCCACCACTACTTTAATTGCTGCCTCCTCTACATCTCGGTCTATTTGTGTACCGATATGAGTATTTTGCCCTTCCTTCACTCCAATTCAGAAATTTTTCAGATCATCTACTGGCTGTGGACGTACCTCTTTCATATCTACATGAGGGTCTAATTCGACTGTACTCACCAACGCCACCTGTAATTTACTCTTCTTCACATCCGCCACTTCTTCCTTCTCGGCCATCTTTACCTCCTCCTTGAAGTTCACCTTCAAGCTATCCACATAACATTGTCAAGCTAACTTCTGATCTACCCGAACAGAAATCACTTCACCCGAGTTCGAATGGAACTTCATGGTTAAGTGGGGTGTGGACACTATTGCTCCCAGTTCATTCAGGCTTGGCCTTCCGAGAATTAAGTTATATGCATCCCTAGGAGCATCTATAATAATATACTTTACCGAGATCGTTCTGGAGTTTGTGCCGTTGCCCAGCTTTGTTAATCACGCCACATACCCCGAGTCTCGACATGTTCTCTAGCAAAGTTAGACAGTTCCACCGAAATCACCATGGGGTCATCCTGATTCGAGTCAGCCCCCATGAAATCATCGTCCGTGAAAGTTATGTCCCGATTGCTCTGGGGTGGTTTCCGAAAGACCGAATAGATGGTTTTAGCTGCTCTGAGGTGCCTCCTCCTCGCTGAACTCTTTACCCCTCCTCCAGAAAAACCTCCCGAGATTGTATTTATAATCCCTCTCACTTGCGAGTTATCTTCCACTGGGTGATCTTCATTTGTCTGATCATTTCTCGGCCTGTCCTGATTTCCTCTTCCAAACATGTTTCCTCTTCCTCCATTGCCCCAGCCTATTCCTCGACCTCTTCCTCCATAACCCCACCACTGTGCTTGCCTTCTCGGACCTCCTCGTACATCGATCTTGGTATTCCCGATCCGATTCTCTGCTCCTCCTTCTACTTGGACCCAGCTCTTCAGAGTGGCCACGCCTTCGCAACTGACTTGAGTCTCCCATTTCACTCCTTCGAGGGCGACTTCTTTCTTCAGAGCTATTGTGACTCCGACTTCGGCTCTCCATGCTACTAGGTCTTTGCCTTCCCCGACTCAACGCTTCAGTTCTGGATTCATTGCCTCGGCTGTTCCTCCTTCCGCGTTGGGTGCGGCTTCGCTCACCTCTGCGAGAGGTTCTGCTCTTCTCCGGGCTTCTTTCTCTAGTCCTTCTTCCATCATCCTGACTTCTCCTCAACTGCTCCACTTGGCGTCTTAAGTCACTAACATCCCTCTCCAACGCTTCACTCCCTCTGTCTCTCGATTGTCTTCTTGACCCCCTCCGAGAACCTGTTTCAGTTCTCCTTCCTTCTACATTCCTTGATCTCGCCATCGTTTAGAAAAGTAACAGTGTGACCAGGGAAATTTTACCTCGGTCCCACGATGGGCGTCAAATGTTCTTGCAAATTCTAGCACTAAGGATTAGAATTAACAAGGAACAATATCGCTATTCTCAAAAACAGTCTTAACTCAAAGAAACTTAATGTATTAACAGTCTCTCTGAATTAGAAGAGCAATCAATTACATGAAAATAGCTTAGGGAACCTCCTATTCTCGGTCCCCCCTATATACATATCGAGGGGAATTCAAATTCCTCCACGTCCGCCCATAACAAAGGTATAAAAGGGAAAGAACACATGCAATTATATTAAAAACCAAGCAGAGGCTGCCGCATTGTAAAATAACTCGGAAAACTAAAACATGTTTATAAAGAAAACATAACATAAACATATAAACGAAACCCAACCCCGATGTCACATTACAGAGCTGGTATAACCAATCCGATAAACAACTCGGATAACAAACTAAACTAAACATAAACTAACTACAAGAAGCGGCTCCTCAGAGTCACTCCTCAGCAAGCTGCTCACCGACCTCTGCATAACACAAAAAGGGTATATGCAAAGCAACAACAAAAGACGGGGAGAAAGAACCATATATATATATATATATATATATATATATATACGTAACGGCAACAAGTTAGTTGGCAAGAAGATCATTAAACACATAGAAACATAGCAACATAGCATTTATAACAGAGTCATCATACCAACCCAACAACACATCACAGTATAACAATATAAACATCAATCATATAATGCAATGCGAAGCACTACTCTGAATGCATGGGGATCCATCTACACCAGGCGTACAACTTTGGGGTTACATTTCCACATTGGCCAAAAGCAGCAATGCTTGGTCAATCCACCAAACCATGGGTGGACCCCCTAGGATAGCCAATGCATCAAACCTTGGACGCACCACCACGGGTGTACATGATTCCCTGACGGACGAATCACCGCGGATGGCCAGATCACCTTACTCTCGGACGACCTCCCCTTAACTATCGTAAACTTCATGCATGATGCATGCACACAACAAACAACCGTTATCCACCACCTCCATCAACACCATTTATTTTGGCTTAACCTCTTTGGCCAACAAGCACCAAAGGTAACATCATCTAAATCTTTTAACTTTAAACGTTAAACAACACTCTGGCCAAAAAGCACCAGAGCCTCAATACCTTGACTATTAAGCATCAAGGCTCAACATCATCTTTTCACTTGTCTTTAGTCTTCATGTTTGTTGGTATCTTATTAAGTTTTTTAAGTACCTGGGGTGAAAACCCCTATTTTAGCATTCTGGTTCTGTTTTGCTCAGGTGAGCACGGGCTTGCTGGATTCCTGAGCAGAGGGAGCTCAAAGATATCACTACGAGTCCATCTAAAGCAGTCGAATTGGCCAAAACACTTAAAATAAAACTTGTAGATAATTCTCTTAGCTTTCCAACGCAACAAAGATCAACTCAATTGGACATCGAAAACTCAAGATATAGCCAAAACGGTGAAACAGATTACTAGGACTCTAAAAGGATTGGACCTTTCTAAGGCCAAACTTCCCCAAACATAAACTTAGGCATCTAAAACAAACATAACAAGTATATACAAATATATATATAACATATACAAATGCATTAAGCTTATTTACGAAAAACGGGGTGTTACAATTCCACCCCTTTATAAAAACTTCGTCCTTGAAATTTCTATCAGCTCAACTGGTTAAACTCCCACCAATTAGGCTCGTACCTTGGGTTGAGTCCTTGGACTCGGAGACTCCAACCAAGCAAGAAGAACTAAGGGTTCTTAATACTAAAGCATCATTATCTATAGTAAATATAGATAATGCAAACAAGAGCACACAAAAGACTCGCAACAGACTCATACCTTGTCCGGAAAGGGCTGAACTGCTCTGATACCATTAAACGTGACATCCTCTGCCCCGCAAGTATTCAAAAGTGATAACACAGATATAACAGGGAAAGAACACATGCAATTATATTAAAAAGCAGGTAGAGGCTGCCGAATTGTAACACAACGTGGAAAACCAAAACATGTTTATAAAGAAAACATAACATAAACATATAAACGAAACCCAACCCTGATGTCACATTACAAAGCTGGTATAACCAATCCGATAAATAACTCGAATAACAAACTAAACTAAACATAACGACAACAGGATAGTTGCAAGAAGATTATTAAACACATAGAAACATAGCAACATAGTATTTATAACATAATAATCATACCAACCCAACAACACATCACAGTATAACAATATAAACATCTATCATATAATGCAATGCGAAGCACTACTCCGAATGCATGTGGATCCATCTACACCAGGCGTACGACTTCGGAGTTACATTTCCACTTTGGCCCAAAAGCACCAACGCAAGGCCAATCCACCAAACCATGGGCGTGTTGACAAGTGACTCCAAACACAAGAGGGGGTGAATTGTGTTTTTCAAAAACTTTGGAAAATATAAAACTTTTTCCTTTGAATATATTATGAAAAACAACTTTGTTAAATACACGTGCAATTAAAAACGTTTTGCAAAAGATAAAGCAGAAATAAAAAGATAAGGGATGAGAAGATGAACACAAGTGAGATATCCTGGTTCGGCCACAAACTACCCAAGTGGCCTACGTCCAGTCCCCAAGGCAATACGACCAAGGGATTTCAATCAACTCTAGTTTTTAACAGGATCAACTAGAACCTTTATAATATAGAGCACTCCTCACATACCAGGGATATCACCTCCCCCAGTGAAAGAGTCTCAAGACAATAACCCAAGAGATATCACCTCTCTTGTCAACCACAAGGAATATCACCTCCCTTGTAAACACTTGGAAATCACATCCAAGAAAACACCCCAAGAGATATCACCTCTCTTGAAAACTTGGTGTAGAAAAGAAAGGTTTGAGTCACATGACTCTTACCAACAATATGCACTCTTAATAGTGCTGATTAAACAAATTGAAGAACAATTACAATCACACCTATATGGTGTATAAAGCTCTCAAGTTTAAAGTGATCAAAGTGTAAGAGCAAGAGAGAAAAAGAGAGTTTTTGTTAAGAGAATAAAACACAGTTCAGAGTAAAATGATTTTTCGTGCTTGTGTTTTAGACTAGGTTTCCTTTAAATAGAGCCTTGAAAGATTAGGTCAAATTCTCTTTAAAACTCATTTTTGTCGCGCAGTAATCGATTATTTAAATGGCATAATCGATTATTTTGACTCAGTTTGAAAAGCGCCTCTTTGAGACAGTAGCAGCATAATCGATTATGAGTCCACTGACTTTCATATAAAAGGCAATAATCGATTACATAATCGATTACAGGGTTTATGTTTGAAGCTCGTTGAAAGGCAGTAAGGACATAATCGATTATACATATTACATAACCGATTATTCTAATTCAAATTCAAAACTTAACAGCTTAGCTATCATTAATTCTCATTAAAGCCATTTAAGTTATTAAAAACGTGTTCAACTATAGATAATCGATTATATAATCGATTATGGCAATTCAAAATGGCTGATTTAAATTCTTAACAGCTCTATAATTGATTACTCATTAAAGCATGATTAAGAGCATGACAATCGATTATACTAATCGATTATTCCTTGATTCAAATTTGAATTTGAAATAGTTAACAGCTATAAAATTCATTACTCATTTAAGACCAAATATTAGCTGATTAAGTTTGATTCTTAAAAGCTCATTAATGTGTGTGTGTGTGACCAATTTTAATCTTGAGAGCATTATTAACCATTTACACTTAATCTAAAACAAGCAATACAATAAATAAAATTCCCTTAACCCATTTGACTGCTTGTTTGACATTTTGCCGCTTTCTGCAATTTAGTCCTTCTGACTTCCCTTTTTGTCATTCATCAAAACTAAAGTACCTGTCAAGGCATATATTCACATTCTCCCCCTCTTTGATGATGACAAACATCTCAGGAGGGATTTGCTAGAAAGACAGGGTTAGAGCAGTTCTCGCAAATATATCAGAGTTCTAATTTCTAAGCGCAGTTTGCTCTACTCCCCCTCACTCTATGCATACAATTAAATCCACTCCCCCTGAATCATGCATTCAGATAACTCTCCCCCTTTTGGCGTTATCAAAAAGCGGGAAAAGTAAATAAAGCAAGGCATATATTCAGAGTAATAAATAGTCAAGTAGTATATGCAGGCATCAGTGTAATTCAACCATGTGTGCGGAAGCAAGTGCCAGGATAATAAAAGAAATGATTCCCCCTTTTTGCAAGTGTATGATTATTTCCCTTAAGCATGCAAATAATTCTCCCCCTTTCTAAAATAATTTTTCAAAATAATATTTCAACTTTCTAAGGCATTGGAGAGAAGAATGTATAAAGATGAAAGATCCTTTTCAAATAATTTTGAAGAGTTAATCATGTAAAATGTTCTACCATGCATAATCGATTATGTAATCGATTCTGTGTAACACCCGGGTGCCGACGAGGGCGGGGAGTGGTTGCCGGTGCAAGAAGGCACGGACAAGGAGCGGCTCCTGGCAGGCTTCTAGGCGGAGGGACACATGAATGAACCGATTACACACCCGAATGAGAGGGATCCTGAGACTGTGTAGGTATGGGACTATACAGTTGAGGAAGACTTATATGAATTGATTGGTACTACCTATACTAACAAGATGCATCTTCTTTTCGGTAGCCCATCACTTAAGAACTCCACAGTTAAGCGTGCTTGACTTGGAGCAATTATGTGATGGGTGACCTCCTGGGAAGTTTTCTCAGGAAGTGTGTGAGTGAGGACAAAGCACGCTGAAAAGACTCGTGTTGGTCTGTGGGGACAGTCGTCAATCCATAGAGCAGCCAGGGATGTTACAAATGGTATCAGAGCGGCACCTCTCCCAGTACGGTGTGGTTCGGGGACGAACCAAGCGGAAGCTGGTGGGCATGTAACACCCGGGTGCCGACGAGGGCGGGGAGTGGTCGCCGGTGCAAGAAGGCACGGACAAGGAGCGGCTCCTGGCAGGCTTCTAGGCGGAGGGACACATGAATGAACCGATTACACACCCGAATGAGAGGGATCCTGAGACTGTGTAGGTATGGGACTATACAGTTGAGGAAGACTTATATGAATTGATTGGTACTGCCTATACTAACAAGATACATCTTCTTTTCGGTAGCCCATCACTTAAGAACTCCACAGTTAAGCGTGCTTGACTTGGAGCAATTATGTGATGGGTGACCTCCTGGGAAGTTTTCTCAGGAAGTGTGTGAGTGAGGACAAAGCACGCTGAAAAGACTCGTGTTGGTCTGTGGGGACAGTCGTCAATCCATAGAGCAGCCATGGATGTTACATTCTGACTCTTCTGAAAACATATCCACTTGCATAATCGATTATGCTAATCGATTATAGGCATTTTGACTTTTGCCTTTCTGCTCCTCGTCCAAGCGTAATCGATTATGTTAATCGATTACTACCTTACTGACTTTTGCTATTTGTCTCCTTTCTGCGCATAATCGATTCCTTTAATCGATTTTTGCCTTTCTGACTTCTCATAATCGATTATTGATATCATATAATCGATTATGACTTGAAAAACTGTGCTTTTGAATGACCATATTGAAATTCCAAATTTTGTTCTTGGTCTTCAAGCACTCCTGCAAAACAGAATCATATTTTGCCTTTTGGTACCCAAACCATTTTGGGTCCTTGAACATTAGTCTTGGGCAATGAGCCCTTTGAAATCCATGCATTGTTACCATTCACTCCTTTGTTTTTCCTAATTTTGCAAATAAAGGCCGTGTGACCTTTTCTACCATAGTGAAAGCATTTAACAAAAGGACTACTGCACTTGTTGCTTGGACTAAAAAATTTCTTAAAAGATTTTTCATGAAATTTCGGTTGATAGCTCAAACCAGCTTTGTCATACATTCCTTTTTGATTTCCTAATAACACGTTGAGGTTATCTCTTCCACTAGTGAATTTAGCAAGTGTATTATATAGGTCCTCAATCTTGATTTTCAAAACCTTGCATTCACTATATTTTGAAACTTCTTTCTTTTCATTTTCACAAGATAAGCATGAAGAAGTTTCGTTTAAAATATCTTGTTTTTCTTTAAGGACTTCCATCTCTTTGTTTAAGACATCTATTTTTAGCTCAAGACTAGAAATGGTTTTCTTTGATGAGGAAATAATTTTTCGTAGTCTAATAGTTTCATCATTTAATTCCTCACAAGCAATAAGCAAATCATCATAAGATAAATCAGTTTCAAGTTCAAGGTCGTTTACCTCAACTTCCTCACGATTTGCCATGAGACATAAATGTGCCTCCTCATTATCCGACTCATCGGATGAGTCCATATCATTGTCTTCCCAAGCAATATAGGCACTTCTTTCTCTTCGGTCCTTTTGTGGCCTTTTCTCCGATTTCTCATGCTTTCTTTGGCCGTTAGGACAGTCGGGTTTTATATGACCCCTTTTGCCGCACTTGTAGCATGTTGGGATGAAAGAGGTCTCTTCTTCCTCATCTTTCTTTTTAGGATTGGAGACTTGTTTTGCTTTGCCTTTTCGCCTTAAGAACTTTTTGAATTTGCGGATCATTTTGTTCATATCTTCCTCGTCTTCATCAAGATTATCACAATCATTGCCTAGGCTGTTCCTCCTTCCCCGACTCAACGCTTCAGTTCTGGATTCATTGCCTCGGCTGTTCCTCCTTCCGCGTTGGGTGCGGCTTCGCTCACCTCTGCGAGAGGTTCTGCTCCTCTCCGGGCTTCTTTCTCTAGTCCTTCTTCCATCATCCTGACTTCTCCTCAACTGCTCCACTTGGCATCTTAAGTCACTAACATCCCTCTCCAACGCTTCACTCCCTCTGTCTCTCGATTGTCTTCTTGACCCCCTCCGAGAACCTGTTTCAGTTCTCCTTCCTTCTACATTCCTTGATCCCGCCATCGTTTAGAAAAGTAACAGTGAGACCGGGGAAATTTTACCTCGGTCCCACGATGGGCATCAAATGTTCTTGCAAATTCTAGCACAAAGGATTAGAATCAACAAGGAACAATATCGCTATTCTCAAAAACAGTCTTAACTCAAAGAAACTCAATGTATTAACAGTCTCCCTGAATTAGAAGAGCAATCAGTTACATGAAAATAGCTTAGGAAACCTCCTATTCTCAGTCCCCCCTATATACATATCGAGGGGAATTCAAATTCCTCCACGTCTGCCCATAACAAAGGTATAAAAGGGAAAGAACAAATGCAATTATATTAAAAACCAAGCAGAGGCTGTCGCATTATAAAATAACTCGGAAAACCAAAACATGTTTATAAAGAAAACATAACATAAACAAATAAACGAAACCCAACCCCTATGTCACATTACAGAGCTGGTATAACCAATCTGATAAACAACTCGGATAACAAACTAAACTAAACATAAACTAACTACTAGAAGCGGCTCCTCAGAGTCACTCCTCAGCAAGCTGTTCACCGACCTCTGCATAACACAAAAAGGGTACAAGCAAAGCGACAACAAAAGACGAGGAGTAAGAACCATATATATGTACGTAACGGCAACAGGATAGTTGGCAAGAAGATCATTAAACACAGAGAAACATAGCAACATAGCATTTATAACATAGTCATCATACCAACCCAGCAACACATCACAGTATAACAATATAAACATCAATCATATAATGCAATGCGAAGCACTACTCCGAATGCATGTGGATCCATCTACACCAGGCGTATGACTTTGGGGTTACATTTCCACATTAGCCAAAAAGCACCAACGCCGGGCCAATCCACCAAACCATGGGTGGACCCCCTAGGATAACCGATGCATCAAACCTTGGACGTGCCACCACGGGTGTACATGATTCCCTGACGTACGAACCATCGCGGCCAGATCACCTTACTCTCGGACGACCTCCCTATAACTATCGTAAACTTCATGCATGATGCATGCACACAAAAAACAACCGTTATCCACCACCTCCATCAACACCATTTATTATGGCTTAACCTCTTTGGCCAACAAGCACCAAAGGTAACATCATCTTAATCTTTTAACTTTAAACGTTAAACAACACTCTGGCCAAAAAGCACCAGAGCCTCAAAACCGTGACCATTAAGCATCAAGGCTCAACATCATCTTTTCACTTGTCTTTAGTCTTCATGTTTCGTTGGCATCTTATTAAGTTTTTAAGTACCTGGGGTGAAAACCCCTATTTTAGCATTCTGGTTCTGTTCTGCTCAGGTGAGCACGGGCTTGCTGGATTCCTAAGCACGGGGAGCTCAAAGATATCACTACGAGTCCATCTAAAGCAGTCGAATTGGCCAAAACACACAAAATAAGACTTGTATATAATTCTCTTAGCTTTCCAACGCAACAAAGATCAACTCAATTGGACATCTAAAACTCAAGATATGGCCAAAACGGTGAAACAGATTACTAGGACTCTAAAAGGATTGAACCTTTCTAAGGCCAAACTTCCCCAAACATAAACTTAGGCATCTAAAACAAACATAACAAGTATATACAAATATATATATAACATATACAAACGCATTAAGTTTATTTACGAAAAATGGGGTGTTACAATTCCACCCCTTTATAAGAACTTCGTCCTTGAAATTTCTATCAGCTCAACTGGTTAAACTCCCACCAATTAGGCTCGTACCTTGGGTTGAGTCCTTGGACTCGGAGACTACAACCAAGCAAGAAGAACTAAGGGTTCTTAATACTAAAGCATCATTATCTATAGTAAATATAGATAATTCAAACAAGAGGACACAAAAGACTCGCAACAGACTCATACCTTGTCCGGAAAGGGCTGAACTGCTCTGATACCATTAAACGTGACATCCTCTGTCCCGTATGTATTCAAAAGCGATAACACAGATATAACAGGGAAAGAACACATGCAATTATATTAAAAAGCAGATAGAGGCTGCCGCATTGTAACACAACGTGGAAAACCAAAACATGTTTATAAAGAAAACATAACATAAACATATAAACGAAACCCAACCCCGATGTCACATTACAGAGCTGGACAGAGCTGGTATAACCAATCCAATAAACAACTCGGATAACAAACTAAACTAAACATAAACTAACTACTAGAAGCGGCTCCTCAGAGTCACTCCTCAGCAAGCTGCTCACCGACCTCTGCATAACACAAAAAGGGTACAAGCAAAGCGACAACAAAAGACGGAGAGTAAGAACCATATATATGTACGTAACGGCAACAGGATAGTTGGCAAGAAGATCATTAAACACAGAGAAACATAGCAACATAGCATTTATAACATAGTCATCATACCAACCCAGCAACACATCGCAGTATAACAATATAAACATCAATCATATAATGCAATGCGAAGCACTACTCCGAATGCATGTGGATCCATCTACACTAGGTGTACGACTTTGGGGTTACACTTCCATATTGACCAAAAAACACCAACGTCGGGCCAATCCCCCAAACCATGGGTGGACCCCACCAAACCATGGGTGGACCCCTTAGGATAGCCGACACATCAAAACTTGGACGCGCCACCACGGGTGTACATGATTCCCTGACGGACGAATCACCGCGGATGGCCAGATCACCTTACTCTCGGACGACCTCCCCTTAACTATCGTAAACTTCATGCATAATGCATGCACACAACAAACAACCGTTATCCACCACCTCCATCAACACCATTTATTATGGCTTAACCTCTTTGGCCAACAAGAACCAAAGGTAACATCATCTTTTTCTTTTAACTTTAAACGTTAAATAACACTCTGGCCAAAAAGTACCATAGCCTCAACACCTTGACCATTAAGCATCAAGGCACGTCAACATCATCTTTTCACCTCTCTTCGGTCTTCATGTTTCATTGGTATCTTATTAAGTATTTTAACCACCTGGGGTGGAAGCCCCTATTTTAGCATTCTGGTTCTGTTCTGCTCAGGTGAGCAGGGGCTTGCTGGGTTCCTAAGCACGGGGAGCTCAAAGATATCAACACAAGTCCTTCTAAAACAGTCGAATTGGCCAAAATGCTTAAAATAAGACTTGTAGATAATTCTCTTATCTTTCCAACGCAACAAAGATCAACTCAATTGGACATCTAAAACTCGATATGGCCAAAACGGCGAAACAGATTACTAGGACTCTGAAAGGATTGAACTTTTCTAAGGCCAAACTTCCCCAAACATAAACTTAGGCATCTAAAACAAACATAACAAGTATATACAAATATATACATAACATATACAAACGCATTAAGCTTATTTACGAAAAACGGGTGTTACAATTCCACCCCTTTATAAAAATTTCGTCCTTGAAATTTCTATCAGCTCAACTGGTTAAATTCCCACCAATTAGGCTCGTACCTTGGGTTGAGTCCTTGGACTCGGAGACTCCAACCAAGCAATAAGAACTAAGGGTTCTTAATACTAAAGCATCATTATCGACAGTAAATATAGATAATTCGAACAACAGCACACAAAAGACTCGCAACAGACTCATACCTCGTCCAGAAAGGGCTGAACTGCTCTGATACCATTAAACGTGACATCCTCTACCCCGCATGTATTCAAAAGCGATAACACAGATATAACAGGGAAAGAACACAAGCAATTATATTAAAAAGCAGGCAGAGGCTGCCGCATTGTAACACAACGCGAAAAATCAAAACATGTTTATAAAGAAAACATAACATAAACATATAAACAAAACCCAACCCAGATGTAACATTACAAAGTTGGTATAACCAATCCGATAAACAACTCGGATAACAAACTAAACTAAACATAAACTAACTACTAGAAGCGGCTCCTCAGAGTCACTCATCAGCAAGCTGCTCACCGACCTCTGCATAACACAAAAAGGGTACATGAAAAGCAACAACAAAAGACGGGGAGTAAGAACTATATATATATATATATATACTTAAGACAACAGGATAGTTGGCAAGAAGATTATTAAACACATAGAAACATAGCAACATAGCATTTATAATATAATAATCATACCAACCCAACAACACATTACATTATAACAATATAAACATATATCATATAATGCAATGCGAAGCACTAGTCCGAATGCATCTGGATCCATCTACACCAGGCATACGACTTCGGGGTTACATTTCGACTTTGGCCAAAAAGCACCAACGCCAGGCCAATCCACCAAACCATGGGTGGACCCCCTAGGATAACCGACGCATCAAACCTTGGACGCACCACCACGGGTGTACACGATTCCCTGACGGACAAATCACCATGGATGGCCAGATCGCCTTACTCTCGGACGACCTCCCCTTAACTATCGTAAACTTCACGCATGATGCATGCACACAACAAACAATGGTTATCCACCACCTCCATCAACACCATTTATTATGGCTTAACCTCTTTGGCCAACAAGCACCAAAGATAACATCATCTTTTTTCATTTAACTTTAAACATTAAACAACACTCTGGCCAAAAAGAACCAGAGCCTCAACACCTTGACCATTAAGCATCAAGGCTCAACATCATCTATTCACTTGTCTTTGGTCTTCATGTTTCATTGGTATCTTATTAAGTCTTTTAACCGCCTGGGGTGGAAGCCCCTATTTTAGCATTCTGGTTCTGTTCTGCTCAGGTGAGCATGGGCTTGTTGGATTCCTAAGCACGGGGCGCTCAAAGATATCACTACGAGTCCATCTAAAACAGTCGAATTGGCCAAAACAAATAAAATAAGACTTGTAGATAATTATCTTAGCTTTCCAACGCAACAAAGATCAACTCAATTGGACATCGAAAACTCAAGGTATGACCAAACGGTGAAACATATTACTAGAACTCTAAAAGGATTGAACCTTTCTAAGGCCAAACTTCCCCAAACATAAACTTAGGCATCTAAAACAAACATAACAAGCATATACAAATATATATATATATATATATATAAAACATATACAAATGCATTAAGCTTATTTACGAAAAACGGGGTGTTATAATTCCACCCCTCAATAAAAATTTTGTCCTCGAAATTTCTATCACCTCAACTGGCTAAACTCCTACCAATTAGGCTCATACCTTAGGTTGAGTCCTTGGACTCGGAGACTCCAACCAAGCAAGAAGAACTAAGGGTTCTTAATACTAAAGCATAATTATCTATAGTAAATATAGATAATTCAAACAAGAGCACACAAAAGACTCGCAACAGACTCATACCTCGTCCAGAAAGTGCCGAACTGCTCTGATACCATTAAATGTGACACCCTCTGCCCCGCATGTATTCAAAAGCGATAACACAGATATAAAAGGGAAAGAACATATGCAATTATATTAAAAAGCAGGTAGAGGCTGCCGCATTGTAACACAATGTGGAAAACCAAAACATGTTTATAAAGAAAACATAACATAAACATATAAACGAAACCCAACCCGATGTCACATTACAGAGCTGGTATATCCAATCCGATAAACAACTCGGATAACAAACTAAACTAAACATAAACTAACTACTAGAAGCGGCTCCTCAGAGTCACTCCTCAACAAGCTGCTCACCGACCTCTACATAACACAAAAAGGGTACAAGCAAAGCGACAACAAAAGACGAGGAGTAAGAACCATATATATATATATATATATATATATATATATATATATATATATATATATATATATATATATATATATATATATATATATATACGTAACGGCAATAGGATAGTTGGCAAGATGATCATACAACACATAGAAACATAGCATTTATAACATAGTCATTATACCAACCCAACAACACATTACAGTATAACAATATATACATCAATCATATAATGCAATACGAAGCACTACTCCGAATGCAAGTGGATCCATCTACACCAGGCGTACGACTTTGGGGGTTACATTTCCATATTGGCCAAAAAGTACCAACGCTGGGCCAATCCACCAAACCGTAGGTGGACCCCTAGGATAGCTGACGCATCAAACCTTGGACGCGCCACCATGGGTGTACATGATTCCCTGATGGACGAATCACTGCGGATGACCAGATTGCCTTACTCTTGGACGGCCTCCTCTTAACTATCGTAAACTTCATGCATGATGCATGCACACAACAAACAACCGTTATCCACCACCTCCATCAACACCATTTATTATGGCTTAACCTCTTTGGTCAACAAGCACCAAAGGTAACACATCATCTTTAATCTTTTAACTTTAAACATTAAACAACACTCTAGCAGAAAAGCACCAGAGCCTCAACACCTTGACCATTAAGCATCGAGGCCCCCTTGGCCACTAGGCTACCAAGGTACAACATCAACAACGTTATCTTCTCACTTTATTTATTAACACTCTGGTTCTGCAACACTAGAGCTCAACACCTTGACCATTAAGCATCAAGGGTCAACATCATATTTTCAATTGTCTTTGGTGTTCATGTTTCGTTGGTATTTTATTAAGTCTTTTAAGCGCCTGGGGTGAAGACCTCTATTTCAGCATTTCGATTCTGTTCTGGTCAGGTGAGCACGGGCGTGCTCACCCTCAACACAGGCGTCCTGGACCTGCAGGAAAGCATGGCTGTGCTGCCTGTTAAGCACTAGCATGCTCAAGAGCGAGCCTTTCATTGGATTTCAAACTAGAGCACGGACGTGCTCTCTGTTGAGCACGGGCGTGCTCAATGGAGCGTGGCGGTACTGATCTGGGCAGAAAGGACTAGAAACCCTTTCCCAAATCCTTGGGACAATACACAGATTCAACCAATTGGCTTTTACTAATCCATCGAACATCAGCTTCATTATTCTTAACTGTTCTTCATTAATATTCTTGTCTTATCATCATAGGGAATTAATCCTTTAATCACAGCTTCATTAATAATGTCCCTAAAACACTCACTAATCAATCATAGGATCTTTAACTAAACCCTATGAACATAACCTTACCTCTCATACTACATTCGTGTCTTATGAACAACTGGGAAAACATCCCTTAATTCTCAGTATCATTATTAATGTATTTTAATGTCTTAACATTATTGTTGGCATTAACATCCTCAACAATCAACACTCATAAGAGCACAACATCATCATCATTATCATAAGTCTCATCATCAAAACAACATCATTATCATGGCATACATCACATCAATAACATCATACATACATAGGCATACTATCATCAATTGAAAGCATATCATCATGAGCAGATAACATCATACCATAACATATAACAATAGTTAGACAATTAGCATGCAAAACGGGTCATGGGTTAACCCTCATCTTACGCTACCCCATAGCCTACATGTTTATACTAGCCCTTCTCCCCATGCCTGGTATGAAGATTCCCAAACAACGCTGACATGGGCAAGCTAGACACGTTCCCTCGAGCAGCTCGACGTGTTCCTCAAACCTTGGTCAACAAGAAGGGAAGAGAACAACCAATTAACCCCCAATTCAAAAGAAAGGGAAAAGGATATTAAGGAGGGATAACTACGTTACCTTAAACGATGTTAATACGCGTAACTTCTCTCCCAAACGAACTCACAAACTCCAAGAACTTCAAGGGGTTAAAGGGAATGGAAAGGGAAGAGGTTTCTGTCGCACTAGGATTCCCCAAAGTGCCAAAAAGAGGGTTTGGCTCGCAACCCTCACGGAACTGCTCTATTTATAGACTCTGTGACATGAGCACGGTCTTACTGACTGTTGAGCACGGCCGTGCTCAATTCCTGAGCACGGGACGCTCAAAGATTGCAATACGAGACCATCTAAACGATCGAATTGGCCAAAACACATAAAATAAGACTTGTAGATAATTCTCTTAGATTTTCAACATAATAAATATCAACTCAATTGTACATCCAGAACTCAAGATATGTCCAAAACGGTGAAACAGGTTACTAGAACTCTAAAAGGATTGAACCTTTCCAAGGCCAAACTTCTCCAAACATAAACTTAAGCATCTAAAACAAATATAACAAGCATATACAAATATATATATAACATATAAATACGCATTAAGCTTATTTACGAAAAACGGGGTGTTACATTTTTCCCATGAAAGTTAAATATTTTTAGAAAATATATTTATCTATCATATTATTTTTTTCTTATGAGATTGAAAATATGTTCAATTTATTTCTCCTCTTTTCCCATGCAATTTAACTATTTTTAGAATCAATATTTATCTATCATAATATTTTTTCTTCTTTCTTCAAAATCTATTTGATTTATTTCTACTTGTTTGCCGCGCAAGTTAACATTTTAGAAAATATATTTATATGTCATATTATTTATTTTCTTCTCTCTTTGAAATCTATTTTATTTATTTTCCCTCTTTTCTCATGCAAGTTAATCATTTTTAAAAAATATAGTTATCTATCTCCTCCTTTCCCGTGCAACTTAACCATTTTTAGAATCAATATTTATCAATCATTTTTTCCTTCTTTCTTCAAAATCTATTTGATGTATTTATACTTTTTCCCTGCAAATCATCTATTTTTAGAAAATATATTTAGCCATCATATTATTTTTTCTTCTCTCTAAAAAATTTATTTGATTTATTTTTCATATTTTCTCGTGCAATTTAACCATTTTTAGAAAATATATTTATCTATCATATTATATGAAGAATATGTTAAGAAAAATATATCATAACTCTATAAAAAAAATACCCAACAAAAGAATAATAACAAAAAGGAAAATAAACTTTGTATGGTTATGGGAAAAATGCTTAGATTATTGTAACACCCCCCTTGGGCATTACACGACTAACTCAAATTCTTTAAAACATATTGAATAAAAAGGAAAGCTGATTGCTTTCAAAAAAAAAAAAAAAACTTTCTAGTATCATTAACCTTACTCGAAAATGAGTATGGAATATAATTTTTTTTTTCTTATACAAACTCCCATCATAAATATTTACACATCAGGAATTTTATTTAAATAGGTTATATACCTAACAAGACCAGCACTGTGTACAAATTTTTCTAGCAAGAGTTTTCATTCTATAAAGCTGAAACTCAAACTAAAAACTCACAAAGGACACACGTGTAGAACTTCTCAAACTAAATAACTCAAAAGGAAAGTCCTGTGCTGGTCGTTCTAAAACCTATCCACTAGGGAACCTCGTGATCATCACCACGTTCAACGACCTCTTCAAAAATCGGGACTAATGTCTCTAGTGAAGCTAGAAACTCTTCTACATCATCTGTATACAAAAAGTAAACCACAACAAAGAGAAACAAAATAGGAAACAATGCAAAGGTGAGTTACCAATATATGAGTTTAAATCACAGCAATCATGTACTTAACATCACAACCACATCAGCAGTATAATAATAACAAATGCATAGTATGACAATTATAAATGTCTCACAAAGATTTAAAATAAAAAATCTTTCATAAATTATATCTTAACACTTCAATATCCACTTTCTAAAATCACAATCTCCGGAGATCCTAACTTCCCTTCCTCGAGCATGATAGGCCGCGATAATTCCTATATCACAATTGTTTCACGTTGGGTGGCCTCTCCACTGGGTCCTTTCCCCAATTGTTCTAGGATTTCGCGTATCACCTAAATAAGATTTGATAGTCCCTTATTGAGTACATCTCGTGCAGGGTAATCGAGTTCCACGACAAGAGGTTGCAAAGCCCCAAGCATTCCATGGAGTTCGAGCCTGAATGTCCCTAAAGACCCAAAAGCCCAAGAATACACCTTTGGTCGGTAACAATCAAATTTGTTAGTTCACCCTATGTGAAACTGTAGCTCGCTAAACAATAGCACGTCTGCCAGATCCTTTTCAGATATTAATTAGACTTTTAATATCAATTAGGAATTTTAAACATCTTTAAAGATTTTCAAAAATCTCTTCTCAACAAACGCTTGTCCGACTTCTCGGAACTCTAGGTTCTTAATAGGGGGAATGCTCGTCCGACTTCATAGTAATCAGAATCCAGCCAGAAACCTCAGCATGGAAATCTAGTCCATTCCTTTCTGTTTCCATTCACTTTCCAAAGAAAGCCAATTCTGTGTTCATATGTTTTCCATAAAAATAATTTTCCAAAACATAAGCTATGACGAATGTCATGCCTCAACCAGTCTTAATAGCTCAACAACATAGATGACAACATATACACATATTCATCAGACATACGCAATTCCAATATCTCAGCATCATATAACATATAAATATTCACAGTCAAACAACACATTTTTAAATCATCACAAGCAGTTCATAATATTAAGTATATAGCTACTAGGAACTCCTCAGGCTTGCTCCCTTTACCTTTATAGACCAGAAAAATATCCTTTACTCTAGGTTCCACAGTTTACTCCTTGTTCAATGAAACTTCTCAAGACTGGACACCCACTAACAACTTGAAAACTTGCAACACATGCAAGTAACTCAGCAACAACTTCCTAACATGAAGTTCATGTTTTCCCTAAACAAGTGCAATCACGAGCAAAGTCCAGAGAGCGTCCAAGCACATTCAATCAGTCAAACGACATAACCACAAATTAATAATCCTCAAAACGTAAAATCAGAGGAAATTATATATTTAATTTAACAAAACATAACTGATTTCAAATAAAATCATATTTGAACTTAGGGCTCCTAAACAAAATTTGGGACATTCGAAAATAAGGGAAACTTTAAGAAATTGACATGGGAAATTTGAAATTGACATGCCCAATTTACAATTAACATCATCAATTTGAGGATTTCTGACCCAATTATATAGTTTAAGTTAGGGTTTCAAAATTGGGAATTTAGGGTTCCAAATTAATTTTGGCAAAATTCAATCTAGCCAAAGAATAATGAAATTGGCTTAGGGAAACACCAATTCTTAGAGGTAGCAAGCTTAGAAGAAGGAGGGAACATGAACAGAGACATGAATGGAACATTGCGGTGGCCGGAAAAACTCACCCGCGGCGGACATGGCGTCGGATGGCGGAGCAAATGGCCAAACCTCGTGCAGAAGCGCGGCTGTTCTCTCCTACGCGACACGATCGAACGGCAACGAGCGGCGGTCCTAGGGCGGCGGCGTGCTGCTAGAGAGAAGGAAGGAAGAAGGTTGATGAAGGTGGCATGAGAAAAGGAGGAGGAGGAAGCTTTTGTTGAGAGGAGGAAGAAGAAAAGAAAAGTTGAAAAAGGAGTGTGGGGGTGGGTATCCGGTTTAGCAAGAGAGGGAGGAGAGAGAACTTCTATTTTTAACTTAACATTTAGTGATAGGTACAAAAATGAGAGATAAATATTAAGCATAAAATTAAATACGTTTTTGGCATTTTAATCTAAAAATCAATTGTGACATATATATATTTTCAAAATTCAAATTGGAGTCAAGATTGATAGTTGAACTGATTAACTAAGAAAATCAATGGTCCAAAATTAATCTCCGATTAATTCCAAACCAGTTTATTTTTAACTCTAAAAGTAAATAGAGTAAAATATGAATTTCTCTCAATCATATCATTTAAATTATTTTTCTAAATAAATACTAATAGTGACAATAACATAACATTATTGTCTAGTAAGTGTGCTTGCACTGAAATAAGGCAGTGCTAACGCACTTAATAAAAATCATTTTAAATGAGTAATTAAAATTACTCAAACTAAACCCCTTAAAATAAACAAAATTAAACATCCTAAAAATTAATCTTTCCAATTAAAATAGTTATAAACATATATATATATATATATATATATATATATATATATATATATATAATTACTGTTATTGAAGAACAGTAAAAACCGGAGTGTTATATTACTACCCCACTTAAAAAAAATTTCGTCGTCGAAATTTCGTGACTCGAAACTTGACAGGATCTTGTAATTATATCCCAAGATCCCACATTGTACTTTCCATATTCACTTTCTCTTTGATGACAATTGTAACTTAATAAAGAAATTCATACTTATTCTTTGGTCTATTTATCCTCAACATCAAATTGCTTATCCTCAATTTATACTCTCCCTCGTTAATACTTTACCTTAATCCGTCGCACATGAAAGATATAATTAAAACTTAATCTCTTCTTCCTTTAATACTAATCCATTATAAAATTTTCCCTCTACATCCTTAACTCTCCCTTTTGACACCAAGATTTAACTAAGATATACATTCCTATCACATGAAGAGTAAAATCAAACTTAATCACTTCTATTCTCAATTACTGGTCTACTAGAAAACTGCTTTCCACACATCTAACTCTCCTAGTCATTACCAAGATAAAAACTTACTTTACTGCAACATGCATCAACTTCATACTCAAGGTATTCAATCGTAGTCTCAGTCCCTTTGGGCATAGTCTACTCTTCTAGGTTATATCAAATTCACGCATTTCAAGTCTCCAAAATAAAACAACATAGCATTCCTTAAGGTAAACTGAAATGAAAAAGAAACCTCGTTGGGTAGGATTATCTAACTCATAAACTTTGAACTTCTTCTGAAACTTAATTTTCACAAGAGCTTATTCCTCTCGCTTGAATCCACTTAAGTGAAATTACTACTACTCACATTCCGTTCACAACACACACATCAGTTCCTATCCAATATATTCCATCGTAGTTTTAGTTTCCTTTGTACATATTCCTCCACTCCAAATCATATCATAGTCATACATTTCAATCTTAAAGAACATGATTACACTCCTTCATGCTTTACAACCAAAAAGGAATCACCTCGATTTGAATTATCCAAAATCATAAATTTTGAAATTTTCTAATAACTTAGTTTTACTCAAGAACTCCATCTTTACTGCTTCAGTTTAGCTTAGGGAAAACTACTATAGACACTTTCCTGTAAATCTCCAAACTCATACAACCAATCTCAATTACAGACATTAATCATTACCCTACATTCCTTTAACGGTATTCTGCCTCGATCAACATTTGATTTATAATAATTACCTCACTTACTATTATTAATCTTAAGGATTTACATCTTTCTAGTCACAACTATACGTACCTCAACAAAACTCTCGTGTCTTCTTGTCCATCCGGCTAAAGGGATAATCGTACTTAAGTACTACACTTACTCTTTATCCACCTTCTAAGGATTAGATCATTTCTTACTTGCGCATTCGAGTTGAGGATGATCAATTGGACTTAGCCTCAACTTGGTCCTTAACACTTACAGCAGACTTTACCGACAACGTTAGTAAACTTCGGATCTTCATTTGGAACAATGCTGGAAGATACTCCATGAAGCCTGTTCAGTTCTCTGATACATACTTGTTTACTTCTCCACTGCATAATTGATCTTAACATGTAAGTAGGGTGTCGATTTCATCAATCTGTCCACGGTCACTCGAAACTAATCAAAAATCTTAGAGGCCTTCGGTAAACTCATAACGAAAATTCATTGTGACTCCATCATCTTAACAAGAAAGGTCTCAAACATCAAGTTATCTCCTTTTCACTATACTCGACTAACTCTGACATCCTGATATGAATCAGATACCCATCCTCATGACTCATGAGATAGGTCACATGTCAATGACGTTTGGAAGAATACGTAGGGTAAAGTTGATCAAGGATGACAAATCCTTTCGAACTACAATAAGACATCTTGGAGATCGCAGAAAGAAATTTTCAAGAAAAGAAATTTCTTGATTTCACTTTCACAAAAGCATAGAGAAGAATTCCATCAATTTGAAAGATACAGGAACATCCAGTATGGAAAAAGACTCTTCAATTAGGTTCGTGGGTGTAAAAATGCATGATCATTACACATTTACAAACATGAATCTAATAAAGTTCATTCTTCCACAAGGACTTCCAGCGGATTTAGGAAATCAAATGGTGAATAGTTCCTAATCCAAGAGGATTCATCCTCAGTACAAAGAATTTACAAACGGCGGTTTTAAAAAGGAAAACAGTCTGGCCAAAAATCAGACTGGGTCACCCCTACCAAAAGTAAAAGTGATTAAGATGAGTTTTATCAAGAAACTCCCGTTATTACATAGTTATCTATGTTATAACTCAAGAAATAGTCATAACAAATTCTTTCAACGAAATGTGAAAATATCCAGGCCAATGAATATTACCAAATCAATACACTCGAATGCCTAATACACTGAGGGTTATTCAGAAATGTGAGTATAAATTCTCACATACAAGAAAATCCATTAGGGTAAATTAAAATTACTGACTAGCATGACTAATTGCTAAATCATGATAGACTTTAAATCAAGATTAGAAA
Source organism: Echinosophora koreensis (assembly GCA_035048595.1). Classification (NCBI taxonomy): domain Eukaryota; kingdom Viridiplantae; phylum Streptophyta; class Magnoliopsida; order Fabales; family Fabaceae; genus Echinosophora; species Echinosophora koreensis. Next base: position 404,478 of record JAPCYP010000058.1, on the reverse strand, counting down.
ATCGGTTTTACATGTACGAAATTAACCATAGTGATTGTCTAATACAACCATCGGAATTTGAGGAACAATTGTCGATTTACAGGTTCATAAAGGAATGAACAGTACAGATAAGAATTTCCTTAATCATGAGACACTCACCTAAGGTTGAAGATTCAAATCCTCTTGCCTTGGTTCCAACAAGCACACAGGTCTTTCCAGACACACTTAGTATGGTCATTTTGAATCGGGCACGCCCATGGACAACTTAGTCAGTCTCTCAAACATGTGAAGAGTTGATCTTTTCTCATAAGCTGAGTCAACGACACAAAAATCTTTGATAGGTCCTCATTCTAATCCAGTGACAACCTTTCCTCAAATCAATTTTTGAGACAGGCGACAGCTCCTCGTAATTGATCTATCTGATCAACTATGCATGGCAGAGAGTACTCATTCTTGATCATCCTTTTGTTGAGTTGTTCGAAATCCACACGGAGTCTCGAACCTCCGTACAGCATTGGTGTTTCCTATAAGAACACACTCGGTCTAATAAACTGTTTAGACCACAAATCCACAAATCTTCCGGTTGAATCGAGTCATCTAACTCGATTTAACTTTGTAGGCAACATCCTACACAAAGCGACAGAGATCTGACCGAATCTAGAAACGAGATCAATCTAAAATCAATATCATTTGTTAACAATAAACCTAGAATATTTCCAGGGAACACTCCCGGAGAATCCTTTACAACAGGCACCTTGTTTCAAATGTCTGACATGATCCACAAGGATAATCGAATGTGTCACACACGAACCAAAGCAACATTTAAGAGCCACGATTTCCCACAATAAAAAACCAGTGGAAACCCATCAAGAAAACATATACTTGTGTGTCAACACACATTGCTTCAACATGGAAACAATTCAATCAAGGTCCAACCAGAGATCACACAACAAAAACATAACAGACCTATTCCCCAAGGTTCCCGAAAGACTCGACCAGCTTTGATACCACTAATGTAACACCCCCCCCCCCCCCCCCCCCGGCATTACATAACTAACTCAAATTCTTTAAAACATATTGAATAAAAAGGAAAGCCGATTGCTTTTGGAAAATAAAACTTTCTAGTATCCTTAACCTTACTCGAAAATGAGTATGGAATATAATTTTTTTTCTTATACAAACTCCCATCATAAATATTTACACATCAGGAATTTTATTTAAATAGGTTATATACCTAACAAGACCATCACTGTGTACAAATTTTTCTAGGAAGAGTTTTCAACTTATAAAGCAGAAACTCAAACTGAAAACTCACAAAGGACACACGTACAGAACTTCTCAAACTAAATAACTCAAAAGGAAAGTCTTGTGCTGGTCGTTCTAAAAACTATCCACTAGGGAACCCCATGACCATCACCACGTTCAACGACCTCTTCAAAAATCGGGACTAATGTCTCTAGTGAAGCTAGAAACTCTTCTACATCATCTGTATACAAAAAGTAAACCACAACAAAGAGAAACAAAATAGGAAACAATGCAAAGGTGAGTTACCAAGATATGAGTTTAAATCATAGCAATCATGTACTTAACATCACAACCACATCAGCAATATAATAATAACAAATGCATAGTATGACAATTATAAATGTCTCAAAAAGATTTAAAATAAAAAATCTTTCACAAATTATGTCTTAACACTTCAATATCCACTTTCTAAAATCATAATCTCCGAAGATCCTAACTTCCCTTCCTCGAGCATGATAGGCAGCGATAATTCCTATATCACAATTGTTTCGCGTTGGGTGGCCTCTCTACTGGGTCCTTTCCCCAATTGTTCTAGGATTTTGCATATCACCTAAATAAGATTTGATAGTCCCCTATTGAGTACATCTCGTGCAGGGTAACCGAGTTCCATGACAAGAGGTTGCAAAGCCCCAAGCATTCCGTGGAGTTCGAGCCCGAATGTCCCTAAAGACCCAAAAGCCCAAGAATACGCCTTTGGTCCATAACTATCAAATTTGTCAGTTTACCCTATGTGAAACTATAGCTCGCTAAACAACAACACATCTGCCAGATCCTTTTCAGATATTAATTAGACTTTTAATATCAATTAGGAATTTTAAACATCTTTAAAGATTTTCAAAAATCTCTTCTCAACAAACGCTAGTCCGACGTCTCGGAACGCTAGGTTCTTAACAGGGGGAATGCTAGTCCAGCTTCACCGTAATCAGATTCCAGTCTGAAACCTCAGCACAGAAATCTAGTCCATTCCTTTCTGTTTCCATTCACTTTCCGAAGAAAGCCAAAATCACTTTTCTGTGTTCATATGTTTAAAATAAAAATAATTTTCAAACATAAGCTATGACGAATGTCATGCCTCAACCAGTCTCAATAGTTCAACAACACAGATGACAACATATGCACATATTCATCAAACATACGCAATTCCAATATCTCAGCATCATATAACATATAAATATTCACAGTCAAACAACACATTTTTAAATCATCACAAGCAGTTCATAATATTAAGTATATAGCTACTAGGAACTCCTCAGGCTTGCTCCCTTTACCTTTATAGACCAGAAAAATATCCTTTACTCTAGGTTCCACAGTTTACTCCTTGTTCAATGAAACTTCTCAAGACTGGACACCCACTAACAACTTGAAAACTTGCAACACACGCAAGTAACTCAGCGACAGCTTCCTACCATGAAGTTCATGTTTTCCCTAAACAAGTGCAAGCATGAGCAAAGTCCAGAGAGCGTCCAAGCACATTCAATCACTCAAACGACATAACCACAAATTAATAATCCTCAAAACGTAAAATCAGAGGAAATTATATATTTAATTTAACAAAACATAACTGATTTCTAATAAAATCAGATTTGAACTTAGGGCTCCTAAACGAAATTTGGGACATTCGAAAATAAGAGAAACTTTAAGAAATTCACATGGGGAATTTGAAATTGACATGCCCAATTTACAATTAACATCATCAATTTGAGGATTTATGACCCAATTTGACAGTTTAGGTTAGGGTTTCAAAATTGGGAATTTAGGGTTCCAAATCAATTTTGGGAAAATTTAATCTAGCTAAAGAATAATCAAATTGGCTTAGGGAAACACTAATTCTCAGTCTCGATTTCATAAAAACAACTCTTAATTTCAGATTACAAGATGAAATCAAAAAGCTAGGGTTAGGGTTTTCAAAATCAATTTGGGGTTTTCATAATCACAAGGGATCAGGGATGAGAAACTCACCCAAGGTGAAGAAGAAGAAGAAGTTGGGGTGGTGCTGTGGTGCCCCTAGCGGTGGCACGGTGGATAGAGGCGGTTCGTTTATGAAAGTAGCATCACCCAAAAGAAGAAAGCAAGCTTAGAGGAAGGAGGGAACATGAACAGAGACATGAATGGAACATTGATGAAGGTGGCATGAGAGAAGGAGGAGGAGGAAGCTTTTGTTGAGAGGAGGAAGAAGAAAAGATAAGCTGAAGAAGGAGTGTAGGGGTGGGTATCGGGTTTAGCAAGAGAGGGAGGAGAGAAAACTTCTATTTTTAACTTAACATTTAGTGATAGGTACAAAAATGAGTGATAAATATTAAGCCTAAAATTAAATACGTTTTTGGCATTTTAATCTAAAAATCAATTGTGACATATATATATTTTCAAAATTCAAATTAGAGTCAAGATTGATAGTTGAACTGATTAACTAAGAAAATCAATGGTCCAAAATTAATCTCCGATTAATTCCAAACCAGTTTATTTTTTACTCTAAAAGTAAATAGATTAAAATATGAAAATACTTTTCTGTCAATCATATTATTTAAATTATTTTTCTAAATAAATACTAATAGTGACAATATTATTGTCTAGTAAGCATGCTTGCACTGAAATAAGGCAGTGCTAATGCACTTAATAAAAATCATTTTAAATGAGTAATTAAAATTACTCAAACTAAACCCCTTAAAATAAACAAAATTAAACATCCCGAAAATTAATCTTTCCAATTAAAATAGTATAAACATATATATATATATATATATATATATATATATATATATATATATATATAATTACTGTTATTGAAGAACAGTAAAAAACTGGGGTGTTACAATTATTCCCGCATACCCCAATCCCTAGTGATCATAAACATTAAAATATGAAGAAATAATACGCCCAAGTTACCCAATTTGGCTTTGCTATAAATTCCAAATTGAACTCCCTAATTTTGTAGCAGGCTTAAATGCATTTTTATCTCTTAGAATATTACATTTTTTTTAACATTATTCCCTCTTCAAAATTTTTTTTCACATTTTTAATTTTTAACAATACAAAATTGTGTGCTTTTAGTCCATGAAAATACTTTATGAGAAATTTAAAATATGCTATAATGTGGGATTAAACATAAGAAAAATAGGGAGAAACCACTTAAAAAAAACTTAATTTTAGAAATCAAAAATATATTTAAGCCTTTAGTTGCCTCGAAGGTATTGCTGCCTTGCACATTATGATTGAGTATTGACCATAGAGAAAACTAATCTATCCGGGGATTAGTTCTCAAGTTTTCCTCCATTTACGGAACAAATGAACATTATTATCACCAGCGTTTCTTGTTTTCAATGACTTGAGTTTTTCTTTGTTTACAGGTGGATACCCCTTGTACTTTATCTGTTTAATGAAATTCCTTTTTCCCTATTTTCAAAAAAATAAATAAAAGGTGGCATGTTCCAATGTGGGAAATGGACTACTGCGATATGTATGAAGAAGAGCGCGTGTGGGCTGATTTAGGGACAGATTGGGCTCTTGGTGACACCATCAAATATATATTTTAAAAAGGTTTTCAATCAAGGGAGAGTGACTTATTTGAAGGACTCACACTTGAGGAAAGATTGTTGGGAATTCCAAGGCGAGTAAAATGTGGATGAAAAAGTTTTATATTGAAAACAACTTGACAAGTTGAAAACTATATAAATAGAAGCCCCGTAAACTTGTTATCTTAAGGTTTTGGGTCAAAATATAATGTTAAATCCATTTATACGGCTTTTCACCTAGTTCATGGAAGAAAGAATTCCACAGCCCTGGTTGGTCCTCCCCCAGTCCTAAAAGTTGCTCATCAATTCAGTTTTAAACTCTTATACTACTACCATCACCGGTCCATTCAATTGTATGTTATATAATGTTATATTGGAATGATCTTTAGTTACATAACCTACCAAGGTTGAATGTCATGATAAACGAATTGCATTCTCACAAAGAAGATCAAAGCACGGTACTTTATATCAAGTCTATTAAAATTTATTTATTTATTTTTCTTTAGTTTCTTTCCATTAACAGTGTATTAGCATTTAACAAAGAAAATAGAATGAAACTAAAATATTGTATTTAAAGAAGTTATTCAGAAACATCTTTCAATGCTTTTCTTTTTATTTGATCAGACCGTATATTATATTATGTCTCGGCTGCGCTACCGGAGGCTTCGGGAAGTTGGAGAGAAATGCAACTTGATCGGATCAAATTTGTAATGCGTCAGATCAAAGAACTTTTTTGTACTCGTGACAAAAAACAAATCAAGCTTATTTCGATAAATTTGTCTTTTACTGAACTTTTTTGTATTATAAAGTCATATGATTTTATCATCTCCATGTAAAGGACGAAAATAGATTTGGTGCATTTCATTTTGATGTCTTTGGTGTCTTTCTCTCTATCTCTCTCATCTCTTATTTTCTCTATCATCTTTTCCTTCCATTTTTTCATATCTCTCTCATTTCATTTTTGCCTAAAGTCATCAAAGTCACCATTTTTCAAAGGCACCAAATCCTTGCTCAAAATTTCATTATTGGTGTCCCATTTTTAATTATTTCAGCAGTAGTTTCAAGTTGTAAGAATCTCACTAATTAAAAGTTTACGCTTGTTGAGTTAGAGTGATTCAACTATATATTTAATAAAAAGATTTGTTTTTCCAAAAAAAAAAATTATAAAAAAAATAAAAATTAATTACAAAAGAGTGATAATAGACATTTTATAGTGAATGAAATATAAAGACTATGTAATTATATATATATATATATAATAGTATTTGATTTTCTTCCAAAAAAAAATAGCAATTTGATCTCATATATCTGCTCTCTTGACTGATTGAAAGTTAGGCAGGTTTGGGAAATATTCGTTGCTTTTCTCTTTATTTTCAAACAGCTGTTAGAAATTTAAACTATATAAAATAAATCATCTTATCAAAAGTCTTCAATTAATCTGAAGCGTGTCTAGAGGGCTTTTTTACGGTCTATGTGTAAATTGGACTAGCAAATTCTTGAAATGGTGTAAATTGAAAAATATTTACGTATACAGTTTCAGTCGTACTCATATGTAAAGGATACGATTTTTTAATGCAAGTCGTATGTAACATTAACGACTTGCATTATTATATATTTTTTTAATCAAATAATATAAGTCGTATGTGGTGTTAACAACTTGCATGACTGTATAATTTTTTTTTCAATTTAATAATACAAGTCGTATCTATTGTTAACGACTTACGTGATTATATTTTTTTATTAAATAAATGATAGTTGTATGTCTTATTAATCACATGCAAACTTTTTTTAAAATTAAATAAAGCAAATCATATCAAATGATAACGACTTGCATGGCTAATTTTTTCTTAATATAATTAAAAGTTTCGCAAAAATAAAATAAAATAAAAGTTATGTGGTGCATAGACTAATTGATTATTACTTGTTATTTTTTTTATAAATTAAATAATGCAATTTTTTTATATATTGTTAGACTTGCATGAAATGTTTTATATTTTAATTTTAAATAATATTTTAAACAAAAATATAGACTTGTCTTTTATTATTTTTAAAACCTTTTACATTTTTTGACTCATTGTGAGGAAGTTGCACCGAGTAAACACTTTATAGTCCTTGTTAAATCTCTTCTATCACAGATACAACATGCAAGTCTAATATTTTTTTTTTGTTTCCCAGGGTATCCTCCGTGCGTAACTGCAGAGACTAATCCCTCGAGGTACTGGACGACATTTAAGGATTGACCTCTCCCAACCAGGTTTTTCACCACACGCAAGAGCCAGGGATCGAACTCCTGACCACTTGTTTAAGGGACTCAAGCTCGTTACCACTTGGACCAATCACATGTTGGTAGTCTAATATTATATTAAAAAAATTACATTACTTAATTTATAAAAAATTAACAAGCAATTACTAATTAGTCTCTGCACCACATAGAAAATTTTAATTAAGATACAAGTCGTTACCATAAAATACGACTTGTATTATTTATTTAAAAAAAATAATTGCAAGTCACAAATAAGACATATGACTGGCATTATTTAACTAGAAAAAAATATTATCATGCAAGTCGTTACCGATAAATATAACTTGCATTATTTAATTAAAATATATATATATATATATATATATATATATATATATATATAACTGTATGAGTCGTTAACACCATATACGACTTACATTATTTAATTAAAATATATATATACATGCAAGTCGTTAATGTCACATACGACTTGTATTAAAAAATCGTATCCCCCATATACGACTTACACTATATACGTAAATATTTTCCAAGTTACACTATTTCGGGAATTTGCTGTTCAAATTTACACCTACAGCATAAAAAAGCCGTGTCTAGACATTTTAGAACCAAAGATTTTTGAGAAACACAATCTAATTTTGTTAGTTCTAAACCTAGTCATGCAATGTATGCATTTAGAAATGAATATAGTAATAATCGGAAATTAATCATTCTTATTTCGAAATTATAGCAATAATTCGGAGATAAAGTTAAGAATTAATAGCAATATGTTGGTGGTATTCTAGAGGTGGTGGTGGTGTCTAAAACACTCAAGGGACTATGTTATTTGTGGGCTATAACTATAGTAAAATTAGATAGAAAAATGGAGCAGGAGGAAGAGTATTTGGGGCTGAATAATTCTATCTTTTTATTTGAAATGATCTTTCTTGGTTGTACATTCACAACTAGAGATAGCTCACATATTTATAGTGAGCAATGAAACTCCCTAGGATAAGCATTAACTCACTATGAACACACTTAACTAGATGCATACAATTCACTAGGTACATGAATATCATTACCAAGACTTCATTAATTCTAAGATACATGAATGTATTAATTAGGCACATTACTCAACATTCTCCCCCTTAATGTGTTGTTCTTGAACTCCAAGAGCTTCTCTTACTTTCTGGAACTTGTCTCTGGTCAAGGCCTCTGTGAAAATATCTGGAAGTTGATCACCAGACTTGCAAAACTTTAATTGCACCTCTTCTTCTACAATTGATTCTCGAATAAAATGATGTCTGATGACAATGTGCTTTGTTCTTCCATGAAAGACTGGATTCTTTGCCATAGCAATGGCTGATTTATTATCACAATGAATAGTCACAGCTTCTTGTTTTTCACCAAAGTCTTCAAGTATCCTCTTCAACCATATTGCTTGTTGGGTAGCTAATCCAGCTGAAATATATTCAGCTTCTGCAGAAGATTGAGCAGCAGATTGCTGCTTCTTTGAGAGCACCACGAAAAACACCTGATATCCAAGTGAGAAAACATATCCAGAAGTGCTCTTCATATCATCCATACAACTTGCCGAATCACTGTCACAAAAGCCAACTAACTTTGCTTTGACCTTGCTGTCATATTTGATTCCATAGTTCAAAGTGCCTTGAATGTATCTCAACACCCTTTTAGCTGCACCTAGATGGATGTGGCTTGGATCATTCATGAATCGAGAGAGTAAACTTGCTGCAAACATGATATCTAGTCTTGTGCTAGTGAGATAAAATAAATTACCAGTCAGGCTTCTATAGTTACTAGCATCAACCTTCCTTCATCCATCTTCTTTCTTCATTCACAACTAATGGTGTATCAGTTGGATTACAATCAAACATCCCAAACTTCTTCAATATTTTTTCAGCACATTTTTTTTTGACAAATAAAGACTCCATCATCCTCTTGATAAATTTCAATTCCAAGAAAATGATGCAACAAGCCCAAATCATTCATCTCATATCTCCTCATCATTTCTTTTCTAAAATCTTCAATCATCTTCAAATTATTTCCGGTAAAGATCAAATCATCCACATAAAGTGCAATAATAAGGATATCAGCCATACTTTGTCGTTTGACATACAAAGTAGGCTCACTCTAGCTCTTCTCAAAGCCTTTCTGCATGAAATAATTGTCAATGTTGCTATACCACGCCATTGGTGCTTGTTTCAGCCCATAAAGAGCTTTCTTCAGTCTATAAACCTTTTCTTCTTGGCCTTCTATCCTTGAGGTTGCTCAACATAGACCTCTTCTTTCAATTCACCATTCAAACTTCACATCTAGTTGATACAACTTCCATCCTTTTTGAGCTGCAAGGGAGATCAATGCTCTAATGGTGTCTAACCGTGCAACGGGAGTAAATGTCTCTTCATAATCAACACCGGGTTGCTATGAATAGCCCTTTGCAATGAGTTTTGCTTTATTCTTTTGGACTGAATCATCTGGATTATGCTTCACCTTGTACACCCATTTCACACCGATAGCTTCTTTGTCATTTGGCTTTTCAACTAGCTCCCATGTCTTGTTCTTTTCAATTGCATCTATTTCCTCTTGCATTGCCTTCCTCCAAGCATCTTCCTTGACTGCTTCTTCAAAATTTTCTGGTTCCACCACACAATAATTGCACCTTGCATAAGTATCATTCAAACTCCTCATTTTTATTGGAGTTGAGCTTGGGGATGATGAGCTAGAGCTTGATGTAGATGAGCATGGTGCAGATGGATATTGTTGTTCATTCTCTGAAGGAGTTGGATCATGCTCTAAAATGACTGCTGGAACAGTTTTCTTTTCAATCTTCTATTCTTGCCAATCCCAAGAAGCCTTCTCATCAAATACAACATCCCGGCTAACGATCACTTTCTTGCTCTTCAAGTTGTAAAGTCTATAGCCATTTGACATGGAGCTATAGGCAATAAAGATGCATCTCTGACTTGCTTCTTCGAGCTTTGTCCTCTTTTCCTTGGGAACTTGAGCATAGCAAGCACACCCAAATACTTTAAGGTGGTTCACTGAAGGTTTTCTTCCACTCCATGCTTCAAATGGCGTCATATTCCATACAGCTCTTGTTGGGCATCTATTGAGCAGGTACACAACTGTATTAACAGCCTATATAGGGCCAAAATTCTTTGGGCATCCCTTTCTCGATCAACATGGATTTAGCCATATCCATCACAGTTTGCTTATTCCTCTCGGATACACCATTTTGTTGAGGTGTATAGCCAATAGTGAGTTGCCTCTCCGCACCTTCTTGTTCACAAAATCTGTCAAATTATTTGGAGGTGTACTCCTTTCCACTATCACTTCTCAAAACTTTTATGGACCTGCCACTTTGTTTCTCAACAAAATCTTTAAACTTCTTAAATATGACAAATACTTAGATTTTTGTCTCATAAAATAAACCCATGTCATACGAGTCAAGTCATCAATAAACAAAATAAAGTACCTATTTTGGGCATGAGACAAGGTACTCATAGGACCACAAACATTTGTGTGCACCAACTCCAGCACTTCTTTGGCTCTCCTTGCTTATTCCTTTGGAAATGGTTAGCGATGATGTTTGTCAAGCATGCATCCTTCACATACTCCATGTTTTTATTCAATTGTTGGCAGTCCAAACACCATATTCTTTTGAGAAAGCAACTGGAGACTGTTGTAGTTTAGGTGTCCAAGTCGCTTGTGCCATAGACAAGAGTCTTTTACTTCTCTAGCCATCAAGCTGAGATTTTTCTCATAATTAAGAGAGAGTGGAAAGCTTTTAGTCTTGGTCATTTTTACCACAGCGACAACTCTTCCTTTTGAATTAAAAATTCTGCACTCTCGATTCTCAAATCGAAGAGAATAACCATACTCCAAAAGTTGTCCAATGCTCAACAAATTCTCATCTGATTTAGGCACATAAAGAGTATCATGAATGACTTTACCTCTTTTCTTTGTTGCAACTCCAATGCTGCCTTTGCCTTCAACTTCAACATATTCTCCATTGCCCAATTTTACTTTTGAGCCAAATGAACGATCCATGTCAATAAAGGCTTCTTTATCTCCCGTCATGTGATTACTGCAACCACTGTCCAAGTACCACACATTTTTATGCTCTTCAGTTGCCTTGACAAGCATATAACATGTTCCCTTCACTATTTTCTGCTCCTGCAAATGAAAAGTGTTGTTGGTTGCCAAAGCGATCCTTTTGCAAGTGCCCGAACTTTTGACAATTATGACATTGTGGCTTGCCTTTATTCCAGTAATCTTTCTCTTCATGAGTGTTCTTCTTGCAAATTCCGAACCATTTATTTGAGTCTCTATTATCTCCTCGTCAGCCATAGGTGCATCTTCCTCTTCCATATGAGTTTCTGCCTCGTCCTCTACCTCTGCCAAATCTGCCACCTCTAGAAGACTCACCTTTATTTTGGGATGACCATTAATCATCATTGGATTGAATGGTGAGCTTAGATTGAAACATGCTTTCAATTGACTTTTCAATGCGCCGTAACAATCTTTGCTTATAGGATCTAAGTGACCCCATCAACCCTTGGACAGTCATGGTAGACAAGTCTTTAGTTTCTTCTATAACAGCCACCATAAGATCAATTTTTTTAGTCAAGCTAATCAAAATTTTATCAACAATTTTGCGATCATCAATTGTATCTCCATGCGACTTCATTTGATTCACCAATTCGGACAATCTATTAAAATACTCATTCAAACTTTCTTTTTCTTTCATTCTTTCATTCTCAAAATCTCTTTTAAGAGATTGAAGTTTAATGGTTCTCACCTTTGAATCTCCTTCGAACTCTTGTTGTAGAGTTTCCCATGCTTCCTTGGCTGTTTTTGCTCTGATAATCCTTGGAAATATGGCTAGTGAGACTCCTCTTTGAATCATCCCAAGAACTCCAACATCGATGATCTTCTTCTTCTTCAATTTGTCACGTTGGGCAGCTGTAACTTCTGTTGTTGTTGCTGATTCTTCGTACCCCTTTTTGACTAGCTCCAAGACATGAGGTGAACAAAGTCTTCATTTTTACTGCCCAAAAATCATAATTTTCTCCTTCAAATGAAGGAACTTGGACATTATAGATTGTAATGTTGGTTATTGAAAGATTGCTTGAGGAAGCCATGACTCTTTACCTTCAATCTCCTCCCAGTCTTCATTTTTTTTGCGTTTTTATTTGCTACAAGGATCTGCAACTCTGATACCACTATGTTGGTGGTATTCTAGAGGTGGTGGTGGGTGTCTAAAACACTAAAGGGACTATGTTATTTGTGGGCTATAAATATAGTAAAATTAGATAGAAAATTGGAGCAAGAGGAAGAGTATTTGTGGCTGAATAATTCTCTCTTTTTATTTGAAACGATCTTTCTTGGTTGTACATTCACAACTAGAGATAGCTCACATATTTATAGCGAGCAATGGAACTCCCTAGAATAAGCATTAACTCACTAATGCATGAACTCACATTAGTCTAGGTACATGAACACACTTAACTAGATGCATACAATTCATTAGGTACATGAATATCATTACCAAGAATTCATTAATTCTAAGATACATGAATTTATTAATTAGGCACATTACTCAACACAATTATTACATTAACAATGATTTTATTTTAAAGTAGTAAAGGAACTTAAGACTAAAAAAACACTAACATACTAAAATTTATTACCTAAATTAATAACAAATAATTTTTTTTTAATAATATAAGAGGTTTAATTTTTATTTTTTTTTGGGTTAAAGATGTTTTTAATCCTGGTAAAATAAGTGAATTTTGATTTTGGTCCCTATAAAAAATGTTCTTTGGTTTTGATCCCCTTAAAATCTGAAATCAATGATTTTGGTCACTACTATCATGTGATATTCATTAACTACTTATGTATCTAACTGAAGGTTACCCGATCATCCCACAACCTTTTTTTTTATAGAAAAATTTATTACCCAATAAACTAACATTCTCATAAATGTTTTTTAGCTATATTTCTTCCAAAACATTCCTATGGAAGCATATGAAAATCCTAATTTTCCATGTATTTGGAAAAGTTTTTGTTATTTATAATTTTTTTATGATAATATAATTATTATTTTGGAAAATATTTTTTTATTTTTAATTTATTAAAGGATGATTATTATTTAAGAATAAAATTATTTTCTAAAATAATAAATATATTATGAAAAAACAAAATATTTTAATATTTATATATAAAAAAAATAATAACAATTAAAAAATACAAAAAATAATTAATATTGGTAAATGCCACGTGGTATTAAAAAATAATATTTTTGTCCACGTGCCAGTGCTGGTGGGGCATTCTGTTTGCCACATCAACACTTAACGAGAGGAAGCTAACGAGTAATGACAAAGATCTAATCCAAATTAAACTTTTGAACTAGCAAATACCAAATCCTAAAAAAAAAAAAAATGGAAATTCATATGGGCCAAAACCAAATTCCCCCTAATTGCATGGACTAAAAAATTTATTAAACTTTTCTTAAATTTATTTTAACTTTAACATTTTTAATTTTTTTCATTTTTAATTGATCAATATTTAAGAATATTTTAAAAATAATTTTAATATTCCCAAAACAGATACCCTTAATAAAACAAGGGAATAGATGATTAATTATAATTATTCATAAAATTACTTTTGCATTGGACATAACAATGGATAGATGATTAAGATTTATGTATAAAAAATGGTATGGTAAAAAAGTTGTCAAATGGACATTTTTCTTAATAGATTCATCCCTTGAAAAATATACCTCATGGCTTACTTCATATTTTTTGATCCCTTGGTAACTATTTTCGTACGTTCTAGATATTCAAAGCTGCTAAATATATTTTAAAATAAGATATTCCTAGTTTAGTCTCTTTCGGAAACTCATTCACAATGGTGTTATTTCTGCATGCAATCTAGGACTCATATCACCATGTGTAGGTAATAGTGTTCCAGAAATTCGAAGCTGCTATTGCTATATATACGTAAATTTGTGTAAGGACTCAGACAAGACATTTCCTAGTTAAGCCTCTTTCTAAAACTCTTTCACAATGTTGTCATTTTTGCTTCTACTTCTCATATCACCTTTGTTGGTATTGTTTCTCTTCAAGAAATACATATCCAATAAGAGCCCATCATCCACCCCTCCACCAGGCCCTAGAGGCCTTCCCATCATTGGTAATCTTCACCAACTTGATAGTTCCAAACTCCATTTGCAACTATGGGAATTCTCAAAGATCTATGGTCCCCTCTTTGCCCTTAAAATTGGTCTCAAGCCAGCTATTGTTGTTTCCACACCTAAACTTGCAAAAGAGGTTCTCAAAGACCATGATCTTGATGTATGTAGTAGACCACCCTCACTTGGCCAACAAAAATTATCTTACAATGGGTTAGAGATGATATTTTCCCCTTACAGTGATTATTGGAGAGAAATTAAAAAAAATTGTGTAGTCCACTTTTTAAGCTCAAAAAAGCTCCCTAGCTTTTCCCATGTTAGAAGTTTTGAAGTCAAGCAAATGATAGAAAAAATACAAAGCCATATTTATTCTTCCAAAGTTACAAACTTGAGTGAGATTATAATGTCTGTCTCAAGTGCTATAATTTGTAGGATTGCTTTTGGGGGAAGATATGAGGATGAAGGAGCTGAAAAAAGCAGGTTCCATGAGCTGCTTAATGAGACACAAGCCATGTCCATGACCTTCTTTGTTTCGGATTATATTCCTTGCATGGGGTGGGTTGATAGACTCACAGGGTTACTTACTCGTCTTGACAACACTTTCAAAGGATTGGATTCGTTTTTTGAAGAGGTCATTGAAGAGCACCTTGATCCTAATAGGCAAAAAGGAACCAAAGAGGAGGACATAGTTGATGTGTTGCTTCAGCTAAAGAAGCAAGGTCGCTTGTCAATTGATCTCACCAACGACCACATCAAAGCTATCATCATGGTATGATCTCTCTTTTTTTTTTTAAGTCAAAAATATATAAAGAAAGTATAAGAGGTACCCTAACTCATAAACTATACAAATATAAAGACCAAAGGAAGGACAATTGTCCAAATGCACGGGCACAGAAAACCAACAAAAACAAACACTAAAACAACCTACCAAGCTGGTCCCAAACAAAACATAACTAAGGGAGAAAACACGGAGGGGTCATAAGTATTTGTTAAAATTCCATAAGCTTCTTCCAGTGACTTGTGAAAATAAGTCAAAAACTCCTCATGGGATGTCATAAGTTACTTTTATAAGCTCTGTCAAATATATTGCATAAGAACTTATGTCATTAGATAAGTCAAAAGGAGCTTAGATAAGCTCTTCCAAATGCCACCTAAAATCCAAAGCAGGGAACCTAAGAGCCTTAACGCAAAAAGTCCAGATACATGGTATGTTCTCAAGCATGCATGTTTGTCCACTTTTTTCTCTAACTTTTTGGTAATAGATTTTTTAACATGATTATTTTATAAAATATATTTTAAAAGAGGACAACTTATATATTTTATATTTGGATTAGAAGTTTAATTTTGATTCAGTGTCGGTATAAGTTTTTTTTACAATATCAACTAATCACAAATCAATATATGATTTTTAAGGTAGTTATTATTATAACATCAAACGTTTTTAATAATGTGATAATTTATATTTGATTAATGGTGTAAAAAATCTTTACACTAATAATGTACATCAATTAAATACATATTTTAATTATAAGTATTTTTTTTATATAGAATTGAATATCTTTTCCATGTTATAAAAAAATATTTTTGAGAAAAACTAAAATATATCAAGAAAAAAATTAGTACTTTATCTCGTTTTAAAATAATTCATCCATTCATCTCAATAAACACATCCAAATGAGCCCAATATCTAGGTGGATGCTCAGTTGAAATATCTTTTGCTGCTTGTTATAGTTCAGGTGTTCAGAATAAGCTGACTGCATGTGTTCAATTAAACTATTACAATTGGATGGATAGTAGCATCATCCTGAAAATAATACCATATATCTAGAACCTTTCTTTTACTCGAGCATTTTCAATTTGGAGCAAGAACAAATTATAAGTCCATCACTACAATGTCAAGAAATTTATCTAGACAGGAGCCCAAAAACATCAAATCAATTATCAAAATCTGACCCTTATTTAGTTCCTACTCACACAAATTGTAGGATAATATATTTGATATTAAGCTTCTATATGATAACCAGTTTCATGACTATTGCCCCTTTTACTTTAACATTATATGTTATTAAGAATATTCTATTTGAAGCATGAAGTGGTAGTCTGATTTAAGTTCTTAATTGTTCTTCTTTTGATAATCACAGAATATACTTGTAGCGGCAACTGATACAAGTGCAGCCACATCCGTTTGGGTAATGACCGGATTGCTGAAGAACCCAAGAGTGATGAAGAAAGCTCAAGAAGAAATCCGAAATCTCTATGGCAAGAAAGAGTTTATAAATGAAGCAGATATTCAAAAGCTTGTTTATCTTAAAGCAGTGATAAAAGAGACACTACGATTCTATGCACCTGCACCACTAGTAACAAGAGAAACAAATAAAAGTTTCATCATTGATGGGTATCAAATACAGCCCAAGACATTCGTGTATGTGAATCTTTATGCCATTCATAGAGACCCTGAAACATGGAAAGACCCAGAAGAGTTTTATCCTGAGAGATTTCTCAACAGTGATATTGATTTTAAGGGACAAGATTTTGAGCTGATTCCATTCGGTGCAGGGCGTAGAATCTGCCCTGGCATACCTTTGGGAATTGCCACAGTGGAGCTTACAACTGCAAACCTTCTTAATTCATTTGATTGGGAAATGCCTGAAGGGATGAAAAGGGAAGACATAGACATAGAAGGACTACCAGGTCTTGCCCAACACAAGAAGAATCATCTTTGCCTTGTTGCCAAGAACCATATGTGAAGACTCTCGTATGACATGCTATTTTTTTCCTACCAAAAAAATTTTTAAATAAAAGGCGGCCCTGTGCACGAGACTCCCACATGGTGATCTCTGGAGAGGGTAGACATATGCAGTCTTATCCATGTATATATATGGCCTACTATTGTAATAAAGTGATTTTAGTTTGTCATTAATTTGATTTTTAATTTGTTTAAAAAAATAATATATAAAATAAATAAATAAAATTAAATAGAGAAAAAGAGAATAACATAAAGTCTATAGTTTGAGACTTGTATAAGATATCATTTTTAAGGATTATTTTTTATGAAAAATCTAGTAAATTGCAATTTATCTGGATTTTTGTTTCAACAAGCTTCATTCATGAGAATAACAATGTTGTCATCCATTTATCATGTGTTATTATCACTTCTTCTTTGCGTTGTGCTACAAGAACATTCCCATGTAATCACACAGTCCTTTATTGTATACTTAGGATATTGCATTTTTTCGTCCAAATCCTTCCCCTGGAGATGTTGAATCTGTTACGAATTCTCACTATGTTTTCTTGGATCATACGTTCGAAACATTGAGAAGGACAATGATACAATCTTTTACTCTTATAATTAATAGATGTATCGATGGCTTTGCTCAAACTTGATGAAGATGAAGCAGCGGAGGCTACAAGAATGAAGCTAAGGTTGCAATGGCAATGACAATTTTCCAGAAGGCAAACCTTGTGGAAAACAAACGAAGCTGTTGCACTTAAATTACCAAACTTTTGTTAGGATTAAGGTTTCGTGTTCAATAACCATAAACTCGATTATTCTATATACTCGTTGTAACAAATTATGGTACAACTGTTGGTCAATTAATTAACTCTAACATAATAAGGATGATCAAATCTTAACACATATTAAAATGATAGAACAATAAATATGAAGACTAATAATCAAATAGTATCAAATTACAAAGCAAGGCAGTCAAGTAACAAGATCCACCATAACCCTAGTTATATGACATTTAGAAACCCATATAGTAAATAGAAATCCAAATCTAAAATCATAGAGTGCATAAAGAACACTACAAAAAAAAAGACGTTTACCGACGGCCAAAACCCGTCGGAAAGTCAATGAAGCCATCGGAAAACAGAGTTTCTGACGGACCCTCATCCGTCGGAATCCAACGCGTAGGAAAGCATTTCCGATGGAATGGTGCTCCGTCGGTAAATTTACCGACGGATTACACCGTCGAAAATTAAAGACGGATTTTCCGATGGAAATTTCCGTCGGAAATTCTTCCGATGGAAAAGTCCGTGGGAAATTCTGAGCCTTGTTTTCCGACGGAAATTATGAGCCATGTTTTCCGACGGAAATATCCGTCGGAATTTTTTCTGAATTATTTTTTATATATTTTAATACTATTTTGTTTTTAAATATTAATTAATTTGTTAATGTTATTTTATTTATAATTATTAAATAATTTTTTATTTTAAATATAATTTATTATTTAATTTTTATTTTAAATAGTGATTATTATTTTATTTTTATTTTAAACGTTAAGTTTTATTTGATTTTATTATAATTAATTAAATATAATAATTAAAATTCAAAACTGAAATTACAAATTAAATTAAAAAATGCAGTTACATTAAAATAAAAACAAATACATAAATATCCGTCAATGTACTAAACTCAGCTACATCTATATAACTATCCTAATAGTCATCATAATATTGGATAACGTTGTCATCCTGTCGGGGGGATGTCGCTGGTGTCAGGTGACCATCATCCTGCAGCCCAGAAGGCGCATCGCTATCATGCGGCTGCGGTGGTGGATCGGTACGAGTAGTGGAGGGCTCGCCAGTATTGAGTACCCCCTGCATAGCGCTGCGCCTCTCAGGTGGAAGCAAATCGATCAGAGAGGTCATCACCTGCGACCATGACTCCATCCGCTGCTGCATGGGCTCTGAATTCCGCCTCTGCTCCTCCAGCTCCTGCCTCAGCCG
Organism: Echinosophora koreensis; assembly: GCA_035048595.1. NCBI lineage: Eukaryota > Viridiplantae > Streptophyta > Magnoliopsida > Fabales > Fabaceae > Echinosophora > Echinosophora koreensis. The sequence goes on along the minus strand of JAPCYP010000058.1, from coordinate 385,499 downwards.
CCGCACCTCCTCCGTGTCCTGTGAGCCGGAGGGTGCAGTCTCCCGAATGGTCAAGTTCGACGACGACCCCCGACGGATGGTACGAGCTAGAGACGCGGTACCGTAGATCCGCCCTTTCTTCTTCCCGCCCGTGACATCCATCCAGACCTGGGTCTGTATCCGCTCAACCTCAGCAGGGTCTAGCTGAGAAGGATCCGAGGCACCAGAGCAGGAGGCAACCTCAGATGCAACCTGACTGAACCTGGCATTGTACTCCTCCTGTGATGAATACATTACAAAAATTATGTTATTAAACTATAACACTAACATATACTTTAAATGTGATAGCACTTTATATATATAGCTCACCATGGTCTGCCTCGACCTCTCATCAACATACTGGCCGGTGTCCGAGCGAATATGCATCTGCTGAAAGACGGTAGGGACATCGACGGAAGGGACATCGACGGTCCGGGCAAGCTCTCCTGCCTGCAATCAACACAGGAATAAAATCAATTAAATATTTTTTAAATTGTTAACAAAAATGTACAGTTTATATATTAAATTATTTATATATGCATATCATGTTAATGGCATGCTGCATATGGCTAATCGAGCCACCGGTGTGCATGCTCACACCCCTCTCTGAAGCCCGATTCCTCTTCGCCTGCAGAGACTTCAGCTTGTAAGTTGGAGTGTCCCAATAGGCACATAGCTGGGCCTAGATGTTGGGCCCGATGTAATCCCGACGTATCCGATCCTCCCTACACTCCTGGAGCATGTCCTTCAGTCGGTGCGGTGCGCGCTTGTTAAAGATAGCGCGTATCTCTGAGTCATGCTCCGGTAACCAACGCACAAGCTCCTGTGGACAAAGAAAAAAACATTAATAACATTATACAAAAAATATATATATAATACGTGAAAAAATTAAGGGACAATTACAGGAAATAATAAACAACAACTTACCCCGAATCGTCGGAAGATACGATCCCTATCGGGATCGGGGATCAACCCCCATGATGGCTAGAAGCGACGATAATGCTTATTGATGGCCCAGGTAACGTGCTTGGATCCCACTTTCGATGGGATCCACCTGAAAAATTTATAAATTTATTAATACAATAATATGGCAACTAACAAATATACACTTAATGAATAGTAACTAAAATAGTCAAAGTTAAAAAACACTAAATTAAATGAAACTTACGTGTGAGAAACTGGCCGGATCCATGGTCGATCCTCAGGTGCAGGAGTCCTGGCCCACTCAGGAGTCTCCTCTGCCGCGACTGATTGCTGTGCAGTCGATGAGGATGGCATGGTGACGTCGTGATCGTGAGCGGCCGCGGATGATGCGGATGGAATGCTAGTATCTGGCTATGGCCGCCTCCCAGGAGTCGGCATAAATGCCAATCCTGGTGACTGTGTGGCCGGTGCAGTCGATGATGGTGGTGGGGCTGGGTGTGGGTGTGGTCTGGGTCCAGTAGGGGGCGGCGAGTAGCCGGCTGGTGCGTGTCCTGGCGCAAAGCGACTGGACGAAGGGACATAGATGGAGGGTGGTACAATATGGGTAGGGGATGGTGTCGTATGGGTCGGTGAGGGTGTAGAATGGGTGGGGGAGCCTGCTGTAGATGCCGCTGGGGTGGATGAGGCGGGGAAGAGGGTAGGTACGGTGGGTGCGAAGGTGGCTGTAGCAAAACGAGCAAGCACCTGGGGCCTGATGGTGTATCGTCCCCGTGCCTTAACCTTCCCCTTCCCCTTATCACCACTGGGCGGTGGGGGATGGGGCGGCTCTCCTCCTGATGCTGACATATATATTTTTATAGCACAATTATAAATCAATGTAAATTTAGTAAATCGATCGACATTTAAGTCACTAATTAGGCACATATTTAAAATACAACAAAATCTGTCAACTCTTACATTGAAGTGCATAAGAAAATATATAAAATACAATAAAATTAACTTAACAGAGACATTCCTATTCAGAGTCAGTATCATCATCTGATTGTAAGTCTGACTCTTCTTCTTCTTGCATTGAGTCATCACTTTGGACCTCTTCCTCTGGTGACTGATTGCCAATGACCACTTCTTCCCCTTCATTTGCAGATCCCAACATGCCAGTAATACGCTCGATCTCAATGACTTCATTGACATGTGACGGTTCATCCGCCTGGAAGGGCGTCTCATCCTCTCCATCATCGATTTCTATGCGACCCCTAGGCTTGGTAGTGACAGCAACACACCAACCTCGTTTGTCCGTTCTCATTGCTGGATAAGGGACATAGTAAACTTGTTTTGCATTCTGAGCAATTATAAATGGATCAAACAATTGATATCTTCTATCCATGCGAATGTCCACAGTTCCATACTTGGGATCCACCTTTGTTCCTACCCTTGATGGATCAAACCAGTTACAATAAAATAAGACTACTTTTTTAGGATAAGTAGTAGTATTATATTGTAACTCGTATATGTGTTTTATGACCCCATAAAATGCACCAGTACCTTCACCCCGTACGACAACCCCGCTATTAACTGTCTTTTTGCCCATGTTCTATTCATCTGTGTGGAATTTGTACCCATTAACAAAGTATGTATGCCATGATCTAACACAGCTATAGGGCTCGTACGCTAAATCTCTCAAGTGTTGAATAGTCACGCTTAATGGTTGCTGATAAACCTACGAATATGTAAGTCATAGTAAATAATTACTTTATCAATTAGAACTTAAGCTTAATATATATTGACACTTACTTGTTGCTTGAACCATTCAGGAAATTCTGCATGTGTACGAGCAGAACCATCTTGTTCACTTAATTGATTAATTTGCAGGAACACACTGACAAATAAAATGTGTACAGTGTGTTAACAGAGAAATTGATATAATATGTATATATTATTTCAAAATTAAGTCGTTGAAACTTACTTGTGGTATGGTTTCACCTCGGTGAAATTTATCAACACATGAACATGGGCCGATGTATACTCCTCATCACTTAACCAGTAAGTAAGCTCCTTGCCAGCATGACGACCAGGAAGGTTAAATACGGACAGCATATAAGGATACCCTGCACTATCAGCACTTACCTCGTTCCTAATATTTCTTGGGGCCAACATGAAGTTATTGAAATAGTGGGAACAAAAATAGGTTGTCTCACGGTGTAAGTAAGAAGCATAGATTGATCCTTCCACCCTAGCCTTGTTTTTAACTGATCGTTTAGAGTCGCCCATGAATCTAAGTAATAAAAAAATGAATGACAAGTCATTATCCAATGGACGATCTAAGAGTTTAATGTGAAAATATAATAAAATTACCTTTCAAACGGATATATCCACCTATACTGTACTGGTCCACCAAGCTTCGCCTCATATGCAAGATGGACAGGGAGATGTTCCATTGAGTCAAAAAATCCTGGGGGAAATACCCTCTCCATCTTACATAGAATTATTGGAATGTTTTCTTCCATTTTATTCAGACCATCCGCGCTTAAAGTTGCAGAGCATAGATCTTTGAAGAAATGACTGATTTCAGTAAGCGTGTTCGAAACAACCGAGGGCAATGAGCCGAAAGCAATAGGAAGCAATTAAAGGTGAACAAACTATGATCATATTCAGATTCAGTAAAGCCATAAGTAATGAGGGATTGTGAAAGTTTAGCATACCAATTTCTTGAAGCTTGTTTTAGACCATAAATGGATTTTCTTAACCTACAAACCATACCTTTTTCTGGTAGGTGGTACCCTTGAGGAGGTTCCATGTAAACCTCCTCATCAAGCTCTCCATGAAGGAAGGCATTACTCACATCCATTTGATGGAGGTCCCATCCTTTTGCAACAGCAATGGATAAGAGACATCTAATGGTGGTCATCTTTGCAACTGGTGGAAAGGTCTCATTGAAATCCTCTCCCTCAATTTGTGTGTAGCCTTTAGCTACAAGTCTGGCTTTATATTTCTCTATTTCTCCATTAGCCTTATGTTTAAGTTTATAAACCCATCTGCATCCTACAGCTTTCTTTTCCTTAGGCAGATGAACTAGATCCCAAGTTCCATTATCCTCTAAGGCCTTTAATTCTTGATTCATGGCCTCACAGCATTCCTTCCTTTCTATGGCTTCCTTGTAGGATTTAGGCTCAGTTTGGGCAATGGCAGCTAGATAAGCTACATGCTGTTTTGAGAACTGCTCATAGTTCATGTAATTAGAGATAGGGTGCTTTAAGTTGGATTTGGATGAAGGCATAAGAGTCATGTGTGTTGGGTTTAAGATGGCTGAGTGACAATAGTAATCTCTCAAGTAACTTGGGGGCTGTCTAGTCTTAGGTTGCTTAGGGACTGTTTCATGTATCTGGACTTGAGAATTAGGAACAGTTTCATGTTCCCGAACCTGTGGCTCCCCCTCACTACCAACTCTCTCAGTGTTAGTCTCAGATTCTCCCATCTGATTACTGGTTTCAGTATACTCTTTAGTCCTGGCAGTCCTGTCTTGCCTTGGACTATCCCTTTCTTTTGTATCATTTCCTTCAGTTAAGTCTGGCCAATCTATGAAGGTTGGCCTACTGCACTCATTTCTATTGTCTTTTTGTTTCTCAGCATAAGAAAATTCTGTTTCATAAAACAGAACATCTCTAGACACAAGGAATTCTCTGGTCCTTAGGTTGTAGACTTTCCATCCCTTTTGGCCTAAAGGGTATCCAACAAAATGCATTTTTCTGCCCTAGAATCAAATTTATCCTTATGTTTTGAGGCATTTCTAGCATAACAAATGCACCCAAAGATTCTCATATGATTATATGTAGGAATTTTGTTAAATAACAATTCATGAGGTGTCAGCCCCTTATTAGCTCTTGTGGGAGTTCTGTTAAGGATGTAGGTGGCAGCCAAGATGCATTCTCCCCAAAATTTTATAGGGAGACTGTTTTGGAACCTTAAGGCCCTAGCTATGTTTAAAATGTGCCTATGTTTCCTTTCTACCCTTCCATTTTGTTGAGGGGTAGCAACACAAGAGGTCTCGTGAAGAATACCTTCTTATTTAAAGTAATTGTGTAGGGCATAATTAACAAACTCAGTTCCCTTATCACTTCTCACTATCTTTATCTTTTTATCAAATTGAGTTTTAACCATGTTATGGAAATCAATTAAGATCTTTATTGTTTCTGACTTTTCTTTCATGAGATACACCTAGGTCCCACGAGTATAATCATCAACAATAGTAAGGAAAAATTGTGCACCACTATGTGAAGGTGTGTGATATTTGCCCCATAAATCACAATGTATAAGATTGAAAGGCTCAGTGGCTTTATTCTCACTTTGATTAAAAGATAACCTACATTGTTTTGCCCTATGACAAACATCACAACATATCAATTTATTGAAATCTAAACTACCATTAAGAAGATGAGAGATAAACTGTAAAGACTTATTGGAAGGGTGCCCCAATCTGGAGTGCCACAAAGCAGCATGATCCTCCTTTCCGAGAACAGCCATAGAAGACCCAGCTCCTCTTGATTGGAAGATGTATACTCTATTATATAGATCACCCGAGCCAATCATCATCTTAGTGGCTTGGTCCTGTATATGGCAAACATCAGCATGGTAAGTAACTATGCAATTTAAATCAAGAGTTAACCTATGTACCGAAATCAAATTGCAGTTAAAACTAGGTACAAAAAGAACATTATGCAACTTAATGGTATTGCTAAGGGTAATGGAACCCTTCTTTTCTACTAGGATTGAATCTCCAGTAGGGACCATGATCCTGAAAGATTTTTCTAGATTCTTTACTTCCTCTAAATGAGAAAGTAAGTGGGTCATATGGTGCGAAGCACCACTATCTAGGACCCATTGTTGACCCTTATTCAAACCTACTTTACCCGCCATGGACTCATGATAGTTTCTCATGTGAATACCATGCAGGGCATGCCCTGCTGAGTCTCCTTCTGCATCAGCTACTTTGTTCTTTTCAACACAGGCAAAGTGTGCTGAAGTTTGTCCCCCTGATCTGCCATTGTTCCTCTGGGTTCTCCGAGTGTCCTAATTTGGGGGGTAACCCACAATTTCGAAGCACTTGGCCTTTATATGGCAAATTTTACCCCAATGCTCACACTATGGCCTCTGCCCATCACGATTCCTTTGTCTATTTGTGTTGTTTGAGTAAAAGGCTAAAGCCGAATCAATCTTGTTGCATCTTTCCTTCTCAGCAGTGAATCTTGACTCCTCCCTATCACATGATTAAAGGTTGCTCGCAGGGTTGGTAAGGGATCGGAATTGAGGATTGTTGCCTTCATATGAGCAAATTGCTCATTGTCGAGGCTACCAAGAAATAGGTGTACTCTGTTCTCTTCCTCTCGTTGAGTCAGTGCCTTTGCCGCTCCACAGGTACACTCCGGAAGGGGTTGAAGTTCACTTAGTTCATCAAGGTAGATCTTGAACTGGGTGTAAAAATCCTTGATGCTAACACCCGATTCTTGTTGAATCAGGCACAGGGTTCGCCATAATTGATGGATTCTTGGTGCGTTAGTTTGGGCGAAGCGATCCTCTAGATCTTCCCAGATATCCCTCATGGTTGTGGCATGCGAAATGCTTGCATGGAGGCTAAGGTCGACGGAGTTGATGACCCATCCCATGACCATGGAATTCGCCTTTTCCCAATACAGGTAATCAGGGCTTTCCTCCTCCGGCTTCTTGATAGATCCATCGACGAACCCTAATTTCTTCTTTGCTCTCAGCGCGGTTTTTATTGATCTGGCCCATGTCCGATAATTCTCTCCATTGAAGACAGCAGCAACCAAGGGAATCCCTAGATTATCAGACGAATTGAGCTGGAACGCAGGGTTTGAGGGCGTGTTACCCTTGCTGTCAGAGAAGGTAGCATCTTTCTTCTTCTCCGATGCCGATGGGTCATCGCCTTTCTTCTTCCCGGGATCGACTTGCTTTGATACCATAAAGAAAGTAGCTTTTCTGAATAATACCTCAAGAATTGTTATTGAATCAGAAAAATTAAATTGATACAGAAGAGTTGCTTTTCCTTTATAGCAACCAAGAGAAGAACTAACTCTAACAGAACTAGCTAAAACTATGCTAAAACTGTTAGCAAGCACAACAGAAAAATAGTTGGCCCAATGGCCCAAAATAGGTGGCCCATAATAGAAATACAGAAAACAGAAAATCAACTAACTAAGTTACATTTTCATTAGTTTCATACCCGACAGTCGTAGCCGTTTTAAAAACCATGGCACTTCAATATTCATCAACTAACTTGATACCTAATCTCCGGAGCTCCAACCAACAAATAAATGAGCTGATCAGGCTCTCATTGCCGAATAAGGCAGAATATAAACGTTGCCAGATAAGGCAAGTTTCAAATGATTTGGCCTGTCAAGGTTCCGAGTTCCAACTATTTAAGTAAATAACTCGGTAGGATACGAGCTCCAACCATCATCGTAAGTAGTTCACAAGAACATCCAACGATAGTCGTAATTAACTCGGCCTATAAAATATTACTAATATCCGAGCTCCCGAAATAGTCGTGATTAGCCCGGCCTTTCCTAGACCCCGTTCATTTCACCCAAAGGTGAAATGTATCCCATAACATGAATACCTACCAAGGTACCATGCACAAAACCATTAGGCACATCTGCCCAAAAAATTGCAAAATGCATGTAAAACATTTGGTTCGTGTCATTTTTCTTTGTGTTCATTCTTTCCTTGTCGGAGCTAACAGTCTTATGACCAAATCACCATTTTAAACTTTCAAGTTTAATACCTCATTCCAAAATAACTGACTCCAAGTCAAAAAGGTGCAAATCACGAAATCTAAACCGATGCGTCAGTCTTAGATACGTAGATTTTAGCGCACAAAAACAATACCCGTTTTATAGGACATCTAGTCCATAACTTCACCTTTCGGACCACGGGCCCATATCATAGGACACTAGACCCGATGTCTCGGTAGCTAGGTCCGTTTTCAACTTTAAAACTATTTTCGTTCTGTGAAACACAAAACAAAACTAAAGTTTCCTCAACTCATCCAAGTTGACGGAAATAACACCATTGTTTGTTGACAAGTGACTCCAAACACAATAGGGGGGTGAATTGTGTGTGAACAGTGTTTTTCAAAAACTTTAACAAATTAAAATTATAATCCTTTTAAAATACTTTGTAAAGCAATTTGTAAACGTCGCGGGCAAATAAACAGCATTTAAGCGAAAATCAATTACAAAAGTAAAAAGATAAGGGAAGAGAAAAGAACACAGCGATATATCCTGGTTCGGCCACAAACTACCCATGTAGCCTACGTCCAGTCCCCAAGGTAATACCACCAAGGGTTTTCAATCAACTCTAGTTTTTAAACAGGATCAACTAGAACCTTTACAATAGAGAGCACTCCTCACAGACCAGGGATATCACCTCCCCCAGTGAAAGAGTCTCAAGACAATAACCCAAGAGATATCACCTCTCTTGTCAACCACAAGGAATATCACCTCCCTTGTAAACACTTGGAAATCACATCCAAGAACACCCCAAGAGATATCACCTCTCTTTAAAACTAGGTGTAGAAAAGAAAGGTTTGAGTCACACGACTCTTACCAACAATATGCACTCTTTATAGTGCTGATAAAACAAATTGAAGAACAATTACAATAACACCTATATGGTGTATAGAATACTCAATATAATATGGTCAAAGTGAAAGTGCAAGAGATAGAGTATAAAAAAATTGTTTTCACAGAGTTTTAGCATAGAGAAAATGATAGCAGTGTATGGTGTCTATTTGAAGGCTGCCTAAACTTGCTTTTATAGGAGAAGGGTGAAGGTTCAAAAGAAATTAGGTCAAGCCTCTTAAAATTCATTTTTGACGCATCATAATCGATTATTACATTCTCATAATCGATTATTTAAACCAATTTCAGGAAGTGCTCACTTTGACAGAATAGGTATAATCGATTATACTAGTCGATTACTAATCAATTTCCTCATGATTTGCCATGAGACATAAATTTGCCTCTTCATTATCCGACTCATCGGATGAATCCATATCATTGTCTTACCAAGCAATATGAGCCCTCCTTTCTCTTCAGTCATTTTGTGGCCTTTTATCCGATTTCTCATGCTTTCTTTGGCCTTTAGGACAGTCGGGTTTTATATGACCTTTTTTGCCGCACTTGTAGCATGTTGGGATGAAAGAGGTTCCTTCTTCCTCATCTTTCTTTTGAGAATTGGAGACTTGTTTTGCTTTGCCTTTTCGCCTTAAGAATTTCTTAAACTTGCGGATCATTTGGCTCATCTCCTCCTCGTCTTCATCAAGGCTATCATAATCACCAACGTCACTCCCTTCATCATTTTCAATCATGCGTGCTTTGAGTGCATGGCCATTCTTTATCTTATTATCATTTTCCTCACTTTCCATGAGGCGATATAGTTCAAGCTCGTGTTCCTGCAATTTGCCAAACAAAGTAGCCAAAGACATGGATGATAAATCTCTAGATTCAGATATAGCAGTTACTTTGGGTTGCCAATTTCTACTCAAACATCTAAGCACTTTATATATCAAATCCTCATTATTAAAAAAATTCCCAAGAGCCCTAAGATGATTTAAAATATGGGTAAAACATTTCTGCATATCTTGTATGCTTTCACTTGTATCATCCTAAATAGCTCATACTCATGAGTCAATATGTTCATCCTAGCCCTTTTGACCTCGGTAGTACCTTCATGGGTCAATTGAAGGGTGTCCCACATTTCTTTAGCGGTCTTGCAATTTGAGACCCTATAGAACTCATCGTAGCTTAAAGCTGAAGTGATGATGTTCTTAGCTTTTAAATTGTATTGGACCTTTTTCTTTTCCGCGTCGGTCCAAAGATTTTTCGGTTTATCCACCGAAGCACCATAAACTTCGTGCTTGGGGACAAATGGACCATTTTCCACAGCATCCCAAATATTAATATCATAAGCTTCCAAAAAAATTTGCATTCTTTCTTTCCAATAACCATACCCTTCACCATTGAAAGATGGGGGTCTGTTTACGGAGTTTCCCTCGTTACAAAACTGGTTTGAAGTTATGTTACCTCTTGAGGCGGTTTCGCCCTTTACATCCAAGAGTTAAGCTCTGATACCACTTGTTGACAAGTGACTCCAAACACAAGAGGGGGGTGAATTGTGTGTGAACAGTGTTTTTCAAAAACTTTAACAAATTAAAATTATAATCCTTTTAAAATAATTTGTAAAACAATTTGTAAACGTCGCGTACAAATAAACAGCGTTTAAGCGAAAATCAATTACAAAAGTAAAGAGATAAGGGAAGAGAAAAGAACACAGCGATATATCCTGGTTCGGCCACAAACTATCCACGTGGCCTACGTCCAGTCCCCAAGGCAATACTACCAAGGGTTTTCAATCAACTCTAGTTTTTAAACAGGATCAACTAGAACCTTTACAATAGAGAGCACTCCTCACAGATCAGGGATATCACCTCCCCCAGTGAAAGAGTCTCAAGACAATAACCCAAGAGATATCACCTCTCTTGTCAACCACAAGGAATATCACCTCCCTTGTAAACACTTGGAAATCACATCCAAGAACACCCTAAGAGATATCACCTCTTGAAAACTAGGTGTAGAAAAGAAAGGTTTGAGTCACACGACTCTTACCAACAATATGCACTCTTTATAGTGCTGATAAAACAAATTGAAGAACAATTACAATAACACCTATATGATGTATAGAATACTCAATATAATATGGTCAAAGTGAAAGTGCAAGAGATAGAGTATAAAAAAATTGTTTTCACAGAGTTTTAGCACAGAGAAAATGATAGCAGTGTATGGTGTCTTTTGAAGGCTGCCTAAACTTGCTTTTATAGGAGAAGGGTGAAGGTTCAAAAGAAATTAGGTCAAGCCTCATAAAATTCATTTTTGACGCATCATAATCGATTATTACATTCTCAAAATCTATTATTTAAACCAATTTCAGGAAGCGCTCACTTTGACAGAATAGACATAATCGATTATACTAACCGGTTACGGGTACACTGACTTTCATATAAAAAGTCATAATCGATTACATAATCGATTACGAGGTTTCTGTTTGAAGCTCGTTGAAAGCCAGAAAGGACATAATCGATTATACATATTACAAAATCAATTATTCTAATTCAAATTCAAATCTTAACGACTTTAATAACATAATTACTCATTAAACTCATTTAAAGCCTTTTAATACTTATCATAATCGATTATTCGTTTCCCATAATCGATTATGGCTCGAAGCACATTTGAATTTGAAAATCTTAACAATTAATATTTGATTATTCATTAAGCACAATTAATTGTTAGATATAAAACATGTTTAAAATGCTTTTAGCATATGTTAAAAGTGTGTGTGTGTGACCAATATTAAATTGATAACTCTACTTACCATTTACACACTTTTCTAAAACAATCAATACAAATATTGAAATGCCCATTTTGCCTCTTGTGCTTGCTTGCTTTATAACTTTCCACTTTTTGCACTTTAGTCCTTCTAGACCTTTCCCTTTTGTCATTCATCAAAACTAAAGTACCTGTCAAGGCATATATTCACATTGTTTATCGAAAATCCTTTTGCGTTGGAAATTCGTTTTGTAAAATCGTTAAAATCCCTTAAAACTCATTTTCGTTCAAAAATCTATATTTTGAACTTGGAAACATCGTTTGAGACAAATTCTCAGTGTTACTAAATATTACCCTTTTTAAGAATGCTTTTGTAAATATTGACGGAATTGTCTGTCGTTGGACGTTTTAAAAACGTTTTTAAGTTAAAACATGACTTTTCTAGTAAAATAAAATTTTTCGACACTGTAATAAAATTTTTTTTGAATTTTTTTTTCTTAAAATACTATTTTCTAATATTTAGAAATTCCTTATGTGAAAATTAGCAGTGCTAAAATATTTTCACGGTTACGTCCTCACTATGACTCATAAAACACTCTTACGCCGTTAAATCATTAAAATAATATTATTTTCAACTTTTTCTCATTTTCAACCAACCAAAATACTAAAGTAATATTATGGGCCTGTTTGTTTACTGTTTTTGAAAACAGTTTTTTGGTTTTCAAAAATAAAAAAATAAAAAAACTTGTTTGATAAAAGTGTTTTATAAAAATTGGTTTTAAAAACAATATCTGTTTTTTAGTTTTAAAAACTAAAAAAAGAGAACCTCCTTAAGTTGTTTTTATCTGGTTTTCTAGCTTTTTGTTCTCAAATCAATTAAAAGCACGGAGAACACCCTGTTTTCATTAATGGCACTTCTGTAATATATGCTAAAAAGTAAAAACGAAAAACACCCCAACGGCTCCTCTTTTACATTCCTCACTCTTCTTCTTCCAATGCAATAGTCATTCTGCCATGAACGATTTCACCCAATCGAACCCTGAGAGCAAAGACGACGTTCTGATCGATCTGCCATCAATGACGTGAAGAACGGAATCGGAAGGATCTGAACCCACCCCAACACCGTCGCGCTCCCGGCAAAGAGGCGCCTCCACCCACCCCTACCTCCACCGACGGCGTTCCAATGTCGTCTGAAGGCGGCGACGGCTATGACATGGACGATTCCATACCTACCTTCGTGTGGGGAACCATTACCAGCTTTCCAGCCAGGACGAAATGCGATTTGGCTTCCTCAAGGCTGAACGTTGGAGACGCCGTCGCCGGTTGCGGCCACCATTGGACCAGCATTGTGGTTCTCGATAGCTCCCTTCAATGTTACTGTGCATTATTCTTCTCTCTTTGTGTGATAAGATGAACTTTTGCTTGGGAGCATGTTAGTTTTTTTACTAGTTTGTTTGATCTCTTGGCAACCAATTACTTTGTGAAGTGAATTACAATTTCTCTGAACAGAGGATAAAGGTTTTTTTTTTTTGTTATAGACATGAATTTATTAGTGAGGTTTATTACTTTTTGTCTCTATTCTGATTTTTTATGAAACTTAATTGTCTTGCCACCACCAACTTAATTTTTGGTTCTATCCTGCACATTTGTATATTCATGTATGTCTCCTCTTTTTTGTTTCAAATAGCTTTGATATTTTTATTTTCCTTCCCAGGATTGAGTTTTGGCATCGAAGCAATCACAATGTTAGATGAAATGTTGCTGCTGGAAGAGATAATGCAAGCAAGAGATGTAATTAGTTGTTCCAAGGTTCTGATCTCTTATTAATATATGAGAATTTGTGAGTAGGGTTTTGTAATAGAGATGAATTTGTAATAAGGATTTAAAAGAAGTTTAGTGAGGTTTGTTTGGGTATGCTTTCTTTGGTAAGTTCATATGGAAGGGCAACTTGCACTTTATGGTTTGGTCTGTGTGTGATTGATCATGTATCTTTTTTCTTGCAACCCCCTTCTTAATTTGACTATGAATTCAGGAATTATGTGAATGTAAAACCTCTGTGTGCGTATGATGAAAGCCTCTGTTGATAGTATTCCCCCATCTATTTTAAGGTTTGCATCTTTTTTGTGCTACTCATGTTTGAAACTGACCTTATGTCCTGACAAAAACCCTCCAAAGCTCCTAGTATTTTATTGTTGCCATGGTGCTTTCTTTATGCAGGTGCAATATAGAGATGGATTTCTATAAGCTCTCATAGATTTATAAGCTATTACAGAGATAGATGTGCAATATAGAGATGGATTTGGAACACAGACAGATTTGACAAGAGGTAGAGCTAACTCATGGGATCAAAATTTGCTGTCATAAATGCTGTTGGGAAGCAAGAGGTAAAGTAGGAAGGATCAAAATATGCTGTCACGACTGCCCAAGCGGGAGAGCTAGCTGGTGGTGTTAATGAGTTGGCTTTACATAAACTGCACAGGACAATTCTGCATAATTTCAAGCTATCTCACTGGCAAAGGACAAAGTTGTTCAATATCTTTAAGTTTTTCTGGTACTTGTATTCTTAGTAGTTGGTTTGGTAGACAATTTGTAACTTGTGAGGTACCTCAATATCTTTAGGTGCCACTGCCAGCCATATCAATATTTTTTGTACTGTTAAGAAAATCATTTTTCTTTTTGTTCCTGTGTATCTATATGTTGCAAGTTGTAACTCTTTCTAGATAATGAGTTGAACTTCCTTTTTCATTACATTTTTTGTTGTCCATTTATTTAAAATCATTTAGTCCAGTTATCAAATTATTGAATCAAATGAATAATCATAAAATCAAATTTAGCATTCTGAAACAAATTGAAGAGATGAGTGTGTGAAGAAGGAAAATGTTTTTTTATGTTTTCTGTTTGTCAGAAGATCCCCTTTGGAAAAGGAAAAAAAAAAAAGGGAAAAGAGCATGCACACCTCTTAAACTATAACTCATTTGCAAATAGGCACCCTCAACTATTTATTCTTCCTAATTAATCCTCAAACTAAAAGAATTAGTGAAATTGATCTTTTTGTTAACCCAAAATTAAATCACTAAGGGTGGTTGAATCTAACCATCCATTTTAATTAAATCTCAACCATTTATTATTATTATTATTATTATTATTATTATTATTATTATTTAATTTTTGAAAGAAATAAAGGAAGAAAGAAAAAGAAAACATATTCTGGGTATTTTTCTTTTTTCACTTTATTCATCTTCTTTTATAGTTATCGTCTTCTTCTTTGCTTCTTCCCCCTTCTTCTCTTACAAAAACACGCATGCAAACCCCCCAAACAGAAGCATAAGTATCTGACCCAGATTTACATATTGAATCAACTCAGGGTTTTTAATAAAATTTCAAAAAAGAAAGGTTCCCATTTTCTATACCAGTAAAGAACAAATAATGCAAATCAAATATGATGGCTCTTCATAATACATTTTAGTATAGATACAATAAGGTAAAGTTGTTGACAGAGATAACATAGCACACATACAATTCAAGGCTCGACCAGTGAGAGAGGGGGTTTGGCGTTTGGGTTGGAAAAGCAAATAGAGGAAAGAAGAACAATCACATGCTCTTTTCTTTTTCCTTTTTTAAAAAAATAATAATAATAATCCATGATTGAGATTTAATTAAAATGGATGGTTAGATTCAACCACCCTTAGTGATTTGATTTTGGGGTAACATAAGGACCAATTTCACTAATTCATTTAGTTTAAGGATTAATTAGGAAGAATTAATAGTTGAGGTGCCTCTTTGCAAATGAGCTATAGTTTAAGGGGTGTATATGCTTTTTTCCCAAAAAAAAAAAGATCCCCTTTGGACGGGTCAGATTTTTTTTTTTACTACATTACTCAGGCCATCATCATCTATTCAATTATCATGGTTTTTATACAGTTAACTAATTAATAAATCATTATATACTATATGCTTTTCTGAACTATTTTTTTTTATAATAATCAAATAATAGAAATCAAAGAAGTTATAACCAATCAAACAAGTTTTCTATTTTTTTGTTTTAGAAACAGCTTTTTAGAACAAATTTACCAAACAGGTTTTTTTGTTTTCTAACTTTTAAAACTCTTTTCAAAACATTGTTTACAAACAGATTTTTTATTTTTTTTGTTTTAGAAAATAGTTCTTAAAAAGTACTTTACAAAACAATTTTTAAAACAAAAAAAACAAAAACATAATCAAACAGGCCCTATATTACTATTTCTCATCAATTAAAACTCATTATTCTGTAAAAAGCTTTTTAACGCTTTTAACCTTGTTATTAATTGAGCACTGACCACTGTCAGGCTTTTCAATCCACAAACAACATCACAATCATCTCATGCCAATAATATAGCAAAATAGAAATTAATGGCATGTAACAACATATAATAACAATTAAATGCAGATAAATAAATATTTAAAAGCAGATAATTGCAAAACAGATAATTTCAAACTACAGAAAATAATTAACACCCCAACCAAATTATACAGACAACAACCAAATAGCATATAGCTATCGGAAAAATCCCTCAGGTACTCCCCTTACCTCTTGAAGACTTTTCCTTTTCGAATCAAAATTTCGTCGAGCGTTCGATATCCGCAAAACACGTACACAATTCACACAACAATTTATCCTTCAACAAAACACAACAAAAAATTATCAATCAAACACTGAATACACCTATGCTCCTATATGATAGGTTCGGCCATGAGGTGTTTAATTGGCTAGATATTTCTAAAAGTCCTAAGCTCTTGAATTAGTGATCCTTGATCACTTCAAACCCTAAACCAATAATTAACTTAACAAGGTTAAAATAAAATACTCCAACCCTTCAAAACCCTAGTTTCGGCCATGGCTAGATAAACTAGCTAGAGATCTCAAAATTTCACATACTCTTAGATCCATGACATTAGAGTAGTGTAGAGTTAAGACAAATTATCATAAGTTGAAAAATGAAACAAAATCTTTCAACTTCTCAGGAAAATAATTTCGGCCATGAGAAATAAAATGGCTTGGAGGTTTCTTTTTGATTCAATAATCATGGATTTAATACATATATAAGTTATAAGATGGATCAAGCAAGACTAGTTTTTTAAAAAATGAACAAAGTCCTCCCCCACAATAAACTAGGGTTCGGCCTCATCAAGTTAAATGGGCAAGAAATTTTTGTTGAATGCATCCTCTTGGATCTTAAATATAGAGAGGACACTAAGATCTTAGAAATTGGTTTCACTTTAAAAGGATTTTTCTATGACTTTCTATGAATTTTCAAAGTTCTAGATCTAGGAATTGAAAAATATGATCAAGACTTCAAATCACAAAAATGAATGAAGAACATGATGATGATTGAGTGAGAGGAGTATGGTATACCTCTTGGAATTGAAAAATAAGCTAAGAATCAAGTAGTTACTTCACACTTTTTGGCTATGGAAACTTAGAGCTTTTTGAGAGAAAATGAGAGGAAGAAGATGAAGTGATGCACAAATGAGTATGATGGCCTAAGGGAATGGGTTTGGGCCATGGGAAATGAGGGTAAAATGGTCCAAGTCATAAAAATTTAAGGACAAAAGTGTAATCTCAATTAAGGCAATTTTGTGATTAAGTTAGGACTTAAGGACATTTGGGTAATTTACCCTAAGGTAATCATGAAAATTATGTGGTTGAGGTTGAAGGAGATGTGGCTGATTTGTGTCCACAAATTGTTGGGCAAACTTGGCATTTCAATGAAAGTTCAAATGTAAAATGGTCCAAGGGCAAAATGGTCTTTACACTAATTTGAAGAAATATCTAGATTTTTGTTTCAATGTCATCATGACATTGGTGACTCATCCATATGACTCATCACCCTAGGTGGCAAGAGGTCTCAGCATCCGATGTCGGGTTTTGTCTCTGCACGTCCGTTCTCGACTCTGTCGATTACCCGATTTAGGGTTTTTACCCCCAAATTGAGTATAATAACCTATTTATTTTGAAAATTTTCAAAATAACCTATATCATTGGAAATGAGATATAAAATCTATTCATTTCATTTTCGGGTCAAAATTAGGTTTTCTGATCAGTAAAATCTTACTGTCAGTGAAAACGCAGACCGGGTTCCGTCTGAATTTTCAACCCAAAATTTAACCGTATACTTATAAAGATGAGTATGATATGAATATGACTTTGGTTTTCCCAAAATAATTTTTTGAGTTTCAGATAAAAATATAAACGTTTATTTATATTTATATCGATCTTAGAAAGCCTAAAAATCGGGGTGTTACACAAATAATATGCATTTGGATATGTCTATTTTGTTAAATATTTTGGAGGAAAAAATTGTTTTTATTTGATTGATGATTTTAGTAATTGAATTATTTTCTTGGAATTCATATGCTCTATTTCATTTTTTTTTATTGTGATTTCAGATGCATATGTACACATCATCTCCTATTTTGTTTGTTTTATAAGTAATTAAATAAAATATATATGATGTGGTTTCTAGAGTTTTATTCATTGATGAAAATTGTGTGATTTCAAATCTTTATACATAAATGGTAAACTTTGGTATTTGGTAATATTAAAGGTATCTTCGGTAAGGATTTTGGTTATAACTTTTAGTATACTTTATTTTCTTGTAACTATTGCACTTATTTTATAACCATTATATATGATTGTGTATTATATATAATGGCAAAAGTGTAATCACTCTCCTTATTGATGTTTGAAGTACTATACAAGGATATGAGCTCCCATAAAGAAATTGGAGGAAGTTAGACTTAAGTTGGTTCTAGACTTCTTTACAAAGGTATGTAAATCAAGTCTCAAGGATATCTATTATATTGTTTTCTTTGGATAACCAAATAAATCATGTTATTGCGTTATCAATTTAAATAGATACGAGTACGATTGAAAGACGTGTTAATTGTAAACCAGAAGTTTGCAATGCACATGTAAACCAAAAGTCCAATATATCATTGTAAACCGGAAGTTTACGGATCTTAATAAATTTGTTGTTTGACATGACTGTTTGGGCCATCCCGGGTCTATAATGATGCGGAAAAATAATTGAAAAATCATGTAGACATCCATTGAAGAGGCAGAAGATTCTTCAATCCAATATGTAGCACTTGTTCCCAAGGGAAGTTGATAATTTGCCAATCACCAACAAAAAGTTGGGAGTGAATCTCTCTCATTTTTAAGAGCATATACAAAATGATATTGGTGGACAAATACACTCTCTGAATCGACCATTTAGATATTTTATGGTTTTAATTGATGCATCAACTAGATAGTCACATGTTTATCGACTCATGACCAGAAGTTTGCGAAATTATTTGCTCAACTATTTCGACTAAGAGTTCGTTTTCCTGATTATCAAATTAAGAAAATATGCCTTAATGTTGGTAAAGTTACTTCTCAAGCCTTTAATTAGTATTGTGAACATTCAGAAGAATATGTTCATACACAAAAGGGTTGCAAGACCATTACTTATGAGATCAAAACTTCCGATTTATACTTGGGGACATGCAATCTTATATGCTAGACATTGTTTCGCATCAGCCAAGAAGTTATTATAAGTCCTTCCCTTTACATTTGGTTTCTTGCAAAGAACCTAATATTTCCCCTTCTAAGAATTTTTTAATGAGCTATATATGTTTCAATTGCTCCACCACAACGCACAAAGATGAGTCCTTAAAGAAGGTAGGGAATATATGATTGATATGAATCTTCATCTATAGTAAAATATTTGGACAATCAATATAAGATTTATTTATGGCTCAATTTGCCGATTGTCATTTTGATGAATTAGTTTTCCTAATATTAGGGGGAGGGAATAAGCAGTTAGAAAATGAGATTAGGTGGAATGAATTATCATTTCTAATTTTGATCCTCGTACAAAAGAATATGAACTAGAAGTTCAAAAGATAATTCATTGACTATACCAACTGCTATTGATCCAATTAAAATTGATGTCCCTGTTGGACAATGTAATATTGTAAATGAGTCTCAAGCACGCATAAAGCGTGGCAGACTCGTCGGTTCCGGAGATAAAAATAGTCAAATAAGAAAAGGAGCTAAAAAGTAAGATGGCCTTGCAAATTGAGGATTTGAAAACTCCAGAAGAGTCCACTGACATAAATAATTTTTCAGTTCCAGAAGAAACTCAGGTACCTGAAATTAGTGAAAATAAAGATATCTCGATAAATTATGTCATGAATGGAATATGATGGAACCGAAAATGAAGTCAACGTTGACGATGTCTTTTCATATGATGTAGCGCTAAATGTAATAACTGATAATGAGGATCACGAACCAAAGTCTATTAAGGATTGTAGACAAAGAAATGTTTGGCCAAGATGGAAAGATGCAATTGCGGCAGAATTAAACTAGCTTATCAAGCGAAAAGTTTTTGGACCTGAAGTCCGTAACCTGAAGTTGTAAAACTAGTTGATCAATACAAATGAATTTTTGTGCGAAATCGAAATGAGAATGTTGAAATTGTGAGATACAAAGCACAACTTGTTTCTCAAGGGTTTTTGCAAAAACCTGATGTTGATTTTGAAGAGACGTATGCAGTTGTGGTGGATGCAAGTGTTTTTCGATAATTAATTAGTCTGGTAGCACATGAAGGACTCAATTTACTTATAATAGATATTGTTACAACTTATTTGTATGGATTACTCGATAATGACATTTATATGAAACTGCCTAAAGTATTCAAGATGCCGGAAGCATATCCTTGAAGGATTCAACATGCACAAAGCATATCCTTGAAGGATTTTAGATGTTTGAAATGTATAATTTAAAACATTGAAAGATATACTCTTTCAAATTGCGCAATTTTAGGATTTTGAATAATAATTCAAGTTTTAGAAGTTTTGAATGGACTTGAAGTCCAAAATCTATAAAGTATAAAGTATATTCACGTTAATAGTTGTTAATACATGTTATGGTTGACTCGAGAGTAATATCTACATGGAAAATCCCGGAAGGATTAAATATATCTATATATTTGGATTTATAGTTTATTTGCATGATGTTTTTCATGCAATAGTAGATAAATTTATTTCAAATTTATTTTATTTTTTTTAGATATCTATGTGAAGAAATTTGCAAATGTGTTTAATAAAGTTACTATGATTTTAATGATTTGAATATTATGGAATGACATGAAGTTGTTCCAGAATTATAAAATATATAAAGAAATGTGTTACGATGAAATACTTTTGAATAACGAAGTTTTGTATCGACCCGTAGATCGAGCATTTATCAAGGTGATATTGTGTCTAACAAATCATAAAGAATTAGTTCTTAAGAGACTCATGATAAATTGTATCTATTGAGTACACCACTATAGTTTGGTATCTCGATATGAAAAAGATAACAAATTAATTGGTCCTGAAGACCATATCTTATTGTTAGAGAAGCACGCACATATATTGTTAAATATTACATGGCTTGATATAATAATTTTTCCATGAAGCTTATTGGCAATTGATCTTGCAAAAGTAAGAGGTATTCGTCTGATCCAAATGAAGTCGTTAATGTTTCTGGTTGAAGTTATGATTCGTCTCCTCCAAGAATCTTGTAATTCCAATTGAAAAACTATTGTCATGCAAAGCTCAATTGAAAGGAGGATGTGTCAAAGGTGTCAAGAGAAGAAAATTGCTTCAAGGGGAGATAATCAGAATGTTGAATTCATATTCTTAAGCGATGCTTCTAACATGGGGAGAAAATTGTACTCTTTTTTCCTTAATCAAGGTTTTATCCTACATGATTTTCCTTGATAAGGTTTTTAATGAGGCAGTTCCCACATAAAGGATATTGTACTCTTTTTCCTTCACTAGGATTTTTTCCCACTGGGTTTTTTCTTAGTAAGGCTTTAACGAGGCATATCCTTAATGGACATCCAAGGGGGAGTGTTATGAAAAATGTGCCAAATATAGATGGATGTCCATTTAGTATTGTAACCTCCATGAGTAAAAGTTTTTATCACATTTTATTGTATTGTAAATATGTCATTATGTATAGGCTTTCAACAGCTTTGGATGGTTACAAGTCCTATGTCTATAAATAGGACTTATATATCATTGTGAAGTTTGCACCTTGAAGAGTATGATACAAAGACTCTCTCATTCTCTCCTCTCTTCTCTATTCTTCTTAGTTTATAATATCTTGCTCTTGTTTTGGTTAATTTCATAACATTTTTTTTTAGGCAGATGTTAGTATATTAGTTACATTATGTTAGCATTTTTTTCCCTCCTTTATCAGAGTTTGAATCTCAACCTTTAACTCCTTATGCCCTTAGCTCAAAACAATTTAACTACCCCTCCCCTAACAAAGCCAAACAAGTGTTGACTATGAAAGTAATTATGATCTTATGGATGACTACCCCTCCCCTAACATCTGGAATTAATCTGGAACCGTGTCCCCACCGTGACCAGCCCACGCCTCAACCAAAGGCCAGACACAAACGTCGTCACCTTCGGCGACCCTCGCCTCTGTTATGCGGCCACGGCGCCACCATCACCACCAGCCCCCATTTTCAGCTTTGACATCTTATTCTGGGTTGTACATGTATTGTTGTGAATGCCTAATTTTCTTCTTCTTCTTCTTTTCTTTTTTTTTTTTTGGTAAACACCTAATTTTCTTCTTTAAAATTAATAGGATTGTAACTTTTTAATTGTGGCTTTTATTGGGGAGAAATTCTTGTTTTGAATGGAATGTTCGGGGGAGAACTGTGACACCCTTCTACCCCGCATGTTAAAAGCCAAATAATTTAAAAACAATTAAAGGAAAACATGCAATTATTGAATAAAATAAACAATTGTCCATGGGTAGAAAAGTCCCACATGAACCGTTTACAACGCGGAAATGAAATAAGTTTTAAACAATAAAAACATAACAACTAAAAACAATATCCGAACCCCGATGTCACCTACAGAGCTGGTATAACCGTTCCGGGATAAACACCCACGGAAATTACAACTAAAAACTAACATAACACAACTAGCCCTACTATGAGTGGCGGCTCCTCAGAGTCACTCCTCTCCGGGCTGCTCGTCATCCTCTGCAAGGTGCCAATCAGGTCAAACACAAACAACAAACATATATAGGGAGTAAGAATCGTATAAACATATTAGCATGGAGAAAGGCAGTAAAGTAAACAGCAAGCATAGCAGCATCACATCAAACATCAACATCATCATTATGCTATGCAGTGTAATGCAATCCTACTCCGCTAAACCATCAATGCATGTGGATCCACTAAACTCGGGATGAACGACTTCGGAGTTACATTTCCACATTGAGAATCTACTCAACGCCGGAGAATCTACTCCTTGGATAGCCAACGCATCAAACCAACGAATGCCTCGTCATGGGGGCGCTAGGAGAATCTACTCCAATCGTGGATGGCCGGATCGCCGTACTCTAGGACGATCTCCCCTATGTCGAACATCCCTAAACAACATCTCCGATGCAATGCGTATGCAACACAACAACAACGGCAACACCACCTCCATAACTCCGACGGAATCGACCGAAGGTAACAGCGGAATCAACCGCACCAATCTTGCCTCGTGGAATCTACCTGAGGACTTAAGCGGAATCAACCGCAGTACCTAGGGCAAACTCTCGGTCACCAAGGTACGCAACAACAACACCTTAGACCCAAACCGTGAGGTCAAGGCCTCCTTGGCCAAAAAGCACCAAGGCACAGCTCATCAGCTTGCGGCACCCAAAAAGGGTATCGACTTAACATCTCACCCTCTCATCATCTTTGTTTATCTTTAGTAACGTTTACCAAGTTGTCTAATCAGTTACCATCATAGGGAAGTGGGGTTTAAAACCCCTTAAGTCCTTTAATCTTGTTCTATCACAGTGGGTTGAGCACGGTCGTGCTCGTAACCCAGCACGGTCGTGCTTAAGCACGTGAGGGGCGTGCTCCCCTGTAAGTGAAGCACGGTCGTGCTTCTTAATGAGCACGGTCGTGCTCAGCAGCACGATCGTGCTCTTTGTCCTGTATGGCCGTGCTCAACAGTGCGGTCATCTTCCCAGAATTCAACTGGGAGCACGGTCGAGCTCCCTGTTCAGCACGGTCGTGCTCAACGCGCGACAGTGCTGTTCTGGGCAGGAACAGAAGCTGATACTTAACCAAATTCCATAATTTAATCCATTAAACATCCTAAATCAGTTATCAATACATTTCAAGGATTAAATCCATCAACCTCATCAGCATCAATCAATAGTGGCATCAACCAACAACATCATGTTAACAACTATCATTATCCTCATACCAAACTCATAGAGTAGTTTTCATAATGTTCATGAATACATCAACATATTCACGTATCAGCATACCACACATAACAGCAACACCATGTTATCATACAATACATCTAAACAATTATCCCATACATAACATATATCATTCGGGGTTATGGGAACCCCTTCACTTTACCCTAACCCCAAACCTATGAATACACTACCCTTCTCCCCATACCTGGATTGAAGGTAGCCCTCTAACAATTCCTGACAGCAAACGGTTCCTCCCCTAAGACGTCTCGACCTCAAACGATCCTTAAACAAATAAGAACACGAACAGTTAGTTCCCTAATCACAATAATGAAAAGGAAACTTAGACAGGGAAGAAACGTTACCTATATAATTAACACAGGTATGCTAGCGGTCTCCCAAGGTCTCCAAAACTCACTTAAACTGTTCAAGGAGGAGGAAGGGAAAGGAGACTCTGCTCTGGCCGCACACAAGGCTGCTGCACTCACCAAAATAGGGTTAAAACGTTAAACCCTCGATTCTGCTCACGTATATAACTTCCGGACCTGAGCACGGTCGTGCTTACCCTTGAGCACGGTCGTGCTCCACTTAGCGTCACGAGACGCGGTCCACGCATTGAGCACGGGCGTGCTCACTGTTGAGCACGGTCGTGCTCAACTTAAAATCAGAACACGCTTCTGACTTTAAGCACGGGCTTGCTGGCTGATGAGCACGAGTGTGCTCATGTACCAGAAAGGGACTTTTAGCCAAAAATCCCACTAAGCCCTTGAACAATAAATCCAACTTAATACAACCAGCTTAATTAAAATATTCTGAAAGACAGGGTGTTACAATTCCACCCCCCTTATAAAAATTTTGTCCTCGAAATTTACACGTACCTCAAGGGAAAAGATGCGGGTACGTTTCCATCATCTTGTTCTCCAGCTCCCAGGTAGCACTTTCCTCAGTCGCCCCACTCCAAACCACTTTAACCAAAGGAATTTCCTTGCCTCTTAGCTGCTTCACCCTCCTATCCTCGACTCGAAGAGGTAACACCTCAAACGTCAGGTTCTCTTTCAACTGTATAGCGTCGGGTACTATCACGTGACTAGGGTCATGAACATACTTCCTGAGTTGTGACACATGAAAAACATTGTGGAGATTTGACAAGAACGGGGGTAAGGGTATCTGGTAGGCGACTTCGCTGACTCTTTTGAGGATTTGGTAAGGACCAATGAACCTCGGAGTAAGTTTCCTCGCCTTCATCACTCTACCAACCCCAGTCGTCGGGGTAACTCTCAAGAATACATGATCGCCTTCCTGGAATTTGAGCGCCTTCCTCCTTTTATCATGGTAGCTCTTCTGCCTACTCTG
Source organism: Echinosophora koreensis (assembly GCA_035048595.1). Lineage (NCBI taxonomy): Eukaryota > Viridiplantae > Streptophyta > Magnoliopsida > Fabales > Fabaceae > Echinosophora > Echinosophora koreensis. The sequence continues at coordinate 360,506 of JAPCYP010000058.1, read as the reverse complement.
TGCAACTCTCATCTTTTCCTGAACTAACTTAATCTTTTCTGTTGTTTCCTGGACTATCTCTGGCCCTCGCAGCACACTATCACTAGGTTCACTCCAACACAAGGGTGTCCTACATCTCCTCCCATAAAGAGCCTCATAAGGTGCCATCCCAATGCTGGAATGGAAACTGTTGTTGTAGGTGAACTCTATTAGGGGCAAAAACTTGTCCCAACTTCCTGACTGTTCTAACACACAAGCCCTCAACAAATCCTCTAAGGACTGGATGGTCCGCTCAGATTGCCCATCAGTCTGTGGATGGTAAGCTGAACTAAGCCTAAGCTTTGTTCCTAAAGCCTCTTGCAAACTATTCCAAAACCTAGAGGTAAACCTCGGGTCTCTATCTGAAACTATGCCAGAGGGTACACCATGAAGCTTAACTATCTCCTTGATGTACAACTTAGCCAACTTCTCTAAAGGATACTCCATGTTCATCGGAATGAAGTGGGCAGACTTAGTTAGTCTATCCACAACAACCCAAATTGCCTCAAAACCAGCTGGAGTCCTAGGGAGTCCAGACACAAAATCCATGGAGATGCTATCCCATTTCCATTTTGGGACACTCAAAGGTTGCAACTTACCCGAAGGCCTCTGATGCTCGATCTTAGCCTTCTGACAAACTAGGCACGCATACACAAACTCAGCTACGTCCTTTTTCATCCTAGGCCACCAAAACATTCTCTTAAGGTCCTGATACATCTTAGTGGCACCTAGGTGCACACTCAATCCACTCCTATGACCTTCTTCTAAGATCAACTTCCTAAGTTCAGGAACATCCGGCACACAAACTCTATCTTTGAACCTCAAAATACCATCACTGCCATCCTTAAAACTTAGGTCTCTACCCTGAGCGAGCAACTCTAGCTGGTCTAAGAGATACTTATCTAACTTCTGACCCTCTCTAATCTGATCCATCAAACTGTTGGTAACCTTCAAGGTACCAAGCCTAATACTCTTAGGGGTAAACTCACAAGCTAGACTAAGGTCTCTAAACTCCTCAATCAGGTCCATCTCCCTAACCATCAAAGCGGAGATATGCAGGGTTTTCCTACTCAAGGCATCGGCCACCACATTGGCCTTTCCTGGGTGATAGGTCAGCTCGAAGTCATAATCATTTAAGAACTCCATCCACCTACGCTGCCTCATGTTCAACTCCTTTTGATCAAAGAGATACTTCAAACTCTTATGATCGCTAAAAACCTCAAACCTCGCTCCATAAAGGTAATGCCTCCAGATCTTTAAGGTAAATACCACAGCTCCTAACTCTAGGTCATGGGTAGGGTAGTTCTTCTCATGGGTTTTCAACTGCCTAGAAGCGTAAGCGACTACTTACCATTCTGCATCAGCACACCACCTAACCCTTGCTTAGAAGCATCGCAGTAAACTACGAAGGGTTCACTAGGATCTGGCAAAACTAACACTGGTGCTGATGTCAACCTATTCTTAAGGGTTTGGAAACTCTCTTCACACTTAGAGTCCCACACAAACAACTGTCCCTTCTTGGTGAGACGGGTTAAGGGCAAAGCTATCTTAGAGAAACCTTCTATAAACCGCCTATAATACCCGGCTAACCCTAAGAAACTCCTAATCTGGGTTACAGACTTTGGCGCTTCCCACTGGAGCACCGTCTCTACTTTAGCTGGGTCCACTGCTATGCCACCTTTAGAGATGACATGTCCTAAGAAGCTCACTTCCTCTAACCAGGACTCACACTTAGACAACTTAGCATACAACTGCTTCTCCTTAAGGGTCTGCAAGACAACCCTCAGGTGTTCCTCATGTTCCTCTTTACTCTTGGAGTACACTAAGATGTCATCTATAAACACCACCACGAACTTATCCAAGTAAGGGTGAAAGGTCTTGTTCATGTAGTCCATGAAGACCGCAGGAGCGTTGGTCACACCGAAAGGCATAACCAAGTACTCATAGTGACCATATCGCGTCCTAAACGCTGTCTTCGGGATGTCCTCAGACTTAACCCGAATCTGATGGTACCCTGACCTCAAATCTATCTTTGAAAAGACGCAAGCGCCCATCAACTGGTCCATAAGATCATCAATCCTAGGGAGGGGATACCGATTCTTTATGGTCACCTTGTTGAGCTGTCGAAAGTCGACACACAACCTCATACTACCATCCTTCTTCTTCACCAACAACACAGGTGCTCCCCACGGAGACACACTCGGCCTAATGAACTGCTTCTTCATCAGGTCCTCTAACTGTTCTTTCAACTTAGCTAGCTCTAGAGGAGACATTCTATGGGTGCTATGGAAATTGGCCCGGTGCCAGGCACTAAGTCTATGGTAAACTCAACATCTCTCTCTGGGGGTAAGTTATAAACGTCCCCCGGAAACACTTCAGGAAATTCTCGCACAACAGGCAAGCTGGCGACATCAGGAGGGCTGCTCTCTACATTCAGGGAAGCTAACATCATGTATACTTGGGCTTCGTCTTTCATCGAAGCTCGTACTTGGCTGGCAGAGAGAAGGTCTGGATTCTTAGACTCTTGTGGAGTTCCAAAAACCAGGGTTTTATCGAAACAATTCAGAAGGACATGGTTGGAAGATAACCAGTCCATACCCAGAATAACGTCCAAGTCTTTCAAAGGTAAGCATACAAGATCAGCAAGGAAAGTTTTATCATTTATAACAATATGGCAGTTCTTGCATGCATAAGAAGTAGAAACAGGTTTATTTGTAGGTGTAGACACCAACAAATCAAACTCAAGGAAGGTAACAGGTAATTTAAGACTCTTGACCCTATCATGCGATATAAACGAGTGAGTAGCACCCGAATCGTACAATACAGTTAATCGAGTTCCATCAATTAAACACGTACCTTGGATCAAGTCATCAGACTCGGAGGCTTCGGCTCCACTAAGAGTAAAGACTCTTCCAGTGGTCTTCAGTCTGTTGGCCTGGGACTTCTGATTCTTGCTAGCGCTGGGAGGCTCGGCCTTAGCTCCATCACACTCGCGGCTGATGTGGCCTGGCTTGCCACACTTGAAACAGATGACCTGTGTTTCCTTGCACTGGGACGAATAGTGGTCCTGTGCTCCACACTTCCCACACCTCATAGCTCTAGGGGCATCAGAGAACCCACCGCTGAAGCTACTCTGCTGAAACTGGGGCTTCCTGCCACTCTGCTTGAAGTCCTTGCCCGAAGGGGCATACCGCTGCTTGCCCTTATCCCTCTGATCAACCCTCTTGCCACTCTGATTGTCCGATCCTCTGGAACTAGCAGTTCTAAACTGGCTGGCATCCTCATAGATCCTGCACTTGTTGACCAGAATAGGGAAGACTCTGATCTCCTAGTAGCTAATGGCCTGTTTGATCTCAGGCCGGAGTCCCGCTTCAAACTTCACACACTTGGAGCGATCGTCCGTCTCATGCTGGTAAGGAGTGTAGTACCTAGCCAGCTCCTCAAACTTAGTCGCGTAGTCACCGACCGACAGCGACCCCTGCCTCAAAGATAAGAATTCCATCTCCTTCTTGTCCCTGATATCAGCTGGAAAATACTTCTCCAGAAACCTCTGCCTGAATACAGCCCAAGTCACCGCTGTGCCCTCTGCCTGCATCCTCTGCCTGCAGTTATCCCACCAGTGCTCCGCCTCCTCAGTCAACATGAAGGTGGCGAAGATGAGCTTCTGCTGATCATTGCAGTCCATCGCACGGAAGATCTTCTCTGTCTCCCTCAGCCACAACAATGCTCCCTCTGGGTCATACGCTCCCTTGAACGACGGAGGGTTGTTCCTCTGGAACTTATCCAGTCCCTGGAACTCAGCTGGCCCACCGTTGTTAGGGTTGACCTATCCGATAGCATTGGCCAAAAGTGCCAACGCGTCAGCAATCGCCTGATCGTTGCGTCCTCTACCGGCCATTACTTCCTGTACATGCCCAAAACAACCTTTAATACAGAAACGTAGCGAGTAAAAGCTACAGGCAACTAACTTAAAACATCATTATCTATAGCAAGTATAGACAATTCACACAAGAGTCACACAACAGACTCACAACAGACTCATACCACGTCTGAACAAGGTCGAACTGCTCTGATACCACTAAATGTGACACCCTTCTACCCCGCATGTTAAAAGCCAAATAATTTAAAAACAATAAAAGGAAAACATGCAATTATTGAATAAAATAAACAATTGTCCATGGGTAGAAAAGTCCCACATGAACCGTTTACAACGCGGAAATGAAATAAGTTTTAAACAATAAAAACATAACAACTAAAAACAATATCCGAACCCCGATGTCACCTACAAAGCTGGTATAACCGTTCCAGGATAAACACCCACGGAATTACAACTGAAAACTAACATAACACAACTAGCCCTACTATGAGTGACGGCTCCTCAGAGTCACTCCTCTCCGGGCTGCTCGTCATCCTCTGCAAGGTGCCAATCAGGCCAAACACAAACAACAAACATATATAGGGAGTAAGAATCGTATAAACATATTAGCATGGAGAGAGGCAGTAAAGTAAACAGCAAGCATAGCAGCATCACATCAAACATCAACATCATCATTATGCTATGCAGTGCAATGCAATCCTACTCAGCTAAACCATCAATGCATGTGGATCCACTAAACTCAGGATGAACGACTTCGGAGTTACATATCCACATTGAGAATCTACTCAACGCCGGAGAATCTACTCCTTGGATAGCCAACGCATCAAACCAACGAATGCCTCGTCACGGGGGCGCTAGGAGAATCTACTCCAACCGTGGATGGCCGGATCGCCGTACTCTAGGACGATCTCCCCTATGTCGAACATCCCTAAACAACATCTCCGATGTAATGCGTATGCAACACAACAACAACGGCAACACCACCTCCATAACTCCGACGGAATCGACCGAAGGTAACAGCGGAATCAACCGCACCAATCTTGCCTCGCGGAATCTACCTGAGGACTTAAGCGGAATCAACCGCAGTACCTGGGGCAAACTCTCGGCCACCAAGGTACGCAACAACAACACCTTAGACCCAAACCGTGGGGTCAAGGCCTCCTTGGCCAAAAATCACCAAGGCACAGCTCATCAGCTTGCGGCACCCAAAAAGGGTATCGACTTAACATCTCACCCTCTCATCATCTTTGTTTATCTTTAGTAACGTTTACCAAGTTGTCTAATCAGTTACCATCATAGGGAAGTGGGGTTTAAAACCCCTTAAGTCCTTTAATCTTGTTCTATCACAGTGGGTTGAGCACGGTCGTGCTCGTAACCCAGCACGGTCGTGCTTAAGCACGTGAGGGGCGTGCTCCCCTGTAAGTGAAGCACGGTCGTGCTTCTTAATGAGCACTGTGGATGTATGCCTTGACAGGTACATATATTTTGATGAATGACAAAAGCAATTTTAAGTCTAAAGGACTTATCTGCAAAAAGCGTGAAAAAGGCCAAACGATCAGTCAAGATTAGGCAAAGCAATCAAGAGGGGTAAAACGGGAATTTTACTACTTGTATTGATTGTTTTAAAATAATCTGTAAATGGTAAGTAGGGTTTTCAAATTTAATATGATCACTCATACACACACATATTTAACATGTGCTTTAAAAGATAAATCATGTTATTAAATAAATAATAACATGTGATTAAAACTGACAATTAAAATTGAGCTTAATTGGGCAACCTTTCCTTAATTGTCAAGTTTTTGAAAAACCACCTGATACGCACCATAATCGATTATGGAAATGCTATAATCGATTATGAGTCGTGGTTAAATGGCTTTAATGAGTGTTAATGAGTAATTATGATATTAAAGCCGTTGATTTCAAATTTGAAATATAATAATCGATTATTGAATCTGGATAATCGATTATGACCTTACTGACTTCCAACATGCTTCAACCGAAACCCTGTAATCGATTATGTAATCGATTATAGCCTTTTATGAAAGAGTCAGTAACATCATAATCGATTAAGGTAATCGATTATCTTCTTTGGGGAAAAAGCAGTGAAGACATAATCGGTTATGGTAATCGATTATGACCTTTCTGTCCAGACGCGCGCTTCATGGAAACACATTAAATAATCGATTATGGACTTTAGATAATCGATTATGCTGCGGCTGAAATGCATTTTAAGAGGCTTGACCTAATTTCACTGAACCCTAACCTATTCTCTATAAATAGGTAGCCTGGCAGCCTTGGAAAAATGCCCCATCTACTACTCTCTTCTACTCTCTATTGTGCTTAAACTCTTATTACTATTTTCTTTTACTCTTGCACTTACACGTGATCATATTATTTTGAGAAACTTATACACCATATAGGTGTTGCTATTTGAGCTTCAAGTTGTATTTCATATCTGCACTTTTGAGTGCTTTCTCATTGTAAAACTTTTATAGTTTGTTTTTTTTTTAAGTGAGTGTGATCTCACGAACGGTTTCTTGAGGTTCTTGCACAAGGGATAGTACGTCCTGTGATTGTGTTAAGAATTCTCTACTTTGTAAAGGTTCTAGTTTAGCCTGTTTTAAAAACTAGAGTTGATTGAAATCCCTTGGTCGTATTGCCTTGGGGACTGGACGTAGGCCACGTGGGTAGTTGTGTGGCCGAACTAGGATACATCACTGTGTCATCTTCTTCCCTATCTCTTTATTTATCGCAACGTTTTTATTTTCCATACGCTTTATTTCATAAAGTTTCATTATTAAGTTATTGTTTATCAAAACAAGTTTTGAACTTAGTTTAATTTGCAAAAAGTTTTCAAAAATCAATTCACACACAATTCACCCCCCTCTTGTGTTTGAGGTCACTTGTCAACAAGCACGGTCGTGCTCAGCAGCACGATCGTGCTCTTTGTCCTGTATGGCCGTGCTCAACAGCGCGGCCATCTTCCCAGAATTCAACTGGGAGCACGGTCGTGCTCCCTGTTCAGTACGGTCGTGCTCAACGCGCGACAGTGCTGTTCTGGGCAGGAACAGAAGCTGATACTTAACCAAATTCCATAATTTAATCCATTAAACATCCTAAATCAGTTATCAATACATTTCAAGGATTAAATCCATCAACCTCATCAGCATCAATCAACAGTGGCATCAACCAACAACATCATGTTAACAACTATCATTATCCTCATACCAAACTCATAGAGTAATTTTCATAATGTTCATGAATACATCAACATATTCACGTATCAGCATACCACACATAACAGCAACACCATGTTATCATACAATACATCTAAACAATTATCCCATACATAACATATATCATTCGGGGTTATGGGAACCCCTTCACTTTACCCTAACCCCAAACCTATGAATACACTACCCTTCTCCCCATACCTGGATTGAAGGTAGCCCTCTAACAATTCCTGACAGCAAACGGTTCCTCCCCTAAGACGTCTCGACCTCAAACGATCCTTAAACAAATAAGAACACGAACAGTTAGTTCCCTAATCACAATAATGAAAAGGAAACTTAGACAGGGAAGAAACGTTACCTATATAATTAACACAGGTATGCTAGCGGTCTCCCAAGGTCTCCAAAACTCACTTAAACTATTCAAGGAGGAGGAAGGGGAAGGAGACTCTGCTCTGGCCGCACACAAGGCTGCTGCACTCACCAAAATAGGGTTAAAACGTTAAACCCTCGATTCTGCTCACGTATATAACTTCCGGACCTGAGTACGGTCGTGCTTACCCTTGAGCACGGTCGTGCTCCACTTAGCGTCACGAGACGCGGTCCACGCATTGAGCACGGGCGTGCTCACTGTTGAGCACGGTCGTGCTCAACTTAAAATCAGAAACACGCTTCTGACTTTAAGCACGGGCTTGCTGGCTGATGAGCACGAGTGTGCTCATGTACCAGAAAGGGACTTTTAGCCAAAAATCCCACTAAGCCCTTGAACAATAAATCCAACTTAATACAACCAGCTTAATTAAAATATTCTGAAAGACAGGGTGTTACAAGAACGGATATGAAGGGTGGGAGCTGAGAAAAGGGAGTTTAGCAAAGTGGGAGGGAAGTAGGACACTAGGAGACCAGGCACGTGACTTTTTATTTTCCTTTTTACAAGCTGGTTATTTTAATTGTAATTTATTTGTTGTAATTTTGTGATTGGGTGTGCCTAAGGATGATGTGTTAGGTTTGTGACTATACAAGAGTTTCTCACTTGTTAGATATCGTTTGATTTATTGTTTTTACATTGATTCATAATTGTCCTATAAAAATAGATATGTCAGCATCAGGAGAACAACCGCCCCACCCTCCACCGCCTAGCGGTGATAAGGGGAAGGGAAGGCTAAGCGGGGACGATATATCATCAAGAACCCGCTGCTAGTTACTGTTGCTTCTTCCGCACCCACCCCGATCCCTTCTGCACCCATCTCAGCTGCACCAACCCCAACCCCTACTGCACCCACCTCGACCCCTACAACACCCTCCCCCACCTATTCTACATCCCCCGACCTATACTACACCCTCCCTGACCCACACTACACCATCTTCGACCCATACTGCCCCCACTCGCTTCCATCCACGATGCTAAATTGCAGGCTACTCATCCCCCCTACTGCACCCACACCACACCATCCACCACCACCACCACCATCATCTGCTGCGTCGACCACACCACCAGCAGGATTATCGTTTATGCCATCTAATTATTATTATGATGGGGGTTATTATTATTCCGACGAGCTTTTTACCGACGGATTTGAGTCTATCAGAAATACGTCGGAAACACACCATTAATGACGGCTTTTTGGTGTTTCCGACGGCTTTTGTCTGTTGGTAATCAATGTTTTTTTTTTTTTAGTGCACCGGTCTCCGAGGTCCTATGGAGCTTTACTTGGGCTGATATTTTCTTGAATTCAAGTGAAGCCCGGTAAGCACATAGCTCGTCCCAAACTGAGGGGAAACACCAGGGTGGACGCACACCCTTAACACACCATCTCCTAAGCAAATCGGAGAGGCGATGGCCCCTTTTTGATGAAAAAGCATCTAGACCCTATCATTATGCTCAACTCTCCATGTGACTTTCTCCTGTATATTAGGAGAACATAATATTTGTTACAATGTTAATAAATTAAAGAAACATTAAAAATAACTTGAAAATGGAACTAAATTTAAATTTACAACATACCTTTAAAGCGATAAAGAATCGATCCCGATCGCCATCCTCCAGCTAGCCCGACGGCATCCGCAGATGCCCTCGATGGAAGGAACCTTAACAATAAAACATGGAGAACAATCAAATACATATGCATATAAAATTGTGATAAACAATAAAATAAAATTATTTGACTGAAATTTTATCAGATATATCACATAAGAATTAATGCTTAACTATTATACGAATAAAGAAATTTTTTTTCTCAAACTGTCCCACTTGGACAATTCAAGGTTCAATACCAAGAACATATTGACTTGCAGGAGTACACATGCTCAAAAATATTGAACCTCAAACGGGTAACTAAGGTTTTTCTCAACTATCAACTCATCTTGAAATTAAAACTTTAACGCTACCGACAATTTAATCTCTCTACATACTTGAAAGAAACATAAAACAACAACAATAAAAGAATACAAAGAATGAAGAAAAAAAATATAAATAATAGTCAACACCAAAAAGCAGTTTACAATTATGCAAGCAATATACCATAAATAGTATTAGTTATTATGCACGACTTTCAGTATTTTGGAAATTCTAATAGTTTTTTTTTAAAAAAAAATCATGTATTTTGAAACTTAACACCTGTATAAGTGCTATAAAAATATCACATTCTTTATATTATCAAGAACATATTATTTACTATTAATTCATACCTTATTTAATTATTTATTTTAAAATTTTATTTAGTCTTAATTGATTTTTTTAAGTCTTATGAGACTTTAACACCTGTCATAACTCCCGTTTGAGCTTCATTATTTTGAATATTTTTCACTTAATTTTTTATGTTAATCTTGTCACGTCGCACGAGTCGCTGCCCTCAACAACATGTAAGTTGTTGTGTTCCAGCCACCAAATCTCCTTTTGTTGCCAGTCAGTAGTGCTTTATTATAATTATTTAATCAATTTATTATATTTAGTTATTTTTTAAATAATATAAATAAGTTATATTTATTTTTAATTAAAGTCTTATGAACCAATTAAATACTTATATCTATTTTTTTCGGTTTTTTCCTTAAATATTATGAAATGCTTATAAAAATGCAAATGATACAAAAATTTAGACTTAATCATACCCTAAACCCATACAAAGTCTTATCATGGCCAGTATTTTTTTATAAGCATAATTTATTGAACCCACAGGACAATGGAAAGCACAAGTAGTGTCAAGGCTTACAAAAAAGAGACTGGTCCATCCATTAACATAGGACTAAAAAAATTAGAAACAAGCAACAAACATATAAATTGCAAAGTCAAAAGACACAGTACAACAACATGCATCGCTTTCCAAAAAAAAAAAAACAAGCAAAAAAAACATAGTCCAATATACAGTGAACCAACTAACTGAATCTCACAGCCATGCCGGTATTGTCACCAAATTAACAACATATATACAAATTAACAGACATATGCACATATACATTAACAGGGCAAAAAAAAAAAATCTTAGAAAACTTACTTGTACCAAAAGAGTCCAAGAGAAAGATTGCAGCTTCCCAAAACCAAATTTGAGCACCAAAAATATTTGAGCAACTCAATGCCTATGCACAACTGACAACACAGAAGCAAAAAATCAGAGAAGATCACAATGCACAAGAAAAATGAAAAAACAGAAAAAGAAAAAAAAACAAAGACCTGTATGCAGAGAGGGGAGACTTATCGACGGATTACCGACGGCAAGCCCATCGCAAAAACGAAAAATACATGCCGACGGCTAAAGCAGTCACAAACTTAAAATGCCTCGTAAGTCTAACCTTATTTACCGACGACTCAAGACGTCGCCAACTTTAGTTACCTCGTAAGTCCAAGGCACAAGTCGTCGCAAAAGAGATCACAAATTACTGACAGTCTTTGCCTTCAGTAATTCCCCTACTCGTTCGGTATATTGGCGCCTAATATTTCATGGAAAAACACACAATTTTTAGCTACGGATTTTACCGACAGCTTCTGTAAAGGCTGTCGGAAAGGTTGAAAATATGAACCGTTACATTTACCGACGCCCTAGGTCATCGGTAACATCTAAATTTCCGACCAACACGTGACCGTCGGTAATGAGTCGTCGGTAAACACACCAATTCTTGTAGTGAGCACCTTTAACAACTTTCAAGATCCCACCTTCGATATGGGTCTTGCATCTGAGGTTATCTAATTGTCCAATAGACAATAGATTCTTTTTCAAATCTTTTACATGTCGTACCCCTCGAATTGTATGAATAGTACCATCATACATTTTCAACTTGATAGTATCAACACTAACAATTTCTAGGGCATGACCATTACTCATGAACACGATCCTTTCGAGATAGGTTCATAAGTGCAGAACTAGTCTCGTCAAAATATGTAAATGTTGAGCATATATTATATTCCTAGGAATTCATACCTTTATGCCTAAATATTTGAAACGTTACATGTGGTTAGAGGTATGATCTTATACAATGTTCATTTTACTACAATAATGCAGCATGTTTATATGCATGTAATTAAATAATCCATGAAGATGGTATGTAAATATGAATCCATAAAATGTGTGTAAATATCATTAAGCTCAAGCTATTATAATTGTAATTACTTGCATGCATAAACATCTTACATATACACGGATAAACTAATGAGCTAAGAAATCAAAGAAAAAGATTAAATGTCAGCTTTCAGGGAAAAACCCTCTTATGGGAGAGGTGATCTTTGGAAGGAACAAACGGTTCAAGTAAAGTTAATGAAAGGTGGGTTTGTGGAGAAAGGATCCTCGTATGGGGGAGGTGGCGTCTAGAAGCTTTGATCATTTCAAGTAAAGTTAAGGCCCTCGGGAAGGGGAGGAGTCCAATAAGGTAAGAGTCAAAGAGGTAGAGTCCCACAAGTGGACCCACAGGTAGATCAGTAAATGCCATTGCACAAGAATAGCTCTTATCCTTGAAAGTTCAAGGAAGGAAATAAAGAGAATGGAAAGAAAGAAAATTAATAATAGCAAAAAGAAGGTGAAAGAAAGAAATGGAAGTTTTAAGTTCATGATAAAGGAATGTCATACGAAAACATAAATGACATGCATGCTCTATAGTAACTAGTCGCTCATATATACTTGATAGTCACGTTCATGTTTATTATGTTTACCATTCTTAGAGCATCTTCATTAATTGGTGTTTTTCTAAGGAACCCATTTTGGGTTCCTTATCCATTATTAAACATTAAAAAGTGGTCCCCACAGTGCCACATCATATTTAAGCAATCCACTCATATTTTGCTCCAATGGTTGAATTTTTAAGAAACCGACCCATATTTTTATAATTTTTTATTTGCACTCAACCACATATTCCCTTGAGCCTCATTTCTTCTAGATGCTTCGCCCCTGCCTCATTTCCATCGTCCCCAGCCACTTCCTTTCACCACACTTCCTTCCAACTCCTCTTCCATATCCTTCTTCCCTACCAACTTAACCCAAATATTCAGAACCCACAAAGCATTCTCTATCACAAATCATTCTTCCGTATCAACTTTGTTGTCCTTGATTCACAAATTTTCGCCCCTTTCCTGGTTCTGCCACAAATCCATCTCCATCTCCCTCTCCCACATCCCTCTTCCTAGAAAGCCCTCTCCTTTCGTTCATCATCATCAACCTTGCTTCAGCCCCTCACAAAAATCCCTAGCTCCTTCAATGTTGCGGCCAAATCTACCCCAAAGCCCTCTTTTTCTCTCATTTGTGCGCTGGCCCATATTCTCCAATCACTCACCCACAAGTCCACGTTCTTCATTTTTCATCTACACTGGTTCACACCCTTCCCTCAAATCCCTTTGTTCCATGCGATTTTGACTGATTCGATGCTTAAATCGACTTGAAGGGACGGTGCATGCAAGGAATAGCTCGACTCCGGCGACGTCACGACGGAGCTTCCGGCGCAGCCACAACTTCACGACCTAGCTCCATTTCGAGTTTAGGGTTTCTGTTGTGCAATGTTTTGGGGTTTAACTGTATAAATCTATGTGTGTTTTAATCTTGTCTGATATTGTGATGAGTTGTTCTGCGTTCTTCCTTGTCTGTTATTTTCCCTCTGAAAATCATGTGTTAGTTGCACCCCATCTTCTTTGCTTTTACATTATTTATGCAATAGTTTATTCAGATGGAACCGTTCCTTAGATAAGGAACGTTCCTTATGTTTAAGGAACTTGCAGTGCCACATAAAAATGCTCCATCGGTAAAAAAAAAATTAAGGAACGGTTCCTTAGCCTAAGGAACTGGCCGGTAAAGATGCTCTTATGTGCATATACAATGTTATTACTGTTCATACTATGAAAAGGAGCTTACAAGCCATGGAAGAATTTCCTGGGTCCCAACCCAGTTGGATTGCACCACCATTTTCAAAACCTTTTTGTAGTTGAGTTATTCTCACTTGGAATTTTATTTCTCTTTAAATACCATACAAATTAAGGTTGCAATGAAGACGCCGAGTCTGTTCAATCCTAAGGAACCAAGTACAAGGTGAAGACTTGAAGTGGCAGTAGTCATTCTTCTCTTTGTATAAAAATATATAATACTCTCAAGTCTAAAGTGCCTAGTGTAGGGTGGATAACTGTATAAAATGTTGTGTTCTATATGTTACTAATGTGATGTGATGCATTATTGCATTATTATTAAATATGTTTTTAGAATTTTTATCCCTAGACAAGATAGGATTATGAATGATATAACACATTACCAATATTTATTATTAGAAATAGCTTAGCAACTCTAAAAGTTGCCAAATTATCACGTATATTGAAACCCTTGGGAGAAAAAACAAACTATGGTACCACAACTCGATCTATCAACGTTGACATAAGCAGGAATGAATCAGAAAATCATAATCACTCGGCAAAAGCCAAGAGAATAAATGTGGTGTTCTGCTAATAGAGATAGATTTATATTATAAAGATTCGTTTAGAGTTGAAATAAAAATGGTGTGGTGTCAACATATGCAAATTGAGGCTCGTACACCAATGGATTGAAACAAAATCCTTCTACCAATATAGACGTAAATAGCTATAGACGCAAAGAAATTCAATGGATAAAAGAACCATTGTTTATAATTTCTTTGTAGCAAAATACTTCGGCTACTTTGAGAGCCAATAAATGATTAGAAACAACGTACAAGCAGCAATAACAGCTGACAGAATAAGGGTATCCCTTGAGCGTCGCCTTCTTATGGAACCTGTGAGAGCAAAGTATTAGACAGAGATGTGAAAACAGAATTTGAATATTCTAAATTGAGGAATGCATTTTAGAGAGTAAAGCACAGCACTATTAACCACTGATGAGAAAATAACACTTAAAAATTATAAAATACAAGAACCTGGATAACAAATGATGGATATGTTTGAAACCATTCCTTTGATTTTCTCATTAATGGTTACTACCTACATTATATTCTCTGAAGTGCAGTTCTCACTATAGGACCAAAATTTTAAAAAAGAGGCAAAATACAAAAATAAATACTGCTTCAAAACATACCAAGCAGGCTACGAATAATGGGGAACTTGTCACTGAGATGCTTCACTTTTCCTTGAACATCACCAAACAATGCCCTCTGAGAACCCAAGACTGCTCTTGTTGCCTGAGCTTGACCAATCACATCATCAATCTGGGAAAGGGCAGGGAAATTGAATCAACTCAATCAAGAATCTAAAAGAAAGAGTAATAGAGTCATGTTTGATAAAAGCCGAAAAGATACAAGTGTCGATATACAACCCACAAGAATCAGTGTAAGCACTACGCAGAGAAATCTTGTAAAAAAAGTCATTAATGTACAAAGCAAATAGAAATTCTTCATTTTATTTTTTTCAATAAAAAAGTATTTATTTATTTAGTTGCTTATTTTTAATAAAAAAATCCTGGTGTCCTTTGATTGAACACAAAGGCATAGTTTCATCCATATAGCCAAACACACCTTAGTAGGTGTTAGAGACTTAGAGATAAGATCTCTTTATGATTGGGCTTAGGCCCCTGTACATATTTACAACAGCTAGTATTAGTCAGCTACTACAGCTGTATTTCTGTTATTCTGTTAGATTGTAACCGCCCCCAGCCATCAGTATATAAACTGAAAGGGCCGTGTGTGCCTCAAGGCATTAAACTCGGAGTCCTGATCTGGATCGCTCCCATCTTGGCTTTTGGTGGTTCAAACGGTGGTGAAGTAGTGGGTCGATAATTGGTTGCACGGTGGCTTGAAGCAAAAGCTCTGTTAGTGATGGTTTAGATTGCACTGGTTGCATGGTTCCATTGGTGATTGCAATCAAAAGAATCTTCAATTATGGTACTTCTATTTTAAAGGCAAAATTAATGCCTTACATATTATGTCCTTGGTTTCTATAGAGGTCTGAAGTCCTGGGAGTAGTTCCATTGTGATGCATTGGTAATGCCAACACATAGCACATTTTACTTTGAAGGAACCAAAAGGCCGAAACCACTGGTCTTGGAACTTGATTGCTTTAGCTGGCAGAGTTTCTTTTTGTGTTTTGCTGAGGTGAAGGCTCTGTTGATGGTTGCAGGGGTTGGCACCTGGTGCGGGTTGCTGATTTTCTGGGTTTGACACAGGTGTGGGTGATGGGTTTGGTACCATGGTGATGTGACTAGGGTGAGTACCTGTTTGGCGGCAAGGGTGACCATGGCAATGGTGTTGGGCGTGCAGAGACTCAAGTGCTTGGATTGCGAGGCGGAGGGTGTGGTGGTGCTTGGTTTTTGGGTTGCTGGACGGCAGCCGAATATGCTTTGGTTGAGCGGTGGTTGGTCAGGGAAATAGGTGGTGCTGAATAGTCTTTTGGGTTGCTGTTTTTGAGATTTTGGTGATAGAAGCTTTTCATCCCTCTAAAGATGCCAGCATTGCCGCAGAAATAACAATCTGAATCTGTGGTCAAGCAGCCATTGAGAGTGGGGAAGGATGAGGGAGTGTGTGAGAGTGCAGTGTGGACGGGGAGAGGGATGATTGATAAATTTGCTAGTTGGCAGAGTTAAAAATTAACAGTGTTAATGTTTAAATTGATGAAGGGACTAAAAAATTGGTTTTAAGGACTAAAATGGTAAAATTTGTCTATACAGAATTAATTGATAGAGTCTATCTTTCAAGGACCAGAACCTTAAATATAACATGCTAAACATCAATGCTACTGTGCCAGAACTAGTAAGTGTGAATAACAAAAGGTGGCTAAAGTGGTAAGTTTGAGTTTGGTGATTGAGGGGCTTTTATGATGTTAGCGGTTCGAACTTGCGGAAAAGCACTTCTGAGGGGCAGCCTTAGCACCCCGAGCAAGAATTAATCTAGCACAAATGATGTGTGAAAACCACTAAGAACACGGAACTGGTAATGTGTCCATAGATGCAAAAGTGGGAGTCAACCACAAAGATGTGGCCTGCCAGTTTGTGTATGGGGCCTTTTATTAATAGAAAAAGAAAATTTATTATTGAAGCTAGTAGTATAAATAACCAGGGTAAGGCATCCTTATAAGAAACAACAAAAACCAAAGCACACTTAAGAAATTGAATCATGTAACAAAGTATGTCAATCTCTGCATATTTAACAATGAGACACCTCTTAAGAGGCTGGTAGCCGGACACCATGGAGATGCTTAAAACTCAACTCTATCCCAATGGGCAACCTCAATTTCTGGAAAAACTCCAGCCCAGCAAGTAACCTTAACTTTCAAAGACATGTTTCCTTCAATCTAATTTGGTTTAATATGTCAAAAGATTATCTTTATGTGTATATAATTAACCCTTACTCCCTGTTGCTTAATATACACTACATTTCTGTCAAGCATCGCTGTATCAACACAACTAATCACCATATTTGTTTCTTCAATCAGAATCAAATTATTTTGATATGAGACAGCATAGTTAGCATACTAAAAAGATCTAACACCATCAATCCCAGATTTAGATACAGGAAAATGATATCTTTACAAAATATATCTTAGTTGGTGAACCACCAACTAAAACAACCTTTTTTTTTCCTTTACAGAAAAAATAAACTTTCAGTGATTGAGAATTTAATTAGAACAAATGAAAATATAAGAGTCGAATATAGACTTACATGAGATATACTTCCATGGATATTTGCTCTCTCACGTAGTAATTGCATCCTTGGTGACATAGTACCAGATGTCTGCTAGAACAAGGTAACTCTGATTGAGCATTTATAAAACAACTATATGATTAAACTCAGATCATGCTCAATACTAACCTTATATTCACTAATGTCATCCCTGACAGAACTCAAAAGCTCTGCATGTTCCCTCATTGAGTTCATGTTCCCCTTGATACGCCTAAATTCCTGAAAAGTATAACAATCAAATGGGAAAGATGTTAAAAGTCAACTTACTAGAGCAAAACAAGTTTAGTTTAGCAATCTTCAATTCATTACACTAATGTTCTTCATAGAATTAGCACATGTAAAACATGTTTGTTGTATCTAGCCTACTCATAGAGTTGATTACTATACATTGTAATCACCATTGTAATGCTCGTGAATATTTTTCTGCTCCTTTACAATCCTTTTTGAATACACGGGAAATATTACATCAATCCTTATGTGTTCATACCCCACAACAAAATGGTGTTGCTAATGAACTTTCAATCCTCATGTGCTCGTGTTGGAATAATTGCTTTATCCCTATGAGTTAATAATTTTTCCTTACATAGCGCAATAGACGCACGGCTTTTGCACTGGATCTAGCAACTATGTTTTGCTTCTCACTCCTCCATGAGATTAAGTTACCTCCAACAAGGACATGATACCTTGAAGTTGATATTCTATCTGATGGCAAACCTACCCAATCAGCATTAAACTAGGCAACAACTTGTGTATTTCCGTTGTTTTCATAAGGAAACCTTTTTTCCTAGCATGCTCTTGGTATTGTTAGGTAGACCCTAATTAGGACAAGAAATAATAGTGGGACCTTGTTCTGTTGGCAGGCCTTGTTAATAGAGTAGTAGGAGTTAGTTAATTGGCTAGAAATCTATAAATAGAGGTAGAGAAGGAAAAGGGTGGATTCATTCTGTATTTTCTGGAATTGGGAAGAGAGGTTAGAGGGATAGTCCCAAGTCTCTCGAATACTTGGGGAATTCGTGTAATATTCATTGTATTTTCTTGTTAATCTGAACCAGTACCTATCAGGTATATCTATTGATGTATCCATCCAATTATTTAATACATCAAGAGTGCACCACAAAAAAGGTTAATTTATAAAAACAAAGGAAATACTCAAGTTGTTTGCTATTCTAGTGTTGATTGGGTAGGTTCATCGTCAGATAGTAGATAAATTTATTATGTTTTTGTTGGAGTTAACTTAATCTCATAGAGGAGTAAGAAGCAAAACATAGTTTCTAGATATAGTGTAGAAACCGAGTATCATGCTATGGCAGAACTAATAGCAATTACTCCCACAACTAGAATTGGGACCAAACACAGAGAGATCGGAAGATATATTTACAAAGTCCTTAAGAGGCTTTATTTGTAACAAGTTTAAGCCATATGATATGTGTGCTCCAACTTGAGAGTGTTAGAATTAATACATCTAACACATGTTCTTGTATCTAAACTTACTCATAGAGCTGAACACCATACATTGTAATCAACTATATCATAGGATCTTAGAGTCTAGGAAATAGCACCCACTTATTAGCCTTGTAAATTGGAACATTTATTTATCACTTGATGTAAATAAATACAAGAGGCTTATAAGTGCTAAATCACTCGAGCAATTCCATCATATTCTCTCACATTCTATAATTCGTATTTATAAAAGCTTGCACTCGTTACAGAAGCTTTATCTACATCTAGCATAACAATATGGGTTACCCGGAAAGAATCGAGAATAATATATTGTGTCGAAATGGCAGGATATATTAATCATTATGATATATCTGCATATCTGTGACTTACAACTTACAATCTTATGGTACTACACAACATAATACATGTTAAGATAGTATCCTCATCCACAGTTAGATAGAATTGCTTAATAACATTTCCATGGTCACCATCAGAAACTGTGCCTATAGACCATTGCCGAATTTGTGACAGAAATTTTACGAGCTTTATCTAGAACATCTTTCACAAAGAGGATAGAGGGCCTCAACAAAAACTGACACATGGGTCAAATCATTACACCCTATACTGCTTGAGCACATTTCTTAAAAAAGGAAACCAAAGAAAACTAACCAAGCAACATTAAGGCCTTAGAACCTCAAAGATTATTAAAGTAAATGATGGAAATAAGCATATTAGGTGTAGCACTTTAACATATGATCTCAAATGAATAATGCCAATTACCTTGCATAATCCAATGTTACAAATAATGACTGCATAAATATCCCAAGAATATAAATTATATCCTGATCAAGGAAATATGGCACAGCACAAACAATTCCCTTGTTGAACTTACAATCATCTTTGATGACTGTGTTAGTAATAGGCCTCCTATCCAAGACTTATGTTAGAAAGAGAAGGTCAGGGGCAGGAAACAGGTGAAATCGTGTAATAATAGTAGTTTTTTTTTTATTAGTAGTAACTGCTGTATGTAATAACTGCTATGTAACTGCCATAGGTTTGAATTATTGTATCAGATAAAATAGGAGTAGGAGGGAAAGGGGAAACCATTCATTCAGTTATCTTATGGGTGGTTGGTTAGGAGAGACTAGGCTCTCGAACTCCTAGAGGTTTCTTCTCCTTCTCTCTATTATTCTCTGTATTTCCCTATTTTCTTGTACTGTAATCTCTGTTGGAAATAATTTCCCAGAGTACTATCAATAATATTTGAAGAATATTCAGTATACTAGTTCTATTTCAACCAGTTCTATCAACTGGTATCAAAGCACTCGGTTCTGGGAGTGTTTAATGGTACAAACTCGAAGAATGGAGACAAGGATAGAGGCATTGGAGCACGGGTTCGAAAACCAGAGAAGGATTCTCGAGGATGACAAGGTGGAAAGCCGGCGGCAATTCATTGAAATCTTGGAACTTTTGAATCGATCAGTTTAGAACAGTGGTAATCACAGCCATACCAGTGATGATGATCATACAGCTGAGGGTGAAGAGTCAAATTCCAGAAAGGATAAATGGCGGAAACTAGAAATTCCCTTATTCTCAGGCGATGATGCATATGGATGGGTGAATAAAATTGAAAGGTACTTTGATCTCAAAGGAGTTAATGATTCAGAGAGGCTTCAGGCTGCAATGGTTGCCATGGAGGGTAAAGCCTTAAACTGGTATCAATGGTGGGAATTTTGTGCAGTGGATCCTACATGGGAAGAATTCCGTACTGCATTAATGGAGAGGTTTCAATCCTCTCTAACTCATATTGATGAGCCTTAAACAAACAGGTTCAGTGGAAGATTATAGAGAGCAATTCGAATTATATGCAGGACCATTAAAAGGGGATAATCCTGAATATCTTAAGGGAATTTTCTTGAATGGTTTGAGTGATTTAATAAAGGCTGAGTTGAAGTTACATACCCTAAGAACTCTACCTGAAGTGATGCAGTATGCCCAGAGAGTTGATGAGAGAAATACTCTTCTCAATAAAGGAACTTCATGGAGTAATAAGGGTGTGGGAGCAAATCGCGGGTATTCTAGCACCAAGATAGTAACCTGGGAGGTGGGATCCAAGAATCAACAATCATTAGGAAGCAAGAATATAAATTCAAGTGGTGATTCTAACAGTTTAAGAACCACAGGATCCTTCAGAGGCAGAGGGTTTAAAAGGTTGAGTGATGCTGAGATGCAAGAGAAAAGAGCAAAGGGATTATGTTTTCGATGTGATGAGAAGTTTGGGCTAGGACATGTGTGAGCCAACAAGCAGATGCAAGTCTTGATTTTAGATGGGGAAGACAAGGAGGAGGAACAAGATGAAGAGGCAGAAAATCAGGAGATAGATCTTAAGAATTTGCAACTTTCCATGTATAGTATTGCTGGATTAACATCCAAGAAATCCATCAAAATGTGGGGGGAATTGGCAGGTAGGAAGGTGGTTGTTTTAATTGATTGTGGGGCTTCTCATAACTTTATTTCCTCTGTTCTGGTAGAAAAGGAAGGACTACAGGTCACTAAGACAGTCCCATATACTGTGGAGGTAGGAGATGGAAGGAAGGTCAAGTATGAAGGGGTTTGTCGCCAGCTTCTTATAAAGATTCAAGGATTAGAAATTCAACAAGATTTCTATCTCTTTGAATTAGGAGGAGTAGATGTGGTGCTTGGAATGGAATGGTTGGCTAGTTTGGGAGAAATTCGGGCTAACTTTAAGGAACTCACATTGAAGGTTCCTACTGCTGAAGGTACACGGGTCTTAAAAGGGAAATCAGCAATGTCTAGGGCCAATGCAACTCTCAAATCCATGCTGAAAATGCTACAAAATGAAGGTGAAGGGTTTATTATTGAATGCTATGCTCTGCTGGACGAAACAGAAGCTGTAATGGAGGTACCTGAGTGGATTACCAAGATCTTAGAAGGATTTTCAGATGTTTTTCAGGAGCCTAAAGGTCCACCCCCATCTAGAAGGCAAGATCATGCCATAGTGCTGAAAGATGGAGCAGAGATTCCCAATATCCGCCCTTATAGGTATCCACATTACCAAAAATCTGAGATTGAGAAACTAGTTGATGATATAATGAAATCTGGTGTTATAAGACCCAGTGTAAGTCCCTATTCAAGTCCTATTATCTTTGTCAAGAAAAAAGATGGTGGGTGGCGGTTTTGTGTTGATTATAGGGAACTAAATAAAATTACCATTCCGGATAAATTTCCAATACCAGTGATTGATGAATTATTAGATGAATTGGGAGCTATCATTTTTTCTAAATTGGATCTTAAATCCGGATATCATCAGATTAGAATGAGAGAGGATGACATTCCTAAAACTGCATTTAGGACACATGAGGGGCATTATGAATTTGTAGTGATGCCTTTTGGCCTTACCAATGCACCCTCTACTTTTCAATCATTGATGAATGAGATGTTGAGACATTATTTAAGGAAGTTTGCTTTAGTCTTCTTTGATGATATTCTAGTTTATAGCAAGAGCATCATAGAAGAGCATAAAGTTCATTTACAAACTGTTCTTCAAGTTTTGAGAGATCATATATTGTTTGCTAATAGAAAGAAATGCACCTTTGGCCAAGAGCAAATTGAATACCTTGGCCATGTTATCTCCGGTTTAGGGGTGGCAGCAGATCCCAAGAAAGTAGAAGTCATGATGCAGTGGCCTATACCTAAAGATATCACAGCCTTGCGGGGTTTTCTAGGTCTCACTGGTTATTACAGGAGATTTGTCAAGGACTATGGGAAGATTGCAAAACCATTGACACAATTATTGAAGAAGGACAATTTTTCTTGGCAACCAGAGGCTCAAATGGCATTTGAATCACTTAAAAAAGCAATGGCAGAACTTCCTATTCTCACTGTTCCTGATTTTTCGAAGTTGTTTACTATTGAAACTGATGCTTCTAATAAAGGGTTAGGTGTTGTTTTGTTACAAGAAGGTCGGCCAGTCGCATTTCTTAGCCAAGCATTATCTGAAAGGGCTCAAAAGAAGTCAGTTTATGAGAGAGAGCTTATGGCTATTGTTATGGCTGTACAGAAGTGGAGACACTACTTATTGGGACGACATTTTATTATTCACACCAATCAAAGAAGTTTGAGATTCTTAAATGATCAAAGGGCTTGGGGGAAGAACAATTCAAATAGACTTCCAAATTGATGGGCATGGACTTTGAGATTCAATATAAACCGGGAATTGAAAACAGAGCAGCAGATGCTTTATCCAGACGTATGACTTATGAAGCCATTTCAGCAGTACAGTTTTCAGAATTAGATGAGTGGGAGGAAGAAGCACATTCAGATAGTAAGTTGAAAAGTATCATCCAGGATCTGATCCAAGATTCTACTTACCCATCCAGGGTTTTCTTTTCACAACAGGAAATTGTTATACAAAGGAAAACTGGTTTTGCCTCGGAATTCCCAAAAAATCCCTATTTTATTACAGGAATTCCATAGTTCTGCAATTGGGGGCCATTCCGGGTTTTTCAGAACATATAAGAGAATTGCAGCCTTGGTTTATTGGGAAGGAATGCGGAAGGATATTCAAGAATATGTGGCTACTTGTGAAGTTTGTCGACAGAACAAGTATCAAACTCTCTCTCCAGCAGCTCTCCTTCAACCACTTCCAATTCCAACTCAGGTTTGGGCTGATATTTCTATGGATTTTATAGAAGGACTTCCAAAAGTGCAAGGCAAGGATACTATCATGGTGGTGGTAGATAGACTTACTAAATATGCCCATTTTATTCCACTCAGTCATCCTTTTACTGCCAAAGATATTGCAGATGTTTTCCTGAAAGAAGTGGTCAAATTGCATGGCTTTCCATCTATTATTGTATCAGATAGGGATAAGATCTTTCTCAGTCATTTCTGGACTGAA
Source organism: Echinosophora koreensis (assembly GCA_035048595.1). Lineage (NCBI taxonomy): Eukaryota > Viridiplantae > Streptophyta > Magnoliopsida > Fabales > Fabaceae > Echinosophora > Echinosophora koreensis. The sequence goes on along the minus strand of JAPCYP010000058.1, from coordinate 336,913 downwards.
TTATTTCGAGTCGCAGGAACAAAGCTCAAATTTAGTTCAGCATATCATCCCCAATCTGATGGTCAAACTGAGGTTGTCAACAGGTGTTTGGAGACTTATTTAAGGTGTTTAACTGGCTCTAAACCAAAACAGTGGATCAAATGGTTGAGTTGGGCTGAATTCTAGTTTAATACCAATTATAATTGCTCCACTAAAAGCACTCCATTCAAAGCTCTATATGGAAGAGATCCTCCACAACTACTCAAGGGTACTACAATTCCTTCATTAGTGGAAGAAGTAAATCAAATGATTGCTGCCAGGGACACTATCCTACAGGACTTGAAAACTAATCTGGTCAAAGCTCAAAATCAGATGAAATCATATGCTGATGAGAATAGAAGGGAGGTCACTTATACAATAGGTGATTGGGTTTATCTTAAATTGCAACCATAAAGACAGAAGTCTTTGGCCAAAAAGAGGAATGAAAAGTTGAGCCCGCGGTTTTATGGTCCTTATCAGATTGTGAAATGCATTGGACATGTTGCTTATCAGTTGGACTTGCCTCCGGACAGCAAAATTCACCCAATTTTCCATGTTTCCCTTTTGAAGAAAGTTGTATCTCCTGTTGTGACTCCACAACCTTTGCCCAATATGTTAAACGAAGACTTGGAATTACAGGTTGAACCTGCAGAAGTTATTGCAGCCCGGAACAGCTCCTCTGGTGTAGCTGAAGTCTTAATTAAGTGGAAAGACCCTCCCTCTTTTGAAGCTACTTGGGAATCCGCAGATGTCATCCATGAACAATTTCCATCTTTTCACCTTGAGGACAAGGTGAAACTATTGGGGGGGAGTATTGTTAGTAATTGGCCTCCTATCACTAAGACTTATGTTAGAAAGAGAAGGTCAGGGGCAGGAAACAGGTGAAATCATGTAATAATAGTAGTTTTTTTCATTAGTAGTAACTGCTGTATGTAATAACTGCTATGTAACTGCCATGTAACTCCATAGGTTTGAGTTATTGTATCAGATAAAATAGGAGTAGGAGGGAAAGGGGAAACCATTCATTCAGTTATCTTATGCGTGGTTGGTTAGGAGAGACTAGGCTCTCGAACTCCTAGAGGTTTCTTCTCCTTCTCTCTATTATTCTCTGTATTTCCCTATTTTCTTGTACTGCAATCTCTGTTGGAAATAATTCCCCAGAGTACTATCAATAATATTTGAAGAATATTCATTATACTAGTTCTATTTCAACCAGTTCTATCAGACTGTCATCACTATCTAGTTATCATCACATCAATGTACATCCAGTAAGTACTAAGTACATCTATATATTCATGGTTTGTAAATGACTCTAAATGTCATCGTGTTTGTTCATCCCAAACAGAATAAGCAGAGCAGTGTGTGTGTGTGTGTGTATGTGTATAATTTGCATCAAGCTGAATTCATAGTAGTGCTTACAATTTGCCTTTAACCAATTTCTCCACACAGCTTGGAGTTATAAAAGGTCCAGTACATAGTTTAAGCATCTACATAATAGATATGTTTGATAACTGTGTCCCGACAAGTCTCACCAACTCTTCACTAAGTTAAACAAATTTAAGATTGAGTCAAACCACATACCCAAAGTTGTACGTTGGCAGCTATTGAGTACTGATGTAGACTACAACCATTAATAACAATACAAAATTAGCATCCTTGCTTCTTCTATGTGTAACAGCCTGTTCGGGATGCAGTGGGCTCAGCATAATCAGTTTCAAGATATTAATTTTGCATACACTGTTGTTAGGCAATCACACTTTAACCTTCTGACCTTCTGTATTATGAAACATAATCAGATTTTAATTCCTTAAAAAATCTTGACAATAATTACAGTTTACAGCACTACAATTTACCAAAGCACCAAAGATGCACTCTACAAGAAATCAAAGATTTGATTTATGGTGACGTGCAATTGAAAGCCAAATATGATCTTATGCAGGTAAACTAAAAAGACCAATAATTTGTTTTTTAAAGGCTAGTTCCTATCTAACTGACTGCAAGTGCAAACAATGCTCTAAAAATTCCATAAATTGAAGTAGCCATCCATTAGAAATCATCTCCTGAAGAAATATAGAGGTATTGCTCTATTCTCTGCAATATGCCCACTTTAATATGATTTCGGACAAAAAATAATCAAACATTATGGAATGTCAACCTATACAAAAATATACATGAGCCTTGAACCAAAAAAACCAGTAACAAAGGCTATTGCCTGTACTAGAGATATAATTATATATGAAACAAAACCTCTGTTGCTCTTCTCATTCAGAACAACATAAATGACATGCAGCTACAGGTTATGAGAAGCACCTGCTATCAGATTCAGCACTTTACCAAAAATTACAGGCTTGACATGACATAACACTGACACAGACACAGAATTCGGACAGGGATACTTTGTTGAATTAAGTTAAGACTTGGGGACATAAATAACAGTGATAAGAAGCAGTTCAATGAGAGAATACGTATATTCAAGCAGTGGCAGATTCAGTGGGTCATGTGCCCCAATCAGTTAAAATTAGGAAAAAAAAGTAAAAGCAGCACTATGTTAATTGTTTCTAACTTTTCCTTTATCTTTAGGCATAAGTTGCCCCAAACCCACACATTTGAAAAAGAAAAGGCTCACTATGTTAATCTAAAATGGTAAATAGCAAGTATCAGACACCAAGATCCACACTCATAGCATGTGATGCAATGTATTAGGATCAGTCCCACATCATAAGTGATATGGAGTTTACATGGCCCTGGGCTCTCCCACCACAATGGTTAACTTTTGTGATATGGTTCTCCCAAGGTTCGTATTACATTACATATAAGAGGATACAAAAATACAGAGTTTACTAAAATCTGCCATACAGCCGTGTCAGACCAATGTAATGTCCTTTAATCTACTAAACAAAGAAAACATAATCAATGGTGTGTCATGCAAAATGAACTATATTTACTTCTGTAACAATTTACTCTAGATTGTTCACAACCTAGATTATGCAAGAGATTCATTCTTTTGTTCTGATTAAAACAACATCACACAAAATAGAAATGTGACAAAAGACATACCTGGGTAAACTCGTGAAGAATGTCTCTGTGCCTAGCCAACTTTTGATTTACAGAAGTAGCTGGTGCAGCAGATGTAGCACATCTACTCATTGAATCATTTATGTCCAATAATTTCTCAAGCAAGGATTGGATTTCCATTTCCATGGACTTCCACGACCTACTGGACCCAAGAGGTGGTGACCCACCATCCACATAACCTGCTGAGAAAAGGTACATCATCATAAATGTTGAGAACTGACATATTAAAAGATTTAATTATAAAATGGTTTAAGATTATAAGTGCATGCTTTGCTTAGCTTAATTTTTAGACAGACAGCTTTTCAGCTACACATTCTCTCAGTAGTATTTTAATTATTTTTTTCTGAGCGTTAAATAAGCTAATTCAACCAGGTAATTAATTTGGAAATTAAAGTAGGTTCTCCTTTTTGAACAACTTGGATACTTTAGCTTTCTTTCTATCAATGATAAACATTTTGCAGTGATGAGTCAATGTAACAGAACCCAAAAAGTAACTACCATCAGCATATCACCAGAATTGTAGTAATTATCCTCCTTAACTGTTTGTAATCTTCTTCTCTTTGTCATAACAAATTTCTTCTTTTGTCCAAAACAAAAATGAAACATAACCGATTTCCTAAATAAGAAAGAAACTGCCCAATCATAACCTATAAAAGAATAAGAACTAAATATTGAAAGAAAAAGCCAATTTTATCCCATTCACCATATACAAAGCCACAAATGGGGGAAAAAACAAGCATGAAAAAGGAAAAAGTATTTTCAATTTAACTTTGTCTTCCCTAATATTAAGTGTCTATATAGCCTCAATTTAAATTATCTGGTGTCATGAGAGCCACATTAGAAAAAGGTGCTTTTATAAGAATCAATATTAAGAAAAAAATTAAAAAGTCAACTTAGCTATTTTTGGCTTCTATTTGTTATTCTAGTTAAAACCCAAAATACCAGCATTTCTTCCACAGATAAAAACACCCATAAAGGTTAAAACAAGAATTACCACCAAGTGAAACAGATTTTGGTTACTGGTCAAACACCACCATAAGAACTAGAAAATGGTCTTTATACACACACACACACACAAACACACATCCAAACAGGCAATATCTATGACTAAATCCCATAAAACTATTGAAGCAGCCAATATCTAGAGCTTAAATCATTGCTAAAACTTGGTTAGTTATAATAGGTCTCTAAAATATATCTGGCTTTGTATATATGTATATATAGAGAGAGAAGGAAAAGAATCATGCAAACAAACACTTCACATGAGAATGTTCTGTCAAACTTTCCAGAGCACATCATCTATTCTTCAAGCAGGAAATTGATGCATCTTTGTCTCCAGGCCTGTTCTCTACAGTGCAGATCCCATTACTACATCAATTACACCTCTTTCCACTCCTTAACTACTATCCCACTAAAACAGAATTTGGATCCTGTAACTGATTATCCTTGAATTCCAATTTGTCACCATATATCAAACAACAACACGAAATCTCAAATTCTACTGAATCATTCACAAGAAGAACAATGCTACCAACACACTTTTTTCAACCAGTTCTGTTATTTGAACATCAGAAAATCTAACACCTAAGACACCTGACTAATGATGTTCAAAATTATGGTTAATGGCATCTTGGAATCACTCATCTACTACATGTGTGTCCATTAACCAAACTCAAAACATCATTAATCAGGTGCCGCAGGTGTCAAATTTTTATGTTCAAATAACACTATTATTTTTCAACACTCTCTCCAATGCACTCGTTGTTATTGGGTAACTTTTATATGAAACCATGAATTTTATGTGGGACCCACTAAATAGAGCGGGTCTCATGAAATTCACCCAATAATCACGAATGCATTGGAGTCAAGCAAACCAAGCAACAAAACAAGATGGCAACCAATAAAAACATCTTTTTTTCATCATTTTCATAATCGAAATCGAACTAAAAACGAAAAATCACAAATCAACTATCCCCCGATTCTAAATGGGGTTTCTCCAATCCAGTCATTAACCCTCTTCCCCTTACAATGCAGATACATTTCAACCAAAAAAATAAAAAAAACAAACAAACAAATTCGAAAAAATTAACAAACACCCACGAATCTTTAAATCAAATTGAGCAAAACCCAGAATTGAAAAAAGGGGGGGAATCAGAACCTCCTTGCGTGAACCTAGCGCCGAGCTTCGCGTAGGAAGACAGCTTGACATCGATGTCACCCTCGATCTTCCGCGCTTCCTTACGCAGTTCCTCCCAACCCGATTCCTGAAGATCCAAACCCAGATCCGTCATTCGGATCTTCTACTTCGTCTTCTTCTTCTTCTACCTTTTTTTTTTTTCGTTCGGTTCCGTTATTACGGTTGAAAATGTTTCAGATCCTTCGCTCTAGTTTTCACAAACGCTCAGAGAAGGTGGAGTGAAGGGGCATGATCGTGTGCAGGTAAGTACACTGTAGTAAGAAATGAAACCGGGTCTCCCGGTAGAGATAGCAATGGGTAGGGTTGTCCCATACCTACGTGTGAAAAAATTACCCGTATCCAAACTCTTACCCGCATGGGTGACAACTTTATTACCATTATCCGTACCCTCTGGATACCTAAGTACTTATACCCACATTCGTTACCCGCACTTTAATTGTGAAAAAGCAATAAATAACAAAATAACTGTTATAACAATTAAAAAACGATTCAAAGGTCTTTACTCATAAAACAATACAAATCAAAATATTTAAATAAATAAAAACATGTAAAAAGGAATTATAGATGCAACTAGGTTTAGAAAGTTAAGAATCTTTAGATTAATTTTGATTTTAAAATTTATATTATAGTTAAAATTATATATATTAGTAATATAAATAAATAAATAATACATATATATATGTGCGGGTGTGGGTGTGGGTGTGGGTGCGGGGTGGGGTGGGTATCATAGTACCCGTACCCGCATCCATATCCAATCAAATTTGTGGGTAATTACCTTTACCCAGACCATTACCCATTGTGCGGGTAATCAACTTATCAAATGTGAGTAATTTTTGTGGGTACCCAATGGATATGGTACAAATTGTCATCCCTACTATCCTGTGACGTGGGTGAGGCAACAGGTGATTCTGGTGCCATAGCTCATACATAAGTGTTTATTACACAACAGCTTATGTCACAAGTGTTTAAAATTAGGCTAAAATACCATTTTGATCCCTTACTTATTTTTTAGATTCAGTTGGTCCCTTACCTTTTAAAATATTCAATTTGGTCCCTTAACTTATATTTTTAGATTTAGTTTGTCCCTTAACTTTTAAAAGGTTCAATGTATTCCCTTAATTTGTGTCTGTTGACCTAAGTTAGTCCTTTCTGTCAATGAGTCAGTAACGGTGTTAACTTTTTGAGATCCGGGTTGAAACTTGCTAACAATTTAAAGGATCCATTTGAATCTCGTTAACAATTTAAAGGACCAATTTGAAACAAGTTAACAATTTAAAAGACCGATTTGAAACTCATTTAAAACATAAGGGACCAAATTGTAACTCATTTAACACTGTTAATGACTTTATTGACGGAGAGGACTAACTTGGGTCAATTGAGACAAATTAAGGGATCAAATTGAACCTTTTAAAAGTTAAGGGACCAAACTGAATCTTAAAAATAAGTTAAGGGACCAAAATAGTATTTTAGTCTTAAAATTAAAGGAGTTTACTATGATTCCATGAGTAGCACTTTGCATAAGCTAAAATAAACTAAAAACAATTTATCAAAAAAAAGAAATTATAAGCTCTTTTAAATACACATATTAAATGTTAAATGCTTATGTCATAAGATCAGGGGCGGATCCACGTAGCAATGTGGGTGTACACATGCAGCCTCTCAAATTTAAAAAAAATAAAAAATTACAGTAACCTTATACATATTTTTTTTGCCCCCAATAGTTGAAAAAATGGCACTCAATGACACTAGGGTATCTTACTCAGCATACTTGGACACTCTTCACACAACACTTACCTCTGCAAGACCCCACCACCACTCCACTTGAACATTCTTCTTCAACAGTCAACACACAGGACCTCCGCCACCGCCAGTAGTCTGACCACCTTCTGCCATCCGTCCAGGCGTCCCGATGGTCCCAAGGTCCTACACGGTTAGACTCTCTCTCTCTCTCATCTCTCACAGTCCCAGCGTCCAGCGATTCTCTTCCACGGCTGCCGATACTCGACCATTACAGATGCCGCCGCTTGACCACAAGTCACAGCTCAGCACCTCCGGCTCGAAACTGTTCCTCTACCTCCTCCTTGGTCCCTTGTGCCGCTGTTACAATGTTACTTTGTAACTCTTTCTCTCTTGTTATTATACTCCTTCTCCATGCCATCTTATTTTTCTTGTTTAACCTAGAGAACAAAGTATTAAATTTACAATTACTCTGAAATAGATAACTATAAACACGAAAATGGGGTTGAATTGTGTTTATCAGACTTTAAAACAAAGTTGAAAACTTTTCGGACACAGAAGTTAGGTTCAGACAAATGTTTTCACAAAACACAAACAGGTAACCTATCTAATCAGTTTTTCAAAGAAAAACATACAATCAGGAGGGCCGGGTCCCCTTATACCCTTTGGAGGAGGAGTTGGTACCTTGGCTTGGGTGGCAGGACTATCCTGGGGACTAGGATGCTCTGCCACAGGGAGGGGTGCCCAAGGTCCCAGATGATGAGGAGGCAGCAGCTGCCCAGGGTGAGGAGATAGATATTGAGTAGAGATCAGGACCTTCCCCGTTTTTCTTTTGAGTTCTAGCTATTAGATTTTTATTCAATATGGTTGTATTAATTGATAGCTAGAAACTCATGTTTTGTTGATACTTTGTGCACTGATCTTGACTTTTGTATATAGTTTGTGGTGCATGTTATTTTTAGTTTTTATTTAATTTTTAAATTTTTGTTTATACTATTGACCAATTTTAACTTGTGAATAATTTGATGCAATTCATAATCTCTCAAGACCACCCCGAATTCCAAAACATCAAAGATGTGATCCGAGATAGACGAATCCCATTCCCGGAAATTGAAAGCTTAACTCAAGAACAAAGGGAAAAGATTTTGTTGGAATCCTATCCCGGATTTGATTCATTTCGTTTGGAGTTTTGTCGGTGTGCGAATTAGTATGCCCGGATTGAGATTGGTAGAGATATTGAAAGAAGAGAAAGAGAACTTCCGCCGTGCATTAGTGATGGGCATAAATGGTATGATGAGTTACTTTAAAAGAAGATAAGGGAACCAAAACAAATCACATTCCGAGAAGTAGAAAGCTATACCGAGGAAGAAGCGGAAAGATGGGACGAGGCTTGGTTGGAAACTCTCAAGACTGTGAATGACTATGCATGGCTAAAGATGGAAGAGGCTAGGCTTGCTAAGATAGCAAAGGAAGGAAACCCGGAAAAAGAACCAAAAGCGGAGGATAAAGGGAAGGAGTCCCCTCGGACTCCTTGAGATAACACTTGTTAAGCTCCTCTTTTCTTTTCTTTTTTAGTTCTTTTCTTTTCTCTTGCTCTTCTCTACTCTATCAATTCTTGTTTGCACGTTAATTATTGGTCAATAAGAAAAACCATAGTGTCATCGAGTCTATTTGGTAAGTTTGTGGATTAAATTGAATGCAACTTGATTGAATGCATGAGTTTTTGTGAAAATCATTTTGATGAACCCCTCTCGATGTTTTGAAAGTTTAAATTCCCTTGTGAAAATCGAAAGCATGAACTTAGAAGATTGTTGTTGTGATTGCATGAGTTACAATAAGTATGGGGTGAAGGGGTGCATGCTTTAGGAATTGTATCTCGATCAAACAATTTGCAAAATGTCCGAGAGAGAATTTGAGCCTCCATCATTGTTTTAATTGAGTGAATCAAGTTAAGTCGCATTTTCCCGGATTTGCTTGAATCACTTCATGGTTTGCATATTTATATGTTTGCATCATATGATTTAGGCGTTTTTCTTTGAATTAACTACTTGGTCTAAATGAACCAACCTTGATGCATGATCCCTAGTTAGCCACATTGAGCCTTAAAGCCTATTGTTCTTAATGACCTTATGCTACAAGCCATTAATCCGGAAAAACCATGATATCCCACTGCTAGGATCTAGTAGAGCATGGAATTTTAACAATGTCAGTGTTGTTTAGGAACTAAGTTTGGGGTGGCTACAAGTTGTCATGAGTATTGGTTGAGAAAAAAGAAAAAGCAAAAAGGTTGAAGCCAAAGGCTTAAGGATGAAAAAGAATGAAAAATTTGCAAAATGCCAACAAGGGCAATGTGAAAAAAGAAATATAAAAAGGAAAAAGGTTGTAGCCACCAAAAGCAAGGAAAAAAAAACAAATGAGAGTGAGATCAAAGTTTGTAAATGTCAAAATTCATGCTCTCATAAATCTTAGTGATTTATCCTTGATCCTCTGAATATCTCACCTTGAGCCTGACCACATTACAAACTTGGAAAGTCCTTTTGATGTTGCATGCATGTTTTTGTGGGAACTTTGTTGAGATGAAAATCAAATTTAAGGAAGGTGCGCTTAACTATGAAAAGAGTGAAATTCTCTAACCTAGATAAATGAGTGAAAGAGTGAATTATGAAATTCCTTTTGTGAGGAAGGCAATTGTTTGAATTTGGTGATCTTCCTTTGTGTGTATCTTAGATCCTTAGCTTATAGTAGTGATTGCATTCATGATTAACTCTCTTTTTTCAAAAGTAGATGCATGGGGGAATTACTATAATGAATAATGGGGGGATATTAATTTGAAAAAGAAATTGATAACAAGTGCAAGAAAGCTCGATTAAATTTGATTGAATCCATGAAACTTACCTTGTCTTGAGTCTTTTTGATTTTTAGTTTGCTTGGGGACAAGTAAAGTTTAAGTTTGGGGTATTTTGATAAGACTCCGACTTATCTAGTTTTATAGCTAGAAAAGCTAAGGTTTTTATACAATTTGAGCAATTTAACCTCGCTAATTACCCAAAATTGGCTTCTTTTGTTCCTAAGCAACATTTTGAGTCTCTTAGTTGATTTTTAGGATTTTTTTTTTGGTAAATTTTGAGTCAATAAAGAATTTTAATACTACTTTTATTTTTCAGGTTAAAAGTGAAGCTCAAGGAAGCAAGAAAACTTGAAGAAAACAAGCTTTAAGCAATAACGGGAAATTCGCCCCGCGAGGCAAGCAGAGAAGCAAACTGAGCAAGAAAAGGCTCTCATTCAGTCTCGCCTCGCGAGCCAGACACAAGATTCTTAAGACCTTTCAGGCTCACCTCACAAGGATTCAAACTCAAGTTGGAGCCAAAATTAAGGGCTTGCCTCGTGAGCCCCTGCTCGCCTCGCGAGCGCGCGTAGAGTCAGAAGTTGATAAGTTTGTTTTGAGTAGGATTAAGAAACCTGTTTTGAGATATATACTTTCTTGTTTCTTTGGAGCTGCGTCTCGGAGAGTTTTATATTTGTTTTTCTTAGGTTCTTTTGGTTTTTAGAATGAATTCTTTCGTCTCTGTAATATCCTTTCTCATGGGTATCCTAGTTTCTATGACTTTATCATAAGTGTTTTAAATCCTTATATAATTCATAAATGTACAATTTAGGATTTGTTTTATTAGTGAAGTAATTGATTTTTTTTTTGAGAAGGAATGTAATTATATATATATATATACACCAAATGTATTGGGTTAATTAGTAGTACTCTAGAAATAATCTAGGGTCACATATCACCCTCACTTAGATTTAATTTCAATACATGAACAATCATATTCCCTCTCATTCTATGCATAAATATGATTAGCACACTACTTAATTTAAACCATAGTATTTATCTTTATTTAAAATTTTACAAGTGACCAATGCCTATCAAGGAAGTCTAGCCCTATTGGTTAAATAAAAATTTCTCACTTAACCCCTACAATGTACAATACGGCAGACCCAAAAACAAAGAAGTAAAGGAGACTTCTTCTTCTTCTTTCTTTTTCATCAGAAGCTCCTTAAGCTTCTTCTTCAAACCCTAGACCTCCATCAAGCCTTCATCTTCCACCTTTCAAGCTTGAAATTCGGCCAGACAAGGAGCAAGGGGGTTGAACAACTCAACCACAATTCCATTCTTGCAGAGACACCATTTCTCCTTCCTCTCTTCCCTCTTCAATTTTCAGCTCACACACACACCTCACCACCTCACTTCTCCTCTTCTCTTTTCTTCCATAACCATTATAAAACATACACCACTTCCTTTATGAAGAGAGCTTGAAGCAACTACTCTTGAAAGCAAGGAGAAACCAAAACAGAATTGGGAGGAACTTTCAAGGAGATCAACCTCTACCATTCTAATTCCCACTTTTTGCTTATGTGAGTTTCCTTAGTTAGTGCTTGGTAACCATAAATCCAAGCTTAGGAATTTTAAATTTGATATTATTGTTTGATTTCTGAATTGCATGTTGATTATATGGTTTTAAATGAATGCAGAATTGTGTTGTAGAATATTCAATTTAGATGCATGTATTCTGTTTGTTAAAAGTTCTAAAAGAAGCTGCTGATCTGACAAACCCGTATAGACATATGTATAATATTTTAATTGTAACTATTTCTATAGTGCTCTGTTTGGTATGATTCTTGTTTTGTTAGAAAGTAGACTCGAAATTCTACACTCTAGACACTGATTTTGCTGTTTTGCATTGAGTATTGATGGAGAAAAACCTGTTACAAGTTAGGGTATTGCTGCTGTCCTGTTTTCTGAGTGTAGGGGCTTTCCGGTAAAAACTGTAATTTTAGGAAGACGGTTTTCCAAAAGTCAAATTTTATTCATAAATTAAACTTGATTAGCTTTCCAGGGAGGGGTCTTTTGTTTGAATCCGATTTCGTTTGGTATTTTAATAAAATCATAGAAGTTAACTGAAAACTGCTGAAATTCTGCTTATGTTGTTGATGCATTATCCCTTGTTGAATACTTGATTGAGAGATTATATATTGTTCATGTGAATGGTTTATATGTTATGCTTTAGATCATTAGTTTTTAAGCTATAAATTGATATGTGAGTTAAGTTATTTAATATTATGAAAAAATGAATGTGAAACACCATTTGGCATCCAAAGGTAGTAACCATGCTAATTCTACTCATGAATCGAATTAGAATGGTTATCAATGACATTACAGATGTCAAGTACAGAAGTCCTTTCAGTTTGGAAGGCAAGTATAGAGTCCTTCCCGTTTGGAAGGCAATCACAGAAGTCCTTTCATTTTGGAAGGCAAGCAAGTAAGTGCAAAGCAAGTGGGACGCCGCTTGTGGTCATAGACATATGTCCTGCCTTACAGTATAGAGCTGGTTCCTCTTAAGTACCTCGGTGCGCGGGGAGCAGTGAAGTGTTAGTTCCTCTTAAGTACTTCGGTGCACGGGGAACAACAATGTTTTTCACTAACAAAAATTAAAAAGGAATGTCCAAATGAGTGGTTCACAAATATTATGAATGACATGATGATACCAGGATTAAACCCAAAGCTAGTCCCTCTTAAGTACCTTGGTGCGTGGGGGGCAGCAATGATGTTTATACCTGATGATATGTATAAGTTTACTAATATATGTATATGTGTGGGACTTAGTGCTCTGTTTGCAAGGAATTCACTGAGATTTCATATCTCACCCCTCACCCTTTTGTTTCAGGTTAATCCCTCCTATGTTGGAGAACTGTGAAGTATCCCCGGAAATACTTGGCAGTTGTTCCAATGTAAGCTGTTTCTGTTATGGAAGATGTTGCCGGATCAGAGTCAAGAGTCATATTGTCATTGTTTAGTCTCTAAGTGTAATTCTTGAAAATGTATGGGATTTTTATATTTATATATATATATATATATATATATATATATATATATATATATATATGAGTGGTTTAGCGAAAAGCAAATTTCAGTGTATCCTATGTTTTGTATCTAGTAGTACCCTAATGTACTTTGGGGTATTACATTATGGTATCAGAGCAGTTCGGTCCCATCGGACTGTGAGTTGAGTCTAGAGTGATCCGGCTTAGGGTGTCAGATTAAGTGTTCTGTGAAGTTGTTGGTTTTCTAAATTCCTGATACAAATTAATGGGGTAGGCCGCCTCAGGTATTTGTTTGAGGAATGGTGAAGGATGACAACTCCCAGAATTGTTTCCAAAAGATTGATTTCCAAACAAGATTTCTTGTAAGCCAAATATTTTGAACAAATTTTGCTTGTGCAAGAACGATTATGCTTATAAATATAAATGATATATATTATTTTCTTAAACCAATTTCCCAAAGAAATTAGTAGAGGTAATTGAGTTTGTTGAGATGTGTGTGTATGATTCTAATTTAATATGCTACTAGTTTAATGCTTTTGATTAATATGTACTAACTGGTCAATGTGTTTGAAATTGCCTTATATGTTTAGTGGTCATTTACTCAAATCCAACTTTGTTAGGTATTTTATTAAAAGTACCAAAGTTAATGTACATCTGCCAGTAAATGTTTTTGACTAATACAAGTTAAAAGTTTTCTTTTTATGAATGCTGATGTTATGGCACTTCTAAATGAATTGTTGTATTTCCAAAATACGAATATATTCATTTCAGAAGATATTTTCAGAATAATCAAATTCTTTTTGTGCTTTTTACATTGATCCTCAGGAGTTCAAATTTGACAAGCCTGGCAGTGTAACAACAGATAAGATAAGGAAAAGAAAATGAAATGTAAACCAATGAATCATGTGTTGTTACTGTGTTGTGTAGACTTACAGTGTAGATCATATTGAAACAGTTATATTCTTTCCTTGTGATTGCTACGCAAGTGTAAGAAAGTAATAATACAATTACATTCCTTATAATCTGAGTGTTTACCTTTTGTATGGTTTAATTGTTATGCCTGAGTGTGATATCAGATGATAATTCAAATTACCTGAGTCTGGAAATAAATGCTAGTAGCAATAATGTAACCTTTGAATGCTTATGTGTTGTTGATACGTCCTGCTATATGTTTTGGGAGTATCTACTATAATCTTTAAGTTTCTCCCTCTAGTCGGACACATTGGAACATTGCAAGCTCAGATGCTTGCAAAGAATGGGTGCTCGTGTCTATTCCCAGGTTCTTTTGTTGCACCTTGGTAACTTGAGGTTGCCAGAATAAACGTATGTTAAGTTATCTCTTATCATATGCTGTTGTTTCTAGAATAGAAAGAGAACTGGTCGCTTTGTTCGATGCATTCTTCTGATTGTAACCATGAAGGTCCATTGAATATGATATGTAAATATGAAAGAAGCATGCACTATCTTTTCAGTATAAAGCTAAGTAATTGTTGCTATTTGAGAAATTTAACTGAATGGATTAGCCTTGTATGTCTTAGACTTTTGAATTGTGTTTTGTTTAAGATGGTAGTAAAAATGGATAGACTTGCACATTGTTTTCTGTTTCTCTCGTTGAATCTAATAAGATTGATTGTTGTTATAAAGTTTCATCCTTTGTGCGGTTTTGACTTGTTAGGTGGAATGGGGTAAAACCATGTACACTAAAAGTGAACAAATCCTTCCCTCTTATTCGGTTTTGTTTTATGTTTTAATTCTTTATTTTGCATGGCACTTTTATCATCTAAATTGAATGTATAAGATGTTATTAATTCCAATCTATATTTCAAAATGTTAAGTATAATTGATAAACTTCTTAAGCCTTTCATATATACATGCATGTAACTGCTCTGTCCTGCAACAATATTCCTACAGTTAGGTATTAGTTGTTGTTTGTTTTTGGACTCTGATCGAATTCTTCTCGGCCTGTTTGAAGCCGCATGAACAAAGTTTATAATTTAGCTTTTGTTTTTATTTACATAACCTAACCTATGGTGCATGTGATATACCAATTATGGCCTTGTACCCTAGGATTTTTCATATTATATATGAGCTACCACTAAGATCAAATATCTATCCATGTTTGTGTTTTCTTAACGCTTTCCTATTTTTACATTAAGTCAAACTGACTTCCATGCATGAGAATCTTTTAATCTTCCTTAGTGATGTCTTGGGGTGTGATGATTGATGCAAGATTGGGAAGGTTTAATTTGTTTGGTTGTACATGTAAATCATTTAAGATGCCTTGTTGTATGTTCTTGGTTTCAAGTCAGAGAATCATCAATGGCCCAAATTTATCATGTGCTTTAATAAATTCAGGGAAATGGTTTAGTATATAGGTAAAGTAGAATCAAATTTCAAATAAACCTTGTTGAGGAGGATATTACATGCCATAGTTTGTAAATGGTAACGAGCTTGTTAATTACTTGGTTTATATTGTTAATGGAAAAGAATGAATGCATGCAAATACATGACTTGTACCTGATTGCTTCTTTTTAATTTTATTTAAGAGGACTGCATGATGCTTGTTTGTTCTTGAACTAGTTAATGAGTTCATAAGACTTTTATTTTGAGAATGTGAACCTCATAAGATGTTTGGGACATATAATTAAATCAGATTAGCAGTTGTGTAGTATGCTGTAATGTGGTGCCGGTTGACTCACTATTTATTATAACATTCCTTTGAACTGTTTTGTTACCTGTTTTGAAAAGAGAAATTGTTCTAGGCTTCCAGATTTGTAAATGGATCCTTGCATGTTGTAACTACATAGAGGTTATGTTTTTGATTGCATGTTCACTAGTGTCTTCATTTGTTGAGCTGTATAAATTGAAGGACTAATTTTAATTATATTCATAAACTAGATAAACTATGCTTTCCAAAGAATAGTTTACTCAAATCTGAATGTTGTTTTCAAAACCGAATAATTCCAGTAAAGGTTTTCTTATAACCGAGTTTTAGAAAAAGCTTTTCAAGTTAAATTTATATATTCACTGAAAAAGGATATTTGGAGAATTTAAAGCAATATTTTTGCTCTATCTTGGGTATTATGGGATGCTCGGGGTAGACTTGTGTTTATAACATGTCCATATCTTAATATGCTACCATAGCATTATATATGTCATTTCTTGATCGTGTTCGATATGGGTGATTGATAAAAATCATTGGCTTGCATCAATGGTTTGATTATGCACCTAAATAGGTACCAAATAGTTATTTCTGGTGTGTCACATCCTTATGTACATAAGCATATATGTATTTGACGCGTTTCCTAAATTATTTATATCTAAAATGATTGGAATAATAAGTACTACTACTATTTGAATAAGATTGTATGCTTTACTCTCTTATTATTATTGTTGTCATTAAGTTTTTGTCAGCTTGCCGTTGATTGGAATATCTGTCATGTATGATAATTGAACCCTAGCGAACCAGGTATCAATGATGACCAAATAGTTAATGATTATGACTAGTTCATCGATATAGATTCAAACATACAAACAAAATCTTTTGACCAGAGTACGCAGCGGAAGCTTAGTAGCCATTAGACGAAGGATCTTGCAGGAAACCATCTATGAACCTAAATGCAACTCTTAAGTCTTACTTGTATCATAAGACTAATTTGCCTTATTGTACGCTTTAAATGTATATATATAGCCATGTGATCCAAACTGAAGTAGTATTGTGTTTTCAATTATCACTTGCATGCTTTTAATTGTCATGAGGTGGGAAGTTTACTAAGGCAACAAATGTTATTGTTTGAGAAATCATTGCTAATGTATTTCTCTCGAGTAGGTTTTACTAAATTTTGAGGGCAAAATTTTTTTTTAGGGGGTTAGAAATGTAATATCCTTTCTCATGGGTATCCTAGTTTCTATGACTTTATCATAAGTGTTTTAAATCCTTATATAATTCATAAATGTACAATTTAGGATTTGTTTTATTAGTGAAGTAATTGATTTTTTTTTTAGAGAAGGAATGTAATTTTATATATATATATACACCAAATGTATTGGGTTAATTAGTAGTACTCTAGAAATAATCTAGGGTCACATATCACCCTCACTTAGATTTAATTTCAATACATGAACAATCATATTCCCTCTCATTCTATGCATAAATATGATTAGCACACTACTTAATTTAAACCATAGTATTTATCTTTATTTAAAATTTTACAAGTGACCAATGCCTATCAAGGAAGTCTAGCCCTATTGGTTAAATAAAAATTTCTCACTTAACCCCTACAATGTACAATACGGCAGACCCAAAAACAAAGAAGTAAAGGAGACTTCTTCTTCTTCTTTCTTTTTCATCAGAAGCTCCTTAAGCTTCTTCTTCAAACCCTAGACCTCCATCAAGCCTTCATCTTCCACCTTTCAAGCTTGAAATTCGGCCAGACAAGGAGCAAGGGGGTTGAACAACTCAACCACAATTCCATTCTTGCAGAGACACCATTTCTCCTTCCTCTCTTCCCTCTTCAATTTTCAGCTCACACACACACCTCACCACCTCACTTCTCCTCTTCTCTTTTCTTCCATAACCATTATAAAACATACACCACTTCCTTTATGAAAAGAGCTTGAAGCAACTACTCTTGAAAGCAAGGAGAAACCAAAACAGAATTGGGAGGAACTTTCAAGGAGATCAACCTCTACCATTCTAATTCCCACTTTTTGCTTATGTGAGTTTCCTTAGTTAGTGCTTGGTAACCATAAATCCAAGCTTAGGAATTTTAAATTTGATATTATTGTTTGATTTCTGAATTGCATGTTGATTATATGGTTTTAAATGAATGCAGAATTGTGTTGTAGAATATTCAATTTAGATGCATGTATTCTGTTTGTTAAAAGTTCTAAAAGAAGCTGCTGATCTGACAAACCCGTATAGACATATGTATAATATTTTAATTGTAACTATTTCTATAGTGCTCTGTTTGGTATGATTCTTGTTTTGTTAGAAAGTAGACTCGAAATTCTACACTCTAGACACTGATTTTGCTGTTTTGCATTGAGTATTGATGGAGAAAAACCTGTTACAAGTTAGGGTATTGCTGCTGTCCTGTTTTCTGAGTGTAGGGGCTTTCCGGTAAAAACTGTAATTTTAGGAAGATGGTTTTCCAAAAGTCAAATTTTATTCATAAAGTAAACTTGATTAGCTTTCCAGGAGTTGTCTTTTGTTTGAATCCGATTTTGTTTGGTATTTTAATAAAATCATAGAAGTTAACTGAAAACTGCTGAAATTCTGCTTATGTTGTTGATGCATTATCCCTTGTTGAATACTTGATTGAGAGATTATATATTGTTCATGTGAATGGTTTATATGTTATGCTTTAGATCATTAGTTTTTAAGCTATAAATTGATATGTGAGTTAAGTTATTTAATATTATGAAGAAATGAATGTAAAACACCATTTGGCATCCAAAGGTAGTAACCATGCTAATTCTACTCATGAATCGAATTAGAATGGTTATCAATGACATTACAGATGTCAAGTACAGAAGTCCTTTCAGTTTGGAAGGCAAGTATAGAGTCCTTCCCGTTTGGAAGGCAATCACAGAAGTCCTTTCATTTTGGAAGGCAAGCAAGTAAGTGCAAAGCAAGTGGGACGCCGCTTGTGGTCATAGACGTATGTCCTGCCTTACAGTATAGAGCTGGTTCCTCTTAAGTACCTCGGTGCGTGGGGAGCAGCGAAGTGTTAGTTCCTCTTAAGTACTTCGGTGCACGGGGAACAACAATGTTTTTCACTGACAAAAATTAAAAAGGAATGTCCAAATGAGTGGTTCACAAATATTATGAATGACATGATGATACCAGGATTAAACCCAAAGCTAGTCCCTCTTAAGTACCTTGGTGCGTGGGGGGCAGCAATGATGTTTATACCTGATGATATGTATAAGTTTACTAATATATGTATATGTGTGGGACTTAGTGCTCTGTTTGCAGGGAATTCACTGAGATTTCATATCTCACCCCTCACCCTTTTGTTTAAGGTTAATCCCTCCTATGTTGGAGAACTGTGAAGTATCCCCGGAAATACTTAGCAGTTGTTCCAATGTAAGCTATTTCTGTTATGGAAGATGTTGCCGGATCAGAGTCAAGAGTCATATTGTCATTGTTTAGTCTCTAAGTATAGTTCTTGAAAATGTATGAGATTTTTATATTTATATATATATATATATGTATATATATATATATATATATGAGTGGTTTAGCGAAAAGCAAATTTCAGTGTATCCTATGTTTTGTATCTAGTAGTACCCTAATGTACTTTGGGGTATTACAGTCTCTTTGGTTGTTACTATTTCCATGAGGAACTAATCCTATTTCTAAGGGAACGATGAAGCCGCACTTGACGATATAGTTATTTAAATGTGTTGTTTTCTTATTCCCTCATCTCAATTCTTGTTTCTTAACTCTGTTTTGTTTGCGTTAATCAAAAGGGCCCATGGTTAACTAGTATAGTGCGTTGAGACCAAGAGGAGATTCGTGCTTAGGACTTGGGGTTAGGAACATCGATTGAGTACGGCTAGGGATAGAGTTGGAGATCGGTGCAATCGCGATAGGTAGCCAAGAACTTAATGAATCTAACTGTGGGTTGTCGGATCGAGAGATAGGCAATTTGCATGATTAGGTATTTCCTTTCGTGCTCGAGAGAGACATTATTATAGTATAGGGGTCCTGATTGGCAAAGAAATTGAACATAGGCATAAGAGAATAATCACTTGGGTAACATGCATGACTGGATAGTGGATTCGTGACCTTAGAGCCTTAGCCTTAATTTGAATCTCTTTGTTATCGGTTAGTTTTTAGATAATTGTTAGTTGATCATTGATTTGTTATTAGATAATTATCTTTCTTCCCAACCAACTGCTCTTGTTGACTTGGTCAAATTGGTTTGAATTCCCTTGAATTTTGGTATAATTGGTCTTCTATTCCCCGAGTTCAACCTCGGTAATTACTTGCCGTGTTTTATTACTTGTATCGACCCGGTACACTTGCCGGAGTCACGTCAGTTCTCTATCTTCATCTTCAATGACTTCTGTATTTATATGCTCCAATCATTTTGAATCCGTTAGAGACATTCCTTCAAATATTGGCTTCAAGCTGAGCTCCATTAAATGAAATAGAGTCGTTCTGGGTAGCCATTAATGCAATAGGTGTGAACCATAATGTCATATAGGTTTTGATGTTGACAATTATAGTATTAAGTCATAGAACATGAGCCAATCAATGTGATATAGGTTTTGATTTTGTCAAATAGAGCATCATTGTATTAATTTAATAAAAAGAATATTGGACTTAATATATATTATATTGATAAATGCCATGTGACAAATATATTTGATATATGATTGACATGGATATATTTAATATATATTGAATATTTGATGATTGACAAACATTATGATGAATGAATATTATATGTTAAATGCACATGTGTTAAATAATTATATCTGACATAACATTGAGTAAATGTACATGTGATATTTAATTATATGATGTTGTCTGTGGTTGGCAAAATAATAAATTAGCATAGAATCAAACTTGGAATTATTATTATATACCTAAAGACATAAGAAATATTAAATATGATATTATCCTAAAATATGTCTTATGAAATGAATATTATACATGACTTTGTATATGAAAATTAAATGTGAAATATTATTAATATTATTTTATATACCTTGAACTAATGTGAATTATGAGAAATTGTGAAATAGAAAAGTTCAAGTTGGAAATAAACATAGCTATGATGTCAAGAACTTGAAGAGTTAAAGTGTCAAGAGATCGAGTCTTTCAAAACCGGTGAAAGGAATTTTATTAATTGTATTGTATGTTTTAGATTTCCTTGTAAATGGTAAGTAAAGCTCTCTAATTAACATTGGTCACACACACACACATAAATAAGCTTTCAAAATAAAACTTAAATGAATTTTAAATGAACTTAATTGAGAAATCTTTTTCAGCCTTTAAGTTTTTCAAATTCAAATTTAATTCGAGGAATAATCGATTATCAAGCTCTTAAACATGCTTTAATGTGTAATTAATTATAGAGCTGTTATGTTTTCAAAATTTGAATTTGAAATACAATAATCTATTAAGGTAATCGATTATGTCATTCTGAACACATTTTATAAATCAAATTAATTGGGTATTAATGTATTTAAATGAGCATTAATTATTTCTAGTCGTTAAGTCTGAATTCGAAATTACATAATTGGTTATGAAGTTTGAAAAATCGATTATGTATTTTGAAGTACAAAACAGAGAGTTACTAATCGATTATGATAATCGATTATATACAATTTCAGTTCGCAGGATTTTAAAAAGAGAACATATATTCGATTAGTCTAATCGATTACACTGCGACTGTCTCAAGAAGCGCATTTTTAATTGAGTTAAAATAATCAATTATGACATTTAAATAATCGATTACTGCACGACAAAATATGTTTTTAAAATTGGCTTGACCTAATTTCCTTAAGCTATTCACTTCTTCTATATAAAGGAAACTTGGGCATATTTTCATAGTATCAATTCCCCATTTTATAACTGTGCTAATACTCTGTTAAACAAAACTCTCTTCTACACTTTGCTCTTACACTTTGATCATATAATATTGAGAGAGCTTTACATCATATAGGTGTTTTTGTAATTGGGCTTCAATTTGTTTTTATCAGCACTATTAAGAGTGCATATTGTTGGTAAGAGTCGTGTGACTCAAACCCTTCTTTTCTACACCATTTTTACAAGAGAGGGTATATATCTTGTGGTGTTTCTTGGATGTGATTTCCAAGTGTTTACAAGGGAGGTGAAATTCCTTGTGGTTGACAAGAGAGGGTATATCTCTTGGGTAATTGTTTGAGACTCTTTCACTGGGGGAGGTAATATCCCTGGTCTGTGAGGAGTGTTCTTTATTGTAAAGGTTCTAGTTGATCCTGTTTAAAAACTAGAGTTGATTGGAAACCCTTGGTGGTATTGCCTTGGGAACTGAACGTAGGTCATGTAGGTAGTCTGTGGCCGAACCAGGATATATCATCATGCTCATTTTCTTTCCCTATCTCTTTACATTTCCGTCATTTTACTTTATCGCGCTTTACTTTCAAACCGTTTATTTTCTCAAGTGCTTTAATTTGAAAAGAATTGTTTATCCTCTGTGAATTCTGTTTATATTTTAAAAGGGTTTTTAGATTCATAGAAAAGGATTTCATTTTTATTTAAAGCCCAATTCACCCCCTCTTGGGTGATGGTTGTCACGGCCAACAATAGGAACGTTGGTTGTCCTCTAACACGTAAGTCCAATGCTTTATGTTTTGTGCAGCAGCCAAATCAGAGTTGTGCAGGTTGCTTTTGTACTTTGCAGAGCACATTTCCCTTTTCATGTAACTCCCAGTTGTACTAGGGAATAAAGCATATTAGAAGCACTCATTTTCTGAGTTCCTTGATTGCTTAAGAGTTTGACCTTCTGACTAATATCAGTCAATCATTCAAGAGTAAAACTTGTTTGATCTTCACACTAAATCCCCTTTGGTTATTTAACAAATACAATAATCAAAGGAACTAAAAAGATAAGGATAGAGAGATTTAAGACAGCTATTTATCCTAATTCACCCTTTAACAATTAGGGCTACGTCCAGTCCTTGGCAGCACCGAGTTTTCTCCACTATAACTGATCAGGTTACAGACTCCAAGTATTATTTGCACACCTAGCCTTTCCAGGCTCCAAGACAAGTATTATTTACTCACCTAGCCTCTTTAGGCTCACTCAAGTTTGTTTGAGAAAAGATTATAATAAATACAATTTGTAAGTCTTTCACTAACATCCAGAAGAGTGAATTAAATATGAAGGATAGAAAGACTGCGTAATAACTTCAAATGATTGAAGAATACATATTGAAAGAATGATGGATTAAATGCTCAGAGTAATGTCTCTTTAATGCTTGTATTCTTTATATCTTTAATGATTTCTGTATTTATAGGCTCCAATCATTTTGAATCAGTTAGAGACATTCCTTTAAATATTGGCTTCAAGCTGAGCTCCATTAAATGCAATAGAGTCGTTCTGGGTAGCCATTAATGCAATAGGAATGCTGGTTATACTCTAACACATAAGTCCGGTGCTTTATGCTTTGTGCAACAGCCAAATCAGAGTTGTGCAGGTTGCTTTTGTACTTTGCAGAGCACATTTCCCTTTTCGTGTAACTCTCAGTTGTACTAGGGAATAAAGCATATTAGAAGCATTCCTTTTTCTGAGTTCCTTGGTTGCTTGAGAGTTTGACTTCTAACTTTCTTGATATGCGAGAGAGAGAGAAAGATTCAATGACTTCTGCTTAAGGGGACAACTCCTAAAAGCTTCTTTGTCCTTATATTCCTTATCGAAGGACCATAGACAGGTGAGAGCTCCTTTCAAACAAGTTGAAACTTCAATGAAGATAGTCAACAATCCAATCGGCAGACAGGTTGACTTTCACTCATCAGACAAGTGATCTTCAAGAGAGATTAAGAGTGTCTATGGGCAGACAGGTGTAAAATAACCTTTCACTTAATAATCAGCACACTAGATAGACAGGTCAGCAACCAATATGAAGTTCAATTAAATCATTAACAAATGTTTAGTCTTCATCAAAACTTAGGGCAAATGCACATCAGACATTTAGAGACTTAACATACTCTTCTTCAATTGCTCATTTATGCCACTTCTGAACACATTATGATAGTTAATTTAGGTTAGGGTTAAAATTGGGGATTTTGTGATAACTATATCCTTTCATGAAATTGATTGATTAAACATGAAATTAAATGTATTAATTTTGTTTCTTTAATTGTAGGAGATATTGGAAAAAGTTTTGAAGAGAAAATTATCATCAAATAAGCAACAACCTTCATTGAAATCTTGTGATTCAAGTCTCCAACAACAAATGATTGAAATTGATTTAGAAGAGTTGTCATCCGATCCAGGAAAACGAATTAAAATTTCAACATATCATGCTAATGATCGAGATAAGTTACAAAGAGAACTATGTCAACCTACTCAACATAATTTTCCCCAAAGAAAAACTGGGAATTCTTTAAGAAGATTTTGTCCTTCTTGGTTTAATGAATTTGGTAACTGGTTAGAGTAAAGTATAGAAAAAGATGCCGCATTTTGCTTATGTTCTTATTTTATAAGCTTGATTTTGGAAAGCAATTTGGTGGTGATACATTTTAGACAGGGGGTTTACAAATTGGAATAAGAAATAAAGGCTCTCATCTCATGTTGGAGGTCCTAATAGTGCTCATAATATTGCTTGGAAGAAGTCTCCAAATTTGATGAATCAAAATCAACACATTGAAGTTACAATATGTAATAAATCTGAACAAGTTCGTGACTTATATCGAAGGTGTTTAACAGCCTCACTTGATTGCATTCGTTTTCTATTGAAGTATGATTATCTTTTCATGATCATGATGAATCAATCGATTCTGTTAATCAAGGTAATTTTCTTGAATTTCTTAAATTTCTTTCTGAACACAATGAAGCAATAAATCATGCGGTCTTGGAAAATGCTCCTAAAAATCATCAATTAATTGCTCCAACAATCCAAAAGGATATTGTTAATACTGCTGCATTGGAAACCATTAGTATTATTATTACTGATCTTAGAGATGAACCATTTGCTGTTATGGTTGATGAAGCCCGTGACATATCAATTGAGGAACAAATGGTTGTTGCTTTGTGTTAAGTTAACAAAAATGCAAGTATTGTTGAGCGCTTTGTTGGTATTGTTCATGTTAAAGATACTGCAATTTTATCATTGAAAACGTCAATTGATAAAATGTTTTTCAAACATGGGCTTAGTATATCAAGAATTCATGGACAAGGTTATCATGGTGCTAGTAACATGCAAGGGGAATTTTGTGGTCTCAAAAGTTTGATCTTAAGGGAGAATCCATCTGTATTTTATATACATTGTTTTGCTCATCAATTACAATCGACGTTAGTTGTTGTTGCCAACAGTCACATTGATGTTGCTTCTCCTTTTAGTTTAGTGTCCACTTTATTAAATGTTATTGGAGGATCTTACAAACGACATGACATGCTTCGTGAAAAACAAATAGTCAATGTTAGAGAGGCATTGGAAAAAGGAGAAATTCCAAGTGGGCAAGGTTTGAATCAAGAAACTAGTCTGAAATGAGCCGCTAATAGTTGTTGGGGTTCACATTATGCAACTTTGATCAATTTGGTATTGATGTATTCTGCTATATGTGATACCCTTGAAATTATAAAAGATGATGGATTAACTCCAGAACAAAGAGCTGAAGACAATGAACTTTTACACTTGACAGGGGATTCTGATTTTGCATTCACATTGCATTTGATTAAAAATATCTTAGGTATTTCAAATGAATTATCACATGCATTACAAAGGAAAGATCAAGAAATCATCACTACTGTGAACTTGGTTAACATCACAAAGTAGCGGTTACAAACTATGAGGGATAATGGATGAGATTCTTTATTGCAGGGGGTAATTTTATTTTGCAATATGCATGACATTGGCATTCCTAATGTGGAAGATATGTTTTTTCCTACAGGTAGATCACGACGTGGAGGCAAAGCTCAATCTATCACAATAGAGCATCACTATGTCTTTTAATCATTTGTGGATATGCAATTTAAGGAACTTTGTAATCGTTTCTCCAAAGCAAATACTCGGTTGCTTCTCTATATGTCTTGTTTGAATCCAACCAATTTGTTCTCTAGTTTTGATAAGGCAAGGCTGATTGAATTTATGATGTTTTATCCACGTGAATTTTCTTCAATTGATTTAGTGATGCTTGAGAAACAATCATTGATATGTGTAACCATGTTGAATTTGCATCTTTTAAATGAATCAGTAATCTTTCAGAGAAGTTGGTTGAAACTAGAAGACACATTATTTACCCATTGATTTATCTTCTTTTGAAGTTAGCATTGATTTTGCCTGTTGCCACACCAACTGTAGAAAGAGCCTTTTCTGCTATGAAGATTGTGAAAAATAGGTTGCGTAATCAAATGGGAGATGATGCATGGGTGAATGATTGTCTAGTGATTGATATTGAGAGAGAAGTGTTCAACAACATTAACAATAAGTTGATCATTCAACGATTTCAAAACATGAAGTCACGTATAATGCAATTATGAGGTATGTAATTTATTTGATTAGGTATATTAAATTCTATGATTTTAATATTCATGTCTTTATCTTCATATATATGATGATATTTATTCTTAATTATTTTGGAAATATGTTACCCCAGGGTCCTAGATCCGCCACCACTGCATAAGATAATCTCAAATAAATTTAAATAAACACTTCCAAAAGAACATTTGAGAAAACTTAATAAAATAAATTATTTTTTATAATTTTTTTTTTTTTACTTATTTCCATAAGCTTCAACTAGAGTCTAGAAGCTTATGAAAATAAGTTATGTAAAATACTATCGATTCATGAGGGAGAAATGTCACGAAGATGTGAGGAAGTACACTAAGGGTTGCAGTTTGAATCCCATCACGCTCTTTCTTTTATTTTTTCCCCCAAATCACTCTTTTCCGTAAGTGTTCCCCCTTTCTTCACTCATTTCTTTCTTTATTTCCTCCAAATCACTCTTACAGTACCTTTTTCCCCAATTAGGAATGATAATCGGTTACGTCGAGCTAAGCCCTGACATAAATAGGTATGCATCCACTTATAAATTGGCTATAGGCCTTTACTTGTAAATAGATTCATAAGCCTTTAATTATAAAGATGCCAATAGGTCTATACAAATAAATAAGTCACTAGGTCTTC
Organism: Echinosophora koreensis; assembly: GCA_035048595.1. NCBI lineage: Eukaryota > Viridiplantae > Streptophyta > Magnoliopsida > Fabales > Fabaceae > Echinosophora > Echinosophora koreensis. The sequence goes on along the minus strand of JAPCYP010000058.1, from coordinate 310,161 downwards.
ACAAATAAATATGCTAGTATGTCTCTACATTTAAATGGGTCAGTAGGTCTTTACTTTCAAATATTATTAATATTATGAATAATATATTATAGTATTATAATATATGAAAAATATTAACAAGTACCCTTAGGGCATTGTTTAAGGAATCAAGAAAGGAAAATTTGTATGAGAAATGATGTATTTAGCATTTTGAAAAGTGTTACACTTAGTTTTCCAACACAAAATTTTCTTTTATGGGTTCCTTAACCAATATCTTTAGGGCACTCATTAACTAGATCATATATTAAATTATATTATATATGTGTCTAGAGCTGGGTAGGCGGTAGGCGGACTGACCCGCACCAGGCCGCATTGGCTCGCATGCAAACGGACAGGGCTAGGTTGGTCCGTGAAAGAAATAAGCTTGTACATATCATGGCTCGAATCGCCCCGCGGGTTGGCTGGCTGAGCCGCATAAATGGAAAAGAACTGAAAATTTGATATAATGCCCATTTTTATGATTATTCTATGACTCTGTAGTATTAGATGTCAAATAAATACATATATCCGTACTAAACAACAATCTCCCATTAAAATATCACATGTCCAATATCATAATTTTAAAAATGAAATGCAGCTTGACTCTTGTCAAGTAAATACAAAACTAAGAAACAATCTACCATTCATATAGATGGTCATGATTCCACCAAATATCACATGTCCAATATCATAATTTTTAAAACAAAATGCATTGTATTTGACTCTTATCAAGTAATCACAAAAAACTGTCAAACCAAACCGAGCCTTAACAAAACACAACTAAAAAGCTCAACTCCAACAAATACCAAATACAACAATAATCTCTCTCAAGTCTCAACCAAATACAAGAAAATAAGATAAAACTACCAAAATCAACAACCATAATCCTCAAGCACACCAAATGTTAAATACAACTTATGCCTTATCTTCATCCTCAACAATGTTTGATTCTCTCATTGGTGAATTTCGCTCAACATTTGTCTTAACCACCACATTTTCATCTCCAAGTTTTCCTACAACTCATAAGTCAAAACTCATAACATAACTAAGGTAGTTAGAAAAGCAAAACATAATTAGAAAGCAAAACCTAGTTCAATTTCTTTAGCATTGTAATATTTACCTTCCACATCGAATCCGAGCAACCAATTTCTAGTACATATCAAGGCTTGCACATTGTCTGGAAGGAGAGAACTTTGGTATTTATTGAGAACACGAGATCTAATACCAAATGCCGATACAGATGCCACAGTTGTTATTTGAATGCTTAAAATGTTACAAGCCATCAATTCATGATCTGGAAACCTTTGCTTATTCTCCTTCCATTATTGCAAAAGATCAAGATTTGAATGGTATTCTGTAGATAGAGTTTGCTCTTTCAAATAAGTATCCAATTGAGACTTGCCCACTTGTGATGACATTTTTTGATTCTGGTATTAGATATACTCCTACATTATTTCCAAAGTATAGTTACAACAAATAAAGAATGAGAAGTTCAACAAAAAATTAAAAGAATAATGGGTGAATAAAAGAAAAAGCATAGACTCACATCCATAACAAGCAAATTTGATGAGTCTCCACTAGAATTTGCAATAGTACTAGAACTCTGAACTTGAACAACATCCATAGTTGTTTCTCGGGAAGAAAGTTTAACATACTCATTAAATAAAGAATACATTTTTTGTTTCGCAACTTCCAACTTTGCTTGGTAACCCATTGGATCAAGACCTATAATAGAGTAACAAAACTCTAAAAATGAGAACGTCATGCGAGGATCAAAGACGATTCCAAGGACAAGTACAATACTATATTCACTCCAATAACTGTCAAACTCCACTTTCATCCTAGATGCCATATCCTTAATTACCTCATCTTCATTACTCATTTTTTTAATCAACAAGCATTCAATCCTCCATATTTGGTCGAAATACAAATTAGATATTGAATAAGATGAACCAGAGATCAATTTTGTAATCAAAGCAAATGGATGCAAAAATTCACACATTTTTTTAGCTCTTGTTCATTCTTCAGTAGAAGGGCAATACGTATATTTCCTATCATCAAATGCAAGGTTACTAAAATCATGTCGGTATGAAATGTACTTTCAAGCATCATAAAGGTGGGGTTAACCTAGTAACGACATCCAAACGTAAACCAACATTGGTATCAACACAACCAAATTTGAGCAACACATGCTTCAAAAGTTTTCATTCTTGCTTCCGACCCGCTAACATACTTGATGCTTTCTCTAATTTTATGTAAAACACTACTAGTAACCTTCAAACCTTCTTGAACTATAAGATTTAAAATGTGAGCGCAACATCGGTTATGAAAAAACTTACCACCACAAAACAAACCATTACTTTGCATAAGAAGTCTTCTTTTCAACAAATCTTGCATTTTGCATTAGAACTTGCATTATCTAAAGTCAATGAGAAATTTTTTTGCTCAATCCCACATTCTTCCAAAAAAAATCAAATACAATCGTAGCCAATTTACGTCTGGAATGAGGAGGGGAAATTGAGAAAAATTCATAAACTTGTTATTAAGTTTTCATCTTCCATCCACAACATGTGCAGTTAATGAAATATAGCCCTCTATAGTGCAAGAAGTCCACACATCAAATATCAAGTATATTCAACTTTGAATTTTGGACAGCTCTTGTTTCAATTTTTTTCTCATTCTCATACAAGTTAACCATGTCTATTGTGACAAGACGCCTAAGATACACCTTAGTTTCAAGATTCAGATATTTGAGTAATTCTCTAACCCTCATATATTCAACAAACAAGAAAGGAAGGCCATGCTCTATAATGGATATGGATATCAAGTCACGCACAACTTTTTGATCAAGTTTTCTAGCTTTCAATTTTCCAGCATGGTCAAGCATAAGTTTAACATCAACATTTTGAGATCTTGGTGTTTTCTCACACTTAATTAGATGACGTTGCAAAGTCGAAGTTCCATATTTATTACCACCACCAACATACTCTTTCCCACAAGCCTTACGTTGAGCTCTCTCTTTCCCATCACTTCCCACACCAATTTTAGTAAGATAGTTCCAAACACAAGATGAAAGATTTCTATTTCTCTTCTTTGCTATTGTAGGTTCATTTTCAATACCTTGTGTTGTTTCATTCACCAAATTGTTTTCAACAGAAGAACACACATTAACTTAGATTTAACATATTCATAGCAGAGGCAGAGCAATCCATATTTAATAATTCAGATCAACCTAAATCCATATAATAGAAAAGTAAGACAAAAAATATTTAAAATGAATGAGAGAATACATGCTTTAACAGAGAATGTATGTTTTAAGTTTAATAGAGAATGTTTTAATAGAGTGTGTGTATTAAGTTTCTAGTATGGCAGTACCCACTACCCAGTATTTGCCATCAAAAAATTATCAATACAACCACTATTAGAATAACTGTGAATTAAATCAACCTTGAATTATTAAATAAAAAACAACCATTATCAGCACAAAAAATTAGAGCAGCAAGATATGACAAAAATCAAAGAAGCAAGATAAGATAATTATTATCATATCAGCACAACAAATCAGAGCAAATATAAATAATCAAAGCATACAAAAAGGAACGAACTCAGAGCAACAACTTCTTCAATTTTCTTAGAGCAACAAGATGAGAGAAAAAAGAATCACTTAGTCAAAGAGCAGCAACCATGAGTGAGAGGGAGGAACAGAGCGTCTCAAACATTTTGTTGCAGAGTGTAACACCCTGATTTTCACATAAGAGTATATGTTACTATAGATGCATATCTGTTATTATTATTGTTGTTAATAATAATAATAATAATAATAATAATAATAATAATAATAATAATAATATTATTATTATTATTATTATTATTATTATTACTGTTATCGTTATCATTATTATTATTATTATCACTAATGACGTTAGTACTATTATTAATATAATTGATAATGTAATTGTTTATATTATTATAGTATTTTTATAAAGGTGTATGTCTGTGTGTATTATTATATATGATAATATATTTATCTATGTTGTTATGATATCGAAACAAATATGTATGTGTTAATATAAAATTATATTTATATTAATTAATTAATTAATGTGTACCATGATTATTATTTTGTAATTACCTACTAATTTGTAATTATATATGTATATTAATATATGATTATTTGTATTAATATGAGATTATATCTATTAATATGTGACCTTGTATGAATATATGATTTTGTATGTGATTCTATATGTTAATATATAATATGTGATTTTATTAATAATGTGTGATCTTATAAGTGATTCTGAATGATAGTACGAGCTATAGTATGATTTAGTATTTAAATCGGGATAGTGTAACTCTTAGACTTTCCTAAATCAATCAGATTTAATAGGAGTCCTTATTAAGATAGAGGAACTATTTTCCTTAGTTATCTCTTAAGATCTTATCCTAATCTTCTAATGATCCTATCAATAAATAATCACCATATCTATCTCTAAACTTCTATCACACTTTTTACAATGTTAGAGTTCGATTTAGTATTCAATTGTGAAACATGAATTTAAAGATTCGACTTTAATCAGTGTGGAACGACTTAATTGTATAACCCTAAGACTAAACCCTCACTTTTCACTCCTAAACACATTCCTAATTTATCTAGAGAAATCTTAAGTGCTCTAGGTGAGATCTCTGTCGTCTCCAAGTTCGTAATCGCTTCGTAATTGCTCATATCTGTTATCCTCTTTTCTTTTATGTTCTTTAGATATTAATCTTAAGGTAAGCCAAATCTGTTATCCTCTTTTCGATTCTCTCTTGGGTTTAGGAGTTGTGGTCCTCTTTATGAACTCTATGGTATTTGTAATGGTAGGAACCAACGAAGGAGGCTTGGATTTGACACTCTCATCTCTTCAAGGCTTGCGAATTTGATTGAGGTATGGGAGAGAAGGAATTAGTATGAACATATAGGTTTTGGGGTAGCGTAAGATGAGGCTTAACCCATGGCCCATTTTGTGTGCTATATACTTTAATCAATGTATGATTGCTTGATTGTTATTGTTTATATATGAATAAATATATTTGTCTAAATGGTTTGTATGATTTTGGTATGATGTATGTGAAATATTGATGACGATTGATTGTATGTCATGATTATACGTGTTAGTGTTTCAATGTTATGGAATGATGAATTGTTGTCATTAAACTATGTTAATTAAAGACATAGAGACGTTAGTGTTGAACCTAAGATTAGGATTTCATTAATTAGTGTTCATAAGACATGAAGATAATAGAGAGGAGTGTGATTATTGCTAGACGAAATAGTCAAGGAACATGTAGGAAAGATTTCTGAATTCTTTAGGAAGACTTGTGAGATTACTAGAACGAAGAATAGTGCTGCAGGATTGAGCATGTTTGTGCTCAGTACGTTCAGTCGTGCTCCTGTAAGCATGGTTGTGCTTCAAGCCAGCATGTCATGCTTCCAGCATGCATGCTGTGTTTATGTGTAATTTGGGTGGCTTCACCCGTATTCCCCTAATAAAAAAACGAGGTAGCAACTGAGATAAAAACAAATGAGATAGTCCAAGTATACAATTAATATTATAAACCTTAACAAAGATGCTTAATGATAAAGACGTTAATGTTGGTTAAGATGATAACGACGAGTTATCGCACATTAGATGTTAATCATCTTTGATGTTTATTGGTCAAAGTTGACAAACCATTATTAATGGTGTTGAAGGAGGTAGTTGTTCATGATTGATTGTATGTCAGCATTGCATGCATTCATGACATGGAGTCATTAGTTAGGAGAAGTTACGATGACATGGGAGTTTGCCAAAGTATGGCAAACTGGCCATCCACTGTGATTCATCTAAGAGTTAGGTGGATTGAACGCATTTGTGGTGATTCATCCAAGAGTAAGGTGAAGGGGCTATACAAGGGGTTCATCCGAGAGTTTGGTGAACTGTCGGCATTGATGTTTATTGGCCAATATGAATATGTAACTCCAAAATCATCTTCCTATGTTAGTGATGGATCCACATCGCATATGAAGTAATGAAGTAGCAGTGCATCGCATAACCTATTTTATTTAATGAGATGTGACGTAATATAATATGCTATAATCTGTTATATTGTGATATACTATGTGTTGTGTAATCATCTTGCTAACTGTTCCTGCCGAGTTCCGAGTTGCCGGAATCTCGCCGTAAACGTTAGACCAAGGATGAACGTTGGGGGTTGTTTTAGACCGTGGCTTGACAGAATACTTATGTTCCGGTCCTACGTATCCCAATGGGAATCAAAGCCAAACGAAGTTCTGTGTTCAACCCTTGATCACGTGGTGCATCAATCTCTTAATCTTGTATCAGATGTACTCCGGTGGGCAAGGACTTATGGATAGTCTCTTGATCACAACCGGGACCTCTAATACGCTTAAGAGAGAACACCAAGCTCTAGTTCAAGTTAAAGTGTCTTCTCCCTTAGACTCTTCCTCCTTTTATAGAGGAGGAGAGGAGTAGACCGATCCTATTTTCTAGGATCTAGCTTATCTCTTATCACTTATCACTTATCTCTTCTAGCTCAACTCCCATCTCTTTCACTGATAAGAGTTATCTCTTATCTATGGTGAGGTTGTTAGCTTAGTTTTAGATAAGTGTATCGTTGAAGTAGTTAAGCTTTTCGAGCTCGGCGGCCGAGCTTACCACCTCGGCCAGTACACAAGCCCCCCAAGCTTCGAGCTCAAAAGGGCGAAGAAGTTTTCATGACAGGAGCCGAGCTTGCCTTTTGAAAATACCTGAGTTCATGGCTTAGGTTTTTTGTTTCCCTTTTTACCAAGCTTTTAGTGACCGACTGCATCTCGGCCAACTCGTGAGCTCGGTGGCCTCAGTTGGCCGAGCTTGATACTTTGCTATTTTTTGTCACTCACATCTCGGTTCGAAACTATCTCAGGTCGGTGGGTTTGTTAGTCGAGCTTTTATACCTCGGGGGCATGCACTACCTCGGCTCATACACAAGCCCCCCAAGGTTTAAGCTTCATAGAGCGTGAAAGCTTTACCGAAGGAGCCGAGCCGAACTGAGATAGGAACGGTCACTGAAAATTTGTACTGTGACGTCAGTTTCTCAGTACCCGAGATGAAAAGAGACGTTCCCTTGCCTTTAAGATCAGATTTGCTTGTGACACGTGGCCCTTATGGCCACATTTCCAAGGTCTGCTCTGCGGCTGCGTATGTGAGTTGCAGCGTGTAAACCGATGTTCGTGCCACGTGTTACTCCAAGATTGGTGTGCCGAACCCACGCAGGCCTGAAGAGACGTTTTGGTTCCTTTACACGGCAACCGCCATCATTACTTTTAGTTTTCAAATGTTTTCCTATAAGTGGAGGGATTTCTGAAGGCAAAACCCTTACTTTCCCTCACTTTTACATTTTTCCTCCTGAAGCTTCTTCTTCTCCCTCTAAAGAGAGTAGTTCTGCTACTCCTGAGGCCATTGCTGCCCCAAAACGCCGTAAACGTGCAAGTAGGATGCCTAGGGTTCCATACCCAGATATTACCATTCCTGGGTATTTCTGGGTAAAACCGGATGTTGGAGCCTTCTATTCAAACTTTAGGAATCTTGAGTCTTTTCACTGTATAAAATCCAGGATATCTTCCTCCCCTGGGACTGTAAGAGTGCTTCCCTGTGCAAACAATGAGCACGTTTTTCTTCGGGCTCTTCCTATTGAGCCCCATTTCACTTATGTGTATAGGACCTTGTTCGAGCAGATTGGGGTGACTCTTCCTTTTACCCAGTTTGAGTGTGACATTCTGAAGTTCATGAATGTTGCCCCTACCCAATTGCATCCCAACAGTTGGGCCTTTCTGAAGGCATTCCAGATTCTTTGCAACCAAACTGGAATGGTGGCCACTGCACCTAAGTTTCTTTATTTTTACAAAGTTAGTTTCGGAGACCGAGTTGGTTGGATCTCCCTTAGTGGACTTGATAGAAGGGGGATCATCGGACTCTACAAGAGTTCATACAAAGATTTCAAGTCGGACTTTTTCAAAGTCCGACCTACCGAGGGAAATGAGTCTTTTTTCTTTGACTCGGATGGAAAACCGAGGTTCCCTTTTTATTGGCAACCCCACCCTTCAAAGTTTTCCAGCTTCGACCCCGGTTGTATGACTGCTCAAGAGCGGGCCGACGTCGAAGTTCTTAAACTTTACCCCCGGCCACTGCCCTGCGGGAAACTTCTGAAACTGCCGACTTCTTCCACTAGGCGAGATGATTTTGATTGTAAGTAGCTTTTATTGATAGCTTTTGAACTTGCTTTCTGGCTTTATGTTCTGACCGACCCTCTTTTTGCAGTGATAATGGGAAAATTCAACTACAAGGCACTACTGAAGAAGTCAGCTCACCAAGATGCAGGTGCTTCGGGCTTGGCTGCCGATATGAAGGGCAAGAAGAAGAAGACTGCCGAAGCTGCTGTTCCTGACATTCGTCCTCCCAAATGGTCTCGGGCCGTTGTTCAGCCAAATATACCGAAGAGCACGTCGCCTCTTCCTTTGGCCAATGAAGATGTTAACGTGGAGAGGGGAGCTGAAGGAACCCCCCATGTGACTGATCTGACAATGGAGACCAAATGGTACAACGGCAATTGTAACCCTGGCTTTAGCTCGATCTGGGACAATGACTTCAACCCCGGCTCTCTGATTGACAGACAAGTACTCAAACCTGCGGATGCTCGGCTTTTGTTAGAGCAGGGGCCCGAGGCGAGCATGGAGGCAGCAGCTGCCTGCGCTCTCCGAATTGCTTCAATTACCAGATTCTGTTGTAATGAACTCTCCACCAACGCAAGGAAGATGGAGGCGATGAGGGCCGATGCAGCTCGCGCTCTGTTGGTAAGGGATGAGCTCGCCCAGGCTGTGACCAAGTTGGAAGAACAAGCTCGGTTAATCGGGCAACTAAAGTCACAGAAAATCGAGCTTGAGAAAGCAACCACATCCCTGCAAGCCGAGCTGTCCGGTGAGAAAGCAGAAAGGGCTAAATTTGAGAAGATCGCCGAGGAAGCTCAGGCAGAGAAGGAGGCCGTCCTGATGCTCCGTCAGTCATTGGATGCTGAGAAGGAGGCCAACCTGAAACTTCAATCCGATCTTAAAGAAGCCGAATCCAGCATCGTGAAGGAACATGTTAGCGGATTCCTCCGAGCTGTGAAGCAGCTACAACATTTTAACCCTGGTGCTAATTTCTCTGAAGCTGATGTGGACAAGGATTTCAACAAGGAGGGAATCTTGGTCCCCTTGTCCGAGCTTGAAGACGAAGAAGAAGGTTCGGGTGGGGATGTGGCTGAGCAGCAAGGCATCGAGGAGGGAGTAGACCACGAAAGTGGAATACCTGACCCATCTCTAGATGTTCCTCTGCCTAATGAAGATGTTGGTGCCACCCTCGCTCATGGGGATGCCGATGAGTAGCGTAGATTTTTTCTTCTTCTTTAAAATGTATTTTGTTGCTTGGGCCATGCCCTTTTGTACTGGGCTTTGCCCTATTTAGTAATGAATATTTGAACTTTCACTACTGAGATTGCAATTTGTCTTTCTTTACTTGGAAAAATTTCTAAGTTTTTCTTTTGATAACTTAGAATATTTTTCGAAGTTACTCTTTGCTTTTTACTGGGCGTTTGCCACTCAAGTAATGGAATTTTGCAACTCTTGCCTTCATATTGCAACTTGTCTTTTTTGCTTACTTAGGAATTATTCCAACTTTTTCTTAGCTCGGATAAACCCTTAGCTTTTTTGTGCGTTTCAAAGTTTTTTACCGGGTGAAGCTCGATTTTTCCAACTTTGTTAGTTTTGCGCGTGGCCTCTTTTGAGCTTATAAGCTTGGCCTATTTAAATTTTAACGTTGCTTTTTTAAGTTTGGCATTTCGACCGTAATTCGGTCGATTTTAACTCGGTCAACTTTTTTAAGCTCACTTGATTGTACCTTTTTGGGTCCGGCATTTCGACCTCAACTCGGTCGATTTTAGCTCGGTCAACCCTTTCAGGTTTTGATTGTACCTTTTTGGGTTCGGCATTTCGACCTCAACTCGATCGATTTTAGCTCGGTCAACCCTTTTAGGTTTTTAATTGTACCTTTTTGGGTCCGGCATTTCGACCTCAACTCGGTCGATTTTAGCTCGGTCAACCCTTTTAGGTTTTTGATTTTAAAATGTAAAACAAGTGAATTTTTAGTCCTGTAACATATAACCGAAACGGACCTTATTCATTTATTTTCTCAGGCAAGCCTCATTAAAACCTTCCCGGCCAAAACCACATGGGAAAAAGACCAGGGTAGGAAAAAGAGTACATTACCTAGCTTTACATTAGTCAACTAAAATAAAACTTAAGATGAGAAGTGTTCCAAGTTCTTGGAACAGCCTTCCTCGACAACTCTTCTAGCCTATAAGCACCATTTCCAAGACTTTCAACTATTCTGAATGGGCCAGACCAGTTTGCTGCGAGCTTGCCCTCTTTGGAGTCCTTTCTTGCATCATTTTGCAATCTTAGTACCAGATCTCCTTGAACAAACTCTCTGGGTCGCAACCTCGAGTTGTACTTCCGAGTTACTTTCTGCTTGCACAGTTCTTCCTTGATCTTTGCTTCATCTCGGACTTCTTCAACCATGTCAAGCTCAACTCGGATTTCTTCCTCATTTTTGCTCTGATCATGATGCTGCCTTCTGAAAGAAAGTTCACCAAGCTCGACTGGAATCATTGTGTCAGTTCCATAAGTCAGCCTGAACGGAGTTTCTCCAGTTGATGACTGTGGTGAACAATGATAAGACCAGAGGATGCTTGGTAATTCTTCAGCCCATGCCCCTTTTGATTGGCCCAACCTTTTCTTGAGCTCGTTCAGAATGACTTTGTTAGCTGCCTCTGCCTGACCATTTGTTTGTGGGCGCTCCACCGAGGTCACCTTATGTTTGATTCCGAGATTGGAGTAAAATTCCTTAAGACCTTTGTCCGTGAATTGCTTTCCATTGTCAGTGACAATTGCATAAGGTAGACCATGTCGGCATATGATGCTTCTCCATACAAAACTCTGGACCTTTTTAGCTGTTATAATAGCTAATGGCTCGGCTTCAATCCATTTGGTGAAATAATCCACTCCTACCAGCAAGAACTTCACTTGGCCTTTGGCAACAGGGAAAGGGCCTACAATGTCCATCCCCCACATAGTGAAGGGCCAAGGTGACAGCATGGAATGAAGCTCTTCTCTTGGGACTCGTGCCACATTAGCAAATTCCTGACAAGGGTCACATTTATTAGTCCAGGCAGCACAGTCTGATCTCATAGTCGGCCAATAGAAACCTGCTCGAAGAACCCGAGCTGCTACGGATCGGCCACCAGAATGCATTCCACAGATTCCTCTATGCATCTCGTCCATGACATACTCAGATTGTTCCTTGGTTATGCATTTCAATAAAGGCATGGAAAATCCTCTTCTGTACAGCTCTCCATCTCGGATAATGTAATGACAAGACTTCAGACGAATTTTCTTTGCTTCTTTGAGATCAGCAGGTAACTTGTCCGAGGTAAGGAATTCCCAGAATGGCATCATCCAGCCTTGATCATAGTGCTCGGTTATCAATACCTCGACACTTTTTATACTCGGTTCAGGGAGATTTTCCTGAATGAAAGTTTTTAGCTGGCCAGTTCTCTTGGTGCTAGCCAACTTAGACAACAGGTCGGCTCTAGCATTTTCCTCCTGAGGTATATGCTCAATAGTGAAGTTGTCAAACTCTGAAATTAAACTATTGACTTTGCACAAATACCTGGTTAATTGAGGATCCTTTGTTTGATAATCCCCCGAGACTTGTCCTGTTACAAGCTGTGAGTCACTTCGGCACTTCAATCCTTTGACTCCAACCTCTTTAGCTAATATCAGCCCAGCAATAAGAGCTTCATACTCTGCTTGGTTGTTTGATGCATTGAACCCAAACTTCAAGGACTGCTCCAGAATAAGGTTATCTAGGCCCTCAAGAATTATTCCAGCCTCGCTTCCTTTTAAATTTGATGAGCCATCTACATATAGAAGCCAATTAATGGGTTCGGGACTCGGCTTTGAAGAGAGCTCGGCAATGAAGTCAGAGAGGCATTGGGCTTTCATTGGTCCTCTCGGTTCGTACTGTAAACCGAACTTTGATAGTTCAACTGACCAGGCTATCATTCGTCCCGCCAGATCGGGCTTTCGAAGCACTTGCTTAGTTGGATGATCAGTTTTGACTATCACTTGGTGCGACTGGAAATAAGGTCTTAGCCTCCGAGCTGCCATTACCAAAGCGAGGGCAAGCTTTTCAATTACTTGGTACCGTGTCTCTGCATCTTTCAAGATTCTACTGATGTAATACACTGGCATCTGTTGCTTCTCCTCCTCCTGGATGATTACTGCACTGATTGCATAATCATTGACAGATAAGTACAAATACAGATCCTTACCGAGATCGGGCCGAGTTAGAATCGGAGGTGAGGTGAGAAACAATTTCAGTTCTTCAAAAGCCTTTTCACACTCCTCGGTCCAAACAAATTCCTTGGGTTTCTTCAAGAGTTGGAAAAAGGGTCTGGCTTTTTCGGCTGATTTAGGGAGGAACCGAGATAAGGAGGCTAATCGGCCTGCTAGCCTCTGTATTTCTTTCACGGTTTGCGGACTCCGCATTTCAATGACAGTTTTACACTTATCTGGGTTAGCCTCAATCCCTCTGTGTGTTAGCATGTACCCCAGGAATTCCTCCTTGCACACCAAAAGAACATTTTTCAGGGTTCAACCTCATGTTGTATTTTCTGAGTTGGGAAAAGATTTCCTCCAAGTCGGCAGGGTGTTGTTTTGGGTCATCAGACTTTACCACCATATCATTAACATAAACCTCTAGATTTTTTCCGATCTGATTGAGAAACACTTTGTCCATGAGCCTCTGATATGTTGCACCAGCATTTTTTAAACCGAAGGGCATTACCCGGTAGCAGTAGTTTGCCCCCCCGGTCATAAACGCCGTTTTCTCTTCATCCGGTGGATGCATTCTTATCTGGTTGTAACCCGAGTATGCATCCAAGAAAGTTAAGACTCTGTAACCTGAAGCTCCATCTACCAATCTATCAATGTTTGGAAGAGGATAAGAATCCTTTGGGCACGCCTTGTTGAGATCAGTGTAGTCAGTACACATTCTCCACTTGCCATTGGCTTTTTTAACCAACACGACATTGGCTAGCCAAGTGGTATATTTTACTTCTCTGATAAAATTGGCTTTCTTCAGCTTTGCAGTCTCTTCGACTACAGCCTTTCTTCTTTCTTCGCCGAGCTTCCTTTTCCTCTGGGCTATGGGCTTGGCCTCCGGACATATAGATAGCCTGTGGCACAGAAAATTGGGGTCTATGCCAGGCATATCTGATGTTTTCCAAGCAAACAGGTCGGCATTCTTTTTCAAAACTGCTTGTATCTGTTGTTTCAGTAAGGGATCGAGCTGACTGCCGATGCTTGTGCACTGACCAACCTGGGCTCCCAGTTGAAATTTTTCCAATGACTCTGTAGGCTCTGCTCTGGATTCATACATTTCTATTCTTGGATCCAATTCAAACATGTCATCCGATCTTGCCGAGCTTACTGAACTGACCGAGCTTACCACTTCTGCTTGATGATCTTTAGCATTTTCTGTGGTATTTGGCTCCCGAGTTACCTTCAAACTATCTGCGTAGCACTGTCTGGCCATCCTCTGGTCAGCTCGGACTGCAACTATCTCACCCGAATCAGCTGGAAATTTCATGGTGAGGTGAGGTGTGGAGACAATTGCTCCGAGCTCATTCAAAGTCGGTCTTCCGATGAGGATGTTGTATGAAGTGTTGGCATCCACAATGACATATCTGACAGATATGGTTTGGGCAAGCTTGCCTTCACCAAACGTTGTCAAGAGGTCTATATATCCTCGAGTTTTGACCTGCTCTCCGGCGAACCCCACTAGCTTGTCCTCCTGTTCTTTTATCAACTTTTTTGGAATTCCAAGCTTTTTAAAGGTTGCCAAGTACAGAATGTCGGCCGAGCTACCCTGATCAACTAGTGTACGTTTGACCGAGTAATTGGCCACTGCAACTGTTATTACCATTGGGTCATCTTGATTGGGATCTAATCCCTGGAAGTCATTTTCTGAGAAAGTAATTGGTGGTCTTGGCCTTGCGGTTTTTCTGGAAACCGAATTGACAGATCGGATAGCCTTTATGTGACGTCGCCGAGCTGAACTCGTTGTGCCTCCTCCTGCGAAACCTCCCGAGATGGTATTAATGACTCCTCTTACGCCAACCTCTACCTCATCATTAGGTGGTCGCTGACTGTTATCCCGATCTCCGTTCTGATTATTACCTCGCTGATTTTCATCTCGGTTACGATTGTCATAACCCCGTCTTCTTCGCCGTCGGCCAGCTCGTCCGCCACCATCACCCTCTCGGCGGACAAACCGGTCAAGTCGACCTGCCTGTACCAATTCTTCAATTTTATCCTGGGCTATTTTGCAGTCTTCAGTGGAGTGGCCATAGTTCTGATGCCACTTGCACTCTTTACTTTTGTCAGCTTGAGCAGGAGTTTTGGATGGCCTTGGCAAAGTGATCAACTCGGTATTGCACACCTCTTGGAGAATAGCGGCTCTGGATCGGTTCAGTGGAGTGTAAGACTGGTGTCGGGGTTGGGACTGCCTCTCTGAAAACCCTCTGTCATTACTCCTGAAAGCCTTCTGTGGATTGGCTCCTTTATCTCTTTCTTTGTTTGAGATTATGCTGTTTTCTTCAAAACTTCTTTTCTTTGATTCTACCATCTCTTCCGAGTTCATGAACCCTGTGGCTTTTTCTTGAAGTTCTTCAAAATCCCTCGGGGGCTTCCGAGATAAATATTCAAAGAACAGCCCTGGCCTCAAACCATTCATAACGGTATGAAGGCAAAGTTCTGAGCTCATATTGGGGATTAAAACCTGTTGAGCGCTGAAGCGAGCCATGTAATCCCTGAGTGATTCATTTTTCTCCTGCCTGAAATTCACAAGCGAGACCGAGTGCTTTTTATGCCTTCGGCTTGCTGCGAATTGTGCAGTGAACTTTGTAATCAACATGTCAAAAGAATCCACTGACCGAGGTGGAAGATTCGTGAGCCAAGTCAAGGCAGGTCCCTGCAAAGTGGTTGGAAAGATCTTGCACATGATGGCTTCCGAATCGGTCACCAGGTAAACAGATGAAATGAAAGATTCCACATGTTCTGTTGGATCAGTAGTGCCATTGTACTTATCCATATTAAGAGACTTGAAATGCCGAGGTATGATCACCTCGTCAATGGCATCAGTGAAAGGTAATCTCGGTTGTCTGTCCCGTGCTCTCTCTCTCTGAGTGGTCTCCTCAGTACGAGATCGGACCCTTGAGGCCTCGGGCCCGAGCCTGGTTCTGGAAGGTCGACTTCTGTCATCACGAGAAGGAACATAAGTTGGGTCTCTCTGGCTGTCCTCGGGTGAGGAATGCCCTTCCTCGGCAAGTGTTGCCGATCTTCCCCTTTTCCGAGTGCTCAATAGCCTTTGGTACTCCGTAGGAATCTCCTCGTTCTCCTGACGCAACTGTCTCAATTGTGCCATGATCTCTCCCAGTTGCAGATTACCTTCATCGAAGGGAGGAGGTGGGGGGTTGTTATGATTATAGTTTGATTCCTCAACATGATTTGCACTGTGGGCCCTTCCCTTCGGTCCGTTCCGTGTAGTCACCATTAGATCTTATGGAACCGGGGAAAGTTTTCCTCGGCCCCACGGTGGGCGCCAAATGTTCCTGCCGAGTTCCGAGTTGCCGGAATCTCGCCGTAAACGTTAGACCAAGGATGAACGTTGGGGGTTGTTTTAGACCGTGGCTTGACAGAATACTTATGTTCCGGTCCTACGTATCCCAATGGGAATCAAAGCCAAACGTAGTTCTGTGTTCAACCCTTGATCACGTGGTGCATCAATCTCTTAATCTTGTATCGGATGTACTCCGGTGGGCAAGGACTTATGGATAGTCTCTTGATCACAACCGGGACCTCTAATACGCTTAAGAGAGAACACCAAGCTCTAGTTCAAGTTAAAGTGTCTTCTCCCTTAGACTCTTCCTCCTTTTATAGAGGAGGAGAGGAGTAGACCGATCCTATTTTCTAGGATCTAGCTTATCTCTTATCACTTATCACTTATCTCTTCTAGCTCAACTCCCATCTCTTTCACTGATAAGAGTTATCTCTTATCTATGGTGAGGTTGTTAGCTTAGTTTTAGATAAGGGTATCGTTGAAGTAGTTAAGCTTTCCGAGCTCGGCGGCCGAGCTTACCACCTCGGCCAGTACACTAACTATTTCATTACTGTTTATGTTTATACGTACAATTTCTTACTTCCTGTTTGTTGTTTCTTTGCATGTACCTTGGTTTATGTAGATAATGGTGAGCATCCTGTTGAGTAGTTATCTTGAGGAGATTGCTCGTTTGTAGTATATGATTTTACTAGCATGTTTGACCCGTGCAATGCACGGGTTATACCCTTAAAGTTGATGTTATATATCATGATGTCTTTAAACTATTTAGATCATTTCTTATAAATTTTAATATAAAAATAAATATTGAGGTGAAATCAATTGAAACACATTTCATTATATTTTAGGGTTTAGGGTTTAGATAATTTATTTACGATTTGTTTGTTATATTAAATTCATTAATTGATCAGTTTCTTTGTATAAGATTTATAATTTATGTATGATATTTTAAGTATAAATCAATTTGATTTTTATTGATATGAAAATAAGATAATTTTATATAGAAAGGAAATGAATATCGTGTTGATATGTGACATGATTCATAATGCATGAGATTATTTTATATAATAATAATAATAATAATAATAATAATAATAAATTTATTGTTGTTAATATCATGATTGATGGATATTTTAGGTATGGGAATACTTGAATTATAGTTGTTAAAAAGATAATTAAAAAACAAAATCTTGCTTTACAATATATTATTATTATTATTATTATTATTATTAATGGATTAATACATATTATAATTATAATATTATATATATATTAGATTAACTATATTTATTTGAATTTTAGAGAAGGTAAGTACTACTTTTTTTTATGATTTACTTATGATTTATTTGATATTTGAAATTTATTAATTGATTACATTATTTGTATACTTTTTTTATATATGCTTGATCAAATAGAATATGTTGACTAAAAATTATTTATGATTTAAGAGAATTTATTTATGATTTTGATAATAGTTATTAATTAAGATATTATAATATTGATTGTGCTAAAATAAGAGTAAGAGTAATAAATATGGTTTTGGTGGAAAAAAATGAAAATCTTGAATTTTATTATTACTATTATTATCATTATTATTATTATTATTATTATTATTATTATTATTATTATTATTATTATTATTATTTTCATCTTTATTATCACTAATTATCCTAATGAAAATCTTAATGATTATTGTTATTACCCGTGAAAAAATCATATTGAAAAGGCATGAATCTGCACTTGCCTAAAACTTATTGAAACAAATTCATTTGAAATCGAATTTGATGGTAATTCTGAATAAGGAAATTTTAGATTGTTGGAAGTAATTAAATGTATAATTAAAATAATTAAAGGAAATAGTTAAAAGAATTGTATTGTATGATAATAATTAGAATTTAAGATAATTAATTTCAAATAAAAAATTCGAACTTAATTTTTCGAAATAATTAATTAAATATACAATAGTTTAATTGCTGACAAAAAAGACAAATATGAAAATAAATTAAATGAAAATTGAAGAGATCGTCTTCTCCATCCTTTGTGAGTTGAAAGTGAAGATCAATATTGCTACCATTTTCTTGAGCTCCATCTTATGGGTTCATTTTTTTAAATGAACCCTAACCCCTAAATCTGTGTGCATCATTTAGATATAAAGAAGAGAATAAATTAACACTAAATTATTAATTATGCTTCAGATGCTTTGATGACCAAGAAAAATAATTCTCTTTATTGGAACCTGATGAATTGGAATGGACCTTACTTTCACTGCTGCTCAAGTCTTGAAGAGAATAAAACTCAGTCACCCTTTGATTCTTTTAAAACACATAGTGATCATTGAGGAGGCCCTGCATTTTTTGTTTTGTTTGCTGTTCAAGCATACACCTTTTGAGCGCCTAAATTTCAGTATTCATTGCTTGTAGTAATGAACAACAGAAAAATAAAGTAACAAACAAATGAAGTGTCAATAGAGAAGGGATGCTTACCTTTTAAAGATTTGAGACGGTGCTCTAGAAAAATCAAAATGAGTGAGAATTAGAGGGTTCCAATTTCCAGAACCTTGTAATGATAAACAGAGATAACTTGGAAGAGATGAGTCATTACCCAAGATGAGAGATAATCAAATAAGCATGGAGCAAAGATGGTCTTCAAATAACCTGAGAGGAAACAAATCATGAGAATAAGCAGAGAAAATTATGAAATAGGCAAGGTACATGGAGTGCACATTTATAGAAAATAGTTAAATATTGTCACACCTCTTCTTGCGATTGTTTAATAAATAAAGCAAAATGGAATAATAAGAACAGAAAAGCAAGGAAAAATCGTACCAGAGAAGACACAATTTGAAAAACAATGCAAATTTGAAGAGAGAGTGAAGAGGAAAGGAGAAGAAGAGTAATTAAATAAATAAATAGAGAAACAATGCATGAGAATGTGCTCTAGAAATATATTATCTTAATTTAAAATTTGAAATTAAATAATAATTAAATTAATGATGATTGATATTCAATTTGAAATATTTTCATTTATGAGAGATATATCTTACCATCAATGTTTTGATTTAATCTCAAATTTGAAAGTTTATTGATTATTTTTAATTAAAAAAATTAAATTAAATAATATTTGTCTTCAAATATATTTATAGTAGTCGAAATTTAGATGGGGAAATCAGATTTGATTCTTGTGTCTTGATCAAAAAAAGATTTGATTCTTGTGATTCGATTCAAATATATTTTATAGTTGTCGAAATTTGAATTGGGACATCAGATTTTATTAATTGTTGATTTGATAAAAAAAAAAAATCAAATTAATGTTGATAGAGGTAATAAGTATCATAATCAAAATATGAATAATAAATCAGGTAATTAATGAGCCGCAATTCTATTTATCGTGAGAGCGACACATGTACTATTTCATGTAAGACTCTATGATTGAATGCCACGTGTAATCAGTCCCTCAATGTAAAATCATCTATTATTCCGGTTTGTATATATTATAGATTATAGATGTTAAGTTGATTCTGATGTATTATCGGTAATAGTTACTGATAATCCATTAGCTTATCTAGTTTTATAGCTAAAAAGACCGTGATTTTGATACTAATTGTGCGAGTTTAATCTCGTTTTCACCCAAATTTGACTTTATTTGTCCTCGAGCAATGATTTGAATATTTAAGGTAATTCTTAGGATTTTTGGTTATTTTTGAGTTAAATATAGCACTTGATGCTATTTTTAAGTTTTCAGGTTAAAAGTGAAGCTTGAGAAACTAGGAAATTGAATAAAACAAGCTAATAGATGGAGGATTTTGAAGGCTCTCTGGGGCGCCCCGCAAGCTAGAGAGGAGAAATCTGAGACCAATCTGGGGCGCCCCGTGAAAATGTGTTGGTCCGGGAAGTAGAGTGGGAATTTCTGAAGGTTCTTTGTCTCGCCCCGCGAGAGAGAGCTCTGTTGGAACCAAAATAGTTTGGATTAAATAAACTCTAGGTTTTGATGTTAACAATGAGAATTAAATTTGTGTAGCAAAGTGTTAATGCTTTAAATCTAACATGTGCCTTTAGTCTTAAAGAATCTCTGTTCTTATAAGCTAAATATGTTAAGTATATTTTCCTTGCAAATCCGCATCCATGTGTTTTATATTGAATATCTTATGCTGAAAGAGTGGTCGAGTCCACTCTATCAAGGATCTCCTTTTAACTCAAGTGCCACGTCAGTGGACGAGCGCTTGAATGCTTTTAGTGGACGGAGAATTTCTCTTGGTGTAGACGAGAGCTTCTCTCTAATAATAACCTCAGTCTGCTATTGCCACGTCACTGGACGGAGACTTTAGATATTGCAAGTACTGGCAAGACCGATGTTTTAAGTAGACGAAGTTTTGGTTGCCACGTCAGTGGACGGAGCCTTAAAACTCTTATTGCTTATCTTGCCTTTACTCTCGTTTGTTGGACGAAGATTTTCTTAAGCATTTATACCAATCTGAACCAAAGCGAATTTATTTCTTATGATTGTTTTTCTTTTCATTTATAATGGTTCTTCTCTTTTTGTATTAACGGTTCGCATTGCCTTGTTTCATTGAGAGAAACATAGTACAAATAAGGACTTGCAAAAAAGCAGAATAGTACAATGCAAAACGATTGTACCCTGTCACCTTTTACGCTGATATAGTTGGAACTTGTACAAAGGAGGCAAAACTGTTTTCAAGCTGCTTTTACTCAGAGGTGTGCTTTTACATGCAAGAATTTGTCTCACAGTACAAAGGCCTCGAGCCAGCTGAGTCTCAACGGATATTTACTGGGTTGACTCTATTACTAAACGGGAATTTCAAATACAACCGTTGAAGATTCTGAAGAGAAGATCAAGGACCCTATAAATAGAAGACTAAAGCTTTTGAAGAAACAACTTTTGCGCATACAAAGAAATATCAAGAAATCTCTTGAGAAGCAAATACTCTCTTATTCATTCAAAAAGCAAAAGTCTGTAATATTATAGTTTGAATTCTTGCTATAATATTTATCTGATCTTAAACTTTCATACTCTCACATATAGTGAGTTAGAAGATCAAAGAAATCAAAACTCTTTATTAGAGGTAGAGCCTGAAGAGGCTTGGTAAGAAAGAAATACTTGTGAGCCTGGAGAGGTGTTGAATACTTGGTGTAATCTATTTGAAAATAGTGGAAAAATCCTTCAAGTAGAAGGGACTGGACGTAGCTCTTGGTTGGAAGAGAGTGAACCAGGATAAAACATCTTGTGTAAATCTTCTAATCCCTTATCTCTTTGGTTTTACGTATTTATACTAACTGTGGGGATTTGAACTTGAATTTGTTAATCCTTCAAAAGACTTCTTTTCTGTGTGCTTTATTCTGCCTCCTTATTTTTGTGTGAGAAAATCTTTTTGAAAAGGCTGTTTTCGAAAAATATTAACAAACACAATTCAACCCCCCCTTCTTGTGTTTGCCTGTGTCAACTTCAGTTGGTATCAGAGCTCAGCCTCGAAAGGGTTGAGCATCTAACAAGTGCTGAGGAAGTACGATCCTATCACCATGGATGCAGAAGGACAAGCTATCAACAGACCTCCACTCTTTGATGGAACAGATTACGACTATTGGAAGAAGAGAATGATGGCGTTCCTAGATGCACAGAACCTAGACATCTGGGAACTGATAGAGAATGGCTACACTGAGCCAAGAGGTGAAAATCAAGCAGTACTGGCTAGAGCAGATTGGAGTGTTGATAAAAAAGCCAAACATCAACTAAATCTCAAAGCCAAACATTAATTGATGTGTGCTATTACCAGATCAGAACATGATAAAGTTCACAGCTGCAACACAGCAAAAGAAATCTGGGATACACTGGCTCTCGCTCATGAAGGCTCATCACAAGTGAAGGAGTCAAAGATAAGCATGCTGGTTCACCAGTATGAGCTCTTCAAGATGACTGATCATGAGTCTATAGATCAGATGTTTGGAAGATTTCAAACAATAACAAACAGTCTCAGATCTCTGGGAAAAGTATATGAGAATAGGGATCATATCAGAAAGATTCTGAGAAGTCTCTCCAAGCAGTGGAGACCGAAGGTTACTGCTATTCAAGAAGCTAAGAATCTGAATACTCTCTCTCTGGAAGAACTTCTAGGATCATTAAAAGTTCATGAACTTGAACTAAATGAGGAAGACAATTCCAGAAAGGGAAAGTCCATTGCTTTAAAGGCAAAGAAAGCAAGTTCTTCAAAAGTTCTCAAAGCTGCTGAGTCTTCAGATGATGCTGAACCTTCAGACAGTGATGAAGGATCAGATGAAGATGAACTATCCTTCATCTCCAGAAAGATACAACATATGTGGAGAAGAAAAAATAATTTCAAGAGAAAGCCATTCAACAAGAAATTTTCTAAGGAGAAATCAGACTCCAAAGAAAAAGGTCCATCTTTGTGCTTTGAGTGCAAAAAGCCAGGACATTTCAAAGCCGACTGCCCTGACCTAAAAGAAAAGAAGAAGTTCTTTAAGAAAAAGAAGGGTTTAATGGCTACATGGGAGGACTTGGACTTATCCTCATCAGATGAGGAAGAGGAAGCAGAGGAAGAGGCAAACATTTGCCTTATGGCAGACACATCATCAGAGAATGAGTACACTGATGATGATGAGGTAACAGATTCTGAACCTTCAACTCTCAAAAATGCCTTTGATGAATTACTGCATGACTCATCCATATTGTCTCATGAATACAAAAGCCTTAAAAAGAAGTTTGCAAAATTAAGCAAAGAATATGATAGAGTCTGCATGGAAAAACAAAGTTTGCTTCAAGAAAATGATAAGCTAAAATAAGAGAATGTCAGTCTAACTGACAAATCTGAATGTGAGCCTGACAATTCTTGTGAAGTTGCAAAACTAAAACAAGATGTAAAATACTTGACAGACTCTCTGTCAAAACTGGTAGGAGGCTCAGATAAGCTTAGTCTTATCCTAAGGTATTCTAGGTCACCCTTTGATAAATCTGGCCTTGGTTATGACAATAAGAAGCATGAGGCATCTTACATTAAGTCAAAACCACCTATGCAGCAAAGAGCTTCAAAAGCTCCAGCTAGGTATGCAAAAACCAAATCTGGCCCGTCCAACACCTTTTGTAAAGTGTGTGGAAAAAGTGGGCACTCTACATCTAGATGCATACATAATAGGCATACTAAATATTCTCGTCCAAAGAAAACTAACATGAAAGGACCCAAGTCAGTTTGGGTACCTAAGAACAAGATAATACCTGTTGCAGATCTGCTTAACAACAGGAAAGAAACAAACATCTTGGTACTTGGACAGTGGATGCTCACGTCACATGACGGGAGAAAAGTATATGTTCCAAGACCTTAAACATAAGGATGGTGGCTGGGTGACATTTGGAGGAAATCAGAAAGGAAAGATCACTGGTATAGGTAAAATCGGTAAACATCCTTTTCCCTCCATTGATAATGTTCTTTTGGTGAATGGTTTAAAACATAATCTGCTGAGCATAAGTCAATTATGTGACAGTGGATATGATGTTTCTTTTAATAAGAACATGTGTTATGTCAAGAAAAATGATGGATCAATTTTATTCACTGCTAAGAGGCAAAACAATTTATACAAAATTGACTTGGAGGACCTCTCAAATCAAAGTGTCTCATGTTTAGTGTCCATTGAAGATGAACGTTGGATTTGGCATAAAAGGCTAGGTCATGCAAGCTTGAGATTAATCTCAAAGCTAAATAAGCATAACCTCGTGAGAGGATTACCAAACCTTAAATACAAATCTGATGCTCTCTGTGATGCATGTCAGAAGGGAAAACAAGTCAAGGGTTCTTTTGAATCTAAGAATATTGTAAGTACCAAGAGACCACTAGAACTGCTACACCTTGATCTTTTTGGTCCAACAAGGACTGCTTCTATCAGTGGTAAGAAATATGGTCTAGTCATTGTGGATGACTATACCAGATGGACATGGGTTATGTTCCTTGCTCACAAAGATGAGTCTTTCAAGGTCTTTTCTGTATTCTGCAAACGTGTACAGAATGAAAAAGGGATGTGTATAGCTTCAATCAGAAGTGACCATGGGGGAGAATTTGTCAATGAGCTATTCAATGAGTTTTGTGAAGAAAATGGAATTCAACACAACTTCTCAATACCAAGAACACCGCAGCAAAATGGTGTGGTAGAGAGAAAGAACAGATCTCTTCAAGAGATGGCTAGGACTATGCTCAATGACAATTCTGTCCCTAAGCACTTCTGGGCTGAAGCTGTGAACACTGCCTGCTACATTCAGAACAGAATATACATTAGACCAATTCTGAGTAAGACTCCCTATGAATTGTGGAAAGGCAGAAAACCCAACATATCTTATTTTCATCCTTTTGGATGTAAATGTTTTATTTTAAATACAAAAGATCAACTTGGTAAGTTCGATGCAAAGGTAGACAATGGAATTCTTCTAGGATTTTCTGAAACCTCAAAAGGATTTAGAGTGTATAACTCAAGAACTTTAATAGTAGAAGAATCTATACATGTTAGATTTGATGACAAACAGCCTGATAAGAAACTATCAGAGCTAGATGAAAGTTTTGCAGATCTTAACTTAAACATCTCAGGAGAAACAAAAGAAGTTAAAACTGATGATCCAGTTGAAGACCCTTCTCACCAACCAGAAGCATCCACCTCTCAACAAGACAATGCTCAGAGAACTTGGCATTTCAAGAATTATCATCCACCGGATCAAATCATAGGAAATCCAAGCGATAAGCTAAGAACCAGATCAACCTTCAGAGAGCAAGAAGACTCTGCATTGGTGTCTGAATTGGAACCAAAAACTGTAGACGAGGCTCTGCTGGACAATGGTTGGATTTTGGCAATGCAAGAAGAGCTGAATCAGTTTGAGAGGAATGAAGTTTGGACTCTGGTAACCCTACCTAAGAATAAATCTGTTATAGGAACAAAATGGGTTTACAGAAACAAGCTTGACGAAAATGGTAAGGTTATAAGAAATAAAGCAAGATTGGTTGCACAAGGTTATTCTCAAGAAGAAGGTATAGACTATACTGAAACCTTTGCACCCGTTGCAAGATTGGAAGCAATCAGAATTTTACTCTCTTTTGCTGCACATCATAATATTATGCTTTTTCAAATGGATGTAAAAAGTGCTTTTTTAAATGGTTTTATCAATGAAGAAGTTTATGTTATGCAACCACCGGGTTTTGAGAGTGAAACCCAACCTGAACATGTATACAAGCTTAAGAAAGCTTTATACGGCCTAAAACAAGCCCCAAGAGCTTGGTATGATAGGCTAAGTTCTTTTCTAATGGATAATGGTTTTGTCAGAGGAAAGGTTGACACTACCTTGTTTAGAAAATCAATTAATTCCAACTTCATTGTAGTACAGATCTATGTAGATGATATTATATTTGGTGCTACTAATGAATCTTTGTGCAAAGAATTCTCAAAGCTAATGCAGAAAGAGTTTGAAATGAGCATGATGGGAGAACTCAAATTCTTTCTTGGACTTCAAGTCAAACAATCTATGGACGGGGTGTTCATCCATCAAACTAAGTACACAAAGGAACTTCTCAAAAAGTTTAAGATGGATGATTGCAAACCTATGAACACACCTATGCATCCCACGTCCACACTGAACAAAGATGATAAAGAGAAAAAGGTAGATCAGAAGGTATACAGAGGTATGATTGGATCACTCTTATATCTAACTGCTTCTAGGCCTGATATAATGTTCAGTGTTTGCTTATGTGCTCATTTTCAATCTGATCCTAGAGAATCTCATTTATCAGCAGTTAAAAGAATTTTTAGATATTTAAAAGGTACTACTAATCTTGGTCTGTGCTTTAAGAAAGATGGAGACTACAGATTAGTTGGCTTTTGTGATGCTGACTATGCTGGAGATAGAATTGAAAGAAAAAGCACCAGTGGGGGATGTCACTTCATTGGAGCTAATCTAGTATCGTGGTCAAGCAAAAGGCAGAGTACCATTGCTCTATCAACTGCTGAAGCAGAATACATATCAGCTGCAAACTGCTGCTCACAACTTCTCTGGATCAAACACCAATTGGAGGACTACAATGTGTTTGTAAGTAGTATTCCACTAATGTGTGATAATACTGCTGCAATTAATCTGTCTAAGAATCCAATTCTTCATTCTAGGGCTAAGCATATAGAAATCAAACATCATTTTATCAGAGACTATGTGCAAAAGGGTGTTTTTGATGTTCAATTTGTAGATACTGACCTTCAATGGGCAGATATCTTTACTAAACCTCTTGCTGAGGACAGATTTATTTTTATCAGAAAACATCTTAACATGTTGTATGTGGTTTAATATGATATATGTATTGATTGCATGTTTTATCTGTGCGTCCACTGGTTTTGGCGTCCAGAACTTGTGTAGTCTACGCGTCCACTACTGATGGTGTGCCGCGTCCACTACTTATGTTTTTATGCGTCCACCCTCAATCTTATGTGGACCCAATCTAACATACATTTGTTTTTTTTTTAAATATTTGCATCTTTATATATCTGAACTCAGTTATCTTAAAACGTTTGTTTTTAATCATTTCCTTGCTGAGTCAGCGACTTCCATCAATCCCATCGTAACCTTTTTACGGTCCCAAAATACCAACGCCGTTTTTTCACTAAAGTCTTGTCTAATCAATCTTTTCTTTTTGAAAACTGTTGGTATTCGAAAACTCTTTAAAGGTAACTCCTTTCCCTCTGAAAAACCTTTCGCTACTCTTCATCTTTGATATCTTCTCTCAAAATTTTTTCAAACTCTCCTTCTTCAAACCTAAACCTGTACTCAAGAACTCAACAATGGCTTCAACCTCAACTCCCGAGCCTGCCTATGTTACTGACATCCTTAATATCGCTGCTGAACATCATTTCAACTTTGAAATTCTGTGTGAGTATAACTTGGATGTAAGCACGTTCATCAACGCTGCTGGTTGGGATGGTTTGTTTCTGGAAAAGGTCTCGATTTATCCAGACTTAATAAGGGATTTCTGGAGGAAACCAACGATTACTAAAACTGAGGTAGTAGGGTTTGTTCAAGGCAAGAAGATAACTGTCTCTGAGAAGACTATTTCTGATGCAATTGTATGTGCCCAAGAGGGTTTAATCATGACAGAAAACTGGGAAGAAGATCTTGGTGGTATAGAAACCATCGCGGTTACACTGATGCGAGATGACACAGTGAGGACTCACTCATGGAAGTCATCTGAAATGAAGGATCACATCAGGATTCTTCATCAGATTCTGAACAAGACAGTGCTTCACAAGGCAGGGTCTAAGGACAACCTTTCTGCCCTTCACAAGTTCTGTCTTTGCAACTTGGTCTATGAGACTAAAATAAACCTTCCATGGATCCTGTTTCATCGCTTCAAGGATGCCATTGCAAACAGAGAAACCGCCTCCCACATCACCTACTCTCATCTTCTATCAAAAGTCTTCAAGCAGCAAGGCTTGTATGACTACTTAGATGCAAAACCTCAAGAAGAACAAGACAAGATCTTTCGTTCGAAGGGGATGCAAGCTGCCATTTTTGGAAAAAGCAACCTAAGTAGCATGCACCTTGACACATACAAGCTTGTTGAAATGTCAAAGCATGAAGAGAAAATGAAGATTAAGGAAGAAGCAGTTGAGGCCAACAATGCAGCTATTCTTGGTCTCAAGAGAGGAACTAGAAGGAAAACTGTGGCTGTCAGAAAGCCTGCTCCTCGAAGGCCTACCAAAGGCATTGTTATCAATGAGCCTGGGAATGAGGCCCCTCAACCTGTTCCTCGACCTGCTCCCAAGAGAGCTAGAAAGCTGGTTCTTCCTCAAGATGATGATGAAGATGACAATGTTCCTCTAGGAACAGTTTTAAAGAGGAAAGCAGCTGCTGTTGTTGATACTGCTGCTGATGCTGCTGTGCCTACCAAGAGGAGGCAACCTGCAAGGAAAGCAAGAACCTTTGCAGCCTCTGAGGTAAACACATCTTCTGATGTTCCTACTAATGCTGTGAGTGATGATGCCCCTGCTCCGAGTGTAGACTTTTTTGATAATGTATATAGACCTTCTTTACCCACACCTCAACCCTCACCACAAAGAGAACAACCTGATCAAACCTCAAATCCTTCTTCACCACAAAATAGCCCAACTCAATCAACCACACCTCAACCTACACCACTCAAAACCCTCTTTCCACCCATAATTCCTGACTCAGATCCTTAGTTTCATCAAGAGGATGATGGAATCTGCAGAGGTGCTCCCTTCCCTAAACAACTAAGAAAACTCTTTCCACCAATTATTCCCCCATCCACTATTTTTGCCAATAGGTCTGAGAACTGGGCTCAGGTTAAGAGGAATTGGAAAATTCTGTTCCATACTCACCAACCTGACCCTGAAATTAACCTTGAAACTCCTTTAACAAGGTGGTACTCCCATCCAGATTATGACTTTGAACCCTATGAGGAGTATCCCTGGACCACAAAATACCCAAACTCTCAGCCCCCTAAAGGTCCCTTTCCCTCCGAGATGCATAACCAACATGGCCCTCTCCTAACCCATCTACCCCTCAACCGCTTTCCCCAAAGGAAAATTTACCCAAACCTACAAAAAACCCCACCATTGATTCCTCACACTGAAGGGGTAGCACGGCACATCATTCCCGTATGGGAAACTGATCCTAAGAGGAACCATCTGCCTTCCTTACCTGAGAAGAGAGCTCGATCATCTAGGCACGTTCCAATTATTCTGGATGCAAACACAAAATGGATGAAATTTGAGCATCCCAGCATCTATGGAAGTGCTTCAGACCCCTTCGCAGATCAACTGATCTACAACATTCTGAAGTGGGAGTTCAACTACTTCCAGATTGAGAGAGCTGCAAGTTGGATTCCTATCACATGGCTGAGACACCATAAGGAAACTCGAGTAGGCATTGCTCCCTACCCCATCTGCCCAAGGCTTGGCATGATAGACCTCAACAAAGACAAAGACATGAGGTGCAAAAGAAATAAAGGAGTCATGCCTGAAGCTCACTCTGCCATTCTGGACTTGTCTCAGGAACTCTTTGATCACTCCGAGCTTGACTTCTATCTATATATGGAGGATGTGCAGAACATTGGAGAGATGAAGGCTGCAGACTTCTAGTTATCTCACATCATCCACTGCACCAGGGAAGCTTCTTCTTCTGGTTTGTCTCAAGAAGAGAAGAAGGAAATTCCTAAGTACAGAGGAAAATGTGGCCTATCCAAAGTAAGGCACATGATCTACAAAGATCTGTGGGGACTTCCTATTACCAGCAGGGATGTGGAGGAAATTATTCCTATCCACTGGGCAAAGGATTTACCTCAGAAACCTATTACAGTTGCCACTGCACCTCCAGCAACATCTTCCTCAGATCAGGCAGCCCAAGAATTGATTGTAGAAGGCCCTGAACTTGATGAGCAACTGTCTTCTCAGCCTCCTTCAGTTGAACCTCCATCTGCACCAGCTAAGCAGTCTGCTGAGGCTGGTGTCTCTAAGCAAGGAACTGAGTCTACTAAGACTTCTTCTCAACCATTAGCTCTTGCTATGGTCAGAACAGCAGCCCAAGCTCAAGACACTGTCTCTGACACTGCTGAGAGCTCAAGACAACTTACCTTGCCACCCAATCTTGAAGACATCATTGGGAAAATTGTTGATGATAAGGTTGGCAAGATAGTTGAGGAAAAGACTGAGCAGATGGCTCAACAGCTTGAAGAAAGGGTGCAGAAGCAAGTTCAAGACTCTCTGGCCCCTAAAAATGCAGTGATGAATCAAATGCTGGCTCTGATTTTGGAGTTTCAAAGGAATCAAAATCCACAGCCTAACCAACCACCTCCTCCACCACCTCCTTCTACTTAAAAAAAAATTTTCTCTGTCTTTATCCTTTGATTTGCTGACAATGATGGTCCACTCCCTTTTGCCTTTTTGTCTGATGACAAAAAAGGGGGAGAAAGGAAAGATTAAATTTTATTATACAAAGATTTTTAAAAGTACATAGTTGTCTGCATATGCATAACTATTTGCTGATACTATGCCTTAACTGCTTTTATCTGATGACTGCCTTGTCTTAGGGGGAGCCTTGTAAGCTCTCTTAAACTTTGCAAAATAAATTTAATTAGTTTTTGTCATCATCAAAAAGGGGGAGATTGTTGGAACCAAAATAGTTTGGATTAAATAAACTCTAGGTTTTGATGTTAACAATGAGAATTAAATTTGTGTAGCAAAGTGTTAATGCTTTAAATCTAACATGTGCCTTTAGTCTTAAAGAATCTCTGTTCTTATAAGCTAAATATGTTAAGTATATTTTCCTTGCAAATCCGCGTCCATGTGTTTTATATTGAATATCTTATGCTGAAAGAGTGGTCGAGTCCACTCTATCAAGGATCTCCTTTTAACTCAAGTGCCACGTCAGTGGACGAGCGCTTGAATGCTTTTAGTGGACGGAGAATTTCTCTTGGTGTAGACGAGAGCTTCTCTCTAATAATAACCTCAGTCTGCTATTGCCACGTCACTGGACGGAGACTTTAGATATTGCAAGTACTGGCAAGACCGATGTTTTAAGTAGACGAAGTTTTGGTTGCCACGTCAGTGGACGGAGCCTTAAAACTCTTATTGCTTATCTTGCCTTTACTCTCGTTTGTTGGACGAAGATTTTCTTAAGCATTTATACCAATCTGAACCAAAGCGAATTTATTTCTTATGATTGTTTTTCTTTTCATTTATAATGGTTCTTCTCTTTTTGTATTAACGGTTCGCATTGCCTTGTTTCATTGAGAGAAACATAGTACAAATAAGGACTTGCAAAAAAGCAGAATAGTACAATACAAAACGATTGTACCCTGTCACCTTTTACGCTGATATAGTTGGAACTTGTACAAAGGAGGCAAAACTGTTTTCAAGCTGCTTTTACTCAGAGGTGTGCTTTTACATGCAAGAATTTGTCTCACAGTACAAAGGCCTCGAGCCAGCTGAGTCTCAACGGATATTTACTGGGTTGACTCTATTACTAAACGGGAATTTCAAATACAACCGTTGAATATTCTGAAGAGAAGATCAAGGACCCTATAAATAGAAGACTAAAGCTTTTGAAGAAACAACTTTTGCGCATACAAAGAAATATCAAGAAATATCTTGAGAAGCAAATACTCTCTTATTCATTCAAAAAGCAAAAGTCTGTAATATTATAGTTTGAATTCTTGCTATAATATTTATCTGATCTTAAACTTTCATACTCTCACATATAGTGAGTTAGAAGATAAAAGAAATCAAAACTCTTTATTAGAGGTAGAGCCTGAAGAGGCTTGGTAAGAAAGAAATACTTGTGAGCCTGGAGAGGTGTTGAATACTTGGTGTAATCTATTTGAAAATAGTGGAAAAATCCTTCAAGTAGAAGGGACTGGACGTAGCTCTTGGTTGGAAGAGAGTGAACCAGGATAAAACATCTTGTGTAAATCTTCTAATCCCTTATCTCTTTGGTTTTACGTATTTATACTAACTGTGGGGATTTGAACTTGAATTTGTTAATCCTTCAAAAGACTTCTTTTCTGTGTGCTTTATTCTGCCTCCTTATTTTTGTGTGAGAAAATCTTTTTAAAAAGGCTGTTTTCGAAAAATATTAACAAACACAATTCAACCCCCCCCCCCTTCTTGTGTTTGCCTGTGTCAACTTCAAGCTCGCCCTGCGAGAATTCAAATCAGTAGAGCCAAATTCAAGTGCTCACCCCGATAGCAGCTGCTCGCCCCTGTTGCCTTAAAAACATTTGTCTTAAGTTGTGCAAATATACACAATTGCTACTAGTAATAAAGAGTAAGTTAGATTGTTCCCATGAGGATTATAATGCTGTAGCAATTACCAAAATTTAGATTAATTGTTCTAGGTAGTTAAGACTTAGGTGACAAAATAGTATGTGTAGTGACAATGATTGATATTGAATTTTTGTAAACAAAAATTGATTTAAGGACAAGTGATTTAAAATGGTTGTTGTTAACAGTTGAGAGAAACCAACTATAGGTATGCTTCCCTAGTAATTTCTGCTTAACGTAGCTTATGCTTTGTGTATGCTGCAGCATTTAACTCCAGGAAATAAAAGTTGTGTTTTCCAACACTTGAAAGATAAGGTTCATTAAATGTTTTCTATTCCTAGATTCATATTAATTACACCCTATTCTTAATAAGCTTGTTCCAGCTAGTTTAAGGACTTGAATGATTATTCGTAATCCACTCAACATCATTTAATTTCCTAATTAATGGTTTCATCCTTATCTCTTAACTGGTTTCACTATACTTAGTTTTTCCAAACTCAGCAAGCTAGACTTACATTTAAGTTGAACAGGCTCAAACAAATAGCATGAAACACAAGTTAAGAGAAAATGCTTAAGCATAACGTCACATAAATTTCAGCTAAGCATCCATTATATGGTTACATACATAGAGCTACAGCAAACTTAGCTCATGATGAGCTTAAACAAATTAAGAAATAAAACTGAAAATGAAAAGAAGTTCATTACAATGGAGGACTTGACAAATGCAGAACAATGGTGGAAGAGGAAGAAGACACTTTTCGGCTGCTCCTTAGGTCAGGAAAACAGAATGTGATTTAGTGTAATGAGTTATGTCCTTTCCTATGGTTGCTAAGGGTTAGAAACCTCTCTCATCCTTTTTGGTCCTGTCTTTATTAATATTTAATTCAAGCCCCTGGCCCATTTCCAGAAATGTAGGAAACTGGATCCCTAGGCGCGCGCGTGAGGTCCACAACCAACCAGTGAGGGCGCATCCAGCAGGAGAGAGAAAAGGTGTCCTGATCTTTTGTCCTCATATAAAAGGTATCAGAGGACTTCTATGCTGCAACATTAAGGAATTCATTTCCAACGCTTAGGCCATGCTTCAACAAACATCTACAAAAAGGTGCAAAAACCTCATGAGCCAATTTTTATAACTTCGAAACAAGATAAACTTCTAAGATTAAACGAAAGACACCTATTCACATAATTATTAAAAAGACTCACAAAAACTACATTTATCACTTACAATAAGTCTAAGTAAAAAGGATATGAATAACTCTTAATTCTAAGAGTTATCACACCCCCAAGCTTGAACCATTGCTTGTCCTCAAGTAATGAAAAGAAAAACAAACACACCATCCTACCAAACTTCTGCACGTGCATGGTCCACACAAGGTTCCTTTCCTTTAACACAAAAGGATTTTCCACTTGCCTCACATCAATCCACTCTTTCCATCATGCAACACGGTCAACACTTAACAGGACTTAACCTTGAATCAAACAAAACACATGCTACAACATTTTCACTCAAAAAAGTTGGTGTTATTCCTTACCCTCTCAGCATTCAACCTCACTTCTATCACTCACCTACAACTCTGTTATAAACTTAATAAGATTCTAACTTGACTCAAACAACAATATTGCACACAACAAGATGACTTAACATGATTTAATGGGGCTTAGGATAGGTCTGATCAAATTTGGATAAGTAGTTAACACTAATTAAAGTGTAGGGATGCTTATCTTTAATGTTCACCACCCTAAGTGTTGTCTACAACCCAAAACCTTAACATAAAAAACATTCCTTTCCCATTTTGACTTCCTTAATACCCCACATTTATTGTTTTATTTTTGTTGAGAACAAATAAAACTTTTTCTTATTATATTTTCATTTGTTTCACTGTTCTTTGCTCTCATTTTCTCATTTTCTGTTTTTTTAAGAGAAAATGCAGCTTACACATATTGTGCACCATTCCTTACTGCTGCATTTATCAGTTTCTTCCCTTATGTACCAACTATACAACACCCCAAAACATAGGATGGTGCTTGTCCTCAAGTCACCCCCAAACTTATGCTAAAATCTCATTCTCAACAAGCATCCCTAAACTCTACTTATCAGGGGTTCATTGGTTTTTTTTGAGTTAGAGGCTTGTATTGAATCTAAGTGACAGAACAAGGGGCTGAGGCTCAAGGGGTTTATGCAAAAGATAATTGCAAGGGTTATGCTATTAGGCTCTAGTGACAAACATACAAAAACATGCCTCAAGCAGAAAGTGTGTGCAACATAGTATTTTTCAGTTCAGTCATAATCAAAGCAAATTTTACACAGCATGCATGAGAGTGATATTTTTACAGCAAGTTTACTCAAACTCTTAGTTTATGTCTCATGCTGCAGCATACATCAATTGTACGTGAAACAAGGCAAGTCATTGTCAGTTGTCAATTATGTGCAGTTTAGGTCAAAGTTTCATATGCATAGTCAAGTGGTCCAACCAACAATTTCAACCACAAAAAAGGGACCTTTTTTTCCTGGCCTTTCATTAAACATTTTAATCATTTCAAAAAGGTGTGGCCCATGCACACAAAAGCAGGCAGAACAGCAAAACAACCTATGACCCAGAGGCCATACAACAACTACTCCTAACAAACAAAGAAACATAAACAAAGGTCCTAGTGACCAACTAAGTACTGAAAACATAAACATAGAACTGGTAATGAGCAGAGGGAAAAATTAAATGCATCCTGATATTAGATGTTGAAGCAAGCTGCAACACCTTATTGCCTCTGTTTCAAGTGCTTGGGTTCCTAATGCGGCTACTCCTCCTAGTGCCTTCACTTTTAGTGGAAGACACTTTCTTTCCTGTGGCGCATGTGATTTGGACATCCTCTTCATCCTCTTCTTCCACTTTTTTCTCCTCATCCTCATCATCTGCCTGTTCTTCTTCTCCCTCCTCTTGCATTTCTGCATCCGATGCTGTAGCCTCCACCAATTTTCCCTTGGCTGCAGTAGAGGAAAGAGCTTTCTTCACTTTTTTGGATGGAGGAGGTTCTGGAGATTCCTCCTCCTTTTCATATGAAGCATACTCAGCATCGATTTGATTAATGATGCTCCATCTTGCTACTGTGATCTTGAATTTCTTGGCTTGTTGAGAGGGCTGAGGAGTGGCATTGGCAGTTTAAGTCTCAGAGGGTGGTTCCTCAAGTTTTTCATTTTGGGTTCTTTTTGTGCCTTTTGATCCTGCTGGGGGCTCTCAGACATAGTTTTCTTCTTCTTGCTATTAGTTATCAGGACTAAAGCTTGCTTCTGAGATGGTACAATGCCTAGTCAGGCATGACCAGATGAGCTGCTATGCACATGAGTAGTGTTGATGTTGATGTTGGGGGTGGTGGTGGAAGGAGTGGGTTCTGTTGGGAATGGGTGTCTCCAGTTGCATGTTGTTGAGCTTAAAGGTCTGCTTCTCCCACTAGAACTGTTGGTAGCAAAACAACCAGAACAGCTTGTCCTTTTGAATGTGCTGCTGCAGCATATCGGTCAGAAGGTCCAACTTTTGCTTCAGCACTCCAGGGCGATCCTGTTGCTCCGGAGCACCTTTATGCTGTAGCTTGGAAGCACTTACTTCAGCAACCTTCTCAGAATTAGAATAGAGCCGCAGGATGCAGTTCATGTCAATGTTTCCCAAATTCTTTTCAAGTCCTTCTCCAGGATGGTACTCAATGCCTTACTGCAGACACAGATCAGTGATGAGGAATGTGAAGATTAGATTTCCCTTTTTCTTCATGGCACAGGCTGAGATTTCTTGCTTTATCAACTTATTTATCTTTTTTCCTTTAAGGACACAATGGAGGAGTACCAACCGCTCCTTTTCAATAGTTTCCAAATAGGTTGTTGGGGACATTTTGTGGCACAGGAAGTGATACCAAAACTTTGCAAGTGGTTTCAGCTTTGGCCTGGAAATTTTCAGTTGGCCCTCAATTTGGGTGATCCACTTTGTCCCTAGGAATGTGAGAACTTTCTTCATCTGCGTGAGTTGCTTCTCAGTGACCTTTAAAATAGCTCTATACTCATCTGGGTCATTCTTCAGCCCATACTTCATGTTGATCCTTTTTGCCGAGAAGGAAACTTTGTCTCCCCTGATCACCACAAAGGATTGAGCCTCCAAGCTTATGTTTGCATAAAACTCTTGAACAAGTGGAGTACAACCCTTAAGTTGCTTAGCAAATTTCTTCCATCCTTGCACATCAATCACCTCTGCTACTTCCCCTATAAGCCCAAAGTTTGTACCCTTTCCGTATTTGAAACCTTTCTATGGAAGAATGTTCCTCTTGATGGTCTCTGTCTTGAACTTAGTCTTCGCTTCAGCATTGACCCATAATCCATACATATCCATCTCGGTACTGGAGGAAGGTTGAGCAATTTTCACAGCTCTGTGCTTTACACGCCCTTTCTTGGTTGTCATTTTTGGAAATGGGGTGAAAAGCTTAGAGGAAGAGGTAAAGGTTAGGGTTCGAGTGAGAGAAAGAAGAAGAAAACATGCATATTACTGAAGAATTTAGAAACAATTGTCCATGGGTAGAAAAGTCCCACATGAACCAGTTACAACGCGGAAAATGAAATAAGTTTTAAAACAGTAAAAACATAACAACCAATAAATATATCCCAACCCCGATGTCACCTACAGAGCTGGTATAACCGTTCCGGAGTAAACATCCACGGAATTACAACTGAAAACTAACAAAACATAAACATAAGCCCTAATTATGAGTGGCGGCTCCTCAGAGTCACTCCTCTCCGGGCTGCTCGTCATCCTCTGCAAGGTGCTAATCAGGCCAAACACAAACGAACAAACAACATATGGAGTAAGAGTCATGTAACATAATAGCAAGGAGATAGGTAATAAAGTAAACAGCAAGCATAGCAACATCACATCAAACATCAACATCATCATTATCATTATGCTATGCAATGCAATGCAGTCCTACTCCGCTAAACCAACAATGCATGTGGATCCACTAAACTCGGGATAGAGGACTTCGGTCTTAAATATCCACATTGAGAATCTACTCAACGTCGGAGAATCTACTCCTTGGATAGCCAACGCATCAAACCAACGAATGCCTCGTTACGGGGGCGCTAGGAGAATCTACTCCAACCGTAGATGGCCAGATCGCCATGCTCTAGGACGATCTCCCCTATGTCGAACATCCCTAAACAACAACTCCGATGCTATGTGTATGCAATACAACAACAACGGCAACACCACCTCTATACTCCAACGGAATCGACCGAAGATAACAACGGAATCAACCGCAACAACTTGCCTCTCGGAATTTACCTGAGGACTTAAGCGGAATCAATCGCAGTACCTGGGGCAAACTCTCGGCCACCAAGGTATAACAACAACAACACCTTAGACCCAAACCGCGGGGTCAAGGCCTCCTTGGTTAAAAAGTACCAAGGCACAACTCATCAGCTTGCGGCACCCAAAAGGGCATCGACTTATCAACTTAACACCTCACCATCTCATCATTTTAATTATCTTTAGTAGACATTAGCCAAGTCGTCTAATCGTTTATCATCATTGGGAAGTGGGGTTTGAAACCCCTTAAAGTCCTTTAATTCTGTTCTGTCCAAGAGGGTTGAGCACGGTCGTGCTCGTAACCTAGCACGGTCATGCTTAAACATGTGAGGGGCGTGCTCCCCTTTAAGTGAAGCACGGTTGTGCTTCTTATTGAGCACGGTCGTGCTCAGCAGCATGGTCGTGCTCTTTGTCTTGCACGGCCGTGCTAAACAGCGCGGCCATCTTCCCAGAATTCAACTGGGAGCAAGGTCGTGCTCCCTGTTCAGCACGGTCGTGCTCATCGCGCGACAGTTCTGTTCTAGGCAGGAACAGAGACTGAGTTTTTAACCAACTTTTAGGTTTTTACATCTATTAATCCTAAGTCCATTAACAGTGCGTTTTAAGGATTAGAAAACATCATCAACTCTAGAATCACATCCACCAATCAGCATCATGTTAACAACAACACTTATCATCATATCATACTCACCGGACAACCATCATAACATTCATGAATACATCAACACATTCATATATCAGTATGCAATGCATAACAGCAACCAACATGTTAACATACAAGGCATTTAGACAATTAACACATACATAACATATATCAACCGGAGTTATGGGAACCCCTTCACTTTAACCTAACCCCAAGCCTATGTAAACACTACCCTTCTCCCCATACCTTGATTGAAGGTAGCTCTATTGGTGTCCTAACAAGGAACCGGTTCCTCCCCTAAAAGTGGCTCACACCCGAAACGAACCTTGGATCAACAAAACATCAATGATTAGCTCCCTGTTCACAATAATGAAAAGGAAACTTAGATAGGGAAAAGAACGTTACCTATACCATTGACACGGATAAGCTAACAGTCTCCCAAGGCCTCCAACGCTCACGAAAATGCTCAAGGAGGAGGGAAAAGGAATGAAACTCGCTCTGGCTGCACAAGGTGGCTGCTGCACTCATAAAATAGGGTTAAACATAAACCCTCGAGTTCTGTTCACGTATTTAACGTTCGGACCTGAGCACCGTCATGCTCTCCCTTGAGCACGGTCGTGCTCCACTTAGCGTCACCGACACACTGTCCACGTATTGAGCACGGGCGTGCTCCCTGTTGAGCACGGTCGTGCTCAACTTAAAATCAGAAACACGCTTCTGACTTTAAGCATGGGCGTGCTGGCTAATGAGCACGGGCGTGCTCACATACTAGAAAGGGACTTTTAAGCCAAAAATCTCATTAAGCCCTTAACCAGCCAAACAGCTTACGTACTAGAAAGGGACTTTTAAGCCAAAAATCTCATTAAGCCCTTAACCAGCCAAACAGCTTAACAAAACCAGCTTTAAGAAAATAAATTCCGAAAAACAGGGTGTTACATGACTGATAAGTGGAGAGGTTGAGTGTGGTAGTGGGTTGGGTGGAAGGGGTGGTGAGGTGTGAGTGAGTGAGGTAATAAATGGGAGAGAGAAGCTGTTGTACGGATTGGGTATAAAGGAAGAGTTTATCTTGGTAACCGTTTTGTAATAACCCTTCCCCAAGTTTTTATTTATTTATTAAAATTCAATTTTTTTTTGAATTTTTCACTTTTGTTTTTCCCACAAAAAGAGAAACTGTACAAAATGCTGCCCCCTATGCACCCTTGTCAGACCATGGGCCTTAGCACCAAAATAGCATAACCTACAGCCACCAAAAACCACGTTTGCAACAACATTTCTCTTAGCCCAAGCCTATCATCCTCCAAAGGAAATTACTTTTACTTTCCTGCTTCCACAAATTTGTTTTAACATAGAGAATAAATAAAAATGTAATTTATTGATGAGCTGCCTCCCATGAGCGCTTGGTTTAAGTGGTCCTCAGCCTGACCATGCTACATCATTTCAAGGGGGATCATCCATAGTGGTGGTGACCTTCATCCTTTCCAGGGGTTCACCAAAATAGTACTTAATACGCTGCCCATTCACTTTGAATTCCCTTCCACTATCTGCATCCAGTAAATCCACAGCTCCATGGGGGTACACTTTCATGACTTTGAATGGTCCTGACCACCTGGACTTGAGCTTTCCAGAGAACAACTTCAGCCTTGAATTGAACAACAATACTAGTTTTCCTTTATAAAAGCTTGTTTTATGGATCTTCTTATCATGACAGGCCTTAGTTATGGCCTTGTATGCCTCCGAATTTTCATAAGAGAACATTTTGGGTTCCTCCAGCTCATTAAGTTGCAGCATTTGAGCCGCTCCAGCTTCTTTCAAGTCAAAATTCAGCTTTTTAATTGCCCAAAAAGCCTTATGCTGCAGCACTAGTGGTAGGTGGCAAGCTTTCCATATACAGCCTATATGGAGACATCCCCAAAGGTGTCTTAAAGGCTGACCTTTTCTCCAAAATCCTTTTAACTTTCCTATTTGTCAACTCAGCTTGACCATTAGTTTAATGGTGATATGCAATGGCTACCTTATGTTTAACTCCATATTTTGCAAGTAATTTAGAAAAGATTTGGTTGCAAAAATGAGTTCCTTCATCACTGATGATTGCTCTAGGGGTGCCAAATCTAGAGAAGACACTTTTTTGCAAAAATTTGGACATCACCCTTGCATCATTCTTAATTATAGCCACTGCCTCCACCCATTTTGAAACATAATCAACAGCTACCAAGATATATAGATTACCAAAGGATGGAGAAAAAGGTCCCATGAAATCAATTCACCATACATCAAACAATTCAATTTCCAAAACAGTGTTAAGGGGCATTTCATGTTTATTGGACAAGTTCCCTACCTTTTGGCATCTATCACAATGTTGAACAAAAGCATGTGCATCTTTAAAAAAGAGAGGGCCAGAAATAACCTGATTGGAGGACTTTGGCATCTATCACAATGACATTGCTTCAAAATATCAGGATATTCTTCATCTGCTGCACACCTTCTGGTTAAATTATCTGGGCACATCTTGTACAGATATGATTCATCCCAGAGATAAATGCTTCACTTGGTGGAAGAATTTCCTCTTTCGTTGAGCAGTCAAATCTGGGGGAACCACTCCTCTGGCCAGGAAGTTTACAATGTCAGCATACCAGGGTGCTGCAGCAAGTTGTATTGGCAGCAGCTGCTCATCAGGGAATGTTTCACCAATAGCCACATCCTTTGATTCTGCAACAACTTCTGGGAGTCTTGACAAATGATCAACCACTTGGTTCTCTACCCCTTTTTGTCTCTAATTTCAAGTTCAAATTCTTGGAGTAGCAGAGCCCATCTGATCAGTCTTGGCTTGGCATCCTTTTTGTCAATTAGATAATTGATAGCAGAATGATCTGTGTAGACCACTACCTTGGTGCCAACCAAGTAGGCTATGAATTTATCAAATGAAAACATTACTGCTAGAAATTCCTTTTCAGTTGTGGTGTAGTTGATCTGAGCATCAATCAAGGACTTGCTGGCATAGCACACAGGATGAAAAATCTTATTGTACCTCTCCCAGCTCCCCTGATACTTCTCCAACAGCAAAATCACTAGCATCACACATCAATTCAAATGGCTTTTCCCAATATGATGGGACTATGATGGGGGCAGAAATTAAGGCAGACTTCAAGAGTTCAAAGGCCTTCAAACAATCTGCAGTGAACTTATAGGGTCTATCATGCTCAAGCAACTGGCATAAGGGCTTGGGATTTTTTGAGAAGTTTTTTATGAATCTTCTGTGTAAACCAGCATGACATAGGAAGCTTCTTATTCCTTTCATTGATGCAGGGGGTGGCAGTTTCTCAATGACCTCAATTTTGGCCTTGTCAACCTCAATACCCTTTCTAGATATCTTGTGTCCCAGCACAATTCCTTCTTAAACCATAAAATGTCACTTTTTCCAATTCAATACCAAATTGGTTTTTTCACATATGTCCAAAATCTGCTCAAGGTTCACAAGACAACTCTGGAAAGTTTCTCCAAGCACAGAAAAATCATCCATAAAAACTTCCATGGACCTTTCAATCAAATATGAAAATATTGCCATCATGCACCTCTGGATCCATAAGGACACGTGAATGTTGTCTTTTCTTGATCCTCAAGTGCTATAGCAATCTGGTTATAACCAGAGTAACCATCCAGGAAATTGTAGAAGTCCTTCCCAGCTAACCTGTCCAACATTTGATCTATGAAGGGCAAAGGGAAATGATCTTTCCTTGTTGCTTTGTTCAGCTTCCTATAATCTATGCAAATCCTCCAGCATGTGACAGTTCTTGTAGGGATGATCTCATTCTTTTCATTAGTCACCACTGTTACACCACCCTTCTTGGGAACACATTGAATAAGGTTTACCCAAACATTATCAGATATGGGGTAAATGATCCCTGCATCCAACCACTTGATGATTTCTTTCTTTACCACCTCTTTCATGATAGGGTTTAGCCTTCTTTGACTCTCAATACTGTTTTTGGAATTATCCTCCAATAGAATCCTATGCATGTAAATAGTTGGACAAATTCCCTTTATGTCAGCCATCTGCCACCCTATAGCCTTTTTAAGTCCTTTCAGAGCTGCTATCAGGTGTTCCTCTTGAGGAAATGTTAGTGAAGAAGATATAATAAGAGGCAGGGTGTCATTATCACCCAAATAAGCATACTTCAAATGATTAGGAAGTTGTTTCAGTTCCAAGGTAGGTGGTTTTTCAATAGAAGGGACATTATCCTTGAAAGTCTTATCATTTACCTCCAAGGACTCATACTTTCTAGACCATCTGGGTTGAACTGTTTTAATGTCCACTAGTTCTGCCACTTCTTCATCAGATGAATTCTCTGATTCTACTGATGCTGCAGCATTCTCCATCTTTGCTTGAGTTTTCCAGAACTGTTGTTGTACCAAATCATCAAAGGACTGAATGAAAGAACGCTCTTCTGTCCCTTCATCTAGATATTTTAGGGCATTGAAGACATTAAATGTTACTTGCTGATGATTCACCCTCATTGTAAGCTCCCCTTTTTGTACATCAATCAAAGTCTTTCCTGTAGCTAGGAAAGGTCTTCCAAGGATTATTGGCACTTCCCTATCAGCTTCAAAATCCAGAATGATGAAATCCACTGGGAATACAAATTCATCAACCTTAATCAGCACATCTTCAATCTTCCCTTCAGGATATGCAATTGACCTATCTGCTAGCTGGAGTGTGACAGATATAGGACGAGCTTCACCAACGCTTAACTTTTTGAAGATGGACATAAGCATCAGGTTGATGCTTGCCCTTAAATCACAAAGAGCACGACCACAATTGTCAGAGATTCGTATGCAAGCATACGAGAATGCGAGGATTTACAAGGAGTGGACTAAGGCATGGCATGACAAGGACATTTTACCTAGAAAATTTGAACCGGAGCAGTGGCTACTTCTCTACAACTCTCGATTGAGACTCTTTCGGGGAAAGCTGAAATCTCGATGGTCTGAACCCTTCAAGGTCCATAATATTTTTCCACATGGAGCAATAGGATTAGAGGGTAATGACCCT
Organism: Echinosophora koreensis; assembly: GCA_035048595.1. Lineage (NCBI taxonomy): Eukaryota > Viridiplantae > Streptophyta > Magnoliopsida > Fabales > Fabaceae > Echinosophora > Echinosophora koreensis. Next base: position 267,499 of record JAPCYP010000058.1, on the reverse strand, counting down.
GGAGATATCTTCAAGGTAAATGGCCAAAGGCTCAAGCACTACTATGGGGAAGCATTTCAAGACGATCACCAAATTTTCAAGCTAGACTAGCCCTTTGGGGGTGACTTCCGTCAGGCTCGGGACGTTAAACAAGCGCTACTTGGGAGGCAACCCAAGCTTTATACCCTTTTATGCATTTATAGAATTATAAAACTTAAAAAGTGTCTTCATATAGGGTCCTTAGTTAGAAAATTGCATTAGGAAAGCATATAGGACTTAGTTGCATTTAGGAAATAGGGGGCAAAAATCTGTCTCTGGCTTGCCTCGTGAGGGATGTCAAAATTCTTGTCTCCGGCTCGCCTCGCGGACCAGCGTCGCCTTGCTAGACTTGGAAAACCAGGGAAAGCACTGGCACGCAGACTCGCCTTGCGAGCCTGAAGAATAAAAACTCAGGGATGGAATGCTCTTTCTACGCGAGCAACTGCTCGCCTTGCAATTCTCTTCTTTTTCTCTTTTCTTTCAATTTGATTGCATGTTAATGATTGGTCAATAAGAAAAACTATAGTGTCATCAAGTCTAGTTGGTAAGATTTTGTGGATTAAATTGAATGCAACTTAGTTTGAATGCATGAATTTTATGAAAATCATTTTGATGAACCCCTCTCAATGTTTTGGAAAGTTTAAATCCCTATGTGAAAATTGAAAATAGGAACTTCGAGGAATTTTGTTATGATTGCATGATTTATAATAAGTTTGCGGTGAAAGGGTGCACACTCTAGGAATTGTATCTCGGTTAAACAATTTGCGAAAATGTCCGAGTGAGAATTGAGCCTTCAACATTATTTGAATTGATTGATTCACTTTAAGTCGCATTTTCACGGAATTTCTTGAATCTCTTCATTGTTTGCATATTTATATGTTTGCATCATATGATTTAGGCTTTTTTTATTCCTTTGAATTAGCTACTTGGCCTAAATGAACCAACCTTGATGCATGTTCCCTAGTTAGCCACATTGAGGCTTAAAGCCCATTGTTCTTAATAACCTTACACTACTAGCCATAAATCTGAAAAAACCATGTTAACCTAATCTTAGGATTTAGGAGAGCATGGAAACTTAGCAATGTAAGTGTTGGTTGATAACTAAGTTTGGGGTAGCTACAAAGTTTATCATGTTGTTTTGGTTTAGAAAAAGAAAAAGCAAAAATATTGAAGCCAAATGCTTAAGAAAAAAAAATGAATGCAAAAATGCCAAAAAGGGCAAAGTGAAAAAGAGGTATGAAAGGAAAAGGGTTGTAGCCACCCAAAGCAAAAAAAAAAACACAAAAAGAAATGAGAGTAAGATCAAAAAGTGTAAATGTAAAATTTCATGCTCTCATAAATCTTAGGGACTTAGCCTTGATCCTTTTCATATCCTACCTTGAACCAGGCCACATTACAACCTTAAAAAGACCTTTTGATGATGCATGCATATTTTTATGGGAACTTTGTTGATATGAAAGTCAAATTCAAGGAAAGTGCGCTTAATTGTGAAAATTGCTAACCTAGACAAATGAGTGAATTACTAAATGCCCTATGTGAGGAAGGAAATTATTTGAATTGGTGATATTCCTTTTGTGTGTATGTTGGATCACTTTCTTAGAGTAATGATTGCATTAATAATGAATTTCTCTTTGGTTCAAAAGTAGATGCATATGAGGGTGACTATAATGAATAATTTGGGGGTTGGGGGGGTGGGGGGGGGGTGGTGGAATCAATGTGAAAAAGGAATTGTAACAAATGCATAAAAGCTCGGTTAAATTTTTTTGAGTCCATAAAGCTTACCTTGTCTTGAGTCTTTTTTATTTTAGTTTGCTTGGGGACAGGGAAAGTTTAAGTTTGGCATATTTTGATCAGCCTCTAGCTTATCTAGTTTTACAACTAGAAAGGCTATGGTTTTTATGCCATTTGAGCAATTTAACCTCGGTAATTACCCAAATTTGGCTTCCTTTGTCCCTAAGCAACGTTTTTGGTTACTTAGGTAATTTTTAGGATATTTTGGTTATTTTTGAGTCAATAAAGCATGCTAATGCTACTTTTATGTTTCAGGTTAAAAGTGAAGCTCGAGGAAGCAAGAAAACTTAAAGAAAACAAGCTAAAAGCTAAAAGGAGTGCCTCGCCCATCGAGCCAGAACTGCAGACTAAGCTGGAATTGCAAACTTTCAGACTCACCCCGCGAGCAAGGGCTCTCCTCGCGAACCAGACACAGGAATTCTGAAACTGTTCTGTCTCGCCCGGCGAGACAGCTCTCTCCTGGCGAGCATTCAAACTCATAAGGGAGCCGAAATCAAGTGCTCGCCCCGTGAGCGGGCGCTAATTTAGGATTTTATAAATAGTTGTTTTGGAGCAGATTATGCATATTAGTTTTAGACCTATTTTTCTTGTTTCTCTTGGAGCTGTGTCTCCCATAGTTTTTCTTAGGTTTCCATTGATTTGTAATGAGTTTCTTCTAGTCTTTTGATTTGTTTATGACTTCTATGAGGAACTAATCCTCTCTCTGAGGGAACGATGAAGCCGCTTATGACGGCATAGTAATTCAAGTGGTGATTTCTTATTCCTTTCTCTTAATTTCTTATTTCCTAATTCGGATTTTATTGAGTTAATTACAAGGGCCCGTGATTAAATAGTCAAGCGCGATGAGTCTGAGAGCAGGTTCGTGCTTTAGGAATTCGGTTAAGAAAATCGATTGAGCATTGCTAGAGATAGAGTAGAGATTGATGCAATCGATATAGGGAACCGAGGGCTTAATGAATCTAACTTGTGGATTGTCGGATATAGATAGTGGCAATTTGCATGCATAGGTATGTTCTTTCGTGCTCGAGAGAGACATTAGGATAATTTAGGGTTCCTGGTTGGCAAAGAAATTGAACTTAGGGATAAGACGATAATCACTTGGGTAGTATGCATGATTGGGTAGGTGGATTCGGGACCTTAGATCTCAAGCCATAACTAAATCTAGTTTGTTTACTCTCATTTGAAATACTTGATAATTGATAATTGCTTAGAAAACTATTGGCTTAAATAAGTTTTTGGTCACTGAAAAGTTCCCATTTTTTTGTTTTAGTCCTTGTACTATTTTTTCATAGGTTTGCATCCCCACATTGTTCAAAGTTAAGGAAATGGTCCCCACCGTCAACCTGCCTCCGTTTTCTGCTAACGTGGCTAACAGAATGGCATGTCAGCAATGCCACATCATCCATGTGGCGTTAAGTTTGCCACGTCAACAGGGACTATGTCCAAAAAAAAATTGAAAATACAAGGACGAAATCCTAAGACAAAATTTATAGGGACTAAACCAAATTTTTTTAACTTTGCAGGGACTAAAAACTATTTTATGGTTTTTTTTCAGACCAAGTCGTACAGGGATAGAAAACCACCTAGATATCCCCAAATACTAGAAATTATACCAGAAAAATGAATTTGACAAATTTGTCCACGAGTCTTTAATGTATGAATTTTTGTTTCTTCTATTTTCTAGTCAAATCTCAGAGCAATCAAACTAGAATAAGAAATTACCTTGATACCCTTGAGTACTAGAAATCATACCAGATGAAGGGATCTATCAATTTGAAACTTGTGGCCCTAATGTATGATTTCTTTCGATTTTTTAGCCAAATTTTGGAGTAAGTCGGACAAAAATAAGAAATTACCTCGGTATCCCTGTACTAAAAATATGCCAGATGAAGGAATTTGGCAATTTAAACCATGGCAAAACTTGGCTAGAAAATAGAAACAAATCATATATTAGAGCCAAAGGTTTCAAATTTGTTGGAACCAAAGTGGTTTTGGTTAAATAATCTCTTAAGTTTTGATGTTAACAAAAAGGTTAAATTTGTATGACAAAGTTGTGTTAAAGGACTAACTCGTCTATTCTAGCTTGCAGAATTGTCCTAAGTATAGCTAGACAAGGAAACTAAGTATAAGTTTCTTAAAATAGCTTTAAGAAAATATTTGAGGATATCGAGGTAGTTTCCTGTCCTTGTACGACTTGGTGTGAAAAATGACTGGAAAATAGTTTTTTTTTTTTTGTTAAAATAAGTTTTTAGTCCCTACAAAGTTAAAAAAAATTGGTTTTAGTCCCTATAAATTTTGTCTTAGGATGACGTGGCAAACTTAACGCCACGTGGATGACGTGGCATTGCAGACGTGGCATTCCGTTAGCCACGTAAGCAGAAAACGGAGGCAGGTTAACGGTGGGGACCATTTCCTTAACTTTGAATCATGTGGGATGCAAACCTATGAAAAAATAGTACAAGGACTAAAACCAAAAATGGGAACTTTTCAAGGACCAAATACTTATTTAAGCCAAAACTATTTTTATCTCAACCACCTCTGAAAGTTGACTTGGTCAAACTGTTGCGATTTCCTTTAATTTTGGTACAATTGGTATCCCAATCCCTGTGTTCGATCTCGGTAATTACTTACCGTGTTTTATTACTTGCTTTGATCCGGTACACTTGCCGCACTCACATCAATATCCTCACCACAACATACTTCTGAACATCAAACATCACCCCAATACCTCTCTGTACACTCCCTTATTCAACTAGTGGAAAATATGCAATAAATGAGAAGGGTACACATCTGTTAAACAAAAATGAGACGTAACAAAAGAGGCGGTGGCAGAACTATAATTATCAGGTTCACTTAAATCACTTTTAACGTCAGTTGTTTAAACAACTGAAGTAAAAAGTGACGGGAGTCATCTTTTATGTCAGTTGTTTAAACAACTGACTGTAAAAGTGTAAACAACTGACGTAAAAGATGAATTTTAAGTTATTTTAAAACCGGCCCAACCAACTCACTATCATTTCATTCAAGTTTCACCCGTCACTTCTGAAATCCTAGCGCAGCCGTAGCAGTGCCTCTCTCCCTCTTTAGTTCCTTCTCTTCCAAATCCTCCCTTATTCAAGTCTCAAGCCTTATTCATTTCATTCTGAAACCCTCAAGTCTCTTCCTTAGTCTCTCCGCCCCTTCCTCAAAGAAGTGACCAGATCCACTACTTGAATATGAGTATGACCCAGAAACCCGTCCAATACCCCTAACATTCACCCATACCATATGAAGGAGAAGGTCCCCTTCCATCCTCTCTATTCAATGCCAATGGACCACTCTTGACCCACTTACCTTTGCAGAAATTCCCATCAAAGAAAATTTATCCCAACCTTATAAAACTTCCACCCTTTGTACCCTCACACTGATGGTGTTGATAGGGATATTATTCTTGTTTGGTGGATAGTACCCTCAAAGGTCAAGGAAGAAAAGGTTGAGTTTCAAAGGTCAAGGACTCATGGCTATAGAAGATTCATTCTTGACAAGAATGTAAAATGGATGGAATTTGTTCATCCTAGGGAGTATAGCACTGCTGCTGACATCTATGATCATATCATATATGCCCATCTCAAAGATGAGTTTGCCTTGCCTAGATACATCAGGGCTGCCAAATTTGTGCCACCAACCTGGCTTTATCACTCATCAGCAGATACCAGCGTTGGAGTGGCCCCTGCAAGGATCTGTCCTAGGCTGCCCAAGATTGATTTGAACAAGGACAAGGATGGCAAGTTCAGACTTCCTCATCAAAGAATGCCCATGCCTAGCTCATGCATTTTGAAGCCAAGTACAAAAGTTCATATAGATGAAGAAGTCATGCAAATGCTTCTGGTTGAAGATGAAGAAAAGTGCTTCAACCTTGAAGCCACTGGATATTGAGCAAGCCATATAAAAATTGGCAACAGGCAAGCTTCCTCCTCTGGACTCACTGCTACTGACAAGGAAACCACTCCTACTGTAAAAGGCAGATATGGTTTCTCCTTTGTCAGATACTACATTTATGAGGATACTCTAGGCATTCCTCTAAGGAGCCCTACTTATGATGAAGATAAAGTTCATTAGGTTCCTTATGTACCTTCACCTGAGCCTACAATGCAAATATCTGAAGCTTCTTATGAGGAGATAGAAGAAATTATTGTGCAAGGACCAGAGAAGGATGATCAAGCTGTGCAAATTGGACCTCTTCAAGAGTAAATAGTTGAGTTTGGAAGCAAGCAAGGAACTTCTGGAAAGCAGAGTTCCTAACCTTTGGCTTTGGCAGTGATTCATCCAGAGGCACAACAACACTCTCAAGCCTTAAGCATCATGCATGACCAAGGTCAATTGAATACCTCTGTTGAAAGCTCTAGAACCTCACTTCCACCCGACCTTGATGAGATCATCTCCAGGAAGATTGAAGCTCAGGTTGAGAAGTCTCTGCAGCCAACCAATGCCCTCATTCAACAGATGTTCCAGCTTCTGTCAAACTTCAACCAAAATCAAGGCCAAGCTTTTCCAGCTCCATCCCCACCACCTCCTCCTCCTCCACTTGCTAATCCTTAGATTAATTCTCTTTTTCTATCCTTGTTTATAACTGACAATGATGGTACCCCTTATCCTACCTTTTTGTCTGATGACAAAAAAAAGGGGGAGAAGGATTGAGAGAGTAAATTTGAAGAAGTATTTTGAAAACCAAAGTCCAAAGTTTCTGTGCATATCTGTTTGATGATTAGTCTTGTTAAAATTGTTTTGGATGCTTTGTCTTAGGGGGAGCTATGTAGCTCTCTTTGACTTTGCTCACTCAAATTTAATATGTTTTTGTCATCATCAAAAAGGGGGGAGATTGTTGGAACCAAAGTGGTTATGGTTAAATAATCTCTTAAGTTTTGATGCTAACGAAAAGATTAAATTTGAATGGCAAAGTTAAGTTAAAGGTCTAACTCATCTACTCTTGTATGAAGAACTGTTTTTAGTATCGCTAGATTAGGGAACTAAGTTAAAATTCCTTATAATAGCTTAAAAAGCATATCGGGTCCAAGCTTTACTCGCTAGACGAGCCTTCAAATCATATGGTAAAATACTAAGTCCATAAGGTTATCGCTAGATGAGGAGCTAAAAATTAGCCAAGTTAAAAGGCACTAGACGAGTGTCTAAGTTCACCTCAGTAATAAGCAGTAGACGAGCTATTAAAATCTATCAGGAAAAATAGAAAGTCCAAAGACTTGTAACTAGACGAGGAGTTAACATGACTAGCTGATATAAACAGAACTAAGTTAGTAATCTACCCAGTTACTTTTTAATTATGTGCATCCAAAAGCATACTGGAATTGAACCCGTCTAGTCAAGTGAATTATTTCAAATGATTGTTTATTTAATACGAAGGCATTTATGTCGTTTACTTGTGTTATTTGAATTGTGTATAACTTTGTTTCTTTGTCAGAGAAACATAGTACCATCGAAAACACAAAACTTGGTACTCTGACACATAAGTTGCTGTAAAGTTGAACAAAGTACAAAGAAGGAAAGTCATAAAGCAACTTTCAGTAAAACAGAGAAATGACAGTACCACTTTGAGCATTTCTGATAACCAAGAGCACATTTCGCAGAAAGCATATCAAGTTATCAGAACTCAAAGGATCTCAGCATTTAACGCTATTCTAAACAGATATAATTTGAAGACCGTTGAAGAAGAACAAGCTAAACCTGCATTTCACCTATAAATACTGGACGACCCCCAGTGAAGAACCATCTGAGCTCCTATATTCAAAAGTGCCAAAACTCTGCTCAAAGTTCTTTCGAATACTTTTATTGTAATCTCATCTGATCTTAAACTTTCATACTCTCACACATAGTGAGCTTGTAAGATCAAACTTTAAACCTCTTAGTTAGAGTTAGAGCCTGAAGAGGCTTGGTAGAGAAAGAATACTTGTTAGCCTAAAGAGGTGTTGAATACTTATAAAAGCTATTAGATTATAGTGGAGAAAACCTTCAGGTAGAAGGGACTGGGCATAGCTATTTGTTGGAAAAGAGTGAACCAGGATAAATCAACTATGTGAATCTTCTATCCCTATCTTTTACAGTCTTTGTTTATACAAACTGTGAGGATTTGAATTTAATTTTGTTAACTCTTTTGAAAAGTTATTTTTGATTGTGTGTATATGTATATTTCTTCTTCTTCTTGCAAAAAGGTTTTAAGAAAAGGTTTTTTGAAAAACTGTTAAGAAACACAATTAAACGCCCCTTCGTGTTTCCCTGTGTCAACTTCAGTGGGAACATAGTAACTAGTAGCAGTATCAATGTAGCAAATAATTGACCTATTTTAGTGAGTGAAACTAAAAGGTCAATTGAGTGAAGGTTGCAGGCTAAGGGAGTTGGAATGTGTATTTCATTGGGAAGGTTCTATGTAGTAAATTTTTACTGGTCCAAGAACAGAACCGTCAACCATTTAATATTTTAAAAATGATTAAAATATTAAAAGGGCTAGTGGATTAGTCCGCAAACCCGCGGACCATAACCTGCTTACCAGCTGGTCAAATAGGCCAATTCGTGTAGGCTTACATTTAAACAGATCAAGTATGGTCGGATTCTGGCTCGCACGGGCCGTGGGTTAAACGGATCGGTCCATGGGTCTTAGTCCATTTACCCAGGTCTATATGTGTGTGTGTGTGCGTGTGTGTGTATGTGTGTGTGTACGCGTTAAATATGTAACACCCCAATTTTCACCATATGTTAATACATGTTAATATGTATTATTCTTAGCTTATATATGTTTATATATGCTTGTTATGTTTGTTCTTGATGTCTGGTTCATGTTTGGGGAAGTTAGCCTTAGAAAGGGTCAATCCTTTTAGAGTCCAAGTAACCCGTTTCATGATTTTGGACGTATATTGAGTTCTAGATGTCTGATCGAGGTTATCTTTGATGCGTTTGAAAGCTTAGAGAATTATCTACAAGTCTTATTTCAAGTGTTAGGGCCATATTGATAAGCCTCTGGCTCATCTAGTTTTATAGCTAGTGAGGCCTTGGTTATTGTGCTAATTGTTCGAGTTTAATCTCGTTTTCGCCCAAATTTATCTTTAATTGTCCTTAGGCAATGTTTTTGAGTCTTTTAAGTAGTTATTAGTAATTTATGCTATTATTGAGTTAAATAAAGCATTTGATGCTATTTTATATTCTCAGGTTAAAAGGGAAGCTCGAGGAAGCTAGGAAAATAAAGAAAACAAGCAAAAAGGTAAAATTGGCCATTCGCCTCTCGAACATAAGCTCGCCTCGCGAGCCAGAAGAACAGATTAAGCAATGTCAGCAACCATTCAGTCTCGCCTCACGAGGACGTGTTCGCCTTGCGAGCCAGAAACAGGAAATTGAAGATCATTCTGTCTCGCCTCACGATAACTGTCTCGCCTCGCAAAAGATCCAAATTTGAACGCGCGCCAACTTAAGATTCGCCTTGCGAATCCATGTTCGCCTCGCGAGCGCGCGCAGATCCCAAACTTTATAAATAACTTGTTTTAGGTCAATTGGGGGGAGCTTTGAATAGAGATTGTAATCCTAGTTTTCTTAATGGCTGTGTAGTGAGTTTTAGTTTAGTTTCATAGAGGATGAATGCTTTATATACTTTATTCGTTGTTATCATTGCTATGAGGAACTAATCCTTATTTCTAAGGGAACGATGAAGCCACCATTGATGGCATAGTGATTCCAAGTAATATTTTCGTATACCCTTGTCTTTTTTCTTGTTTCTTAATTCTGATTTGTTTGTGTTAATCATAAGCGCACATGGTTAATTAGTCTAGTGCATTGAGGCTGGCAGGCAATTCGTACTTAGGACTTGAATTAAGAACACCGTTTGAATATTGCTAGGCATAGAATAGGAAAGTTGTGCAATCACTATAGGGAACCAAGAACGTAATGAATCTAATCGTAGGTTGAATAGATTGGCAGATTGACAACTTACAATTTGAGATATTTCCTCTTGAAAATCGCCAGTGACATTAGGATAATTGAGGGTTCTTGATTGACAAAGAAATTAAATTGAGCATAGGGATAAGGAGATAAACACTTGGGTAACTTGCTTGATAGGATAGGTGGATTCGTGACCTTAGAAGCCTTAATCTAAACCAAATCTCATCATAATCTTTTAGGATTTTTAATTACTTGTTTTGATTTAATTTTGATTTGATTTTCTCTCTCTTCATAAAGATTTCCCTTTGACTTGGTCAAACGATTTGAATTTCTTAAATTGGTTAAATTTGTCTTCCAATCCTTGTGTTCGACCTCGGTATTTACTTACCATGTTTTTATTACTTGCAACGAAACGGTACACTTGCCGGATCGTCAACAAGTTTTTGGCGCCATTGCCGGGGATTGGCACAACCAATTTTCCTAATTTTCAGGAAATTCAATTTTCTTGATTGAGCAATTTTTTTATTTTATTTTTCTGCAATCTTGTATCTCTTTTACTTCTTTGATCCCTCTTGGTCTTGCCTTGTTTTTGTGTATGCGAGGTACCCTTTCACAGGAAGACTTGCTATACGATCCAGAGATCACCAGGACCGAGAAGAGGTACAGGAAGGAACTCAGAGATAAAAAGAGGCTTGAAGCTAACCAACTCATCAATCTTGAAGGGATGGCGGAAGGAGATCCTCCAACCTACAAGCCTCTTTATGAGTACAATCTTCCTCACTTGGACGATTGTGCTTCAAGTGTTGTTAGGCCTCCTATCACGGCCCCTTCTTTTAATACAACGGAAGGAACTCTGCGTGTGGTGAAAGACAATCAATTTGATGGAAGTGCATATCAAGATCCTCATAGGCATATTACTCACTTCTTGGAGAATTGCGACCTGCTCAAAACTCCAGGAGTTTCAGATGATGTCTTTCGCTTGTGACTATTCCCTTTCTCTCTCCGGGATAGAGCACGCGATTGGTTAGACTTGCACTTGGATCGTGCTAGCATCACTACTTGGGAACAAATGGCTCAGAAGTTCCTCACTAAATATTTTCCTCCTCAGAAAGCGGCACAGTTGAAGATAGCCGTCACTTCTTTCAAGCAACATGATGATGAGTCCTATAATGAAGAGTGGGAAAGGTACAATGTGCTTTTGAGAAGATGCCCTTCATCCTACTTTGACTTGGTAACAAAGGTACAACACTTCTTTAATGGCTTGAACGGTCGCTACCAAATGAACTTAGATGCCGCAGCTGGCAGTTCTTTCTCTTACAAATCAGCAGAGGACGGTTGGGCCTTATTAGAGAAAATGTCCAAGAATGATTATAACCACAGTACAGGCATTTCTAATTCTTCCGGAATCAGTACCACATCACTGGAGGCTATTCTTGAACAGAACACACTCTTGAAGAAGCAATGTGAGGCATTGTCTAGCAAGCTCAAGGTTAATGCGGTGCGAGAAGGCTCGCATTCGAGGTGTGATTTTTGTAATGGTGGACATGCCAGTGAGATTTGTCCCATGAATTTTTCACAGGAACATGTGGACTCGTGTCACAACTTTTATGTCACAGTGCCACAGAACAATTATCAGAGGAAAAGGCAGAATGACTACAATCAGAATCGGGGGTAGATTAGGAGAGACCATCCGAGTTTCACTTGGAGCAACACTAGTGGTGGTCTAGCCGGGCAACAATAACAAAATCAGAGGCCAAACTATGGAATTCAACAGCACAACACCCAACAGGCTCTCCCTCAACCTACTCAATTACAAATCACAGATGGTGGGAAGCAAACTTGGGAAGTGGCCTTTGAGAAATTATCCAATCATACTAGCACGGCCATTGAGAAGCTGACAGTGCACATTGATACATCCATTGAGAAGCTAGCAACTCACACAGGGTCGGCAATCCAACTCCTGGAAACTCAAGTATCTCAGCTAGCTAAACAAATGAATGAGCGTCTTCCAGGCACTTTTCCGGGCAACACAGAGAACAACCCCAAGGCCCAATGCAATGCCATATCCACTAGAAGTGGTAAAGTATTGGAACCAAAGGGGAAACCCTTGAAGGCTAATGAAGGCGAAACTCCAGAACAACCACAACAGGAGAAGGAGCAAGCTAAGGAAGATGAGGTAGCCAGTGAAAAGGTGCCGGAGCAAGGGGTAAGGTTGAAATTAGTAGATGAAGAATTCCGAAAGAAGAAGTGGGTTGAGCCCCAAGACCTCCCTCCCTTCATGAAGGTACCATATCCAGAGAGATTGAAGAAACCCTCGCAAGATAAGCAATTCAACAAGTTCCTTGATGTTTTCCGCAAACTTCAAATCAACATTCCTTTTGTGGAAGCCTTGGAACAAATACCATCCTATGCTAAGTTCATGAAGGAGCTTCTCTCCAAGAAGCGGAAGATAGTGGATGAGGAAATGGTTGCTTTGACCGAGGAGTATAGTGCAATTCTCCAAAGGAAACTACCTCCAAAGTTAAAGGATCCGGGCTCTTTTAGTATACCATGCACCATTTGAGAGATGACAATTGAGAAGGCACTATGTGATCTAGGGGCGAGCATCAACTTAATGCCCCTATCCATGATGAGAAGGCTTGGGATTAAAGAAGTCAAGGGTACAATGATGTCACTCCAACTTGCGGACCGAACAATTAAATACCCTTATGGGGTGGTTGAAGATTTGCTAGTGAAGGTGGGCAAGTTTATTTTTCCGGCAGATTTTGTGGTACTGGACATGGATGAAGATGCCAATATTCCACTCATATTGGGTAGACCATTCTTGGCTACCGGAAGGGCTCTTATTGATGTTCAATTGGGAAAGCTCACACTTCGGGTGCAAGATGAGAAAGAGGAGTTTGATGTCTTTGAAGCTGTGAAGCATCCGGTGGAGAAAGCTAACTGCTATAGTGTGCATGTGGTGAAGCCACTTGTCAAACCAACTCCTACACATGAAGCAAATGGTTCAACACTAGGTGAGGTGTTGGTAAAATACCACACTTTTGAGGATGGCATGAAAAAGGATGAGTCGGCGTACTTGGAGCATAAAGATGAGTTGCATAGATCCATTAAGGATAACCCAAGCAAGTGGGAAGGGAAGCCACAAGAGCATCATGAGTCACTAACTAAAGCGGCTGGAGTAAAAAGGAAGCTAGATCCAATCAAGCTCAATGAAATCCGCTTGAGGGCTTATGAGAAAGATAGAGGCAAAAAGGGGCATCCCAAGGTTCGGCTTGATGATCTAATTAGCCCTATAAAGAAGTTAATTCCAAATCAATTAAAGTCTTGCTGGCGAGTGAAGGATAGGAAGAAAACAACTCTTCCACATGATGTTTTTAAGGAAGGATACAAAGAGCCCAGGGAGACATTTGTGAATATATGCCTTGACAGGTACTTTAAGTTTTGATGAATGACAAAAGGGAAAGGTCCAGAAGGACTAAAGTACAAAAAGCGGAAAGTTATAAAGCAAGCAAGCACAAGGGGCAAAATGGGAATTTCATTAAGTGTATTGTGTGTTTTAGAAAAAGTGTGTAAATGGTAAGTAGAGTTCTCAATTTAATATTGGTCTCACACACACACATTTAACATATGCTTAAAAGAATTTATCATGTGTTTTAAAGGGATTAAAATTGACAATTAATCATACTTAATGAGCAATCGATCTCTTAATTGTCAAGTTTTTCAAAATCAATTTTATCCGTGCCATAATCGATTATGGTAATCCAATAATCGATTATGAGTCGAGGTTAAATGGCTTTAATTGGTGTTAATGAGTAATTATGACATTAAAGCCGTTGAGTTTGAATTTTGAATAAGAATAATCGATTATGGTTTTTGTATAATCGATTATGTCCTCTCTGACTTCAAACGAGCTTCAACAGAAACCCTGTAATCGATTATAGCTTTTTATATGAAAGTCAGTGGACTCATAATCGATTAGTGTAATCGATTATGACTATTCTGTCAAAGTGTGCGCTTCCTGAAATTGGTTTAAATAATCGATTATGATAATGTAATAATCGATTATGCTGCGACAAAAATGAATTTTAAGAGGCTTGACCTAATTTCTTTTGAACTCCTATAAAAGCAAGTTTAGGCAGCCTTCATCAGATACAATACACTGCTATCATTTTCTCTGTGCTAAAACTCTGTGAAAACATTTTTATACTCTATCTCTTGCACTTACACATTGACCATATTATATTGAGTATTCTATACACCATATAGGTGGTATTGTATTTGCTCTTCAATTTGTTTATCAGCACTATTAAGAGTGCATATTATTGTAAGAGTCGTGTGACTCAAATCATTCTTTTCTACACCTAGTTTTTCAAGAGAGGTGATATCTCTTGGGGTGTTCTTGGATGTGATTTCCAAGTGTTTACAAGGGTGGTGATATTCCTTGTGGTTGACAAGAGAGGTGATATCTCTTGGGTTATTGTCTTGAGACTCTTTCACTGGGGGAGGTGATATCCCTGGTCTGTGAGGAGTGCTCTATATTGTAAAGGTTCTAGTTGATCCTGTTAAAAACTAGAGTTGATTGAAATCCCTTGGTCGTATTGCCTTGGGGACTGGACGTAGGCCACTTGGGTAGTTTGTGGCCGAACCAGGATATATTGCTTGTGTTCATTTTCTAATCCCTATCTTTTTATTTCTGCTTTATCTTTTGCAAAACGCTTTTAATTGCACGCGTATTTAACAAAGTTGTTTTTCATAATATATTCAAAGGAAAAAGTTTTATATTTGCCAAAGTTTTTGAAAAACACAATTCACCCCCCTCTTGTGTTTGGAGTCACTTGTCAACAAGTGGCATCAGAGTTTAACTCTTGGATATAAAGGGCGAAACCGCCTCAAGAGGTAACATGACTTCAAACCGTTTTTGTAACGAGGGAAACTCCGTAAACAGACCCCCATCTTTCAATGGTGAAGGGTATGGTTATTGGAAAGAAAGAATGCAAATTTTTTTAGAAGCTTCTGATATTGATATTTGGGATTCTGTGGAAAATGGTCCATTTGTCCCTAAGCATGAAGTTAATGGTGCTTTAGTGGATAAACCAAAAAATCTTTGGACCGATGCGGAAAAGAAAAAGGTCCAATACAATTTGAAAGCTAGGAACATCATCACTTCAGCTTTAAGCTACGATGAGTTCTATAGGGTCTCAAATTGCAAGACCGCTAAAGAAATGTGGGACACCCTTCAATTGACCCATGAAGGTACTACCGAGGTCAAAAGGGCTAGGATGAACACATTGACCCATGAGTATGAGCTATTTAGGATGATACAGGGTGAAAGCATACAAGATATGCAGAAACGTTTTACCCATATTATAAATCATCTTAGGGCTCTTGGGAAATCTTTTAATAATGAGGATTTGATAAATAAAGTGCTTAGATGTTTGAGTAGAAATTGGCAACCCAAAGTAACTGCTATATCTGAATCTAGAGATTTATCATCTATGTCTTTGGCTACTTTGTTTGGAAAATTGCAGGAACACGAGCTTGAATTATATCGCCTCATGGAAAGAGAGGAGAATGATAATAAAATAAAGAATAGCCATGCACTCAAAGCATGCATGATTGAAAATGATGAAGGGAGTGACTTTGATGATTGTGATAGCCTTGATGAAGATGAGGAGGAGATGAGCCAAATGATCCGTAAATTCAAAAAGTTCTTAAGGCGAAAAGGCATTGCAAAACAAGTCTCCAATCCTAAAAGGAAAGATGAGGAAGAAGAGACCTCTTTCATCCCAACATGCTACAAGTGCGGCAAAAGGGGTCATATAAAACCCGACTGTCCTGAAGGCCAAAGAAAGCATGAGAAATCAGAGAAAAGGCCACAAAAGGACCGAAGAGAAAGAAGGGCCTATATTGCTTGGGAAGACAATGATATGGACTCATCCGATGAGTCGGATAATGAGGAGGCACATTTATGTCTCATGGCAAATCATGAGGAAGTTGAGGTAAACGACCCTGAACTTGAAACTGATTTATCTTATGATGACTTGCTTATTGCTTGTGAGGAATTAAATGATGAAACTATTAGACTACGAAAAATTATTTCCTCATCAAAGAAAACCATTTCTAGTCTTGAGCTAAAAATAGATGTTTTAAACAAAGAGATGGAAGTTCTTAAAGAAAAACAAGATGTTTTAAATGAAACTTCATCATGCTTATCTTGTGAAAATAAAAAGAATGAAGTTTCTGAATGTGATGAATGCAGCGTTTTGAAAATCAAAATTGAAGACTTATATAACACGCTTGCAAAATTCACAATGGGAAGGGATAACCTAAATGTTCTTTTGGGAAATCAAAAGGGAATGTATGACAAAGCTGGTTTGGGCTATCAACCGAAATTTCATGAAAAATCTTTTAAGAAATTTTTTAGTCCAAGCAACAAGTCCAGTAGTCCCTTTGTTAAATGCTTTCACTGTGGTAGAAAAGGTCACACTGCCTCTATTTGCAATATTAGGAAAAACAAAGGCGTAAATGTTAAAAATGCATGGATTTCAAAGGGCTTATTGCCCAAGACTAATGTTCAAGGACCCAAAATGGTTTGGGTACCAAAAGCCAAAATATTATTCTGTTTTGCAGGAGTGCTTGAAGACCAAGAACAAAAATTGGAATTTCAATATGGTCGTTCAAAAGCACAATTTTTCAACCCATAATCGATTATAGAATAGCAATAATCGATTATGAGAAGTCAGAAAGGCCAAAATCGATTAAAGGAA
Organism: Echinosophora koreensis; assembly: GCA_035048595.1. Taxonomy (NCBI): domain Eukaryota; kingdom Viridiplantae; phylum Streptophyta; class Magnoliopsida; order Fabales; family Fabaceae; genus Echinosophora; species Echinosophora koreensis. The sequence goes on along the minus strand of JAPCYP010000058.1, from coordinate 251,003 downwards.
TCGATTATGAGCAGAAAGGAAAAATAGCAAAAGTCAGTAAGGTAGTAATCGATTAACATAATCGATTACTCTTGGACGAGGAGCAGAAAGGCAAAAGTCAGAATGCCTCTAATCGATTAGCATAATCGATTATGCAAGCGGGTATCTTTCCAGAAGAGTCAAAATCGATTACATAATCGATTATTCACGGTAGAACCTTTTACATGATTAACTCTTCAAAATTATTTGAAAAAGATCTTTTTATCATTATACATTCTTCTCTCAAATGCCTTATAAAATTGAAATATTATTTTGAAAAATTATTTTAGAAAGGGGGAGAATTATTTACATGCTTAAGGGAAATAATCATACACTTGCAAAAAGGGGGAATCAATTCTTTTATTATCCTGGCACTTGCTTCCGCACACATGTTTGAATTACACTGATGCTTTTTATATATTTATTACTCTGAATATATGCCTTGCTTTATCAATATTTTTCCCGCTTTTTGATAATGCCAAAAGGGGGAGAGTTATCTGAATGCATGAATCAGGGGGAGTGGATTTGAATGTATGCATAGAGTGAGGGGGAGTAGAGCAAACTGCGCTTAGAACTTAAAACTCTGATATATTTGCTTGAACTGCTCTAACCCTATCTTTCTAGCAAATCCCTCCTGAGATGTTTGTCATCATCAAAAAGGGGGAGAATGTGAATATATGCCTTGACAGGTACTTTAAGTTTTGATGAATGACAAAAGGGAAAGGTCCAGAAGGACTAAAGTGCAAAAAGCGGAAAGTTATAAAGCAAGCAAGCACAAGGGGCAAAATGGGAATTTCATTAAGTGTATTGTGTGTTTTAGAAAAAGTGTGTAAATGGTAAGTAGAGTTCTCAATTTAATATTGGTCTCACACACACACATTTAACATATGCTTAAAAGAATTTATCATGTGTTTTAAAGGGATTAAAATTGACAATTAATCATACTTAATGAGCAATCGATCTCTTAATTGTCAAGTTTTTCAAAATCAATTTTATCCGTGCCATAATCGATTATGGTAATCCAATAATCGATTATGAGTCGAGGTTAAATGGCTTTAATTGGTGTTAATGAGTAATTATGACATTAAAGCCGTTGAGTTTGAATTTTGAATAAGAATAATCGATTATGGTTTTTGTATAATCGATTGTGTCCTCTCTGACTTCAAACGAGCTTCAACAGAAACCCTGTAATCGATTATGTAATCGATTATAGCTTTTTATATGAAAGTCAGTGGACTCATAATCGATTAGTGTAATCGATTATGACTATTCTGTCAAAGTGAGCGCTTCCTGAAATTGGTTTAAATAATCGATTATGATAATGTAATAATCGATTATGCTGCGACAAAAATGAATTTTAAGAGGCTTGACCTAATTTCTTTTGAACTCCTATAAAAGCAAGTTTAGGCAGCCTTCATCAGATACAATACACTGCTATCATTTTCTCTGTGCTAAAACTCTGTGAAAACATTTTTATACTCTATCTCTTGCACTTACACATTGACCATATTATATTGAGTATTCTATACACCATATAGGTGGTATTGTATTTGCTCTTCAATTTGTTTGTCAGCACTATTAAGAGTGCATATTATTGTAAGAGTCGTGTGACTCAAATCATTCTTTTCTACACCTAGTTTTTCAAGAGAGGTGATATCTCTTGGGGTGTTCTTGGATGTGATTTCCAAGTGTTTACAAGGGAGGTGATATTCCTTGTGGTTGACAAGAGAGGTGATATCTCTTGGGTTATTGTCTTGAGACTCTTTCACTGGGGGAGGTGATATCCCTGGTCTGTGAGGAGTGCTCTATATTGTAAAGGTTCTAGTTGATCCTGTTAAAAACTAGAGTTGATTGAAATCCCTTGGTCGTATTGCCTTGGGGACTGGACGTAGGCCACTTGGGTAGTTTGTGGCCGAACCAGGATATATTGCTTGTGTTCATTTTCTAATCCCTTATCTTTTTATTTCTGCTTTATCTTTTGCAAAACGCTTTTAATTGCACGCGTATTTAACAAAGTAGTTTTTCATAATATATTCAAAGGAAAAAGTTTTATATTTGTCAAAGTTTTTGAAAAACACAATTCACCCCCCTCTTGTGTTTGGAGTCACTTGTCAACAACATTTAATGATAATGACCAAGGATTGAAGCTGCTTTTAATGGAAGAAGGAGTTGGAGTCCATCTCGATGAGTTCGCAGTGACTTAGCTCTTTGAGGGCTATGACTGTCAGGCTCGGGACGTTAAACAAGCGCTTCTTGGGAGGCAACCCAAGGGTTATATCCTTTTATTGCATTTAAAGAGTCATACAATACAAAGTGTCGTCATATAGGGTCCTTAGTTAGAAAATTGCATTAGAAAAGCATGTAGGACTTAGATGCATCTAGGAGTAGAGGGGCAGAATTCTTCTCTGGCTTGCCTCGCGAGCAATAATTCGCCCCGCGAGCCTGAGGGATGTCAAAATCCCTGCATCTGGCTCGCCCCGCGAAAAGGGTTTGGCCAAGGGAGGCCGAAAGGCAGAAACTCAGAGATGGGCACCTCGTTCTGCCTTGCGTCGCGGACATATGGTTCGCCTCGCGATTCTGGGCAAGAATGAAATTATTAAAATTCCAGATTGGCTTCGCGAGACACTTCTCGCCCCGCGAAAAAAAAGAAAAGAAAAGAAAAAAAAGAACTGTTTTTGATGCCTCTGTTCGTCTGGTTTGCTAATCCTGGGGACCAGGATCCTCATCCAGGAGGGGGCGAGTCCAAGGCAAATATTTGATGATTTTCAGGTAGATAGAACTCCAATGGAGGAAACCACAAAGACTAGTGAGCTGGAAGGAGAGGAAGAGAATGAAGAAAGGATGAGCACCAACGAAAGTTTGGGGTCCTTTCAGACCCCACGAGATAACAATTTCTAAACCTTACTCTTTTCTTTTCTATTTCTTCTCTTTTTGCTAATTGGTCATGTACAGTCATATGTGTGTTGAGTTTTGTGTTGGTAAGCTTGAAGGGATTTTATTGACTTTAGCATAGATGGATTGCATGATAAATGTTGATTTTTGATGATTTCCCCTAATGAGTTGAATTTTGAAAATTGATCCCCATGAAAAATTGAAGATTGAACTTTGAGAAATTTTATTGTGATTGCATGATTTATGACAAGTTTGGGGTGAATGGATGCACACACTAGGGATGTATCTCTGTCAAATAATTTGCTAAAAATGTCCAGGTGAGGAATTTAAACCTCCAACATTGTTTTTGAATTGAGTGAATCACTTTTAAGTTGTACTTTCCCGAATTTGCTTGAATCTCCTCATGGTTTGTATGTTTATATGTTTGCATCAAATGATTTAGGCAATTTTCTTTGAAATAGCTACTTGGCTTAAAAAGAACCACCCTTAATGCATGTTCCGTAGTTAGCCACATTGAGCCTAATAGCCTGTTATTTCTTGATGACCTTATGTTATAAGCCAAAAATCCGGAAAAACCATGTTAACCCAATCTTAGGATTTAGGAGAGCATGGAAACTTAACATTGTAAGTATTGTTTGGAAACTAAGTTTGGGGTGGCTACAAAGGTTTATTATGTTGTTTTGGGTTGAGAAAAAGAAAAATAAAGGTTGAAGCCAAAGGCAAAAAGAAAAAGAAGAAAAGTACAAAAATGCCAAAAAGGGCAAATAAAAAGGTTATCAAAAGAAAAAGGTTTGTAGCCACCCAAAGCGAAAAAGAAAAATGGAAAAAGGAATTAGAGTAAAAATAAAGGTATAAAATGTTTCATGCTCTCTTAGTTCCTAGGGTCTTAGCCTTGTACCTTGAATATCCTACCTCTAGCCAGGCCTCATTACAACCCTTAAAAGACCTTTTGATGTTGCAAACATGTTTTTTGTGGGAACGTTGTTTAGATGAAAATAAATTCATGGAAAGTGCTCTTAAAATGTGAAATTGAGTGAAAGTTGATAACCTAGACAAATGAGTGAAAGAGTGAAATACAAAATGCCCTTGTGAGGAAGGCAATTGTTTGAAATTGGTGATCTCCCTTTTGTGTGTAACTTGGATCCTTGACTTAGATTAATGATTGCGTGAATGATTAAATTCTCAATTGTTTAAAGTAAATGAATGTGGGGATTACATTGATGAAAGGGGGAACATTGAATTAGAAAATTGAATTGTTAAAATTGCATGAAATTTGTGCGAAATAAATTGAGTCCATTGAGCTTACCCAGTTTTGAGTCTTTTTAAGTTTTCGTTTGCTTGGAGACAAGCAAAGTTTAAGTTTGGGGTGTATTGATAAGCCTCTGGCTCATCTAGTTTTATAGCTAGTAAGGCCACGGTTATTGTGCTAATTGTTCGAGTTTAATCTCGTTTTCGCCCAAATTTAGCTTTAATTGTCCTTAAGCAATGTTTTGAGTCTTTTAAGTAGCTATTAGTAATTTATGCTATTTTTGAGTTAAATAAAGCATTTGATGCTATTTTATATTCTCAGGTTAAAAGTGAAGCTCGAGGAAGCTAGGAAAAACGAAGAAAACAAGCAAAAAGGCAAAATTGGTCATTCGCCTCGCGAACATAAGCTCGCCTCGCGAGCCAGAAGAACGGATTAAGCAATGTCAACAACCATTCAGTCTCGCCTCGCGAGGACGTGTTCGCCTCGCGAGCCAGAAACAGGGAATTGAAGATCATTCTGTCTCGCCTTGTAACACCCCGACTTTTCGCTGTTTTCTAATATCGGAAATTTATATAAATACGTTTATATATTTATCTGAGACTTAGAAAATTATTCTAATTAATCCGAAACCATAGTTACACTCTACTTGACCGTAGAGAGTTACGATAAAAATTTAGGTTGAAAAGTCAGGCGAAACCCGGTCTGCGAATTTCACTGACAGTATATTTATAGTGCTCAGAAGACCTAATTTTAAATCGTGAACGAAAAACTTAAGGTTTTTATTTAATTTCCTACGATTTTGGATATTTTGAAATATTTCACTAAAAAGTGAAATATCATATTTTATCCGGGCGTTGTCTTTAATCGGGGAAGCAACGGAGCAGATTACGGGATTTCCGGGATCCGCTAACGGATAATATCAATGAGTCACACATGATGAGTCACCATGTGAATGCATTAATGATGCACATGGCATCATGATGACAATTTTTATGGAAATTGCATTTTGGTCCCTAAGCTTTTCTTTAATTTCCTTTTGGTCCTTAAGTAATCTTCTAGGTTGTTCTTGAATTTGGGCCATTCTTGTTCTCCAAACCATGAAGGGTGCAGCCCAAGGCTCAAAAAGCCTTGTCATCTCCTCTATAAATAGACTTCATCATCTTCCTCATCAAGCTTTCTCCATTTTCTCTAAGTTACAAAACTCATAAGAACACCGAATTTCCACCGAAAATACGACCCTCTTCCTTTCTGAAACTCGAAAAACTCTCAACATGAAAGTTGTTCCTATTTCTCTCTTCTTTCCAACGAGCTAAAGATCATCAAAAACGGATGAGTATGTTGAGAGTTATGACCAAAATACAGAAACTGCCCAGAATCCTCGGATCCATGCGAGACAGCAGAAAGAAGCCTATTTTCACCCCTGTTATGATCCGAATCAAATAAAACCTTCAACATCAAAGTTTTTCCTTTTCTTCTTATATTTCTAACAGGCCAAAGTTTGTGATTTTTGGATGAGTAGATCATGAGATATACTCACAAAACCAACACACCCTCAAACTGTCCAGATTTTATATAAGTGTTGGTTGATCATTTTCTTCATGTCTTCAATCTTCAAGAGGTAAAAGCTCAACTCCTTGATCATCTAAGCTTTCATATTCATTTGTTTCTCATGTTTATGCCATGAATCATATTTTCCCATTTCTAGATCTAGAAGTTTGAAAATCCATAGAGAATCATAGAAAAATCCTATGAGTATGAAATTAATTTCTATGTTCTTGTTATCATCCTTATATTCATAATCCAAGAGTATGATTTAAACTAAAATTTCCTCCTCATTTTCCTTGTCATGGCCGAAGCTATGTGGGTATAGTTGGAGGAGATTTTGTTTATGTTTTTGATAAGTGATCTTGTTTCCTATCTTGTTAGTATAGATCTTTATTGAATCCAAGTTGTTGTATTAAACAAAAATCCCTAGCCCTATGAACTTACCATGGCCGAAACTATGTCATTAAGGGTTAGAAGAGTTTGTTTCAATCTTTTGTATTAAGTCCCTAATCCTATGTCTTAAGTGCTTAAGGATCACTAATCCAAAAGCTTGCAAAACTTTATCATGTTTAGTCAATTTAAGTCATGAGAGCCGAACCTAAATTTTTGTTAGGAGAGAATTTGTGGATTGATCTTGGGTTGTTTTGTTGTGTGTGACACTAGTTTCTTTGTGACGAAGTTTGTTGACGCAAGCCGAAGTTTTTTGACGCGTGCCAAAATCAAAATCGACAATACGTGGAAAGTGTTCTGTAACTTCAAGAGGTAAGGGGAGAATACCTGAGGAGTTTTTTCTATAATCATGTGCTGTTTGTTGTTGTCTGTATTATTTATCTGTTGGTGTTTGTTTAAGTTGTTTAAGTTGTGTTATTTTTATCTGTGATGGTTTATCTGCGTATAAGTGTTTATCTGCAGTGTTCTATTCTGATGTTGTGATGCATGATCTGCCTGGGAATATTAATGTGATATTTGTTGTGGATGTTGTTTGAGAAGCCTGAGAGTGGTCAGTGCCCAATCCATTAATCAGATAAAAGCTTTGAAAAGCTTCGTACATTATATTCAATGTTTTAACGGTAAAATATTGGAATATAATATTAATGAAAAATATTTATTTGGGAAAAATAAGAAATATTGGAAAATATCATTATTTTAATGATTTATCACTGTAAGAGTGAACTATGAGTCATAGTGAGGATGTAACCGTGAAATTATTTTTGTGCCGCTAATTTTTACGTAAGAAATTCCGGAATATTATAAAAAGTTATTTTATGAAATTAATTTTCGAAAATAACTTAATTATGATTTTAGAAAATGATTTAAGTGGAAAAAGCTAAGTTTTGGCTTAAATGGCTTTAAAAGTGCTAATCGACGGCAATTTGGAAAAGTATCGACGGCAAGTATTTCAAAAATAACAGTATGTATTTTAAACAAGTTTGAGCCTCAAGTGGCTTTCCTTTCTAAAAACTAAATTTTTAGTAACCGATGATGTTATAAAGGAATTTTCAATTAGAAATGATTTTCTATAAATGAATTTTACTTAACGATGTTATTCCGTCAACTTAGATAAGTTGCGGAGATTTTGTTTTGAATTGTGTTTCACAAACAAAAGACGGTGTTCACGTTGAAAAATAAACCTAGTATCCGAGACGTCGTGATACCAGTGTTCTATAATAAAACACGAAGATCTTTGATCCGTGTGACGGTGAGAATTTTAAGACGTTGAAAATGATGAGACGATGAGAATTTTTAAGACGTTGAAGATGGTGAATAGTCATAAGCCATTTTGAGCTTCGACAAGAATATAATGAACGAAAATAAAATGACGAGGACAAAATGTTTTACATTTGCATTTACGGCAGACGTGCCCGACGTTGTTAAGTGTGATGCCTTAATGAGTAAGGTATTACATGCCATGTTGTCTTGTGTGAATGCCTTGAGGTGTGAGGTATTTCGCGTTGCGTTGACTATTGCGCCTTGATGGATAATGTGTCATGTAAAGTGGACCATTGTACCTTAATGGACAATGTGTCATGTGTTGTTGAGAATTATGTGTTGTATGGATAATATTTCCATTTATCGTGTTGACCATTGTACCTTGATGGACAATGTGCCATGAATTGTTGTTGTTGACCATTGTGCCAGAATGTTTGGACAATGTGCCATGTCTTACGTTGACCATCATGCCAAGAGTTTTGGATGATGTGCCATGATCTGTGTTGACCATCGTGCTGGGAGTTTTAGGCGATGTGCCATGATTTGCGTTGACCGTTGTGCCGGGAGTTCGGGCAATGTGCCATGATTTGCGTTGACCGTTGTGCCGGGAGTTCGGGCAATGTGCCATGTTTCGTGTTGACCGTTGTGCCAAATGATTGGGCAATGTGCCATGTTGAGTTGACCAATTGCTTCTTTCGTAGACAATGTGCCATGTGGGAGCCTGATCAGCTCATTTATACGTTGTTGGAATCTTTAGAGATTTAGTATAAAACTTTAGATGTTGAATGTTGAAGTATCATGCATATTTTTAAAAATGACGATGATCAGGTATGAGACCCAGTGATAAACTACTTGTTTAGTTATGAGAATCTTATGTTATTATGGTTATGCATGACTATGTGCTACTTGAATATGTGGTGCATGTGATTATCATTATAAACTCATATATTGGCATCTCACCCTTACAAATACATCAGGTTTCTTCTGGTATTGCTGTTGTACATTGGTACACTAGTGCAGATGGAGCTGAGAAGTTTCCCTAAGTCTTTCGGGACTTAGTTTTAGATACTTGAAGAGGTATTTTGATTGTGGGAACGGCAGCGGAGTTTTTCCGATAAATGCCTTGTAGAGTGACCAGCTTAGGAATCTTAGTTGGGTGGTGCGTCGAAATGGTCAGTAACTTTGGTGTTAAACTTTAGTCTTAGGTTTAATTCTCTGTTTTGGAAATTGAAACTTAATTATTAAAAGTTGTTTGCCTTGGCGGCTATATTCTGAATATGATTATCTCTTTGTGTGGTGATGTACAATATGAGTTTACTGTAAACGAATTTTTTTTTTTTACACCCGAATGTTCTGGCTTGAAATTAATAAATGTTCCGAAAGCAACCAGCAATTAATAATTTATTTTCCGCTTTTTGGGTAACTATGTGATGACCCCAGGTTAGGGTGTCGCACGCCTCGCGATAACTGTCTCACCTCGATAAAGATCCAAATTTGAACGCGCGCCAACTTAAGATTCGCCTCGCGAATCCATGTTCGCCTCGCGAGCGCGCGCAGATCCCAAACTTTATAAATAGCTTGTTTTAGGTCAATTGGGGGGAGCTTTGAATAGAGATTGTAATCCTAGTTTTCTTAAGGGCTGTGTAGTGAGTTTTAGTTTAGTTTCATAGAGGATGAATGCTTTATATACTTTGTTCATTGTTATCATTGCTATGAGGAACTAATCCTTATTTCTAAGGGAACGATGAAGCCACCATTGATGGCATAGTGATTCCAAGTAATATTTTCTTATACCCTTGTGTCTTTTCTTGTTTCTTAATTCTGATTTGTTTGTGTTAATCATATGCGCACATGGTTAATTAGTCTAGTGCGTTGAGGCTGGCAGGCAATTCGTACTTAGGACTTGAATTAAGAACACCGTTTGAATATTGCTAGGCATAGAATAGGAAAGTGGTGCAATCACTATAGGGAACCAAGAACGTAATGAATCTAATCGTAGGTTGAATAGATTGGCAGATTGACAACTTACAATTTGAGATATTTCCTCTTGAAAATCGCCAGTGACATTAGGATAATTGAGGGTTCTTGATTGACAAAGAAATTAAATTGAGCATAGGGATAAGGAGATAAACACTTGGGTAACTTGCTTGATAGGGTAGGTGGATTCGTGACCTTAGAAGCCTTAATCTAAACCAAATCTCATCATAATCTTTTAAGATTTTTAATTACTTGTTTTGATTTAATTTTGATTTGATTTTCTCTCTCTTCATAAAGATTTCCCTTTGACTTGGTCAAACGATTTGAATTTCTTAAATTGGTTAAATTTGTCTTCCAATCCTTGTGTTCGACCTCGGTATTTACTTACCGTGTTTTTATTACTTGCAACGAAACGGTACACTTGCCGGATCGTCAACAAGTTTTTGTCAGCTCCTATCAATTCTCCCCGCGAAACTGACAGATAGATTTTGGAGCTCTCTGGTCCGCCCCCCGAAAGTTTATTCGCCCGACGAAACTATGCACAACATAAACGTGTTTTTCGTCTGCTGAACATCCTATAGTGACCTAAAATCATATTTATACCATACGATTCTGTTGGAAAGCCGCCTTAATTGCGGCAAGTTTGAGCTGCCTTCATTGCAGCCTCCAACACTTTCATTGTGCTGAGTGTGAGGGGTGTGTTTAGTCCCACATCGCCTAGAGATATGGCCAAAGTAGTACGGATAAAGCTTGGGCAATCCTCATCTTACAAGCTAGCTTTTGGGGTTGAGTTAGGCCTAAACCCAAATTCTAAGAGATTCCACCTAAACCCTATTTCCCACGTCTCTAGGCTCATCAATGCTACCTCTCTTGATCTATTAGGTTTTTATCTGATGTTTCTTAAGAATTCCCAAGAGAGATTGCTCTCGTGCATCGTTTTTCATAGCCTTTTACCATGAGAACTTCTTTTCTTCTATGAAGTCGTCTTGCCAATGTTTCCTTTCATCCTTTTTAGTCTCCTTATGTCTCAAGTCAAGGTAACAATCGTGCCTTAGGTTCTCCTTACATTTTCTTTGAGTTTTCTCGAAATAAAGATTGGTTTCAGATGTCTACCGTTGTTGTTTTCATGTCATAGTGTCGAAGCATTCAAAAAGAATTGCGAAATGGCCCTTCTCGTCTTTTCCTTGTGCTAGTCTGATTCCAAGTTTGGGGGGAGAGAGTGTGTTTATTCTATATGAGGGTTGAGAGAGTATTGAAATGATTTTGGGTTTTTGCATAATTTCTCTTTTATGCTTTTATGCTTACTTTGATTGATTCATAAATCCTTGTATGAGCAAAAGTGTGTTGTGGTATTTTTGATTCTAATATGTTATATTCATTGTAGGAGAATTAAACCTTAATGTTAAAAAAATAGAATTAATTGTGTGAATATGTTTGAACATGCTCTAATGATGTTTTATATGTTTATTGTTGGTAATGACATGTTTTGAGTGTTACCATATGTTAATAACCTTGGGTTAAGGTTGGGACTATCTTAGGATCATAGTTGAATCCCCATAATGAATGAGTTTAGGTATGATAGTTGAGGTTGATAATTATCGGATTAGTACAAATATATAAGTTATGAATTAGGGTGATAAAACCTTTAGTATTGGAAAGCACATTGAATTTTTCAAGACTCAATGTCTGTCACGATTTGTCGCGCGAATGGACATTCGCCTAGTGAATTGAAAGGAAACAGCCTTGCGAGTTCTCTGGTTCGCGAGCCTACTTTGTTGTATAGAATTGGGATCTCTAGTTCACGATGCGAACTAGAATTCGCAGGGCGAATCTGATGCCCAGGTTTCAAGCTTTATGGTTCACCCGACAAAGCAGAATTCGCGAGGCGAATATGGCTTGATTAATTAGTGTTCTAGAAGGATATAAATCGAGGTTTAGCAATCAAGGCTAAGTTAATGATCTAAATGAGAATGTTAACAACAACTGTTAAGATACATAGCCAATAATGATGTTGATATTAATAACTTGTAATGGGACTTATGATTGTATGTGTTTTACCTCATTGATGCCATGATGATGATGATTGATTGTTGTTAATGTTGATCTGTTGTTGATGTCTTGATAATGATATATTTTCTTGATGTTGTTGTTATCCTGGTTAAGGAATGTTGTTGTTGATCAATGTTAACGAACTATGGCAGATGGTTGGACATTGTTTGGTTATTGTGCATTATGCATTGTTGTTGATATGTTGCGGGGAAGCAAATGATGAAGCGCATTACTGGGTGGTACAACGGCCTTGAGGATAGATAAGGTGTTGGGGTCTTACGTAAAGGCAGAGGCTGGCTATCGCTGCTGGGGCGCCCTTCGAGCAGGATCATCCTGACATGTCACTGTGCATTATCAAGAGTGGTGAGAGTATTCCATGGGGGATCATGTTGATTGGTGAGCCGCCCGAGCCAGCCGAATATGTGCTTCTATTCATATTCCCTGAGTTGGTTGGTTATGGATCCACATTGCATACGGAGAAGTTGGAGATTGGTTCTGTAATTGCATAGCCATGCATCATCTTTGAGTCATGTTATGATCTTGTGTGTGTGCTTAAGTGTGTATGTTTGATAGTATGTTAAGGTTATGCGATTGTGTATGTGCATCTATCTTGGTTTAACGTCTCTTCTTTTCATATGGTTTGAACATGACCTCTCACCCATGCACCATTTTTAGTCTTATGACAGAGAAAGAGGAGTCTACAGGGAACACGTGCATAGCGAAGGGATGTCTTATACGGGGTGCCGTGATAGTAGTTGGAGTCGACTGGATTGCACGTCGTCTTAGTGCTTTATGTTTTCATATTTGAAACTTGATTATTTATATTGTATGGGAATTGTAGAGCTTTGATATATGTGACATCGGGGCAGGGGATATTTACTATCGTTATGTTTTCATTCGAACTTCATGATTGTTTATAATATCTTTTATTAATTTCTTTGGTTCAATTCGAGTTTTATGATGTGATGCTCTCAACGATGTTTTGTAAAAAGGTTTTCAAGCATCCACGTTTCTATTATGCGAAAACATAATCTTTTGTATCTACTATTTATATAATACACGTTTTGGGGTAGAGGGTGTCACAAAATAGACCGACCTGATAGGGCTCGTAGGTTTTTTTCTAGAGCCTTAGCCTAACCTCTTTAACTATATGAGTTTTTAAAAAAACCTTGACATGACTTTTTTGTTAAATAGGTTATGTCAGGCTAAGCCTTAAATAGACTAGGACATATGCACCCGACGAGTGGTCTGGTTTATTCCCACCCTTAATCCCGATATGCCTGCAATCTCATAATTTTAAATCTTTCATTGTGTGGTTCTTTTTCTCTTTTGCTTTAATTGGTTGCCTTATACTGAATTAAAATAGTAACATGTTTAAATAATGAAATAGATAAGCAAATTAAGCTGCTATAAATTTTATAGTCACACATCCTTGATGTTTGATTGCTTAATATCTTTTATTTGACAAGGATATTGAATTGGAGTACAATGTTGATGTGCTTAAAACTAGACGTGATTATGTACATGAGAGGAACTAAACCAAGAGAGGGTTATACAAATAAAGTGACCTAGAGACACGATTAGAAACCGATACCTAGAAGTATCTAACTTTATTTTTCGTATTTTTATTAATCTATAGAAGTAGCGCGTGTTTGGATGGCCAGTAGCTCTTCCTAAACGTGCGTCCTCCTTGGGGGTAGCTCAAGTGGTAAGAACTAAGGTTAAAAGTGTTGGAGGTCCAAGGTTCAAACCTTGACAAATGAGAAAAAATTAATAACTAACATACTAACATTTGCCTATAAAAAAATGTGCATCCTCCATCACATTACTATTAGTAGCTTAAAGCTCAAAAGCGACTCTGATGCATATTAACATAGAACCAAACACGCAAGTAATAGCTTAAACCTTATGCATTCAATTATAGCTATCTAATGGTAGAAATATATAATGGTAGAAATATATATATATATATATATATATATATATATATATATATATATATATTATGAAACAATATACTATTAGCGCAATGATGTTGCTATGATATGATTTGGACTCTTTTTCCTCATAGTGTTACAAGTGAGCAGTGATTTTTTGTTTTTATAATATTCAATCATGGTTTCATGATATATATTATATTTTTTAATTTTAATTTTACAAAGATAACGTTTAATCATTGTTTCATGATATACATATAATATTAATTTTAAATTTTAAATTCATAAAGTGAATTTTTAATCATTAAGTTTTAAAAATTTTAATAAGGTAAAATAAGTAGATTGGTCCGATACATTTTTTATTTTATTTTTCATATTAGTCCTATAAGTTTTTTTCTTTTTCAAATTAGTTCTACACGTTACGTTCCGTTTCTATGTTAGTTCTTTTCATCAATTTTGACTTTACAGAGTCAAATCAAAAGCTACATGTCAGACTAATGTGATAGCCAAGACAGGTCAAAACCGACTGCGTTAAGTCAAAATTGACGAAAAGGATTAACGTTGAAACGGAACGTAACTTGTAGGAATAATTTGAATAAGAAAAAAAAACTTATAGGACCAATGTAAAAAGCAAAAATAACATACAGAATCAATTTACCTATTTTGCCTTCTTTCTTTTGATTATTAGATTATTAGATAATGAAAGGAGAATAAGAGGGAGCCTCATGCTGACGTGCTTTGTTCACAATTCACACACATTCAGGTGTTAGTTAAAATAAATTTAAAATAAAAACCATAATATCAACATAAATCTTAGCAACATATACCAGATATCAACCTTTACCTTAGGGTGGCTTCTAGCATGAAGCACTTGAAAAAGTGCTACACCGGTGTGGCATTAGATTTACTTACAATAACAGGTTTTCCAGTTTTTATTTTTTATATTTTTTATTTTGAAAATTTCATTTTTATCCTTCCTTCACCACCACCCCATCCCCACTCTTCTTCCCCTTTCCCTCCTATCCCCAAGTCTGCCACCCACTCACAACCATCACTGGCCTGAGGACCCCGCCGTCGCCCCCTCAACAATCACCACCCCTCACCACCACCATGCCGTTCTCATTCCTCTTCCCCTCAGACCAGATTTGTCTTCACATTCAACCACAGAGAACAAGAAAAAGAAACCCAAAACACATAGCAGCGAAAAGGTTGAGTAGAAATTTTGCAGGTTAGGGTTGCAGATGAAGGAGGGAGACGATGCGGCGGCGATGATTCGACTGGATGGCGCGGTGGTCCTAGCCTAAGAACGGCAGCGTGTAACGTCGTATCTTTCGTGAATAAAAATTAGATATCTTTATTAGGTGGGAAAGATAAATCAAAATTATTTAAGAATCTGAACGTATATGCAAGTTTAGAACAAAATTCAAGCACCTCAAAATTTGTAATAGACAAGCACCTTAAGCAAGCACATCAAATACCCCTATTGGAAGCACCTCAATTTAATTCCTTAATTAAGGTGGTTTATCATTAACAAAATTAAAAAAAATAATTAGTCATAGATATAGATCTTAGTTATAGCTAATTACTTATGATTAATTTACTCAAGTTTTATTGATCATTATTTATTAATCTTTATTAATTATATTCTAGTTACAACTTTTAACCTAGTTAAATTAACTAAATGATTTTGTTTTATTATATATATATATTGATATTCACGGCACTTCTAGAAAATTAGGGAAACATGATCATTTTTATTTTATTACATGGACATTAAAGTGCCACGTTCAAGCTTATCTTCCTTATAATCTTAATAATTTTTTTATTATTATTTCTTTCTTTCTTTATCACTAAGTTGACGCAGGGAAGTGATAAATATTTTTTCATGGAATTAGTAGTTCAGAGAGAGAGAGAGAGAGGCCATGAGTGAGAAAAACGTCTGGAGACAGTATTGATCAATCCGTTCGTCCTATTAAAAGCTCTCTGACAAACCAAACAAGATAAAACATACTCTGCCACTTCCTTCTTCATTCTCGGCCACCAAAACATTTTCTTTAAATCCTGATACATCTTGGTGGCTCCGGGATGAAAACTCAACTTACTCTTATGCGCCTCGTCCAAAATCATTTTCCTAAACTCTAAGTCCTCTGGCACACATATCCTATCCCTAAATCTCAACACACCATCTGGCCCTCTACTAAACTCTGAAATCTTACCCTCATCTATGCCTCTACTCACCTCTTGCAGGTATTGATCCTGAACCTGTTTATCCTTAAGATCCCTCAGAAACTCACTATTAATTGTGAGCATACCTAAGCATAGTCTATCCTCACACAACTCCATCCCTAGATTCATATACTGTTCAATCAATTCCATTTCCTTTACCATCATCGCCGATACATGTAAAGATTTCCTACTCAGAGCATCCGCTACAACATTCGCCTTCCTAGGATGGTATTGAAGATCAAACTCATAATCCTTAATAAACTCCATCCATCTACGTTGTCTCATATTTAGCTCCTTTTGATCAAACAAATACTTTAAACTCTTATGGTCACTGTACACATTAAACCTAACTCCATATAGGTAGTGTCGCCATATCTTTAATGCGAACACTATAGCTGCCAACTCTAGATCATGGGTCGGATAATTCCTCTCATGAACTCTCAACTGTCGGGAAGCATAAGCCACAACTCTTCCCTCTTGCATCAAGACACAACCCAATCCTTGGTATGACGCATCACAATATACATCAAACTGTCCTAATGGATCTGGCAAAGTCAGAACAGGTGATGTGGTTAACTTTTCCTTCAACTTCTGAAAACTCTCCTCACATTCCTCCATCCAAGCAAACGCTGTACCTTTTCTTGTTAACTGCGTCATAGGCAATGCAATTTTCGAAAACCCCTCGATAAACCTCCAATAATATCCAGCCAATCCCAAGAAACTCCTCACTTCACTAACTGACTTAGGTCGTTCCCACTTAAGCACACGGGAATAAATAAGGATATCATCTATAAACACCACAACAAACGTATCGAGGAATGGTCTAAAGATCCTGTTATAAACCACCTTAATTAAGGAATTAAATTGAGGTGCTTCCAATACGGGTATTTGACGTGCTTGCTTAAGGTGCATGTCTATTGCAAATTTTGAGGTGCTTGAATTTTGTTCTAAACTTGCATATACGTTCAGATTCTTAAATAATTTTGATTTATCTTTCCCACCTAATTAAG
Organism: Echinosophora koreensis; assembly: GCA_035048595.1. NCBI lineage: Eukaryota > Viridiplantae > Streptophyta > Magnoliopsida > Fabales > Fabaceae > Echinosophora > Echinosophora koreensis. Next base: position 234,390 of record JAPCYP010000058.1, on the reverse strand, counting down.
ATATCTAATTTAATCCATAAACACTGCTGGAGCATTAGTCACACCAAAAGGCATAACTAAATATTCATAGTGTCCGTACCTTGTCCTGAAAGCTGTCTTGGGTATATCCTCCTTCTTTACTCTAATCTAGTGATCAGGGCCCAATATCTGGCTTTCACCAGTCTCATACCAACATAACGGAGTCCTACATTTCCTGCCATACAAAGCCTCATACGGTGCCATCCCAATACTGCTATGAAAACTATTGTTATATGTAAACTCAATCAACGGCAAAAACTCATCCCAACTGCCAATGTGCTCTAAAACACACGCCCTCAAAAGATCCTCCAATGACTGAATTGTCCTCTCAGACTGTCCATCCGTCTGAGGATGATAAGCAGAACTCATCCTCAACTTCGTCCCCAAAGCACTGTGCAACTGTCTCCAAAATCTAGATGTGAATCTAGGATCTCGGTCGGAAACAATGCTCGACGGTACACCATGTAACCTAACAATTTCCTTGATGTAGATCTGGGTTAACTTCTCTAAGCTATAACTCTCACCAATAGGTAAGAAGTGAGCACACTTCGTCAACCTATCGATGAAACCCAAATCGCATCATGCTTCTTAGGAGTTCGTGGTAATCCAACCACAAAATCCATAGCTATACTATCCCACTTCCATTCCAACTAAAATGGCCAGTACATCCTAACCTCATAGTCTGAACAGAATCAAACTACTCTGATACCACCAAATGAGACACCCCGATGTCCCATTAAATAAAAACCTAATTTATCTAAAACTTAATCGTAATATTAGCGTTGGACATATATATAAAATCGTACTTATTAAAAACTTAAAGGTAAGAACAACATTTAAACATCACATCACACACATATAAATATAAATACAAATATACTATGCTAATAAACTAAAGAGGGTACTCCATTAGTAGGGTCCCAAAAGATACATACTGATACAAAATGGTATAAGCAGCGGAAACTAAAACGTCACAAAAGACGCACTGGCCAGCGACCCTAAACTCAACGGCTGGAGGTCACTGCTCGTCCTCCAGCATCCCCATCAAGCTCCTCTGTGGCCGGCTCATCCGCAGTGTCTTCTCAAAACGAGCACATAAAAGAAACATACATATAAAAGAAATAGGGGATAAGAAACTATCTATCATCATATAAGGAAAAGGATACGTAACATATAAACAATAAAGGCACATAGACATGCATCACAGATAAATATATATATAATAAATATATACAATCATCCTCGAGATATATTATCATCCTCTATCCTTCGCACTCATGCAACTTATGCTGACGTGGCCACCACCAATCCTGTCACACATCCCTTACCCGCTCAGGGATGTTAGTCAGTCGTCCAAGCGACACATCCCCAAACACCGGTGCACATTCTCATCCGCGGTGAGAATGCTCATGCAAAACAATGACACTATAGCTGCACAATACACGTCGGTGCACACCCTGGTTCTCTCTCGAGGGTGCTCATGCACAATGATTTTGTTTTATTATATATATATATATATATATATATATTGATATTCACGGCACTTCTAGAAAATTAGGGAAACATGATCATTTTTATTTTATTACATGGACATTAAAGTGCCATGTTCAAGCTTATCTTCCTTATAATCTTAATAATTTTTTTTATTATTTCTTTCTTTCTTTATCACTAAGGTGACGCAGGGAAGTGATAATTTTTTTTTCATGGAATTAGTAGTTCACAGATTGACAGACTAAGAGAGATATGGCGAGATATATATATATATATATATAGAGAGAGAGAGAGAGGCCATGAGTGAGAAAAACGTCTGGAGACAGTTTTGATCAATCCGTTCGTCCTATTGAAAAACCGATTATACCGTTGTGATCCTCGCGACTTCTACTTCATCATCCTACCTTTCTTTTCTTGGTTAGGCTAAGGTAAGTCTATGTTTTTATGCCGAAATGCTGTCCGTGATAGTATTGAAGTTATCTCTCAATCCGTTTATCTGCTTTCAATTCCGTCTTCAGATTTGAGCTACACATAACGTGTACTTCGTGAATATGTGTTCAGGTGAATTTTTGGAGCCCTGGAGGTAGGAGAACCTCACGAGGCAGATTTGGGGAGATTGGAGTGGGTCCGTTTCGTTACTCTAAAGCTAGCCTACGACACCTCAGGTGGGGGAAAGTAACCATCTAGCGTCGGAAATGGCTAAGTAACATTTTATTCAATATTGGCGTAGGGCGACCTAAACCCTACTAGTGGGCGAATAATAGACAATATCCATATCACATTGGGGACTATTTAGTGGTACCGATGATGATATGGAGATTGTAGATTTATCGCCGTTAGGTTAATTTTGTGGTATCTGAGGTTGTCTGGTTTTATTATGTTTGAATTGTTTGCTGTGTGTTGTTTGGATTAACATGTTAAATTATAGTTATTATATTTATTAGAATATGTTAGTATTATTTTATTCTATTTATTGGAATATGTTTGAATATGTTCGTATTATTTTATTATTATGATTGTGATTATTATTTATTTTGATTATGGTTGATAACATGTTGTTCTGATTGATAATATGATTTATCTGGAATAATATGCTTAGTGATATCTAGGTGATGATATCTGATATTTTTTGAGTGATGCATGTTGGGGAGTGTATGATATATGATTTAGAAGTGCCTAACCTAATTAATTAATATTTTATTATGATGAGATTGATGAGGTGATATATGCTATGAGATAGTGATGAGAGGTTAAGGCACTAGGATATGATTCGATATATGCCGGTAAGATCCATATAGATGCATGTTGTTGATCACAGCCGTGTGTTTGGAACACACGAGGTCAGAAGTTCTCGCGGAACCGTCCCAACTTAGATTTAGGTTGTGCAGCTATAGTGTCATTGCTTTGCATGAGCACCCTCGAGAGAGAACCAGGGTGTGCACTGACGTGTATTGTGCAGCTATAGTGTCATTGCTTTGCATGAGCATTCTCACCGCGGATGAGAATGTGCACCGGTGTTTGGGGACGCGTCGCTTGGACGACTGACTAACATCCCTGAGCGGGTAAGGGATGTGTGACAGGATTGGTGGTGGCCACATCAGCATAAGTTGCATGAGTGCGAAGGGTAGAGGATGATAATATATCTCGAGGATGATTGTATATATTTATTATATATATATATTTATCTGTGATGCATGTCTATGTGCCTTTATTGTTTATATGTTACGTATCCTTTTCCTTATATGATGATAGATAGTTTCTTATCCCCTATTTCTTTTATATGTATGTTTCTTTTATGTGCTCGTTTTGAGAAGACACTGCGGATGAGCCGGCCACAGAGGAGCTTGATGGGGATGCTGGAGGACGAGCAGTGACCTCCAGCCGTTGAGTTTAGGGTCGATGGCCAGTGCGTCTTTTGCGACGTTTTAGTTTCCGCTGCTTATACCATTTTGTATCAGTATGTATCTTTTGGGACCCTACTGATGGAGTACCCTCTTTAGTTTATTAGCATAGTATATTTGTATTTATATTTATATGTGTGTGATGTGATGTTTAAATTTTGTTCTTACCTTTAAGTTTTTAATAATTACGATTTTATATATATGTCCAACGCTAATATTACGATTAAGTTTTAGATAAATTAGGTTTTTATTTAATGGGACATCGGGGTGTCTCACAGCGTATCACGGATCTCAGCGAGGTGCGGCGGCAGAAGGCGGCTACAGTACGAACGGCGATTCACGGCGGTCCTGGTTCGAGCGGCTGTTGCTTCCGGCTCGGTGCGAACAGCGGATGACGCATCTCATTCGGAGGTCGAAAAAGTGTGGGTCGGTGCTTCATTCGGTGACAACATCCATGGGTGCCAACACTTGAAACCAAAAGAGTAATAAGCCACAAAAGAAACGCTCCCTCTCCGCCCTCAAAGCCGCCAACTCTCCCTTATCGCTGGCATCGACCTCATGAAGTTGATGGAGGTGATTGTGAATTCTGATGCAAGAGGGTCATGAATAGGAACTAGGAAGTGGAACTTTGAGGTGGGGCAAAAATCACCATATCCAAAATCAAAATAATTAAGGCACTGCATCAAGATCAGGGGCGCATGTGGTGAAATTGACCTTGAGCAAAGAGTGTGTGATTGAAGCAATATGGACATTGAACCAATTCTAGATTCCGACGAGTGGGTTAGCAGGGTACAATTGTCTCTTGAATTTTATTTGGTGACTGGTTAACTTAAGTGAAGGTTAAATTTTTTTTTAGGACAACTAAATCTGAACCGTTAATTATTTTAATATTAAATCTAATAGTAGAAATTAATGCTACACCAGTGTAGCACTTTATCAAGTGCTTCATGCTAGAAGCCACCCTTAGCTTACACCAATTTTTAAGTTTTAAACATTCATCTTACTTTTTTTTTTTTTGATATACCATTCATCTTACTTTAATCTAAGGGTTAACATTAAAATAGCATAAAATGATAAGAGTTTAATTTTTATATACTGATAAGTATAAACAAGTTTTATACAAATATTCAATCATATTTTGACAAATCGATATTATTATTATTATTATCTTATGGTATATATATTTTAAAATAAAAACACATATAACCAAGCTTCTTGGTCTAACGGTTGTAAGGCCTGCCTTGAGACACTCTAGAGGTCGACTCGGTTTGCTCCCGGATTCGATTCCTGGCAGTGTTAAAATAATGCTTGGCCAGTGGAAGCCACGTCCTGCGAACAGTAGTCATTCGTTGATAGTGTTGGGATACACTGGTTTAGATTAAAAAAATAAAAAAAAATACATGCAAGATACCCGTTCAAATGGAATACACTGCGTCGGGATAATGCATGCTATTTTAATTCAAATGGTAATTCGAAGATCCACGTTCTGATATTTTTATTTTATTTTATCAATATTTAAATATTTTAGCAAGATACCCGTTCTCTTTTTATATATCTCTAGCCTCTCGTTCTAAGAGCCCAAAATCTTTTAAAGGTCATCACAATCACAATAGTGATACTGACGCTCCTTCCCTCTGGCTTCCTCCACTTCCTCATAGTCACATCCAACCCAAGCACCAGCAAAATGCCAAAATCTTAAACCTTTTCCTAAAATTCTGGCCACTGTTCTTAAATATTCAAACATTAATCATTTGAGCCTCATCTTTTCCTATTCTGCTCCGTATATGTGTTAGCCTAACCACCACCACCAAACCAAACCAACCAACTAGTAGACACACCCCTATAAAAAAAAGCTTGCAGTTAGAATCTCATGGCTCTGGAATAAAACATAGCCAGTGTTGTTGGTTTTGAAAACCATGTCAAACATACCGTCACCACTCTCCGAGATTTGCCTCACCCAGTTTCGCCTTACCATGTCCATGGCAGACCCATGGCCCTTCTCATGAACCTCACCGCACGTTAGCACAATCCCTTCCACTCCTCTTCCATTGCCATATCTAACTCTTAACTCTCACCAAAAGGCTCCTAGTGTATGGCAAAGTTTCGTGGATTCAAGCTCGCGAAGCGCCTGGTCCGGGTCTCCAGATGGATCATCAGGAAGGTCCGGATCAGGACCCAACTCGGATACCATCGCCTCAGTGGGCCCTCTCAGTCACTAATGAGGAAGCCCATCACCAAGCTCCTCAAGTGGGGTCACAAGTTGACAGCAGGTGCCAGGTCTCTTTGTGTTACAAGACCTGGGTCGGGTTATACCCAGTTGGGATCCGACCCAGATCCTTGCGTGCCAAAAGGGCACCTAGTCGTGTATGTGGGGCAAAAGGATGGCGAGTTTCATCGGGTTTTCGTGCCAGTCATATACTTCAACCATCCCTTATTCAGTGAGTTGCTCAGGGAGGCAGAGGGGGAATATGGATTCAATCACCCTGGCGGGATCACAATACCGTGCCAGTACACGGAATTTGAACGGGTCAAGACCCGAATTGCATCTGGATCGGGCGGTGGTATCCGTCTAAGTTGAGGTAATAGGTGTATTTTTTTTATTTTTATTTTTTTAAGGCAATAGGTGTTGTGATCATATATAAATTTGGGAAAAGTAATTTAGATTGTCAGTTTCACAATTTATAATTTTTTTTATCTTTTAGAAATTATTGAGGTAATTTTTAGCTTTTCTAGTGGACAAATGGTGTAATATTCTCATAACTTTAATTTTTATTTAAGTCGTGTAAGTGTTGAATTTTAACCAAAGGTGTTCTCATAAGTATTGAAGATGACAATAATTAGATTTTTTTTTTTTAAAAAAAAGTGGAAATTTATATTTGAACTTACACTAACATTATACAACTACCTCAACGATAACTCATTGTTGGATTAAAAGTTCTATAACTATATGAACGATAATTCAAATTCCCGCAATGGGTTTCATCCATTTTTCATATTCTTCTTCCCTATTTTTCTCCTTTTGTAAGATCTCATATGAGTCTAACATTGGGAAGAAAAGTTCTATTATTTGTATATATTTGCAGGTATCTTTTTCACATGGTCTATAGCAATAATGCTTTGTCAATTATGGTGATGATGATAGTCTTAATAATGTAATATAGTTAATGATGATAACGATATAGAACTAATATATTTCAGTTTTGTCTTTTTCCTTTATTTTTTTTAAAATTTTTGAACGTTTATCAACTCTTTTAAATTTTAAGATTTTGTTATACTATAAAATTGTTATGATATTTATCTTTTTACGCTTCTTTAAAAGCTACATATTTTAAAGAAATTTAAGCAATTAACTGTGTTTTAATTATGGTTGAACAAGCATTCAGATATTTGTGGAATAAATAAAAATAAAAGACTAAATTACCACTTTTGTCCATGAAAAATTAAGATAAACTCAAATTTGTTCCTCAAATTATCATATTCTATTACTATGCCTAATTGTGGCTAATGCCGGGTTCGAATCCTGACTCTTGTGTATGGAGAAAACCTTAGTTGAGAGGGGAGAACCTACCTTGTGTGCCCAAAAGGTTCCCGACGAAGATTAGTCACTGCTAACGGTGGTGGATACTTCGTATCTATATCATGATTACCAAAAAAAATTGTGGCTTGTGCCCATGCTTTGTACTCTGCTTCAGAAGAGGATCAAAACAATGTTGATTGCCTTTTGCTTTTTTAAGTATTTGAAATTGGAGAGGATCTAAGGAAAAAAGAGAAACCAATAACAAACTTTCTTATATCAAGGGATGCCTCAATTAGAATCCCAATATCCTTACAGACGAAGGTCTAAGGTTGCAGTGAAAAATAGGTTGATCTACATCCAATCCCCACAATACCATTATGAGATTTTTTGTATTTGATCAAACATCTAATAGGTGCTTGAGAAACCTTTACAACACGAGTCATTTTTATTTGGGATGCTCCACCCTTGTGCTAGAGTCTCAAAGCCTCAAGGGACACTTCACCTTTTCCAAAATTAGAGCACTCTTCACATTCAAGGATACCTTACCGTTTGTGAAAGAGTCTCCAAATTCTCTCAAGGGATACCTCTTCCTTATTACAACAGATTTTCAGCAAAGAATTGAAGTATTGTAAAATTAAAATCTCAAAGTAGGATGTTACAACTTGAAGCAGTAGGACATTTTCGTTCCGTCTTATCTCTTGTTTCTTCTAGTTTAAGAGACTAGTGCATAGACTAACTGCCCTTAATAACTGACTTTTATTTATTAGATAAAAGTTCTAACTGAAATAGAATGTTGTTACTAACAGCTTTAACAAACTAATCTTATTAACTAACATTTGAATTCCTTCACTCCCCCTCAAGTTGGAGCATGTAGGTTCTTAATACCCAACTTGGTTAGGAGAAACTCAAATCTATCCTTTCCTAATGGTTTAGTGAAGATGTCTGCTGCTTGATCATGTATCCCAATCTTCATAGGCATAATGTCTCCAGATTGAATTCTTTCTCAGATGAAGTAGCAATCCATTTCAACATGCTTAGTCATTTCATGAAAGACTGGATTCATGGCAATGTGGATGGCTGCCTGATTATCACAGTAAAGTTGAGTAGGTTCCTGTTGACATGCTCCTAACTCCTTTAGCAGCAACCTAAGCCAAATAAGTTCACTGACTGTTGCAGCCATTGACCTGTACTCTGCCTCGACTGATGATCTTGCAACAACTGTTTGCCGCTTAGTTCTCCATGATACTGGTGAGCCTCCTAGCATAATCAAATATCCAGTACAAGACCTCCTTGTTAATGGACATCCACCCTAATCTGCATCACAATAGGCCTGTAGTTTCAGTTCACCTTTGCTTGGGAGTAGGATACCTTGACCAGGTGTTGTCTTGAGATATCTCAGGATTCTTTCTAGAGCATCCAGTGGACTTGTTTGGGTGCTGTCATGAACTGGCACAAAGTGTTGATAGCATATGTAATATCAGGCCTGGTTATGGTCAAATACAGTAGTTTGCCTAGCAACTTCCTGTATCTGGTTGCATCTGTGTCTGGAGCATTGTTGTCAGTCCTTAGATTGCAGTTTTGCTCCATAGGAAATCCACTACGTTTGCTGTTTTGCATCTTAGTTTCCTGAAGGATATCTAAAGTGTATTTTCTTTGGCTTAGGACAATTCCTTCTGGTGATCTAGCAACCTCGACTCCCAGAAAATACTTTAATGTTCCCAGGTCTTTGATGCTGAAAGTCTGATCCAAGTACCCTTTTATCCTTGCCATGAACTCTGAGTTATTGCATGCCAAGATTACATCATCCACATAGATTAATGCAGTTAGGAAGACTCCTTCTGATCTGTAGATGCATAACGAGTGGTCTGCTTTTGACTGCTGAAAACCAACTTCATTGAGTGCCTTGGTGAACTTCTGGTACCAGTTTCTGGATGCCTGCCTAAGGCCATAAAGGGATTTATGGAGCTTGCAGACACGAGTTTCATCCTTCTTTGCAAAACCTTGTGGTATGCGCATGTAGATTTCTTCTTCCAATTCTCCATGTAAGAATGCATTATTCACATCTAATTGGTGAATAATCCATCCTTTCTTTGCTGCAACTATCAACAAACATCTAATGGTAACAAGCTTTGCTACAGGAGCAAAGGTCTCATGGAAATCTTCTCCCTCTACTTGAGTGAATCCTCTTGCAACTAGCCGAGCCTTGTACCTTTCTATGTCTCCATTTGGTTTGTATTTTATTTTGTAAATCCACTTTGAGTCCACTGTATTCTTTCCTGGTGGAAGAGTCTTTAAGGTCCAAGTGCCATTGCTTTCTAAAGCTGCAATTTCTTTCGTCATTGCCTCCCTCCAATGCTCATGTGCTACTGCCTGTTTAAAATTATTTGGCTCATCTCTTGATGAGATGGCAACTAAAAAGGCTTTATGTGAGTGAGAGAAGTTATCATATGATATATAATTGGAAATAGGATAAAGGACAGAATTGCTAACAGATGAATTAGATGTGGATGCATTAATGGATTGTGGTTGATTGACTTCATAATCTTCTAAATATTTAGGTAAAGTCCTTACTCAACCACTGTGTCTTTGCTCATTCTGAATCATACCTTGACCCTGTCCTTCTGTAGGATTCTGTGATAGGTCTGTTATATGCAGGTCCTGAGTATGCAAACTCATTTCTTGCATATCTGTATTCTGAGAAGCAATGTGAGGTTGAACTTCCTCTACATTGTCTTCCCAAGTTGCATATGGCTCCTGAATAATACTATTCTGGTCCTTATGAAGAGTTTTAAAAGGGAATTGATTTTCATTAAAAACAACATCTCTAAATACAAATATTTCTTTATTTGTTATGTCATGCACTTTATATCCCTTTTGTCCAGTAGGGTAGCCTACAAAGATGCAAGCTCTCCCCCTTTCATCAAATTTTCCTTCTCTTCTTGTTTTTAAAACATATACAAGACAGCCAAAGACCTTCAAATGTCTATAATTAGGTTTCTTTCCTAACATTATCTCATAGGGTGTTCTATTGTTGATTGCCTTGGATGGCAATCTGTTTATTATGTGCACAGCAGTGAGTATGCACTCACCCTAGAAGTGTATGGGGAGGCCAGAATGAAACCTCAAGGCCCTAGCAATTTCTAGTATATGCCTATGCTTCCTTTCCACTACCCCATTCTGTTGAGGAGTGTAGGTGCAAGTTAATTCCATTGTAATTCCCTTTTCTTTGTAGAATCTTTGCATATTGGTTGAGGTGAACTCTAAACCATTGTCAGTTCTAACTGTTTTAACTTTCTTATGGAACTGAGTCTCTATCATGCATATAAAAGCTTGTAAATGGGATTCTACTTCTGACTTATACTTCATCAAATAAACCCAAAGCCCTCTACTATCGTCATCCACTATAGTGAGAAAATAATAAGCTCCTGAAGTAGAAGCTATGGAATGCCTTCCCCATATATCACAATGAATGAAATCAAAGCAAGAATCAGATTTTATTGAACTTTTGGGAAAAGGCAATCTAGTTTGTTTTAGCCCTTATACATGAATCAGATGGGACTTTATTCTTATCCTTATTATCAGTAGACAATCCTACACTAATCAACTTAGCATCAGAAGTATGGCCTAACCTAGAGTGCCACAAACTAGCCTCTACTGCTTTCCCTACCTTTATAGCTATTCCTTCATTATGTGTTGGTTAAAGAAGATATAAACCATCTTGGTATTTACCCCTTCCAATCAGGTTTTTTGAGGGTAAGTCCTGCACAACACATGAGTTAGCCACAAAGGTTATGGCACAATTGAGGTCTCTTGTTAGTCTACTGACAGAAAGTAAATTGCAATGGAAACTAGGGATATAGAGGACATTATTAACTCTCATTCCATTAGGAAGATCAACTTTTCCTATCCCTTTAACTGGTACACTTGTACCATCAGGGATTTTAACTGGTTGCTGATTGGAAAAAGTGCTTTCTTGCAACAACTCTCTATCATAGGTTATGTGTTCTGTGGCCCCAGTGTCAATTATCCAGGGCCTATTAAGAAACTTATACCTGCAAAATTGTTACCTGCCATGTTTACACTTGGTTTGATTTGTGCTTTCATAGCTGGTTCATTGTCCACTTGCAGCTGCTGTATAAGCTTTTCATACTGCTGCATAGACAATCCTGGAATGGGACTCCCTTCAGTGCTTACTTGGTTTGCCTTGGAGCCTCCTTTCTTGTTCCAATATCCTGGTTTTTCTTTCCTTTCACGAAAAGACTTCCTCCAATCTTGAGGATAACCCACAATTTCCCAGCACTCTTCTTGAGTGTGTCCTATCTTCTGACAGTGGTCACATTTGGGCCTGTCTTTCTTTCCTCCTTTGCGATCACCTTGAATCTGGAATGCAGAAGTTTCTGTCACAGGTTTACTCATTGCTGAAATTAACCCTTGTTGTTCATCTTCTGCCACAAGGTGATAGGCATGACCAAGATTCAGTCTTGGTGCCATGCTCAGGATTTGGGTCTTCACAGTACTAAAGACATCATCCAAACCCATGAGGAAATCATATAGCTGCTCTCTCTCCCGCATCTGTTCCAACTGCTTTTGTACATCACAAGTGCAGCTTCCACAGTTGCATTTAGGCCATGGTGCAATTGACTGCACTTCATCCCACAATGCTTTTAGTTTGGTATAATATGAAGGGACTGATAGCTTTTCTTGCCTTAGAAGACTTATAGCTCGTCGCAGCTCATAGATCCTCGGTGCGCTTCCTTTGGCGAATCTTTCCTCAAGATCCACCCATATTTTGCGTGCTGTGCTAGCATATCTAACACTGCCTCTGACTTCTTTGTCTATTCCATTCCTCAGCCATCCCTTGACCATTGCATTACAGCGCATCCAGTGTGCCAAATTAGAGAAATCAATTTGCGGCATAGGGATTGACCCGTCCACGAAGCCAATCTTGTTCTTGGCGTATAATGCGTTGCTCATATCCACGACCCACTCGCCATAATTTGTATTGTTGAGTAGCTCACCCACAAATAGTTGGCCAGGATGATCCGAGGGATGAAGATAGTATGGAGACATGGCATCGATGGCTCCTTCATTGTTTATGCAAGATTTGTTCTTTCGGCTGATCTTTGGTTTTGAGACTCTCATCTTTGTTTGACATGATTGAAAAGAAAACTGGGCAGTATCACAAATCCAGGATTTTAGCTCTATGATACCATGTAAAAAGAGATTACTGAATATACTTCTCTTATTTGAATAAGATTGAATCAAGTGTTACAAGTTGTGAGGCATAGCTATCCTATTTATAGTGCATAGACTAACTGCCCTTAATAACTGACTTTTATCTATTAGATAAAAGTTCTAACTGAAATAGAATGCTGTTACTAACAGCTTTAACAGACTAATCTTATTAACTAACATTTGAATTCCTTCAGAGAACACCAAATGTCTTGTCAAAAACCAATTCTTCAGGGAGGCCTTTTCTTTTCTTTTCTTTTTTGGGTACATCGAGAGGCCATTTAAACCTTAAAAAAGTCATTATGGTTTATTAAATTTTGGTCTGTAGCTTTTACTTATTGTGTGTCGGATCAACCATGTAGGCATTTGATCAAGAAAAGGAGCAAGGAGGCCTTCATTGCATTTAGAGAAGCCTTGAAGTTCAAGTTTCGTATTTCTCCCCTTTTTAAACTTTCTGTCATATTTATGGGCATATGCTTTCATACTTAGATGTACACATACATATAACATGTGTATTGGTTCATAACCATTTCAAATTTAAGGTATACAATAACATAATGGCACTTGGTAACAGATGAAACAGCTGGCAACTCAATCAGTCAGGTATTTGCTGTTTTTTCATTTTTCTTCTGTTGGTCATAACTCGTATTAGTATATGATACATTTTGGTCTTCTAGGTGACTTGAAGTAAAAAAATGAAGGATGAAAGATGTTTTCTGTGCAGTTTCTTTCTCTAGTTGCGTGCTGAATGTCTTATATGCCATCATCCTTAATGTTTCTTTGCACTTGAGGAACATCCTTCATGATGATCACTACTCGTATAAAATATTGCTTTGGAGAAGTACTTTGTTAATAAAACTTCTAATTTTATTTTTGATTTGGGCTTTGTTGTCTATCTTATATTTCTACTCTAATAATATAGGGTGTGGACAGTTGTTAATGCTAAAACATTAGTGATGTGCCATATGTATTAGTTAATATTAGCCATCTACACTTTAAGTTTACCTTTTATTGCAGAGTGAACTTTAAATACTTAGTGCATGTTTGTATGAGATTGTTCTAAACGCCAATGGATAAAATTCTCCTTCCGCAAATTTGGTCACTTTTTCTCATGCTCCTAATTGGAGCTTTCATGAAACGCCATTTCAAACGCAAGTTACGGCCAATTTGCGTTGATATCAATCTGAAACAAACAAAGCCTTAGAGTCTGTTCCCAAACTCAATTCGATGTGAAAAATAAGTTTCAGCACTGAATGATCTAGTGGTGTTTTTCTACTACCTTGCAAAAATGAATTCAAGTAAAAGGTGGTGAAGACATTCAACATATGAGAAGTCACTAATTGAATTTAAAGTAACTATATGCTCTGTTAAATTATTAAGTAGAAGTAAATTCCTTTAATGTAGCCTCATTTAAGTAAATATCAATACTTTTTTTTTTGGTTGCTAGTAAATATCAATACTATACTTTAACACTCACTCAGCACATGAAGGCTTTGTTTGGTTGAGAGAAGAAAAGGAGAAGAGAGAAAGAGATGAGAAAGAGTATGAGAAGAGAGAAAATGGTGAGAAATAGAGTAGATTTGATGTGTTGTTTGGTGTAAGAGAAATATGAGAGAAATAGAGAAGTTTTTTAAAAAGACAAAAATACCCTTAACTAAAAAACAAATATACAAATATTTTAATTTTATTAGTCAAGTTAATTTAAATAATCAAATCAAATAATTTAAATTTAATTGATTTAAGTTATTTTAACTTAAAAAATTATTAGTTTAATATAATTACTTTATTAATTTCAATTTAATGATGAGAAAAAGAGTGGATTTTAATGGTTACTTGATACGAGAGAAATATGAATGAAATGTAAAGAAAGAAATTAAAAAAGATGAAGAAAAATATATAAAATAAGAATATATAAAATAACATAAATACCCCTTATTAAAAAATCATATATATTTAATAATTAAACATATATATTTTTTATAAATATATTATTAAACTAATTATTTTATAATAAATATATAATGCAAATTTTTATTACCCACTATCCCAGACTCCCCATCCCCTCCCCCTGTAATCCCTTCCCCCTTGTGACCCCTTATTATCTTCTCTGATTGTTACACTGCAAAGATGCACGATGACTGCAGGTTGAGAGGAGAGGAAGCTTTATGGGTATGGTGGAAGAGGGGTAAAATGTAAAAGGATTAGTTTTCTTCTCATAGTCCTCATTTTCTTCGCATGTTAGGAGAGAAAAGATTTCAATGGGTCACATGCTAATTTTATTCTCTCTCTTCCTTTTCTCTTTGTCACCACACAGGAGAGATTCACCCTTTCTCTTCAAACTCTCTCTTCTCCTTTTCTTTCTATTCCTTTTCTCCTCAAACAAACAGAGGCGAAATGCAAATATTTTAAAACCTTACAAATATATAGTACTAAAGTTTTAGCTCTAAAATTTCAGTGTAATTGTAATATACAAAACCAACTTCATTCATATAGGCACAATATAATGTTGAAATATATGATGGAAAATAAACAAAACGACCTTTTAGTTGAGGAAGTATTTTTAAAATTGAAATGAAGAACTTAGAATGCAAGCCGGGTGTACTACTAAGAAAAATCTTCATTAAAAGCATTACTTTTGTTGATTCGTTGTTGCTCATCAATGTTTGATAAATTCTTTTAAGGATTTTATAAACACAGATAAATTTAAGTGGATTCCCCCATCTTTCAAGGAAAAAGAGAGCCATCATATTCTTCAGTAGATTCCATGGATGTAGTAGAGATAAAACATGATTCACTAAAAAATCTAAGTGAAAAGCGTTTCACCGTCGACGGTAGATACCAGCTTATTGAAAATCAGATGACAAACTAAAATCACTTTATTACATTATTAGACTATATCGCACAGTATTCACATATGGTTCTTGCTCTTGGCAAGAAGGCAAAGATGATTCTTCTTGTGTTGGGCAAATCCTGGAAGCCCTTCTGTGTCTATGTCTTCCCTTTTCATCCCTTCAGGCACTTCCCAATCAAATGAATTAAGAAGGTTTGCAATTATGAGCTCCACTATGGCAATTCCCAAATGCATGCCTGGGCAAATTCTACGCCCTGAACCGAATGGAATCAGCTCGAAATCTAGTCCCTTAAAATCAATATCATTGTTCATAAATCTCTCAGGACAAAATTCTTCTGGGTCTTTCCATGTTTCAGGGTCTCTTTGAATGGCCCAAACATTCACATATACTATTGTCTTGGGCTGTATTTCATACCCATCAATAATGAACCTTTTATTTGTTTCTCTTGGTACGAGTGGGGCTGGTGTATAGAATCGTAGTGTCTCTTTTATCACTGCTTTAAGATAAGTAAGCTTTTGAATATCGTCTTCATTTATGAACTCTTTCTTGCCATAGAGATTTTTGACTTCTTTTTGAGCTTTCTTCATCACTCGTGGGTTTTTAATCAATCCGGTCATTACCCAAACAGATGTGGCTGCACTTGTATCAGTTGCTCCTACAAGTATGTTCTGTGATTATCCAGAAAGAGAAATTAAGAACTTAAATCAGACTATCACTTCATGCTTCAATTTGAAACTGTTTAATATTGTATAATATAAAAGAATAAAAGAATAAGGGGCATTGATCATGAATTCTAAACTGCTTATCGTAGAAGCTTAATATCAAATATGCTTGTCCTACAATTTAATATTGTGAGAGTAGCAACTATAAGGTTCAGATTTCGATAATTGATTTCATGTTTTTGGGTCCCTGTTCTCGATAAATTTCAAGACATTGTAGTGATGGACTTATAATTTTGTTCATGTTACAAATCCATAGACGAAAGGGATGAAGATCAAATTGATTGGAGAGGTAGGGTGCATATTGATACTCATAAGGTAACATTGTAATTGATTGATTGGAAAAGATGATGAATTATACAAGGGTTAAATAAGTTTTTGGTCCCTACAAAGTTCATCAATTTTGATTTTGGTCCTGTGAAATTTTTTCTTAGGTTTTCGTCCCTGTAATCTCAAAAATTTTGCAAACAGTCCCTACCGTCATCTTTTTCCGTTAACTGGTACTCATGGGTATCAAGGCAATTTTATTTTACTGTCCGACTTGCTGTAAAATTTGGTCATAAAATAGAAACAAAATCATACATTAGGGACATAAGGTTAAAATTGCTAAATTCCTTCATTTTGTATGATATCTAGTACTCAGGGAGTACCGAGGTAATTTCTCGTTCTTGTCCGACTTGCTCCAAAATTTGGCTAGAAAGTATAAATAAAATCATACATTAAGGCCATAGGGTTAAAATTGACAAATTTTTTCATCTAGTATGATTTATAGTACTTAGGGGTAACAATAGGGACTATTTACAAAATTTTCAAAAATACAGGGACGAAATCCTAAGAATTTTTTTTTATAAGGATTAAAACCAAAATTGGTGAACTTTCCAGGGACTAAAAGCTTATTTAAACCATTATACAATAAGTGCTCTTATTTATATATATAGTGAGTACACAGAGCACTAAGTTCAGAAATTAACTTAACAAACTAACTGACTCTTTAATTAATCTATGTTAGTTCATGCTCCAAACTGAAAATGCTTGATTAAAAAATGGTGCTAGATATAATATTATTTTCAGGATGATGGTACTAAAAACTCTTGCTCGTATAATTTTGCACATACGAGTATTAGGTGAATCCATCAAATTGTAGTAGTTTAATTGAACCCATCTCTTCATGTTGAGCAGTCAAGGCTAGAATTATGTAATCTAACATATTCAGCTCTAGAGTTCTGAACATATGAACTAAAAAAAGCAGCAAAAGATTTTTCAACTGAGCATCCACCTAGATATTGAGCTCATTTGGTTGTGTTTATTGAGATGAATGGAGGAATTATTTTTAAAAGAGATATAGCACTTTTTTTTTTTCTAGTTAGATTTTTGTATTTTCCAAAAATTGTGATTTTTATAACATGAAGTTATTCAAATATATATAAAAAAATACTTCCGAAATATTATATTCAAGTATAAAAGAGGTTTCTCTTTTTTAAAATGTCTTTTATAATTAAAAAGACCATATAAAAATCTATTACTAAAAGAAATAATAGTAAATACCCAAATTGGTCATTGACAAAAATACAAGGTGACATTTTGGTCCTTGAGAAATGAAAAATATCAATTTGATCCTCAAGAATATAAAATACAGGTCTAATTAGTCATTTTTAAGGTAATTTTTAAGAATATTTTAGTCCCTATCAGGAACTATTTTGACCTGTATTTTATATTTTTGAGGATCAAATTGGTATTTTCTATTTTTCAGGGACCAAAATGTTATTGTGTATTTTTGTCAAGAACCTACATGAGTCTTTATTCAAGAAATAAAGAAAAAAGTGGATAAACACGGGCCCATACCATGAGGATAGCTTTGATGTGGTTATCGGTGAGATCTATTGACAAGCGACCCTGCATCTTCAGCTCATTCAACACATCAACTATATCCATATCCTCCTCTTTGGTTCCTTTCTGCCTATTAGGATCAAGGTGATCCTCAATGACCTCTTGGAAAAACAAATCCAATGCTTTGAAAGTTTTTTCAAGTCGAGCAAGTGACCCTGTGAGTTTATCAACCCACCCCATGTAAGGAATATAATCTGAAACAAAGAAAGTAAGGAAGATGGCCTGTGTATCATTAAGCAGCTCATGGAACTTGCTTCTTTCAGCTCCTTCATCCTCATATCTTCTCCCAAAAGCCATCCTACAGATTATAGCACTTGAGACAGACATTATCATCTCACTCAAGTTTGTAACTTTGGAAGAATAAATATGGCTTTGTATTTTTTCTATCATTTGCATGACTTCAAAACTTCTTACATGGGAAAAGCTAGGGAGCTTTTTTGAGCTTAAAAAGTGGACTACACAATTTTTTTTAATTTCTCTCCAATAATCACTGTAAGGGGAAAATATCATTTCTAACGCATTGTAAGATAATTTTTGTTGGCCAAGTGAGAGTGGTCTACTACATACATCAAGATCATGGTCTTTGAGAACCTCTTTTGCAAGTTTAGGTGTGGAAACAACAATAGCTGGCTTGAGACCAATTTTAAGGGCAAAGAGGGGACCATGGATCTTTGAGAATTCCCATAGTTGCAATTGGAGTTTGGAACTATCAAGTTGATGAAGATTACCAATGATGGGAAGGCCTCTAGGACCTGGTGGAGGGGTGGATGATGGGTTGTTATTAATGGATATGTATTTCTTGAAGAGAAACAATATGAGCACAGGTGCAGATATGAGAAGTAGAAGATGCAGAAATGACACCATTATGAGAGTTTCAGAAGGACACTTGACTTGGAGAAGTCCTACCTGAGTCCTCATATAAATATATTCATGTGTACCAGCTTTGGATGTCTAGATCATATTCTATTACTATGCGCTTATAAAAAAAATCTATTACTATGCCTAATTGTGGCTAATGCCGGGTTCGAATCCTGACTCTTGTGTATGTAGAAAACCTTAGTTGAGAGGGGAGAACCCACCTTGTGTGCCCAAAAGGTTCCCGACGAAGATTAGTCACTGCTAACGGTGATGGATACTTCGTATCTATATCATGATTACCAAAAAAATTGTGGCTTGTGCCCATGCTTTGTATTCTGCTTCAGAAGAGGATCAAAACAATGTTGATTGCCTTTTGCTTTTTTAAGTATTTGAAATCGGAGAGGATCTAAGGAAAAAAGAGAAACCAATAACAGACTTTCTTATATCAAGGGATGCCTCAATCAGAATCCCAATATCCTTACAGACGAAGGTCTAAGGTTGCAGTGAAAAATAGGTTGATCTACGTCCAATCCCCACAATACCATTATGAGATTTTTTGTATTTGATCAAACATCTAATAGGTGCTTGAGAAACCTTTACAACACGAGTCATTTTTATTTGGGATGCTCCACCCTTGTGCTAGAGTCTCAAAGCCTCAAGGGACACTTCACCTTTTCCAAAATTAGAGCACTCTTCACATTCAAGGATACCTTACCGTTTGTGTAAGAGTCTCCAAATTCTCTCAAGGGATACCTCTTCCTTATTACAACAGATTTTCATCAAAGAATTGAAGTATGGTAAAATTAAAATCTCAAAGTAGGATGTTACAACTTGAAGCAGTAGGACTTTTTCGTTCCGTCTTATCTCTTGTTTCTTCTTGTTTAAGAGACAGTCTTATCTCCGACCTACGTAACAAACTTTCAAAACTATGGAAGCCTTTAGGTCAATGGAGGATGATCCAGCTAGGAAAGGGATTCTATGAATTCAGTTTTGCTTCTCAAAAGGATTTGCGCAGTGTCTTAGCTGTTGGGACTTGGAACCTTCAACCAGGGCTATTGCGTCTTTTTCAATGGTCTCCTGATTTTATTCCTACTAAGCAGAAACAATCTCATGCTCAATGTTGGGTTAGAATTCATGACTTGCCGCAGGAATATTGGCGCTCAAAATTGCTATTTGAAATTGCAGGCGGTTTAGGTACTCCAATAAGTTTGGATGAAGCTACCTGTACTCGGGCATATGGGCACTATGCTAGAGTCTTAGTGGATGTTGATTTAACAGGGAAATTGCTTAAGGAGATTATGGTAGAACGTGAAGGTTTTGCATTTCCTGTCGGTATCGAATATGAGAAGCTTCCTTCGTTTTGTTCTCATTGTAATTCAGTTGGGCATTTGGTTACGACTTGTAAACAAATTGCCAAGGAGAACGTGGTGCAAAATGATCCGCCTTTGGTGTAGAAGACTAAGCTGGCTTATGTCCCTAAGGTTCCAGAGCAAAAACCAGATGATGGGCAGAATGATACATCACCGGACGAAAAATTGAGTGATAGTGAATCGATTGAGACAGTTTATGAGGAACCTTCATCCCCTGATCATGTCTCAAATTCTATTCCACAGAACTCATCTTCAGTTGCAACAAATGCTGTCAATGGCTCTACAGAGAAGTTCTCAACTTCTGCTGAAACTAATGTGGACTCTACAGTCAAGGATGCTCTGGTGCCGGAGCATTCCATTTCGAAGGGTACTCCGACTCCAGTGTCTGTGCATTCCAAGGCTACCTGTGATTTAACAGTTAGTGGTAAGAATCTTGAGACTCCGGAGATTTCCTCAAGTCCAGTTTTTGTTCAAGATCTTAGCGCTTTTCCAACTGTTGTTCAAAATGATTTTAAGGTTTTATCTGCTTGGTTGGAAAAGCAAAAAGATGCAAGTACGTCTAAGGAAGGAGAGCGGAATAATGATAATGTTGCTAACGATGGTTTCACGGTGGTTACGTCCAAATCTCAAAAGAAGTATAACCTGAGACTGAATAAAAAACCTAATTCTAGGTATGCTTGATCCTCGTTTATTTTGCATGGGTTTTGGTTTATGTCCCCCCATGTTCTTGTTTTCTTTTTTATTTTATTAATAAATTTATGGTGACTTGTCACCTTACTTTAAAAAAGAAAAGAAGAGACAGTGAGACACTTCATGATAGCTACTCCTTTAATTAGCAAATTGTCATATCTTTGCACGGAGAGAGGCTTGATCAAGGTAGGAAGTTTATTGCTATCTATAAAGCATCACTAACTTTTGGTCGAGTTGCAACACTGAACTGATAATCGAATATAGCAATCCATAGTTGGTAGTTGAGGGCCTAATAATATATTAACAAACTTAGACCTATAAAAATTCTCTTTGTGGGATGGTAAACTTCATTATCCCATATGAAAATTAATTAGCTTAAAAATTACCTTGTATGAGAAAATAAAATCTACATTTAAATATGAATGGTCGAACCAATAAGAAGATTTCCTTTCTTGTCTTCTTCAAAAGACTTGCTCACCTAGCAAAACTTTGCCACATAAAAAAAGGTTCCCAATTCAGGTAGACTTCGTTGTCTAGAAGCATATATAGGGTAATAAATTTGGTACATAAATTTTTCATTGGGTTTCCCTTTGCTATTTAATTCATTGAAAGAAAAGTACAGAAAGAAATATATACCTGCCGGCAACGTTTTCTCACCAAAAGTGTCCCAATCAACAAAGACGACAAAGGTAGAGGGAATCTTTAAATTAACATTTCTAATTAAAAGCAAAGGTTCACCTCCACTAGGTGCAAATGAGTCAAGGACGTTTTGATATACCATTGTCAAGGGTCTATTCCACGAAGAAGCTGTGGTAGAGAGGACTCAGTGGTGACCAAGTTTATTTTGTTCAGGTGGTCCAGGAAAGAATCAAATATCTAACCTATACGGTTGCAATTTGATTCATTAATCTGTTCATACATATTTTTATCCGATCCAGTCCACTCAAATAATAAATAATTTTTAATGGATTATTACAACTCAATGCACTAATTAATTCAGCTTCAGAGACCAAGTTACAAAGTACAAATGGATGATTGGGTTCTTCTAACGTGGCCAACTAAGGGTGACTCCTAGGGATGATAATAGGTAGTGGATCCAATGGGTACCTGTAAAAATTACTTATGATGGATATGATAAATATCTGCTCAATTGGTATGGGTATGAGAACGGGCAATTATCCGCAAAATTTGATGTGTACGGTTGTGGGTACAAATATTCTAAGAGTATCTTTATCCCAGCAGCACACTACAACATTATTGACGTTTAGTAACATTTGAATAATGTTACTAAATTATCAAAAATGTTGCTATTTGCATTAGTAACATTTTCACAGGTATTGTATCTAAGCCATGTTACTAAAAGATTTTAGCAACATTTTAACACATCATTAACAACATTTAAAAAATGTTACTAATTTACCCTTTTATAACATTTTACAAATGTTATTAATTTATCATTTTTTTGTAACATTTCAAAAATGTTACTAATTACTTTTTTGTAACATTTTAAAAATGTTACTAATTACCTACCTTTTGTGATATTTTAAAAATGTTACTAGTTACTTTTTTGTAACATTTTAAAGGTGCTATTTATTTTAAATATATACTTTAAAGATGTCACTAATTAATTTTGTGACAACCAAAGCAAACACAAGAAATAATCTAAAAATAGTTCATATATAACCAAATCAAATGAAAGTTATTCATCTCCATTCACATTTATTAAAGTAAAATCAAGTTTTACAATAATGTCAATATTACAAAGAAACTAACATTACATTTAAAGGGGTTATAAGGTGGGCTTGGTAGTTAGGGTGGGAGAGTGAAGGAGATTGAGAGTTCAAACCCCACCCACTAACAAAATATTAACATTAACATTTGCCTATAAAAAAAATTACAAAGAAACAAAAATTGTCTCCCCTGGAACAAGCTTCTGAAACTACTCTGCTAGCATCGTCAAGTTTTCCAAGTTATCTGGTCCTACATTTTATTGATCAAAATGTTTAATTAGGGAGGAACAATAAAAGCCAAATACAAAACCAAGGAAAAAATTCAAGCACATACCTAATTGGTGGATAATGCTAGGGAATATATCCTGCAACTCTGTAAAAGACAAAAAGAATAATTCTAAGTCAATTCTCAATGCCAATACAATCATATAGATCAATTAAAAATCAAACAGCACACTACGGCAAGTTTGATAGAGTTTAGAAATTGTGGGAAATTTATGCTTTATCATGCTCCATAAGATAACAAAATTCCAGGTATTCGAATGTGATACACATTATATAGAGGCGTTTAAATCCTTAAAAGCTGGTAATCAAGCCAAACTTAAATGACCTGAATATTGTTGCAGCCAGAGTTATCATTTAAATACTGTTGGTTACTCTCTAACAGAATATATTAGAGAAAATAACACAAGCTCGGTTTAATAATAAGGCATTCGACAATAAAGAAAAAATAAATGGTTGCTTACTCTTTGTTTGTCGAGAACCACTAACCACCCAAGTATTAATAGCAGCAACGGATACTTGAAGTAGACAAAAAAACCAACTCAAGGGCCCGTGAACCTTAAACATTAAAACAAAATATATATCCTAAAATCTCAAAAAAAAAAAAAAAGTATTCTAATGATAATATGGACTGATATCACCTTTGGGGGTTTAAAAACTAGATAACTACATCATCCTTAAAGATGTTGCCCTCCTCAATTGCTGGGATAGCATTCACCCCTGTTCTCTTCAGGGTGCTTTGAAGCCTTTTGTCATCTATAGTTGTTGACTTGTGGATAACCTTCTTCCTTCTAATCGAAGTAAAATAATTATTGAATGGCCCCAAACAACATGGAGAAATTCTAATGGTAGTGTTAAATAACCAAACTTAATCCTTAAATATAAACAAAAGTCCTCTAGGATTGGCCACCATCCACGAGCTTGAGAGGTTCGTACCGGAGGAGATTCTGCAGAAATGGAATGAAAAAGAAATTTAGAACTGACATTAAAAAATAGACTAAAATATATACAAGCTCAACCAAAATCTAAATCAAAATTGTAGACAGACATTGCTAAAGTAGGCCAGAACTCTTGGAACACCCTCACTTGGACCATCAATGTGACACCCTTAGCCCAAGTATCACATTAACTACTCTTATTTAAATATACTATTCATGTTTAGTGAGTTGTCGATTTTACTTTCGGAAAACTTCAGATTTTTATTGATTTCCTGAAGATATTTAATTTCAAAATTTGTTTAATGCGTAACATCGTATATAAGGAAATACATATTATTTAATGAACACATCACGCACATTAATTCTTAGAAGTCACAACATGATAATTTAAGAGAAAGACATAACAAGGTTCCATCACAAGTTAAAGGTTGAGTTCTAGAGTCACAAAAATAGCATTTACTCGAGACAAAAGACACCACTCAAAATACAGTACCCCAAGAAGAAAATCCTACAGCTGGTCGGACCTAAAGACGCCCATTTGGGGGACTATGGTGGTCATCCCCGACCCCTGGTGGCGTATCAACACTCTCACTGGGGGCGTCATCACCCACCATCATTTCTTCCTGCTCCTCTTCCACAAATTCTTCTGGGTCCTCCTCTATCGGTGGATCAGGGGCTGCCTCCGACTGCTGTGGGTCCTGCAGGGGATTCAGAACCACAATCCCCAAGTCCGCCAAATACTGAAGATAAATATCCACGGAAGGTAGAGTAACGTGAATGGTCTCGACAGTATGTGTACGCCTTTGCGCTCCGTCTCCATTCACTCCATCTACTATACACACTGGTCCCGTATAAGCCGCAACGTGAGTCCCCACGGGAAAGGTCCACGCGGCTGGATCATTTGCGTTCTCAAACAAGATGGCTCGAGTTCGGAGGTGAGCCAACTGAATTTCCGCCGGGTCCATCTATCCTTAAGTATATACACAAACATATTCCAAGAAGAAGAAGCATAACAAAATGCAAGGGTGAGATACCAATTATATAGATAAGTTATGACGACTAAGATGCCCAAACATAAACAACATATACAGATAACATTCATATTCATTATAGAGGTATACAGAATAAACATGCCAACACACAAATTATCGTCGTTTTTTAAAACATGGCACTGCTATATCTCATCATTTTGTCCTAATCTCCTGAGATCTCCAACACCATGCAATTTTGAAAAACAGTGAGCTGATCAGGCTCATTAGCCACCCAGGCTTAAAATTTTGGCCACACAGGCCTAATTGCCACACAGGCTCATAATCTTGGCCACACAGGCCCAACTGCCACACAGGCTAAATTTTGGCCACACAGGCCCAAACTTTGGCCACACAGGCCCAACTGCCTCACCGGCATGAGTTATAAAGCTGGGCACGTCTGCCGAAAAACAATGCATGTAAAATCCTTTTATTTTCGCGGTTTTTCTTTGTGCTTTGTTCTTTTCCTTGTCGAGGCTCAAGGCTCACAACCACCATGAATTTTTTTGTGTTTTAATGCTTTTATTGTTAACACAGGACATTAAAGTCCGAGTGTCCAATCACAACAGTCCTAGACCCGTGCACTGACCCAGAACTTTGTGGTAGTAGAAAACAGTCTTTACCCCTTTTTACTCCGTTCACACGTTTGTCACAACTCACATAGGACACACAGTCCAAGCCACTTTTTATCGGGACACACAGTCCATAATACATATATAGGACACACAGTTGATAAGCCTCTGGCTCATATAGTTTTATAGCTAGTGAGACCGCGGTTATTGTGCTAATTGTTCGAGTTTAATCTCGTTTTCGCCCAAATTTAGCTTTAATTGTCCTTAAGCAATGTTTTGAGTCTTTTAAGTAGTTTTTAGTAATTTATGCTATTTTTGAGTCAAATAAAGCATTTGATGCTATTTTATATTCTTAGTTTAAAAGTGAAGCTCGAGGAAGCTAAGACACTACAAAAAATAAGGCGTTTACCGACGGCCAAAACCGTCGGAAAGGCAAAGAAGCCGTTGGAAAACACCGTTTCCGACGGAATTTCCGACGGACGATCAACCGTCGGAATCCAGTGCGTCGGAAAGCATTTTCGACGGAACGGAGGTCCGTCGGTAATGTTACCGACGGATTATACCGTCGGAAACTTACAACCGATTTTCCGACGGACTTATCCGTCGGAAACTCTTCCGACGGAAAAGTCGGTGGGAAATTCTGAGCCTTGGTTTCCGACGGACTTATCCGTCGGTAACTCTTCCGATGGAAATGTCGGTGGGAAATTCTAAGCCATGGTTTCCGACGGATAATTCCGTCGGAAATGTTTTCTGAATTTTTTATTTTAATTATTATTTATTATTTTATTTTTATTTTAAATAGTGATTATTATTATTATTATTTTAAACGTTAAGTTTAATTTTATTTTATTATAATTAATTAAATATAATAATTTAAATTCAAAACTGAAATTACATATTAAATTTAAAAATGCAGTTACATTAAAATAAAAACAAATACATAAATATCCGTCAATGTATTAAACTCAGCTACATCTATATAACTATTCTAATAGTCATCATAATAATGGGTAACGTCGTCATCCTGTCGGGGGATGTCGCCGGTGTCAGGTGACCATCATCCTGCGGCCCAGTAGGCGCATCGCCATCATGCGGCTGCGGTTGTGGATCTGTACGAGTAGTGGAGGGCTCGCCAGTATCGAGTACCCCCTGCATAGCGCTGCGCCTCTCAGGTGGAAGCAAATCGATCAGAGTGGTCATCACATGCGACCATGACTCCATCCGCTGCTGCATGCGCTCTAAATTCCGCCTATGCTCCTCCAGCTCCTGCCTCATCCGCCGCATCTCCTCCGTGTCCTGTGGGCCGGAGGGTGGAGTCTCCCGAATGGTCAAGTTCGACGATGACCCCCGACGGATGGTACGAGCTAGAGACGCGGTACCGTAGATCCGCCCTTTCTTCTTCCCGCCCGTGACATCCATCCAGACCTGGGTCTGTATCCGCTCAACCTCAGCAGGGTCTAGCTGAGAAGGATCTGAGGCACCAGAGCAGGAGGCAACCTCAGATGCAACTCGACTAAACCTGGCATTGTAATCCTCCTATGATGAATACATTACAAAAATTATGTTATTAAACTATAACACTAACATATACTTTAAATGTGATAGCACTTTATATATATATAGCTCACCATGGTCTGCCTCGACCTCTCATCAACATACTGGCCGGTGTCCGAGCGAATATGCGTCTGCTGAAAGACGGAAGGGACATCGACGGGAGGGACATCGACGGTCCGGGCAAACTCTCCTGCCTGCAATCAACACAGGAATAAAATCAATTAAATATTTTTTAAATTGTTAACAAAAATGTACAGTTTATATATTAAATTATTTATATATACATACCATGTTAATGGCATGCTGCATGTGGCTAATCGAGCCACCAGTGTGCATGCTCCCACCCCTCTCTGAAGCCCGATTCCTCTTCGCCTGCAGACACTTCAGCTTGTAAGCTGGAGTGTCCCAGTAGGCACATAGCTGGGCCCAGATGTTGGGCCTGATGTAATCTCGACGTATCCGATCCTCCCTACACTCCCGGAGCATGTCCCTCAGTCGGTGCGGTGCGCGCTCGTTAAAGATAGCGCGTATCTCTGAGTCATGCTCCGGTAACCAACGCACAAGCTCCTGTGGACAAAGAAAAAAACATTAATAACATTATACAAAAAATATATATATAATACGTGAAATAATTAAGGGACAATTACAGGAAATAATAAACAACAACTTACCCCGAATCGTCGGAAGATACGATCCCTGTCGGCATCGGGGATCACCCCCCATGATGGCCAGAAGCGACGATAATGCTTCTTGATGGCCCAGGTAACGTGCTTGGATCCCACTTTCAATGGGATCCACCTGAAAAATTTATAAATTTTTTAATACAATAATATGGCAACCAACAAATATACACTTAATGAATAGTAACTAAAATAGTCAAAGTTAAAAAACACTAAATTAAATGAAACTTACGTGTGAGAAACTGGCCGGATCCATGGTCGATCCTCAGGTGCGGGAGTCCTGGCCCACTCAGGAGTCTCCTCTGCCGCGACTGACTGCTGTGCAGTCAATGAGGATGGCATGGTGACATCGTGATCGTGAGCGGCCGTGGATGATGCGGATGGAATGCTAGTATCTGGCTGTGGCCACCTCCCAGGAGTCGGCATAAATGACAAGCCTGGTGACTGTGTGGCCAGTGCAGTCGATGATGGTGGTGGGACTGGGTGTGGGTGTGGGTGTGGGTGTGGGTGTGGTGTGGGTGTGGTCTGGGTCCAGTAGGGGGCGGCGAGTAGCCGGCTGGTGCGTGTCCTAGCACAAAGCGACTGGACGAAAGGACATAGATGGAGGGTGGTACAGTATGGGTAGGGGATGGTGTCGTATGGGTCGGTGAGGGTGTAGAATGGGTGGGGGATGGTGTAGAATGGGTGGGGGAGCCTGCTGTAGATGCCGCTGGTGTGGATGAGGCGGGGAAGGGGGTAGGTACGGTGGGTGCGGAGGTGGCTGCAACAAAAAGAGCAAACACCTGGGGCCTGATGGTGTATTGTCCCAGTGCCTTAGCCTTCCCCTTCCCCTTATCACCGCTGGGCGGTGGGGGACGGGGTGGCTCTCCTCCTGATGCTGACAATCTATTTTTATAGCACAATTATAAATCCATATATATAAATTTAGTAAATCGATCGACATTTAAGTCACTAATTAGGCACATATTTAAAATACAACAAAATCTGTCAACTCTTACATTGAAGTGCATAAGAAAATATTTAAAATACACTAAATTTAACTTAACAGAGACATTCCTATTCAGTGTCAGTATCATCATCTGATTGTAAGTCTGACTCTTCTTCTTCTTGCATTGAGTCATCACTTTGGACCTCTTCCTCTGGTGACTGATTGCCAATGACCACTTCTTCCCCTTCATTTGCAGATCCCAACATGCCAGTAATACGCTCGATCTCAATGACTTCATTGACATGTGACGGTTCATCCGCCTGGAAGGGCGTCTCATCCTCTCCATCATCGATTTCTATGCGACCCCTAGGCTTAGTAGTGACAGCAACGCACCAACCTTGTTTGTCCGTTCTCATTGCTGGATAAGGGACATAGTATACTTGTTTTGCATTCTGAGCAATTATAAATGGATCAAACAGTTGATATCTTCTTTCCATGCGAATGTCCACAGTTCCATACTTGGGATCCACCTTTGTTCCTACCCTTGATGGATCAAACCAGTTACAATAAAATAAGGCTACTTTTTTAGGATAAGTAGTAGTATTGTATTGTAACTCGTATATGTGTTTTATGACCCCATAAAATGCACCAGTACCTTCACCCTGTACGACAACCCCGCTATTAACTGTCTTTTTGCCCACGTTCCATTCATCTGTGTGGAATTTGTACCCATTAACAAAGTATGTATGCCATGATCTAACACAGCTATAGGGCTCGTACGCTAAATCTCTCAAGTGTTGAATAGTCACGCTTAATGGTTGCTAATAAACCTACGAATATGTAAGTCATAGTAAATAATTACCTTATCAATTAGAACTTAAGCTTAATATATATTGACACTTACTTGTTGCTTGAACCATTCAGGAAATTCTGCATGTGTACGAGCAGAACCATCTTGTTCACTTAGTTGATTAATTTGCAGGAACACACTGACAAATAAAATGAGTACAATGTGTTTACAGAGAAATTGATATAATATGCATATGTTATGTCAAAATTAAGTCGTTGAAACTTACTCGTGGTATGGTTTCACCTCGGTGCAATTTATCAACACATGAACATGGGCCGATGTATACTCCTCATCACTTAACCAGTAAGTAAGCTCCTTGCCAGCATGACGACCAGGAAGGTTAAATACAGACAGCATATAAGGATACCCTGCACTATCAGCACTTACCTCGTTCCTAATATTTCTTGGGGCCAACATGAAGTTATTGAAATAGTGGGAACAAAAATGGGTTGTCTCACGGTGTAAGTAAGAAGCACAGATTGATCCTTCCACCCTAGCCTTGTTTTTAACTGATCGTTTAGAGTCGCCCATGAATCTAAGTAATAAAAAAATGAATGACAAGTCATACACCAATGCATGGACGATCTAAGAGTTTAATGTGAAAATATAATAAAATTACCTTTCAAACGGATACATCCACCTATATTGTACTGGTCCACCAAGCTTCGCCTCATATGCAAGATGGACAGGGAGATGTTCCATTGAGTCAAAAAATCCGGGGGGAAATACCCTCTCCATCTTACATAGAATTATTGGAATGTTTTCTTCCATCTTATTCAGACCATCCGCGCTTAAAGTTGCAGAGCATAGATCTTTGAAGAAATGACTGATTTCAGTAAGCGTGTTCGAAACAACCGAGGGCAATGAGCTGAAAGCAATAGGAAGCAAACACTCCATGAACACATGACAATCATGACTTTTCATCCCATGAAGCCTTCCCGTTCTTACATCAGCACATCGTGCCAAATTAGACGAATAGCCATCAGGCATCCTATGGTCTTTTAACCACCGACAAATTGACTTTGCTTCATCGGCAATTAGACTGTAACAAGCTTTTGGTTTGACCATTTTTCCATTAGGCTGCGGCTTCAGCTCCAAATCCTTTCGTCTACAGTACAGAGCTAAGTCCATCCTTGCCTTCTCATTGTCCTTCGTCTTGCCTGACACATTCATAACCATGTTAAAAATGTTATCAAAGAAATTCTTCTCGATATGCATCACATCAAGATTATGCCTTAACAGATTATCCTTCCAATACGGTAGTTCCCAAAAAATACTTTGTTTTGTCCAGTTATGCCATTCTCCATACCCTGGTAATTTTGAGACACCTGCTTCAGTGACCTTAGGAAGATCCCTAACCCGACCCCAAATTTTTGCAGGAGTCAACAAAGGCGGTGGACCTTCCTCTTCTGTCTGATTCTTTTTGAATGCTCGGGTATTCCTCCGGAAGGGATGATCACGATCTAAGAACCGGCGATGAGAATCAAACCAGGAACTTTTGCCACCATATCTCAGGGTAAAAGCCTTTCCATGTTCCATGCAATACGGGCACGCCAATTTACCATGGGTCCCCCAACCAGATAACCTGCCATATGCAGGAAAATCATTGATAGTCCACATCAGTGATGCCCTCATCATAAAGTTTCGCTTCTTTGAAACGTCATAAGTCACCACACCATCCCAACACTTTTTCAGATCATCGATAAGAGGCTGCAAATATACATCTATCCCAGCCTTCGGGTTAGATGGTCCCGGTATGAGACAAGTCAGAAACATATATGGTTTTGACATGCACATCTCGGGAGGAAGATTGTACGGCGTAATAATCGCTGGCCAACATAAATATGGCGAGGCTGACGCTTGAATGTACGGTGTGAAACCATCCGAGCACAGCCCAAGTCGTACATTGTGAGGATCTGCTGCAAAATCAGGATATACCCGATCGAAGTGCTTCCAGGCTTCACCGTAAGAAGGGTGGCGTATAACGCCTGTACTTCTTCTATTTTCATAATGCCACCTCATCTGTCACGCAGTCTGCGATGATGCAAACAGTCTCTGCAACCTTGGAATTATAGGCAGACAGAACATTGCCTTCTCAGGAACTCGTTTGTTTTTACTACGGTCACTACTTTGAACGCGGTACCTGGATGTCTGACAAAATTTACATTGATCGAGCGTGCTGTCATTTGTTCCCGAAGCACTATCATAATGCAGCATGCACCCGTTCGGACAACAATCAATCCTCTTAGCCCCCAACCCAAGTTTCGACACCAACCGCTTCGCATCATAATAACTTTTTGGCAACAACTCTTTGAAGGGGGTCACATCTTGAAGCATTTTACAAAAAAAACTCCAAACACTGCTCGGGGACATTCCAATTGGACTTGCAAGCTAGAAACCTAACACAAATTGATAATTTTGAATCTGACGCCCCTTCAAACAATGGCTTATTTGTCTCTAACAATAAGTTGTAGAATCTCTGTGCCGATTCATTAGGAGGCTCTTCCATGTCATCAGACTCATCCGCCTCGAAATTCCCATGTTGCCCAAGACAATGATCCACCATCATATGCATTGACTGGAGTTGTTTGACATAGTCATCGTGTAAGCCACTGCCTGATGCACCCATGTCAAGATCGTCACCACCGACTTCATTCATATCAATATCCGCCAACTCCTCGCCATGATCAGTCCATACCCAATAATTAGGCTTGAACCCACGTCGGTATAGGTGTAACCTCACGTTGTCATCACTCAAAACCGTCATACAATTGCACTTTATGCACGGACATCTAATCCCCCCCTCTTCGGCATAATCACTATGTTGCTTGGCTTTCGATATAAACTCCTCGACTCCATCTACAAATGATTGTTTCAGAAGTCGTCTCCCAGACTCGTTCCTATCATACACCCAACTACGGCTCGGGGGATAATATTCCATCCTTCTGCATTTCCAGATAAATTAACGTATTTTTAAACTTGATACTATAACCCCGAACCGCTCCCTTTCCTTAAAAGGTGTGGCCCTATCCCATTCGAGGAAAAACTTTTTCAACACTGTATTATACTAGTTACTCATCGCTTCTCATGCCTTATAGCTAACGAAATTTCGGCAGCATTTCCCATTGGTCTCCAAGTACACGACTTGACCGCGGTAAGATACCACAATCAAATATGGACCCGGAGAACAAAATGAAATGCTTCGACCCGAAATTTCATCAACTATTTAACATATGAGAATCAGTGAATAATTAGTATATCAGTGGAGAAAAAGTTTCTTCCCAAACTGTCCCAATTGGACAATTCAAGATTCAATAAAATGAGCGATACCATGACCACGAGTACACATGCTCAATAATATTGAATCTTGAACGGGTGACTAAGGTTTTTCTCAATGTCGTATTAAATTATACTCAAAAATAAACTAAAACATTTTTAAGTAACAGAGATAATTTGCATAAAGTTTAACCATAATATTAAACAATTAAACACATAATTAAACAAAGCCTTGTCCAAAAAAATTTCGCATTATTATTTGTCTAATGTTTTATTAAATCATTTATGTTTTAAATTAATTTTAATTAACAAAACATTTTATTGAATTTGTTAATTACTTATGTTTGTTTATTTGACTTTTAATTATTTATCAACTTTTAAAATCTATTATTAGTATATCAGTTAATTGTCTGAAATAATTGTTTCTAACAAATTTCTTTTTAAATATTTATTTTATTCTTCCCACTTATTACGTTACTTGACTATTTAAAATCCTATGATGTTAATTACTTAAATAATAATTAGTAATTCTTCCCATAAGATTGATTGATTCAAATATGACATTTTTAAATAATAACTAATTACTTTAGTTTAAATTAATGATTTAATTAATTAACTTCTTCACTAATATCAAGTATTACATAACCAAGAACTAATTACTCATTATTATGTAATTATTTTATTGATTAATTAAACCATAACTATGTACAAACGATCCCGATCACGCTTAATCGATCACCATGAGCTACTGGCAAATCTACTCATTACTGCCGAATCTGATTTAATTAATTAACTTTTTAAGTATTATTTAATCACTCCATTATTTACGTACAAATAATCCCGATCATGCTTATAATCGATCACCATCGCTACGTCGAATCAGCTAGCTTCATCACTACTGCTGCAAGTATATGTGGGAGGAAAACAATTTTACCGGTAAACTAATCCTAGCTATGTCTCATCCTATCAACGGTACTTGTCCTTATGATTTTATATTAGACTAAATTCATTAATTAATCTACATTAATTAATGAATTTATGCAATTAGCAAAAACAATAGCTTACTAAATTTAAAACTAATAAAGACAATTTTGTTAATTACAACTACACAAATATATATATAAAAAAAAATACACTCAAACAAATTAAACAGGTATATACAAATTACAACAAATTAGACAAATAAAATTTATACAATTTCTTTAGCATGCATTGAACAATTATAATTAATATCCCAAAATATAAAACCGCCAGTACCTCTAGGGGCCCAAGAAACTGTTGTACGCAAAGGAGGTGACGGTGGCTAGTCTCAACCTCTGGTAGCCCTCAAAACAAAGAGCACAAAAACAACAAAATAAATCAGATTCACAAAATTTCAGACATCACAACAACAGCCAACAAAACACAAAAAATAACCTTAATCAACATTAATTATAATTAATCACTAAAATCCAAATTTTTTTTACAAATAAATAAGAACAAAATTAGGAGGATACATACACTGTGGTGGTGGTGAATCTGGTGGTGGTTAATGGTGGTGGTGGTGGTTTTGCAAGGGAATGTGGGTCTGGTGGGAATGGAGGGGATAGGGAGAGGGGAGGAGAAGGAGAGGGGTGGTGGTGGTTCGGTGGAGAGGGGAGGAGAAAAGGAGAGGAGGAAATGAGAGGAAATGAGAGGGTGGTGTTTGGTGGCGAACGGTGGTGTTTGGTGGCGGCGACGGTGGTGGGCAGAGAGCGGTGGGTAGAGAGCAGAGAGCTTGAGAGGGAAAGCAGAGAGCAGAGGGAGAAGTGAGGGAGGGGGGAGAAGGGTCGTAACGGTGATGATAAATAGAAGTTATCGACGGCTTCCGACGGAAAAAGCCATCGGAAATTCAAAAATAAATGATTACCGACGGAAGATTCCGTCGGAAACTCAAAATAAATGATTACCGATGGAATGTTCCGTCGGTACTGACATAATATTTCCGACGGTTTAATCCGTCGGTAATTACAATTCAAAATTACCGACGGACACGGTAATTACAATTCAAAATTACCGACGGAAGTGTCCGTCGGTACAATTTTCCCGCCAAGAATTAGTCATTCCTGCCGTCATTTCCAACGGAATTTCCGACGGAAATGGACCTCGGTAATGTAACGACGGAAATTTCGTCGGAAATGAGTGCAACTGTTGATATTCTTAATTACCGACGGCTATGTCCGTCGGAAATTAACTATCTACCTACGGAAACTCTGTCCGTCGGTAATCGTCCGTCGCTAATATAATGTTTTCTGGTAGTGAGAAAAACGAAGAAAACAAGCAAAAAGGCAAAATTGGCCATTCGCCTCGCGAACAGAATCTGGCCCTGCGAGCCAGAAGAACCGATTAAGCAATGTCAGCTACCATTCAGTCTCGCCTCACGAGCTAGAAACAGAGAATTGAAGATCATTCTGT
Source organism: Echinosophora koreensis (assembly GCA_035048595.1). Classification (NCBI taxonomy): domain Eukaryota; kingdom Viridiplantae; phylum Streptophyta; class Magnoliopsida; order Fabales; family Fabaceae; genus Echinosophora; species Echinosophora koreensis. The sequence continues at coordinate 199,584 of JAPCYP010000058.1, read as the reverse complement.
CTCGCCTCGCGAGACCTGTCTCACCTCGCGAGACCTGTCTCACCTCGCGAAAGATCCAAATTTGAATGCGCGCAAACTTAAGATTCGCCTCGCGAATCCATGTTCCCCCCGCGAGCGCGCGCAGATTCCAAACTTTATAAATAGCTTGTTTTAGGTCAATTGGGGGAAGCTTTGAATAGAGATTGTAATCCTAGTTTTCTTAAGGGCTGTGTAGTGAGTTTTAGTTAGTTTCTTAGAGGATGAATGCTTTTTATAATTTGTTCGTTGTTATCGTCTCTATGAGGAACTAATCCTTATTTCTAAGGGAACGATGAAGCCACCGTTGATGGCATTGTGATTCCAAGTAATATTTTCTTATACCCTATTCTCTTTTCTTGTTTCTTAATTCTGATTTGTTTGTGTTAATCATATGCGCACATGGTTAATTAGTCTAGTGCGTTGAGGCTGGCAGGCGATTCGTACTTAGGACTTGAATTAAGAACACCGTTTGAATATTGCTAGGCATAGAATAGGAAAGCGGTGCAATCACTATAGGGAACCAAGAACTTAATGAATCTAATCGTAGGTTGAATAGATTGGCAGATTGACAACTTGCAATTTGAGATATTTCCTCTTGAAAATCGGCAGTGACATTAGGATAATTAAGGGTTCCTGGTTGGCAAAGAAATTAAATTGAACATAGGGATAAGGAGATAAACACTTGGGTAACTTGCTTGATAGGGTAGGTGGATTCGTGACCTTAGAAGCCTTAATCTAAATAAAATCTCATCATAATCTTTTAGGATTTTTAATTACTTGTTTTGATTTAACTTTGAATGAATTTTCTCTCTCTTCATAACTATTTCCCTTTGACTTGGTCAAACGATTTGAATTTCTTAAATTGGTTAAATTGGTCTTCCAATCCTTGTGTTCGACCTCGGTATTTACTTACCGTGTTTTTATTACTTGCAACGAAATGGTATACTTGCCGGATCGTCAACAAGTTTTTGGCACCGTTGCCGGGGATTGGCACAACCAATTTTCCTAATTTTTAAGAAACTCAATTCTCTTGATTGAGCAAATTTTTTTTTTTTTGCAATTTTTTTTTATCTTTTTTTTACTTCTTTGATCCCACTTGGTCTTGCCTTGTTTTTATGTATGCGAGGTACCCTTTCACAGGAAGACTTGCTATACGATCTAGAGATCACCAGGACCGAGAAGAGGTACAGGAAGGAACTCAGAGAGAAAAGGAGGCTTGAAGCAAACCAACTTATCAATCTTGAAGGGATGGCGGAAGGAGACCCTCCACCGTACAAGCCTCTTTATGAGTACAATCTTCCTCACTTGGACGATTGTGCTTCAACTGTTGTTAGGCCTCCTATCACGGCCCCTTCTTTAAAAATATCGGAAGGAACTCTGCGTGCGGCGAAAGACAATCAATTTGATGGAAGTGCATACCAAGATCCTCACAGGCATATTACTCACTTCTTGGAGAATTGCGACCTACTCAAAACTCTAGGAGTTTCAGATGATGCCTTTCGTTTGCGACTATTCCCTTTCTCTCTTCGGGATAGAGCACGCGATTGGTTAGACTTACACTTGGATCGTGCTAGCATCACTACTTGGGAACAAATGGCTCAGAAGTTCCTCACTAAATTTTTTCCTCCTCAGAAAGCGGCACAATTGAAGATAGCCGTCACTTCTTTCAAGCAACATGATGATGAGTCCTATAATGAAGCTTGGGAAAGGTACAATGTGCTTTTGAGAAGATGCCCTTCATCCTACTTTGACTTGGTAACAAGGGTACAACACTTCTTTAATGGGTTGAAGGGTCGCTACCAGATGAACTTAGATGCCGTAGCTGGCGGTTCTTTCTCTTACAAATCAGTAGAGGACGGTTGGGCTTTATTAAAGAAGATGTCCAGGAATGATTATAACCGCAGTACAGGCACTTCTAATGCTTCTGGAATCAGTACCGCATCACTGGAGGCTATTCTTGAACAGAACACACTCTTGAAGAAGCAATAGGAACTATCTAGCAAGCTCAAGTTTAATGCAGTGCGAGAAGGCTGGCCTCCGGGGTGTAATTTTTGTAATGGTGAACATGCCAGTGAGAGTTGTCCAGTAAATTTTTCACAGGAACATGTGGACTCGTGCCACAACTTTTATGACACAGTGCCACAGAACAACTATTAGAGGAATAGGCAGAATGACTATAATCAAAATCGGGGGTACATTAGGAGAGACCATCCGGGTTTCAGTTGGAGCAACACTAGTGGTGGTCTATCCGGGCAACAACAACAAAATCAGAGGCCAAACTATGGAATTCAACAACACAACACCCAACAGGCTCTCCCTCAACCTATTCAATTACAAATCACAGATGGTGGGAAGCAGACTTGGGAAGTGGCCTTTGAGAAATTAGCCAATCATACTAGCACGGCCATTGAGAAGCTGATAGTGCACATTGATATATCCATTGAGAAGCTAGCAACTCACACAGGGTCGGCAATCCAACTCCTGGAAACTCAAGTATCTCAGCTAGCCAAACAAATGAATGAGCGTCTCCCAGGGACTTTTTCGGGCAACACAGAGAACAACCCCAAGGCCCAATGCAATGCCATATCCACTAGAAGTGGTAAAGTATTGGAACCAAAGGGGAAACCCTTGAAGGCTAATGAAGGCGAAACTCCAGAACAACCACAACAGGAGAAGGAGCAAGCTAAGGAAGATGAGGTAGCCAGTGAAAAGGTGCCGGAGCAAGGGGTAAGGTTGAAATTAGTAGATGAAGAATTCCGAAAGAAGAAGTGGGTTGAGCCCCAAGACCTCCCACGCTTCATGAAGGTACCATATCCAGAGAGATTGAAGAGACCCTCGCAAGACAAGCAATTCAACAAGTTCCTTGATGTTTTCCGCAAACTTCAAATCAACATTCCTTTTGTGGAAGCCTTGGAACAAATACCATCCTATGCTAAGTTCATGAAGGAGCTTCTCTCCAAGAAGCGGAAGATAGTGGATGAGGAAACGGTTGCTTTGACCGAGGAGTGTAGTGCAATTCTCCAAAGGAAACCACCTCCAAAGTTAAAGGATCTGGGCTCTTTTAGTATACCATGCACCATTGGAGAGATGACAATTGAGAAGGCACTATGTGATCTAGGGGCGAGTATCAACTTAATGCCCCTATCCATGATGAGAAGGCTTGGGATTAAAGAAGTCAAGGGCACAATGATGTCACTCCAACTTGCGGACCAAACAATTAAATACCCTTATGGGGTGGTTGAAGATTTGCTAGTAAAGGTGGGCAAGTTTATTTTTCCTGTAGATTTTGTGGTACTTGACATGGATGAAGATGCCAATATTTCTCTAATATTGGGTAGACCATTTTTGGCTACCGGAAGGGCTCTTCTTGATGTTCAACTAGGAAAGCTCACACTTCGGGTGCAAGATGAAAAGGAGGAATTTGATGTCTTTGAAGCTATGGAGCATCCAGTGGAGAAGGCTAAATGCTATAGTGTAGATGTGGTGAAGCCTCTTGTCAAACCAACTCCTACACATGAAGCAAATGGTTCAACACTAGAAGGGGTGTTGGTAAAATCCCACACTTTTGAGGATGGCATGAAAAAGGATGACCTAAGCAAGTTGGATGGGAAGCCACAAGAGTATCATGAGTCACTCACTAAAGTGGCTGGAGCAAAAAGGAAGCTAGATCCAATCAAGCTCAATGAAATCCGATTGAGAGCTTATGAGAAAGATCGAGGCAAAGAGGGGCCACCCAAGGTTCGGATTGATGATCCATTTGGCACGAGAAAGAAGTCATTTCTGGACCAAGTGAAGTCTTGTTGGCGAGTGAAGGTTAGGAAGAAAACAACGCTTCCTCATGATGTTTTTAAGGAAGGATACAAAGAGCCCAGGGAGACATTTGATGATAATGACCAAGGATTGAAGCTGCTTTTTATGGAAGAAGAAGAAGTTGGAGGCCATCTTGTTGAGTTCGCAGTGACTTAGCCCTTTGGGGCTATGACCATCAGGCTCAGGACGTTAAACAAGCGCTTCTTGGGAGGCAACCCAAGTAGTTATATCCTTTTATTGCATTTAAAGAGTCATAAAAATACAAAGTGTCTTCATATAGGGTCCTTAGTTAGAAAATTGCATTAGAAAAGCATGTAGGACTTAGATGCATTTAGGAAAAGAGGGACAGAATTCTTCTCTGGCTCGCCTCGCGAGCAATAATTCGCCCCGCGAGCCTGAGGGATGTCAAAATCCCTGCATCTGGCTTGCCCCGCGAAAAGGGCTTGGCCAAGCGAGGCCGAAAGGCAGAAACTCAGAGGTGAGCCCCTCGTTCTGCCTCGCGTCGCGGACATATGGTTCGCCTCGCGATTCTGGGCAAGAATGAAATTATTAAAATTCCAGATTGGCCTCGCGAGACACTGCTTGCCTCGCCAAAAAATAAAAAGATAAAAAAAAATGGCGATCATGGTGGGAAGAAGAAGAAAAAAAATAAACTGTTTTTTATGCCTCGATTCATCTGGTCTGCTAATCCTGGGGACCAGGATCCTCATCCAGGAGGGGGCGAGTCCGAGGCAAATATTTGATGATTTTCAGGTAGATAGAACTCCAAAGGAGGAAGCCACAAAGACTAGTGAGCTGGAAGGAGAGGAAGAGAATGAAGAAAGGATGAGCACCAACGAAAGTTTGGGGTCCTTTCGGACCCCACGAGATAACAATTTCTAAACCTTACTCTTTTCTTTTCTGTTTTTTTTTTTTTTTTGCTATTTGGTCATATAGTCGAGTTTTGTGTTGGTAAGCTTGAAGGGATTTTATTGACTTTAGCATAGATGGATTGCATGATAAATGTTGACTTTTGATGATTTCCCCTAATGAGTTGAATTTTGAAAATTGATCCCCATGAAAAATTGAAGATTGAACTTTGAGAAATTTTATTGTGATTGCTTGATTTATGACAGGTTTGGGGTGAATGGGTGCACACGCTAGGGATGTATCTCGGTCAAATAATTTGCTAAAATTGTCCAGGTGAGGAATTTGAGCCTCCAACGTTATTTTTAATTGTGTGAATCACTTTTATGTTGCACTTCCCCGGATTTGCTTGAATCTCATCATGGTTTGCATGTTTATATGTTTGCATCAAATGATTTAGGCAATTTTCTTTGAAATAGCTACTTGGCCTAAAAAGAACCACCCTTAATGCATGTTCCCTAGTTAGCCACATTGAGCCTAATAGCCTGTTATTTCTTGATGACCTTATGTTATAAGCCAAAAAATCCGGAAAAACCATGTTAACCCAATCTTAGAATTTAGGAGAGCATGGAAACTTGACATTGTAAGTGTTATTTGGAAACTAAGTTTGGGGTGGCTACAAAGGTTTACTATGTTGTTTTGGGTTGAGAAAAAGAAAAATAAAGGTTGAAGCCAAAGGCAAAAAGAAAAAGAAGAAAAGTACAAAAATGCCAAAAAGGGCAAATAAAAAGGTTATCAAAAGGGGGCAAAAAAGTTTGTAGCCACCCAAAGCGAAAAAGAAAAATGGAAAAAGGAATTAGAGTGAAAATAAAGGTATAAAATGTTTCATGCTCTCTTAGTTCCTAGGGTCTAAGCCTAGTACCTTTGAATATCCTACCTTTAGCCAGACCTCATTACAACCCTTAAAAGACCTTTTGATGTTGCAATCATGTTTACGTGGGAACTATTTTTGAGATGAAAATCAAATTCATGGAAAGTGCTCTTAAAATGTGAAATTGAGTGAAAGTTGAAAACCTTGACAAAACTGAGCGAATGAGTGAATTACTATATGCCCTTGTGAGGAAGACAATTGTTTGAAATTGGTGATCTCTCTTTTGTGTGTATCTTGGATCCTTTGCTAGATTAATGATTGCTTGAAAGAATAGATTCTCAATTGTTTAAAGTAAATGAATGTGGGATTACATAGATGAAAAGGGGAAACATTGAATTAGAAAATCAAATTATTATAAATGCATGAAATTTGTGCGAAATAAATTGAGTCAATTGAGCTTACCCAGTTTTGAGTCTTTTGAAGTTTTAGTTTGCTTGGGGACAAGCAAAGTTTAAGTTTGGGGTATTTTGATAAGCCTCTGGCTCATCTAGTTTTATAGCTAGTGAGGCTGCGGTTATTGTGCTAATTGTTCGAGTTTAATCTCGTTTTCGCCCAAATTTAGCTTTAATTGTCCTTAAGCAATGTTTTGAGTCTTTTAAGTAGTTTTTAGTAATTTATGCTATTTTTGAGTCAAATAAAGCATTTGATGCTATTTTATATTCTTAGGTTAAAAGTGAAGCTCGAGAAAGCTAAGAAAAACGAAGAAAACTAGCAAAAAGGCAAAATTGGCCTCGCGAACAGAATCTCGCCCCGCGAGCCAGAAGAACAGATTAAGCAATGTCAGCAACCATTCAGTCTCGCCTCGCGAGGACGTGTTCGCCTCGCGAGCCAGAAACAGGGAATTGAAGATCATTCTGTCTCGCCTCGCGAGACCTGTCTTGCCTCGCGAAAGATCCAAATTTGAACGCGCGCCAACTTAAGATTCGCCTCGCGAATCCATGTTCGCCCCTCGAGCGCGCGCAGATTCCAAACTTTATAAATAGCTTGTTTTAGGTCAATTGGGGGCAGCTTTAAATAGAGGTTGTAATCCTAGTTTTCTTAAGGGCTGTGTAGTGAGTTTTAGTTAGTTTCTTAGAGGATGAATGCTTTTTATAATTTGTTCGTTGTTATCGCCTCTATGAGGAACTAATCCTTATTTCTAAGGGAACGATGAAGCCATCGTTGATGGCATAGTAATTCCAGGTAATATTTTCTTATACCCTTGTCTCTTTTCTTGTTTCTTAATTCTGATTTGTTTGTGTTAATCATATGCGCACATGGTTAATTAGTCTAGTGCATTGAGGCTGGCAGTCAATTCGTACTTAGGACTTGAATTAAGAACACCGTTTGAATATTGCTGGGCATAGAATAGGAAAGCGGTGCAATCACTATAGGGAACCAAGAACTTAATGAATCTAATTGTAGGTTGACTAGATTGGCAGATTGACAACTTGCAATTTGAGATATTTCCTCTTGAAAATCGGCAGTGACATTAGGATAATTGAGGGTTCCTGGTTGGCAAAGAAATTAAATTGAACATTGGGATAAGGAGATAAACACTTGGGTAACTTGCTTGATAGGGTAGGTGGATTCGTGACCTTAGAATCCTTAATCTAAATCAAATCTCATCATAATCTTTTAGGATTTTTAATTAGTTGTTTTGATTTAACTTTGAATCAATTTTCTCTCTATTCATAACTATTTCCCTTTGACTTGGTCAAACGATTTGAATTTCTTAAATTGGTTAAATTGGTCTTCCAATCCTTGTGTTCGACCTCGGTATTTACTTACCGTGTTTTTATTACTTGCAATGAAACGATACACTTGCCGGATCGTCAACAACAGTCCACAACAGTGTTGTGATATGGATCATGGATCCACGTGCCAGAACTCTAGTACTCCGACGTCTCGGTTACTAGGCTCACTTTTCATCTTATTTTTCATTCAGCGAAAAACAAAATACCAAAAGAAAATCTTTTGGATAAAACGTTTTCCGTCAAAATTCATTTTGTCTAAAGCCTTAAAAAAAATCATTTCCATCTGTAAAACTAATTATTTAAATCTTTTTTTTCCCTCAAACATAAATAAAGGTTACTAAATAATTTTCTCCCAAACTTCTAAGAATTAAGTTTTGATATTTCAAAAAAAAAAATTTATTTTATTTTGATGGAAAATTTATTTTAATTTTATTATAGGAATGTGTTTTGTAAAATTTTCATTTAACCATCTAAAAGACTATTCAATATAAAAGTTTGCTTAACTTTACAATTTTATTAAATCCTTATTTAAATTTAGGTCCTCACTTATGATTTTTCTTAATGAATATTTTCCTAAAGCTTTTATCTTTATTAATTGAGCTCTAACCAACTAGTTGGGCTTTCAAGGATCATCCACAAGACATATACAATAATTAATACATTCAAAAGCACATTCATATAATTCATAATTTCATCAACATATTTAGCACCTTCACATATGATTTAACAACTTAAACACATATATGAGCATAGGAAGTTCAAATTAATGCCAAACAGTCACAAGTATAACAAGATTAATCAATACATTAAAACAACACACATGACATAATAATCATCATAACATAAGCACCACTCAGGTTATCTCCCCTTACCTTGATCCAGTGAAAAAGGAAATTGGAGTTTTCCGCTTTTGGACGAAAACGAACCTGCAATGATCCTACTCTTCGCAATCTAAGTAAAAATTCAAGTGTAAAATATAAGTTAAAAATACAGAAATTTTTCCACATCTCCTCTATGCATGCATTCGGCCATGACAAGGCTTTTGGGGAGGAATTATCAATTTTCACAAGCTTTTGGATCAATGATCCTTAAGCATTTTAGAGACAAAATTATGGTCTATCACCTTGAAATAAAATTTTAATTTCACCTACTCCACAAGGAGTGTGTTTCGGCCCATTCAAAATTAGGCATAGGAATTTATTTTAAATCCTCAAATTTTTATGCAAGAAATCAAAATGTTGTTTTCTTTAAAATCTTCAAATAAAATCCCTTCAACTTAAAATTTTAATTCTCACTTATTTCTATGTACATGACTATTCCAATAATCATTTTGTTAAAAACAAATCATGGCCTCCTCAACTCAATTTTATTGAGTTTCGGCCTATGCATGAAAAAAATGGCAAGTTGGATATTTCAACTTTACAACTTCATGCATGAAACCAAAGTAAAATCTCCTTCAATAATAAAATCTTTTCAACTCAAAATATCATTTCATAGAACTTTAATATTCTATAATCCAAATAACAATTTAAATAACCACCATTTGTAAAGGGAAAACTAGGCTTCCTCAACTCAAAATTTTTGAGTTTCGGCCCCCACAAAATAAATGGCCAAGAAATTTGATTCTTCAACTTGTAAATTCATGCATGTATTTACAAAATTAACTAAAGTGTTTTCCATTCCAGAAAATTAAAAACAACTCATCCTAACATACTTTGAAATATCATGCATGTAAAAATCAATATGATCAAAATAATTCCTTTTTTTCAAAAATAAAAATCAAGCTTCATCAACCCTTAAATGTAGAGTTTCGGCCCTTTCAATGTGTTGTATGAAAATATTTTTCTTGCAACATGCAAGTGTGAATCTTGGTAGTGAAGATGATAACAAGTTCAAATAAGTTACTAACATGCATGCCATAAAAATTTATATTTTTGACAAGAAGAGAAGTAGAGTGAAGAGGTTATACCCTTAGAATGGTGATGAAGCTCGGTTGAAGATGAAGAAACCCAAGCTCAATAAGTGAACAAAGAAGCTAAAGGAAAGAAAGAAATGGAGAAGTGTGAGTGAGAGTTGGAGTAGAGGATGGTGCAAGTGAGTTGGTTGATGGAGGGGGTATTTATAGTGTTTTGAGGGGAGGGGGGCGCTGCATGCAAGGGAGGAAGCAGATTTTTTTGCCAATTTTGGTATTAAAATATGAAATCTTTGACTAATAATTATTTCTTGTCAAAATAAGCAAAATTATGGTTTGTAAGGTCATGATGAGATTCCTAATGTTAAGTCTCATCAAGTCTCTTCAAAAATACTGTTCAAATCTGCAGCATATCTGGTCTCTTGTAATTTGGCTCGTCCCCGTGTCATTGGTTTCGTAACTGTAGAAACCGGTCGTATTTTATTCGTAAATTTTTACCCGAAAATTTTTATTTTGATCGAAATAATTGCTAAAATCATACGAATGATTATAAGTGAGTTAGAAAAAATTAAATTTTCATTTTGTGATTCGAAATTAATTTTTCAGGTCAGTAAAGTCTACTGATAGTAAAAATACAAATCGGAATCGTCGAGATTTTTCTACCTAAAAATTCCAGAAATAATTTTCTAATTTAAAATATATATATATATATATATATTTTGGTTTATTAAAATAATTTTTCTCAAATCAAAATAATTAATCACATAATCACACTTATAACACTAATTGTAACTAAACAGAAAAATCGGGTGTTACATTACTACCCCACTAAAAAAATTTTGTCCTCGAAATTATGCCCCTGAAAATAATCCAGGATACTGTAATCTCATCTTGTCTTCCACTTCCCAAGTTGCTTCTCCAGTTGCTTCATCCCAAATAACTTTCACCAAAGGAATCTGCTTTCCTCTTAGTTGTTTAATCCTCTTATCCTCGATCCGTACAGGTAAAGTTTCGAATGACAGGTTTTCTCTTAACTGTATGACAACCGGTTCAATTACATGCGACAAGTCGGACACATACTTTCTCAGTTGCGAAACATGAAAGACATCGTGAAGATTTGAAAGAAAAGGTGCAAAGAGATTTGATAGGCTACTGGACCGATACGACGAAGGATCTGGTACTGTCCAATGAATTTTGGAGTGAGTTTTCTAGATTTTATAACTCTACCAACCCCAGTAGTGGGTGTAACTCTCAGAAATATGTGTTCGCCCTCTTGAAATTCTAGAGGTCGTCTCCTTCGATCGGTGTAGCTCTTCTGCCTTCTCTGTGAAGCCTTCATTCTTTCACGAATCTGTTTCACCTTTTCCGTCGTTTGTTGCACGATCTCCGGTCCTAAAATTGCACTTTCTCAATCTTGGTACCAACAAAGCGGTGTCTGGCACTTTCTTCCGTACAGAGCCTCATAGGGTGCCATCCCTATGCTCGAATGGAAACTGTTGTTGTACGTGAACTCGATGAGCGGCAAGAGATCATCCCAACTTCCACGATTGTCTAGAACACAAGCTCTCAACAAGTATTCTAGCGTCTGGATAGTCCGTTCCGTCTGTCCATCGGTTTGAGGATGGAAAGCCGAGCTCAGTCTTAGCCTGGTTTCTAATGCTTTTTGTAAACTCCCCCAAAAACGTGAAGTAAATTTCGGGTCTCTGTCGGAAACAATACTAGAAGGTACTCCATGAAGTCTAATCACCTCCTTGATGTACACCTCAGCTAATCTTTTCACCGTATAATCAGCTTTGACGGGTAAGAAGTGTGCCGACTTTGTCAGTCTGTCGACGATCACCCAAGTCGAGTCGAATCCTTTGGAAGTCCTTAGTAATCCTACCACAAAATCCATGGATATACTCTCCCACTTCCACTTGGGAACATCCAGAGATTGTAGCATTCCTCCGGGTCGTTGATGTTCTTCTTTTGCCTTTTGACAAGTCAGGCAAGATGCTACATATTCTGCTACTTGCTTCTTCATGCCGGGCCACCAAAACCTCTGTTTCAGGTCCTGATACATCTTGGTTGATCCGGGATGAATGCTCAGGTTGCTTTTGTGTGATTCCTCGAGGATCATCTTCTTCATTTCAGGATTATCAGGTACACAGACTTGTCCATTGCACCTTAACATATTGTCTGATCCCAAACTGAATTCTGGTGCCTTTCCTTGTTCCATGAGTTCTTTCTTTTCTTGAAGAAACGCATCGACAGCTTGTTGTCCTTTGATCTCCTCCATCAATCCGCTTGAGATCTTAATCCTACCAACGCTGATTTTTTCCGAGCTTATTTCTATCATTAAATTAAGATCGCAAAATTTCTCGATCAACTCTAGCTCCTTCACCATCATTGCCGAGACGTGAATAGCCTTCCGACTTAAGGCATCTGCCACGATGTTCGCCTTTCCGGGGTGGTACTGTAACGCGAAGTCATAATCTTTCAGGAATTCCATCCACCGTCTCTATCTCATGTTGAGCTCTTTCTGGTCAAACAAATACTTCAAGCTTTTGTGATCGCTGAAAACATCAAACTTTGCTCCATACAGATGATGCCTCTAAATCTTCAATGCGAAGACTACTGCTGCCAGTTCAAGATCGTGTGTCGGATAATTCTTCTCGTGGATCTTCAGTTGGCGAGACGCATACGCTACGACCTTCCGATGTTGCATCAATACACACCCCAAGCCTTGATATGAAGCATCGCAGCACACCTCGTACGGTTCATTCGGTTCAGGAAGAATTAACACTAGTGAGGTCGTCAGACGTTCTTTTATCGTTTGAAAGCTTTCTTCACACTTCGGGGTCCACACAAAAGGTTGATCCTTTCATGTAAGTTGAGTCAACGGCGCAACAATCTTGGAAAAACCTTCAATAAATCTTCGGTAATATCCAGCTAAACCGACGAAACTTCTAATCTCAGTTGCCGTTTTCGGTCTTTCCCAAGAAAGTACTGCTTCCACTTTGGCAGGGTCCACGGCAATCCCTTCTTTAGAAATCACGTGTCCCAAGAACTTTACTTCTTCAAGCCAAAACTCACATTTTGAGAGTTTTGCATAGAGTTCCTTCTCGCGTAAGATCTGTAGAACTTGTCACAGGTGTCCCTCATGTTCTTCAAGACTCCTTGAGTAGATGAGGATATCATCAATGAACACGACAACGAACTTATCAAGGAATGATCGAAATACTCGATTCATATAATCCATGAAGACAGCTGGCGCATTGGTAACTCCGAAAGGCATCACCAGGTACTCATAATGCCCGTAACGGGTTCGAAATGTCGTCTTTGGTATATCTTCAGCTTTCACCCTGATCTGGTGGTAACCTGTCCTCAAGTCTATCTTTGAAAAGACCGCAGCTCCTTGCAGTTGATCCATCAGATCATCATGCGTGGCAAGGGATACTTGTTCTTGATCGTTACTTTGTTAAGTTGTCTGTAGTCAACGCAGAGTCTTGAACTCCCGTGCTTCTTTCATACTAGAAGAACAGGTGCCCCACGGTGAAACACTCAGCCTTATGAATTGTTTCGACAACAAGTCTTCCAGTTGAGCCTTCAATTCTACAAGTTCTGTAGGTGACATTCGATACGGAGCAATCGAGATTGGACCGGTTCCCGGTACAAGGTCGATGGAGAATTCAATATCTCTCACCGGTGGTAATCCGGGCACATCACTTGGAAACACCTCTGGAAAATCCTTTACGACTGGTATCATATGCACATCAACTTCCTCTTCAGCTTCTAAATTAGTCAGTAGCAAGCATTCTTGCCCTTTTTTCTTCAGAAGAGCCCTCACTCGTCTGGCAGACAAAAATCCAGAAATCTCGGGATCCAGAGAAATTAGGGTTCTCTGAGCACAATCTAGAAGGACATGATTGGAGGATAACTAGTCCATTCCTAAGATCACATCTAATTGCACTAAGGGTAAACAGATCAGGTCAACAAGGAAGTGTTGATCCTGGATGACAATAGGACAGCTCAAACACACAGTATTGACAGTCACAGGTTCAGCAGTAGGAGTGGAAACAATCAAATCATATGGCAAGGAAGAAACAGGTAATTCTAACAGTTTCACACAATCCATTGATATAAACGAATGCGTGGCACCTGAATCGAAAAGCACAGTTAAGAAGTTACCAGCTATGTTACAACTACCTTTCATGAGATCTTTGGAATTCGAGGCTTCAGCTCCACCCATAGTAAAGACTCTCCCTCTAGCCATTGGTTTGTCAGCCCTGACACTGTTGATGGTAGGTTCTCGCTTTGGTGCCTTGCAATCCCTTGCCAAGTGCCCCATCCGACAGCAATTAAAGCACTTTGCTCCCTTAACAGGACAAACATCGGCCAGATGGTTCGGATCTCCACATTTAAAGCACTTCCTTCCTTGAACTTGGTTTTGACTCCTCTGATAACTGCTTCCTGCTGCAGAAGAAATGGGACGGTAAGTTGGTTGGCTCTGTGTGGTTCCCACGGGTCGGTTGTATGGTTTATTTCGATTTTGTCTTCCCTTCTGACTTTGGCTCTTGGGCCTGAAAGGTCCTCTAATTTTCTCTCGGTTGTCCTTTCCTTTCTTCATATGCTCAACCTTTCTACATTTTTCAACCAGAGCTTGGAAATTCCTAATCTCCAACAGCAGTACCGATTCTCTGATGTCATACCTCAAACCTCCCTCAAATCTTTCACACTTCCATCCCTCATCCGGATTGTCTTGGAAAAAGCGAAAATATCTAGCAAGTGACTCAAACTTTGCCGCGTACTCTCCCACATTCATCTCTCCCTGTCGCAGATGCAGAAACTCCTGCTCTTTTTCACCTCGAGCACTCTGGGGAAAATACTTGTCCAGGAATGCAGTACGAAATACTTCCCAAGAAATTTCTTGTTGTTCCGCCTCTAGCAGTTGTCTGGTGCCTCTCCACCAGTACTCAGCATCCCCCATCAAAAGAAAGGTGGCATAGGGCACTCTAATTGCCCCAGGGCTATTGATCAGTTCAAAGATCTTCTCTATCTCTTGAATCCACAAATCAGCTTTCATGGGGTCAGCATCACCATGGAACTGTGGTGGATTCTGACGTCGAAAAGCTGTCAGAGCACGACCTTCAGCTGCTTGCTCAGCACGAGCCTGCTCTTGTTGGTGGTGCGCTACCATAGTAGCAGTCTGTTGAGCGATGGCATCTGCAACATCTGCCATGGCTTGAGCTGCGAAATCCATTCCTCCGCCTATAGGTCCACGGCCACCAGCAAAACCACCTCTGCGACCACGTCCACGACCAGCATCTAGTTCCATAACTGACCTATAAAAATGAGATCAGTTATACAGTAACTAGATAAATCACTCGATTTCGTTCCCAGTACTCATTACTTCCAACTGCCTCCTTGGAAGTAATTCAGACAAATCAATTCAGAGATCACACAAACAGAACACAACAGACCTATTACCCAAAGATTCCCGAAAGACTCGACCAGCTCTGTTACCACCAAATGTGACACCCTTAGCCCAAGTATCACATTAACTACTCTTATTTAAATATACTAATCATGTTTAGTGAGTTGTCGATTTTACTTTCGGAAAACTTCAGATTTTTATTGATTTTCTGAAGATATTTAATTTCAAAATTTGTTTAATGCGTAACATCGTATATAAGGAAATACAAATAATTTAATGAACACATCACGCACATTAATTCTTACAAGTTTCAACATGATAATTTAAGAGAAAGACATAACAAGGTTCCATCACAAGTTAAAGGTTGAGTTCTAGAGTCATAGAAATAGCGTTTACTCAAGACAGAAGACACCACTCAAAATACAGTACCCCAAGAAGAAAATCCTACAGCTGGTCGGACCTAAAGACACCCATTTGGGGGACCATGGTGGTCATGCCCGACCCCTGGTGGCGTATCAACACTCTCACTCGGGGCGTCATTACCCACCATCATTTCTTCCTGCTCCTCTTCCACAAATTCTTCTGGGTCCTCCTCTATCTGTGGATCAGGGACTGCCTCCGGCTGCTGTGGGTCCTGCGGGGGATTCAGAACCACAATCCCCAAGTCCGCCAACTGCTGAAGATAAATATCCACGGAAGGTAGGGTAACGTGAATGGTCTCGACAGTATGTGTACGCCTCTGCGCTCCGGCTCCGTTCACTCCATCTACTATACACACTGGTCCCGTATAAGCCGCAACGTGAGTCCCCACGGGAAAGGTCCACGCGGCTGGATCATTTGCGTTCTCAAACAGGATGGCTCGAGTTCGGAGGTGAGCCAACTGAATTTCCGCCGGGTCCATCTATCCTTAAGTATATACACAAACATATTCCAAGAAGAAGAAGCATAACAAAATGCAAGGGTGAGATACCAATTATATAGGTAAGTTATGACGACTAAGATGCCCAAACACAAACAACATATACAGATAACATTCATATTCATTATAGAGGTATACATAATAAACATGCCAACACACAAATTATCATCGTTTTTGAAAACATGGCACTTCTATATCTCATCATTCTGTCCTAATCTCCTGAGATCTCCAACACCATGCAATTTTGAAAAACAGTGAGCTGATTAGGCTCATTAGTCACCCAGGCTTAAAATTTTGGCCACACAGGCCTAACTGCCACACAGGCTCATAATCTTGGCCACACAGGCCCAACTGTCACACAGGCTAAATTTTGGTCACACAGGCCCAAACTTTCGCCACACAGGCCCAACTGCCTCACCGGCTTGAGTTATAAAGCTGGGCACGTCAGCCGAAAAACAATGCATGTAAAATCCTTTTATTTTTGCGGTTTTTCTTTGTGCTTTGTTCCTTTCCTTGTCGAGGCTCAAGGCTCACGACCACCGTGAATTTTTTTGTGTTTTAATGCTTTTATTGTTAACACAGGACATTAATGTCCGAGTGTCCAATCACAACAGTACTAAACCCGTGCACTGACCCAGAACTTTGTGGTAGTAGAAAACAGTCTTTACCCCTTTATACTCTGTTCACACGTTTATCACAACTCACATAGGACACACAGTCCAAGCCACTTTTTATCGGGACACACAGTCCATAATACATATATAGGACACACAGTCCACAACAGTGTTGTGATATGGATCATGGATCCACGTGCCAGAACTCTAGTACTCCGACGTCTTGGTTACTAGGCTCACTTTTCATCTTATTTTTCGTTCAGTGAAAAACAAAATACCAAAAGAAAATCTTTTGGATAAAACGTTTTCCGTCAAAATTCATTTTGTTTAAAGCCTTAAAAAAATTCATTTCCATCTGTAAAACTAATTTATTTAAATCTTTTTTTTTCCCTCAAACATAAATAAAGGTTACTAAATAATTTCCTCCCAAACTTCTAAGAATTAAGTTTTGATATTTCAAAAAAAAACTTATTTTATTTTGATGGAAAATTTATTTTAATTTTATTATAGGAATGTGCTTTGTAAAATTTTTATTTAACCATCTAAAAGACTATTCAATATAAAAGTTTGCTTAACTTTACAATTTTATTAAATCCTTATTTAAATTTAGGTCCTCACTTATGATTTCTCTTAATGAATATTTTCCTAAAGCTTTTATCTTTATTAATTGAGCTCTAACCAACTAGTTGGGCTTTCAAGGATCATCACAAGACATATACAATAATTAATACATTCAAAAGCACATTCATATAATTCATAATTTCATCAACATATTTAGCACCTTCACATATGATTTAACAACTTAAACACATATATGAGCATAGGAAGTTCAAATTAATGCCAAACAGTCACAAGTATAACAAGATTAACCAATACATTAAAACAACACACATGACATAATAATTATCATAACATAAGCACCACTCAAGTTATCTCCCCTTACCTTGATCCAGTGAATAAGAAAATTGGAGTTTTCCGCTTTTGGACGAAAACGAACCCGCAATGATCCTACTCTTGGCAATCTAAGTAAAAATTCAAGTGTAAAATATAAGTTAAAAATACAGAAATTTTTCCACATCTCCTCTATGCATGCATTCGGCCATGACAAGGCTTTTGGGGAGGAATTATCAATTTTCACAAGCTTTTGGATCAATGATCCTTAAGCATTTTAGAGACAAAATTATGGTCTATCACCTTGAAATAAAATTTTAATTTCACCTACTCCACAAGGAGTGTGTTTCGGCCCATTCAAAATTAGGCATA
Source organism: Echinosophora koreensis (assembly GCA_035048595.1). Classification (NCBI taxonomy): domain Eukaryota; kingdom Viridiplantae; phylum Streptophyta; class Magnoliopsida; order Fabales; family Fabaceae; genus Echinosophora; species Echinosophora koreensis. Next base: position 182,119 of record JAPCYP010000058.1, on the reverse strand, counting down.
GGAATTTATTTTAAATCCTCAAATTTTTATGCAAGAAATCAAAATGTTGTTTTCTTTAAAATCTTCAAATAAAATCCCTTCAACTTAAAATTTTAATTCTCACTTATTTCTATGTACATGACTATTCCAATAATCATTTTGTTAAAAACAAATCATGGCCTCCTCAACTCAATTTTATTGAGTTTCGGCCTATGCATGAAAAAAATGGCAAGTTGGATTTTTCAACTTTACAACTTCATGCATGCAACCAAAATAAAGGGAAAACTAGGCTTCCTCAACTCAAAATTTTTGAGTTTCGGCCCCCACAAAATAAATGGCCAAGAAATTTGATTCTTCAACTTGTAAATTCATACATGTATCCACAAAATTAATTAAAGTGTTTTCCATTCCAGAAAATTAAAAACAACTCATCCTAACATACTTTGAAACATCATGCATGTAAAAATCAATATGATCAAAATAATTCCTTTTTTTCAAAAATAAAAATCAAGCTTCATCAACCCTTAAATGTAGAGTTTCGGGCCTTTCAATGTGCTGTATGAAAATATTTTTCTTGCAACATGCAAGTGTGAATCTTGGTAGTGAAGATGATAACAAGTTCAAATAAGTTACTAACATGCATGCAATAAAAATTTATATTTTTGACAAGAAGAGAAGTAGAGTGAAGAGGTTATACCCTTAGAATGGTGATGAAGCTGGGTTGAAGATGAAGAAATCCAAGCTCAACAAGTGAACAAAAGCTAAAGGAAAGAAAGAAATGGAGAAGTGTGAGTGAGAGTTGGAGTAGAGGATGGTGCAAGTGAGTTGGTTGATGGAGGGGGGTATTTATAATGTTTTGAGGGGAGGGGGCGCTGTATGCAAGGGAGGAAGCAGATTTTTTTGCCAATTTTGGTATTAAAATATGAAATCTTTGACTAATAATTATTTCTTGTCAAAATAAGCAAAATTATGGTTTGTAAGGTCATGATGAGATTCCTAAGGTTAAGTCTCATCGAGTCTCTTCAAAAATACTGTTCAAATCTGCAGCATATCTGGTCTCTTGTAATTTGGCTCGTCCCGGTGTCATTGGTTTCGTAACTGTAGAAACCGGTCGTATTTTATTCGTAAATTAAATTTTCATTTTGTGATTCGAAATTAATTTTTCAGCTCAGTAAAGTCTACTGACAGTAAAAATACAGATCGGAATCGTCGAGATTTTTCTACCGAAAAATTCCAGAAATAATTTTCTAATTTAAAATATATATTTTTTGGTTTATTAAAATAATTTTTCTCAAATCAAAATAATTAATCACATAATCACACTTATAACACTAATTGTAACTAAACAAAAAATTGGGTGTTACAATCAATGCCATGAATTAAATCCATTCATGATCCAATACAATTAAAAGGTCTCACAATAATGAACTCCAAGCCATTGAAATAGTGTTCAATAGCATGTATAGAGAGTTATAGAACTCACATGTATACCTGTCACTAAAGCCTTCACTACAAGAGATCTTGTAAAGTGCAATTCTGCTTGGTGTGCACTAATAAATTTGCTCTGCATTTTAAATTAAGCTTGATAATGTACTTCAAAGCATTCAATAAATACTTTCTTGTTTATATTAGAAAAAGCAAAGCTAAATTAGTATCTACAATAATTTTAAAAAAGACAAAAATAGAAAGAAAGTGTGATAGACAAACAAAGAAGACATCTATCTCATTGCACATAAACTTGAAGTATGCTAATCAAACTGCCAAGCATTCCTTTCAAGAGTCTACTACAACTAAAATCAACATCTAATCCTAATCTCAGACATGAATAAAAATGTAATTAGCAGGGATTGGAAAAGTATTATAACAAGTGCTCACCATAAATCATATTTAAGATAATGAATGATGAGGGGTTCACTTGATTGAGACAACAATCATGTAATGTGTCTAGGCATTTGAAAACTGCCTTCCTCAATTCAATCCCATCATCCACAATATGCTTGAAAGGACCAAGATCAACTGTCCTTATCAAGGATTAGCCAAAGCCACTCTCAAAATTCGTAAGGTAGGATTGATGCAATCATCAAAGATGAAAGCAAAATTAAAAAAGAAAGAAAGATAATGCAGCAAAATGAGAGACAACAAATCTTTGGAAGGAATTGCCGTTGGTGAGTGAGTGTAAAGAAATGAAGGAAAATAAAAAGACATGTCATCCTCTGTTGTTTAAGTTAGCATCACTTCCTACAGAGCTAAATTTTTTGGATTTCCAAACAGAAACTTTGGATTTCAAAGTAGATCACATCTTTGGATTTCCACTAAATTTTCTTAGTAACCAAACAGAAAGTTCTTTTCATTCAAAATTCATCCAAAACAAATCACAGAGTAACCCAAAAAATTATATCATCAACAAAATTAAAAAAAAAAATTAACAAAATGAGAGTGAGTGAGTGAGTGAGTGAGTGAGTGAGTGAGTGAGAAAGCTAACCTGAACCTGAATGATGCAAGTTCTGTGCAGTTCAAGATTCTTCTTCGAGTTTCAGAGGGAGCGAAGATGGAGGTTGTGGCGGTTGTGGAAGAGAGAGAAACGATTTGGGATTCTAAGGTTCAGAAAAATAAAGATATAGAGAGTGAGAGTGAGAAAGTTTCAGATATTGTTAGTATGCAAAGTTTGAAGAGTGAGAGTGAACCAGCGAGAACGAGATTTTCATAGTGAAGTTTCATACAAGTTTTTTGAGAGAAAATGGCAAGTGGGTTAAGAGAAATCCACTTACAGAGAGCCAAGATTAGTCCGTGAGAGGGAGAGTGAATCAGTGGAAAAATAAAGTTAACCTGTTTTAAAGTTTTGCTAACATTTTCTCTAATAAATGTTAAAAAAATATTTTGATATTGCTATTTCTTAACATTTTAATAAATGTTAGCGGATAAATGTTATTAAAGGTACTCAACGTAGTAGTGTTTTTTTATTTTTTGGAGTTCTTAATTAAATGGGTCCCACCATTATATATAACTTATTTTTATTTTTTACAACTTAAGCACTTATCTCTCCAATCCAGTAACTTTTAAGAAGTTCTTAAATGGGCCCCACCTATGTTAAAAAAGAAATTGGTATGTTAAAAAAAAAAATGGCCAAGCATCCCACAAGCATCATGCTTGTGGAAGTACCCCTCAAAAATGGGGTGCTTGTTAAGCAGCTGCTCCAACGGTGCTCTCATTATAAGCATCGGTGCTTATCCCGTTAAGCACCTCAGAAATTGACCAATAAAGATGCTCTAATACCCACCCCGCCCCATACCCACACACGTTTTTTTTTTTTTGAACAAAGCATACTTATTTCATTTCATCATAGATATCATCATACATATGACTATAATCACTATATGTTGTCCAGATGTTCTATTGCTTTTGGTTGAGACGCAAGTTGGCCAGTGTCTTGTAATTGAGTGTCTATCAGTGAAAGGTTTGTTTTAAGGTCTATATGTTGTATGGTTATTCTGTTTTAGTTGATATTTTTTTACTTGAGTTTTTGGCTTGGTAAGATTCTACATATGTATCCATGTGGCCAAGAGTTATACATAGGAGAGGGTCATATGGTATAAAGATTAGAATATCCCATGCATTACTATAATACATTTTTGCTGATGATAAAAAATTAATTATAATATATTAAATTAAAAATGAAAATGTAACATAAGTTAAGTGAATTACATATTCATGTTTATATTTTGAAAGTACCAATTTCTGGTTATGTTTTCAAACATCTACAAATTTCTTATATATGTTATTGCATATAGGTTGTTCTCCAACCATGTGTTATACATTTTTTTATGGTTTGCCTTTTTTATAGTTAATTAAAATGAGGGTGATGAGTGCATGTATGGGTACTTAGGTGCCTAACCGGTAAGGGTATGGAGTGCGGGTATTACAATTGCTACCCACATGACTATGGATCCGAATACGGATATTTTTTTTATAAAAAACACGAGTATGGAGACGGGCATTATAGTACCCTTACCCAGACTCCTACTCATTGTCATCCCCAGTTATTTCTCATATCCAATTATGTCTTATCAATTCAATCATTGTTATATATAAAAAAAATTTATCTATTTGATTTTTTTTTTTTCGATAAGTAAGAATTCATTAATACAATCTAGCTTAAGCATCAAAATAGGCACTCTCCCCACCTTCTAGGAAGGGTTGAAAAGAGCTCATTCTATCATGTGCTCAAATTTAGATAAGAAAGGTATATCAATCCATAAAAACAGATACAAAAACACCTGCAACTCAGCATCATTTTCACCCCTACATACTATATGACTTAATTTCCTCCCTAACCTAAGTCTCACCCTTTTTACACATATATTACATTCCTTTCCAACATACAAAATGACACCCATCAGAAACTAAAACAAAACACCAAAGATGGATCCAAAAGGCAAAGAACAGCCCTCTAACTTATTAAAAAATGCATAAAACCAGAAAACAGATGTATTCCGCACATGCTACGTTGACCCTCCTCTTGGTTCATTTCATTTGTTCACTCCATGCTGCTGACATGACATCTTTTTAAAACCTCCATTAACCATCCTGCAAAATCTCATATACAAAAGCAGTAGCTGGATTATCCTTCAACCTCGTTGTGCCTCCATAATCCTTCATATCAGCAAGCATTAAATGCTAGATAGTGCCTCTAAGAGACTTCCACTCAACACCTTTTTTGTAGAAAAGGAATCAACTTACAAAACATATACATCAAGGCAAGGAGGTATAATCAACATAAACACACCTACAAAACACTTTTACTGACAGAAATTACAAACCTACAAAACATCCTTACTGACAGTATTTACAGACCTACAAGGCACCTTTACTAACAGAGACAAAGCAAAAAATTCCACCATATCAAGAAAAGCAACCCCTTTGTTTAAGCACTACCCTCCCAAAGGCCAATACCATCAAGCAAAAAGCAAACAGTATCTATCCCTTTAGCTAGCCTTACACCCTGTAAATGACTAACTCCGTCACCTTTTGACAAAGACCACCCATTCTATACTTATACAAGATCCAGTGATCAAAAATACATAAAAAAGCAACCAGAGATAAAGCTAAAAATCATGTTATGACATTCTTCTTTTTTGACTAACACCTTCATCAACAAATCCTAGAACTGGCTGCAGTATCACTCCTGAAAACAAAACACAAAACCTACAGGGACACAATATGTCTTCATTTCCTTCCGGATACTTCCTTGGCATGCACACCTTCATGTCCACAAGGTCCATGTACCCTCCATTTCAGATCCCTCTTTTGCCAAGGCATCTGCATTTGGTTAGCTTCCCTATTATTGTGCACAAAAGTGATATTTTTCAGGATCAACAGAATGTTATTCAATTTGTTACAAAAAAATCTCAGACTCCAAGGGCACTCCTATTTCCTTTCTACCCATACTAGAGCATTTTTAGAATCCAATTCTACAATTATTTCTGCTTCTTGTAACCAGACCTGTTGAAGGGACATTTCTAGGGCGAAAACTATTGCCATGAATTCTGCTTCATTTGAGTCTCTTTCTCCAACTGATGCTACAAACACTGCTTTAACTACACCTTAATAATCTCTCCAAACCCCTCCATTACCAGCCTTACCCGGCTTTCCTTTAGAAGACCCATCAACATTCCATTTCCATTTATTTGGTGGGGGTGGACACCACATTATACCTCTTTTTCACTTTATTTTTCTTCCAGCCTTTAACACAGTCTAAATTCTGAACCACCTCACCCGGGCTAAAAGGACATTCGGGATTCCATCCCTTAAGCCAAAAACCCAATCTTAGTTTCACTAAGAAAACTAGATTACTCCAATCAGTTTGGTTGTTCTAAATATTACTCTATTTCTTTGGTCCCGTACAGTCCAAAAAACTACGTAACATAAGGACATCCATAGGTTCCTTTGAAAATTCCATTCTATTGCACCCATCCAACATTCAAATCACTGCTTTGGTGTTTGAGTATTTGGCATCTGCACACCCCACCACTTTAGGATTTCCATCTAGATTTTCCAAGTATGCATGCAATGCAGAAACAGATGGCTGGTTATCTCTTCTTCATTATTGCAGAAAAGACAATTAATATCAGTACCTCTAATTATATTTAGTCTACCCAACCTACTTCTTGTATTAATTCTTTCCTGCACAATAAACCACACCAGAAGCTCTGCTCTTGGACGCGCCACTCCTTTCCAAACACCCTTCACACTGTGTACAGATTGATTTTGTGTCCAGCAACCTCTTGAAAAAGACTTTACTAAAAATAATCCATCATTTTCCATCCTCCACCACACCCTATCCTTTATATCATTTGAAAGACTCACACCCTGTAAAACTTTCATTAGATCCTCTAGTTGTTCTACTTCCCATTGAAAAAGATGTCTTCTCCAAGATAAATTCCACTGCCAATGTATTCCATCCCAAAAGCCCATATTAGCAACAATCTCCTCTTTTTTCAAGGATATTAAGAAAAGCCTGGGAAATTTTTGTTTTAGTGGGACTTTATCTACCCATCTATTCTTCCAAAACTTAATAGTTCTACCATCCCTAACCCTCATCCACCAACCTTGATCTATAACAGATTTAAAGTTTTCTCCCCATTTATCAACCTTCATAATTGTATTCCATAGACTTCCAGAAGTTCTAGCATTCTGTTGCTCTATCAAAGGGACTTTACGTTCCATTCTATGAATTGAGCAAATAGTCCTTTTCCAAAGAGGGTTACCTTCCATAGAAAATCTCCACCACCATTTAAAAAGCAAAGCTGCATTCTTAATAATAATATCATCCACCCAAAGACCTCCTAATTCCTTTGGTTTCTGAATAACTTCCCACTTTATCAATGGCAGCCCCTTCCTATTCCCATTTCCTTTCCAAAAAAAAAATCCCTTTGAAACTTGAAAATTTACTTCACAACTTTTTTAGGAACCTAGAACAAATTCATAAAACTGACTTAATTACAACAAACCTGCCTGCTCTAGATAAAACTTTGGATTTCCAAGTTGCAAGATTTTCTTGAAATCTCCTTAATACTGGATTCCATGTAGATACCTTATTGGGATTAGCTCCTAAAGTTATCCCTAGATAATTGATTGGTAGATCTATCAACTGAAACCCAATCTATCTGCCATATGTCACCCCCCCCCCCCCCCCCCCCCCCCATCTTTTATCTCTCCCCAAAACAATAAGGCCTGACTTTGAGAAGTTAATTCTAAGTCCTGACAGTAATTGAAAACATTCTAGCACTATTCCCTTTCCTCTCCTCAGGTTTTAAGATTTCATTAAAATCTCCAAAAACCCATTAGAGGAGAATTGGCTACACTTTTAATTTCTAACAACTCCTCCCAAACTAAACTTCTAACTTCTCTATCATTTGGTCCATAGACCAGAGCAAAAGATACCAATAGATCTTTTTCTACCAATCTTCCTTGAACCCAGATCCATCTATCGCCCTTATTACTATTAGTTTTTTTTGAAAGAATTTAAGTCCCACACTAAAATGAAACCACCACTCCCATTTCTTGCTGGGATATCTTCCCAATCAAAATTATCTTTACCCCACCATCTACTAATCAATTGCATATTCAGGGTCGAGTGTTTTGTCTCTACTAAAACCACAAGAGCTGGATTCCTACCAAGGACCAGATTGTGGATAGCAGAAATTTTACCCAACCCCCAATACCTCTAACGTTCCACACTATAAAATTCATTATTATCAATATCATAAACTATACCCATACCTTTAATGAAAATCACTTTCTGGAGGAACCTCGGCTCCTCTGTCTACTGCTCCGCCGCAGCTGGACAAGCTTTTGGACGACCTCTTCCACATTTTGTGTAGCTAATGAAATCTCCTTCCCAATCTACCGAGTCTTCATCTGAGATGGAATTTTGGATTTAGGGAGAGTAACTCCGAAAATTCAAGGATCAAATGAGTAGGGGAATTAATTCTAGAATAAAACCCGTTACTCAAGAGATAATGATCAGAAATGTAGAGAGAAATTGAGAGAGAAATTTGTTTGTAATGATTTTGTATATTGCATATCAGTACCAGGCTATGCCTATATGCAGAAGGTGGTTACACGTGCTAAGAGGCAAAAGCTGTAACAAACTTTTCCTACTAGCCAAAAGCCACGTGTGCCATTTCCTAATAATGAAAATAAAAATAGAAACTAGCACATGAGCTGTAATATGTAAATGAAAAGTAAACAAATATTACAACAATTGTAAATGCTGTAACAATACCCCTCCTCCAAAAACATCCTTGTCCTCAAGGATGGAAATTAGGAAACTTCTTGAGCAGGTCATAATAGAATTCCCAGGTAGCTTGATCACTAGGCAAGTTCTTCCACTTAACCAGTACTTTCGTAGCAGCAATGCGGCCCCTCTTGACCATCTTTCTGTCCAAGATAGCCTCAGGATCCCCTTTGGTAAATGGCAAATGAGCTTGTGAAGGTAAAGGGTGAGTAGCAGCAGAAAGTGGGTCTTCGCAGCTCTTTAATTGTGAGACATGGAACACGTTATGGATCTCATAATTTGGACGAAGCTCCAGCTGATAAGCAACTGATCGAATTCTATCCAGTATCCAATAAGGACTATAAAACTTGGGCAGCAACTTATGAAAAGATTGTTTGCAGATGGAGAACTGCTTGTAAGGTTGGAGTTTCAGATACAGAAAATCACTAATACTGAAAACTCTATCACTGCAATGCCTGTCAGCCTGTTGAGACATTCGGTTTTGAGCTTGAAGAAGGTGAAATTTAAGCAATTGAATCACAGCTTCTCTAGCACTTAAAGTGCGTTCGAAAGCAGGGTGTGTAGCTTCCCCAGGGAGGTATGGTAGATGAATAGGAGGTTCTTGACCATAGACAACCTCATAGGGTGTAGTTTGGATGGAAGAGTGGAAGTTAGTATTGTACCACCACTCAGTCAATGGAATCTGTGACACCCGGTGCTGACGAGGGCGGGAAGTGGTCGCCGGTGCAAGAAGGCATAGACAAGGAGGGGCTCCTGGCAGGCTTCTAAGCGGAGGGATACATGAATGAACCGATTACACACCGAAATGAGGGGGATCCCGAGACTGTGTAGGTATGGGACTATGCGGTTAAGGATGGCTTATATGAATTGATTGGTACTACATATATCAACAAGATGCATCTTCTTTTTGGTAGCCCATCACTTAAGAACTCCACAGTTAAGCGTGCTTAACTTGGAACAATTCTGGGATGGGTGACCTCCTGGGAAAACCCAGGTGTGAGTGAGGACAAAACATGCTGAAAATACCCGTGTTGGTCTGTGGGGTCAGTCATCAATCCATAGAGCAGTCAGGGATGTTACAAATGGTATCAGAACGACACCTCTCCTAGTACGGTGTGGTTTGGAGACGAACCAAGTGGAAACTGGTGGGCATGTGACACCCGGTGCTGACGAGGGCGTGGAGTGGTCGCCGATGTCAGAAGGCATGGACAAGGAGCGGCTCCTGGCAGGCTTCTAAGCGGAGGGATACATGAATGAACCGATTACACACCGGAACGAGAGGGATCCCGAGACTGTGTAGGTATGGGACTATACGGTTAAGGATGGCTTATATGAATTGATTGGTATTATATATATCAACAAGATACATCTTCTTTTTGGTAGCCCATCACTTAAGAACTTCACAGTTAAGCATGCTTGACTTGGAACAATTCTGGGATGGGTGACCTCCTGGGAAAACCCAGGAAGCGTGTGAGTGAAGACAAAGCATGCTGAAAAGACCCGTGTTGGTCTGTGGGATCAGTCGTCAATCCATAGAGCAGTCAGGGATGTTACAAATGGTATCGGAACGGCACCTCTCCCAGTACGGTGTGGTTCGGGGATGAACCAAGCCGAAGCTGGTGGGCATGTGACACCCGGTGCTGACGAGGGCGGGGAGTGGTCGCCGGTACAAGAAGGCACGGACAAGGAGCGGCTTCTGGCAGGCTTCTAAGCGGAGGGATACATGAATGAACCTATTACACACAAGAACAAGAGGGATCCTGAGACTGTGTAGGTATGGGACTATACGGTTAAGGATGGCTTATATGAATTGATTGGTACTACCTATATCAACAACATCTTCTTGTTGGTAGCCCATCACTTAAGAACTCCATAGTTAAGCATACTTGACATGGAGCAATTCTGGTATGGGTGACCTCCTGAGAAGTTTTCCCAGGAAGCGTGTGAGTGAGGACAAAGCATGCTGAAAAGACCCGTGTTGGTCTGTGGGGTCAGTCGTCAATCCATAGAGCAGTCAGGGATGTTACAGAATTCACTTAGACCAGGAAGACGGTTTGTTAGAACACATGCACCGAAGGTAAGTCTCCAAGCATTTGTTGACAACTTCGGTTTGACCATCGCTTTATGGGTGGTAAGCAGTGGATTTGTTCAAGGAAACCCCTTGAAGCCGGAACAAATCAACCCACACTTTGCTAAGGAAAATAAGGTCCCTGTCACTTGTTATAGTACTAGGAAGGCCAGGTAATTTTAAAATATAGTCCAGGAATAATTGAGCCACATTCATAGCAGTATAAGGGAGTGACAAAGTAAGGAAATAAGCATACTTACTGAGTCTATCCACCACCACAAAGAGCACTTGTTTGCCATGGGAAGGTGGGAGTCCTTCAATGATGTCCATGCTAATATCATCCCAAATTCGATTAGGAATGGGGAGTGGCTGGAGAAGACCTGTGGAGGTAGCCAAATCAAGTTTACACCTTTGATAGATATCACAGTTTCTTACATACTGTTGGATATCCTTGAGCATACCCTTCCAGAAAAACAAAGATTTCACCCAGGCAGCAGTTACATCTCGACAAGAATGTCCCCCAGCAAATGATTCATGTAGCCACCTCAATATCTGAAGGTTGAGTTCAGAATTGGAACCAATAACTAACTTGCCCTTGCGCCTAAGCTCACCTTTATGCCAAGAGTATTTCGGGTGCCTGTGAGGATCTTGCAGAATTTCTTTGATAAGTACTTGAATGTTGTCATCAGTGGACCAACTGAGTTTGATTTGCTCTAATAAGCCATCTTGAGCATTACTAAGCATCATACGCAAAAGTTCAGCACCCGCTTTCCTGGACAAAGCATCGGCAGCCACATTTTCCACACCTTCTTTATATTGGATCTCAAAATCAAACCCTATGAGCTTGGACTTCCAAACCTGTTGGAAAGGCGTATTCAACCTCTGCTCTAACATAAGCTTGATACTCTTCTGATCTGTTTTGATAATAAAATGCACGTGGGATAAGTAAGCACCCCATTTTTGAACCGCATACACAACTCTCTCTCGTAAATGGACATGGCTTATTGCTTGGGACCTAATGACTTGTTAATATAAGCAATAGGAAGCTTGTCCTGCATTAATACTACACCAATACCAGAACCGGATGCATCAGTCTCCACAACAAAGATCTTGGAAAAATTGGGAAGAGCCAAGACAGGTGCAAATATGAGGGCATGCTTCAAGGTGTGGAAAGCATTAGTGGACGTGTCTGACCACAAAAAGCATTCTTTCTTTAACATATCAGTTAAAGGTTTTGCAATTTTACCAAAGTCCTTTACAAACCTCCTATAACAGCCAGCCAACCCCAAAATGTTTAATGTCTGATGGTTGTGGCCAATCTGCCACTGCCTAGATGTTAGATGGGTTGTTGATACTCCTGTACTAGATATAAAGTGACCAAGGTACTCAACCTTAGAAGTAGCAAAACTGCATTTCCCTTTTCTGATGTAGAGTTTTTGATCCCTGATAACTTGGAAAACTGATTGGAGGTGCAGCACATGACCTTCAATTGTGGGGCTATATATAAAAATGTCATCAAAGAAAATGATGACAAATCTTCTCAGGAAAGGATGGAAAATGTGGTTCATCAATGCTTGGAAAGAGGCAGGGGCAATTGCGAGCCCAAACGGCATCACCAAATATTCACAGTGCCCTGCATGAGTTTTAAAAGCTGTTTTATGTTCTTCCCTAGCCATCATTCTCACTTGATGATAACCAGAACGTAAATCCAACTTAGAAAACACTGCAGACCCATCTAGTTCATCCATTAAGTCTTCAATGAGGGGAATTGGGAACCTGTCCTTTACTATTTCCTGATTTAACCTTCGATAATCTACACAAAGTCTCCAAAAACCATCTTTTTTTTTTTCACCAACACAGCTGGAGATGCATAATGATTGTTGCTATGTTGTATGACTCCTTGTTCAAGCATTCCATCTACTAGTCCACTGTATCCTTCTGGATGATGGAGTATCTATAGGGCCTGAGATTAAAAGGAATGGAGCCCTCCTTTAGAGGAATCCTATTATCAAACCCGGGCCTGCAAGGAGGTAATTGCTTAGGCTCCTCAAAGATGTCATGGAAAGCAATGATGAGATTCTCAATCTCTACTAGTATCTTGGAAGAAGAAACTTCAGCAGATATGAGGTTACAAGTAGGTGTGTCAAAATGGTTGTTGGACTTGTGCATGTACAAGAAACACAATTGGGCACCTTGTTGCACAGCCTGAGTGAAAGTATTGTTGTTGATCAATTTTATACCAGTGGATTTGGCACCCCTCAACACAAACCTTTTGCCTTCAACTGAAATTCCATCTGTAGCTTGGTAAAATCCCATATGATATGGCCCAATGTAGTCAGCCACTGCACCCCTAAAACAAGATCATAACACCCTAAAGGTAACACCATAACATCAGAGAAACCTCTGCATATATAGGGAGCATCCAACTTAGTCCCATCCGCCACACTAACAAGAAGTGGGGTAATAGCTTCCAACTTGCAACCTAATTTCTTGGCCAATTCCAAGTCCAGGAAGTTGCATCTGCTGTCACTGTCAATCAAAATTTGCAGCATCTTCTTGTTACAAAGACCACTAACCCGCATGGTTTGGTAATTAGAGGTTCCTGATAGAGCATTCATAGACAATTGAGGCTTATCACCCTGAGTGGAGTTAACCGTCACCATTCCATTCTCCTCTATTATTTCAATTTCCTCATCCATAGAGTCATCATCATCGAACTCCATCAACAAGAGCTGGGATTTTTTAGCTTAATTTGATGGCCGGGTGTGAACGGTTCATCACAAAACATGCATAGACCTTTAGCTCTCCTGTTTTCCATCTCAGCTGTACTGAAAGTCTTTGGAGCCTTACTAATGATAGGTTTAGAAGTTTGATTTTGGTGGTTGGAAGTGCTGCCATAATTCGGTTTGAGGAACGTATTATTAGGCCAATTAGCATACTTGTTACCAGTCACAATGGGTTTAGAAGCCTCATGTAGTTTGGCTAAATTTGCAGCATGTGCAATCGAATTGGGGCTGAACATCCTCACATACTCAGTGAGTGTTTAGGGGGTAGTGACACTTGGGTTAGAGCTAGTTCAAATTCTTCAATGTAATCTTGCACTTTGCCCTGTTGTTTCATTTGATTCAGAGTGAATAAAGGATCATCAAAGGCTTCACCAAACCTCATAGTGATATCAACAATGTATTGGGGCCAATTGGGGTAAATGTTGAACTTCGAACGCATATAATTCAGGTGCCACTGTAGAGCACTGCCCTCTAAGCTAGACGTACCTTAGATTCGAGAGGTGTGTTGTCCAGGGAGAAAAATTGCTCACATTTGTACAACCACTCCTTGATCTTCATCCCGTTGAATCTGGGGAACTCTACCTTAGAGAACCTGGTAGAGTAGTGGTTCTGAGTTGAGTTTGAAGGTTGTTGATGAACCCCAGAAGCCCACTGAAATTCTTCCCGATTCCCCTTTTGGGTCATTCCCACATTGTTAACGGTAGAGTTGCTAAACATGGTTCGGATCTCGGATAGGCATGTAGAAACCTGATCGAGCTTCGCTTGCATCTCCGCATTGGATTCCGTGATTTTCCTTGTCAGGGTTCGTTCCACCTCTTGTATGCTTTGTTGACTTCGCGTCGCGTCAGTCATGGGCTTTGATACCAGTGGAGATGGAATTTTGGATTTAGGAGGAGTAACTCCGAAAATTCATGGATCAAATGAGTAGGGGAATTAATTCTAGATCAAGAGATAATGATCAGAAATGTAGAGAGAAATTCAGAGAGAAGTTTGTTTGTAATAATTCTGTATATTGCATATCAGCACCAGGCTTTGCCTATATGCAGACAGTGGTTACACGTGCTAAGAGGCAAAAGCTGTAACAAACTTTTCCCTCTAGCCAAAAGCCACGTCTGCTATTTCCTAATAAAGAAAATAAAAATAGAAACTAGCACATGAGCTTTTATATGTAAATGAAAAGTAAACAAATATTACAGAAATTGTAAATGTTGTAACATCATCGCTTCAGAATGATCATCATCGGATTCATCATCTGTGCTGCTAGGGTTTTTTCCATTTTCATGTCCTAAGGCATTATCATGTGAAAGTTGTTGACTTTGTCATTTGAAATTTGATTTTTGAATTTGATTTCCTTTAAATTTACTATATGGAAATTTAGTTTATGATTTGAAATTTCATAATCTCAGTATTTTACCTTATTAATTAATATTTTCTTTTGTTCTCAATATTTGCTTTTGATTATTCTTGCTCCTTACGACATTCTCCTTTAAATTCATTTTACTTCTATTATTTTTAAATTTTAATTTTTAATTATACACTAAATTAAGGTTACATTTTCTAAAATAAAAATAGACAAAAGTTTATCTTTTTGTTTTTTTTTACCCAAGACAAAAGTTTATCATTTGTCATTTAAAGGTTACTTCTATTTAAGTTGGCATTATATTATGAGTTTAATTGGTATGTATGGTAAGTGTAAAGTTTTTTACATTGTCAAATATTCAGAAATCATGGCATGATTGACTTTTAAAGTAATTAGGATAAGAGTCAAACATTTTTTCTTAATGAATTATCGATTTCTAATTGGTTGAATTATAAAAATTGTATAATATCATGATACTAATTAAATCCTATTATTATTATTATGTTAATTTCTTTCCTTACTATTTTCCTTGTATCGCTGAGATGATATGCAAATTGAGCCTTTGAAGGACTGTGTACTAACAAATAATCTATATCTACGTTATACTTATATATTAATCTATATCTGAATTTTGTGGTGTAAAGGAGCAGCTACAAATTTTCAATAATGAAGATGGATGTAGTACCATTTCCGTCTACTTCAAAGGTAATTCACTGATAGGGTGCAATGGTGAATAGGCTGCAATCATCCCAGAAGGATGAAATTTAAAATATTAGCAGATTGTGGACTTGAAGCAGGTGCTTCCTACTGATCATGCCAGGAGCGTTCTCATATTGAAAAAGAATAATAAAGGATCGGAAATAGCTGTGATGCTGATTTTTCTAAAGGAGTTATTATCGGAGGGGGCATAGGACCTGAACTAATAACTCGATGAACCCGAAAATCCGAACCAAATAAATGAAATTGATTCGGATTTTTTTGATGTTTGTGTCCGAACCAAACCAAACCTGATAGTGATTGGTTCGATTCTTGGGGTTAAGGATTCTGAAACCGAGCCTATTACTATATATTAATATTTCTATATGTTTGTTAATATTTAATATTTATTATATTTTAATATTTATTTATTTTAATAGTTTTAATATTTAGTAGATTTTACTGTTTACATATATTTTAATATTTTTTATATATTTAATATTTCTATATATTTTGAAATTTAATAATTTTTTAATCCAAACCGAATCAAATCAAACCAACCGTTCTTGAATGATTTGGTTTAAAACCGAACCAAGCCAAATCGAACCATTTTTTTACAATGCTGTTATTTGGACACAAATGAGGTGTCGAATACCGTATTTTTCTACCAATCACTGCAAAAGGTATCGGGCTTGGTATCTACACACACATGAAACATATGGTGTCCCTTACTTTTGGTTTCGGAAAACTGTGTCCAAAAAACATTTCTCTTTTTTTATTGGTTCGGATTTCCCCAAATAAAACAGAACCAAACCGACCTGTTACATCCTTAGATACTAGATACTGGAGCTGCAGTATGCGTTTGTTATTCGGCTTTAATACAGGACTTGCTACAGGATTTGATAAATGATTCTTCTCTGGTTTTTTACCTTGAGAGTAATAGGTGCTGTTTGTATATGTTGAATTTGATAAGGGTATGGTATTTCCAGTCTTTTTCCTACGGTGGCTGTTGGATTTATATTGTCCAGGGTGTTGCAAATTTTGTAAGAATGTTTTGTGGTTATATTTTGTGAATAGTGATGTACTTTACTATTTTACTTCATCTAGCTTCAAGTATATGATAGAGTTGTCCTATTCAACCCTTCCTAAAACAGAAATGTTATTCTGACACACAATTTGACAATAATATGGGACAACATGTATAAATGAACAGTGTTTTGGCCTTTTTCTTTTTTTTAAATATTCGTTTTTTTTTATTTAGCTTTTTTAGTTAATTAGGTGAAAAAATTTGGTTAATTAGGTAAAAATATTTAGTTAATCACGTGCAAATATTTGGTTAATTCAGTTCATTATATGATTAATAGGTCATCTGAAACTTACAAACATCCCATGCAAATATTTGGTTAATCACGTGCAAATATTTGGTTAATTCAGTTCATTATATGGTTAATGGGTCATCTGAAACTTACAATCATTTTTCACAACCATGCAAATATTTGGTTAATCGGGTGCAAATATTTGGTTAATTCAGTTCATTATATGGTTAATGGGGTCATCCTGAAGCTTACAATAATTTTCCACACAAATTAACCATATAATGAAATGAATTAACCAGATATTTGCACATGATTAACCAAATATTTATATGGTTATGGAAAATGATTGTAAGCCTCAGGATGACCTATTAAACCATATAATGAACTGAATTAACCAGATATTTGTACGGGATTAACCAAATATTTACACCTAATTATCAAAAATGTTAATATTAAAAAAAGCTAAATTTTTATTCATTATTAAAAAAAAAAAGTGCACTATAGTAGCGTTACAGTATGTTGTCACCGTATGTTGTCTATATTATATGTCACAATAACACAACTCTCCTAAAAAATGGGGAAAGTGATCACTTATAATGCTAAAGCTAGATACTTTGAATAAAATGTTTTATTTATCGAAAAAAACATTTGCAACTACTCTTGTCAGCTCAGCCCTTACATTTGATTTTGATCAAACCCATTTTCAACTCAGCTTCCTTGATCAAAACACATCGTTTGAGCTGCTTCAAACACATTGGGTCACTCATCATGTTAGGCTGAGTCTACCACCCAAACGAGCCTGGGATACGTCATGTCGGCCCAACTCTCAATTTTTAAGGTACCAAGTACCAACAACTGTTTGTTAAAAAAAAAGTACCAACAGCTGCCTTATATCATTTCTTTTTTAAGCAATAAAATAAATAAAACATCTATAAGAACATAGGTATTTTGATGTGCAAGTAACTTTCTTCGTTAAATTATAATTATAATTATATAACATCTTGATCATTTGTGTCAAATCTTGAATAAATTAAACATCTATAAGAACATGGGTATTAATCATGATGAATGTCAATTAAGTCGGTACAAATTTTTTGCATCAATGTGAAATTTTATACTCGTGGTCTATAAGATAAGAACTAATTTCAATCCAATGCCATATTTCATTAAAAAAAATATTCAAAGTGCAAGAGTGATTTTGATTTACACCTATATAAATTATTTATTGTTCTCATATTCTTAAGAGACAAACTATTCTCACTAAATTTGCTCATATATGTATAGCGACTATATAAGGTGAGAACAATTTGTATTTTAAAATTATGAGAACAATGAATTTTGACTAACAGATCTTATTTGAAAGATTAAATATGAATGTACGAGACTTTTTTAAATGGTTAAGTGACTACTAAGCAATTTTTAATCAAGGCCTTCAATGTTTGGTTCCCTAATTTTGTTTTTCACTTTCTTAAAATGAAAATCATTCTCAGTCTATATAGCACCCTATCAGGCGAGAACAATTGCATTTTAAGATTGCGAGAATAATGAATTTTGATCATTTGGTCTTATTTGAATGACCAAGATTAAAAGATTAATGCATATGACATTTTTTTTAAGGAATCATCTAACCCACTAAGCAACTTTTAACCTTGATTATTTATGTGTTGTTGCATGATCAAGATTTATTGTTCTCATATTCTTAAAATACAAAGTTTCTCACTACAGGGGCATATATAGTGAGAACAATTTGCATTTTAGGATAGTAAGAACCATAAATCTTGATCATACAACCATACATAGATGGAGATTGTAACACCCTGTTTTTCAGAATATTTTAATTAAGCTGGTTTTGGTTAAGTTGGATTTGCCGTTCAAGGGCTTAGTGGGATTTTTGGTTAAAGTCCCTTTCTGGTACATGAGCACACCCGTGCTCATCAGCCAGCAAGCCCGTGCTTAAAGTCAGAAGCGTGTTTCTGATTTTAAGTTGAGCACGACCGTGCTCAACAAGGAGCACGCCCGTGCTCAATGTGTTGACCGCGTCTGGTAACGTCAAGTTGAGCGCGACCGTGCTCAATGAGGAGCACGACCGTGCTCAATGAGGAGCACGACCGTGCTCAAGTCTGAGATTTATATTAACGAAGCAGAACTCGAGGGTTTACGTTTAACCCTAGTTTTTGGTAGCAGCAGCCTCTGTGTGTGCGGCCAGAACGAACTTTCTTCCGTCTTTCTTCCTTTTGATCAGTTTTGGTGAGAGTTGGAGGCCTTGGGAGACCGCTAGCTCAACTGTGTTAGTGCATAGGTAACGTTTCTTCCCTGTGTAAGTTCCTCTTTCCATTATTGTGAATAGGGAACTAACCTTTGGTATTCTGTTGATCCAAGGTTCGTTTCGGTGTGAGTCGCTGTAAAGGGAGGAACCGGTTCGTTGTTTGGGACGTCGTTGGAGCTACCTTCAATCCAGGTATGGGGAGAAGGGTAGTGTAACCTTAGGCTCGGGGTTAGAGTAGAGTAAAGGGGTCCCCATGGCCCCGGTTTTGTTGTATGATTGGCTGTTTATGTATGCATGATTGGTTGATCATTCTGATAATATGTTATGATTATTAATATGTTATGTTTATGTTCATAATTGTTGGTTTGAGTTACGTTGTTGTTATGATTATGAACATGATGTTATCATTGTTGGTTGATGCCACTGCTGAATTGGTTGTTGTTATGATGATGAGTTTAAGCCTTAAAAGATGCTGATAATTGGTAGTAGGATTAATGGGGTTAAATTCCTAAAGTTTAGTTGGAAAATCAGCCTCTGTTCCTGCCCAGAACAGCACTGTCGCGCGATGAGCACGACCGTGCTCCCAGTTGAATTCTGGGAAGATGGCCGCGCTGTTGAGCACGGTCGTACAGGACAAACAGCACGATCGTGCTGCTGAGCACGACCGTGCTCATTAAGAAGCACGACCGTGCTTCACTTACAGGGGAGCACGCCCCTCACGTGCTTAAGCACGACCGTGCTGGGTTACGAGCACGACCGTGCTCAACCCATCTGGACAGAACAAGATTAAAGGACTTAAGGGGTTTTAAACCCCACTTCCCTATGATGATAACTGATTAGACAACTTGGTTAATAATACTAAAATTAACTAAAGATGATGAGATGGTGAGATGTTAAGTCGATACCCTTTTTGGGTGCCGCAAGCTGATGAGCTGTGCCTTGGTGCGTTTCGGCCAAGGAGGCCTTGACCCCACGGTTTGGGTCTAAGGTGTTGTCGTTGTTGTGTACCTTGGTGGCCGAGAGTTTGCCCCAGGTACTGCGGTTGATTCCGCTTAAGTCCTCAGGTAGATTCCGCGAGGCAAGTTGGTGCGGTTGATTCCGCTGTTACCTTCGGTCGTTTCCGTTGGAGTTATGGAGGTGATGATGCCGTTGTTGTTGTGTTGCATACGCATTGCATCGGAGTTGTTGTTTAGGGATGTTCGACATAGGGGAGATCGTCCTAGAGTACGGCGATCCGGCCATCCACGGTTGGAGTAGATTCTCCTAGCGCCCCCGTGATGAGGCATTCGTTGGTTTGATGCGTTGGCTATCCAAGGAGTAGATTCTCCGGCGTTGAGTAGATTCTCAATGTGGATATGTAACTCCGAAGTCGTTCATCCGGAGTTTAGTGGATCCACATGCATTGATGGTTTAGCGGAGTAAGATTGCATTGCACTGCATAGCATAATGATGATGATGATGATGTTGATGTGTGATATGATGTGGCTATGCTTGCTGTTTACTTTACTGCCTATCTCCATGCTAACATGTTTATACGATTCTTACTCCCTATATATGTTTGTTGTTTGTGTTTGGCCTGATTGGCACCTTGCAGAGGATGACGAGCAACCCAGAGAGGAGTGACTCTGAGGAGCCGCCACTCATTGTAGGGCTAGTTTATGTTTTCTTAGTTGTTAGTTCAGTTGTAATTCCGTGGATTTTATTCCGGAACGGTTATACCAGCTCTGTATATGACATCGGGGTTGGGTTATTTTTATTGGTTCGTTATGTTTTCGCTATTTAAAACTTATTTCATTTCCGCATTGTAAACGGTTCATGTGAGACTTTTCTACCCATGGACAATTGTTTATTTTATTCAATAATCGCATGTTTTCCCTTTAAATGTTTTTAATTTAAATGGTTTTTAACATGCGGGGTAGAAGGGTGTCACAGCGATCGAGATTAAAAGTTGTTTAGTGGTCACATGATCACTCAAAAAAATCACATGCATTCATCATTTAATATGACCATTCAAATATAATGCAATAGTCAGGATTCATAATTCATTGTTCTCACATCCTTAAAATACAAACAGGTCTCATCTATGTGTGTAAGTTTAATTTTGATCACTATCAGTGTAAAATTTTTTTACGTGGTCAATTAATCACAAATCATCATATGTGTGACTTTTAAAATAATTATTATAAAATTAATTTTTTTAATAATGTGACAATTAATGATTAACCAAGGTATATACATTCCAGCATAGCATCTTCTGTCTTGCATTATTTTTAAGAAAACTTTAATTTCTTAATTTTGTCAGTTAGACAACACACTTCATCTTATTGAATGCTTTTCGATCTGCCTCTGCATTAAAATCAGTTTGTTTTTTCTTCATTTTATCAGCAAAACGAGTTTGTTTTTTCTCCACAATTCAGGGGACCATCCTTCAAGTTATCTGAATTTTGAGGGATGTTGTAATGTCGAAACATGTAACAGATGAAGTAAGTTGGAGAATATGTTTATACAATAAGGAATCTCTTTATTAGTTCTGTGGTAGAATGAAATATTGGTGTTTTAAATCTTTTTGACTAATAACTCAGTAAAAGGTTGATGCTCTATGCAAAAGTAGGTCCATGATGATGTCTTTAACTATAGAAAAAAGGCTTCAATCAACAAAGACCAAAACAAACCATTATCTCAATCTTATATTGTCATAACCAAGCCACAAAACAATAACAAAGAAAGGAAGATTCATATTTGTAGCAAAAGCAAAAAAATGTTGAGAAGCCTTCAACTAGAATCCACTCAAAGAATCATCATAGCCTTGAGACTCTCTTCTCTGCTATTTCTCTTTTCATCAGTTCCAAGTTCCCATGGCTACCCTACAAGAGCACATATCTTCATCTATGCAGGTTGCTCTCAAGAAAAATACCAACCTAACTCACCCTTTGAAGCCAACCTCAATTCTCTTCTGTCTTCAGTTGTTAGTTCATCTTCTGAAGTTATTTTCAATAGCTTTGCTATTGGAAATTCAAGCTCAGCACCATCAGAGGGTACCATATATGGCTTATACCAATGTAGGGGTGATTTGCATCCAATTGAATGCTCAAAATGTGTTGGAAGATCAGTTAACCAAATTGGGTTGGTTTGTCCCTATGCCCTTGGTGCTTCTTTGCAACTTGAAGGGTGCTATTTAAGATATGAACATTCTGGTGATTTCTTAGGCAAACTTGACACTAGTCTTAGGTATAAGAAATGTAGTAAAGCTGTGTCTAGTGATGTCGAGTTCTTCCGACGTAGAGACGATGTTCTAACCGATTTGCAAGCAGCTAATGGATTTAGAGTCAGTAGTTCAGGTTTGGTTCAAGGTTTTGCACAGTGCCTTGGGGATTTGACTGTGTCAGATTGCTCCTCTTGCATTGAAGATGCAGTTGGAAAGTTGAAGAGCTTGTGTGGATCAGCAGCGGCAGCTGATGTGTTCTTGGGACAGTGTTATGCTCGGTATTGGGCTTCTGGCTACTATGATGAATCAGGTTCATTTCATTCTATTTTAATTCTTCTTTTTCCCTCCAATATTACTCAGTAAAAGTAGAAGCATTTTGTTGTCCAAAGGCAACAAATTCTACCCCTGATATCTTTTGTTCTTTAAAGTGATGCTACTAATTAGTTTATTGCTGATCTTATGTTACATTAAAATTAAAATTTTCTTGAAATTGAGCACATGTATATAATTGAAAACTTGAGTATGACTAATTAAACAAATTCAATTCTTAGGGGAGAGAGGCAAGAAAAGCTAGAGAAGTTGAAAGTGTTTTCAACATAGTTAAGGTTACTTACAGTTATGCCATAAATGATCCCTTTCGGTAGAAAAATTATTGGAGAAAATGGAGGTAAAAGGGATGCAGAAGTACTGAACAAATCATCAAATGCATGATTTTAAATTGTAGTTGCGATTTGGATTTGGTTGTATTATCATAGTTATATATTATAACAAAAAAATGTGAATGAATTGCGACAGAGATATGGTTACATATACTACTAAAACTGTAAAATTGTGGCCGCAATTTTATGATAAAAATGTTTTGGTCAGCTAGTAATCTTTTATGAAACAAAGCATTCAGTTTCAGGCTTTCAGCACATATGCTTTTATGCTTTATTTTGGAAAATACAAACTTTGTGCCATTCCTCTTATTTATATTTTTATTTTGAATACCTGCTGCAACTTAGTATCAGATTCTGTATTCTTCGCCTATCTATTCACTTGTGAACCTCAGCATCCTCTCGGGTTCATTCAGTGGCATAACGTAGCAATTTCTGTTAAAAAGAAGATAGAATGGAATCTCAGAACAATCTTTTAACACCCAACTATGAAAAGTTCTATATTCTTCCCTTAAATTCCTACACAAATTAATGATTTCATATAGAACTTCCATTACATATGCTTCAAAAATTAATTAAATCTTGCCATCAATTTGATTATAAAAATTAAATATTGCCATCAATTTGTCCCCTTTTTTGTCTTTAGTTTTGATTTCTCAAATAAATACCGTCAATTCTTATATGAGAAAACAAAACTAAAGACAGAAAAGTAGGAGGTGTTTCTACTAACATCTGTTGGTCCAAGAAGCATGCATTGGGAGAGCTTTATGACCTTAAATAAATTTTTACATCTCGACTCTAATTAGTCGGAGTTTAATATAATTTTCAAATACCGACCTAAAATCAAATAAATTAGAGTGTGTCCCTAGTCAAATATTGTCCACAATAGTACACCAATATTTCTCTTTGCTTTTTCTCCAACTTGGTGCTTTGTGCAGATTCCTCCCACGATGACCAAGTGGGGAAATCAGTTGCCATTATTGTGGGAGTGTTTGGAGGTCTCGCCATTCTAGTTATCCTTCTCTCAATCTGTAAAAAGACAATGGGTAATCATTTTCCTAATCTTTTAATGCCTATAATGAAACGCATCATTGAGGAAATGATGGTGCTGAAGATCAATATTTCTTTATTACATGCAGGTTAAGAAGATAGAGGTGCTAAAAGAAGGTCCCCAATTGTTTGTTACATTTGTTGAAAACCATGCTTTCACTTTTGATTTAATTTAATATATTATGTTTTTTTACAAATGTTGGTGGATGTTATCTTTTGGATTATAAAGTAGAACTCTAATATCCATCAACTTCGAAAGAGCTGTTGATTGTCTTGCCTTGGTGATGTCCAACAAAACACCCATCATTCTTTCTTTATTTTAAAACAATTTCTACATTATTCTGTTGTGCACTTCTTTCTAAATTATACTTTGCCTTTTGTTTTGTTGACTTGTTTTTTTAGTGCCCTTTTGGAAGGACAATTCCAGATTATTCTGAGTATAACCTGTCTACAGAGTTCCCCTTGCAAAGTTTCTTCTTTTTGGGTTATCATGTCATTGATATAAAATATTCACTATTGTAAATAATGACTAATCTCTATCGAGGGATCTAGACGGTAATTAAGGGTTACTTTCTACGAATCAGGTTCTCTCCATACATGAGAATCAAAAATCGAATCTCTAATCACTTGCTTAAGAGACCCTGAACCTATTACTATTTGAATCAATCACATGTGGCGCAAAGTTCCTTGTTTGAAATAACAAATTCGGTCAAATCCTATTGTCATAATTAGCAGCAAATCGTTAAGGTAAAATTCGATTAGTTATAGTTGGAGGCTAAGCTTTGCCCCAGAGCTTGTCTTACTACATACAAATATAATGGTTAAGATGCCCAAGAAGGTTATTTAGCAAATAATAAAGATCTAGAGAAATTTCTTTTGGAAATGTGGGGATAATAAAAAGGGGCTGCCTCTAGTTAAATGGGAAATGATCCAAAAACCAAAAAGAATGGGAGGACTAGGAGATGATGATTTAACAATTAAGAGTGCTGCACTCTTGTTTAAATGGTGGTGGAGATTTTCGGTAGAAGGTAATACTTTATGGAAGAAAACAGTTTGCTCCATTCATAGGCTGGACCCAGACAAATCTATATTACAGCAGCAGGGTATAGTAAGAGTAGGAGGATTATGGAGTTCAATCTCTAAGCTGGATGGCTCGGGGGGAAATTTTAAGACCCTAATACAGCAAGGTTGGTGGATGAGGCTTGGAGATGGGAGAAAAATCAAATTTTGGAAGGACAAGTGGGTAGGGGAATCCACATTAATGGTTAGATATCCAAGACTGTATTCAGTCTCTTTACAGAAGGAGGAGACAATTGCCAACATGAGTTTATGCGATGGCATTAATTGGCAATGGAACTTTACTTGGAGAAAAGGTCTCTTCCAGTGGGAACTGCAGCAATTAGATAGTCTCCTGGAATACATTAGAGATGCTTTTGTGTCTAGCACCCTGAAAGATAGAGTATGGTGGAAATGTGATAATACAGGACGGTTCTCAGTTAAATCATTTTCCAAGGCTTTTTGGGAACTAATCCAAGTTACAAATAGTTTTAGAGGTACTTGGTACGGTGTAGCTTCCCCAAGAGCTGAACTTTTGAGCTGGTTTGTGATTCAAGAAAAACTAAACACAAGGAATAGACTTAGAAGGTTGAATTTAATTCCAGACAAAGAGATTTACTGCCCCTTCTGTGATAGTGAGGAGGAATCTGTTGGTCATCTGTTTTTTGCATTGTAAATACTCATGGAAGATTTGGATGGGATGCTTGGATTGGTGGAATGTTCAAATACCAATCACACAAACAATAAGTGAATGGTTTGATTGTAAGTGAATGGTTTGATTGTTGGTTAGGGGTCTTCATTGCTGGCTTTCAAAGGAAACTTTGGTTATCCTTATTTTTTGTAGTGGTTTCAACTCTTTGGAACCAAAGGAATAATATTATCTTTGAAAAAGAAAAGGTTGATTGGGAGAATCTTCACTACCAAAGATTAAGACTTGGGTTTTGGCTTAAAGGATGGGAACCGGAGTGTCCTTTTAACCCAAATGAGATAGTTCACAAGTTGGATTGTGTCAAGTGGTGGACTAAGAAAAAGGAAAACAGACCTGCTATATACGGGATACCGCCACCAATAAATTCAGTTAAATGGAATGTTGATGGTTCCTCTAAAGTCAAGTCGGGTCCAGCTGGTATATGGGGAGTCCTTAGAGACTACCAAGGCAAAATAATGGCTCTTTTTGATACCTCGGTAGGTGTGAGAGATTCTAATGAGGCAGAATTTTTGGCAATATTTTTACTCTTGAAATGTCTATTCAACAAGAGTGGATGAAAGATACTGAAATTATGGTGGAGTCTGACTCAAAAAATGCCATTGCATGGGTAAATAAGAAAGAGGGATGCCCATGGAACCTAAGGTTTTACTATAACAAATTGCAAAATATATTGTGTCTCTTAAGGAATGTGATTTTTGTCCATAGAAATAGAGAGGCAAATCAGTTTGCAGATAATCTTGCAAAGGAGGGTTCTCAAATGGATGGTACTTGGTTTATGTGGACTTAAAATGTCTTACTTATTACTGTTATTCTAATACTTGCCAGTGCAGGTGTTTTTCTACTTTCTATTCTGTAATGCTATTTTACTGCAATATTTTTGGGGTGCTAGCAGTTTGCCCTCTTTAGCTACCTTTGGGTGTAGGATATAAAGCCTGAGATTGAAAGGAGTAATCGGATGGAGCAACTAGACTAAGGAACTGTATAACAGGTGTAGGTTCTGGTCCCTCCTCAGGAGTGTCATTGGATCTGATTGAAGCTCTACTGCTAAAGGAGCTGCTGATTCAATAAAACATTTTTGTACATGTTTGCAGCCAAGGAAACTGGACATTGCTGGTCTTGATATAAAACATTGATATGAGCCTCTTTTATATTCTGTCATTTTGGTGTTTAGTGATGTAGTGTTGATCATGTAAAAGGCAGGGGCAATATATGTTGTGTTCCTTGGGGGCCATTTGTTTTAAACCTAGGTGTTCATTTATGCATGGAATATGGTATTAGTAGAGGGTGCTAGTACTGTTTGTAATCTGGTTTAGGTGTCTTGATTCAGGGGGGTTGGTTTTCTTGGTTTTCTTGGTTTTTAGCTTGGATGTTTTACAGTGAACATTGATGTATTTTTCCGCCTAGCTTCAAGCACATGATAGAGTGTTCCTCTTCAACCCTTCCTAGAAGGTGGGAAGATGGATCGCTTGTGATGCTAAAGCTAGTTTTTATCTTAAAAAAATGTCTACTTATAAAAAAAAAACAAATATAATGGTTTGAAATGCCAGGTATAATGGAGGCTAGGCTTTGCATCAGAGCTTGTCTTAGTTGGAGAATAAAGTCTTGCATAGGACAAAATAAACACAATTGTAATGTATCTAAGTTGAGAAGCTTGAGTACAAATTGTCTAAACTTTTTGCACAACAAAATAACTCCCAAACTTCAAATTAGTTCACGTCCTCAATTTAGCTCAATCTTAAATGCTAATATGATATCAAAGCCTATTAAAAAAAGTGCGAAAAAAATTGAAGTCTCTGACTAAAAAAAAATGGCGCAAACCCAAGCAAAAAATAATAATAATAAAGGACATGAGGCCTCTGAGGCTAAAAAAAAGTACAAACCTAGAAACAAAAAAAAATCAAAAAAATCAAATTGAGCAAGTTACAAATGGGCCTTCAGCTGGACTTGAGGGGAAGTGTAAAAGTTGTATAATATACGATGTCAAGAGTTATGATGTCTTAAAATATGTTCAAATATCATTTCTCTTATTGAAAACAAATTTGGTGGTGGCTGGGCGGTGGGGGTTGTGGAAGGAGGGGAGAGGAGAATGAATGGGTAATTTTAGTAAATTTGAAAAGTTTAGGTGTTTTGAAATAATAAAAAATTTATGTAAAAGGACCTGCCCAAAAATTAATGTGTTCTTCAAACTACTTTTTTAAATTTGGGGTCTATAAGCAAATACGAAAATATTGCATATTTTTTTGCAAATACATTAGTTTGAACAATTGATCAGTTGAAAAGTCAAATGGGTCAGGTATCAAATTCATTGGTCCAGCTATTGCCATGTGGGTGGTGCATCACTGCACCACTTTGGTGGGTGGTACACCATAGCTTCACCATTTCTTCTTTTTGTGGAAAAAATTATCTGAACACCTCAGCATTTGACATCGTATATGACACCCAAGTATTGAAAGCACGAGTTTCTGGGTTGCGTGAAAAAATAAAGAGAAAAAATAAAAATATATGTGTGAAGTTGATTTATACAGTGTTGGTGTTAGTTTTAGATATACAAATAACAATCCTCATATCAAATAGATTACGAAAAAGTTGGCAAAGCAACAAGCTCCTACTAATAGGACCGAGGATTTATGCTTTGTTTGGTTGTGAGAAGAAAAGGAGAAGGGAGAAAGAGGTGAGAAAGAGTATGAGAAGAGATAAAAGGGTGAGAAATAGAGTAAATTTGATGTGTTGTTTGGTGTAAGAGAAGTAGAAGAGAAAGATGTGTGTTCTCTCCCCCCTTTGTTTGGTTGAATAGAAAATAAGAAGAGAGAAATGTAATTGTTTTTAAAAAGATAAAAATACTCTTAACTAAAAAATCAATATACAAATATTTTAATTTTATTAATTTAGTTTAAACAATCAAATAATTAAATTAATTTAATTGATTTAAGTTATTTTAACTAATGAAATTTATTAGTTTAATATAATTATTCTATTGATTTCAATTTAATTTAATTAAATAAATGATTACTTTAATTCAATTTATTTAATTTATTAAATAATTGAATGAGAACCCCAAAACGAAGGGTACAAAAGTCCTTTTACATGAAACACACACTCTCTCTCTTCCATTTTCTTCTCACTTGAGGAGAGAGAAAATTTTGAGGTGGGTCCCACCAATTTTCTTCTCTCTTCCCTATTTTTCTCCTCCACCAAATAAGAGAAAAATGTATTTTTTTTCCTCATTTTTTCCCCTTATTTTCTCTCTTGCCTTTCTACTTTAACAAACAAAGCATTAGTGCGACAATAACAATAGACGATTTATCACATTTTCTAGCACTTTGACATTTAGCCTACTCATCTACCACCTCCACCACCTTGGTCCCTTCAGATGATGACGATGCTATAATGATATTGTTCTACCACCCTCCTTTGATATAGGATATTATTTTCATTTTGATTTTGATTTAAGACTGTGTATTTTTCATTAAACACTTTATGTGTTACTTATTTTGAATTGATTGATAAAATATAAATTTGTGATTTTATTTTGTGTGGTTATGTATGGATTTGATGATTTATAGATTTTGATATTTGATTATGTGAAAGTTTTAATGAATTGTGCATTTTTATAAGAAAAAACCTATAAAACTAGTTTAGTGACCGACATAATCGATCACTGAATTGGTTATTAATATTTAGCGATCGAAGAAATTGATTGCTAAGTAGTCATGAAGGCATCTTCATATTAGCAACCAATATAATTGGTTGCTAATTTTTTTCGCAATATATCAAATTTAGCAACCAAATGATTCATGTGGTATTAGTGACCACAAATGAAATTGGTAAGTCAATGAGTTTGCTACCAGAGTTTTAGTAACCGCTTTTTCGGTTGTTAACCCACTTAGCGACTAATATTATCGGTATTTAGGGGTTAAAAAGTCAATCGTTAAAACATATTTTTATAGTATTCTCTTCATCAATCACAACATTATCGCTATCAAGGATTGATTTCTAAGAAATTGCTAAATTTGGTCTCTAAACTTATTTTTGTTATTGTTATTTCTAATTTTCTATTAACACTGCAAACATTAAATTTGGTTGACACTCTAATATGCCTTTTAAGATGGAGTTTTTAACCTACTCGGTGACTTAACCCACCAATCTCAAGCACCACCAAGACCTAGGCCACCAACTTTCAAGTGTCCCAAAGTTACCGATGTTCATATTCAAATGTAAGGTATAAGAATTTAGCATAGGAAATAAAAGAGTATAAAGAGAAAATTTCTCTTTGGAGGGGAGCAACCTTCTTACATAAAGCAAATGCTTTCCCAAACCTCTATGACTCATCACAGTGACTCATCATTATTCTAGACCCTTCTTATATAACACTAACAACATGCAACCTCAGTCAAAGTAGCTTATGGTACTTGGGCTTAGTAGCATTTCGGCCATAACATCAAATTTGGTCTTTGGGTTATATATATATATATGGGAGCAACTCAAGTGAGAGTAATATATTATTATGAGAGATGAGAGGAGTAAATCTAGACCTTTAGATCATACATGAATGGTCAAGATTAGAACATAAAGTCATGTGACTTTTTTAAGTGATCACATGACCACCTACTAACTTCTAATCCAAATCATCCATGTATGGTTTAATGGCCCAGATTTGCTCCTTTCACTCTCACAATAAAACATCACTCTCACTTGAGTCATCCCCTATATATATATATATAGTTTGAAGAGGTGATAAAGCAAAGAAAGCAACTCATTTTATCCAAGGATGGAGTATAATTTAATTCTAATTCTTATCTTTTTTTAATAGACAAACATTAGTAATTAGTGTGTTATGTTAGTGGACAGGGGCGGACGCATGTACAACCGAGGGTGTGCCCATGCACCCTCTCAATCTTTAAATTTTTTTAAAAATTATCTTATATTTTTGTTTTGCCCCCATAGTTAAAGAAAATTGCACCCAAGCCATCAGTCCCACCTTACTCAGTGCCTCTCCTCTGCCTCACTATGGTTGGTTTTGAGGAAAACAAAAGGAAAGAGGAAGACCATCTGAGGCAGATGTCCAAAAACCAGTTGAAGGTTGCTCCAAAATGTTAAAGAAGACCAAATGAGTCTGAGGAAGAAAGCTGCCATTTTGACTCTGAATTGGATGAAGCTAAAGAAATAAGGATGGGGAAGAAGAAGAAAAAGAAAAGAAAGAGGAGGAGAAAAGGAGGTCACAGTGCATTACAGTACTAAATTGATACGACACTATTTGGCTTGTTTTTTAATAATCAAAGATTTTTCCCCCTTTATTCATAAAGGAACGTACAATTGATAAGTTTGTGACACTCATGCCTTTTATTTTATTTGGTTATCAACTAATAGTAATTACTAATTAGTATCCACCCAAAAAAAAAAAAAAGTAATTACTAATTAGTGTGTGCGGTGGTTTACAATGCTTTTTTTTTTTTAATTAAAAGTAGTAAAATAAATCCTATAAACATATTTTTGTTATATTTTTTATTTACGTCTATTTTTACTTAAAGCACTTTGATTTTAATTTATAGTGTATTCTTTAAATAATTTATTATAATAATTTGTGTTTATAATTTTATCTGAATATTTATTTACCCCATTTTATCATTGTTTTTGAAATTGGCGATAAATTTCAACGACTGGAGTTGAGACTTACATCATTGATAAGTATAACAATATTGAATTTGCATATTTGAAAGGAATCAATAATTTTTTAGAGAAGTTGGTTGAAAATTGAAAGATATATTGTTTATCCATTAGTTTATTTTCTTTTGGAAGCTAGTAATGGTATTACCTGTTGCCACAACAACCGTAGAAAAAGTCTTTTCTGGTACGAAGATTATAAATAATAGGTTGCATAAACAAATGGGGTAATAGTTATTATTAATTTTTTTTTTTAGAAAAAACATTGCCCCCACTGGCTCAGGATCTTAGATCCGCCACTGTTAGTGGAGGGAGTTGAACCAATGACCTCCTTATCACTCCAAATCCTATGTATGTCCCTCCTGGAAACCATCTTGACCACCTTATAGTTCCCTCTTATTCTTATATTCTTATCTCTTATTATATTGACTAGTTGTGTTTATATTTTATATTTTCATTATATATTTTCATTTATTCTTATATCTATTTTATTTATTTAATGGATAATTTGGTCTGCCTTTAGATAACTTCAGTCGCCATTTCTTAGATGACTTCAATATTAACATCCAGACCGTAATTAATGATGGTTTATTTCTACCACTACGTTACATTTTTTGTTTTTTAAAATAAAAAAGGTTGAGATATAATAAATATACAAATTGGCGGTGGACCCTGTAACTAATTATGATTGAAATGCCAAACTTATGTTTAAGTCGAGTATAGCCATATATGACACTCTAAGAACATGCAATAATTTTTTAATTAATCTTTCATTGACACAAAGTGTCATTGATGTGGCCCTCTAATCATAAATATTTTAAAATATTAAAATGTTGTAACCTGTATTGGATGGGGATGCGGATCCGTTGTCCCATTTTGATATACCACATCCTGTCCCTGTCAATTATATCTTGTCATATAAGTTGAAATTTCTTATAATTTTAAAAAGTTATAATATGTGGCAAGATATAATTAACGGGGGTAAGATATGATATATCAAAATGGGACAATAGATTCTCATTTATCATATTAGGTTATGTATGAACTCAAATAATAAACATTTTATTAAAATTTTATTCACTTTAGAAAAACAGAAAGTCCCCGAAGGCAAAACACCTGCCTATATCACACAGTCCGGTGACACCTGGAGCATCCATATGTATCTGCTTACCTCAGCTTCCTATAAAATCAGCAGCCTATACAACATTAATCCATGCATGTCATCACACCCCTCTAGGCAAAAAATGGTCACCAATGCCACTTTTTGGCTTCTCCTCCTTGCCATGGCCACAACCACCTCATGCTACCAAGAAATGGAGGTTCTTCAAATAGCCAAAAACAAGGTTTCACAAGCCATGAATTGGGTTGAGTACTCTATGAGATTGGATACCCTTTTTGATGAAACAAGTCAAACAACTGTGGCTCTAAGAGATTGTGCCAAGCTCTATGGGGAGAGTGAGTCTAGGATCTCTCACATGATGTCTGATAAGAATAGTTATACCAAAGAAGATGCAATTACATGGGTAAGTGCTATAATGACAAACCACAGGACATGTTTGGATGGGTTGCAGGAAAAAGGGTATGTTGAAGCTCAAGATTTTGGTAAAAACTTGAGCATGTTGCTTGGGGAAGCTCTTGTTTTATATGCAAAGAACAAAGGCAAAGCCATAGGTAAGTTCCAGAAGATATTGTTCAAATGGTTTTGTCTTGCTTGCATTCTTGTGAGTAGGGAATTCTCTGTGTTCATTCTGCTAGTGCACTAAATGTTAAATAAATGAAGTGGGTACTGGATGCATTTTAATATTTTATCAATGTTGCTCACCTTGTTAAAATAAGACAACATTTACAAATTTCAAGTTTACTGACTGCACTTCATCAATGTATTTTAAAAGATAATAAAACATAGTAAAATGTGGCCATTTAACTACTTATGTAATGATGTTATGATGCATTAAAATTAATGCAAAGAAAATAAACAGAAAATGTCTAGACTCTAGCAAATTGCATAGCATATTTTAAAATAATATATTGAAATATGGCCCACAATTCTAATTTTTGTTATAGATAATCTTAATGTCACTAATTAGTAACAGCAAAAAATGTTGATCAATTAAGTATAGTGGCATAAGATTTGAGTATGATTTTCCTCTTGTATTATTCTGGTTTCTGTTTGTCTATAGGGCCACTTCAGGAAACAGTTTCCACATCAGATGCTGGTCTTTTAGCATCATGGAGTGCAGCAACTTCTGAGGCACACTTCACAGTGGCACAGGATGGTTCAGGTACCCACAAAACAATCAGAGAAGCAGTAGATGCACTTGCTGCAATGGGTGATAACCGTCCTGAAAGAGCAGTTATTTATGTAAAATCAGGCATCTACAATGAGAAAGTGGAGATTGGAGACAAGTTGAAGGATGTGATGTTTGTAGGAGATGGCATAGACCAAACAATTGTTACTGGCAACAGAAATGTTATTGAGGGTTCTTCAACTCTGAGCTCAGCTACATTTGGTAATATTCAAATATTTCTAAAACTAATGGTGTGTTTGGATGAAGGAATTTAAGAGGGTAACGTATTTTTAGAGGGTAATTAGAATCTATCATTGTAAAATGTTTTGTAATTTTACATTGATGAATTCTAATTACCCTCTAAAAGTATATTACCCTCTTAAATTCCCTCATCCAAACACACCGTAAAAGTTTCAAATCAAGGTTTTAAATTGAAGTCGCGGTTGTAGTTGTAGTTGTGTTGTGTATTCCGTTATTGCGAACAATTGTGAAAAATGTGACTGATGTGGTTGCAATTGCAGTCGCGTTACGGTTTTGGAGACTACTAAAACCGCAACATCGCGACTTCTATTGCGCTCTCGGACCCAAATTTAAAACCCTTTTCAAATGTTGTTAAAAGGTTACACTTGCTAACTTCATTTCTGTATCAAACAGATGTATCAGGGGATGGATTTTGGGCAAGAGATATGACATTTGAGAACACTGCAGGCCCTGAAAAGCACCAAGCAGTGGCACTAAAAGTCAGCTCAGACCTATCAGTCTTCTATAAATGTAGCTTCAAAGGATACCAAGACACTCTTTATGTGCACTCAAATAGGCAATTTTACCGCGATTGTCACATATATGGCACAATTGATTTCATATTTGGTGATGCCTCAGTGGTCTTCCAAAATTGTAACATCTTTGTGAGGAAACCAATGGACTACCAAGCCAACTTCATCACTGCACAAGGAAGAGATGATGCAAATAAACCAACTGGGATTTCAATCCAGAGTTGCTATGTTAGTCCTGCATCTGATTTTGTCTCTTCAAAGGACTCTATCAAGAGCTACCTAGGCAGGCCATGGAGAGAGTACTCAAGAACTGTGTTTATAAAGACAGATTTAGAGGGTTTTATTGACCCAAAAGGATGGGGTGAATGGATTGGAGACTTTGCACTTTCAACTTTGTATTATGGAGAGTATATGAACACAGGAAGTGGTGCCTCTACACAAGATAGGGTGAAGTGGCCTGGTTTCCATGTGCTGGTTGATGCTAATAAGGCCTCACCCTTCACAGTGAGTCAATTTTTGCAAGGAGATATGTGGATTCCAACCACAGGTGTGCCATTCTGGTCTGGAATTTAAGTAGCCAGGGACATTAATTAATTGAAGCAACTAGATGAAAATATTGGATTAATGGGTTGTAAATATATATTGGCTTTCACGAGGTTTTAAATTGAAGTAACGATCACAACGGTGTTACATTTTTCATTATTGCAAATAATTGCGAGAAAATACGATTGATGTGACCATAATTACGGTCACAATATAATTTCAAAAACTATTAAAACCTTAACGATGCAGCTCTCATTATAGTTACAGACACGTATTTAGTCGATGCAACTTGAGGGACGATAATATATAAATTTATAAAAAAAAAATGTTAATTATGTTGGCATTGATTTTATATATAAAATTAGTCTGTCCCCAAGCCAAAGAAATGAAAATTATCACTAATCCTTAATAAATGAATAAAAACAAGAATCATTTAGCGGTTGATTTTGACACTCTTCTGAATTCAGTGAGCCTTTCCTTAGCTGTAGAAGAAACATACCCAAAAGTTTTGATTTCACCACTTGACTGGTTACTCCATGATTCAATCATATATAACGTAACAATATGAAACAGACATTTACTTTACAAAATTGGTAGTGGTTAACAGTACTAATACAGGCTGCCACCTTAATTTTTAATGTAAATTACATAAAATATATAATTGTTATTTTAAAACATTTCTTGAATATATTATAATTAATTATCATTTCCGTGCAAAGATCGGGTCATTTGTTAAAAAAATCAAAACTATTTTAACATTTTCATGTTTTATTATATATTCATTATCATATAAACTTATAAAAAAATTAAATTAATAATAGGATATCAAGATAATAAAAAAAATTGTTCTAAAAGGGATAATGCATCGATCGAAAGAATTGGAGAATAATAATAGAATAATACGAGATGAATTTGAGTAGAAAAGTGATTGTTTAAAATAGTAATAATTAAAGAATCATTGTTTGAAATAATAAAGAGATGAAATCGAATGGAAAAAAGTTGAAATAATAAAATAATAAGAGACAAAATTAAGTATGAAAAGTCATTATTTGAACTAATAATAAACTAATGAGAGATGAAATTAAGCGATAATAGCCATCGTTTAGAGTGGCAAAAATAATAGGAGATCAAACTGTACATGAAAATAACAATAAAATAGTGAAAGAAATATTAAGGAGAAAAGGTCCTTGTTTAAAATAATATTTAAATAATATAGAATAAAAATAGATATCAAAATTTATTATTATTATTTTTTTTTAAGCAAGGTGACAAGTCACCATAAATTTATTAATAAAATAAAAAAAAACAAAAACATGGGGGACAAAAACCAAACTACCCATGCAAAATAAACGAGAATCAAACAAACCTATAATTAGGTTTTCTATTCAGTCTCATGTTATACTTCTTCTGAGATTTGGACATAATCACTGCGAAACCATCATCAGCAGCCTTATCATTATTCTGTTCTTCTTCCTTAGAAGTACTTGCTTCCTTTTGCTTTTCCCACAAAGCAGATAAAACATTAAAATCATTCTGAATAACAGCCGGAAAAGAGCTAAGATCTTGAGCATAAACTGGACTGATGTTAAGAGGACTAAACATAGCAACAGAAACTGGATTTTTCTGAACTTGAGGCATAGTTTTTGGAGAAAGAATCTTTGCACTAGAGCCGCTTGGAGAGGCAGGAGTTTGAGAAACATGATCAACAAAGTCATCATCCTTATCATTCATGTCAACAGTTGTTTCATCATAAACAGATTGTATATCATCATTTTGAACATCCTCGTGATCATTCTGAAAATTCTTAAAAATCATAGCAGTTTCATCAAAGTCATTAACAACATTAACCACAGGATTTGAAATTTTTTCCTGAACACTATTAGTGACTTTTGCATCCTCATGATCACTAATAGGTTCCTCATAAGAAGCATCCTTCTCGTTTGCATTATTCTGTTTGACTGCATCCTGCTGGATATTTTCATCAATCACAACAACTGGTTTAATAGATTTAGGAACATAAGTAGCTACAGTCCTGCCCTTCTGAGGTAAAGAACTCTGCTGATTCTTAGAATTAGCCCTCCATTCCTTTTTATTGCAATAATCAAATGAATGACCAATATTTTGACAATAATTACAATAGGAAGGCATTTTTTCATAATCAATCCCAACATTGAGTATGAGTTTGCTTTGGATTTTTGGGATTAAAATCATGTGCCCATTGAGATAATCGCAATAATCCAGGATTAAGACTACATGTTCTTGAAGACCAAACCTTTATGAAATATTCTTGTGATGAAAAATTGAAATCGTAGTATCCTTTCCCAAGTGTAGTCATTCTCCACTGGCCAATCGATTTCCACAACGCTTCTTGAAGTTCAAGATATTTGTAGGGTTTGTCATCCTTAGATAGTAGAAGGCGATCATGCAGATTTATCTTACATGTATCAACTCCCATGCAATATTCACCTTCTGAAATCTTGATTGACATACATAATCGTCCTTGATGCAGGGTTGCGGAAGTTGAGAAAGGGAAATATCACACGTGTTATTCAGAACCTGTGCAATCAAAATTTATTAGTTGAAATAATAAAAAATGGGAAATGACAATCGATAGAAAAAGACATGTTGGGATGATACTAAAATAATAAGCAATAAATAAGCAAAAAAAGTCACTCTTCTTTGATAAGAAAAGTCATTATTTGAAATAATAATAAAATAATTAAAGATGAAATTATATTAGAAAAGTCATTTCTAAAATAATTATAAAATTATAGAAGATAAAATTAGATATAAAAAGACACTAATGATGAGAGATATAAAAATGAGCTATCAAATTTGGCCTAATTTGCCTTACGAGTAATGTTCGCTTTTATTTGGGCCACAAAATGGTGGCCTAGCCCAGCTTTATAAGGGCAATGGACTTGTTCAACCACTTGTCTAGTCCTAAACTAAATTATGCCACAATTTCTATTTTAAAAAAAAGAAGGATATAATCTATAACATTACTATGGTTGATTGTGGATTTCACTGTAGATTCACGTGTCAGCCATAGGTTAGAAAATAAATCTTTTTTGTTTTAATTATTTATTATTTATTTTTATAAATTTTATTATAATGGGTTTTGATCATTTTTTTATTTATTTGTTTTTCTCCTGATTACTAATTTTAATTTGGACTCAGCCCATTATTATAATTATAATGGGGGGCATGAACCAAAACCTTGTAAAAAACAATAATAATTGAATCTAAAATTAATTTTTCTATTATTTCTTAGGTTATACTTTTGAGATTTAGAGATAACCACCGTGAAATCCTATTCAACTTCAACAACATTATCATTATTCAACTGCTCTACTGATAGAGTCATTCTCTAGGTCAACCCCACCCCCTTCTCCCAAAACATTGGCAAGAATTTCCACATCATGAGCAAAATTAGGAATAATAGGGGTTGACTTAATCTCGGGAGTCTCAAGACCTTCCATCTAGCTGTTAAATCACAGGTAGCCTCAAACACATCTGCAGCCTGATGAGTATCCTTTAGCATGGATGAAGAGTCATTGACAACATTAGTTGCAACAGAAGTTGAGTTCTCTGAGGAATGAAATTTGAGATATGATCAAGTGATATAGACTCATCGTAAATGGTCTTTACTGATTCATTGTCATTCAATTTTCCACTTGGAGATGTATCAATCTGTCCATTATTTTCAACTGATTTTTGCTCTGGAACCTTAGGGACATATACTTGCTTAGTCTTCTACACCAATGGTGGATCTCCTTACCAATTTGTTTCTTACAAGTCATAGCCAAGTGACCAGTTGATTTACAATAAGAGCAGAAAGAATGAAGCTTATCATATTCGATAACAATAGAAAATGCAAAACCTTCACGTTCAACCAGAATTTTGTTGACCAACTTCCCTGATAGATCAACATCCACTAAAACTTGACCATAGTGACAATATGTCTTAGTACGAGTTGCTTCATCCAAACTGATTGGAGTACCTAAACCACCTGTAATTTCAATTTGAACGCCAAAATTCCTGTGGCAAGTCATGGATTCTAATCCAACATTGAGTATGTGATTATTTCTGCTTATTAGGAATAAAATTTGGAGACCAATGAAAAAGACACAATAGCCCTTGTTGAAGGTTCCAAACCCCAATAGCCAAGACACTACGCAATTAATCCTTTTGAGAAGCAAAACTGAATTCATAAAATCCTTTCCCTAACGTTATCATTCTACATTGACTCAAAGGCTTCCATAGTTTTTAAAGTTTGCTAAGTAAGTTGGAGACCTTTATAAGATATCACCCTTCAACAACAAAAACGACCATGGAGATTGTTTTTGCAACATTCCAACCCCCTTTTGATATTCTTCCTCAGAGATTTTGAAATATACAGAGTCTTCCTTTACGCACGGTCGAGGAAGCTGACTAAACGGGATATGAAACAAGCTATTCAAAGCCTGAGCAAAATATTTTCAATGTGGAAAAAGAGAGGCTTTCGAAGAAGGAGATTTTGGATCGAGGAATGTCCCAGAACAAGCCATGAGAATCGTCACAATCCAAATCGCACAAAACAGAAACGAACCTGCCCAAGATAAAAAATCCAGTCCCTCTGGAGACCCGCGACCCAAAACCAGAGATCAAAAACACCTTGATGTACAGAAGATCCGTGATCGAGAGATTCGTTTCAGAGGCAAGGTAGTGGAGTGCAAAACGGAGAGCGATCGAGGCGTGAAAGAGATCCGCACAAGGCCATCCGGGAAGGGACGACTTCGTTGTGACAGTCGAAGCCGCGCCGGTGTGGTGGTGGCGGTACATGTTACGTTTCTCTCAAAAGAGATCATAGAACACATTCGTTGCAGTGGAGTCGTGCACGAAGGAGCAGGGTGAGGTCCGCACAAGTCCATCATGGAACAAGAGGCAGCTCCTCTGTGTCGGCCAGAGCCGCAGCGGTACGCTAGGGTTCTCTTAAGAGAGAAGAGGGACCTGAGAGAATTCTCCCGTATCAGGTTTGTGCTAATTTATTTTCTCATTGTAGGAGTACTTTGAATCTGCACACTCACAATTCATATTCCGCAGTTTAACCAATTGATCATCCGACTCAAGCGGACAACCCTTTGTCTTAAATCTTACACAAAAAATTCTTTGATATACATATGATCAATTGTATTTCCTTTGGTTAAGTTACTTGCAATGGCTTGGTGATTAAGAAAGTACAAAGCACAACCAACGAATTTATTTTGGAATCCAAATATAAGCAATGATATATACATTTCAGAAATGAATATTTTATTCAATTTGACAAACAAAACTTCATCTTACATACATTTTTACATCCATATTACCCTTGATTGATTAATAACAATTGAAATTAACACCCAAAGAAAAAACATGTATCTTGTACATGAACAAAACAAAGGGTTAGCTTTTGTAGCCGAGAAATTAGTGCTTCTTAG
The DNA here is from genome assembly GCA_035048595.1 of Echinosophora koreensis. NCBI lineage: Eukaryota > Viridiplantae > Streptophyta > Magnoliopsida > Fabales > Fabaceae > Echinosophora > Echinosophora koreensis. The sequence continues at coordinate 141,949 of JAPCYP010000058.1, read as the reverse complement.
TCTTTCTAGCTGCTGCTGCTTCTGCTCGGTACCTGGAAGCATATCTATGAAACAAGGCAAGTGCATTACTAGTAACTTCTGCAACATTCATAGCCTTAACCTTTATGGATGCAGTCCTCTTACTCATCCTGTGACCAGGGAACGACTGCACACAATAGCTAGCATCTGTTAAAGCAGTGCTAACCCATGTCTCCACATTGCTTATGTGCCACAAGAACCCATCATCAATGATGGAGCTACCACGTTTATTCAACCTTCTAAGCTCCTTGATGGCTTGGCTAAGTTGGTCAACACTATCATTGATTTGAGTCACACAATCTAGCACGGTTTGGTACACCCTATTGCTATTACCATCCTTGATTGCTTCAAGTTCTTTGGTTATTTTTAACAAGTAGCCCCTTGTGTGTAGTGCCCTATTGAGGCTCACGGAAAGGGCTACATGGGCTAAGTGTTGAGGGCCATCTATAGTGGAAATATTGGCGAATCTGGCTAGGCAACGAATGCATAGGTCAGGGTAGCGGGTGCCCTTGCAAGAGGACTCTATGTAGGTCATTGTTGGGGTTTGGGTTTGGGTTTGGGGACTGGTTAAGGATGGTTCAACTAATGCAATACATGTAAAGAGAAAGAAAATTGTGACTAGAATTGCGAGGTTGAGATGTGCCATTATCTTTTGTGACAATTGATAAGCTTGATTTAATTTGCTCTAGCTGTGATATGTAGGTAAGAGTATGAGTTTTTAAAGATCAATGGAAGATTTTTTGTTGATGAAAAAGGTAATGGAATATGGTGCTTATATAGAGGGGTCTCCTTCCATTATACATATCATGACACGCTAAACTTTTTTTTTTTTTTTTCTTTTTTGTTCTTTTTCAATGTTAATTTACGTGCATTGTACGTGCACTAAGTTGTACTGAGAACGAAGAACAACGTAAGACTATAATATAATTTTAAAATGGTATGGTCGGTCACAAAAGTTAGATTGGTATTCGCATTAACGTTAATTGAGCATGAACTATATTATAATCAGATGTATGGAGATAACATTGAACTTAAATAATCTCTTTAAGAACCTAACAGGCAACAGCAGTATGCATGTGTTATAATAGAGAGAAAGACAGTAATTTCAATATACTCTCACTATACAACGTTTTTACTCGTCTATATCTTGTGTAATATCTCAGTTAATAATTTTGAGTAACATTAGTTATTATCAGATGTTAAACTTTTTTAATGAAAAATTTCTTACTAGCACCTATATTAGGTCAATCGTATCATTAATTATAATTTATTATAGTAATTAATTATTACTTTATTATAATAGGTTCCCTCAAAAAAAAAAAAACTTTAATTTATTATATATCTATTAACGAATGATATGATTGGCTTGTGACATCCAACTTTAATTTGGGTATTCTATGTTTATGCAAGAATTTCTCAACTAAATGATATGAAAATACATATTAGTTCTAAGTATAAAACTTTTATCATTAATAATGCATTAATATTAAATTTATGACTTTATGTCTCTATCTCTTTTCTCCTCTGTTGTACCAAAAAAAATGTCTCTGTTTCTCATCTCTCCCGACTTAATGTTGTCATATTAATCATTTATTATTATTAACAAAGAAAAGAGAATCATTAGTTATTCGCGAAATTTCAACAAGAGTTGTTTAACAAGTTCTTAAATACATGTTTTTGTTGGATTGCATCATTGAAGTAAGCTTATGTGGATGACACACATCTAAGGATGGTTGCCTATAGAAGCAGTTGGTTCATATATCAGAACCACTAATAAAAATAAGAAAGAGAAAAATAATAGTATTAAATGAATATTAATATCAAATGAAAATAAAGAGATGATGTTTTAAATTGAAACAAAAATAAATGTAAATAAAGAAGTAGAGTAATTTGTAGGACCCATTTGATGAATTTTTAAAGTTTAAAAGTACAATTATATAATTTGAGTGGAAAATTGCTTAAAGTAGTATAAAGTAAAAAGTGGTAAGGTGACATACTAAGGTGGCGTTTGGAAGAGCTTATTTAAGCTCCTTTTTGACTTATCTGATGACATAAGCTCTTATGCAGTGTGTTTGGCAGAACTTATAAAAGTAACTTATGAACATCCCATAAGGAGTTTTTTGACTTATTTTCATAAGTCACTGGAACAAACTTATGGAATTTTAACAAGTGCTTATGACCCCTCCGTGTCTTCCCCTTCGAATCCTCTCCTGCCCCTTTCTTCATAAGCTCTTATGACATAAGCTCTCATGCGATAAGGTCTTATGTGATAAGCTCTTAATTAAGTTGTTTACCCAAACGCGGCCTAAGACCCATAGAAAAAGGAATTAAACAACTCTAATAAATTGCACCATTGGAGATGCTTTAAGTATAAAGCTTTTTTACATTAATAAATAATGTAGTAAAATTAAATTTATATCTATATGTCTCTCTTTCTCACCTCTCCCAACTTTATACTGTCATAATATTAACGAGGATGAGAGAATTCAAATTAACCCATGGACTAAGAAGTTGGGGTCAATATGATCCTCACAAAGCAAACACACAGTCTCTATGTGAAGCCCCTACCGGAGAAAGCCCTTTCTTTGTCTTGTTGAAGATCGAGTATGGGATTGTTCTGTTCATCACACGTTTCGAGAGACAAATATGAGTGCTGATCATTTAACAAATTTGGGTCATTCGGGCAACTTTAAATGCTTTGTTCTGGCTATTGTTCCTCCTAGTTTTAAGCTTTTATTGAGGAGGATGCTAGAGGTGTTGCTTTTCCTCGGAATGTAGCTTGTTAGTTTGTTTTTCCCCTTTGTAACAAAATAAAAATTAACCCATTAACGGTAAACCTTATCAAAAGATTTTTCACCATGCATGAATACTAATATATATTTTTTCTTACAACAAGATTAAAGCAATCACCAATTGAATGAAAAATCTGATAAAAAAGGGTCTTCTCCCTATTTTAGTTTAGTGGCACGTGTAGTAATTAATGCTGGTCAACCTTTTCATGTTATTATACGTTTAAAGCTTATACGTGTTGGTGTTGACCTGTACATTATGTAATCTTCGGCCAAATGGTGAGGATTAAAGAAGTTATGTGATGCTTACGAAGGAAAAATGCCTCAAACTTGAATGATTAAGAATAGTTTAAGAGATTGTTAATGATCTTGTTGGCTGAATGATGGTGCAACATGGAGCTTATACGGCGATGCCAACGGGTCTTTGTCCATAGAAAAGAGGAAAGGTAACATAAAACACGTGCATGTAGTCAAACAACTGGCTGGCAAAACATAATAACCCCAAAATCAAGCTAAGCAGATTCCTGGGACACAAACTAAAATCACAAATTAAGGTATACTGGTTTAAGTGGAATGAGCTTGAATCCCTTAAGCATAAAATTCTGAATTCAATATTAAATTCATGTGTACGAAATTGAATTAATACTATTTAAAGGATCCTCGTTTAGGTGTCTGACCGTAATAGAAAGATTAGTTTCTTACCTGTTAATTAAGTGAGAGGATCTTCTGAAAAAAATAAAAAAATAAAAAAGCTGCCAAAACTTACAATTATGTGCCATTTTAGGGTTCATTATTGGTTGCTTAATTGTAAGTGGGTCAATCGGACGTAATCTTCCAGATAATACCAATCCAATCCAATATCATCCCTGTTTTTCCAAATTATATTGTGTTGCATGGGTGGTCTACTGGTTTGGTTTTGTGACACTGCCCTTAGTTTCTAGGAAGATTTGGTCTCTGTTTTGGTTCCTGATTTTGACTCTTTTTTCTTTATTTGTTTATGGGTTGGATACTCCTTGTAATACAATTTTCTTTGCTTATTAAAAAAAAAAAAGTTATACAAACTTTGTTTGTGAGATCAACCTCCCATCAAAGGATATTGATTAGTTAAAATTCTAAGTCATAATTTCAAATTTTGAACTTTTGATATCCCTTTTTTTTAATATTTTGTTATATTATAATTTTATTAATAAATTTAATTTTAATATATTGTTAGTATAAAATTTTTATTTATTCATGTTTGTTACATAATTAGAAATATGTTACTTTTATAATAACTACTTTCTAAATGACATGTGATAATATATAATTGGTGTATGGTATAAAAAAATTTACACTAACATTGTATTAAAATAAAATTATATTTTTTAAGGAAATAATTTCTGTTTAATTTTACATTTATCAATATTAAGCGAATTTAAGATAATGTTTAAAACATATAAAAATGAATAAATGAATTTTTTGGTGTAGGCAAAGTATTAATTATGACGAAAATAAGAAAAAAGAAAGAACAAATGTCGGGCGTAAATTTAATAATTCTAACTTAGCTTTGATTATTTAATCATATTTGTATTTATAACCACATATATTTTATTAATTTACAGGTCAAAAAGGGACAAGATAAAATTGTTTTTAGTTTGAAAAAAATAATTTATCTGCTTTAAGTTGGGTGATCGTATCGGTGATCCTCCTCCTTGACCTTTTGGTAGAAAGGTCCTGGTTGCTTCTTTTGTCTGATTGAGTTGGACTAATCACATGCACTGGTTCACATGGAAAGGATTTGGATCAGGATGAGTCAAGATTTAAGTTGAAGAGTTGTTTTTCTATATGATTTCAAAAACATGAATCTAGGGAAGGCCAGATAAGGCCTAATATGATATAATTGTGTTGGAATAGAACGATGACTCTAAATTTCTGTCAATAGGGATGTCTATGCTTAAAAAAATCGTATGCTGCTGCCTTTTCAGTCTTTAATATTGAGGTAATCCTCTTGAATATACTCCACTTAAATCAGATTAGTTGGTTTAAATTACGAGATATAAATTATAAATGCATGGATTTCGTAATACACACTGCCCCTTTCTCATTGTCTTATTTTCTCTCCAACTTCCTCATATGTAAGACCTACTATAAGTCATTGAAAAAAAAAACAAACAAAAAGAAATTCTCAAATACGAAGAGATCCGTTGCCAGTTCAATAATTGACCTAGCTTCTTCAATTTTTTTCATTATATATAGATGATTAAATCTCCACCACTAAATAAATTATTTTACACACACACTGGACATGGGAAACAATGAAAGCGAAATTTTCTAAAATCACACGGTAAAGTATAAAAATATTTATCAAAGGTAGTTTAGTTAGCACTTTCAACCTAATTCAATCAATTATCAAAAGGGCAGTCAAAGATTTAATAAAAGAAAAAGTGATGAATAAACTAACTTTAAAGAATAAAATTAAGGTAAATGCTAACAAGTGCCCTAAATACATTGTTTAAGAAGCTTAAAAAGCAAGTTTTTATGAAAAGAAGGAAGAGATATACTTAATTTTTCAATAAATAATTACTTCGTTTGAAATCATTACACAATACTCTTAAGATACTCGTTTACAAGACCCTAAAAGTACTAATTCAGCATTTAATAATTCCTAGAAGTTGAATATCTGATTCAATACAAAATAATTATTACGACACATTTTAGGTAAATTACGGCAATTGTACCAATTTTTCTTTTTTCTTTGGATCAATAGCGATTTCCAAAACTGTCATCACTCATTTGATAGAATATGGGGATTTTTAATAAATTATCGTAAATCTACATGTATAAAATGACATCTCATGATTTGTGTAAGGATTAAAGTTATTTTTATTTTTATTTTGATAAGTCAAGATGAATAAATACGAGTACTGTGGGTACTCGTACCCGTATACACTATAACTATAAGATACGTATATTAGAGGGACAACTAAAGGTATTATGTCAACCTAAAGCAAATGAATAAGCTGCTATAAGGTTGAAAAATAGCTAATACTACATCCCCTATATAATACTAACTAAACTAAACTACCAAGTACTTTGAGGAAAATAAAATTGGCCCCTTGAAGTCTACCCAGTACATTCACACCGTTGCAAAAACAGGGGACAACCATTAGATAAATCAATCGACCAATGTATTTATGATGCTAAGGTCCAAGTTAACCCCCTGCGTATATATCCCTGAACGTCCCCACAAATGGTATCAACTTAAACTCTTTGTATAATACAACTTAAAGCTGGCCAATTTTTTAAAAAAACTATTGCAACGGTTTCAACTTTCAACCGCTGCAATAGACCAATAGTCCTACCTCAAAAATCCATCATCGTTTTTCACTGTCACTGTGTTGTGTTGCGTTGACGACAACCTCAATAAGCTCTTCTCCTCCCTCTCTCTCTCCTATGCACTTTCTCTCTCTTGAATAACAAACTCCCACACTTACGATTCAGACCGGCAAACCACACAATTATAATCAAGCAATTTATAACAACAATACTCATACAATTAATTTAATGCTATTTCCTAAGCATATACCTTAAGACCCGCATTAATCCCACACTAAGTCTAGAGTATTATCTTCCACCACCTGGCATTGACGCCCTAAGTTCTTCTGGCGCTTCACAACACGCGCAGACAACTCCTGTTAGCTCTCAGAAATGCAAAATCCCGCTTCTCCAAGCATGACAATCATGGTCACATGGATGAACATTGTCCATCAACACAACCAAAAACAAGCAGGACCAAAATCAGTACAATAATCACCATATAATTAATTTAATTTACTAATTTTTGGATATAAAATAAAACAAAATTTAAAATAGAATTTAGAGCATAAATCGGGAACTTCAGGTTCAAGTAGCTAAATTGAAGGATATGCACAATGAAGGGTGACAAAGGGGTGGAATCAACTCACCATTGAAAGAGGAAGAGAATGGTGGTGTAGCAGCAGCTCCAGCGGTGGTGGATGGTGACGAATTGCGGTGGTCGATGCCGGTGGGCGGTGGTTTAGGAATCTAATTGGTAAGAATCATAGAGGAAGGTGAGGAGAGCATGCTATGATGTTTGTTTGGTGAAAGGTGGTTGGACGGTGGCCGGAAAAACCCCAAACAACGATGTCGATGGCGGTGGGCGGTGGTTTAGGAATCTAATTGGTAAGAATCATAGAGGAAGGTGAGGAGAGCATGCTATGATGTTTGTTTGGTGAAAGGTGGTTGGACGGTGGCCGTCACCATCTGGACCGATGACGGCGGCACGCGTGGTGCTCAGATGACAGCTGCATGGTGCCCTTGACGACGACGAACAGAAACCAAAAGAAGGCGCCACTGTAACAGATCTGCGGTAGAACAATGGAGAGAGAGAGAGAGAGAGAGAGAGATGAACTGAGTTGCAGAAGGGTTTGGATGGGTGGTTGATGATCTAGGGGTCTATCATAGAGCAAGAGAGCATTCAACTAATGATTTGGTTGATGAACTGAGTTGCAGGCCGTCCATGTAGAGAGAAAGAGAAATAGAGAACATTCAAAAAAGAAAGAAATGGAAAAAGAGGAAGAGATAAACTGAGAAACACTGTGTTTGGCTGGGTAGATTTTGGGTGGAAAGAGGATGAGATGAGAGAAGTTGCAAAGAAAACTTGATTTTCTCTCATTTGTTTCACAAGAGAAAAGGGGGAGAAGAGAGAAAAGTGGACATGGACCCCACACAAATGTTTTCTCTTCTCTTCTGCGAAGAGAATGTCACAGTAGAGGGAAAAAGAGAAACTTTTACGTTTCTGCCCTTCTTCAACCTCCGTAACCCCAAACCCAACATTAACAATCAGGTTATCCTCTTCTCCCACACTTACATGCAAGTTGGTCTCCATCTGGGTGAGAGGTCTTTGCTCCCATTTTTTTTCTTTTTCAGTCATTTCATCATTTGTTGACAGCATCTAGTAGGGACCCAAATTTGAGATGCAATCCACCTCCACTCACTGATGTTGTTGAATGAAAAAGAGAACTCTTTTTCTGGGAATAACTTGTTGTATATTTTTTTTCCAACTCGATCTTCCAATGACCATCAACTTCAACTTTTAACCTCATAAGAAAATAACCATGAATATCATCTGAACCATGGACAGGAGATGAATAGCTTATATGGAATATTACCTTCTGATCCGTTGATATAAATGGCAACCAAAATCCAAAAATCCGTTTTTTAATTATTTATTTTTTTATTCTTTATATTTAATCATATGATTTTTTTATAAAAAATTAAATTATTTTATATTATAGTATATTATATATGAGTGTATAGGGACAAATATGTCTTTACAATAAAACTCAACTTTTCTTTCTCTTCTACTTCTTTCCTATTTCTTTCAATCCAAACACCCAAAAAATCTACTCATTTTCAACTCATTTTATCTCCTCTCCTACCTCTTTCTTCCATACTTCTTTCCTAATCCAAACAAAAAGAAAGAGAGAAATGGGGAAATAAATTAATCAAAGAGAGAAATGGGGAAAGAACGGTCAATTTTTTTTAACATGTATTCATTCAATGTATTCATTCAATGCTTGACAGCTTGCCTGTGACTACAAAGTACAAAGCTTTTTGTCTTCCCAATGTATTGTTCTTATCTTCCCAATGTTTTGTGATAAACTAAATCGCTGAAGTCTTAAGGAAAGGAACGGGAACGGTCAAATTATTTCTGCACGTAATCATTATTCGGTCGGTTACGGGCGGCAACGGAATTTTTTTTTTCCAAATCTGAGCCCTCCCGAGAGGAACAGCATGGAACTGAATTCCTCTACCCGTTGACCCGCGACCCAGTAAAACCCGACCATGGGCTTCCGTAATCTGTCGGCCTGTTCGGTATCGGATCGGGCCCGGATTTTTGTCCAGCCCTAGTCTATAGATACATGTTGTACCTAAGTCTTGTCCATATAATTATCGAGATGTTACATATTACACCTTAATCCAACCTATAGATAATCTTTTTCGTAGCCCAACTTTGAACAAGAGTATCAATTGTTATGACTTAAGCCCATGAGGAGAGCACAACCCAAAAGACTAGTTCATTAGGTGGGAGAGTCCCATAGGAAGTACCACATTGAACTTCCATACTTACTCAACATGGGACTCATAACAGTAAGCCAACCTACCAGCCAATAAAGCACTTGGCAAGCTTTAGGGTAATGCCAAATATTTTGGAGCATACAAAGTTGTTATGCTTAATAGAAAAAGACCTTTTATCCTTGCTCTTTCTCAACAAAAATTGTCCCATGTTCCCAGGACTACTATTGAAGGAGTTGAAAAGGGAGGCTACATCATTTCAGACAACTCATCAGGTAACAAGCCTGATGTCATTTTGATTGGAACTGGTTCTGAGTTGGAAGTTGCTGCCAAAGCTGCTGAGAATCTAAGAAAAGAAAGGAAAGCTGTTAGAGTTGTTTCCTTTGTTTCTTGGGAACTTTTTTATGAGCAATCATATGCCTAACAGGAGAGTGTTCTACCTGCTTCTGTATTAGCTAGAGTAAGCATTGAGGCAGGATTAACATTCGGGTGGGGGAAAATTGTTGGAGTCAAAGGAAATTCAATAGGCATTGATCATTTTGGAGCCAGTGCTCCGGCAGGAAGATTATATAAAGAGTTTGGTATTACTAAGGAAGTTGTTATTGCAGCAGCCAAAGAACTTATCTAGATGTATTAGTTTTTACATAATTATAACTTCTGAATTTTGATTTTGGGTTGCTATTTGCATAGATATATGGGGATCTACAGAAGATCTGTTTCAAGAGCAATCTCTTTTGCTTGAATAAGGAATGATTAAATTGCCACGTCTTGGGATTATCAGGGAAGCAACATGGATCGAAGTAAGAGTAAAGATGTCTAAAATACACACACATACGACATCCCTCATAATCAGTTTTTTGTTTGCTTGTTTGGAATAGGGGTGAGCAAAACCCGACCCGGTCCTAAAACCCATCCCAACCCGTAGTGTTTGGGCCGGGTCAGACCCTAACCCGCAGAAGAGAAGGGACAAACCCGCATCCCATTTAGTGACCAAACACCGGGTTAGGGATGAGTCCGAGTTGACCTTCGGGTTACCCAACCCGTCCCAATATAATAAAAATATTCTTTTACCTTTATCCTCTTAGATTATATTTAACGCACAATTACTAAGAAAGAACTAAAGAAGTCTAAACTCTTCTTTTCCTTTTACTCTCTAATCTCAGTGTATGAGAAACTTCAGGTTACTCTTATAGATTGATTTATTGTGAACTATGAACATAATTGAATAAGGTACACATGAGGTTGGAAGATAGACCATTGAAAACAAAATTTATTTAGAGAATAAATTACTTTATTGTAACTTTGAATTGTGAAGTGTGATAATATTTTTTCCCCCTCACAAAAAAAAATTAGTTTAGAAAGGATTTATTTAATTTCGGGTCAACCAGGTCCCGTCTCATTTCGGCTTGGTCTTAAACCAACCTGCATATAATCAGGCTCCTTCGGGTCTAGGGACGGGTAAGGGACAAGTATAACCCGTCCCAACCCGTCACACACTCACCCCTAGTTTGGAATAAAGACCCATTTGGTCCCTAAAAAAACATCAGGGTCTGTTTTAGTCCCTAACAAAATTAAAGTACCAAATTAGTCCATCACAATTTCAAACTAAGGAGACGTTAGCCCCTCCGTTTGATCTCGTTAGACATCATCTGTTATCTTTGTGACATGCATCATTAATTTGTCACTTTGTTCCATTTTAGTCCCTGAGAATAGTATCTAGGGGACAATTTATTCCTTGCACGCACAAGTTGGTTTGGAATCATGTTTTAATACATCTCTTTTAATTACAAAAAAACAGTTTACAGTATAACCATGTTTGATAAAACTAGTTAGTACAAATTGCGCCACCTAATTAGCTGAGAATCAAATTCTATCCAACTCCATTATTCATGATTCATTTGTAAGTATCCTTATAAATACCTATTGAACCTAAGCCATGTCTTCACTATCGGATAAGGTAGTCACCCTTTCATCATAAAGTTGTATTTCACAAAAAATAAATATTTATAATTCCATCAATTGGTCAATCGTTTACACTCTATATTAAATAAATCACATGCTTATAAAAAAAATATCCAATGTATAAAAAAGCTCAAACATTCAACTCATTTTGTAATAAACACTACAACAAAAACACGCTTTAATGACACATATTTAGTAGCATTTCTGCTCTGAAACACTATTAAAAAGGAGGCGGATACTTTTAATAGCAAAGAAGCGCTTCTATCTGATTTTAGAATAGAAATGCTTATATAAAACAGAATCAATTAGGCTACAGTTTGCTCGCTGCCATGGCTTATATAGCTACAGAGGTTAATGTAAGTTTATTTATTTGCAACCATGGAGGAGAACTGGCTTGGAAGTTTTCCTCATGCCTTTGTTAATTCATTTCTATTTGGTTTATGCATAGGTCATCTATATGTACGATAATTAGATCACTGTCCCTAAGATAGTTCCCCTTGGGAGCAAAAATAGTAGTTACAATACCCAAGTTCCACTTTCTTGTGTCTGACGGGATTAGACGGAGCGACTAACGTGTCCCTAGTTTAAAATTATGAGGAACTAATTTGATACTTTAGTTTTGTTTTAGAACATTTACACAAACCCCATTTCAATTTTGACATATGATAGAGAAAAATAATAAGGTCTTGTCATAACTTTTCAATTTTTAATGTGTTTAATACATAATTTTTCAATAATTTTTTTTATCTTTCAATAAAAACATTCTATCTTTGATCACTGATTAGCAATTGCCAAAATAATATGAGCCTGTTACACCCGAGCAAAAAGTGATATTCAGCTGATTGTGTAGGATTTCTTGTTCAAGTAAATTTTGTATATTCAATATGATAAACAGTCTTTGATCAATTGATGTTATATTCGAGTATGAAATTCTCTTTTGCAATAAGCTTGACTTTCTTCCGTTTGCATTTTAGATAAGCTGTTGCGATTCCAAACATTGAGTGAATGGTTCCACTTCAAGAACAGGGTTGCTTTGTCATCAAAATAGAAAATGGCAACAGGGTCTGATAACTTCAAATGTGTCAGTTAAGCTGTTAAGATGCTAGTAGAGGGGAATATTGAATTCCTGGGTTAGGAGGAAAGCCTAGGGGGAGAAGATGGAACCAACGAAGGTTAGTCCGGTTAATAAAGGATACGGTGGCTCATAACCTAAAAGGTAGTGAATTCAAATCCTATTACCGATGTGAGGATTTTGTTGGTGGGTAATCTGTAAGTACCTCTGTAAGTACTCTCTGGACCTTGAGGTCTGCCCTGATCCTAGTAAGCTCTCTGAACCCAACTCACCTAAAATTTAATTCACCAAAAAAAGGGGGGAGAAGATAGATTTTTTTTTTTTTTTTTTGGGGTTAATTTCTCTGCTGAATTCATTTCATTCTTTTGGCATATATACCAAAACTTACAATAGTCCTTTCTCCTGGAATGTAGGAACATGAACGTGAGCCAGCTGTCGTAACAGGCTGGTAGCTACAAAAGTGCAGTACAGAAAGAGTCTAGAACATTCCTAACATACAAAGCATTTATCTGATATTATAGTCCTTAAAGTGAATGGGCTTATTTTTCATGCGATTGGGCCTAGTATTTCCATCAGCTGAAGCTGCTTTTGTTTTATTTTGGGTCACTTGAGTTGTAATTGGGCTTTGTAGCATAACATAGGCCGTTGCTATTAGCACCGAGCATTTTACTAATGGCACCTTGCAACTTAATTCTGAATTTTGCTTTCCAAAAATACCCTTTTCACAGGTTCCCTCCACCTCTAACACCTCCAACACGCACACCCAACACCCGACAACACGACACCCACACCCACACCCAACACCCAACACCCACACCCAACACCCCACACGAAAACACACTTCCTTCCCCATGTTATCAGCAGAAAACCATCGTTCCGTCTACCATCCACCATTGTCACACAGAGTTGTATGAGTATTATCAAATTGGTTTGGTTTGAGAGTGGGTTGCAGGTTTAAAGGGCTCATGTTGGTTCGTTGGTTCGTGCTCTAAACAGTCGCAAGTAAGTATGTTAGTAACCAACTAAGTATTTTACTAAGCAATTGAAAAATCCGCAATTTTTTTCCGGAAAACTTCCGGAATCCCACTTCCGGACACTATCCGGAAAACATTTCCGGACACACCGGACAATCTCCGGAAACTATTTTCCAGAAACCTTCCGGAAATTCGGTTGCGGACTCAATGTGTGTATGTGGTAGCTTTTACACATCCGGAAATTAGTTTCCGGATGCGTTTTTTAAACTATTTCAGTGTATGCCTCCGGAATTACGTTTCCGGAAGTTAAATACTTTGTGCCTCCGGAATTTAAACTCCGGAGGTGCATTTTCGAATTCCACAATTTAAGGAAACTGGTTTCCGGAGGTGTAAATTTCCTGCATACTATTATTATTATTATTATTTGTTCTTGTTATTATTAATTGTTATGATGGTAGTTTTAATGTTGTTTTCAGACATGGATGATTATTTTGGCAATGTATCTGAGGACATGGACATGTCATTTAATATAGGAACATATGGAGATGTAAGAATAAATTATGATTTACCTTCATTATCCTTCTTTACTAAAACTCATCTTTTACCTTTATTTATTTATTTTTTTCAGAATCCAGTGAGCATAGAGAGGTTGGATGTTCCGAATGTAAAAGATGTTGATTGTGGTGATGCATTCACTACTGCAAAGGTGGTTGAATATTGAAATATTATTAGTATTATTTTATGAATATGTGTGAATATTATAACATGATCCTAAAATTTTTATTGACAGATATTTCCTTCTCGAGATGAATTGTTGAATTGGGCTCGACAAGTTGGCAGAGAGAATGGTGTTGTTGTCGTCATTCATAGGTCAGACACAGGAGGTAAAAGACGGACGACTGTGGTGACTCTTGGTTGTGAAAGGGGTGGAAAGTATAGACCATACAAAAAGGAGTTAGCTCGCAAGGTGACTGGAACTAAGAAATGTGAATGTCCTTTCAAATTAAGAGGAAAACCGTTGAAAAATGGTGATGGATGGACACTTAATGTAGTGTGTGGCTTTCACAACCATGAGTTAGCGGACACCTTGGTTGGTCATGCATATGTTGGGCGCCTAAGCGTCCAAGAGAGGTCTTTGGTCGAAGATATGACAAAGAGCTTGGTTAAGCCAAGAAACATAATGATCACATTGAAGGAGCATAATAAGAATAATTGCACCACCATCAAACAATTGTATAATGTGCGGCAAGATATTAGAATATCTGAAAGAGGCCCTAGAACAGAAATGCAACATTTGTTGTATTTATGTGAGCGTGATAAGTATATGTGTTGGCATAGAAGGCTGGACATGTCTGATGTTGTTAGAGATATATTTTGGACACATCCAGATGCCGTAAAACTTTTGAATACATTCCCCATTGTGTTGATCATTGATAGCACTTATAAAACCAACAAGTATCGGTTGCCGTTACTTGAAATTGTTGGTGTTACCTCTACAGAGCTGACATTCTCTATTGGGTTTGCTTATTTGGAGTCTGAGCGAAGTAATAATTTTCATCTGGGCATTACAGAGGTTACGAGGTATGTTTCTATCTGAGGACTCAATACCTCAAGTAATAGTGACCGACAGAGACATTGCGCTGATGAACGCAGTTCACACTGTCTTTCCTAGTTCAACTCAATTATTATGTCAATTCCACATTGTCAAGAATGTGAAGGCCAAATGCAAGATGTTAGTGCACCCGAAGGAGAAGTGGGACATTGTGATGGATGCTTGGGATAGTATTATGAACTCCCCTACTGAGTGTGAGTTTGCGGAGCGTTTGAGGAACTTTGAAGATGTATGTTACAATTTTCCTATTTTTGGTGACTACGTGAAAAATACGTGGTTGATTCCTCACAAGGAAAAATTTGTCGCAGCATGGATACATCGGGTGATGCACCTTGGGAGCACAACAACTAACAGGTGTCTCTTATATTAAAGGCATTAATATATAATAGAATAAATTTAGTCTTTTATTATGACTATATATTTATGTGATGTTTTTTTGTTGCGTTTGATAACAGGGTTGAATCTGCACATGGGCGGCTGAAGACATTGATTCAGGATAGCACGGGGGACTTGTGCAGTTGTTGGGATGCCATGAATAACATGATCATATTGCAGCATACTGAGATAAAGGCATCCTTTGAGAGAAGCATAAGCATAGTGGAACACAGATTTAATGTACGTATGTACATGACTTTGTATGGATTTGTTTCAAGGAGTGCTTTAAATCATATTGCAGATGAGTTTGAACGAGTTAAGATTGTCGGGATTAACAGTGCTGTCTGTGGTTGCAACATTAGAAGGACACATGGGCTACCGTGTGCATGTGAACTTGGTAAGTATAGTACGATGGGTAACTCTGTTCCTTTGCATTCAGTTCATTCTCATTGGAGGAGGTTCACCCTTGCATACCAAGGGTTGGACGAATCATGGTCAGAGCTATCATTGCAGCATGAGCTAGATGCATTGAATAATCGATTTCAGGAGCTTGATTTATCTGGGAAAATTACAATGAAAACTAAACTGCGTGAAATTGCATATCCAGATACAACTTCAATGTGTCCACCACCCGAGAAGGTAATCCTGAAATTCTTGTCTATATATAATGATTTTGAAAGGGTTTTCATTGATTTTGTTTGATTATGTGTTTTTACAGGTTCGAACAAAAGGAGCACCAAAAGGTAGTGCAGCGAAGTTTGCTAGGTCGACTAAACGTGATCCCTCGTATTTTGAACACGTTGATTCACTTCATTTGGTACAAGAGAGCATATCAACTCGCCCTACTCCTAAACCGTCAAGCCAATCAACTAGACGCAAGAGGGCATATCCAATGCTAGATCAAATTCCTCCTCAACTTCAACACTTTGTTGAACACATTGTTGATGTGCAAGCTGATGGGAATTGTGGTTATCATGCCATTGCTGCATTACTTGGCATGAGTGAGGATTCTTGGGCACAAGTCCGCATCGACTTGATTAAAGAGCTCAAAGAATTTCGTGTTGAATATGCTAAATTATTTGATAGTGAACAACGTGTGGTTGACCTAATCAATTCACTATATGTTGGAAACCAAACAGGTGTGTCCCAAGAAAAATGGATGACCGTACCGGACATGTGTTACGCAATTGCTTCAAGATATAATGTTGTCCTAGTTGCCCTATCCATTCACCAAAGCAATACCTTTTTTCCTTTAAGAAGTAGGCCACCATCATCATATTCAAGTCACAGACTAATTTGCATTTCGCTTGTGCATAATTGTCACTTTGTACAGGTATAATATGACGTCAATGCTGTATAATATTATACATAATAATTGTATCAATTATTTGAATTTGGTTACTTTTACTGTTTTACAGGTATTTTTGAAGGACGAGTGCCCGTTGCCCCCTGTTGGATACGGGTGGCGTAGATTCTGTTATCCCGATGCTCGTGCATGGGAAATTCCATATGTTCGCCGCTTACAACATTTCAACTCATTGTTAGTACAAAAGGATCCAGAGTGGATGGATATTATAGATGATTGATTGGATACTTAAGCAAGGATCTTCATATTTTGAGTTAGCCTTCATATTTTGGGTACATGAATTCAGTCTATTTAGGGTGGGTTATTGGTTGTATGTATAAATGATGTCCTTAATTTTTTGGGTAAAAAGATTCACTCTACTGTGCGAGGGTGATTGACTGGATGTATAAATTTTATGATTATATAATTTGAGTTCATATATTTATAATGGTCGTACAAATGTTATCCTGCAATTTATATTATTTCAAATTGTCATTTTATTATTAACCAGTTTAAAAAACATCCAAGACAATAATAATTCCATATTCAACTATCTAATAAACCAAATACATCAAATAATTTACTGTTACCGGGAAAGCATTAGATAGCAACATTACTACATTCAGTAAAATATAGTTTCAAAGTTCTGCTAACATCATTAACTATGGAACTAGATAAATAAACAAAATAAATGGCTTAACAATGCCATGAACTAAGGACTTTGAGTGACTACAAGTAATCAACTACTAGTAGGCCTGGACCGAGTCTTCTTCCTTCTCTGATACGTGTTTTCAAACTGAATCCCCCCACGAGCTAGTGTCAAAGCTGAACGCGTGTGCTCCCAAGCATCGGTACCAGGGGTTACCATCCTTTTGTCAACCATCTCCTCTAGTAAGTCACGTATCTTCTCAAACCTTTCCTGAAATTGCAAACAACATCGAGTGAAAACAAATTCCAACTAAACACACTCTTATAGAGAACAAACAATGTAACGTAACCCATCATTCTTAAAATCACGTTACACTCACCACTTGTTGACCATAACTCCTGGAACTGTCACCATCCTGCAATTCTGGCTGGATGTCTGGCACCCGAGAAGGAGCTCCTACATCCGGAGGTATCAAGTAAGGATGGGAGATCCTATGGTACCACTGAATGTATCCGCGGGCACATTGCGCTGGCTCAGTAACATGTGGTCCCCTGACAACCACCCAATCAACAGGCTGCGACCATCTAGCATCTATCTCCTCTAATGACGGTATGATACCCGTTACATCAAGAGGTGACCGGGGAATGTTCTGCATATGGCCAAACTGCCGCAACACTCTCTCAGGTAAATAGGGGTGCCTCAATCGGCCACATCTGATGAAACCAGAATATAATGAGATGTCCTCAAATGGTCGGTGTACCCTGTGACCCTCATATGGCATCCATATGACTTCATCAACTCTCAACTGGTCAATGGAAACCCGGAAAGGATGGATAGCCCCAGCACCCCTCACAGGTGTCCAACGCTGTACTCTTGGTAGATCTTCGGTGTATCCATCTACCATAGTACGGTTACCAATGCTTGGGAAATGCTCAAAAATCCAACCCTGAAACGATAATAATGTGTCACTAAATGGTTTACAATATAAAAAACATAACCAATGTAATATAAAATAATTATACCTGCAATAATGTCATGTAACCTCCGCACTGCTTTACATTATGTCGACTAGCATCACATAGATGATCGTATAGGTATGCCAGAGCAATTGCACCCCAGGCATACCTTCTACAGGTGCCAAGGTCGCGGAAGAGATCC
Source organism: Echinosophora koreensis (assembly GCA_035048595.1). Taxonomy (NCBI): domain Eukaryota; kingdom Viridiplantae; phylum Streptophyta; class Magnoliopsida; order Fabales; family Fabaceae; genus Echinosophora; species Echinosophora koreensis. The sequence goes on along the minus strand of JAPCYP010000058.1, from coordinate 123,917 downwards.
AAGAATGCAACATCAACATATGTCGAACTCTTATCTGCAAAAATAGTGCAACCAACCAAGTGTAATAGATACGCTCTGGTCGCTTTTTCCACTTCCCCTCTCGCCAAATGCTCCCGATAGATTTCTTCCAGCCAATTAAAGCGAACATGCGCACCTCTTGTCCCATCAGTCTCTAATTTAGCCTCAGATTCCTTCACTCCTAAATACTCAACCAGATATGAGTTTGCGGTGGCCTTGTCCATCAGAGGCAGTGTGAAAAACGCACCGGTGGATGGGAGATGCAATAAGCACGAGACGTCATCTAAAGTAATTGTCATCTCGCCAAACGGTAAGTGAAACGTGCAAGTTTCTTTGTGCCACCTCTCGATAAAGGCCGACATCAACCCCTTATCAACAGTAACATGCGAGCAATGCATTAGAGGACCCAAACCAGATTCCCTAACATAAGTCTCAACTTCGATGTGGTTGCATGGGAATCTAGCTAGCTTCCGGCCATGTGTTACAACCTTCAGCTCATGACGATCCTGCAACCATAAACACGTATGAAATATCAGTGATAACAATTTATTTAATATTAAACTAAATCAAATTGTAAATTAGTAACATTATAATTTATAGAGGATACTTACGTATCCGTTCAATAGAGCGTGAGCAACATGCTCGCCATATGACCTAAGGACAGCCGTATCCTCTGGGCCTCCAGGGAAGGACTCAACAGGTGCAACATCATCCTCCTGCTGAAGCTGTACAGGTACCTCAACCTCCGGAAAGGGATCCTGTCCAACAACCTCATCATCCTGCTGAATCTGATTTACACGACTAGCAGCAGCACGTTGAGCACGTGCAGAAGCCGTCGGTCGCTGTCGGTCGATAGGAGGGCCCACTCCACTATGAGTACGCACCATCCTGCATAAGAAATTACATGCAGAAATTCAGTAATAACATTACAAGCTACATATTAAGCTTCAATAATTAATAAGTATACAGAATTACATGCAAACCATTACATATTACGCTTCAATAATTAATAAGTATGCAGATTTACATGCAAACCATTATTTTGAGCGAATAAAACAATAAATAGCTAGGAAGGAATAGTATTATACGATGTTGGGCACCAATTTTGTGTCCAATTATCACTACTCCTACTCCTAGTAAGTGGCCAATACAGTTAGACACAATTAAAATTCAAGCATTTAAAAAAAAAAAAAAGTAAAACATCCGGAAACTCAAATCCGGATAATTTCCGGAATTTGAAATCCGGATAACTCCCGGAAAATTAGATTGCGGACGCGTTCTCAGAACTCGAGTCCGGAAAATGAATTCCGGTAACGTCCGGAATTTGGAATCCGGTAATTGTCCGGACATCCAATTCCGGAGTATTTCCGGAAATGCAAATCCGGGTGAGCTCAAACACCATACTCCACCAGGCTGTCCGGAAACGACAATACGGAGACAAAACACAACGATTTTGACAACCTATGCACGAATTAATCCGAGGAAGAGATGGATGAGTTCCTACCTGAAGACAACGCGACGGTTGAAGCTGAGTGGGAGGTGGACGTGGTGCGAGCGGCGTGCGGTGCGATTCCAACAGTTTGGGAGGCCGTAGGCTGAGTGGATGGGAAGTGAGGGAGGCGCACGGTGTGTGGGAGAAGCTGCGGAGGTAGGTCACTTTCCGGATGTGTTGGGAGAGGGAGGGAACAACACTAAAAAGGATAGTTTTGGAAAATGATGGGAATTTAAAATTTGTAAGGTGTGTTAAGTAATAATGCAAGGTGTAAAAAGTTGGGCCCCATAACATAAGCTTATGAGTTTAACAATGACAATAGATAAACGTGAATGGCTTGCATCAGGAGTGTATATTTATAAAGCATGTGGTGAACCTACAATACTTAATTTAGAGAAATTATTGGTGGTTCACATGTAGCCTCATTAGTAGTGTTGTCAAGTTATAAATATTGTAGTCATGAAATAAATTTGTATAAACAATAGTTAATGATATCCCAAAGATCTACGTGTCGAGAGTCAAACAACCTCATTTTGTTCTTCGAGTAAAAGCGCTCTTTGCCATCAAAAGTCAGCAGTCTGTTGGTGGAAGACCTCTCTGAAATGTACATACTGCTTCCTTGGTTAGTCATGAACGAATCATAGTCTGCCATGAACGTTCATTTGCAGGCACGATTTCAACCTTCTTTGACAAGTTATCAGCATATTCTTGTCCATTCAATTAAAGTTTAATATTAGAAGCCCATTTGAAAACTCCTTCGCACATACGCTCTCACTTTCGTCTCTTTTAGTTCTCACTGTCATCTCCAATAAGTTTCCGGCCAAAGTGGGCGTTTTCCGGCCAGTTCCTATTGCGGCCCACAACTCTGCATTTTACGATTACGCTCGTCAAACTTCTTCCTTTTATCCTTCCTCCTTACTTCTCAATTCTCACTACTAGTTAGCAAATATGGCATCTTCCGGATAGCAAGCATCAACATCGACATCATGTGTATTTGGTTTCACTTCTGGAGACACTAGAAGTGCTTCTACATCTATCAAACATAGTTCTAGTAAAAAAAAAAAAAAGGTGTTTAGTTACATGTTTGAGAAAGCAATTTTGTATCCAAAATTGATTCTATCAAAAACAGCTTGGAGTAGCTTCTGCTTTTGGATTAAAAAATTACACTAAGTTTTATATCAAACTTACTTTCAAAGTAAAAATATTCAAACATTTATCATTTTACTTCAAACTCAATTATATTAAAAACAATTCTACAAAATCAATTCTATTGAAAATCACATTTGTTAACACATACATCCAAACACACACATCAATGTTTTCTAGTGCACGAGTAAAACATTTCAGTGAGAACAATGACAAGCATGATAGTGGAACGATTTGAAATATGCCAACAATAGGAAGAGTGACACCTATGATTTTTGTGGAAAAAACTACTATCGGAGGAATTACCAGAGCTAGAAGACGCCAAACTGGGATAAGGGAGGATGCCAATTCTTGAAAGAAAACTTCATCTGAAGTTAAGACCATGTTGAGGTAAGCCTATGAGAAGAAAAAGGCAAAAGGAGTCATACTTGAATGAGTTGCATGAAAAGCAAGATGAGGAATATGACGTTCAAGAAATTTTGAGTATTTTAAGTGACAAGAAAGCTTTATAATGCATTGATCATGATCTTGATCAAGATGTGGTGGAAGGACTTCACCAATTTTATTTTGAGCAAAATGAGGAAAATGGCATCCAATAATTGATATTGTTCAAGAAGAGGTGGAAGGACTTCATTAATGCATTTTTTTATAAGCAAAAGATATATTGATTGTGAGTACAAGGGATATTCAAACCCATATACAATGAAAACAAAGGAAAAAAAAACTATGTAAACTTGATACTGCCCTAAAAAAAAAAAAAATCAATAATACAAAAGTTTACCAAAGGGAAAAAGAAACCCATCGGAGAAGAACAAATATCACCCTATACCACCAACAGCAAGCCAAAAAAATCAACTACCAAAACCATTACAAGACCCTGATTATACCAATAAAATTCAAACCACAAATCCACGGAAAGAAAAAAGTCACATGAGATCTATCAATGCATTGAGAGGCTCAATGCAAATGATGAAATCGTAGACAAGACTGTTAATGAGTTGTCAATATATAAGAGAGCTTTAGACCTCTTTGAGATGAGAGCAACAATAAGGCAAAGGACTACAAATTAGAAGATCTTGAATATGATGATCAATGAATCCTAAAACTTGTACTTGAATTTCAATGTTTAGTTACTTTTAAGCCTCCAAGGCCTAAACTTATTTGGTTCCTTCACTTTTGTTGTTATTAACTTGTATGTTTTGCTCAAGACCTATGCCTTTTTCTTATGAATTATGAGCATGTCATGAATTTTGAGTATTCTTTTAATATTTTGAGCATTTATATGTATATAGTATAAAACTATTATTTAACTTGTATAAAAAGGCCTAGAATAGTTATCATCCCGCTATGCGCTATACTGTTATAGCGTTCTTGACGTCGATTCTTGAGGTCGGCCACTACGTGCCTCTATCCAAGGTCGATAACTATGATTTGAACATGTGTTGCTCTAAGATAAGATAAACTCAATAACAAAACATCTCATCCTGATCATGGCAATAATCAGGAGGGATGGTCCCATCTTAGAACCTTTAGCCTTATATATAGCAATAGCCTCAACATTTTTCAACGTGTCTCTCTTTGCCTCAATACTCTCTTAAACCACCTACTTCATGGACAAACATGTGCCTTGGACTGGCTTTACAATGACAGAACCCTACCGTCCAAGGCCGAGCTTACCACCCTCTGACAATGACTCGGCCACCGGAAGCAGATAACCAGGCACCAAGAAGGAACAACAGCCATGCCCGACTATGGCAAAGCCACAAAGGCATGCAACTAATAGCCCTAAACTCATGCAAACTGGAGGATTTAAACTGCATAGGATCTGTGCCAAGCTGAGGCGAATGCAGTGAGAGAAACATTGCCCCAGCTAGTAAATGGATATTGTATCTTGGAACGCTTTATTAAATAACACTCTGAAAAACCAGGTTTAAATCATTAAATGGCAAGTTGCAAGTACATATTCTAAAAGTTTCAATGCTAATGTTAAAACTTAAAAAGGATACAATTCTCCATGTTATCCTCACCTTTTTATGGCCATTATTCAGCGGAAAGGTACAATCTCCTTCAGAGAAGTTAATTCAGGCCTGAGATTTCCTGACTTAGGTTCATGCTTAGTGTTTTTTGAAACAAGAAAATCTTTTAATTCAGTTACTATTGCAGAAATTTTCCACATAGCTGTTACAGGGATCCTAAGCAAGGCATAAAATTCATTCATCAACTAGTCATGGTAAAATTGATTTGTCTAGCAACAAAACAATCCATCCAAAAGCACCTCTAAATGATCTGCTATGGATAATCTGCTTCCCACAATTCTCAGAATCAGAAAGAGAATTGCAATACTTCAAGTCTGTATGTAAAGCCAAACCAATTACAATAACATACATCAAAGTAGCAGTGATTGGAAAAAATTGACCAACATTGGGAAGCTCAATCCTCAAAAGTTTATGCATGAATTAACAATGTTACACCACTAAGCCCAAAAGGACACATAACAGGGCATAAGGCAATAAAGATGCAAGAATCATTACAAAATTTTTGGGACAAATGATCAGTACATATATTCACTTCCTAGCTATATACAAATGCTTGAAATTTAGCTCATTCCTTCAGCCAACAAGTTTTAATTCATGTGCCTATTTCAACTCATTAGAGTTTATCATCTATATAAAGTTATAAACCAATATTTTATAACTAAAAGATCATAAAATAGTCACAGCAAACGCTGAATCCAAAACTTATAAGAAAGAACCAATATTTTCCTTACCTTTTTTTATTCCCAATCTTAAATCTAAAATGAATCATTCAAAGAAGCTCAAGAGCTATGTTCCTTTGAACAAACTCCTCTTATTCTTCTTGCTCAAGCTCCTGAAAATGCTTCAAAGCACCAACCATATCTACTTCCAATACCCTTATACCAGCAACCAACTTGTTGAAGAATCTCAAATGATACCTTACATCTCTATCCTCCCTCTCACACCTATCCATTGCCACCTTAATACCCTTCAACAAGCTCTTACATTCATCAACCACTTCCAAATACTCAAGCACACGATCATGATAAGCCTTGTTACACCAAGGGTCTTTCTCCAATATCTCTTCAAACCCAACCTTCACCAATTCCAATTCAGCACTGCAACTAGAAACCTGATCTTTCAACACTTGCCAAGCTTCATCATCATCAGTTTTGACTTTCTTGAAACTGTGCACAATGGGGATTTTTTCGTTGAGCTTCAAGTGCAGAACCGTTTGCACATTATCTGATTTGCACTCCAGGAACTCTTCAAGGTTGGTCTTCTCATCCAATGTTTGAATGGAAACTACTGAGGACAGTGTTGTTGTTGTTGGCTTATTGATAAACCCATTTTGACAAAAACCCAGAAAGAGAAACACTGATGCTGCTGTTATGGTGGCAAAGGAGGGAACTCTAGAAGGAGGGTTGAAAAATTGAGAAGATCTGGATTCTGGGTGTTGGAGATTTTGCAGAGGAGGTTCAAAGGAAGAAACTTTGGGAAGAGGGTTGAAAAATTGAGAAGATTTTGATTCTGGGTGTTGGAGATTTTTCAAAGGAGGTTCAAAGGATGAAACTTTGGGAAGATGGTTGGAAATTTGAGGAGTTTTGGATTCTGGGTGTTGGAGATTTTGCAGGGAAGGGTCAAAAGATGAAACTTTGGAAAGAGGGTTGAGAATTTGAGGAGATTTTGATTCTGGGTTTTGGTGATTTTTCAACGGAGGGTCAAAAGATGAAACTTTGGAAAGAGGGTTGAGAAGTTGAGGTGCTTTGGGTTCTGGGTTTTGGTGATTTTGCATAGGAGGGTCAGATGAAGGAGGAGAAGGTGAAAGTGAAGAAGAAGCCCTAATGGAAGGTGAAGGCAACAATGATGAAGGTTGTGAGAGAAAGAGAGAAGACGATGAAGAAGGGGTTGGTGTTAGGGAGGGAAAATAGTAGTGGAATGAAGAGCATGGATATTGGTGATGGTGGTGAATTCCAGAAAGAGACTCCATGGATGGTGGTGGTGAAGTTGCGAAAATGGCAGAGTCAAAAAATGCAGTGATGGTGGCGCTAGAGCTACTGCGCGTCTACACCACAGTTTTCTTTCCCAGGGCCAGGCCAGACAGTATCTTTGGGCTTTGGCTTGGGTTCGTCGAAAACTTTTTCTTTTTTTTGGTAAATCTTTGGAGTCTTTTAGTTTTTGAATATTTTATCTTACTGTGTTTAGAATTACTTTTGTTTTCTGTTTGATTTGAAAAGTGGTCAGGGGACAGGACAAAAAAGGGGTGAGGGACAGGACAAAAAATCCCAAAATTTTGTCCCCCCACCAAACCATGAGACAATTTTTTGTCCATTCGACAGACTACCAAGAAAAGACAAAATTATCCTTACATCTCTCTCTATCTCTCTCTTAAAAAAGACAAGATTATCCTTACATCTCTCTCTCCCCCCTCCCTCCCTCCCTCTCTCTCTCTCCCGCCTCTCTGTAACACCCTGCTTTTTATCTACGCCGTATTACCGGTAATTATATATCTTTTTATATTTTTACCTGTGACCCAGAAAAATGATTTTGGAGAAAACAAAATCATATCTAGAACCTACTATATTATAAGAAGTTATGGTTAAATTTTCGCTTCAAAATTCAGACGAAACCCGGTCTACGTTTTTACTGACATTACAATTTTGTACTGATCAGAAAAACTTAATTTGACCCGGAACTGAAAAATCTTAGATTTTATCATAATTTTAGTGATATTGTCTATTTTGAAAATTTTCGCTCAAAAATAAAATATTATATTTCATTCGGGGGAATTTTCGAAGAAAACGCGCAAAAACTAAATCGAGTAAACGACGGAGCCGAATACGAAACTGCAGAGATATGCCGAGAGACAGAACAACGAGTCATCCATGATGACTCATTGAGAAGTTGACGTTGTGTTAATGAGCTACATGATTGTTCTTATTTTTTATTTTTTTTTCAAAAAGGGTTAAGCTTGAAAATTTTTAACCTTTGATTTAAGTCTTGAAAATTTGTATTTAAGCTTACATGATCATTCTCTTCATGCTTGCCAAGTGATTTGATGAACAAAAATTTCTTCCCTATTACTCCCCACTTGGCCGAACCATACCTTTTTGTTTTACTCTTGGATTTCAAAAGTTTGTAACCCTTTGAAACATGAGAAACAATCTCTAAAGCTGATTTTTGAACTTGACTATGATCAATGAACCTTACCTAAGAGGTATTGGAAAAAAATAAATTATCCTTGCCATCTTACCCTTTTACCCCTCTTGGCCGTGAGCTTCATTTGGGGTGGATCATGGATTTTCTTACTTGTTTAACTTGTTGTTGTTGATTGTTGAAGGTTAAGTGTGGTTGAGTGTTTGTGACTTTGTTTGGAAGAAAAGGAAGATTCAATGACAAGGAAATCTTGTCTTCAAGAGGTAAGGGGAGCTTACCTCATGAGTTTGATACTACATGCTTAAAGTGTTTGTTTGAGTATGTTTATATTTGTGTTGTTTGATGTTTGATGAGAATATGTTGTTTTACTTATCTGTTAATGAATAAATGTTACAACTGTCTATGTGATTATATAGAATGTTGTTATGCATGACTGGTTTGGCTGAGAGCATGACATTGGTCATAGCTTGATAATGATGAATTAAGTTATTAAAAAACTGTAATCAGAAAAGAAATGAGATTTTCAGTTTTCTCAAGAGGAAGAGATTATCAAAACATAAGTTAAGGACCTTGTCATTGGACAAGTTAAGAATTTAGAGAAGATTTACAAATGATTTTGGAATAAATTTTAAAGGGTGAGTGTTAGTGAGGTCAAACAGTGAAAAATCGCATTATCTTTATTTCCCCCAAATATTTTTAAAAAATAGATAGAAAAAGAGAAGTCTCTAAAATATTTTAATGTTACCAAGGAAAAATCATATTTGAAATAAAAAGTCTTTTGTTTTACAAAAAGTTTGATTCAAATGAAAATCTTTGAAAAATGCCATTGTGGCAAAAATTCTGTTAACGATTTGTTTCAGAACCAATATATCTTAAAATGTTTTTTGATGATTTAACTTTTTAAAAATGAATTTCAGCTGAAATTTTTTTCTATAACATGTTTTAAACGAGCAAAAATAATTCCGATGAACCTTGATGAGTTTTCGGATCTTTGTTTTGGTATTTGTTTTCACAGAACGAAAGTTGTGTTACAAACAAGAAAGTTAAGAGAACCTAGAGGTCGAGACGTCGGGTCGTTCTAGAGTTCTATGAGAAAAACATGTGTATTTTTAATCCGTGTTATATATGGTGGACTTTGTATCCTATATCTGCGAACCTAGGACTGGTGCATCGGTCTAGGGTTTCGTGAGTGAGCACTCGGACTGCGTGTCTTATGTTGAGAATGATTGGGCTTTATGCCTTTAGTCGTGTGCTTTGAGCCTCGACAAGAAAGAACGAAAGAAAAAGAAAAATGGAGAACCAACTGTTTTGCATGCATGAACCGGTAGACGTGCCATTACGTTGACGAGCTACAATCCATAAGTGGATTGATAAATTGGATAGTTACGGACCAAGGAAGGTCTTTAGGGACATCTGGGTTCGAATTCCACGGAAGACCGGGGCCTTGCAACCTCGAGTTGTGGTAATCGGCTACCAAACACGGATGTACTCAATAGGGAACTATTTAATATTATTTAGGTGTTGACGTGATAGCCTTGAACAATTGAAGTTTGGACCTAAATTGAGAGGCTGATCTCATGTGAACAATTGTGTTATGGGGATATTGCGGCCTATACTACTCAACGAAGGGAAGTTAAGATCTCCGGAGATTAAGAAATAGATAATGATATTTGAAGTATCATGCATTCTTGGAAAAACACATTGATTGACGGAACGGAAAATCCCTTGAGAGGATTATTTTGTTATATGGAAATTGTGTTTTCCTTTCAAGTTGATATATATGAAATACTGTGATTACTTGCTGTCTTGTTTTGGTTGTGTCGAGTATGTGACTATTATGATAAACTCCTATTATGAGTATCTCACCCTTGCTATGTACATGTGGAATGCCTTGTGGCATTTGTAGATACGTGTACAGTTTTGTCTCAATGGTATTCCAGATCACTACAAGACCCTGAGGTTCGAAGGTTATGATGCTTACAACGATGATGTGTGAACTGTGGAGGGCACGACCCCGTTTCTCTTTCGTACTACTTACTGGAGTGAGCTACGACGTCTTGTTACGTGGATGACGTTGGAGAATTTCCCCACGGACATCTCTGGGTTTGACCAGCTGTGGAGTCTTTTTGGGTGTAAAGGATTTTGGAGTCTTTTCTAAGTATTTTATTATTGTTTGTTATGGCTATTTTGAAAACTTGTACGCCTTGGTGAGAAAAATCTTTTAATGATTCTGTGGAGAGGTAGACTATGATGTATGTATTATGATTTTATTTCTTTGTCTTGACGCCTGTAAATATTTGTATCGTAAGAAAAAAAAATTTAGACCCGTATTTTCGAAACATAATTATATACCTAATTTATTTTCCGAAAACAACCAGCATTATTTAGTTTATTTTATTAATTAGGATTTCCGGATCGAGTTGACATGTAACGCCGAGGGGGTGTTGCACACTCCCCCCTTCCCTCCCTCCCTCCCTCCCTTTCAAATTTTTTCAACGACGTAAATGTTATATATATATATTGATAGAACATTAACGTTATATAACACATATTAATAATATATATAATATTATTATGGTAGTAATAATATATTATCATATATACTATATATTATAAAATATTATATTGCCTAATACTTACATATATTAATATATATTAAGAAGGGTATTATAGTAAAATTAATATTATTTTACTTGTGTTGTCCATTATCCATCAAACGATGTATAGGACAAAAAGTTGTCATGTGACTCAAGGGGTTGTACTGTGCTTTCCTGCTTGTCTTGTGCTGTCATGTGCATTAGGCGTATCAAACGCACACTTAGGGTTTAGGGTAAGGGCGTTCTTCATTTGACAGTCAAAGACTAATTTCCTTTAAGACATAGAGATTATTGAAATTTATTTTGTATCTCTCAATAAAGTTTTTTCATATACACGAAATGAATAGAACCTGACATTATGCTTTGAAGAACTTAACATTGTTGGTATTAGAATGTTGATTAGTGAAGAAAAATAATTTTTTTGTAAGAAATAAAAATACATTTTTTAAATGATAGATTCTACATATAATCAATTATTGTTATATATAATTATTATTAGATAAAAATCCCTTTTAGATAATAAATTACAAAAAGGAATATGAAGTCAATCCATTATAAAAATCGATTAAAATCACTAAAATCACTTCTAATGTTTGACTAAGTGTATGCTAGATTATTATCATAATTAATTATAATATAATTAATTATATATATGGATATATTTGATGTAAATGATTTTAAGATAATATATATTTTTTATATATATAAAAATCATTTTGACATTATATCCAAATTATTTGTTAGTGTAATGTTGAAATAAAATATAAAAAAATTGATTGATTTCTATTTCGACTAAGACAATAAAATCCGATTAGAACGAAGAGTCATAGTATTTATCAAGGATTGAGTACAAGAGCCATGGAAGGCTTTATTATATATGACTTAGGTATAAGCTAAATCCTAGATTAGTAGTATGTGTGAGGGAGAGTGAGTGTCCCTATTGAGGATGAAGGTCCTCCTTTTATAGCTCTTTTAGTGGGCCTAACCTAATCATCTTCAAGGAATTGGGTCTTGGCCCAACCGACCGAGCTGTCTTCCCCGTGTCCCGAGTTGTCTTCTTGTCCCGACTTAGATGTATTGTGTTCCCGATCGAGATGTCTTCTTCTTAAGTTGACCAAGTTGTTTCCCTCTTATCCTAATTGATCTTTATCCCTATTGGGTCGTTCACCAATATAGTTGAGCCTGTCCTACATTAGGCACTTGGTCTAATTTGGGCTGAAACAATTTCAAAATAATAAGATAAATTGTTTCAAATAAGCCACCATCTCTAAAAACACCTATTCCAATTAAAATCGTTGTTTCATAATTTCATCAAATGGCCAATGCGCTACGGTGGGAGACTAGGTCATGTCTCTCACTGTGAGCAGGCCCTTAAGTGCAAAGATTTTTTATTTTAAAGTCTGTAAAATTTTTCAAATTTAAAAAATTGCCCATCTCGTTGTCTCTCACTCTCAGACGGTCACCACCACTAACTATCCTCCCACCGCACCACCTCCACCTCCCCTTACCATGCAACTCCTCACAATCGTTCCCACATATCACACATCTCTCCCACTCTTGCTTTCTCAAATCACAAATCCAAATTTAAAATTTCAGCATCAGAAGCACACCCAAGGCCACTATTCCTCCATATTTATAATCTCATTGTTTCTCGCCATGAAAGCACTCAAGCATGATCACCGAGCCTTCCAGCTGCTTGCGAATAACTTGTTCATACGGAATAAAAACGGGTAACTTCTGACAAAGGAAAAATTCAATCAAATTTCACCAAATTATCGTCCCCTTAAAAAAATGAAAAATGAATAAAAACCCAAGATCTAACATGCAACCTGCCATGGCAACAAAGGGACAATAGAAAGAGCAAATTCAATTAGTGGGTTGAACCCAAAGAGCATATTGGGGTTCAGATATGCAAGAGAGATAGTGGCCTTGGGGTTTAGATCTGCAAGAGAAATTTTCAACTTATATCACTTCAGATCTGTGTAGTCCATGGTTGCTGAATGTGACCGGCGAGGGGGCGGTGCCGAAGACGGAGGTGGGGGAGAGGAGGTTCTCAACATATTTTGAAAGGAATGAGGGATGTATGATATTCTTGATACGACTTTCCTGGCGGTGGCTGCCACCGCGACAGTGATGGTGCCGGAGCAGATCGACGATGTAGCACACCTTCATGAGAGAAATGGACTGGGTGAAGGAGAGGTTGTAGATTCTACTTGAGACAGGAGAGGAAGGAGAACTATAGCGGCATGGAATGTGAGAGAGAGGGAGAAGGGACTGAAAAGTAAATGTTTATTGAAAAAAAAGTCTCTCACGGTGGAAGACTGGTGCAAGTCTCTCATCCTAGAATTTGCCTTAATGAATAATGATAAATATATCAAATTAAACGACATTTTTAAATGATTATTTCCCTAAATAATCATTTCTAATACTCATTGATAAGTTTAAAACATTATTAATTACGATTTTGAATATTAGTATTAACCAGTGTTGTGATGAATGTTGATTTTCAATTAACAAATTTTTTTCCCCCAAGTTCAAATAACATTTTTGTTACTTTGGTTAGTTGGTAACTAAAAAGAAGTTGACAATCCAATAACCTCACTGCACTAACCCAGGCAAGTACAGTTCTCAAAGAAAGACCCATGACACTTACCAACAGAGTCTTCAAACACAAACACTAGTGCTCAGTGCAAAAAACATAGTTTTGAGCTTTTGAGGGAAACGTTATGGCTTCTTCTTCAGTTGCCGCAGCAGAGAAGCCGTTAATGGCACCTGAGATCGTGTTGGAACCCTGTTGGTTCGATGTGTATGAAAGAACCCAAAGAAGATCCCTGAAACAAATACACAAAAGACTACACAGTACCAAGAAATAGAGTTTCCACAATCTATACCCAATACAACTAATGTAGAAGAAATACTATAGCAAACAACCACCAAGAACTAAGGCAAAATTATGCAAATCAAGCACAGCAATATGTGGTAATTGAATTACCACATCTGGTAATTCAATTACAGCAGCAAGAAAAGAGAAAGGGAAGAAGAGATAGAGAGCACACACACAGTTTAGCGTGGTTCAGCCAATGTGGCCTACATCCACGGGAGAGAGCCTCCTCCACTATGAACTTTGATCAAGATTACAATAGAGATCCCTTGGATCTTCACTCCACCATGTTCAAGATGAACAAACAAGAGAACCCAAGCCTTTCGTCTCTCTATTTTCACACAACCCTTGATCTCTCTCTAATCCTCTCTTGATTCTTCTCTCTAATCACAATAGAAACAAAGCATTACAAGATGATAGTATTCTCTAGGTTTTTCCCTCTTTTTCGCTCTGAAAAACGCACCCAAGAAACCCCCAAAACTTTTTCGTTTCTGCTGTCTCGGAGCTTTAAATATCAGAAACTGACGTGTCGTAATCGATTACCATATCCTGGTAATCGATTACCACATCCTGGTAATTGAATTACTAGCTTTCTATCCACAGTCCTGATCTCAGACAGAAAGTCCGTAATCGATTACGGCCTTCCTGTAATCGATTACCAGCTGACTGATCATCAAATTCTGCACTTTTAAACTTGATTTTGAGTCACTTTCAACAATACTCCACCTTGACTCCAAATCAGAGGATTGAGTTTAACCTTGTAGTGGTGGCTCTCCCACTTATGGAATTATGCTTCAATGAAGTTTATCAAGTCCAAGCAAAGCTTGAACTTTGCTCTTGGTAGTGACTTTGTAAATGCATCCGCTGGATTGCCTTCCGAAGCTATCTTCTCAATCTGAATTTCCTTTGATTCAACCACATCTCTAATGAAATGAAGCTTATATATCAATATGCTTCGTCCTCTCATGATAAACTTGATGATTAGCTAAGTGAATAGCACTTTGGCTATCACAATGGACAGTCACACACTTTTGCATAATTCCAAATTCACCAATCCTCCCTTTTAACCATAGAGCTTCCTTTACTCCATCCGCAAGAGCTATATACTCCGCTTGTGTAGTTGACAACGCAACCACGGGTTGTAAAGTAGACTTCCAACTAATTGCAGTCCCAAACAAAGTGAACACATACCCTGAAAGAGACTTCCTTGTATCAACATTGCCGGCATAATCCGCATCAACATAACCCACAATAGCATCTTCCCCTTGAGCTGCCTTCTTGTACATAAGTCCAGAACTTAGAGAACCATTCTTTCTGTTTCTGACTATGTCCATGCCAAGTATCCTCTTTGCATTACCAAGATCCTTCATCTCAAATTCAGAATTCTGCCTATCCTTGCTTTCCATAGCCTCTCGAAACTTCTCGGTTCTGGATCTTGTATCTCTTCAGCCGCATTAAGAGCATAACAAACGAGGTCAGCATACCCAAATCTATTAGGAGGTACAATATTCCTCCTAACTCGATCTCTAGTCAACTGATAGTCTGATACTGCTGGTGGTTGTTGATCTATCTGTTCTGCTGGTGGTGGACTTTCCTCTCTAGTGTTAGAGGTGGGAGACTCCACCTCAAACTGAGCTTTCTGGTTTGTTTCATCTGAACTGCTTTGTTCCAAGCCACTGCACATCATACCCATCCTGGTCTCATCAAATGTGACATCCCTGCTTACAAAGCACCTTGATCCTCCTGATTCCAACTTCCATAACTTGTAGCCCTTCACACCATCCGGATACCCAATGAAGATGCATTTTACCGCCCGTGCATCAAGCTTGTCTTCCCTGATGTGAGCAAATGCCAAAGAACCAAATACCCTGAGATTAGAGTAATCCATCGGTTTACCACTCCATACTTCCATAGGTGTCTTGAAGTCTAAAGCTGAAGACAGACATCTGTTTATCAAGTACACTGCAGTATTTGCAGCTTCACCCTAGAAACTCTTAGGTAGTCCAGCACCCAAAAGCATACACCTAACACGCTCCAAAATAGTCCTATTCATCCTTTCGGCTAGGCCATTTTGTTGAGGAGTCCGTGCCACAGTCCTATGCCTTTTAATTCCCTGTTTCCTGCAAAACTCATTAAATTGCTCTGAAACAAACTCCAGGCCATTGTCAGTCCTTAAAACTTTCAATTTCGAGCCTAGTTGATTTTCTATAAGAGTGTGCCATTCCTTGAATTTTTGAAAGGTTTCAGATTTATTTTTCAAAATGTAAATCCACACTCTTCTAGAAAAGTCATCAATCATGGTAAGAAAATAGGATCCCCCTCCATGAGTCATCACCCTTGATGGACCCCAAAGGTCCGAGTGCACATACTCAAAAGGTCTACTAGAAACATGCATACCGGTTCCAAAAGAAACTCTATGTTGTTTACCTAATATGCAATGATCACAAAATTCTAGTTTCTCCAATTTATCACCATTTAACAAGTTTTGTTTAGACAATTCTATCAATCCTTTTTCACTTACATGACCTAGCCTTAAGTGCCATAACTTGGTTTTATCATGTGGTGTTTGGCTAGCTACCGATGCTTGTGCAATAACAGTGGAACCATTAAGAATATACAATCCATTTCTATTTGTTCCCTTAGCTATTATTAAAGCACCACTAGAAATCTTTATCATGCCATGTTCAATTTTAGTTGAATAACTTAAATCATCAAACATGCTAATGGATAGAAGATTTCTCTTAAGTTCAGGAACATACCTCACATCCTTTAAAAGGATTTCACGATTTTCAGAAGTTTTGAGGCGAATAATTCCCATACCTTGTACCTTGCATGCTTTATTGTTTCCTAGAAGCACCACTCCACCTTCTTTGAGTTCTAGTGTCTCGAAGTAGTCCTTCCTTGGGCACATATGGTACGACCATCCGGAATCCATAACCCAACTCCTTTGTGTTTCTGAACTTGATACCACCAACACCCCGGCACTCTCATAGCCATCCGAAGCAATTGCAACCTCAGCGGAGTTCCTTGATTCCTTGCCCCCCTTTTCAGGACAATCTTTCTTGAAGTGACCCGTTTTATTGCAATTGAAACACCTGAGCTTTGACTTTGAATGACTCTTTGATTTTGATCTAGACCTCTTGCTCTTGAACCCTTTCTTCTCGTTCCTCCCCCTTGAGACATTCAAGCTCTCACCATTATTCTCCGCTTTCAACTCTTGTTGCCTTTGGAGCTCCTTTGTCCGGATTGAAGTTTGAACATCATCCAAGGAAATGGTTTGATCATTGCCATACAAAATAGCATCCTTGAAGTGCTCAAAGGATTTAGGTAAAGAATTAAGTAGGAGCAATGCCTTGTCCTCATCATCAAGCTTCACCTCAATGTTCTCAAGGTCATCAAGAATTTTATTGAATTCCGCAAGTTGCTCCACAATGGACTTCGATTCCGTCATCTTGAAGGAATATAGAAGTTGCTTCAAGCATAGCCTATTCGCTAGTGACTTTGTCATGTACAATGTTTCTAACCTTGCCCACATAGATGCCGCTGTCTTTTCCCTTGCAACCTCTCTCAATGCCTTATCACCAAGACATAGAATTATTGCACTTCTTGCCTTCTCTACCATATCGGTCTTCTCCCTTTGTGATAGAGTGTTCACCATCCTTGCCTCTCCCTTGAGAGCTTCTGCACATCCAAGTTGTATCAAGATTGCCTCCATCTTAACCCTCCATAACCCGAAGTCATTACTTCCGGAGAATTTCTCTATGTCATACTTTGTGTTTCCCATTGTTCAGCCTTTTGATCTTTCTTCTTCTTTCACTCCCCACAGACGGCGCCACTTGTTGGTTCGATGTGTATGAAAGAACCTAAAGAAGATCTCTGAAACAAATACACAAAAGACTACACAGTACCAAGAAATAGAGTTTCCACAATCTATACCCAATACAACTAATGTAGAAGAAATACTATAGCAAACAACCACCGAGAACTAACGCAAAATTATGCAAATCAAGCACAGCAATATGTGGTAATTGAATTACCACATCTGGTAATTCAATTACAGCAGCAAGAAAAGAGAAAGGGAAGAAGAGATAGAGAGCACACACACAGTTTAGCGTGGTTCAGCCAATGTGGCCTACATCCACGGGAGAGAGCCTCCTCCACTATGAACTTTGATCAAGATTACAATAGAGATCCCTTGGATCTTCACTCCACCATGTTCAAGATGAACAAACAAGAGAACCCAAGCCTTTCGTCTCTCTATTTTCACACAATCTAATCCTCTCTTGATTCTTCTCTCTAATCACAATAGAAACAAAGCATTACAAGATGATAGTATTCTCTAGGTTTTTCCCTCTTTTTCGCTCTGAAAAACGCACCCAAGAAACCCCCAAAACTTTTTCGTTTCTGCTGTCTCGGAGCTTTAAATATCAGAAACTGACGCGTCGTAATTGATTACCATATCCTGGTAATCGATTACCACATCCTGGTAATTGAATTACCAGCTTTCTGTCCACAGTCCTGATCTCAGACAGAAAGTCCGTAATCGATTACGGCCTTCCTGTAAGCGATTACCAGCTGACTGATCATCAAATTCTGCACTTTTAAACTTGATTTTGAGTCACTTTCAACAAACCCATTAAGGAAATCTCTTGCACCATCGCCTTGCCTGCTTCAAAGGCACTATCCAATAGAATTCTACTTCTTGCTGCTCTCTGAGAGGTGAGCCTTTGATTTTTGGTTTTGTGGGTTAGGACCGAGAGTTTGGTATGTTGTTTGATGTTATTGTGTTTATCACTGACAATGAAGCTTCCTCTTACATTTTAGAAAAAAAAAATGTGATAAAACCAAGGGGACTGTGATAATAAAAAATGGGGATAGAAATATGCCTAGGTGGTTGAAAAGGTAGCATTTTTTTAGTTGAGTAATGCCATGTAGCCAGAAAAATTTGATAGAATTTAGCCAGAGTTTAACCAACAACTATGTTGGATAAGTCGATGTCGGATCATTCATTCAACCATGAGTTAAAAATGATGCCAACTCATTATGGCAAACGTCTTGCTAAAAAATTGTGATTAATCTAGTATTTTTGAAAAGGGTTCTTGCAAATGTAGTTTTGGTAAGGCCATAAGACTTAAGAACTCACAATCGTGTCTGCTGCTTTACAATTAGTAAAAGTTCACCACAAAGTTTAGCTATGAACTTACTTGATTTCTTTCCTAGGTAGACTTAGATATGAAGAACTTTTGAGGTGTGAATTGTTGGTTTTAGGGGAGTTCAAAATACTTCGGAAGATCTTCCATGCGATGTGCTATTCTTCCATGAGCTAAGTGCTAAATCATTTAGTGAGTTTAACATCACATCTTAACCCAAAACCTTAAGCCATTTGGTTCACGAGTCCATTCACTTTATGGTTCTTAGTTCTTACTATTACCATTCCTTCTCATTGCAAGACTTATGTCACTCATATTTGAATTTCTAGCAATCTTCTCCTCAAATTTGAGTCCTCCAATGGGAGGATGCTCTCCCTTGAGTAGATTATAATTATTTATTTTTTTGTTTTTCATGTATTTCAATGGTATCATTGGACCTTGTCCTGCATCAGGGCCTGTTTTTCACCTAGTCTGGTATCACTGGGCACCTAGCTTAGTATCCAAGAGCTGCATATATCGATACCACCTTAGCTTGCATTTTACTAGAGTGCGCGCCAGCCAGTTCTGGAACACGGGCTGAGTTGGATTCGTTTTAAAAAGAATTCATGCCTTACCACTCTACTTGGGATTTAATATTTCATTTATCTTCTTTCTCAATGGAGGCAACAACTATGAGAGTACCAATAATCGTCCCTGACACTCATCCCGGGATCTGGACCTTCCCCTTTGATACCACGTGTTGGTTTTAGGTGAATCCAAATTACTTAGGAAGATCTTATTCTATGGGATGTGCTATTCTTCTACGGACTAAGTGTGAAACAACATAGCGGACTTGACACTACATGACACAAAACCTTATTAAGGTATTTTGGACGGACATACTGTTACTTTATGAAATGTAGAGATCCTGTATGATTCCTTCCTATCTTGCTTGATATTGTGTTCAGATCAATTAGAAACTTTTCTACGCTCAACTTTGTGATTGGAAACATGCATTTATTATTATGAACTAATGTGAGAACATTTTAGGATTAGGACTTTAAGCTTGCCAAACACGTCTTATTTGACAAAGAAATTATGATTCTGTTGAACCTTTACGTTGTTTTTCTTTTAAACAACAATATACTTTTCATTGATTCTGAACTATATGATAGCTGCAATTTCATTATCTTGGAAGATATTTTTCTGATTCATAATTGATGGTTATTGAGGTTGTTAATAGCAAATTTTCAAGAATCCAGCTGCTGGCCTGTGAGGGAGTAGTATTTTTTTATGATTGGTTAATACATACGCTTTCGACCTAGGAAATAATTCTTTGAACAAATAATTAATGATAAGGCTCTTAGCTTGGCATTGATTCTTATTGTCATTTTCTAACTAGTATTTG
This sequence comes from Echinosophora koreensis, assembly GCA_035048595.1. Taxonomy (NCBI): domain Eukaryota; kingdom Viridiplantae; phylum Streptophyta; class Magnoliopsida; order Fabales; family Fabaceae; genus Echinosophora; species Echinosophora koreensis. Next base: position 104,075 of record JAPCYP010000058.1, on the reverse strand, counting down.
AACTTATTTTACATGATCCAGAAATCATCTGAAGTGACTTATTCCCATGTTGTTGTTCATTCAAGCTACTCCAGTTAAACCTGCATTCCTGTTTGTCTGCTGTGTGATACATATATCTTATGCATTGTTGATATTTAATTAGTATATTGACATATCAGTGGAGATGCTTGCTAAAAAGCTGCTGGAAAATTGTCCTCAAATATGTTGGAGTATTTGGTATGACATGGTGTTTGCCTCAGCTTGTAAAACCTCTCTCTGTGAAATTCAACGGATTGGCCTCAAAATCTCCAACACCAGGTTGAGAATCAAGAAATGGAGAGACCTAGCTCTTGTATTGATGTAAAAAAAAAAAAAAGTTTAGTTTCATTGTATGTATCTGCAACTTTTAATTAGTTAATAGATGTCTTGTTGAGTAGAAGCTATTGTTTTCTTTTTATTCAGGGAACAACTGTTGTAGACAACTTGTTAATTAGTGAGGATGTTCATTACATGCTTGGTGCATTAAGAACCCTTGGACTACTTGTGGTAGAGGATAAAACAGTCAAACAAGCAATTGCGGAAGGCTGTTGGGGATTGTTTCCCGCTGGTAGAGAATCTAAAGGTGAAGTTAAATTATTCTTTGGAAATGCTAGCACTGCAATGCGTCCTTTGACTGCAGTGGTCACTGCTGCAGGTGGAAACTCCAGGTCTGTCATTTATATAATTAAGTCATTATGAACTTTGAATAACTCCCATCAGATCGTATATTTGAAATTGTTCATGCTCTTGAGAATAATTAAAATTTGTCTACATAGTCAAAATTTTTTTTTTCAAAGTATAAAGTAATATTCCATAGAAGATTATTTATGAAACTCTATTACTTCTGTATAATATAACTAACCACAACAGAATACTAACTTTTCCTGTATCCTACCATAATCTAAACATTTCATCTCTGTCTTTCATCTTAAAAGGCCTTGTTTTTTATTATATATTAGAAGTAAATTGGCTTGCCATCCTAAGTCTTGCATTTATGTTCTATGAGGAATGAGGTATGAACAAGAGTAAATTGGCCTCTCTATTATAGAGGCATTAAACTCATGAGCCATACTATGAAGCTACGAGAGAGGGTAATTGAGCGGAGATTAAGACAAGAGACTCATGTTACTGGAAATCAATTTGGTTTAATGCTAGGGAGGTCGACCATGGACACAATATACCATGACAACGATTGAGTGATATCAGAGCAATAAAAAAACTTATACATGATTTTCATTGATTTGAAAAAGGCTACATGATGCCAAGAGAGGCATTGTGGAAGGCCTTGGAGAACAAAGGAGTTCGTATTGCCTATATTCGAGCAATCAAGGATATGTATGACTGGGTCATGATTAGTGTGAGAACACAAAGTGAGGTCGTAGAAGATTTTCTTATGACTATATGACTACACCAAGGCTCAACTTTGATCCCCGTTTTTTACCTCATTCTTGGATGTGCTTACTATCCAAGATCGGTGTCATGATGCATGCTTTTTGCAGATGATATAGTCCTAGTCGAAGAGTTGAGAGAGGAAATAAATGAGAAGTTAAAGATGCGGAAACAAGTTTTGGTAGCACATAACTTTCGTTTAAGTAAAAGTAAGATGGAGTATATGGAATGTAAGTTTAGAGGAGGCGCATTAATCCTAGCTTAGAGACCATACCATATCATAAGTCACAACGGTTTAAGTATCTTAAGTCCATCATACAAAATGACGGGGGAATAGAGGGAGATGTAAACCATAGGATTCAAGCGGGGTGGATGAAATGGACGAGTAGTGTTATCTGTGATAGAAAAGTACCACTCCAGCTAAAGGGAAAATTTTTCCGCACAACTATAAGACTTGCGATGTTGCATGAGACTGAATGTTGGATGGTAAAAAGTCAACAAGAGAATAAACTCAATGTAGTAGAGAGGAGAATGTTGTGCGAGTGGACACACTAGACAAGATAGGATTGGGAATGAATGTAATAGAGAAAAAGTTGGGGTATCACCTATTGTAGAAAAGATGGTAGAATCTTGCTTTGGTGGTTTGGGCATGTGTGGAGAAGACTTGTAGAAGCCCCAATAAGGAGAGTAGATCATATGGAAAGTAGCCCAATTGCTAGAGGCAGAGGGAGACCAATAAAAACTATATATGAAACCATTAAGAAGGATTTGCCAATGGTTTGTCTATAGACATGATTTATGATAGAAAACTATGGTGTCAGTTGATACATGTAGCTGATCACGCCTAGTGGGAAAAGTCTTAGTTACTGTTGTTGGAAATTAGATCTGCTATCATGGTTTCTAGTCTGAGTCTCTAAATTTGCCTTTTTTATGTTCAGAATATTTCAGCTATATACATGATGGGGTTCCTCGAATGAGAGAGAGGCCAATTGGGGATTTAATGGCTGGTCTTAAGCAGCTTTGCAGTGATGTGGATTGTTTTCTAGGCATAAACTGTCCACCTGTTGTGTAATTGGGAAGGGAGGACTTCTAGGGGGAAAGGTCAGGCTTGCATTATCTTTGAGTAGATGCCGTGTCCAGTTTACATATGCTTCTATTTTACATTCTGAATTACATTTTTCTGCTGGCGGCTGGAGCCAGAGTTATTGTCTGTCATTCTAAAGTGTGTTTAGTTCAGCAGTATCTCTACTAGTATTTCTTGATAATCCAAGTAAGATGTATTGAGCTATTGACATATGACTTTAATTTAAATTTATGTAGATTAGAATTTAATTTGTGCTTTCCAAAAGAACTTCATAGTTGCGAGAGTGAGAGGAAAACTCGAATTTTAGGAGCCTAATTTCTTTCAAGCGTAGTGTTTTTTCTCTTGAACTAGATTTATCAAATTTGATATCCTTCCTTAAGGTGTTTGTTTGAAATGCTAATACTTAGGCATGTTTGGACGTGGATGTGAATGAGGTGATCCATTGTGGATTGAGTTATTGAATTTCCTTTGAGAAGACATTGTTTACTTTTAATTTTTAAGCACAACCTCAAACTTAAACTGTAGATAGCTATCATGCTTCTTTCTAAATCTACTAAGCTTTTAATTATGACTCCCCCCTGCCCTTCCCCTTTTATTGTTTATGAAGAGTAATTTTGTAACCAGTGTTGTTTTTGAATCGTATTATCCCTTTTCACCTGCAGGCGAAGTTGTCTGGATCAGTTAGCAGTCAGTATTTGACAGCTTTGCTTATGGCAGCTCCTTTGGCTCTTGGTGATGTGGAAATTTAGATTATTGATAAGCTGATTTCTGTTCCATACGTTAAAATGACTGTGAAGTTGATGGAGCACTTTGGAATCTGTGTAGAACACAGTGGTAACAGGGATAGGTTCTTGATCAATGGAGGTCAAAAGTACAAGTTTCTATGATTTAGAAATGCATCCCAATGAGTCATCTAAATGTAATGAGACCAACGAACTGAAGTTTCCTATCAGGTCTCTAGGAGAAGCTTTTGTTGAAGGTGATGCTTCAAGTGCCATTTGCTTTTTAGCAGGTGCACCAGTTACTGGTGGCACTATCACTGTTAAAGGCTGTGGAACAGGCAGTTTACAGGTAGTTATCCTTGGCATTATATGTTCTCTCAACTTGCAGCTTCTCCTAGTTCTAGAGTAGGTACTAAACACAGCAAATCAATCGTTATTGAATGCAGCAACTATAGAGCTTTGGCCTTTAACATGCTTTCCACACACAAAATGGCACTAGCAACTAGATTTGGAAGCTTTGAAATCATTTGGTAAATGAGAAGTCTAGCAAGTTAATGAGACGATTAATACAATAAGACTTGCAATATTTGGTACATTCATCTTTTGTTGGTGTTGTTGAAAAGATCCCAAAACTAAAAGAGCTTGGCCCTTGAATGTGGCTTCTGGTATAACTTTCCACACAAAGAGGTGATGCCAGCTTGACATTTTTTTGTGTTTGATGAAATTGGTATAACTTACAGGTAGTTATGCTTGGCATTTTTTTTTTGTGTTTGATGAAATTGGAATAACTACTTGCTATGTCCTTATAACCATTTGAAATGTTAGGATTATCAGTATGGTTTTCCTTCTGCTGTGGAAGATTGGTTGAAACCTACCTTTTCGTTTATCATATGATTCATATCTAAGGGTCGTAGATATGACATTAAGTCTGTCATTCCAATATCCGATATATCTATGATGCCGTTGATATAAATTCTCTATCAATTGAAATATTACCTAACGAACTTGGAAACTTCTTGCTCAGACATCCATTCATTCCTTGTTTCTTCTATTTTCCAGTGGCAAGTTGGAGAGAGTCAAAGAGAGAAAGAATGATTGCAATTTGAACAGAACTCAGCAAGGTGAGTGTCTTGCTGCTTTGTTTCTGGTTTCTATATCACTGGCTTCCTTGTATATCTCACTGACCTACTGTCTAACTATTTCAGTTAGGAGCAACAGTGGAAGAAGGTGCTGGTTACTGTTTAATAACTCCTCCTGAGAAATTGAAAGTCACATCTATAGAAACATATGATGGCCATAGAATGGCCTTGGCATTCTCTCTTGCTGCCTGTGGAGATGTTCTAGTGACCATAAAGGATCAAATTCTTGTACATTCATCCCGAGAGAGCACTCGGCTGTGAGGATATGGTTTGCTTTTATTTCCAATATTCCCCTTGGAAACGTACCATATTTTGCATTGTTGAAATGAGCTTTACTTATTTATTTTTTGTAATTGAGTGAGCTTAATTTCATTTCTTTTTGGTAATTAAATGATACTTGATAATATATGATTTGAGTTGTGATTGTAAGACTCGATGATTAAATGAGCTTTGTTTGTAATTTCTTTTCTTTTTTATTCGAGACTTGGTAGTCAGTTTTTGGCTACGCTCTTTAAAACTTCATTGTTTATGTGATAATTTATGATTTGAGTTGTGATTGTAAGATTTTAATCTTGTGTATTTTAATATGCATGTTTTTATAAGTAGTCCATGTTATGGCTTATTAAAAAAATTGTGTGATAGATATGTGTGTAACTCTGTATAATTATATGTGACGTAATTTGGCTACATCATCCGATTTAATCGGTTGAATCTGAGCCTAAATCTTTTCCAATTTGCTGTCTGGTCGGGTTTTAACGTCAATGATTGATAATAAATAATTTTGGATGCAACGCCAACTACTGTAAGACGACCATTCCCTGGTTCCCCAAGTTTTGGTGATATTCTTGGCAATTACTATCAAAAAATTTCATGGGACTCACGTGATATTCACTATGTAGCCTTGAATTGCAACAGTAGTACCTATGCAAGACGTTTAGCTGATCTTGCTAGTTTGACATGAAACTTGAGTGTGTCAAATGTTCCCTTCTAGGAACTTTAAACCAAACTTTACTTTTTGATATGTATCATGTGGCCAGAGATGAAATTTCGTAAGCTCCAATCCATGTGGCCATCTCAGTTGAATTTCTTAGACTAGCATTACCATGTGGGAATTTTATGAGATACTTGTGATCCTGCATTCCTGCGTTAAATATTTTACAATAAACAGTTTGGTTTGAGAATATAATATGTACTAAGTCCACCTTAGATTAGCTTATATAATTCATAGAAAATGATCATAGTTTTTTCTAATGCTCTTTTGTGTTGGTTACTTCTGCCAGTTACGAATTTGACATGAATTATATATGATGTTGTGACAAAGTTGCCATGTAAACTCTAGAAAAGTATCACTTTTCTTTTTCTTTTTCCCCTTATATTCAAGAGACAAATCTATTGGGAGTCAAATTGAAGCCATGTGTGAAAAGGATTTGGAGCTGCTCATGGATACAATTTAATCAGCAATCTCAAAAGAAGCCATGTTTCTCAATGTTAAACCCGTTATCCTCTGCCAATAATTATAAACACTGTGTACATTTTTTTTTTTGGATAAATATAAACATAGTGTCCATTGGACATAATAACCAATCAAATTCTTAATTAATAGACACTAAAATAACAATCTAAAAAAGACAGCAAAATCCTTATTAAAATTATTTTAAAATTACCTTAAATTTGTGATTGGTCATGTTCAATAAACACCTATTCATACAATATTTATTCTGAACAAAGCATCACGATTCATAATAATTGGTGTTTATTGTAAATGGTAGGAATCATTAGGCAAACAAGGATGATGTGATGATTATAGTAGAATATGTGGGGTACAGATTATTTGTGCATTTTATTTTTCTTGAGTATTTCTATGTCGTTGAATATTTGTCTTGAAATCTCAAAGGCCTTGTGAATGAAGCAATGTTGAGCATGTGGTTGTTCTACACTTAATCCATACATGTACAGGCGCATATGATACTTTTCTCACTTAGCTTAAATTACACCATAAGGATTCTTAGGGATATGCTTTTGCCTTCACTTTCAAGTCTGTCTGCACTTCTTGTTGCTAACTCAATGCCTTTTTCTATTATCCCCTTCTCTTATCCCTTTTTCTCTTTTTCTTTTGACAAATGTATATTCATAGCTATTATTAGGTAACGTTCGGATTAGTATAGTTTTACCCCTTTCTGATAGACAAGAATCAGAATATGGGTTTTCAATTAATTAAATGTATTTAGTCGAGCAGTTCATAAAATATAATATGAAACCTTGTTAGACCATAGATTATGATTATTTTATGCTTTAATTGTACGTCATTGTTTGATTGCAAATTGTCCCTTAATTTATGTCTTGTGCTGCCATGATCATTAGGGAACATGGCATAAAAGTGAAAGTAGGACGACAATGACATCACTAATACTAGTAGATTCCACGAATTGGATCTATCTTCTGTACTTGAAGTGTTTTATGCCTCAAAAGAAAATTGGGTTAAAATTGAATTTCAACATCAAGAAAAATATGGCAAAGGAAGAAAGGAACATTTCTTTGTAACGGTATACTAGTCCAATCCTTCTAAATGATTCGTTGGTACGATTTGTTTTTTCTCCCTTTTCCCCGTGTGAAAGGCACATGCGAGATCTTATACCGAAAAGAGAGAGGAGGAAAAGGAAATAAGAAAATGATGGAACGCATTGCGGGGTATAAACCTGCAATTCATTTGGTGCAACTCTGAAAAGAAGAAAAATAAGAAACCTAAAAGCCCCTCAAAAAAAAAAAAAAAGAAAGAAAGGAAAAGTTAGATTCCCTGCATTTTTTCAGCCTCCGTTTACTTGGATAACATGAAATGTATGTCTATATTTTAGCTTGTTTGATTAAGAAATATTTCACCATCAAAGTGAAAATTTGGCTTTCATGGTAAGAAGAAAGGATTGTTTTCCTTTGAACGCCTAAATCCAAATTTTGATTTTCGGGATGAAAGAAAATCTTAAATAGACTACACAGAGGAATGTAGCCATGTATCATTCCAATTATCCAATAATAACTTATGTATTATGTTAAATATTTTAATTTATTTTAAATTATGAGTATCATATTATAAGGGGCAAGACATAAATTATAAACCAGTGAATTCATACCAAAAGATCCAGAATGTTACTTTGGTACAAATTTGGTTAGTTTTCAAAGCTTAGATTTTGAGGTGAAAAATCTGTCTTTTGATGACATCTCCTTTTCAATTTTATCACCATTTATCTTAATATAGAAAGGTGGTTATAGCAAACTGTCCCTATAATTAGTTAAATTGTCATTTTTGGTTTGACTCATGGAAACACAGTACTTTGGGGGTCTCCAATTTCAGAATAAATAATTACATGAGTAACTCTACAATTCAAGATTGCATAGGCCTAATTTTAATTATCTGACTTTAAAGATGATCAAAAAGTTACAAACCCACAAATGTCACTCCTCTTCCACTGGTGGAGAAGTCAGGGAGCATCTTATTGCAAAGGCCTCAAAATCCTATCCATTACATAAATGTAGTCAATATGCTCCTCAAATCTCAAAACTTGAACTCTACAACCCTTTATGAAAACAAGTTTCCCCCACACAAAATATCCCCTCAAATAAAAATTAGGTATATATATTCTTGGAACTCCAAAATTCAAGGCCTTCCAGCCAATCAAATTAGCATCGTTTTAGATAGTCAAGACAAATAATAGAATTCTTTTACTCCCAACTTGCATTTCTTCAATACACAACCTCATTTGTTCTTTCTACCAGGCAAGAACAAAATGAAACACATTAACAGAAAAACAAAATCCTAGTTCATAAAATTAAATGTAGATTTCCAAGTCATTCATTCACCTTGCTCAAAATCTTCAACCCCTCTCTCTCTCTCTCTCTCTCTCTCAAGCCAGTTAAGATTGTCCTTATCTTTATTCCAAATCAAAAATAAAATCTTGAACCATTTTTTTGTCTGTGAAACCATAAACCCAAAAGAGTGGCCAGCACCAATACCACCAACCCTCACCTTCAAGAAACAAAAAGATTCCCCATATACAGCCATGAAAAAGAGGTGAAAAAGAGCATCTCCAACCAAACATCACTTTATTTTTCTGTCCCCCTTCACTTTCCTTATCTTCAACACCATTCTTTAAAAAAAAAAAAAAACCAATGCCCCATCTTCTTAAAGCCCAAATCTTAATACATTATTTCTGAAACAAACAAAGAACACCACCACCACCAAAAAACAAAATCTTTTAAAAAAAAAAAAAACACACTCACATTGTGGGTTTTCTCATTTTCTCAGAAACTCCAACATTTTCCTAAGAAAGTGTCTCAGAAACATAAATCATGGACAGCATTCCCTCTACACCTGGCAAGTTCAAGATGGAGAAAAGTTCCTATTTTCACAGGTCTCGATGGCATTCTTCCTTAGCCAAACTCACCTTTTGGTCCTTTGTGTTTTTGGGTATCATCTTCATCTTCTTCTACAGAACCCCATCATCATCATCCTCTTCATCCCTCCCTACAGACCCTTCTAGAAGGTCCCTCAGGACCTACAGTTATGGGGGTGCCACATGGGAGAAAAGGGTCCGTTCCTCTGCAAGGGTAAGGTCCCACAATGGGGTCTCAGTTTTGGTCACAGGTGCTGCAGGTTTTGTAGGAACACATGTCTCTGCTGCACTAAAACGTAGGGGTGATGGTGTTCTTGGCCTTGACAATTTCAATGACTACTATGACCCTTCATTGAAACGTGCACGCCAGGCTCTTCTGGAACGCACTGGGGTGTTCATTGTTGAAGGGGATATCAATGATGTAGCACTTTTGAGGAAGCTCTTTGAAGTTGTGGCTTTTACTCATGTGATGCATTTGGCTGCACAAGCTGGTGTGAGGTATGCTATGGAAAATCCTGGATCTTATGTGCATAGTAACATTGCTGGTTTTGTTAATTTGCTTGAGGTTTGTAAATCTGTGAACCCTCAACCTGCTATAGTGTGGGCTTCATCTAGTTCAGTTTATGGGTTAAATACTAAAGTGCCCTTTTCAGAAAGGGATAGGACTGATCAACCTGCTAGTTTGTATGCTGCTACTAAGAAGGCTGGTGAAGAAATTGCACACACATATAATCATATATATGGACTTTCACTAACAGGGTTGAGGTTTTTCACTGTTTATGGACCTTGGGGTAGGCCTGATATGGCATATTTCTTCTTCACAAGGGATATTTTGAAGGGGAAGTCGATTCCTATCTTTGAAGCTGCGAATCATGGTACGGTCGCGAGGGATTTTACTTACATTGATGACATTGTGAGAGGGTGCTTGGGAGCATTGGATACTGCAGAGAAGAGCACTGGTAGTGGTGGGAAGAAGAGGGGACCTGCTCAATTGAGGGTGTTCAATTTAGGGAATACTTCGCCTGTGCCGGTTACTGAACTTGTGAGCATTTTGGAAAGGCTATTGAAGGTTAAGGCCAAGAGGAATATAATGAAGTTGCCGAGAAACGGGGATGTGCCGTTTACTCATGCAAATATTAGCTTTGCTCAGAGAGAGCTTGGATATAAGCCTACAACAGATTTACAAGCTGGTTTGAAGAAATTTGTTCGGTGGTACCTCAATTACTATTCTGCTGTGAAGAAAGCTGCTGAATGATTGATTCTATTAACATTGTTTTAAGATCTTTTTTATTCTTGTTCATTATGATTCTTGTGGTTGTCCCTTGGCATTTCTCTGTTTGTTGCATGATCATGTTGTTTCTTATGTGTCAAAGATACTACCATATGAGGAGGAATATGTTTGTTAGTGGAGATTATTGCCTGGGAACCTATAAGCATTGTCAAAGAAACAAGAACTATATCCTTCTCTTTTATTCTTTTTCCTGAATGTAATTGTTGTAGTTTTACAAATTTAGCAATTATAACTGATAGACCACATTTGATTGGTGGCAGTGTATAGTTGTTAATAAAATTTAATACAATAGCACACAATAGTTTGATTTCCTGTTTCAGACTGAATGAATCTTTGGATATGTAATTTTGCATATATAAATGGACTCCTGGATTAGTAATTATGTGCACAACACTGCTACTTTTCATGTAGCCAACATTTGATGTTGGCTGTGTGGAACCTTACACCTTTTCTCTTTCAACAGCTTGCATACATGTATGTAAAAATGTGCTGAGCCTTTCAGTTTAAGGACTTGGAATTTAGGAACCTCAGCAATCTCTTCTAGAGACATCTTCTGTTGGTTTGGATAATAATGTACTCAATTTCCTTGTATCTCATTTTGGTTTTCCTTTCCCTTCTTTCCCAGTAGGATCATGCTTGCTTGCAACACAAATGCATAATCATGACTCAAGTTTAACATGCCACTGCAACAGTTATGTCAATGTGTGGCATGCTGTTTGGAGGTTAGTTGGGAAATGTGTGGCATGGCAATTGTTTAACAAAGTGACCAATTAGCATTGAGAAACTTACTATTTCCACACTTCTCAATATTATTTCATGTCTTATCTTTGCTTTACCTCTACAATTTTTGTTAAAAGAATTGCTGCATCAATATACTTGGTATCGTTTTAAATTGTGGTCATGGTTGCGATTGTGGTAGTGGCCACAATGATTACATGCGTTGTGGTCATCTCTATACGGATTGTAGCCATTGTGGCATGAATTTTTTTGTGGTCGAAGATTTGTTTCTAAACCTATTTTGGCCGATGCAGCCGCAATATGGTCCGATGCGGCTGCATCACCACGTGTGGTACGGTTGCGATGGTGACAGCAACCGCAACCTTGGTAGTTGGGCAACATGTGGTATTTACGTGTTTCAACATTCAATTAAGCGTGCTTTATAGGGCAAGGAAAAAAAACAAGTACATGTTCATAGTTTTTCATTGATGCATGCATACACCGTGGAAAAGAAGAGACATTATTTCTGAGCTAGACTGGCTGGTTTCCCTGAACAGCTGCAACTCCACATGTTGTTCTGATTAAGGTGGGCCTTGCTGCTAGAAACCAATCACGGTAATCATGTAACAAGATCGACCCCACTGTAAGAGAAGAGTTTTTAAGGAGCAGGAATTATATATTCAATATAAAATATGAGTTAAATTGGTATCGACCATCAAGTGTGTCAACTAAGGAGAAATCATGGTATGATAACTTTATTTTTAAGGCAAACGTCTGTTAGGATAAGAGTCACATTTTCAATATGTTAAATTTTGATTGATTGACGGTATAAAAAATATTTATACTATTAATACATATCAATTAAATCCTTAAAGTAGATAAGGAATATAGAAAACCAAAAAACATGGTGGCTAGAATTTGACTGAAGGATGACCACGAGGGTTGCGTAAATTGATGGAATTGAAATACATCGAGCTAGCTTATGCAAATAACAAATCTAATAGATATTCATCAATACTCAAATCTCTTCAAATTGATTATCATTTTTGTACAGAAAAACTGAGTTTTATTTCATTACTAATTCCATTCGAAGCATGTGATCTGACCTTGTTGTTATGCAATTATTATCATTTATGACATGACATAACATACTTATGTACATCTTTTTTGGGCTAGAGATACAATTCATAGAAGTGCAACTGCAAATCACAAGTGTAGCTAGTGGACTGAGTCACAATTGTTCTTCAACAGAGATTCACATGACATGATGTAACATAAAATAGAAGGAATAAGAACGTAGGACCAAGTGACCAACACACTTAAATTTCATTGGATAGAGCGTGGGTGCTCCTTGTGCTTGGCATATTGGAGACTTATATCTTTGCTAGAAAAGATGCAGTAAAAGCCACACAAAAGAAAGCGCTTCATTCTCTCCGCAAGTCCCGTTTTTTTTTTTTTTGTCAGAGATCCTCATAATCCAAAAACCACATTGAACTCCGACTAATTCGAGTCATGGAGAAGATTATTTAAGGGGGCAAAGTTCTCATAGTATATTTTTTTCATTCACAAAATATGAACCTGTAACTTTACTTAGGGGAACCAAACTCTTTGGATTGGACCAACAGACGTTGCAAGACCCACTTTGAAAGTGCAAAAGTTCACTCTAATCTGCTACAAAATGGTTGCACCCAACAATTTACCGGCAGCAACAAGATTGTTGCTTTAACGATTGGGAGAGATTGAAAAATGAAAAGAGTGATGATGCGGATAAGTATAGTTCTAATGTCAATTTAAGTAGGTGTACTAGGACTCTAAATATTTCTTGTATAGGTAAGCTTTATGAAAACAGAAAATGTTTTGCTGTGACTAAGTACCATATTTTGAAGTCTTTCGATGTAATAAAAGTTTTTTTTTTTTTTTTTTTTTTTCATGTTCTCGTTGTGCTTATCTTAGAACACCTGTGTAATCCTTTAACAAATGTACTGCCCTAGCCAAAATTTTCACCTGACAATGTCTTCTGCCTGGATCGATCGGCCTCAGGGTCCAAAAACAAAGGCAACACCCCGTCTTTGATTCACGGAATAAGTAAAATAACATTAAAAGTAGTGGTATTTTACTTTCGTTGTTTCCAGCTCCAACTTTTTTTTTTCTTTACCAACATTTGGTTGGTCCTAGTGGTAACGGGCTCGGGCCCCTTAAGCAAGTGGTCAGGGGTTCGATCTCTGACTCTTGTGTATGGAGAAAATCTGGTTGGGAGAGGTCAGTCCTTCAACATCATCTAGTACCTGAAGGGATTAATTTCCGCAATTGCGTGTGGATGACACCCTGGAAACCAAAAAAAAGAAAAAATTAAATTTTTTAAATGAGATAAAAATAAGCATGGGATAATTTTTTTAAAAAAAATGTATAAATCTTCTAACAAGGTAAAAAATTGAAAATGTTGACAATGGGAATTTCTAAGGCACAACATATAAATATAAGTTTATAAAGCATTATCACATGGATCTTGTGTAGATATTTTGCCAGCTTTCAGCTTTTTAAAATGCAAGTTGCTTACTTCAATCAGTGGACAGAGCTATGTATAGTGAAAACATGATAATTCACATAAAGAAGCTGGAGTTGGGAATCCCTATATGGCATCGCGGGGTACAATTAATGGTGCATCTGCCTGGCCAGCTGGGACATGTGACTTGTGTATGAAACTTGGGAACTAGTTCTTTCAAATTGCTCTTCACATAGCATAGATTGCATCCATTTTGGGACCTAGTTCTTAAGGACCAAGCCTTGACAAAGATATGTCTATGACAATGCAATAGAGGAACTAATGCCGATAACAAACCTCTAGCATTTTAGTTGCCATGATTGAAAATTTTATTCAAGTTGAAGTCACATAATTTGTATATGCCATTTGATCTCAATTTTCAGTAACATACGCAAAATAGCTGTCGGTGGCAGGAGCCTTTATTGTTCATGAATGGAGCTTTTATAATAAGGCCTTTATTTATAAAATAAAGAAGAATGCTAACGAGTGCCTTTAAGATAAAGCGTTACATATAGTTTCCCAATATAAAGTTTCATTCTAAGGGTTCCTTAATCAATACCCTTAGGACACTTGTCACAAGAAATGGTCAAAAAAAAAATGTCAATCCTTAATATGATTGTCACAAGAAATGGTAAAAAAGCCGACTCCTTAGTCACTTGTAACAGAAGCACTGAAGCAGCACAAAATGGTTATTCTCATGCCTCGGTTGTGCTTTGTCTCCCTCCAGCAATATACTTGACTTACTCTCCTCCTTTGCTTTATTATCTTCTCTTTTCTTCGGTAGAGTCCCAATTAATGATATGGCACATAGAGTATATGAATGATGCTCCTAGCATATCAAGATCTTCTGTGTTACTTTCCTGTCACAATCTCTGTTTCCTACCGATGACAATTTGTCATTTAATAAAATAAAATTATAACTCATTAACACTTATACACACTATCAACCTTTAATTGGTAGGATACATCGAGACACCATTTTTTGAAATAGATTTGTATCCGTTTTCTATTTGTTGAAAAACATGGACATTACTTTAGGTCTATTTTTTCTTTAAATATCGTACCCATCAAGTACTTATTTTTTTTGGGTTAAGAGGAAACTTATAGTATGCCTTACATATGGGGAAGGGAAGGAAATGAAAAAGAGACGGAACGCATTGCAGGGATTTAAACTCTCGCACACACAATTCATATACAACAGCTTAACTAACAAAGCTCACTTAAGGAGACCTCATCAAGTATTTTATTGGCTGCTCATTATTGTTGGAGAACAAGTGGCATAAACACACTCTCAGAATAGGGAAACTGAGAAGGGAAGAGAGGAATAGAATACTGAATGAAAAACTTTACTGAATAATACTTCACACTTACATCAATACACTAAGGACTCTCTATTCATAGTTGAGCCCTTTCCCAAATCAGTATTTAAAAACTATAACAACTAACTACTTCTAACTAACTGAAATACAACATATTAACTAACTATATGAATTACAATACAACACACCCTCTAATTCATACTAGTTAGTGACATAACTCCCAGTCTACTCCTTAGTTCCTAAAACTTGGTAAACTTCAAAGGCTTGGTTAGAATGTCAGCTACTTGCTCCTCAGTTTTGCAGAATTCTAACTCAATTCTCTCTTTATTCACCTGATCACGTAGGAAATGAAATCTTGTCTCTATATGCTTGCTTCTACCGTATGCAACTGGATGCTTAGTCAAGTCAATTGCTGACTTATTGTCAATCAACAATTTTATTGGTTTAGACCCTTTCAATTTCAGTTCCTCCATTAATGTTTCCAACCATAATGCTTGGCAGGCTCCTAGTGATGCAGAGATGTATTTTGCTTCACATGATGATAATGCAACCACATTTTGCTTTTTGGAGCACCAAGAGATTGGTGCTTTGCCAAACATAAAGGCATAGCCACTTGTGCTCTTTCGATCATCCTTATCCCCACACCATCAGAGTCACAGTAGCCATATATCTCTGCCTCTGCATTGTTCAAATCAACAGGAAGTAGTATGCCAAAGTCTATTGTTCCTTTGACATACCCGAGGATCTTCTTAGCTGCCTTAAGATGAGAAACTCTAGGTTTCTCCATATATATGCTCACCAGTCCAACACTGAAGGACAAATCAGGTCTGGTGTTGCATAAGTATTTCAAAGAACCAATGATCTGCTTGTACAAAGTAGCATCTACTTCCTGATCAGTTCCTTCTTTTTCAAGTTTCAAACCTGTCTCAGTTGGAACATTCACTACATTGCACTCTAGCATTTTAAATTTTTCAAAGTATCTGTTGCCTACTTTTTTTGATGCATAAAGATTCCTTTCTTGGTTTTTACAAATTCCATTCCATGAAAGTATGAGAGCACCCCCAGGTCTGACATTTCAAACTCCTGCATCATTTTTGCTTGGAAGTCAGTTATCTCACCTTCATTACTGCCAATCACTAGTAGATCATCCACATAAAGACATAGAATCAACCAATCTGCTTATGTATTTCTTCTGACATAGACTCCATGCTTAGAACTGCACTTCAAAATCTTTGCTGTAGAAGGAAGCTGCCTATCCTCTTGTTCCAGGTTCTTGGAGCCTGTTTTAGGCCATATAGAGCCTTCCTCAGTCTGTACACCTTGTCTTCAAGACCACTCAACACAAAACCAGGTGGTTGGCATACATAGACCTCTTCTTCTAAGGGATCATTTAAGAAAGCTGACTTGACATCCAGTTGATACAATGGCCACCTTCTGTAACTAGCAATTGCTACAACAAGCCTAATAGTTTCCATCCTTGCTAGTGGAGCAAACACCTCATAGTAGTCTAGGCCAAGTTTCTGTAGAAAGCCTCTCGCTACTAATCTTGCCTTATACTTGGCAATCTCACCATTAGGCTTTACTTTGGTCTTGTATACCCATTTCAGATCAATAGGTCTCTTTTGGTGTGGCAAAGTGGCCAAATCCCATGTCCGGTTTTTCTCTATAGACCTGAGCTCCTCCTTCATTGCAGCACACTAATGTGGATTTTTCATTACCTGCTCAAAATTCACAGGTTCTACCTCAGTAAACAAGGCAAAGTGAATTAGGTCTCCCTATGTACTAACTGTTGTATCAGGGAAGACTTCATAGTCACTAAACATTGGTGGGGACTGTCTATCTCTTTGTGATCTTCTAGGCTGAACTTTAGGATCAACACTGGTTTCCTCTTCCTGATCAAAATCAAAGTTCATTATCACACTCCTCTTGCTGTATTCAGGACTTATGTTCCAGTTCCAGCTCTTGGTTTCATCCACCAAGACATCTCTACTAATCACAGTCTTCTTCATCTTTGGATCATAGAGCTTATAGGCTCCAGTTTCATGGTAACCTAGCAGCACCATTTGTTCTGCTCTGTCATCCAGCTTTCTCCTAACTTGTTCAGGAACATGCCTGAAACACAAAGAGCCAAAAATCCTGAAATGGCTCACATCAGGCCTGTTTCCTGTCCAAGCTTCTTCAGGAGTGACTTCTTCAAGTCTCTTAGAAGGGCATCTGTTTAGAATATAGGCAGCAGTTGACACTGTCTCACCCTAGAAGCAAGAAGGCATCTGCTTCCCTTTCACCATGCTCCTTGCCATGTTGAGAATGGTTTTGTTCCTCCTCTCTGTAGTGCCATTATTCTGAGGCGTGTTTGGTCCTGTCACAACATGTACTATCCCCTCTTCATCACAAAACTTCTGAAAATCATTTGAGGTATACTCACCAAGGATGAACTTCATCAGTGTTATTCAATATATACAAATGTTCTTGAAGAACTTCCTCCCGACCCTTGCCTGTAACAGTTTCACCTCGTGTACCCTTACTTTCACATCTTCCATCATGACGAGACTTAGGAAGCCCTATAGGTTCCGTTTCAAATAGGTAGTCTGAACAAAACTCAATAGCTTCTTCTACAACGTACCTTTGAACAATAGATGCTTCTGGACGTTGTGGATTCTTCACATATCCTTTCAAGATCTTCATGTATCGCTCAATTGGGTACATCTACCTTAAATAAACAAGGCCACATAATCTAATCTCCCTCACTAGATGAACAATAAGTGAACCATGATGTCAAAAAATGAAGGAGGAAAATACATCTCCAATTGGCACAAGATAATGGCAGCTTCTTTTTCCCACTCATCCAACTTCCTGAGATCAACGACTTTGCTGCATATAGCATTGAAGAATAAGCACAACCTAGTTATGGCATGTCTAACATTTTTAGGAGCACAATCACGAATAGTCATGGGTAGTAGTTGCTGCATCAAGATGTGGCAATCATGAGACTTTAAGCCAACTAATTTCATATCGTTCATTGAGACAAGCCTCTTAACATTTAAACAGTAACCCTGTGGCACTTTGACGTCCCGTAGACACTTGCAAAAACTCCTTCTCTCCTTTTTAGACAAAGTATGACATGCATGAGGCAAATATGTCCGCTTACCATCCTTTGACTGTGGAGCTAACTGCTCTTGTATGCCCATCGCAACCAAATCTAGACAAGCATTCACACCATCCTTTGTCTTGCTCTGAATGTTGAGAAGCGTCCTGATTACACTATCACACACATTTTTCTCCACATGCATCACATCAATACAATGTCTGACATTAAGTTTGCACCAATATGGAAGATCAAAGAAGATAGACCTCTTCTTCCATATGTTTTTCTCAGTAGCCTTCTTATGAGTCTTTCTGAAGATAACATTAACATCCTTCACCAGTTGATAAACTTGTTCTCCATTGAAGGCCAGCTGAGCAGGTTCATTGTCCTGACATCCTTTAAAAGCTTTTTTCAATCTACGATATGGGTGATCACGGTTGAGAAATCTCTTATGCCCAAGGTAAACTGTCTTCCTCCCATGCTTCAGTTGAGTGAAGCATGTGCCCTCTTCACATATAGGGCATGCTTTATGCCCCTTAATACTATACCCAGACAAGTTACCGTATGCTGGAAAGTCATTGATGGTGAAAAATAACATGGCACGCATCTTGAAAATCTCATTAGAATACCCATCAACTACATCAACACCCTCCACCCACAACTTTTTCAAGTCTTCAATTAAGGGACTTAGATAAACATCTAAGTCATTTCCTGGTTGTTTTGGGCCCGAAATCATCATAGATAACATCATGTATTTGGGCCTCACGCACAACCAAGGAGGTAGGTTGTAAATTACGAGGAGAACGGGCCATGAACAATGAATACTACTTAAGGTACCATATGGATTCATTCCATCCGTAGCAAGTCCAAACCTAAGGTTTCTTGGCTCATTTCCGAAATCCGGAAACAAACTATCAATTCGCTCCCATTGCACAAAATCAGACGGATGGCAAAGCATTCCATCACGTTTCCTATCATTTGCATGCTATCTAATGTTCTTTGTGTCGTCTACATTAGCGAACAATCGCTTGAACCTTGGAATTATTGGAAGATACCACAACACCTTCACAGGAGGACCCTTTGTGATCACATCACAACTAGAATTACCATCCTTCACTTTGTACCGTGATACCCCACACTTGGGGCATTCGTGCAACCCTTCATACACACCCCTATACAATATGCAATCATTAGGGCATGCGTGTATCTTCTTATACTCCATACCCATCGGACACAATACCTTCTTCGCCTCATAGTTACGATCCGGCATGTGTTGCCTTCTGAAAGCATGTTCTTCAACAACTCAAGCAATTCAGTGAAGGTTTTATCACTCCACGAATTTCTCGCCTTCACACTGAACAATTTTAACATCGCCAACAACCGTGTATAAGTAGTGCACCCGGGATACAAAGGCTTCTCCGTATCACTGCACAAAGTATCATATACATTTGCTCACTGAAAAGACTCTTGTCCAATATCACGGATCATGTCCTCTAGTCGTTCATCCTCCATATCTACGTCAACTTCCTCAGTTTGGTACACACTTGGCTGGTTTAACAAGACATCACCATGCCATATCCATCTTGTATAATTCTTGCAAATCCCTTCACAAATAAGATGAGTAGGTATTTCCTTAGCTTCACATTTCCTCATATTCATACATTTGACACAAGGACAACAAAATTTTCCATTACTATCAGGAAGATTTCTATGAGCAAATTCTAGAAACTCTTCCACTCTCGTCCGATTCTCATCACTTGTGTAACCATCCAACTACGATCCATAGCTACGTTCTGTAAATATACACACAATTACGATTAAGTTAAGGGACTAAAATAAGATGGATTCTAATGATATTTCCTTGCATCAATGATCAATGTACATTTCACAGAGGAATCTAAACCCTAACAAACTATATTATCGTCACCTTTGCAAATAAACAACCATCAGCATGAGCATGAACAATAAGCAAAACAGCAGCCATAACAATATTTTACACAAAACAGAACACACAAAACCACCCATAAAATCAATGAAACAGAGACTCGTGAAATAGAAACAGAGACAACAGGCAAAAACTGAAACACAAAAACAATGAAACAGAACCACCCACAAAAACAGCAGCATCTAAAATCACAAGATAAAACAGAAACACATAGAACCACCCACATGTTCTTCAATGAAACCCAAAAACAAAAACAGAAACAGAAACACAAAAAACGCAAAATAAACCGCAAAAAAGGAAAGGGAGAGAGAGCTTACGAAGCAGTAGCCAGAGTGAGAGAGGACGAAGTGGCGGAGACGAAGGAACAATGGTGGTCACGGTGGCATCAGTGCGGGATGACAAAGGAACATGGGTTGAAAGAAACAGTGTTAGCGCACGGGAGTGAATAACTGAACTTGAGTTTTCATATGTTAATATAAAGACATGTAACAGCGGTTGCAATTCCAATAGCTGTGATATGTCACTTGTAACAGCGGTTGTATAACAACCGCTGTTACAAGATTTTCCCTCCACCAAAATTCTGGGAATTGCTCACTTGTAACGGCGGTTGTTGTAAAACCGCTATTACCAGTCACTTATAACATCGGTTTTGGTACAACCGCTGTTACAAGTGTTTTAAATCAACCATATATTTATGATACTACAACCGCCTCTTTTGTAACATCGATTTTTATCTAACCGATGTTACATTCAGTCGTTACAAGCATATTTTCCACTAGTGATGGGACACAACTCTTATATTCTCCCACTTGTTCCATCTAACAATACTTTTATGGTTTAATGAGAAAACATAACGTGTGTATAAATATAATGTTAAATCCTCATTATATTGGTTGTAACATAATACTATGGCTAGTAAGTAGAAAGTTAATGCAAGTTATGGTGGTTGTATGTCAATGTTTTCTGACATAGTCCCGTCCATGTACCACAACATTAACATTGTTCCTTTACATAAGAGTATGGTACTTAAATAATTATATAAATTTAGAGGTGTTTCAGGAGGATGGAGGTAGATGGAGATTTAATGGTTACTATGGTTATCCAGAGAGGCATAAACGTAGAGATGCATGGGCTCTCATGCGTACACTGGCAGATGGCTCGTCGCTCCATGGTACATAATGGGTGACTTCAATGATATTATGTCTAATAAGGATAAGTGTGGTAGAATAGAGAATCCCTCGTGGTTGATAAGATGCTTTCGTGAAGTAGTGGAGCAATGTAAGCTCACATATATTTGCTTGGAGGGCTATCCTTTTACATGGGCTAGAAGTAGAGCTGTCAAAGTGAGCTAACCCGGCTCACCCGGGTTGGCTCACCACGGGTTGAGCGAAAAGTGGGCCGAGCCGGGTTGGCTCACTTTTTCAGTGATCCAAGAAATAGCCAACCCGGCTCTACCCACCACGGGTTGGTGGGTTACACGGGTTGGCTCACTTAGAATTAAGAAAATTAAAAAAAAAAGCAAAAAAAAACAGAATTCAACAGGAGCAATTTAATAGGAGCAATAAAGGGGCTAAGGAGAATAGTGGAAGTAGCGGCGGTGCGGTGGAGGCGAGCAGCATAGATAGCGATGAGGCAGAGGACGCGAACGACAACTTATTTTGCTATCAGTGACTAAGTTAGGGACTTAGGGTTGGGTGAGTTGAGAAAGGGTTGGGGAAAGAAAGGTTGAGAAAGTAGGTTGGGCTGCAACTTACTTGGGCTTCAACTTCTGTATTATTTTGGACTTTGGTTGTATGGTAAAAATATTTTAAAAAAAAAAACGTGCGGCTCGCTGGTCAGCCCGGCTCACCGCTAACCCACGGGTTAAGTGAGCCGGGCCAAAATGACCCGGGATCTAAACGAGCCTTTTTTTTACAACCCAACCCACCAGTGAGCCGGGTTGAGCCGGGCTGGCTCACGGGTTACAACCCATATTGACAGCTCTAGCTAGAAGTAAAGGAAATATAGATGTAGTTGAAGAAAGTCTGGATAGGGCAATGGTGACTACGACATGGAAAGATTAATTTCCATATTGCAAACTGGATAATTTGATGGCTTCTATTTCTGATCACTCACTTATTTTGCTTAGATTAAAATAAGAAGATAGGGTTCCTTTTTTCAAGAGATTTCTGTTTGAAAGCTCTTGGTTGGAGGAACCTGATATTGGAGAGGTAGTCAATCAGGGATGGAACAAAGATGTAGCATGGGATCTGGTATCGAAGACAAAGCACTGTACTGAGGATGTGGATGCTTGGGGGAAGGTTATGAGGAATCAGTTTCAAAACTCTTTAACAAAATGCAGGCAACAACTCGAAACTCTAAGGGATAAACTAGATGCGGAGTATTGCTCTTTTTGAAAATATCAAGACCCAAATAAATGATATCCTCTTAAAGAAAGATAGTTATTGGAGGCAAAGGTCCAAGGTTTATTGGTTAAAAAAATGGGGATAGAAATACAAAGTACTTTCTTGCAGTTGATTCAACTAGAAAGAGGAGAAATTAAATAAAGAAGGGAAGATGGGTCTTATGTTGATAATTAAGATGAGTTTAGTATGTCTGCAAGGGATTATTTCCAATATCTTTTCATGCCTCAACGGAGTCAGTTTGATAACATTGTTGATGTTATTATTCCATGCATTCCATGTTTCAATAAGCACTTTTGGGGTACTTGTGGGAAGGATATTTATGAAGCAGCAGTGAATTGGATTGACACAAGTAATACACCTCTCCAAATAAATGAAACAAATATTACTCTCATTCCTAAATGTGATAATCTCTCAAGCATGAAATATTTGCACCGAATATCCCTGTGTAATGTTACCTATAGAATTGTTTATAGGGTACTGGAAAACAGGTTGAAGTCGGTACTATTAAAATGTGTTTCTAGTGAGCAATCAGTTTTTATCCAAGGAAGATCTATTATTGATAATGTTCTTGTGGCAAATGAGCTCCTTCATCACATGAAATGCACAAGGAAAGGGAAGAAGGGAGAGGCAGTTTTGAAGCTAGGCATTAGTAAAGTCTATGATAGAATTGATTGGGGATACTTAAAAGTTGTTCTTACAAGAATATGTTTTGATTAGAGGTGGATTACTTGGATATCTATGTGTGTTGAATCAGTGTCTTATACGGTTCTTGTGAATAATGAACCTGTAGGACTGATTGTTCCTAGGAGAGGTTTTAGGCAGGGTGATCCTCTTTCACCATGCCTATTCTTATTGTGTGCTAAAGGTTTGACATCTTTACTCAAGAGGACGGAAGCTAGGGGTGATATCCAAGGTCTAACAAGCCATAAATCTATCCAAGTCTGAAGTATAGTTTAGAAGCAATATTATTAGAGAGGACCCCGATATGGCATCTACTTTGTTGAATGTTTCTGCAGCCATTGGGTCTGGAAAATACTTAGGTATTCCTTTTTTGGTAGGTCGCAAAAAGAGGGTGGTCTTTGGCTAAGTTAAGAATAGAGCGTGGAAGAAAATTAATTCTTAGAGTGCAAAGAGTTTGTCAAAAGCTAGAAGAGAAGTTTTGGTAACATTTGTGGCTCAAGCAATTCAGTGTATTGTGTGATTGTGTTCTTGCTCCCTTCTTCCCTCATGGAGGAATTATAGTGAATGATGAACTCGTTTTGGTGGAGTTCAAGAAAAGGTGATACATGAGGGATTAACTAGTTGCGTTGGGATCACTTGACTACTAAGAAGGAATATGGTGGTCTGGGATTTCTTTATCTTACATACTTCAACATAACAATTGTTCCGACCTAGATGTAATAGTCGGATATAGTATGATTGTAAGAGTGTGTGTATATCATAATCTATCCTCTGGCTTCTATCCCTTTCCTGTTTATATAAAGTCTTCTTTCAATGTTAAGTCGTCCCATCTCCTACGTAACACACGCTACACATGCAGTGAATATCCGTCTAATCATAAAGGCATAACCATCATAATAGAGTGGTAAATGGCCGACTAATCATTAAGAATAAATATAATCGTAGTAACTGAACGGTAAATGACCGACTAATCATCAAGGCTAAGTATAACTGTCGTATCTGAATGGTAAATAGCCGTCTTACCATTATGTCTGACCATTATTCGTCAACTTGTACGTTACACTCGGGCTATTTCCTGTCCAACTAATCAGTAGTGGATTTTGGGCCCTTCCGTATCTGAGTATCAAATTGGGCCCGACCGTCTTGACAAATCCACCCAGTAACAGAAATCCCCCAAGCTCCGAGTTATAAAATAATGAAAGAGCTTAACAATTTTTGGGTCATATTTGATAGATACGGTTTTTCTTAGTTTAGTTTTTATCATATTTCCATTTCTTAAAAGTCCAACAAGTTTGACCCATTCTTTGAGGCCCAAAAGATTTTGCTCATTCTTTTAATGTTTGGCTGGCATTCATTTGTGTTTGGGCCCATTTCCTATCAGATCTCATGATCCTTGGCCTTGTTACTTCTTGGCTCTCCACTTGAATTAATTCAAATAAAATGTTATTCAACTTACTTCCTTCATACTGTTCACTCTTCATTTCTCTCGCACATTCCCAATGCATCATTTATTCTTTCAATTTATCATCATTTTAGTTCATTAAATGTAACTCCCCCACTTCTTCTTCTGATGTTTCATCTTCTGCTCCTCATTCATCTTCTCAAGCTCCTCCCTCATGGTGGCTTCTAGTATGAAGTACCACTTTTAGTGGTATACCGGTATATCCCAATTTTTTTCATCAGGGATGATTTTCGACCATTAGATATAATAATTAAATAATGAACAGTCCAGATTTATTGGCTAAAAAAAATGGAAAACAATTTTTTTTAAAGAAAAATACCACTTTGCCCTTTCCCACTCCCACCCTACCTTTCAAACCCTAAAATTTCCACCGCCGTCCACCACCACCTTCGTCCCTGCCCCTGCCCCTGCCCCCACCCCTCTTCCACCTTCACCGCCGTCCACCACCACCTTCACATTCAAATCCAATTCGGGTCGAACAGGGACACTGTCGCCGTCACGTGCCTCTGCTTTGCGAGCAATCGCCGCCGTCGTCGCGTGTCTCTGATTCGTGAGGTACCCGCCGCCGACAGAGAGATTTCTCCATGCGCGGCACCCAACAGTTCCACCGTCGTCGCGTGTCTCTGATTCGCGTGTCTCCATCAGTTACTCAGATCTGCCGCCTCTCTATTCCATCGCCGTTCTCAGCCTCGCGCATCACAACGCGACCAGTTCTGTTCGAAGGTTAGGGGGCGCCGGTTCTGTTCGAAGGTTAGGGGGAGGAGAGATGGCGGTGACAAGCAGTGCTCTCGACGCGACGGTTCTGGCTTGGGTGGTGGCGGTCGGTGCGGTGGTGCTGGGGCGGTGGTGGCGGTCGGTGGGACGGTGGTGGGTGGTGGCAGTCAGTGGGATGGTGGTGGTGAAGGGTTGGGAGAAGATGATGTTGATAAGGGTAAAAGTGTGATTTCTCAACAGAAAAATAAGGCATTTTGGGGTATATGGGTATACCACTAAAAGTGGTACTTCATGCTAGAACCCACCCTCCCTCATCTGGTTTTCTTTCTTCCACCAAGGTACGTTTCTTCTACTTCGCTTCTTAGTTGTCTTGAGCTTGCTTTGCCTGTTCCTTCATTTTCAACGTGTTGGACTCTCCTTCAAAATGTCTAAGTCCCCAACTCCTTATGAATTAGTTACTGCCTCTCCTGGAAAACCAGATTCAAAAAATGCCTCCTCTAGTGTTAGTAACTCCATTTCAAATGATTTTGACCCTAACTTCATGGACAAAAGCGTATTGGATGTAAAAGAGGGTTTTATTATAAAAGTCACCAAAAATCCTGTTCCAATCCCTAACTTAACCAAATCAGTGCCTTATTCTTGGGTGAAATATGAAGTTTTGAAAGTTGCCTCAATCCTTCAAACAGAAAAATCCCTTATTCCCCTAAAAGATTTAGTTTACGACTATGAAGGAAAGAATCAAGTTTTATGTTCCCCGTGTTCTCCTCAAGATAGAGTGTGCATGTCTGCTTCTGAGAATGATATTTCTTTCCATTTTTTGTACCAATTTCTTGTGGAAAAAATTAAAGTGCATATCTCTTTTTCTGATTTCCAATGCTCTGTACTACGTTGTTTGAATATTGCTCCCTCTCAACTATGTCCTAACGGTTGGGCCTTTGTAAAAGCGTTTGAAATCCTCTGTGTCTACTTGGGAATTGTCCCAACCCCTCAAAAGTTCTTATGTTTCTTTCGATATGGCCATAGAGGTAAAATTGGTTGAGTCTCTCTTTCTTCGATTAAGTATCGAAAAATCATAGATGCCTTTACCACCTCTTGCAAAGTTTTTAAAAAGAACTATTTCAAAGTTTCATCCTAAGCAGATGAATACCCCATTTTCCTACCTGAAAATGGTGATCCTAAATTTCCTTTGTACTGGTCTTCTCGTCCTAACATTATCACCAGCTTTGAGTATCATCGACTGAATCGTCAGGAAAAACTTGAAGTTGATTATCTTGAGCGCACTAATTGGTTGAGTAGTTCCCGATTGATTATATTGGAGAATAATCCGTCGGGACTAACTAACTATATGGGTGAGATATATGTCTTTTTTCTTTCATATCAAATCTTTATTTGTTATATAACAATTTATTATGAACTATAATCATGCAGATAGAATGGCTAAAAACATGTCAAAGAAGGATTTACTTCAATTCATCAAGAAGGTAGGTGTCCCTGTTGCTTCAGGGGGAAACCAGAACAAGAAAAAAGAAACCATCGAAATTGAAGAAGACTCATTGCAATCGTTGAGTGGTATTGGAACCCAAAAGAGAGCTCAAGCTCTAGCAGATGTCGAAAAGAAAAAGAAGAAAAAGGTAGAAAGTTCTCCTTTGAAAACACCCTCCATGAACTTGACAGACCAACTATTGAAATGTCATGCTGAGCTTCCCTCTGATACCGAATCTCTTTGGACCAAATCTGATTCACCATCTGATGTGATCGACAAATTCTTATGGTACGGAGCTGATATAAAAATGTATCAACAGCTCGACATTCCTCAAACGAGTCGTGCAATTGAACTCTTGGGTCTTCGATTGGTCAATCTCGCTCGTTTTACTGAGGTGGATTCTACTGCTCTTCTTAAACAAAATGCTCAACTTGTTTCAGAGAACTCCCAAATGAAAAAGAAAATGGCAGAGAATCTAAGTATGATCACCGCTGCTAAAAAGACTAAGTCTGAACTTACTCAATCTCAAGCCGATCTGATAAAGGCTCTGGAAGAACTGGACATTTCCCATGCTGAAGCTAAGAAGCTTGCATGGGAAAAGGAGGAGATTACGAAAGAGCTGCAAATTGCCCAAGAGAAGATTGCCCAATTTGATAGTAAAGTGGAAGAAATGCAATGTGCTGCTGCTGGACAACTTTATGAATGGTTCAACTTTGTTGTGGACCAAGTGACATATCTATATCCGGACCTGGACTTGAGCCAAGTTAGTGTATTTTAGAGATCCGTGAAGGGCAACTACCACCCGTACCAGAAGATGGAAAAGAGAAAGTGGAGTCAACTGCCGAGAATGCTGATACTCCTGATACCCCCAAATAAAAATTTAACCTTTGCTTTATATTATTTAACAATGATGTCTTTTTTATTTAATTAAGTTGTTTTGTGGGAATGACTGTTAACATTTGCCATTTACAGACCTGGTTCACTTATAGTGTATTGTTTGCTAAAGTCTACTATACAAGTCTTTATTTGCTAAACCACTGCTACAGATGCTCGTTCTTTTTATCAATAATATGTTAAAAAATCACTCAATGATTTTCAAAACATAACGTGTTTAATTACTCAATAATATAACGGATAAATGGTAAATGCAATTCAATACTTTAAATGAGATTCTAATGAATGCATTTCTATTTTTCGGTTTAGCCAAAAGAATGGCATCAATTGACATTTAACTCATTTAAAAGATAGTAAACAAAAATTATGCAATATTGATGAGTATAACTTTAAAGTAATAATGATAGGCATAATGACCTTTATAAAGGACATATCAATGATCATAAACATTAAGAATAAACGTAATATTAAGCTACCAACAATAGCCGAAAAAACTCCATTACCGACTTGTGAAGGACAGAATGAGATGAATCAAACTCATTGAAACAATGTTGAATGTCTCAAATTTGGTTGGGTGGGCCCTGTTAAATAGCATTATAATATATATGATACCTATATAATTTGATTGCTTGATCCACTGGCCATAGTTGTTCCTGGAAAAAGATATAACGTTATGACATATATGATAAGTTAATGGGCCATATCCCTTTTAATCATCAAAGACCAAAACCATCTCCTTTGATAACAACTATCAATTAACGCCTAACTATTATATACTTTGGATCGTATCAAAATGATTTCATCTTTGAATTACCTCTCCGATTACAAAAATATATAACTTTAACAAACCACTCCGATTATAACAAGAGTGGCAAAAAATTAAATTATAAAAATATAATCTACAGTTGGATGCCCTAAAGTTTATCGTGCGCCAGTTCACCTCTCCTACCTCAACAGGGACCATAGCATCCACCTCGTATGTTAATAGGAAAAGGGTCTCACCTGTTGCTGAGTGAGGAGTTACATGGTATGCCCACAGTATAATTGGAAGTTCATCTGCCCATAAAGTTTTAGCATCCTCCAACCTTCGACGCAGCTCAGTTAGAATCATCTTATTTGCAGCCTCGGCTTGACCATTTGTCTGTGGATGTTCAACATATGCAAATTTTTGGGTAATTTTGAACCGAGAACAAAATTCTCGGAATTTATGATCAGAAAATTGTGTTCGATTGTCAGTAATAATAACATTAGGTAAACCATGCCTACAAATTATGTTTTTCCAAGTAAATTTCAATACCTGTCGGGATGTGATACGAGCCAAAGGCTCGGTCTCTACCCACTTTTTAAAATAATCTATCCCCACAAGCAGGAACTTCACCTGTCCTCGTGCAATCGGAAATGGCCCTAGAATGTCCATTCCCCAGGTATTGAAAGGTCAAGGAGAATTTATGTTGTGTAGAGTTTCGGCCGGTATTTTGGATATATGCATGTTCCTTTGACAACTGTCACACCGTTTAACAAACTCCATGCAGTCATTCCTCATAGTCGGCCAAAAGAATCCTGCTCTTATTACTTTTGTAGCCAGAACACGTCCTTCTGAATGCATTCTGCATATGCCTTGATGAATCTCTTTCATAACATTCTGGGCCTGTGAACTTGTTAAACATTTCAACATGGGTGCCGAGAATCCTCGTCTGAACATAATGCCTTTGTCGATTACATAGTGACTTGCTTTGCATTGGATCTTCTTTGCTTCTTTCCCCTGGAACAACATCCTTCTCTAAATATTGCCAAATCGGTTCCATCCATTCCCTATCGCCACTTTCGACTGGAAAGGCTTCCTCTTTATCTATACTCGGCTGTAGCAATGTTGCCTGTATTAATGTCCTATTTTGTGCTGCCCTCTTCGTGCTAGCCAACTTACTCAGTAAATCAGCTCAGGTATTTTCCTCCCTCCTAACATGTTCAATATTAAATTCAATGAACTCGGCCTTAAGATTAGTTACCTTATGCCAGTATCGGATGAGTTGCGGATCTTTAGTCTGGAATTCTCCCGAGATTTGTCCTGTGACCAACTGTGAGTCACTCTTGACTTTCAATTTATGTGCTCCCATCTCCTTTGCTAATATGAGGCCAGCTATCAATGCAACATACTCCACTTGATTGTTACTCACCTGGAACTCATATCTTAACGACTGTTCCAGAGTAACCCCATCTGGTGCCTCAAGAATTATTCCTGCTCCACTTCCCTTGATGTTAGATGACCCACAAAGTCCACCGATTTGTATTTTCTACCTGGAAGACAGGGGTTAATTCTGCTATAAAATCAGACAAATATTGGGATTTAATCGGTCCTCTTGGCTCAAATTCCAAACCAAACTCGGACAACTCGACCGACCACGCTATCATTCGACCAGCAAATTCTGGCTTCCAGAGGATTTGGTTAATGGGATACTCTGTCCGTACAATCACCTGGTGACTTTGGAAGTAAGGCCTCAACTGTCGAGCTGCTGTTATCAATGCCAATATCAACTTTTCAACCAACTGGTACCGTACTTCTGGACCATGAAACACCTGAATAATGCAATACACAGGCCTCTGTTCTTTGTCGAATTCCTGAACAAGTACTGCGCTAATAGCGAAATCAGTCACGGATAAATACAAATACAAAGATTTACCTAGTAGGGTCAGTATTGGAGGCGACATGAGGAACTCTTTCAATTTGTTAAATGCATCCTCACATGCCTGAGTCCATTTGAATTCAACGGGATTTTTGAGGAGTTGAAAAAATGGTTTAGACTTATCTGCCGACTTGGGAAGAAAACGCTGCAATGAGGCTATTCTCCCAGTTAACCGTTGCACTTCTTTAATATTTGTTGGGCTTTTCATCTGAATTATAGTGCGACATTTGTCGGGATTGGCCTCAATCCCTCTGCAGGTTAGCATGAATCCAAGGAATTTGCTGCCTTGCACCCTAAACACACACTTTTTAGGGTTAAGTCGCATGTTATACCTGCGCAACTGTTGAAAATTTTCGTCTAAGTCTGTAACATGAGAAATTGCCGAGTTAGACTTAATTACCCTATCATCAACATAGACCTCCATATTCCTGCCGATTTGAGATTTGAAAACCTTGTCCATCAATCGCTGATATGTAGCTCCTGCATTCTTCAAACCAAAAGGCATTACTCTATAACACAAATTAGCTTTATCAGACATAAAAGCAGTTTTATACTGAGTACGCATCTAGGAAACTCAACAGGGCATGTCCTAATGCACCATCAACCAACCTGTCTATACTGGGCAGACAGGTTTTATTTAAATCTGTGTAATCAGTACACATCCGCCATTTCCCGTTAGACTTTTTGACCATGACAACATTGGACAACCAGGTGGTATAATCAACCTCTCTGATGAAACCGGCTTTAAGCAATTTATTTGTCTCTGCAATGACGACCTCCCTTCTATCTCCCCCAAAACGTTGTTTCCTTTGCGACATAGGCTTAGCTTCTGGGCAGATTGACAATTGATGACACAAGAAATTCGGATCTATACCTGGCATATCAGACGCCAACCAAGCAAATAAGTCTGCATTTTCCATGAGTAGTTTCATAACTCGGGTTTGGATAGACCCTTCCATCTCTGTTCCTATCTTTGTGTATTGCCCAAGTTGTGTTCCTATCTTGAAGTCTTGCAACATCCTGATAGGCTTCGACCTAGTTTCTTCAGCATTAACCCTTGGATCAAGTTCGACTAGGCCCCCCATCACCGGCTCATCTTTTGCATCAATGCTTTATGCTTTGGAAGGTGGTTTGTGAGCAATTGCAATCTTCAAACTTTCCAAATAGCATTGTCGAGCTACTTTTTGGTCCGCCCTAACCATAACGATATCTCCTATGCTATCATAGAAGGGAATTTCATTGCTAGATGTGGTGTAGAAACCACCGCACCTAGCTCGTTTAAACATGGCAGACCAATTAAAACATTATACGAAGCTACAACATTTATAACCAAATATTTAACAGATACAGATCGAGAAAGAGATTTATCACCAAAAGTAATTATCAATTCAACGTAGCCTCTGACTTCGACTTGTTCTCCAGAGAAACCAATTAATGCTCCATTGTAAGGTCGTAACATTTTCTCGTCCAACCCCAATTTCAAGAAGGTAGCCCAATACAAAATGTCAGCTGAGCTTCCTTAGTCGATGAGAGTATGCTTCACCACAAAGTTTGCTATCTCGACCGTGATCACCATCGCATCATCTTCATCAGGCACTACACCTCTCATATCATCACTCGAAAAAGTGACCGGATGATATAGATAAGACGGTTTTGAAAGTACTGAATATACCGAGTTGAGATTCCTTAGATGTTTTCTTCGTGCTGAGTGAGTAGGGCTCCCCCGGCAAAGCCACCCGCAATAGAATTTATCACCTCACGAACACGGGATTGTTGCCCTTCACGCGGGTCACTTTGTTCCCCAATTTGATCAGTGTCCCTACCATTGCCTCTGCCACCTTGCCTATGGTCTTGCGGACGAGGTGATGTGAGCTCCCTGGCTCTGTTTTCTCGTACGTCCTCACGACCGTCAGACCTTTGAAGAAACCTTCTTAGGTGACCTCTTCTTATCAAGCCCTCAATGGCGTCCTTCAGCGTTCGACACTCTTCAGTAGTGTGACCAAAATTTCTATGGAACCGACAATGTTTGGAGTGGTCAGCTTCAGGAGGTGTTCTTCCAGGTGGTGGAGGAGCCAACAAATTTAGTGCAAATACCTCGTTCAAAACTCGGGCCCGACTTGAATTAAGTGGAGTATAGTTTTCATATCTGGGCCAATCATATCTCGGTTGGTGATCCTTGTTCCAACCAATTTCGCACTTCCGTTTTCCTTTCTTCTCTTCCGTACCCTTGTCAATTGGAGGCTTCCTAGCTAGCGAATCTGCAAAAGAACCTGCCTTCAATCCTATTAATACGGCGTGAAGGGCCACTGCTGCATTAGATCTCGAATCTGCAGTGTTTCACGACTGAAACGTGACATGAATTCCTTCAACGATTCTGACCGCCCTTGTTTAAAATTAACAAGGCTGGCCGATGTCTTTTGATGTGCTCGACTGGTTGCATATTTTGCCCAAAATTGTTCAGCAAGATCATCGAAACTGTGAATTGAATTAAGAGGTAACCTCGAAAACCACACCAGAGCAGCCCCCTTTAAGGTGGTTGGGAAGAATCGGCACCGTATTTGCTCAGTCGCTGTAGTTAGCAACATTTGTGTTTGGAACATGGTTAGATGTTCCTCTGGATCGGTTGTTCCATCATATGTTTCGATCGGAATAGTCTTGAAATGTCTGGGAAAAGGTGCACTCATAATTTCTCCCACAAATGGATAGCCAGATTCACGTGTTCCAACTCTCGGTATCCCTCTTTGAGATGGAGTCTGTATCTGGCTTTGGGATGACCTATCGCGAATGGGACTTTCTTCGTACCCATCTGAACCATAGTGCTCGTCCTCATTTTGCAACTCGTCTACTTGTTGCCGCATATCCTGATTCTCTTGTCTCAACCGTTCTACAGTGTTCATCAATCGTTGCATCGCTTGTTCCATATTCGTTGGTTCA
Organism: Echinosophora koreensis; assembly: GCA_035048595.1. Taxonomy (NCBI): domain Eukaryota; kingdom Viridiplantae; phylum Streptophyta; class Magnoliopsida; order Fabales; family Fabaceae; genus Echinosophora; species Echinosophora koreensis. The sequence goes on along the minus strand of JAPCYP010000058.1, from coordinate 71,185 downwards.
AGACTCGGCGTTGCTTGAGTCGTCAATGGTGTTTCTCCTGATGCCCCAGTGTGTTCCCTGCCTGAGCCATAATGTGGCGTAGGAAGAGTTTTACCAGGGCCCCACGGGGGGAGCCAACTATTCCGACCTGGATAGTATGATTGTAAGAGTGTGTGTATGTCATAATCTGTCCTCTGGCTTCTATCCCTTTCCTGTTTATATAGAGTTTCTTTCAATGTTAAGTCGTCCCATCTCCTACGTAACACACGCTACACATGCAGTGAATATCCGTCTAATCATAAAGGCATAACCATCATAATAGAGTGGTAAATGGCCGACTAATCATTAAGAATAAATATAATCGTAGTAACTGAACGGTAAATGGCTGACTAATCATCAAGGCTAAGTATAACCGTCGTATCTGAATGGTTAATGGCCATCTTATCATTATATCTGACCATTATTCATCAACTTGTATGTTACACTCGGCCTATTTCCTGTCCAGCTAATCAGTAGTGGATTTTGGGCCCTTCCATATCTGAGTATCAAATTGGGCCCGACCGTCTTGACAAATCCACCTAGTAACAACAATGCTTTGTAAAGTTGGGTGTAATTTTATTCAAAACCCCGATACCATTGTTTCTAGAGTCTTCAAAGTCAAATATTTTCAAAATGAGGATTTTTTTTTAGAAGCTGGTTTAGGACACAATCCTAGCTTCATGTGGCATAGTATTTGATGACGACCACGGCAAGTGTACCGGCTTGTTGCAAGTAATAAAATCGGTGAGAACTGAATATCGTCCACAGAGATTAGTTACCAAGTACCAATTCACAAGTTAAACAACTATCTAGACCAATAATTGGTATGAAGAGAGCTCAAAAGAAATAAAATAAAGCAAAAGAACAATAAAATATTTTTTGAATTTTTGTTGAAGGTAAAATAAAAAAAGAAGTGCTAGGGATTTGATTTCACAATTATGAATCTGGATTCCTCATAGAAAAGGAATCCTATGAATTATCAAAACTCTAATCATCCTAACCCCAATTGGTATGTTGAAGGACAAATTCCTTTAATTAATTGAACCTTAATTCCTTAGTGAATCAATTATATAAAACCTCACTAATTACCCTAGTCCTTAGGTCTAATTAACAAGGCATGATGATAAAAGCTCTATGGAATTTGTGAAAGACCCACATTAATCAAGTTATCCATTCCTAGATAAACTCAATTAATAGTAATGATTACAAGAGGCAAAGTCCAAAAATCACCATTCCTAGCATATAATTGAACCCTCAAAACACAAGAATGATGGCCAAACATTCAAATGTCATGAAGCATAGTAAACATCACATCAATAAAACCAAATATACATAGGATAATCAAAGAGTCAATTAAAACATTATCATAAAAGGATTACATCAAAACCCTTGCAAAAAAAATTTAGCTAGACATGTTAAACACTAGAATAAGATAAAATAAAGATATAGATAGGAGAAAACTCCATGATACTGATAACAAGAGACACCACACTGCTGGATTCCTCCTGTAGCTCTCGTGATGTGTTGCTTCTATTCTCTTGCTGATGCTCCCTATCAGTAAAAAAGGTTCCCTGATGTGTTCATGGACCAACTGACAAGTGGGCCTGCGATAGGTGCCACTGCCCAACGGTAGTCAGACAACAAGTAGCTCAAAATGATCAGGTATCACAGCTCGGCGGCCATCTAACCGCCCAGCATTGCATAGATAGTGAGTAGCTAAAAAAATCTAGGGCTCACCGCCAAGCTGCAAACTGCCCGCCTAGCGCTGGGAGGTTAGGAACTTATTCTATATTTCTTCGCTTCTTTGAACTTCTGATGGTTTGACAACAGCTCTAGCTCTTTCGACGATTATATTCTCAAGTTTACCGGGGTCCCAATTCTTCATTAATCACTGCACAACAAAACATTATGAACAAGATCCCCTGAAAACTCAGAATTATAACCAAACGTAAGCAAATTATACTAGTTTAAGCAAAGCATGCTACAACCATCAAATCCAAGTTAATTGAGGTAAAACAAGGTTCAATGTTGGATATAGATGGTCAAATCCTCATCAAAAGTACAGGAAAAACAGATAATTCGCAGGATTATCAGTATCTGTAGTTCATAAGTGCTACTAAAAGCTGGGTTTAGATGTCGCATTGGAGATGGAACCCAGATTAATATCTAGTTTTGTCCTTGGCTTAGAAATCATAATCATCCATATCTGCAATCAATTCCCACAAATGAGACTAGATATTTTCGAGTTTGTGATGTTATGAGGCAAGATGTAAATTGATGGAATACACATCTTTTATCAAGTACTATGGGAGTAGATGATGTCACAACTATTTTTACAAATTCCACCACCTAATACATTAGTGCAGGATCGCATGATATGAAGCATGTCCAAGGATGGAAACTACAGTGTGAGATGAACTTACCATTGTTACACGGAGAGAGTGCTAGATAATAGTTTCATGCATGTTGAAGATAGTTTGAGAAAGCTTTGGAACATACAGGTCCCACACTGTATAAGACACTTCCTCTGGAGAGTGTGTCGCAAATGTCTACCTACAAGGACAAGGTTACAAACTCGTGGGATCCATGTATTAGGTTTTCGTCCTTCATGCGATTTAAACCTTGAGAATGAATGGCATATTTTCTTAATATGTGAAAATAGTAGAGCTTGCTGGCACGATGTGGGTTTATGGGGTGTGATTGAACCATTATTAGATACAGTGGATATTTTTTAGGAGATGGTTTGGAAGGTTTGGAAGGTTTTCGACCTCATTGATTGGAAGCGATAGAGTATTTTTTTGCTATGATTCTATGGGGGATATGGAAAGCTCGTAATGAAAGAGTTTGGGAGAATAAAATGGGCACTTACATAGACATCATTTTTAGAGCAAAGCATGTGTTGTTTGACTGGTTGCAAGCAACATAGACGTAGCAAAACCGTGGTGCCCTCACGCGAAATGTTGCTGCTCAAACTTGGGTGCCTCCTCCTATGGACTATGTTAAATGTAATGTGGATGCAACTTTTTTCCACCAAGATAGGTTTATGCGTCAGGGATGGAACAAGCTAGTTTTTTTATGCCCATTCAGCTTGGTTTATCAGGTGTCCTAAGGTGTGGGAGGGAGAAGGATTTGGCCTTAAAAAAAGCTATACAATGGTTGCGTTCAATGGGTTTTCAGCATGTGATTATAGAGTTGGATTGTAAACTGGTCTTTGATGGCATGTGCAGTTCAACAAAGGACCTTACTGAGTTTGGTGAAATTCTCAAGCAATGCAAGCAACTCCTTAACTCTTCCCCAACATATAAGCTTAAGCTTATTCAGAGAGAAGCAAATTTAGGGGCTCATGCTCTTGCAAGGGCTTCTACTTTATATGTTAACTCCTTTCATTTTAATGTTATTCCTCCTTGTATTGTTGAACAAGTTTATTTGGAAATGATATGAGTTTGTTTGCTTCCAAAAATATAAAAATAAAGAGTATGATACAACTTTAATGTCTATATCAAGACCTATAATCCTATTGTCATCATTCTAATACATTAGTGTATACTAATTAGAAATTGGAAATATCATTGTATCAAATAAAAAAAATACAAATTTCATAAACAAATTTTATAATTGAGCTCAAAATGTCAAATAAGTTAAAATCAATCATATTACAATTTCTTCAATGACATCCAACAATTCTCATTCTTTCAACATGCACATAAAACGTCTTAGTCCTTTTATTAAAGGATTTACAATGATAAGATTTGTGCTAACATATTCTAGTTACAATCTTTGTTTCTGAACTTCTTTAAAAATTAGTACTTAAATTCCCTTTGTTTACCACCCTTAGAGTACTTGTTATTCACAAATACTAAATTATCACAATAAATTTTCAACGACCTAGTGACATTGTTCACAAATTTTTTTTTTTTTGAAATGGACACACGTCCATGGCTTAGGAGACACCGTCATGTCGTACCTTCTCAACGTAAACGGAAATGAGACACGGTTGTATCTCAATGAGACATGGTTGTGTCTCACTCTAAGTTGTCTGTAAACAGATAGGAGACATGGGTGTGTCTATCAGAGACACAACCATGTCTCATCCCTCCTCCTTTTTTATTTTTTTTAAAATAAAAAAAAAATAGAAGAACAAAACAAGAATTAGGGAAAAAAGAAAGAAAGAAAGAAAGAAAATCTTCTCCACCTACACTTAAGTCCTAAAAAATAAAATAGAAGACAAATAAAATAAAATAAATTAGAAGAAAAGGCTTGAAATACAAGTTGCCTCATGTGAAGCACTTGTTTATTCGTAACTAATCATCCTTAATTGTTGCCTCAAAACTTGCCACAAATTCAATTATATGATCACCTTTCATATGTAAGCATGTGCTCCTTCGTTTCCTATAAATTTCTCAGAACCTTTTGAGCAAACATATTGTTCCTAACAACATATGCAAACATATATATATATATATATATATATATATAATTACTTTTAAGTTTTAACTGTTTCTTTTCCAAGTCACTTAAGGAAATTGCATGAGGCTGGATTTGTCTCATTTCTGAATTGGAGCGGATGATGGCAAATATTTCTCCATTTTAAATCTTTCTAGTACTTTGTTCTTATATGCTTTTTGAGACAGGCCTCATGATCCATGTGATCTATTCTGGACTATTTATCTTGCAATCAGATAGCTTGCCCCTCTCCTATCTTTCATTTTAAAGTTACTATAAAGAAACTTAAATTTGGATTAGATTCTATTTAGCCATTTATTTTTTTAAATATTTTGTTCATTTAAACATATCTATCTTGAATTAAAATCTTATTTCTCAAGTTAATATTTTAAGTAAAAAAATTTTTTTTTTTGAAACTTGAAATCTTGGCTCACCATCTTCATGCAATGTGTTATGAGATTTAAATTTTCTTTGTATATTAATGACTATTTAGTCACTCAATCCTTATCATAGTCCTTTATCATTTTGATAATATGCCAATAAATTAAGACATTAAAAATAAAAAAAATCTTTTGAATACACCAGAGCAATTTAACAAATTTTGCAGACAGCAGTAAATTAAATGGGCAAAAAAATTTTAACACGTGTTATATGGTGCTAATACAATTTCCTACTTGTAATCAATCCCCAAACCTAAACCCTATACGCAGACCATGTTTTTAGGTGTCCAAGTGCACAATTCAATTTTTAAATGAATAAAGCGATTGATGGTGACTCCCAAACAATTTTTAATCTTTTAAATTTTGAGTTTCCTTCCCAATGTGTCTTCCTCCAACATAGTTCCGACAGTTGGTGCACGTGCTAGGGACGCTAGAAGGTTCCGTAATTTTGATATCTTGTCATCGGCCTATTTAGCTATGGCGGCCCTTACTATTTTGTTTACTTTTTGTATGCTTGTGTTTTCACATGTTTGTGTCTTTAATTGATTTATATGATTCCTCGCACACAATTTGCCCCACAATATCACATGCATCGGCAGTGGCGGATTTAGGACCCTAAGTCAGCGAGGGCAATTTTTTTTATAAGTAAAAGATTATTAAACAGGAGGGTACAAGGGGTACCCAAAACCCATCAGCAAGATCAAAATTGTAGGGACAATGCCCATATAAACTGGCAACTACCGTCCGACCCATAGTTACCATGTTCACAATACTTTCCAGTACGTGGTACAAGTACGGGTAGGCGGTACGTGACCTGTCTAAATATGGATACGTGGGGGGTATAAATAGTCGGTACGTTATTTGGTATGTTACTAATAAATATTTTTCATATAGTTAAACATTATAAATTACATAGTATAAAATATAAAAGGTGAATGTTGACAAGTGCCCTAAGGGCACCGGTTAAGGAATCAAGAATTATTGGGACTTGTTGTAATTAAAACTTTGAAAAGTGATATACTTATATTTTCAATCAGAACTTTGTGCTTTTGGAATCCTTAATCCATTGCCCTAATGACACTGGTTGGTATCACCTAATATAAAATACCAATAAATTTTTTTCATAAGTTTTTTTTTTATAAATATTATATGTGACCTCAATTAATAAAAATAGTTATATACAACTATGTAAGTAAAATAATATTTATATTATGAAATAAACCAAAACAAGAGCAAGATATTATAAACTAAGAAGAATAGAGAATAGAGTATAAAGAAGAGAGGAAAGAATAAGAGAGTCTTTGTATCATACTCTTCAAGGTGCAAACTTCACAATGATACATGAGTCCTATTTATAGGACATAGGAATTGTAACTACCCAAAACTATTGAAAGCCTATACATAATGATATATTTACAATACAATAACTTGTGATAAAAACTTTTGCTAATAGAAGTTACAATACTAAATGGACATCCATCCATATTTGACACATTTTTCATAACACTCCCCCTTGGATGTCCATTAAGGATATGCCTCGTTAAAACCTTACTAGGAAAAAAACCCAGTGGGAAAAAAATCCTAGTGAAGAAAAAAGAGTACAATATCCTTTATGTGGGAAGTGCCTCATTAAAAACCTTATCAAGGAAAACCATGTAGGACAAAACCTTGATTAAGGAAAAAAGAGTACACTTTTCTCCCCCTGTTAGAAGCATCGCTTAAGAATATGAAATTCAACATTTTGATCTTCTCCCCCTGAAGTATTTTGAAGCAATATTCTTCTCTCTGACACACATTTGACATATCCCCCTTTCAATTGAGCTTTGCATGACTATATTTTCTTCAATTGGTCACAAGATTTTTGAACGAGATGAATTGAAACTTTAACCAGAAGCATTAACGACTTCATCTAGATCAAACAAAATATCTTACACTTTTTTAATGCCTTTTGGTTGCCGAAGAACAATATTTTATATCATATCAGTCCATGCAATATTTAACAGTATTTGTGTGTGCTTTTGTAGCACTAAGGTAGGGTCTTTAGGACCAAGATATTTGTTATTTTCATATCCAGCTACCGAACTATACTAATGTTTCGATAGATATAATCTATCATGAATCATTTAAGAACTAGTTCTTTATAATTTGTAAAAAAAAATTCACCGTGCTAAATGCTCGATCTACGGGTCGAGACATAGCTTTGTCATCCAAAACTATTTCATCTTAAGATATTTCTTTATATATTCTATAATTCTAGAAAACCTTTCAAGGCATTCCATAATATTCAAATAATCAAAATCACAGTAGTTATATTAAACACATTTACAAAAAAAAAAAAAAACACATAGATATCTAAGAAAATGAAAATCTTGTTAAGAAATTGAAATAAAGTTATCTACGATTGCATGAAAAACATCATGCATATAAAATATAAATCCAAATATATAGATATATTTAATCCTTCCGGGATTTTCCATCTAGATATTACTCTCGAGTCAACCATAAGATGTAATAACAACTATTTACATGAATATATTTTATATTATGTATATTTTGGACTTCAAGTCCATTCAAAACATCTAAGATTTGAACTATTGTTCAAAATCCTCAAATTGCGCAATTTGAAAGAGTACATGCTTTATGTATCTTGAATCCTTCCGGGATATGCTTTATGTATCTTGAATCCTTCCGGGATATGCTTCTAACACCTTGAATCCTTCAAAGGATGTTTCATATAAATGTCATTATCTAGTGATCCATACAAATAGTTTGTGACAATATCTATTAGATATAAACTGAGCCCTTTACGTGCTACCGGACTAATTAAGTATCGGAAAGTATTTGCATCCACCACAAGTGCATATGTCTCTCCAAAATCATTGTCAGGTTTTTGCGAAAACCCTTGAGAAACAAGTCGTGCTTTGTTTCTCACAATTTCATCATTCTCATTTCGATTTCGCACAAAAACTCATTTGTATCGATTAACTAGTTTTACAACTTCAGGTGTATGAACTTCAGGTCCAAAAACTTTACGCTTGATAAGCGAGTTTAATTCTGCCGCAATTGCATCTTTCCATTTTGGCCAAACATTTCTTTGTCTATAATCCTTAATAGACTTTGGTTTGTGATCCTCTTTATAATTTATCTCATTTAGCGCTACATTATAAGCATAGATATCGTCAACGTTGACTTCATTTCGGTTCCATCGTATACCATTCATGACATAATTTATTGAGATCTCTTTATTTTTCACAAATTTCAGGTACCTGAGTTTCTTCTGGAACTGAAAATTTTATTTATGTCTTAGGACTCTTCTAGAGTTTTCAAATCCTCAATTTGACCATCTTACTCTTTAGCTCCTTTTCTTGTTTGAGGATTTTTATCATTGGAATCGACGAGTCTGCCACGCTTCATGCGTGCTTGAGACTCATTTACAATATTACATTGTCCAACAAGGACATCAATTTTAATTGGAGCATTAACAGTTGGTATAGTCAATGAATTATCTTTTGAACTTCCAGTTCATATTGTTTCGTACGAGGATCAAGATTAAAAATGATAATTCATTCCAACTAACATCCTTCACCAACTGCTTATCCCCTCCCCCTAATATTGGGAAAATTGATTCATCAAAATGACAATCGGCAAACTAAACCATAAATAATTCTCATATATTCCCAACCTTCTTTGAGGACTCATCTTAGTGCGTTGTGGTGGAGCAATTGGAACATATCATATTAAAAACTTCTTAGAAGGGGAAATATTAGGTTCTTTACAAGAAACCAATTGTAAAGGGGAGGACTTATGATAACTTCTTGGCTGATGTGAAACAATATCTAACATGCAAGATTGTATATCCCCAAGTATAAATTGAAACTTTTGATCTTACAAGTAAAATTCTTAATTCAATGCAAGTCCACTGTATGAACATGTACTATATGATGTTCAATATCAGCCTCAATATACATACAATACTCATTAAAAAGCCAGAGACATAGATTCACCAACATTATCAAGGCATATTTTCTTCATTGGATAATCAGGAAAATAAGCTCTTTGTCGAATTAGTTGAGCAAACAATCTCGCAAACTTCTGGTTACGAGTTGACAAACATGTGAGCATCTAGTTGATGTATCAATTAAAATATCTAAATGGTCCACACGGTGGATGTATTGGTTCACCAATATCATCTTGTATACGTTCTTCAAATGTGAGAGATTCACTCTCAATTTTTTTTTTTGTGTGGTGATATCTGATTATCAACTTCCCTTAGGAACAAGTAATACTAATTGGATTGAAGAATCTCCCGGCTCTTCAATGGGTGTCCACATGATTTTTAAAATTATCAACTTCCCTTGGGAACAAGTAGTACATATTGGAATGAAGAATCTTCAAGATCTTTAACGGACATGATTTTTCAAATATTTTTCGCATCATAATAGACCCGAGATGGCCTAATCGGTCATGCCAAACAACAAACTTATTATGATTTGTAAACTTCTGGTTTACAATGGTATAATGAACTTAGTTTATATATGCATTGCAAACTTCTGGTTTACAATCAACACGTCATTCAACCGCACTCAAATCTATTTGAGTTGATATAATGCATAAACATAATTTATAAAAAAATTCTATCCAAATAAAACAATATAGTAGATATTTTAGAGACTGGATTTACCTGTTGTAAAATGAGAGGAGGTTTCTCCAATTTATTTATAGGAGCTCATGTCATTGTATAGTACTTCAAACATCAACAAGGAGAGTGGTTATACCTTTCAATATAATACACAATCATGTACAATGATTACAAAATAAGTGCAATAGTTACAAAAGAATAAAGTATACTAAAAGTTATAACAAATAAATCCTTACCAATGGTACCTTTAGTATTACCATATACCAAAGTTACCATTTATATATAAAGATTTGGGATCACACAATTTTCTTCAATGAATAAAATTATAGAAACCATATTATATATATATATATATATATATATAAAACTAATTAACGAAATAGGAGAAAACGTGTATATGTGCGTCTAAAATCACATAAAAACACAATGAAATGGATCATTTCAAGAAAATAATTCAATTAATCAAATCATCAATCAAATAAAATAATTTCTCGAAAAAATTTAACAAAATAGATATACCCAAATGCATGTTATTTGTAAGACCATGATCAAATGAATAAATTCATAAGGAAAATTTGAATATTAACCCATAGCTTACCTCATTAGGATTTGGGAGACAAAAATTTATCTTTATCTTGATTGAAACTTACTTGTAAATATCAACAAAACTTTGACATATAACTGATATGATCCATGTCATTTCATACATGTTACAACATTAAGGTAACATGAAAAGAGAAGATAAGAAGATATTAGGACAAAGAAAATAATAACACAGAAGAGTCTAGTTCTTCAGGAACTAGGCATACCACCAATTTTTCTTATTCCTTCTTTCAGAAAAAGATGTCCTTATATAAAACTCCAAGCATAAGTAGGGAGAGAAGTTACGTACTTCTCCATAATGTATATTTATATATGAGTTACTACTCCATCGTTAGGAATGGTAAAGGTCATAAAAATCATACTAATGACATTTTACCACTCTTAATGTCTAATGAATATATTCAATCATCATGTCTAACATATTCAATATTATCTTAGATGATCAAAATCACGACCTTTGTCGTACCCTAAATTACAATATGAAACATTCACTTCTGGGAATGAGGTTCAATCTATTAGGTGACCTTTCTCATTTTTCATCAACAACTCTATTGTGTTCAATCACAATAAAGCTTAAACTCCAGGAGCATATTGAGTGACACAAAATAAATGATCCTTTTCTCATTTTGCTACTTTGGGAGCACAATTGAGTGACACAAAAATAGATGATCTTTCTTTTACTTTCTTTTGTGTCAAATTACACTAAGATCAAATAGATCTTTTAGATTTCAATTATGGTCTACGGTCTAGTTCTTCAGGAACTATACCACAAATCTTCATACCAATGATGACAAAAAAAAAATCATAATTTTGTGCAATCCTACAGGGATGCTTGAATATTAAATTCTTCCAGAATTTATCAAAAGTAAAAAGACAAAATGTAATAATCAATTTTAGTCAAACAAAATTCAAAATAAAATTTCTATGAATAAAACATAAAAGATTAATATGAAGAATATAACAATAAGGAGAGAACATGATCTTCCAAGGAGAGTGAGAAGAAAACAAATCCTTTCAATACATTCTCCAAACCGATTAAGCCATTGCTCATATGGCAGAGTCTCGTGCTGATAACGTGTTATGAAATAAACCAAAACAAGAGCAAGATATTATAAACTAAGAAGAATAGATAATAGAGTATAAAGAAGAGAGGAAAGAATAAGAGAGTCTTTGTATCATACTCTTCAAGGTGCAAACTTCACAATGATACATGAGTCCTATTTATAGGACATAGGAATTGTAACCACCCAAAACTATTGAAAGCCTATACATAATGATATATTTACAATACAATAACTTGTGATAAAAACTTTTGCTAATAGAGGTTACAATACTAAATGGACATCCATCCATATTTGACACATTTTTCATAACAATTTACAAATAAATATCTTATTTTAAATGATGAAATTAAATCATAACCCCTCAAGAAGAACAATGGACACTTGTTAATAAATTTCTAAATAATATTTGTTATTATTAAAATACAAAATAAATAATGATATTGATTATTGATGGATCGCAAAATAAGGTTCAGAGATTTATTATAGAGAAACAAATGAAGGTCAGACTTCAACATTTATTAGAGAGAGGGAAACAAAAAAAAAAGTTAGAAATTTATCAGAGAGGGAGAAAGAAAAACGCAAGGGTCAGAGAGGAGGAGTGTTTCTTCTTCCTCTTCATCTACACCACTGCACCTATTCCTATATACCTGCAAGTCTCGACTCAAATGATGATGGGAGAGATGAGAGGTAATGGGTGAGAGGAGAAGATGATGGAGAATTGCACAGCTGAGCTCTGTTAGATAGTGAAGAAAGAAAGGGAAATAAGATAGTGGCATTGGTGCAAATATCTCATCTATGGGGGTAAAATTATAAAACATAAGGTATTAGTAAAAGAAAAATTAAAACGTCACTCGGTGCAGTTGCCCGCACTCACATGAACGTGGGTCCACCCCTGTGCATCGGCCTAGACCTGGGTTTGATACCTAGTAGATTTAGATAGAGATTTAAGCACAATTTTTGTCACAACTATGATAACGAAGCAAGAACAAAATAAGATTCAAAGGGAAAACCCATAACATCTGAAAATGGAAAGATGAGAGAGACATGCAAATGACGCCCAACACTGAGTGCCCCAGGCATAGGACTACCTAAGAGCAGGGTGGAAGAAGGGTGCCCAACATCGGCCATGGAGCGCCCAACATAGGACCTTACGCGGGTAAAAGCTTAATAGATATCAATAAAACCTTAATAAAAAAAAATTATTTTAAAAATAGAAAACTTAAATTTTGTGCATCCTTATACACTATTTTAAAGTTCAATTAATAGCAGTAAAGTTAAGAGATGATAAGTGTTGCCCGAGTCTAATTTTCACAAAATAAAATATATAACATTTTTGTAAATAAATAAATAATCTTTGTCAATGATAAAAAATTGGGGATGACTAGAGTGATAATACTAATTTAATTGAAATAGTGTGATTGTTTTTTAGGCTTAATTTGTATTTTTGGTCCCTCATGTTTTTTTCGAATTGGCGAAAATCATCCTCCTATTCATTTTTTGGCGATTTTAGTCCTCCACATTTTCCAATCGTGCAAAAATAATCCCTCTCTCAAGTTGTCATCCCAATAGTTAATAGAGTTTGATGAGGTGACACATGTCTAGCCACATGGCACATAGATGCCATGCCCAGTTGGCAACATAAATTATTAAAATAGTTAAATAATATAATTAAAATAATATAACAAAACTAACTAGTAAAATAAAAAATGTCAAGACTCACCTTCATCTCCCTTCATTCCTCTATTCTTCTTCTCTCACCGCCCCCTCCGTCGTTCTTATCGCTCGTCTGAGTCGACGCGTCAGTGTCCATTTCTCTAGCCTGAGTCACCGAACGGTTCAGACTTATAGTAAACTCGGTACTCGCTCAAGTCCATGGAGTTATTGTTGTTCAACCTCTCAAACATTTCGTCAAACATTCGTTATGTGTCATGTGGCTAGATACGTGCCACCTCCATTAACTTTTGGATGTCAACTTAATGGAGGGACTATTTTTGCACGATCGGACAATGTGGAGGACTAAAACTGCCAAAAAATAAATGTGTTTTTTTGAATGGAAGTTATAGAATACTAATACATTCTCTACTCGCAGTCAATTCCTGGACCTAAACTCTAAACGCAAACCATGTTTCTAGGTGTCCAATTGCATTATTTTATTTTTAAATGGGTAAAGTGATTGAGAACAATTTTTTAACAATTTATAATTTTCTGGATTATGGTTGTTATTCCTATGTGACTTCTAGAACAGTTGCGGCAACTTGTAAAAAATAAAAATAAAAATAAATAAATAAATAAATAAATAAATAAATAAATAAATAAAGGGGAAAAATACATGAAATAAAAATATTTAGGGTTCAAAGTAAGATAAAGATTGATATTCTGAAAAATACAAATAAAATTGATTAGATTACTTTTTTATATGAATTTTTTTTTTTTTGACTAAAAAGATATTCATTCATTCAAATTGGTAAAATATGTCGAAAACAACACAAATCCAATATCGCTAAAAATCGAAAAGGATGAATCTGCGAACAAACTCACAGCACCCAGGTTAATAGCATAACACGGAAAAATCAAAATGCCTACAAAAGTGACAAAATCAAAGTCACCGAAATACCCATGTCTCCGGATCTGTAACATTGACGCCCAATTCTTGATCAAATCTGTGATGAATCGAAGCAGATCTGTCAATCTGAACCAAACGAACACCGCACCAAGACAAGAAATCAAACAATGCCTCACCAAGACGATGAACAATAATACCGCCGCACACAGACGACAAAAAACACGAAAGAAAAAAACAGATCATCTATGTGAAAAAAATCACGTATTTAAATAAAAGAGGAGAAAAAAATGAAGTAAATGAGTGATTCCAGGCCAAAAAATGACCCAAAACCACCCCCTCTAGTGGTGGCACGCTGCTATGTGTGTAGAGAGAAGAAAGAGAGTTTAAAGATCCTTTATAAACTTATTTTTGATCTTTTATATTTCATTTCGTAACTCTTATTTTGATCCCTTTGTTCGTTGTATAAAGCTCATTTTAGTCCATAAGTGATTGCTTTTATCAATATATCCTTTAATTTTGATACAAAAGATATATACTTTTCTATATTTTCTGTTCATTCCTGGAAAAAAAAATAGATTAGAAAGAGTAAAATAAAAGAAAGAAAAACAATGATCATTAGACTGAATTAATATTTCCCACATGGTAGAAATGACATAACTTAGGTGCAACCTTATAAGTACTTAGGTATTGTTTTTTAATCAGAAATGTTATTTTGACAATCACTTGGGACAACTCTATGATGACAACCGTAGAGTTGAATAGTAACACGCTACTGTAGCGTACTGTAGCATGTGTACTGTAGAATTTTTTTTTTGTTTGCAAATTTTGACTTTTTTAAAATATATATATATTTTGCTCTTTTTTTTTAAAAATATCTGGTTAATCAGGTACAAATATCTGGTGAATTTAGTTCATTATCTGGTTAATGGGTTTTTTGGTTAAGTGTGTGTAAATATCTGGTGAATTTAGTTCATTATTTGGTTAATGGGTTTTTTTTTTGTTAAGTATGTGCAAATATCTGGTTAATCAAGTACAAATATCTGGTGAATTCAATTCATTATCTGGTTAATGGGTTTTTTGAGAAATAAAATTTTGGTTGTGTGTGCAAATATATGGTTAATTAGGTACAAATATCTTATGAATTCAATTCATTATTTGGTTAATGATTTTTTTGAGAAATAAAATTTTTGATCAAGTATGTGCAAATATCTGGTTAATCAGGTACAAATATCTGGTGATTTCAGTTCATTATCTGGTTAATGGGGTTTTTTGTTAGAAATAAAATTTTTGTTTAAGTATGTGCAAATATCTGGTTAATCAGGTACAAATATATGGTGATTTCAGTTCATTATCTGGTTAATGTGTTTTTTTTTTTAGAAATAAATTTTTTGGTTAAGTATGTACAAATATTTGTTTAATCAGGTACAAATATCTGGTGAATTCAGTTTGTTATCTGGTTAATGGATTTTTTTGAAAAATAAAATTTTTGTTAACTATATGTAAATATCTGGTTAATCAGGTACAAATATCTGGTGAGTTCAGTTCATTATCTGGTTAATGGGTTTTTTTTAGAAAATAAATTTTTTATTGTTTAAAAAAAGTCAAAATTTGTAAAAAAAAAAAAGAATAAAAGAAAAAAAAGAAGTGCTACAGTAATGCTACAGTAGAAGTTGTCACATATTGTTGTCCCAACCGATTGTCTGAATAACAGCACTCTTTTTTAATAGAAATAAGATATGCGTAATAATTCATCAGTGACATTATAAACAACACTTAAAATATCTATGAAACTGGATTTAAGTTTTGCTGTAGTAGAAATTGGGGTAACTCCACGCATCAATATAACTTTTATTTTTTATCATTTCATTCATGAACTTAGGATCCTCATATTATCCACCTTTAAATAACCACCTTAGCTAAGCTCTAGTGGGATAACAGCTCATAAATGACTGACATATTTTATTACCCCAAAAAAAACAAAAAAATGACTGAAAGATTTTGCCTGAAGTCACTTGCTTTTGGGCCTGAACTCCACTCCTTCAACAATAAGGCCTAATTTAATAAACCCATTAGTCTCTCGTAGCCTAAAGTTGACCGAGTCTTCAGCATATTCATTGAAAAACTCTCCCATCTCAACCTCAGTCCATCCATCTTCTCTCTGTTGAACTCCCTCACCAGGAGGTTGAAGGATCACACTTTTGTGAGACTCGTTTACACATCCTTCATACACAGCCAACTCCACAGGTCTATTTGTGAGCCCAGAATCGATATCATCAGAAAAATTATACACCAAGTATGCAGCATAGTTTGTATCTGGTGACAAATGTTTAGTTTCTAAACTTCCCTTAACTTCCAGCCACCAAACAAATCTAAGCACTGCCACTTCAGGAAATCTGCAGATGCATAACACGTATCATTAAATCAAACCAAAGAATGAACCTTCATGATTGAGAGGGTTTAAATTGCAGTTTGTTGCTGTTATCGCTAGTACCATGTTACAGTTTTTAATAATTTTACAACCATGTTGCAACATCCCGGTCGGATTTATATCCTTAGTATCTTCTAGATTAATTTATCCTTGATTATTGCAATTAAGATATATTGTATTTTCTCATGAGAGCAATCTTAATTCTTAATTACAATTTAAAATCATATCAGAAGTTAAGAATTAAAATTTAGATTGTCTATTGTCACTATACTTAGGAAATCGTGCACAATTTTCATTTAATATCCAGCACGATTTCTATTTAAATCATAATATAAATTATTGCAGGAATACAATTCCTAGAAATTAATAGTGATGAACCAAATGAGACTAATATATTACTCCATCCATTCTTTTTTTTTGATAATTTAAGGTTTCTACACATAGATTAAGAAATTATTAATGTGATTATATTTGTACCAAAATACCCTTAATTCTATCATTAATTATTTATAAATTTCAACTATATTTACTCCATACTACACTAGCCATTTATGTACTGGGAAGGTTTTGTGTATTTTCAAGGCATTTCAATTTAATTCTATTATAAGACTACACATGGAAAAAAAATTAGTCAAATATGTCTTGGGTTGATAAAACACTCATTGTTTTGAAATAAACAAATAGCTAAAATTACCAAAGAAAAAGAACGGAAGGAGTATATAATTACATGTGAAAAATGAATTTTCAACATATCAAGGTAATGGAGGAGACAAGAAGGCAAACCTAGACATTGGTATAGATTCCCAGCCCCAGTAGGTCGGAGTATCTCCCCAGACAACTTCAAGTCCCTTTGCACTGACCATGCAACACTTTTTGCCACTAGTTTTCTCTAAAGACAAAGTCTGTTCAACCAATATCAATATTATCATTTTGCATGGTAAATGGAAGTGAGTACAAAACTAGACGTGAGGTTGAGTCATTTCAATATCAAGACATCCCACAATGCTATAAAAATACTTATGCTGGTATACTAACAACTAAATGATCCAATCGTTAACCTTCAAGAAAATTGAAAGATGCAAATTTACAAAGCTAGGAATTTTTTCTAATGATTAGAATCTAGTGTCAAAATATACGAAGATCTGTTTCATGCCATTGAAATTCAAGAACATCATACAGTTTTGCATAAGATCATGCAGCTTACTGATTAATATCCCCAAGTTTGAATTCCATGAACAGCATAAATGACATCTCTAATAAGTTGAATATAAAATATAGGTTTAAATAAGTTTTTAGTTCCTAGAAGTTTTTTTGTGTGTGTGTTTTGGTTTTAATCCCTATAATTTTTTTCATAGGTTTTGATCATAAATTAAGGAATATGTCCCTACCATCAACTTTGGACCATTCTCATACAACAAATGAGACAATCAAGCCACCAGGAAATAATCTTCATAGATTGCTTCATATATAAGTTGCCCAATTGTTCTCTTATACTTTACTCAATTCATGAATTTGTTAATAATTCTTTTGATAATGGTGTTCCCAAACTTTTGCAACTACAGGATCAAAAACTATGGAAAAAAATTTATAGGGACTTAAACGAAAATAAACAAACTAAACTTATGTAAACCTAAATTATATGATTAATCAAAACAACCTTAGAATTGGTGCAAGAGTCTTACCATATTCCCATTGGCTAAAAGAACGGGATGGTCACAAAGGTGTAAGTAAATTTGTTTTTTGGGCAAAGAATTCAATATTGGTAAAGACTGATTGATGATGTCTTTGTAATCAGATGGCAGAAACTTTTCCCACACAGCATTTGAATCCGCAATTCTTTTGAAGGATGGTGAGACAACTGAGCATCTGCATGCATCCTTAGGAGATGTGAAGGAAATAACAATCGACATGCACTCTTCAGGCAAAATCTTTGTGATATCCATTTTTTTTTTTTTTTTGCTCTGCTCTATGCAACAGCTAGCGTTATGAATTTATGAGTAAACTGCCTTAGCTCTTAAGTTTTGGTGATTTTTTTTTTCTTTAATAAAACTAGAAAAGAATTAATTACACGCGCAATTTCAAAATAGGAAATTGATGAAAATAGAAAGAATTAAAGTAGAATAAAGAGAATTAAAGAAGAATAAGTAGAAATATAAAGAAATTAGGGAGAAAATTAAAAACTAATTAAAGAATTTAGCTGTACTTTTTTTTCCCCTTAAGGTAGAAAAGAAGAAATCACATACGAAATTTTAAAATAAGAAAGTTATGTCTACAAAAAGGAATGGGAAAGTGACAAAAAGAGAAGCAGTAAGGGCAAGGTAAATTATAAGAAATTAGATAAAGACATTGGTAAATATAAAAAAAGATAAATAATAATAATAATAATAATAAAATTTGATAACAATCTTAACCGTTAAGGACTCTTTTGGTGGTCAGATAAGATAATGACAGATATATAGGATAAGAGAGCGTGTTAGGAATATGATAGGATATGAGCAACTGGATAGCATTATGTTGTCCTATCTTGTGTTCGAGATAGCATTATGTTGTCTTCTCTTGTGTTCGAGATAAAATGGATAATGACGAGATATGATATAAATTATATCCAAATGTATCCAAATGACTAATTAGGAAAAGGTGAAGCTTTTCATGATATAACCCAGAAATTCGCTTTGATTTCACATGGAAAGTGTGGCACCCATGCCACCAACTTGCTGGAGCTCCACTGCTATATTAGCAATGCCACCACCCTGTCGTCTTACAAAGTAAAAGTTAGAGGGTTATGGTTAGTGGGTAAGAGTCGAGTTAGATGGAAAACAAATTTTCTATCACATCCGGCCTGTTTCAAACCAAGCCACCTCCATAGGATAAGAATTTTTACTAATGAGTAGGGGCGTAAGACCCGAACCAATAATATGATGAACCCAAAAATCCAAACCAAACTAATCAAATTGGTTCTGATTTTTTTGATGTTCGGGTCCGAACCGAACCAAACAAAACCCAATGGTGATTGGTTAGATTCTCAGGTTTCAGGATTCTGAAACCGAACCGAACTAATTACTATATTTTAATTTTTTTTTTTTAATATTTATGGTATTTAAATATTAATATATATTTTGATAGTTTAATATTTATTTTATTTTATTTTATTTTTATATATATTTTAATATTTTGTATATTTATATTTATATATATGTTGCAATTTAATAATTTTTGGGTCTGAACCGAATCAAACCGAACCAACCCATTCTTGAATGATTTGGTTTGGTTTGAGTTTTGTAGGAAAGTTGCTTAAAATCGAACCAAACCGAATCAAACTATTTTTTATTGGTTCGGTTTTTTTTTTTCTTTCCACCTAATAGGTAGGATAGGATAAGCAAAATGATAAGTTTATCCTATCCTATTGACTCATCAAACCATAAATTAATAGCAGACAAGATAGTTTATTCTATATTATATGTCTTATCTTAACCTCCAAACGGACCCTAAAAGTAGATTGAGAAAAGAAAACATCAAACACTCAATTTTAAAGTAGAATAGTGATAAAGAGAACAATTATGGGAGAATTATGTGAAAGATGAAGTTAGAAATAAAAATTTTAAAAGTAAATTTTTTAAAGTATACTTTTTCCATTTCTTCTCGAGATCTAGACAAAAAGCAAACACGTGTTTTTTTTTTTCTTCTTTTTTTCAGAAAGCAAACACATGTTACTAAATAAAAATGATAAAAGGAGAAATAATAAAATAAAAATTAACAGAATGATAAAGAAGAAATTATGCACAAAAAGAATGATAATGAAATTAGAATTATTATCTGAAATAGATAATAATAATAATAATAATAACAATAATAATTATAATAGAAATAGAAATAGTAATAAATAAATAAAATAAAAATAGAGAATTAAATACTGAATTTAACACTATTATTATTTTTTTACTTATTTTGACAAACTTCTATCAAATCATTTTCAATAAATAATTATCAAATTTCTTTTGCAGCATTCTAGTGGCGGACCTTTTAAGTAGTAAGAAGTTCTATCTTAGGTCTCTAGCTTCTTCTAGGAAGTGTTTTCTTAGGGGGATCTAAGTTTGCCTCTTAGAAGAGGCGCTATCGTAGATACACCTTTGATAGCCACTCCCACTACGTCAAAATGTTCTTTAATAGCACCTAATCAGTAATGTTTATGGTAGGAAACATTATAATTAAATGTGTGCAGGTGTTTAATATTGGTTTAGGAAGCGCGATTAAAAGAAACATCTTTAATAATGCTTCTTTAAACACTATTGTAGGTGATTGATATATGATTGATGCATCACGTGTTGGTAGTATCACAAATTCGACAACAATCAACATGTGTAATGTGAATGTTGAAATAGTCATTCCATAATCATAACACTACTTTGTATAGTAGAAATTGTAGAATACCATTTTTCGGTTCCCCCTCTTACACTTCCAATTCCACTTGCTTATCAAAACAAGCAACCTTCATGCTCATCGATCAAGTCCAACCCGCTGGAAGCAATTCAAACAAATGAAGTATCTTCTCCAATTGCAAAAGAATGTGCATTCCTATACCTTTTCAAACCACCCTCCAGAGTGGGGCAGTGGTGCACCACCCACGTGTCATTATGTCCACCAATAGAATTATCATGTATCAGTTTAACTTTTCAAACTTATATGTAGTCAAAAGTAAAAAGGCCTCACATGACTAAATAATTGGTTAAGAAGCTGCCATGTGGGTGGTGCACCACTGCTCCACTCTGGAGGGTGGTGCACCATAGACTCACCCTTCAAAATAACATCACATTCCACATGCTACTGATATGGAGTGGAAAACTGTGCGTTCTGAAAAACTCTCCTGTATAAAAAGAACAAATCGGCATATTAAATGGTCCAGTTCCACCTTTGGGTTTGCAGCTATCAGTGCCCTTCACCAATAAAAAAGGGTAATGGCACAAGCGTAGCAACTGGCATTTTCTGTACTGAAAGTGGGAGCCATTAATTTCACAAGATGCAGTTTCTCGAGTGATTTTCAAAAATCATATTTTGTTCTTCCACTTCCCAAAATAAGGCATAACATGTCTTCAGTATCAGTAGAAGACGAATAAAAATTCCAAGACTCAAGCATTAGACGTTTTCTTGATCCTTTAAAATGAACAACCTGCATCTCGGAAATAAACCAGGAATAGAATACAGTGTTAAAAGATACAAGGATAATATATAACCAAACTTCCAAATCTAACTGTCAAGGATTCATCTTATGATCAGACTTAAATACTTTGTTCATGTGATGTCTCCGGCTCTCCGCAAAATATTTACAGGAGAATGCTAACGAGTGTCGGTGCCCTTAGTATAGTGGTTAAGGAACTAACAAAAAAATAAAGATCTTATTGGGAAGTGATGTATTTAATGTTTTGAGAAGATAAATACTTGACTTTTCAATAAAATCTTGTTATTTCTGGATTCCTTAACCAGTGCCCTTAGGACACTCGTTAGCAAGACCCATATTTGTACCTTAACATCTAATGGCATGCCATGAAATTGACCAGCACCCGCAGCCGGAGTTCAGTTGTATAGGGCACAAGGCAAGAACATTAGTGAAGTACCACCAATATCTTCAGAGAAGTGCTTTAGCAAACCTGCTGGCGTCAAAATGTGGTTTTGACTTCACAACCCAAGCAAGAGCTAACCGATCACCTAGCATGCGGATACGTGGGGTATAGATAGTCAGTTTGTTATTTGGTACGTTACTAATAATTTCTTTCATATAGTTAAAAATTATAAATTACATAATATAAAATTTAAAAGGAGAATGCTAACCATTACCCTAAGTAATATACTTATATTTTCAATGAGAACTTTCTGCTTTCGAAATCCTTAACCATTGTCCTATGAACATTGGTTAGCATCGCCCAATATAAAAATACCAATAAAAATTTTCATCTAACTTCTTTCTTAAGTTTTTTTTATATAAATATTATACGTGACCTCAATTATATAAATATATCAGTAAAATAATATTTACAAATAAATGTCTTATTTTAAATGCTGAAATTAAATCATAACCCCTCAAGAAGAACAATGGACACTTGTTAATAAATTTCTAAATAATATTTTTCTTTTTATAAGCAAAGAATGTATTAATTAGAGTAACCAAAAGGGGAACTACATGTATTTTACAACCAAAAGTACCTAAACTGATGCTAATAGGTTGTAACATAACTAGAGTTCAAGCCCACAATTGTAATGCCTATACATCCCACAATTGTAATGCCTGTACATCCCACAATTGTAATGCCTGTACATCCTTGCACAAAACCTCTACCACCGAAACCAACTCATTTAGGACCAACCTGACACCACCAAGATAAGCAATACAAGGTTCAGAGATTTATTATAGAGAAACAAACGAAGGTCAGACTTCAACATTTATTAGAGAAATAGAAAAAACAGAGTTAGAAATTTATTAGGGAGAGAGAAAGAAAAAAGCAAGCACTGGCGTAGAAGAGCCTTTCTACGGTGGTTAAAAAAGGTTTTCTATGTCGGTTGGATCAACGAACGTAGAAAGATGTGATGTAGAAAGTAGGGACTATCTACATCAATTGGCCAACCGTTGTAGAAAGTACCTTTTCTGCATCGGTTGAAAGATACAACCGTAGTAGAAAATGTGCTTTTTACATCCAGTATTGGACTCTGGTGGACTTTCTACATCGATTGTGTTCACTTTCTACATCGATTGTGCATCGGTTTTGTTGACCAACCGATATAGAAAGTGTGCTTCCTGCATCACTATTAGACTTTCTACATCAGTTAAGATCCCAACCGATGTAAAAAATCTTTTTTTAACCACTTTTGTTTCTTCCCTAATGACGCATATCTCCGGTACCAAAATTCCTGTGCCAAACTCATGTCCTACCCAATAAACACATGCCACGTCATTTAATGAAAAAAAAACTTAATTTTTACCGTTTAAAATAGAATTATTCTCGTAGCACCCCCGTTATCTCCCCCTGACTTCATTAACGTCTCTGTCCCATCAGCTGCAGCCGGCGGCGACGCAAGAACCTGAGAAGCGTCATTACTCCCTGTGTCGGAGCAGGGCGCGAAGCCAGAAAACTCGAAGGCGCACCGGGAGGTTCCGGCGCCGGCGACAACGACTTAGCTAACAACTCAAAAAGAAGAAGCACACTGTCAACAGTGTAGATCGATAACGGAGTCGAGTCCAACACTTAGCGGTGGCGTGATGATACTGTAACAGCGTTGTTGAGCTTGCATTATTCTGGGCTTTTATAAGCCAATTTATTTTCTGGACTACTTGAGTGTTCTTGCTGATGTTGTAGGTGTCCTTCATTTGAGGACCTAGCTTTCTTTGTCTTTTCTTTGTTGTTCTTTTGCTTCTGTCTGATAAAAAAACAATTACGCCCCTGGTGGATTTTGTGGGTGTCACGTGTTTGATGAAATGCATGACTGAAATTTGATGAAATGGGTGCCATGTGTTTGATGAAATGCCTCACTGAAATTTGTTGGTTACTCAAATGATTTTGTGGAATTAAAATGATATCAGATTCTCTCTTGGTGTTGATTTGTGGCTTTATGATTCAAGCTGTGTAGAACTCCACAAAGTAGACCTCAATGCTATCTAAGTATCCCCGTCATGACCTCCACAAAGTAGACCTCAATGCTACTGATGGCAATCAGCTGGATCCTGTGATAGCAACTTGGACATATGCCAAAGAGATGCAATACCTCATCTTTCAATTTTGAAAAATAGGTGATATTGAGGGTTGAGTATAAAACCCAGTAGATGAAAAGAAAACACAACATTTCTCCTAGAAATTCCTTAGCAAGCTTAAACCAAGGTTTCCATAAAAACTTCATTAAAACTTATTGGGGAAATAACATTTCCTTAAAACGTTTTGTCGAAAAATTCTGGAGGTTAATCTTTTACATTCCTTATATGCCTTTTGACAAACATTGACCTCATATTAGGCAAGCATCCCCTACCTTCCATCCCTAGGGCCATAGTATTTCTTTCATGCAAAAGTAATGGGATATATGTAGCTTTAAGTTTTGCTCAATCCAATCCTCTTAAAACAGACAAAATAAGAGTATAGAGTTAGACCATGTAATGCACGTATTTAAGGTTGCTTAATCAATTATCACTGTGATGAGGGGCTCCTCCCACAGAGAGTAAAATTAAGTGTCCAGAGTCACAAAATTACAATCTTTTTGAGTGATCTTTCTGAACCCCATCAAAAAGTTGCCTCGCCATTTTTTTAGCATGGATTTTATTATGATCATATTAGGTTTAAATAAGTTTTTGGTCCCTACAAAATACAGTAATTTTTGTTTTAGTCCCTGCAAAATTTTTCCTTAGGATTTCGTCCCTATACTTACAAAATTTTTGAAAATAGTCCCTACCGTCATCTATCTCCGTTAATTGCTGACGTAGCAAACGGAATGCCACATCAACAGGGACCATTTCCAAAATTTTTGAAATACAGGGACGAAATCCTAAGACAAAATTTACAGGGACTAAAACCAAAATTTATGAACTTTGCGAGGACCAAAAACTTATTTAAACAAAAAAATTCTATATTCTAGCCAAACTTCAGGGCAAGTCGTATAGGTACAGAAAACTTCCAGATGAAGGGATTTGTCAATATGAAACTTGTAGCTCTAATGTATGATTTCTTTCTAATTTGTAGCCAAATTTTGGAGCAAGTCGGACATGAACAAGAAATTACATCGATACCCTGAGTACTAGATATCTAACAAAATGAAGGAATTTAGCAATTTTAACCATGTGATCCATAATGTATGATTTTGTTTCTATTTTCTTGCCAAATTTCATAGCAAGTCAGACAGGAAAAAGAAATTACCTCGGTACCCTTGAGTACTAAAAATCATACCAGATTAAGGACTTTGACAATTTTAACCTTGGTAAAATTTGGCTAGAATGTACAGAGAAAATATGGGTGTTCGTCAACCGATTCAAACCGCAAAAACCAAACCGAAAAACCAAACCGAAAAAGCAACTTTTTTTACATTGGATTAGATCGAATTTTGGATCTTCTAGTGAAAATCAATCCAAACTACTTTTTGGATTGACAAATTGACAATTCCCTTCATCTGGAAGTTTCTTGTCCCTATACGACTTGCTTTGAAGTTTGGCTAGAAAATAGATTTTTTTTTTGTTTAAATAAGTTTTTGGTCCTTGCAAAGTTTACCAATTTTGGTTTTAGTCCCTGTAAATTTTGTCTTATGATTTCGTCCCTGTATTTTCAAAAATTTTGGAAATGGTCCCTGCTGATGTGACATTCCGTTTGCCACGTCAGCAGTTAACGGAAAGAGATGACGGTAGGGACTATTTCCAAAAATTTTAAAAATATAGGGACGAAATCCTAAAAAATTTTTTTACAGGGACTAAAACTAAAATTAGTATATATATTTTACGGAGAACAAAAAATTATTTAAACCATCATATTATTATCATTTGCGTGCTACACCACCTAATGATTTTATAATTTTAGTCATATTTTTAGTCTTCTAAAGCTTCTAAACCATTTACCGGAGGGGTAATAATATATTATATTAAAAAAAGCAAGTTAAAGCTAACCAGTAGCAGACATATTATATATTATCCAAAAGAGTTGTGTCAGTTGCAGCAAGAGGTGCGATAACGTCCAAGTGAGCCTTCTTATATTCAATTATAATTAAGAAAAGCATAAATCTATCTAGCAAGTCCAAATGAACACAGAAATGTCAATACTGGATATATAAAGATAATTATATTAGTGAAGTCACTTGGTTTCAAATCAAAGTATTGTAATAAATAACACGGAAATGAAATTAAAATCAACATCTAAGGACCAATTCATTCATGCATTGATTCATCAAAAAAAAAAAAAAAAAAATCATTCATGCATTGTCATGTTGTGTCAATGATTGCCTTGTTGATCTTTCTTTTGAGAGTCCTTGATGTTGAGATCCATGTCTTGTGCCAGATAATTGTGCCTGTAAAAATAAATACACAGATTTTTTCTTTGATATTTTAAATAATGAAATATATTGTTGACTAAAGAAAAATAAAGAAGTACTACAACTAATATTACCGGTAGCAATTCCATCATACTTATGTTGTGGCTTGGCTCCTTAGGAGTATTATTATACTCAACACATGTAGGAAACTAATAAATACAATTTTCATAAAAAAAATTAATTAATAGATATATAGATTAAAATAAACATGCAAAACAAAGATAATATAAATTAATTTAAAAAATACCTGATTTGACTGAATCGAAGGAAATTCCCAATCTCAATTTTGTGAAGAAGATTCATCTTCTTGTATAATTTTCCTCTTTTTGTTTCTTTGTTCAAGAATGCCTTTAGGCCTTGTGGATGTTCCACGAAATTTTTCTTTGATCTTTATTCCCTTCACATTATTAGTAGTATTTTCACTAGAGAAAACATTGATAGCTTCCATAGACATACTATAGGTGCTTGTCTCCTTATCTCTACCTCTAAGACATGCATCTATATCTTCCATAATTTTACTCAAACCATTGATAGCTATTTTATATGTTTCTTTAGTTTCTTAACCTTTAGCTGCTAATTCTGCATACATCCTACACAAATCCTTGTAGCGATTTCCTAACACGACCTTTGGATCGTCATGGATACTCTTATGACATGTAGCTCTATCACTTCCAGTTTTTGCATGCTTTGTCCATCTCTTTAGTATATACATTGCAGGAATCTTTGTTATATTTCTTGATGAAAGAACTTTAAGTGCATGTGAGCACAAAATTCCTAAAAACTCAAACTTCTTGCAGCTACACGTTACAGCACCATTACCTAAGCCATATTTGACGATATAGAAATACATCAGTCTAATAAATTAAATAAAAATATAACCCAAGTAAATATTGCAATATTTTAAACATCAAATTAGGAGCATTGCATTG
This sequence comes from Echinosophora koreensis, assembly GCA_035048595.1. NCBI lineage: Eukaryota > Viridiplantae > Streptophyta > Magnoliopsida > Fabales > Fabaceae > Echinosophora > Echinosophora koreensis. Next base: position 44,014 of record JAPCYP010000058.1, on the reverse strand, counting down.
CCTGAGTCATATTTGACAATGTGTTGAAAATGTTTCTTGTAAATAGTAACTTTATATATAGTAACATTTCTGATCTCAGAGATGATTTGCATACTACTATCATACGCAGTTGCTACCTCAGTTTGAAATATCTTGAATATTGTTGGAGTGTATATTGTTGCTGCATGTCTTACAATCTCCACATTAAATGACAAAATCAAGCTTGTTTGAGTTGCTTTAAAAATCTGCCTTTAACTCCTCATAGCGACGATCCTCAACCACTCTTTGAAAGTGATGAAAGAATCTCAACAAATCATGCTTATAACTCGCATATTTTTTAAATTAAGTTGTTCATGCTCTCATTGCGTTGTGTGGTTATCATATCAGCACAAAAGTTGTGTCGACCATAAACTAAAGCCCATTTTTCCTTCAAAGCAAATGTTTGCTCCATCCAGCTATTACCTTTAAGATCATACTTATGCAACATATTATTCCAAGCTTCAAGAAATTTTTCTTCTTCTTCATACTTGTAGATACAATTTTTAAAATCCTTACTGAAGTTTGGAAACTTTCTGAACACAATACTTAGTTTCTTCAGTGCATTCTGATACAAGTGCCAAATACAAAGGCGATGGCATGTCTCCGACCATGTCAAACATAAAGCTTTTGCCATTGCTGCATCTTGATCGTTGAGGATAGTCTGTGGCTTTTTTCCCGACATAGCTGTAACAAAAGTATTAAACAACCATATAAAGGTTTCAGCAGTTTCATCATATAACAATGCTGCTCCAAAGATAATGCTAAGCTTGTGATGATTCACTCCAACAAACATTGCAATTGGACGACCTTCTTTATTTTTTCTATATGTAGTGTCAAAACAAACTACATCACCAAAATATGAATAATCGACCACCATTTTTGCATCTGCCCAAAATATATTAGTTATCAAATCATCCTCATCAACTTGTATATCATAGAAAAAATTAGGATCATCTAGTTGCATTTGTTGTAAATACTCGAGCATGCCACCTGTATCTCCTGACCTCATTTGAATAGTTTGCTTAGAGCGTAAATAATTTTTGTAGTCATCTGGGATGAATTTAAGATGTTCACGTCCACCAACTCTTCTAGCCATTAATTCACAACTTGTTGGGATTAATTCCAGAGCTTTCAGCTAAATCAATCTCAACTGCTTGGGAAAAAGCTATTTTTCTCTGAGATCTATGCAAATGACTCTTATGAGGGCTTGAAGTTTCATGTGTATGTTCAGCAATAAATTCAACAACACAAAACTTTTCAGTTGAACGACGACTTACTTTCATTCTTGCCATACTTCCAAATCTTGTTTGAGGGCGAGGGTTCTTCATATTAGCAGCTCGTTTATCTTCCCCACGATAACCTTCACATGAACAGCAAAATATCCTATCAATCATCTGACCATCTGTGCCTTTGTGTCCTTTACTTATCCTTATGCTAAAGCCCACTTTGTAAGCATAAGAGTTATAAAAAGCATATGCCGCATCTTCAGTTTCAAAATCCAACCCAAGTTTGGGTGCAATTTCACTAGGAATCCTCTCATGTATCTCAACAATTGTATCTTTCTCTAATGCATCATTGTTACCATTCTCGAGTTGATGTTCTTCTGCCATGACTTCTCTATTGTTCACCATCTTCAATTTAAATAAAATCGATTAAAAGAATGAATATAGATATATAATAATTAAAATCAATACACTTAACAATTGTGAACTCTATGTCTACTGTTACTATAACAGTAAACTCTTAGATACACATGTCAACATGTGATGTTTTTCCCATTCTTTATTGCTCTTCATACTATTACCTTTTTACCCTTACCTTTTTAAAGTGTGAGAAAATTTTACAATTTTAAATTTAAAGTTCATTTCAAAAATAAAAAATAAAAATAAAATAAATAAGAGGAAATTTTAAATTAATTTTTTGATCTCGGATTGATACTAACTTGATACCGGTTTATATTGCTAACAAGACCCAACTAAGCCCAAAATCAAAATTTTTTACATCAAAATTTTTATTTAGTTATTTCTATTATTTCAAATTTTATATTTATTTATTTCTATTATTTTTACTAGAAAATATCATTGACTTTATTTTTTTTTAAGACAGAGCAATATCGATCCCAAAATTAGAAATTGTTGAGGAGGTCAATATCTATGTATTGACATTGCTATCTGGTGAAGAACGAGAATATTTTGCCCTGATTCTGTTTGTAAAATGGAAGAGGTTAATGAGATTAATTATGAATGGTTAACACCCGAGTTCCTTAATCAAATTCGGTGTTCCTGTCTTCCTAACCATAAAATAGTATTAAAGGAGGGTGTTCCAATTATGTTGATGAGGAATATTGATCAATCATCTAGGCTATGTAACAAAATTAGATTGATTGTCAGTGAATTTGGTGTGAATGTGATTGGTGCACTATTACTGAGAATCATGTTGGTGACAAAGTTTACATCCCTAAAATGAATTCGATTCCTGATTCCTTCATATCCAAGAATTCCTTTTCAGTTTCAAAGACAACAATTTCAATTGGTGTTGAATTTTGCAGTGAACATAAATAAAAGTCAAAGCCAAACTTTATCCCACATTGGTCTATATATCACACGTCAAGTGTTTTCTCATGGACAATTATATGTTGCTATCTCCAAGGTTAAATCTAGGAATGATTTAAAAATTTTAAGTTGTAGTGATGATGGTGAACCATGTTATGTTGTTAGAAATGTTGTTTACAAAGAAGTATTTGCAAGAATATAATGCATTTTAAATTATTTATATCTCTTATGTATATACCGATAAAACAACGCAAACACAATATTATATACTGAATTATATATGTTGGTTCATTATACTGTCAATATATTATTGGATATCAGTGTTAATTTTGTTTACATTAATAATGCATAGAAATTAAACTCATAAAATATAACATGAATATATTCCAAAATATAAATAATAATTACAATTAATAAATTATTTACATATTATAATTTTATTTAGACAAAACGTTGACCCGTGCGTTTCGCATGGGTTAATAATACTAGTTAAAATTAAACCTTAAATAGCAAGGGTCTTTAATTAAAGTGTGAATATTTTAAATGAATACAGAATTAAGACTAAAATTTAAATAAAAGAGCCTTTTATACAAAAATTTATTTATCATGAATAATTTGAATATTTTAATAAATATTTTAATAGGCCATAGAACTTTGAAGTAATAAATATTATAACAAAAAAAAAAGAACTTTTGAAGTAAAAAGCAAAAGATTAGACGCAACCTTACCTTTTGAGGGGAGAATTCATTGACCAATGTGTAAGCAAATAATAACCAATGTATGTGAGGTAGAGACAAGTTGCAAGGACGTAGATAGCGCCAAAAAACTATTGACCAGAATTAATATTGTCTTCTGAATTCTGACGCAGTGTAGTGGATTTTTTTATGGCATGCGGTAGGTGTGGAGAGAGAAGATATTACAAAAGGGAAAAAGGCTATCACTAGGGTTAAAAGATGTTAACGGCGTCAAAGGGGAGATAACAAGGGTGTTACGAGAATAATTCTATTTAAAACGGTAAAAAGTAAATTTTTTCATTAAATGACATGGCGTGTGTTTATTGGGTGGGACAGGAATTTGGCACAGGAATTTTGGTACAGAAGATCTGCGTCTTCCCTCCCTTCCCTTCTCTGTTTTCATTCCGTTTTCAGTACACATCAACAGAATCAACAACAACACAGAATCAACAACAACTCAACAATTAACATTAACATCCATATATATAGTTCATGAATATCCATTTAATTAACCAATACTAATATAGTTATATCAACAACAACAACAACAACAACAACAACAACAACAAAAAACAAAAAACAAAACCTATATGAATGTCAAACTAAATACATCTAAGATACAAATGGTTTACTATAGCCAACAAAGAATCTTGCCCAATGCTCCTTGATGTCCTCAATTTCATCATCAGAGAATGGTTCCACATTGTTGAAATTCTGCAAGTTCAAATAACATAAGATAAACAATATTAGCAAATCAAGTAAAACAAACATAATTTAACTAACTCCTATACTTAAAAACACTATTAATTACCTCCGCCCATCGATCAATAATACCAGCGGAGACAATAGTGAGCATATGTCTCAAGACATAATATCCACACTCCCAGCCTCTTCCTTATTTTGAGAAATGAGAGCAATCAATGAGATTCGTTAGCTTACACTTAAAAAAATTAATGGACCAGATTATAGATGATATTTAATTTTATTTATTACAATTAATTTTCTTTCCTTTATTTTATGAAATAAGTTAACTATGGCTTTACTCTCCTGGCCTTACTTTTACCTTCCAAGCTACTACATGCCTGCATAACACTATGATAAACAGATCGATATTCATGTAAATTAATACATCCACATCAATAAGCAAATTTATAATAATATTACAAATTAAGAGTTAAAGCTTGCTTACGTATCAATTATATTCTTGATAGGAGCTGCTTGTGGAGTTTGGGGCAATGAACACAAGAACGTGGCCCCATTCTTGTGAGGACAAACGACCAGCAACTTCCAATGCTCTAAGTTGATGTATGGGGCTAGATAACACTGCTTTTTGCTTTTACTCATTGTATTTATGATGTAGGTTTGCACACTTTGCACATCGCTGGATTGAGTCACAATCCTGCTGGGGTCCAGGAATCCAAGAACCTGGTCCGTGCCATTGGATAAAGGTGATGCAGATGCTTATAATTAAGATATTGAAATAAACTAATGTTAACTATAAATGATTGATACAAATTATATTATAAAACTGGTTTACAAATAAAGGAAATACCTACGTGCACCATAATTGTACAATCGTAACGCAAAGCCATCTACTGATACATACATCAAGCATTTCAGTCCCAGCAATTCCAAATGGGTTGACTTGGTAAGACAATCCCTCACTTCAATCATATTCCAAAGGCAGAAATACCTCCTTACCAATCTTGTATTTCATAGATAGTGAAGCCAACTGTAATAACCGGGGAAGTTGAGGTGAACTAGCTTTCTCAACATCCTAAACAACAATAAAACATTAGTATATATCCTGGAGTTAAGTTATTTCAATTCAGTTGAAAAGCATAAAACATTATGAATTAATACCTTTGGAACAACATCCTTCCCATGTGGTTTCTTCACTGATGGACGACCAACTTCGTCGTCAATATCCTAAACAACAAAGATAAAGCATTAGTAAAGACGGTTAAGTTATTTCAATTATACATATATATAGAAAGGATCATTGAGTAATTTCACATGAATGATTATGAATACCTTTGTTGGCCATTGAATGAATTGGCCGACTGCCTGGCCGACTATTTGAACCTCATCAGTGGGTACAGGGACAGGAGCATCATCATCTATTATCAAGTCAACCGACACCCTCACCATATCATGCTCTAATATAAAGTGGTGCATGGTATCCCCTAAATTGTATATCTTGTCGTAAACCACTAACCGCGAGATTTATCCACAACATATAGCTTACGAAGGTTGGAAACATCATGATGATCATGCCCCTCAACTGACATATGTACATGATACAGCTCCCATTTGTGCTAATATGTTGGGCAGAATGTTGGGCTCCTGGAGTTTGTTGGGAGAAACCCATAGATGAGATATGGTCTATAAACTCCGTCATTATCCGTGGTAATAGTTGCTGTTGAAGATCTGCCATAAACTTCGGAAGAACCTCCTGCCTAACATCCTCACATATGCCCGGAAGAACCACTTGCCTAACTTCCACACACATCCCCGGAAGAACCTCCCGTCTAACATCCGAACATATCTTCGGAAGTACCTCCCGTTTGATATCCTCTCGTATGAAATGGTGGTTGCCACGTGGTGGTGGTCGGTGATATGCCTGATTGCCTACAAACTTTCCAACACCAAGGACACAACCACGGTGGTCTTCCTTCCCAAGGGCAGTAGCCAAGATATCCCGACGGGAGCTACTAGGAACAAATGATCCTTAGCAACTATATTCAACTAGGGAGTCCTACAATACAACATATAATTCACAAAATGTGTAAGACAATGTGTAAGCTTGTTACAATTACAATTAAAGTTGAATATTTACTTACAATTTTATGAGCAACAACACGTGTCAGCTTAGATGTAAACTCTCCAGAAGGTTTTTGTCGTGCTTTAACCCATAATACATGGAGTTTTGGTGGGGGTGGAGGATCAAAAACCATTGGAGGATCATCAATCGTAGGATCTGATTGACTTGCTGGATCGAATTGACTTGCTAAATCCTCACGAAGTTTCTTCAACTCAGCATCCATCAACTTCGCATTTAGTATGTCATAGCCCCTACTAGACAATATGTGGTGGTAGATATTATTCTTCTGAATTTCCTGAGCTTTTCTCCTTTTCTCCAATTATACATAACACATGCACAGCCTACCAAGAACAGCCTAAATACAGGTAGAAAAATAAGTTACCTTGAGTCCTGCACAGCCTACTATTCCTGTGACTACACTGACTACATCCGGTTGATGAGCAGCATGAGAATATACAAGATATAGCATATGGAAATCAATATTGGCTCTATAAGACAAATTACACCATATGAACAAACCAGATGGCCACCTCAATGACTCTCTGCTCTTCAGGGATGATCTCAGGTTTTTGTTCAACATCATTCTATGTCTCTTCAAGTTCTGCAATTAGGGACTCATTTCTATCATCAACAAATTGAGGCTTAAATCTCTAAGGTCAAAAAATTTCAGATTTAATTTAATGCTCGTCATAAATAAAGTCATATCAATCCAAAGTTCCGCTGCATGCTTGGAATGAGTTATTTATGTGATCTACAAGAAGAGTAACGTTCGAACCACCTGCAAGTGCCACAACCTTAAACTTATCTGGATTCTCAAGCACAATATCTAGCGTCTACAAAACCATAAAGGGCAAAAGATGCACTACATCAAAGAATAAGAGACAAAGGCAAGTAAAGCTATATCTACAAGGAGTAAACAACCAACTATTTCTAGTCATATATCGATTCATGGTCCCCCAAAAAAACTCAATCTCCATGAACCACCATGAAGGGTTTACATGATGATATTCAAATTTTTATTTCAGAAAATGCATACAAATATGAGTTAACTTACAATGTTAGGTTGAGAAATCCCTAACTTGACAAAAGCAGAACTGGAATGTGGAGGCTGGAATGCTCGTCCAAGCCGTCGTGAAGATGGTCGCCGCCCAAGCTTATCGAAGCACCCGTCGTGCAAATGGCTCCATTCGTCGTCGTTGGTTCACTCTAAGTTGTAATGGTGCAGGGAGAGTGAGAACTGAGAAGGAGTGTGAGAGTGGGTTAGGTGGCGCATGGGTTCTGTAATGGCACAGAGTTATTTCAAATTAGACTTTCTACATCGGTTGTAAATGTAACCCGTTGTAGAAAGTCATCCAGAATATTATAAAGTGCCACCGCGTACTTTCTACGTCGGTTCCTTTTGCAACTAATGTAGAAAGTCATCCTAGAGTCCATATGAATATTACAAAAATGCCATTGCATCACTTTCAACATCAGTTCAGTATTCAACCGACATAGAAAGTCATTCCCAAAGTCCATTTTATTACAAAAATACCACCGCGCTATTTTCTACAATAGTTTTAGCGCAACCGATATAGAATCCCTGATATAGAAAGCATATTTTCCACTAGTGAAGGGTCAGAGAGGAGGAGCGTTTCTTCTTCCTCTTCGTCTACACCACTACGCCTATTCCTATGTACCTGCATGTCTCCACTCAAATGATGATGGGACATATGAGAGGTAATGGGTGAGAGGGAGAGATGAAGAAGAACTGCTCTATTAGGTAGTGAAGAAAGAAAGGGAAATAAAATGGTGGCATTGGGTGCAAATATCTCATCTATGGGAGGCAAAACTATAAAACATAAGGTATTAGTAAAAAAATCTAAAATGTCATTGGGTGCAGCTGCCCACACTCACACTAATGTGGGTCCGCCCTTGTGCATCAGCCTAGACCTGGGTTTGATACCTTGTAGACTTAGATAGAGATTTAAGCACCATTTTTGCCACAACTATGATCACGAAGCAAGAAAAAAATAAGATTCAAAGGGAGTTAACACCAATTTTATTTAGGGAATAATGGAAAAATCCTTTTTTTAAAAAAAAGAAGAAATTGGTCTACAAAAACAATGAGTTCAAGAGATGATTATGTACAAGGGAATATGGAGAGAAGACGCATATCACCTAAAAATGGAAAGATGAGAGAGACATGCAAATGACACCTAACACAAAGTGCCCCAGGCATAGGACCGGGGGCAGATCTATTCATGGCTGAGGGTGTGCAGATGCACCCTCTCAAATTAAAAAAAAATATTATAATAACCTTTTTTTTTTGCCCCCACTAGTTATAAATATTTGCACCCATGCCACTAGGGTATCAGCTGCACACACTTGACAATTGGACCCACACCCACACGAGTCAGCCACCCCCACACGACACTTGCCTTGCCTCTGACCCCACCACCACAGCACCACTACACAGAGCCTCTGCCATTGACCCTCCGCCGTCGACCCTTCGCCTTCCTGCCAGAACAGCGGCGCGACGAGAACAGAGCAGCGGCGCAACGCTACACGACGCGAACAGAGCCTCCTTTGACCACCGCCGGCGGTGCCTCTCAACCGAGAAGCAAGCACAGTCGAGAGTCTGCCTCCTCCTTTGTCCCTCCGGGCTCTGTCAGTTCGCGGAATCGCCTCCTCCTCCCTTACTAATCGTGAGTCTGCCTCTTCCTTTGTCCCTCCGTCTATCCCATGCTCAGTGAGTCAGTGTTGTTGAATTAAAATGTTAGGGTTTAGGGTAATTTCTCATAGAGTCAAAGTGTTGCTGCTTGTCATTTAATGTTCAATTAAAATGTTAGGTTAATAATAATTGCTTCTTTGACTTCTGAATCTGATCAATATGACATTGAATTTAGGTTAGGGTTAAAATTGGGGATATTGAGATAACAACATCATTTCATGAAATTGAATAGTTAAACATGAAATTAAATATATTAATTTTGTTTCTTTGATTGTAGGAGATAATGGAAATTTTTTTTAAGAGAAGATTATCATCAAATGAGCAACCACCTTCATTGAATTCTTGTGAATCAAGTCTCCAACAACAAAGGATTGAGATTGATTTAGAAGAGTTGTCATCCGATCCAGGAAAGTGAGTTAAAATTTCTACATATCATCGTAATGATCGAGATAAGATACGAAGAGCATATATACAAAGAGGACCATATCAACCTACTCAACATAATTTTCCCCAAAGAAAAATTGGGAATTCTTTAAGAAGATTTTGTCCTTCCTGGTTTAATGAATTTGGCAACTGGTTAGAGTATAGTATAGAAAAAGATGCCGCATTTTGCTTATGTTGTTATCTTTTTAAGCCTGATTTTGGAAATCAATCAGGTGGTGATACATTTGTGACAGAGGGATTCACAAATTGGAATAAGAAAGAAAGGCTCTCATCTCATGTTGGAGGTCCTAATAGTGCTCACAATATTGCTTGGAAGAAGTCTCGAGATTTGATGAATCAAAATCAACACATTGAAGTTGCAATATCTAAGCAATCGGAACAAGTTCGTGACTTATATCGAAGGCGTTTAACAACATCACTTGATTGCATTCGCTTTCTATTGAAACAAGGATTATATTTTCGTGGTCATGATGAATCAATCGATTCTGCTAATCAAGGTAATTTTCTTGAACTTCTTAAATTTCTTTCTGAACACAATGAAGCAATAAATCATATTGTTTTGGAAAATGCTCCTGAAAATCATCAATTAATTGCTCCAGAAATCCAAAAGGAAATTGTTAATGCTTGTGCATTGGAAACCATTAGTGCTATTATTACTGATCTTGGAGATGAACCATTTGCTATTATGGTTGATGAAGCCCGTGACATATCAATTAAGGAACAAATGGCTGTTGCTTTACGTTATGTTAACAAAAATGGAAGTATTGTTGAGCGCTTTCTTGCTATTGTTCATGTTAAAGATACTACAGCTTTATCATTGAAAATGGCAATTGATGAATTGTTTTGCAAACATGGGCTTAGTATATCAAAAATTCGTGGGCAAGGTTATGATGGTGCTAGCAACATGCAAGGAGAAATTTGTGGTCTCAAAAGTTTGATCTTAAGGGAGAATCCATCTGCATTTTATGTACATTGTTTTGCTCATCAATTACAACTGACATTAGTTGTTGTTGCTAAAAATCACATTGATGTTGCCTTTCTTTTTACTTTAGTGTCCTCATTGTTAAATGTTGTTGGGGGATCTTGCAAACAACATGACATGCTTCGTGAAAAACAATTGGTCAATGTTAGAAAGGCATTGGAAAAAGGAGAAATTCCAAGTGGGCAAGGTTTGAATCGAGAAACTGGTCTCAAACGAGTTGCTGATACTCGTTGGGGTTCACATTATGCAACTTTGATAAACTTGATATTGATGTATTCTGCTATATGTGATGTTGTTAAAATTATTAAAGAAGATGGATCAAATCCAGAACAAAGAGCTGAAGCCAAAGGTCTTTTACGCTTGACAGGGGATTTTGAATTTGCATTCACATTGCATTTGATGAAAAATATATTGGGTATTTCGAATGAATTGTCACAGGCATTGCAAAGGAAAGATCAAGACATCATCAATGCTATGAACTTGGTTAACATCACAAAGCAACGGTTACAGACTATGAGGGATGATGGATGAGATTCTTTATTGCAGGAGGTAATTTTATTTTGCAATATGCATGACATTGACATTCCTGATATGGAGGATAAGTATTTTCTGACGGTAGATCACGATGCAGAGACAGAGCTCAAGCTATCACAATAGAGCATCACTATCGTGTTGAATTATTTTATACTGTTGTGGATATGCAGCTTAAGGAACTTCGTGATCATTTCTCCGAGGCAAGTACTCAGTTGCTTCTTTGTATGTCTTGTTTGAGTCCGACCAATTTGTTCTCCAGTTTTGATAAGGCAAGGCTGATTGAATTTGCGAAGTTTTATCCACGTGAATTTTGTTCAACTGATTTGGTGATGCTTGATAATCAACTTGAGACTTACGTCATTGATATGCGTAGCAGTGTTGGATTTGCATCTTTGAAAGGAATCAGTAATCTTTCAGAGAAGTTGGTTGAAACTGGAAGACACATTATTTACCCATTAATTTATCTTCTTTTGAAGTTAGCAATGATTTTGCCTATTGACATAGCAACCGTAGAAAGAGTGTTTTCTGCTATGAAGATTGTGAAAAATAGGTTGCGTAGTCGAATGGGCGATGCTTGGATGAATGATTGTCTAGTGACTTATATTGAGCAAGAAGTGTTCAACAACGTTGACAATGAGTTGATCATTCAACGATTTCAAAAGATGAAGTCAAGTAGAGGACAGTTATGAGGTATGTAATTTATTTGATTAGATATATTTAAATTTTGTGATTTTAACATTCATATTTTCATATTTATATATATGACGATATTTATTATTAATTATTTTAATTTTAAAAATATGTTGTCACTACTGCCCTCGGATCCTAGATCCGGCACTGCATAGGACCACCTAAGAGCAGGTGGAAGAAGGGTACCCAGCATTGGCCATGTAGCGCCCAACATTGGGCAAAATAGAAAACTTATTTTGGCAAAAGCCTAGGAGGTATCACTAATACCTTGATCAAAATTTTTATTTTAAAAATAGAAAACTTAAATATTTGTGCATCATTATACACTACTTTAAAGTTCAATTAATGGCAGAAAAGTTGAGAGATGATAAGTGTTGCCCGAGTCTAATTTTCACAAAATAAAATATATAACATATTTTTATATAAAAATAATAATAAACTTCGTCAATGATAAAAAAATTGGGGATGACTAGAGTGATAATACTAATTTAATTGAAATAGTAAATAGCATTAGATTAAATAGCATAAGACTAACTAAATTTTTTTTAATAGATAATACTAATTTAATGGAAATAGTAAATAGCATTACATTAAATATGTTCTGAGCAAAAAAAAAAATATAATAGATTAAATATGTAATTATTTTTTAAATGAAAGTTATAGAGTACTAATACATTCTCTATTCGTAGTCAATTCCTGGACCTAAACTCTAAACACAAACCATCTGTTTAGGTGTTCAATTGCATTATTTTATTTTTAAATGGGCAAGTGATCGAGGACAATTTTTAAACAATTTATAATTTTATGAATTATGGTTGTTATTCATGTGCGACTTCTAGAACAGTTGCGAGAACTTGTCCAAAAAATTTAAAGAAAGGGGAAAAATACATAAAATAAAAATGTTTAGAGTTCAATGTAAGATAAAGATTGATATTCTAAAAAATACAAAGAAAATTGATAGAATACTTTTTATATGAAAAGTTAAAGGTCCTTTATAGAAATTCTTAAAAACTTGGTTTGATCTTTTATATTTCACTTCATAACTCTTATTTTGGTCACTTTATTAGTTGTATAAAGCTCATTTTAATCAATGAGTGATCGCTTTTATCTGTATACCCTTTAATTTTAAAGATATATGCTTTTCTATATTTTCATTTCATTCCTCTGTGGCAAAGGAAAAAAAAAAGATTAGAAAGAGAAAAGAAAGAGTAAAATAAAAGAAAGAAAACCAATGGCCATCAGATTGAATTGATATTTCTGACAAAGTAGAGATGACAAACTTTAGATGCAATTTTATAAGTATTTCAGGTGTTGTTTTTAATAGAAATAAGATATGTGTAAGAGTTTACAATGAGATAGTAAACAATATTATCTATGAAACTGTAATTTTATTTTATTTTTGATTAAAAAGGATATTCGTTCGTTCAAATTGGTAAAATACATCGAAAACAGCATAAATTCAACATTGCTAAAAACAAACAAGGATGAATTTGCAAACAAACTCACAGTACCCAGGTTAATAGCATAACACGGCAAAATACCTATAAATGTGACAAAATCAAAGTGACTGAAATACCCATGCCTCCGGATCTATAACGTTGACGCTCAAGTATTGATTGAATCTGTAATGGATCGAAACTGATCTGCCAATCTAAACCAAACGAACATCGCAACAAGACCAGAAACCAGACGACGCCGCAACAAGACGACGAACAAAACACCGTCGCACACAGACGACGAAAACACGAAAAAACACGAAAAAAAAATCAGATCTAGGTGGAACAACCACTTATTTAGATAAAAGGAGAGAGAAAACGATGTAGAAGGGTGATTTTAGGTCAAAAGATGACCTAAAACCACCCCCTTTTGATGGATGAGGAAGAAGAAAAAAAAGGAACAGAGGAAATGTTGAGAAAGAGAGACAGCTCTAGGTAAAAGCCTAGAAGGTTGTGGTAAAAAAATCTATGAAGCTGCAGTTAAGTTTTGTTTTAGTAGAAATCAGGGTAACTCCACGACATCAATGTAATTTTTATTTTTTATCATTGCATTCATGAACTTAGGATCCTCACATTATCCACCTTTAAATAACCACCTTAACTAATAGCTAAAGCTTTGGTGGGATAATAACAGCTCATAAATGACTGACAGATTTTATTTCACCAAAGAAAGATGTCTGAAAGATTTTGCCATAATTCACTTGCTTTTGGGCCTGAACTCTACTCCTTCAACAGTAAGGCCAAATTTAGGAAACCCATTAGTCTCCCAAAGCCTAAAGTTGACCGAGTCTTCAGCATATTCATTGAAAAACTCTCCCATCTCAACCTCAGTCCATCCATCTTCTCTCTGTTGAACTCCCTCACCAGGAGGTTGAAGGATCACACTTTTGTGAGACTCGTTTACACATCCTTCATACACAGCCAACTCCACAGGTCTATTTGTGAGCCCGGAATCGATATCATCAGAAAAATTATACACCAAGTATGCAGCATAGTTTGTATCTGGTGACAAAAGTTTGGTTTCTAAACTTCCCTTAACTTCTAGCCACCAAACATATCTAAGCACTGCCACTTCGGGAAATCTGCAAATGCATAACACGTGCCATTAAGTCAAACCAAAGAATGAACCTTCACAATTGAGAGGGTTTAAATTGCAGTTTGTTGCTGTTATCGCTAGCACAATATTACAATTTTAATGATTGGTTTAACTGCAGTTCTAATCCTATAGTTTTATAAATATGTGATTTTTGTTCATGTACTTTCAATTGTTAAAATCAGATCTTTTAAAATCGAACAAATCTAGTTCAGTCATCAACCTAACATGCAACACTTAACAAAAGTTGCTAATGTGACTAACCCTCCGTGACATGATATTAGTATCGGATTAGTTTTATTTAATTAGTTGAACAAAATGCTAAAATAAAATTTAAAAACTAAAAAATGTGAAAAGGAAGTGCATATACAGAGCATGTTTGTGCATATTTAAATTTGGTTTAAATAAGTTTTTGGTCCCTGCAAAATACACCAATTTTGGTTTTAGTCCCTGCAAAATTTTTCCTTAGGATTTCGTCCCTGAATTTTCAAAAATTTTGGAAATGGTCCCTCCGTCATCTCTTGCCGTTAACTGCTGACGTGGCAAACGGAATGCCACGTCAGCAGGGACCATTTCCAAAAAAAATTGAAAGTACAGGGACGAAATCCTAAGGAAAAATTTACAGGGACTAAAACCAAAATTTTAAAAATTTACAGGGACTAAAACCAAAATTTGTGAACATTACAGGGACCAAAAACTTATTTAAACAAAAAAAATTATATTTTCTGGCCAAACTTCAGAGCAAGTCAGACATGGATAAGATTATAATAAACTACCTCAGTACCCACGAGTACTATAAATTATATCCGAAGAATAAATTTGATAATTTTATCCTTTTATCCCTAATGTATGATTTTTTTCTATTTGTTGGCCAAATCTCAGAGCAATTGGATAGGAATAAGAAATTATTTCGATACCTCCGAGTACTAGAAATCATATCAAATGAAGAGATTTGTCAATTTGAAACATATGACACTAATGTATGATTTCTTTCTATATTCTAGCCAATTTTACCAAGGTTAAAATTGCTAAATTCCTTAATCTGGTATGATTTTTAGTACTCAAAGGTATTGAGGTAATTTTATTTTCCTGTCCGACTTGCTATGAAATTTGGCAAGAAAATAGAAACAAAATCATACATTATGGACCACATGATTAAAATTGCTAAATTCCTTCATTTTGTATGATATCCAATACTCAGGGATATCGATGTAATTTCTTGTTCATGTCCGACTTACTCCAGAATTTAGCTTCAAAATTGAAAGAAATCATACATTAGGGCCACAAATAAATTTTTGGTCTCAGCAAAGTTTTTGGTCCCTGTAAATTTTTAAAATTTTGGTTTTAGTCCCTGTAAATTTTTCCTTAGGATTTCGTCCCTGTACTTTCAATTTTTTTTGGAAATGGTCCATGTACTTTCAATTTTTTTTGGAAATGGTCCCTGTTGACGTGGCATTCCATTTGCCACGTCAGCAGTTAACGGCAAGAGATGACGGAGGGACCATTTCCAAAAATTTTGAAAGTATAGGGACGAAATCCTAAGGAAAAATTTTGCAGGGACTAAAACCAAAATTGGTGTATTTTACAGGGACCAAAAACTTATTTAAACCTTTAAATTTTTATTTTGTCAACTAATAATACTAATGTCACATAAAAACTTATCGACGTCAGTAACTCTCGTTAAGTATTGAACGCTAGATCGACGACAGAACTAGATTTCTTCGATTTTAAAATTAGTGGAACTTAATTTGAGATATTGAGACTACAGGAGTCAAAACTACAATTATGCATTAATAATTTTACAACCATGTCGCAACTTCCTGGGATGGACTCGGTGACAAGCATGGTTGCTCCCTCAATTTTTAGTTACTTCATATTAGTTTTACACTATCAATCAATCACAAATTATCTTACATGTGACTTTTATGGTAGTTATATATTACAAAAGTCAAATATCAAAAAATGGTGTGACAATTTATGATTGGTTAATAGTGTAAATGATCTTCACACTCATTGTGCATAACAATTAAATCATAATATATATACTTCATATCTTCTAGATTTATCCTATTACAATTACGATCGTATTTTCTCATGAGAGCAACCTTAATCACAATTTAAAATCACATCATGAAGCTAAGAATTAATTAATAGTGATGACAATAGTGATCCAAATGAGACTGTTATTATATAATCGAAGTTGGATTTGGATCCTCTCATGTTGGGAGGGATCTTATCATTAAATCTCAATGGTGAGTCCCACTTTAATATATATATATATATATATATATATATATATATATATATATATTCTCATGAGAGCAACCTTAATCACAATTTAAAATCACATCATGAAGCTAAGAATTAATTAATAGTGATGACAATAGTGATCCAAATGAGACTGTTATTATATAATCGAAGTTGGATTTGGATCCTCTCATGTTGGGAGGGATCTTATCATTAAATCTCAATGACGAGTCCCACTTTAATATATATATAAAAGTGAGATTTAAGGGTGAGATTATCCAACATGACCCTTCATATTGAATCCCAACACGAGATGATTCAACTCCATCTTAGTTACATATGAAAAATGAAATTTCAACATATATATCAAAGTAATGGAGGAGAAAAGAAGGCAAACCTAGAAATTGGTATAGATTCCCAGCCCCAGTAGGTCGGAGTATCTCCCCAAACAACTTTAAGTCCCTTTGCACTGACCATGCAACACTTTTTGCCACTAGTTTTCTCTAAAGACAAAGTCTGTTCAACCAACATCAATATTATCATTTTGCATGGTAAATGAAAGTGAGTACAAAACTAGACGTGAGGTTGAGTAATTTCAATATCAAGACATCCCTCAATGCTAAAAAAAAAAAATGCTCTTGCTGGTTGCTGGTATACTAACAATAGGCATATTAGACTAGTTCTAAACGATCCAATCATTAACCTTCAAAAAAATTGAAAGATGCAAATTTACAAAACTTACTGGCCACATATACGAAGATTTGTCATGCCATTGAAATTCAAGAACATCATACAGTTTTGCATAAGATCATGCAACTTAGTAATTAATGGTCTGTTTGCTTTGTTTCCAAATTCTTGTTTTCTTGATTAAAGATTCTTGTTTTCATTTCATGTTTTTAAAAATAATTACAAAACTATCACCTCATTTATTTCATTTCATTCTGTTTTTAGTGTTTCCTGTGTAAACCTTTAAAAACAAGAATATACAATTTCAATAAGGGGACAATTTTGTAATTATTTTTGAAAATATGAAATGAAAACAAAAAACAAAAAACAAAAAACAGAACAAACAGGCCTTGATATTATAAACCAAAACAAGCTTGAATTCCTTGAACAGCATAAATGACATCTCTAATAAGTTGAATATAAAATATTGACTTATCAAAACAATC
The DNA here is from genome assembly GCA_035048595.1 of Echinosophora koreensis. NCBI lineage: Eukaryota > Viridiplantae > Streptophyta > Magnoliopsida > Fabales > Fabaceae > Echinosophora > Echinosophora koreensis. The sequence continues at coordinate 26,515 of JAPCYP010000058.1, read as the reverse complement.
TTAGAATTGATGCAAGTCTTACCATATCCCCATTGGCTAAAAGAACAGGATGGTCACAAAGGTGCAGGTAAATTTGTTTTTTGGGCAAAGAATTCAAGGTTGGTAAAGAGTGATTGATGATGTCTTTGTAATCAGGTGGCAGAAACTTTTCCCACACAGCATCTGAATCTGCAATTCTTTTGAAGGATGGTGAGACAACTGAGCATCTGCATGCATCCTTAGGAGATGTGAAGGAAATAACAATCGACATGCACTCTTCAGGCAAAACCTTTGTGATATCCATTTTTATTTTTATTTTGCTCTGATCTATGCAATAGCTGTGAATTTATGAATAAACTGCCTTAACTCTTAAGTTTTGGTTATTTTTTTTCTTCAATAAAACTAGAAAAGAAGTAATTACACGCGCAATTGGAAAATAGGAAATTGATGAAAATAGAAAGAATTAAAGTAGAATAAAGAGAATTAAATAAGAATAAGTAAAAATATAAATAAATTAGGGGGGACATTAAAAATTTAGCTATACTTTTTTATTTATTTATATAAAGCTATACCTTTTTTTTTTCCTTATGGTAGAAAAGAAGAAATCACATACGAAATTTCAAAATAAAAAAGTTATGTCTACAAAATGGAATGGGAAAGTGATAAAAAGAGAGGCAGTAAGGGCAAGATAAATTATAAGAAATTAGATAAAGACATTGTTAAATATAAAAAAATTTAAAAAAAATAAACAAATTCGATTACATTATTAATCATTAATGACTCGTTTGGTGGTCAGGATAGTGAGACGCCCCAACGTCCCATTAAAGAAAACCCAAAATATTAAAGCCTAATTTTGTTATTATCGTTAAGCGTGCACATTCAAAATAGCAGAAAATTTAAAACTAAAAAGGTAACTAGAAAATAAGCAGATACATCAACATACATCACACACATATATATATATATATATATATATATAGATAACTATGTACATTATTTCCTAATACATAACTGTCAAGGGATTCCCATCAGTAGGATCCCGAAATATGTACAAAACGGCGGTACATAACATAAAGAAAATACATCAAAAGATAAAAGGGGAGATGCCTCGCTGATTCTCCCCACACCCCGTCCCCTCTCAAAATACAACAAAGCCTCACTCACGCCTATACAGATGGCACTGGCCCGAGCCATCAAATACTACCACCCTCGTCTGCATCCCGTGGTCCGGCAGGTCCGGACACTCCTCCGCTCTCACTGGACGAGCTCCTGTCTGACTGCCTCTGAAACCTCTGTCGGTAAAGTCTACTATCACGGGGATGAAACTGTCTGGTAGATACTCGAGAAGACTCTGAAACCATAGCCCGGATCTCTGGAGGCGCTGGAACCTCTGGAAGGGGTGCCAGGTCCTGGGCGGGGGCAACCGGTTCCTCCTCCTGGATAGGTGCCAACTCGGGTCCTGGTGCTGGTGCCGGTGCGAGTCCTGGAACTAGTACCTCAAAGGGTACCATGAAGGGATCTGGGGCCATGCCTGGCATCGGCGGCATCGGCGGTATGTGTCCATCTGGCTGTCCTACTTGGAAAGGAAGGGTAGTGCCAACGCGGAACGTGCCGACGAATCCTATCGGCGCTCCCTGTCCGAACCCGGAGGTGATGGACGTAGGACCCGTATACACAACGAAGCGAGTGACTGGGTCCACGAGCCACCCGTTCGGATCTAAGCACTCAACCTCAAAGGTCCCCGAGAGGGGAAACCCCGGGTCCTGAGTCATCCATGGGTGATCCCAGTGCGCCATCAACACGATCTGGATCTGTTATGCAAAATATATATACAAGTATACGACAAAAGAAAAAGAAAAGGGGATAAGAAGCCATATAACATCAAACGTGGAAAGGGTTTAGCGACATTTAATTCTATAACAGCCACGATAAACATCCATCTCCCAAAATATAGTTTATATATATATATAACACAAGCATCCTCAATTCACATCTAGGGTCTTTTCCTCTACCCCCATCATGATGCAATGCAAATGTGTATGAATCTCCTCAGGTAGTTGGCCATATCCGGATATCACAACAATCGACACGTCCCAGAGGCCCCGGCGCACACCCTCGTCCGCGGCTGGAGGGTGCCCATGCAAAGCAATGGCACTATAGCTACACAACCGGTGCACACCTCTGGACCACGGCCAGGGTGCTCATGCAACGCATGAACTATAGCTGCAACTAAAATGAAATCATGTCTGGGACGGTCCGCCGTTAGCCTAGACCCCGGGAATTCTCCCTCCGAGGAATAGACCCCAACGACCATGTTTCAGGTCCACAAACGACCATGTTTCAGGTCCACATATCACAGACCATGTTTCAGGTCATCCCCTAGTGCCCTAACCGCTCATCATCACCTCATAATTAACCTCAATAAAATCTCATCATCATATAACATCAATCATCTCGGTTAGGCACTACTAACACATAAAGTATGATTTCCCCAATACATCATCAATGCTCAACATATCTCATCACTTACTCAACTCTACTCATAATCATTACACTCATGGCATCATAACATATTTCCATCAAATCATCATATTAATCATGGCATCATGTCATCATATCAATCATGGCATCAATTCCAATATAATATTAATAACAATAATAATTTTCATAAGATATATCAACACTCAGTATCAGTCATCAATCATCATATCAACGCAACTAATTCAAGCAGTCACAACAGCCAGTCATAAAATAATAAAATAGTACATTTTTATCGTAACGACGATAAACGCACAATTTCAATATCATCATTGGTACCACTAAGTAGTCCCCAATGTGACATGGACATTGTCCGTTACTCGCTCTCGAGTAGGGTTTAGGTCGCCCTACGCCATTATCGAACTAAATGTAACTGCGCCGTTTCCGACGTTAAATGGTTTCTTTCCCCCACCTGGGAAGTCGTACGATGAACGAAACGAGACGAAACAAGCGGTTCCTCCACGAGTTCAATTCTGCCCAGCACGGTTCTAGGGCCTCGGAGCTTCCAAAAATTCACCTAAGCATCACATTACGAAGCACACGTTACCACGAGTTCATCCTCGAAGACGGAATCGAATTCCGATAACCGAAACGAAAGATATAAAGATAAACGTAACGAAACGACTTTCGATATAAACGAGGACAATTTACCTTCGACTATTGAAGAAACGCGGAAGAGGAGAATGAAGGTATCGTCACTACGATCGCAACCACGTACTCCGTTTTGCGAAAGGACGATCGGGCAAGTCACACTCACTCAAGAACTCCTCTCTCTCACTAAACTCTCTCTCTTTCTCTCTCTATATGCTCCTCTCTGTTTTCTCAGAGTGAGCTCTCTGCCTCTCTGTTTCGTTCTTATGGTTTAAGTGACTTTGTGTCACTTAAGCCCTTTTTATTTTTCTGATTCACGCTGCCACGCTCGAGCGTGGAATTTGTCACGCTTGAGCGTGGTCACGCTTGAGCGTGGACAATTTTCACGCTTGAGCGTGAAGACCACCGCAGCCATGCAACCACTCAGAGGCTGCCACGTCAACGCCCGTTGACACGTAGCAAGTCAAAGCATGGCCCTTGTCTGGTTGACTTGGGCGCTTGAGCGTGGACACACCCACGCTTGAGCGTATTGTGGACGCTCGAGCGTGATGTTTGCCACGCTTGAGCGTTGACTTTTGACCAGAAAGTCAACTCTTTACGTTCAGGGTCCGTTCGATGTCCGATTGACCCCAAATTTGACATATAGGCTCCTTATGACCTAATGAACAATCTCTAACCATCAAAATGCCTAATCTCCTCTTTAACTCCAAATTTTTTTTTTGTTCCACCCTCAATTATCTAAAAGACACTAACCGGAAACCCTAGCTGTTCTCTATACCTCAAATCACCTCTCAGATATACAATCCAAACCTTAAACCTAAGCATCATACATAACTACACATAAAATAACAGATGTTACATTTCTACCCCCCTTAAAAGAAATTCCGTCCCCGGAATTACATACCTGAGAATAAATGGGGGTACTGCTGCTGCATATCTGCCTCTCGCTCCCAAGTAGCATCTCCGGTAACGCTATCCCAAATGACCTTGACCAGGGGAATCTGTTTACCACGGAGTTCTTTAATCCTTCTGTCTGCAATCTTAGACGGTAGAGCCTCAAATTCTAGATTCTCTCGGAGTTGTATTGACTCTGGCTCAATTACATGAGAAGGATCGGGGAAATATTTTCTCAATTGAGAAACATGAAATACATCGTGAAGGTTGGAGAGGTAAGGGGGTAAGGCTATCTGGTAGGCTACTGAACCAATTCGTCGAAGAATCTGAAATGGTCCAATAAATCGAGGAGTGAGCTTTCTAGACTTTATAGCTCTACCAATTCCGGTCTTCGGAGTGACTCTCAAGAATACGTGATCACCTTCTTGGAACTCTAAGGGTCTCCTCCTTTTATTACTGTAGCTCCTCTGCCTATCCTGCGCTTCCCTCATTTTCTCTCTTATCTTCTTGACTTGCTCCGTTGTTTGCTGTACCACATCGGGACCTAACACTTGGCTCTCGCCAGTCTCATACCAACACAACGGGGTTCTGCATTTTCTTCCATAGAGAGCCTCATACGGTGCCATTCCGATACTACTATGGAAACTGTTATTGTATGTGAACTCAATCAAGGGTAGGAATTCATCCCAACTGCCAACATGTTCTAACACACACGCTCTTAAAAGATCCTCCAATGATTGAATTGTTCTTTCTGACTGCCCATCCGTCTGAGGATGATAAGCTGAACTCATCCTCAACTTGGTTCCCAAAGCATTGTGTAACTGTCTCCAAAATCTAGATGTAAATCTAGGATCCCGATCGGAGACAATACTCGATGGTACACCGTGCAACCTCACTACTTCCTTGATGTAAATCTGGGTCAACTTCTCAAGACTATAACTCTCACCAATAGGTAAGAAGTGAGCACACTTCGTTAGCCTATCAATGATAACCCAAATCGCATCAAACTTCTTCGGAGTTCGTGGTAATCCAACCACAAAGTCCATCGCTATGCTATCCCACTTCCACTCTGGGATATCCAAGGACTGTAACAACCCTGCTGGCTTCTGATGCTCTATCTTAGCTTTCTGGCACACTAGACATGATAGAACATACTCGGCCACTTCCTTCTTCATCTTTGGCCACCAAAACATTTTCTTCAAATCTTGATACATCTTGGTGGCTCCCGGGTGGAAACTCAACTTACTCTTATGTGCCTCCTCTAAAATCATCTTCCTAATCTCTAAGTCCTCGGGCACACATATCCGATCTCTAAACCTTAATACACCATCGGATCCTTTCCTAAACTCTGAAACTTTCCCTTCATCTATGCCTCGACTTATATCTCGCAGGTATTCATCCTGAACTTGCTTAAACCTGAGGTCTCTCAAAAACTCACTGCTAATAGTGATCATACCTAAGCATATTCTATCCTCAGCCAACTCCATACCTAGGTTCAAGTCTCTAAACTGTTCAAGCAATCCCATCTCTTTCACCATCATTGCGGATACGTGCAAAGATTTCCGACTCAGTGCATCCGCCACAACATTAGCTTTCCCAGGATGGTATTGAAGATCAAACTCATAATCCTTAATAAATTCCATACATCTACGCTGTCTCATGTGCAGCTCCTTCTGATCAAACAGATACTTTAAACTCTTATGATCGCTGAACACATTAAACTTGGCTCCATACAAATAGTGTCGCCATATCTTCAATGCGAACACTATGGCTGCCAATTCCAGATCATGAGTCGGGTAGTTTCTTTCATGAACCCTCAACTGTCGGGAAGCGTAAGCCACTACTCTCCCCTCTTGCATCAAAACACAACCCAAACCTTGATATGACGCGTCACAGTACACGTCAAACTGTCCTAATGGTTCTGGTAATGTCAGCACAGGAGATATAGTCAACTTCTCCTTTAGCTTTTGAAAGCTCTCCTCACATCTTTCGGTCCAAACAAACGCCGTACCTTTTCGCGTTAACTGCGTCATAGGCAACGCAATCTTGGAGAAACCCTCAATAAACCTCCTGTAATACCCGGCTAATCCTAGGAAACTTCTCACCTCGGTTACCGACTTAGGCCTCTCCCACCTAATCACTGCCTCTACCTTAACTGGATCTACAGCTATCCCTTCCTTATTGATTATATGACCTAGGAACTGTACTTCCTCTAACCAAAATTCACATTTGGATAGCTTAGCGTACAACTGCCTATCCTTCAACACCTACAACACCACTCTCAGATGTTCCTCGTGCTCTTCCCGGCTACGGGAGTAGATAAGAATGTCATCAATAAACACCACAACAAACTTGTCGAGGAACGGTCTAAAGATCCTGTTCATGTAATCCATGAATACTGCTGGGGCATTAGTTACACCAAAAGGCATAACTAGATACTCATAGTGCCCATACCTTGTTCTGAAAGCAGTTTTAGGTATATCCTCCTTCTTTACCCTAATCTGATGGTATCCTGATCTTAAATCTATCTTAGAAAACACCGAAGCTCCCTTCAACTGATCCATCAGATCATCTATCCTAGGCAACGGATATTTGTTCTTGATTGTAACCTTGTTTAACTGTCTATAGTCCGTACACAACCTAGCACTTCCATCCTTTTTCTTCACAAACAATACTGGTGCTCCCCACGGTGATACACTCGGTCTGATGAATTCCTTTTTCATCATATCATCCAGTTGTTTCTTTAACTCTGCCAACTCCACAGGTGACATCCGATAAGGAGCTACTGATATGGGTCCTGCCCCTGGCATGAGATCTATGGTGAATTCAACCTCCCTCTCTGGCGGCAAACCTGGAACATCAGGAGGGAAAACCTCGGGAAACTCTCTCACGATAGGCATAGAATCTATACTTGGAGTCTCCTTAGCTTCCAAAGAGAAAAGCATCACATACTGCTGAGAATCATCACTTCTCATAGTTGCTCCTTCATTGGCAGATACCATGCTAGAAGGCTCAAGGAAGGATAAAGTCTTTTGGGCACAGTTTAACACTACATGGTTGGCCGATAGCCAATCCATGCCAAGGATAACATCTATCTGTTGCATCGGCAAACAGATGAGATCTACGAGGAATGCCCTATTTTCAACCACGATAGGACACTGTAGGCAAACAGACATGGTGATCAAAGGATCACTAGTAGGGGTAGATACTGTCAAAGTATATGGTAATCGAGAAACGGGCAAATGTAAATGATCTACACACTCATGTGAAACAAATGAATGCGTAGCGCCTGAGTCAAACAACACACGCGAGAGTCTGCCAGATAGTAAACACATACCTTGAATAAGATCTGCAGACTGAGAGGACTCAGATCCTCTCACCGTAAACACCCTCCCCGTGGCCTGAGGTCTGGCGGTCTGTCGTCCTGCCGCTAGAACTCCTCTCCCAGATCCACCTCTAGAACTACTGGCCCCTTTACCGGCAGCTGGCTGATGCTGCCCTGCTCTCTGTCGGCAATCTCTAGCAAGGTGACCGGGTTTGCCACATACATAGCAACCCGATCTATCTGTACAATCTCTGATGTAGTGCGGACCTCCGCATCTGAAACATACTGGGCCTCTCTGCTGCTGACCCTCTCTACTCACTGATACTGGTGGTGCATTCGTCTGAGTACCCTGTTCGGGTCTAGCGTATGGTGCTCTCCTCCACTGAGAACCTCTATCCCCTCTCCTCTGATGGCCTGCTCTGGTAGGACCCCCACTCCGCTGCTGTCTCTGCTCCGCAGCCTGCCTCTGGTCCATGCTCTCAATGGCACTGCACCTCTCTACTAGCTCTGGGAAGCTCAAAATATCCAAGGGCACTATAGCCCTCCTCAGCTCATGCCGTAAACCCTCCTCAAATCTCCGGCACATCCAATCCTCATCTGGAAATCTCTGGTAGAACTCAGAAAACTGAATCAGGGCCTCAAATCTGGCCGCATAGTCACCAACAGACCTGTCTCCCTGCTGAAGACTCATGAACTCTCTCTCCTTCTCGCGTCTGACTAGCCGTGGAAAGTACTTCTCGAAGAAACACTCCCTGAACAGATCCCAACTGATCATCCTGCCCTCAGTCTCAAGCAACCTCCTCTTGCCTCTCCACCATGACTCGGCTCCTCCAGTCAGCATGAAGGCGGCATAAGTCACCTTCCTGTTATCTCTACATCTCATAGTGTCGAAGATCTTCTCCAACTCCTGTATCCACCACTCAGCCCGCTCTGGGTCATACTCTCCTCCAAACTGTGGTGGCTTACCTTTCAGAAAGGTAGCCAACCCCGCATCCTCAGCCTCAGCAGCTCTCCTCCTATCCTGCTGGTCCTGTAACTCTGCCTCTCTCTGCATCCTCTGAGCGTTCTGCTGTGCCTGCTGCAACAGAACGGATGCTAACTCACGGATAGTCTGGAGAGTCTCGGATGACTCCCCTCCACCACTAACTCCTGCTGCTGGCTGATACTCATCCTCGACACCCTCGATAGCTCTACCACCACGTCTACCTCGTCCTCTACCTCTGCCTCGAGCCATGATCCTGTCAAAAGAAACCATTAGCCCACATCAATATGACATATAATACTACATAAAACTGGAATATAAATACTATATGCCATAAAGATGTCGCATCGGACTCACTACCCAACTTCTAAGCATAGCCGGTATCCAATGTGGATCCAACTAAATGGCCAGTTTTACCCTAATCACAGTCCTCACAGTCCGTTTCAGAACCGAACTGCTCTGATACCACCAAATGAGACGCCCCAACGTCCCATTAAAGAAAAACCCAAAATATTAAAGCCTAATTTTGTTATTATCGTTAAGCGTGCACATTCAAAATAGCAGAAAATTTAAAACTAAAAAGGTAACTAGAAAATAAGCAGATACATCAACATACATCACACACATATATATATATATATATAGATAACTATGTACATTATTCCTAATACATAACTGTCAAGGGATTCCCATCAGTAGGATCCCGAAATATGTACAAAACGGCGGTACATAACATAAAGAAAATACATCAAAAGATAAAAGGGGAGATGCCTCGCTGATTCTCTCCACACCCCGTCCCCTCTCAAAATACAACAAAGCCTCACTCACGCCTATACAGATGGCACTGGCCCGAGCCATCAAATACTACCACCCTCGTCTGCATCCCGTGGTCCGGCAGGTCCGGACACTCCTCCGCTCTCACTGGACGAGCTCCTGTCTGACTGCCTCTGAAACCTCTGTCGGTAAAGTCTACTATCACGGGGATGAAACTGTCTGGTAGATACTCGAGAAGACTCTGAAACCATAGCCCGGATCTCTGGAGGCGCTGGAACCTCTGGAAGGGGTGCCAGGTCCTGGGCGGGGGCAACCGGTTCCTCCTCCTGGATAGGTGCCAACTCGGGTCCTGGTGCTGGTGCCGGTGCGAGTCCTGGAACTAGTACCTCAAAGGGTACCATGAAGGGATCTGGGGCCATGCCTGGCATCGGCGGCATCGGCGGTATGTGTCCATCTGGCTGTCCTACTTGGAAAGGAAGGGTAGTGCCAACGCGGAACGTGCCGACGAATCCTATCGGCGCTCCCTGTCCGAACCCGGAGGTGATGGACGTAGGACCCGTATACACAACGAAGCGAGTGACTGGGTCCACGAGCCACCCGTTCGGATCTAAGCACTCAACCTCAAAGGTCCCCGAGAGGGGAAACCCCGGGTCCTGAGTCATCCATGGGTGATCCCAGTGCGCCATCAACACGATCTGGATCTGTTATGCAAAATATATATATACAAGTATACGACAAAAGAAAAAGAAAAGGGGATAAGAAGCCATATAACATCAAACGTGGAAAGGGTTTAGCGACATTTAATTCTATAACATCCACGATAAACATCCATCTCCCAAAATATAGTTTATATATATATATATAACACAAGCATCCTCAATTCACATCTAGGGTCTTTTCCTCTACCCCCATCATGATGCAATGCAAATGTGTATGAATCTCCTCAGGTAGTTGGCCATATCCGGATATCACAACAATCGACACGTCCCAGAGGCCCCGGCGCACACCCTCGTCCGCGGCTGGAGGGTGCCCATGCAAAGCAATGGCACTATAGCTACACAACCGGTGCACACCTCTGGACCACGGCCAGGGTGCTCATGCAACGCATGAACTATAGCTGCAACTAAAATGAAATCATGTCTGGGACGGTCCGCCGTTAGCCTAGACCCCGGGAATTCTCCCTCCGAGGAATAGACCCCAACGACCATGTTTCAGGTCCACAAACGACCATGTTTCAGGTCCACATATCACAGACCATGTTTCAGGTCATCCCCTAGTGCCCTAACCGCTCATCATCACCTCATAATTAACCTCAATAAAATCTCATCATCATATAACATCAATCATCTCGGTTAGGCACTACTAACACATAAAGTATGATTTCCCCAATACATCATCAATGCTCAACATATCTCATCACTTACTCAAACTCTACTCATAATCATTACACTCATGGCATCATAACATATTTCCATCAAATCATCATATTAATCATGGCATCATGTCATCATATCAATCATGGCATCAATTCCAATATAATATTAATAACAATAATAATTTTCATAAGATATATCAACACTCAGTATCAGTCATCAATCATCATATCAACGCAACTAATTCAAGCAGTCACAACAGCCAGTCATAAAATAATAAAATAGTACATTTTTATCGTAACGACGATAAACGCACAATTTCAATATCATCATTGGTACCACTAAGTAGTCCCCAATGTGACATGGACATTGTCCGTTACTCGCTCTCGAGTAGGGTTTAGGTCGCCCTACGCCATTATCGAACTAAATGTAACTGCGCCGTTTCCGACGTTAAATGGTTTCTTTCCCCCACCTGGGAAGTCGTACGATGAACGAAACGAGACGAAACAAGCGGTTCCTCCACGAGTTCAATTCTGCCCAGCACGGTTCTAGGGCCTCGGAGCTTCCAAAAATTCACCTAAGCATCACATTACGAAGCACACGTTACCACGAGTTCATCCTCGAAGACGGAATCGAATTCCGATAACCGAAACGAAAGATATAAAGATAAACGTAACGAAACGACTTTCGATATAAACGAGGACAATTTACCTTCGACTATTGAAGAAACGCGGAAGAGGAGAATGAAGGTATCGTCACTACGATCGCAACCACGTACTCCGTTTTGCGAAAGGACGATCGGGCAAGTCACACTCACTCAAGAACTCCTCTCTCTCACTAAACTCTCTCTCTTTCTCTCTCTATATGCTCCTCTCTGTTTTCTCAGAGTGAGCTCTCTGCCTCTCTGTTTCGTTCTTATGGTTTAAGTGACTTTGTGTCACTTAAGCCCTTTTTATTTTTCTGATTCACGCTGCCACGCTCGAGCGTGGAATTTGTCACGCTTGAGCGTGGTCACGCTTGAGCGTGGACAATTTTCACGCTTGAGCGTGAAGACCACCGCAGCCATGCAACCACTCAGAGGCTGCCACGTCAACGCCCGTTGACACGTAGCAAGTCAAAGCATGGCCCTTGTCTGGTTGACTTGGGCGCTTGAGCGTGAACACACCCACGCTTGAGCGTATTGTGGACGCTCGAGCGTGATGTTTGCCACGCTTGAGCGTTGACTTTTGACCAGAAAGTCAACTCTTTACGTTCAGGGTCCGTTCGATGTCCGATTGACCCCAAATTTGACATATAGGCTCCTTATGACCTAATGAACAATCTCTAACCATCAAAAATGCCTAATCTCCTCTTTAACTCCAAATTTTTTTTTTGTTCCACCCTCAATTATCTAAAAGACACTAACCGGAAACCCTAGCTGTTCTCTATACCTCAAATCACCTCTCAGATATACAATCCAAACCTTAAACCTAAGCATCATACATAACTACACATAAAATAACAGATGTTACATTTCTACCCCCCTTAAAAGAAATTCCGTCCCCGGAATTACATACCTGAGAATAAATGGGGGTACTGCTGCTGCATATCTGCCTCTCGCTCCCAAGTAGCATCTCCGGTAACGCTATCCCAAATGACCTTGACCAGGGGAATCTGTTTACCACGGAGTTCTTTAATCCTTCTGTCTGCAATCTTAGACGGTAGAGCCTCAAATTCTAGATTCTCTCGGAGTTGTATTGACTCTGGCTCAATTACATGAGAAGGATCGGGGAAATATTTTCTCAATTGAGAAACATGAAATACATCGTGAAGGTTGGAGAGGTAAGGGGGTAAGGCTATCTGGTAGGCTACTGAACCAATTCGTCGAAGAATCTGAAATGGTCCAATAAATCGAGGAGTGAGCTTTCTAGACTTTATAGCTATGCCAATTCCGGTCTTCGGAGTGACTCTCAAGAATACGTGATCACCTTCTTGGAACTCTAAGGGTCTCCTCCTTTTATTACTGTAGCTCCTCTGCCTATCCTGCGCTTCCCTCATTTTCTCTCTTATCTTCTTGACTTGCTCCGTTGTTTGCTGTACCACATCGGGACCTAACACTTGGCTCTCGCCAGTCTCATACCAACACAACGGAGTTCTGCATTTTCTTCCATAGAGAGCCTCATACGGTGCCATTCCGATACTACTATGGAAACTGTTATTGTATGTGAACTCAATCAAGGGTAGGAATTCATCCCAACTGCCAACATGTTCTAACACACACGCTCTTAAAAGATCCTCCAATGATTGAATTGTTCTTTCTGACTGCCCATCCGTCTGAGGATGATAAGCTGAACTCATCCTCAACTTGGTTCCCAAAGCATTGTGTAACTGTCTCCAAAATCTAGATGTAAATCTAGGATCCCGATCGGAGACAATACTCGATGGTACACCGTGCAACCTCACTACTTCCTTGATGTAAATCTGGGTCAACTTCTCAAGACTATAACTCTCACCAATAGGTAAGAAGTGAGCACACTTCGTTAGCCTATCAATGATAACCCAAATCGCATCAAACTTCTTCGGAGTTCGTGGTAATCCAACCACAAAGTCCATCGCTATGCTATCCCACTTCCACTCTGGGATATCCAAGGACTGTAACAACCCTGCTGGCTTCTGATGCTCTATCTTAGCTTTCTGGCACACTAGACATGATAGAACATACTCGGCCACTTCCTTCTTCATCTTTGGCCACCAAAACATTTTCTTCAAATCTTGATACATCTTGGTGGCTCCCGGGTGGAAACTCAACTTACTCTTATGTGCCTCCTCTAAAATCATCTTCCTAATCTCTAAGTCCTCGGGCACACATATCCGATCTCTAAACCTTAATACACCATCGGATCCTTTCCTAAACTCTGAAACTTTCCCTTCATCTATGCCTCGACTTATATCTCGCAGGTATTCATCCTGAACTTGCTTAAACCTGAGGTCTCTCAAAAACTCACTGCTAATAGTGATCATACCTAAGCATATTCTATCCTCAGCCAACTCCATACCTAGGTTCAAGTCTCTAAACTGTTCAAGCAATCCCATCTCTTTCACCATCATTGCGGATACGTGCAAAGATTTCCGACTCAGTGCATCCGCCACAACATTAGCTTTCCCAGGATGGTATTGAAGATCAAACTCATAATCCTTAATAAATTCCATACATCTACGCTGTCTCATGTGCAGCTCCTTCTGATCAAACAGATACTTTAAACTCTTATGATCGCTGAACACATTAAACTTGGCTCCATACAAATAGTGTCGCCATATCTTCAATGCGAACACTATGGCTGCCAATTCCAGATCATGAGTCGGGTAGTTTCTTTCATGAACCCTCAACTGTCGGGAAGCGTAAGCCACTACTCTCCCCTCTTGCATCAAAACACAACCCAAACCTTGATATGACGCGTCACAGTACACGTCAAACTGTCCTAATGGCTCTGGTAATGTCAGCACAGGAGATATAGTCAACTTCTCCTTTAGCTTTTGAAAGCTCTCCTCACATCTTTCGGTCCAAACAAACGCCGTACCTTTTCGCGTTAACTGCGTCATAGGCAACGCAATCTTGGAGAAACCCTCAATAAACCTCCTGTAATACCCGGCTAATCCTAGGAAACTTCTCACCTCGGTTACCGACTTAGGCCTCTCCCACCTAATCACTGCCTCTACCTTAACTGGATCTACAGCTATCCCTTCCTTATTGATTATATGACCTAGGAACTGTACTTCCTCTAACCAAAATTCACATTTGGATAGCTTAGCGTACAACTGCCTATCCTTCAACACCTACAACACCACTCTCAGATGTTCCTCGTGCTCTTCCCGGCTACGGGAGTAGATAAGAATGTCATCAATAAACACCACAACGAACTTGTCGAGGAACGGTCTAAAGATCCTGTTCATGTAATCCATGAATACTGCTGGGGCATTAGTTACACCAAAAGGCATAACTAGATACTCATAGTGCCCATACCTTGTTCTGAAAGCAGTTTTAGGTATATCCTCCTTCTTTACCCTAATCTGATGGTATCCTGATCTTAAATCTATCTTAGAAAACACCGAAGCTCCCTTCAACTGATCCATCAGATCATCTATCCTAGGCAACGGATATTTGTTCTTGATTGTAACCTTGTTTAACTGTCTATAGTCCGTACACAACCTAGCACTTCCATCCTTTTTCTTCACAAACAATACTGGTGCTCCCCACGGTGATACACTCGGTCTGATGAATTCCTTTTTCATCATATCATCCAGTTGTTTCTTTAACTCTGCCAACTCCACAGGTGACATCCGATAAGGAGCTACTGATATGGGTCCTGCCCCTGGCATGAGATCTATGGTGAATTCAACCTCCCTCTCTGGCGGCAAACCTGGAACATCAGGAGGGAAAACCTCGGGAAACTCTCTCACGATAGGCATAGAATCTATACTTGGAGTCTCCTTAGCTTCCAAAGAGAAAAGCATCACGTACTGCTGAGAATCATCACTCCTCATAGTTGCTCCTTCATTGGCAGATACCATGCTAGAAGGCTCAAGGAAGGATAAAGTCTTTTGGGCACAGTTTAACACTACATGGTTGGCCGATAGCCAATCCATGCCAAGGATAACATCTATCTGTTGCATCGGCAAACAGATGAGATCTACGAGGAATGCCCTATTTTCAACCACGATAGGACACTGTAGGCAAACAGACATGGTGATCAAAGGATCACTAGTAGGGGTAGATACTGTCAAAGTATATGGTAATCGAGAAACGGGCAAATGTAAATGATCTACACACTCATGTGAAACAAATGAATGCGTAGCGCCTGAGTCAAACAACACACGCGAGAGTCTGCCAGATAGTAAACACATACCTTGAATAAGATCTGCAGACTGAGAGGACTCAGATCCTCTCACCGTAAACACCCTCCCCGTGGCCTGAGGTCTGGCGGTCTGTCGTCCTGCCGCTAGAACTCCTCTCCCAGATCCACCTCTAGAACTACTGGCCCCTTTACCGGCAGCTGGCTGATGCTGCCCTGCTCTCTGTCGGCAATCTCTAGCAAGGTGACCGGGTTTGCCACATACATAGCAACCCGATCTATCTGTACAATCTCTGATGTAGTGCGGACCTCCGCATCTGAAACATACTGGGCCTCTCTGCTGCTGACCCTCTCTACTCACTGATACTGGTGGTGCATTCGTCTGAGTACCCTATCCGGGTCTAGCGTATGGTGCTCTCCTCCACTGAGAACCTCTATCCCCTCTCCTCTGATGGCCTGCTCTGGTAGGACCCCCACTCCGCTGCTGTCTCTGCTCCGCAACCTGCCTCTGGTCCATGCTCTCAATGGCACTGCACCTCTCTACTAGCTCTGGGAAGCTCAAAATATCCAAGGGCACTATAGCCCTCCTCAGCTCATGCCGTAAACCCTCCTCAAATCTCCGGCACATCCAATCCTCATCTGGAAATCTCTGGTAGAACTCAGAAAACTGAATCAGGGCCTCAAATCTGGCCGCATAGTCACCAACAGACCTGTCTCCCTGCTGAAGACTCATGAACTCTCTCTCCTTCTCGCGTCTGACTAGCCGTGGAAAGTACTTCTCGAAGAAACACTCCCTGAACAGATCCCAACTGATCATCCTGCCCTCAGTCTCAAGCAACCTCCTCTTGCCTCTCCACCATGACTCAGCTCCTCCAGTCAGCATGAAGGCGGCATAAGTCACCTTCCTGTTATCTCTACATCTCATAGTGTCGAAGATCTTCTCCAACTCCTGTATCCACCACTCAGCCCGCTCTGGGTCATACTCTCCTCCAAACTGTGGTGGCTTACCTTTCAGAAAGGTAGCCAACCCCGCATCCTCAGCCTCAGCAGCTCTCCTCCTATCCTGCTGGTCCTGTAACTCTGCCTCTCTCTGCATCCTCTGAGCGTTCTGCTGTGCCTGCTGCAACAGAATGGATGCTAACTCACGGATAGTCTGGAGAGTCTCGGATGACTCCCCTCCACCACTAACTCCTGCTGCTGGCTGATACTCATCCTCAACACCCTCGATAGCTCTACCACCACGTCTACCTCGTCCTCTACCTCTGCCTCGAGCCATGATCCTGTCAAAAGAAATCATTAGCCCACATCAATATGACATATAATACTACATAAAACTGGAATATAAATACTATATGCCATAAAGATGTCGCATCGGACTCACTACCCAACTTCTAAGCATAGCCGGTATCCAATGTGGATCCAACTAAATGGCCAGTTTACCCTAATCACAGTCCTCACAGTCCGTTTCAGAACCGAACTGCTCTGATACCACCAAATGAGACGCCCCGACGTCCCATTAAAGAAAACCCAAAATATTAAGGCTTAATCGTGTTATTAGCGTTAAACGTGCACATTCAAAACAGCGGAAAATTTAAAACTAAAAATGTAAATAGAAAATATGCAGATACATCACCATACATCACACACATATATATATATATACATAGATAAATATGTACATTATTTCCTAATACGCAACTGTCAAGGGATTCCTATCAGTAGGATCCCGAATATGTACAAAACGGCGGTACATAACATAAAGAAAATACATCAAAGATAAAAGGGGAGATGTCTCGCCGATTCTCTCCACACCCCGTCCCCTCTCAAAATACAACAAAACCTCACTCACACCTATGCAGATGGCACTGGCCCGAGCCATCAAATACTACCACCCTCGTCCGCATCCCGTGGTCCGGCAGGTCCGGACACTCCTCCGCTCTCACTGGACGAGCTCCTATCCGACTGCCTCTGAAACCTCTGTCGGTAAAGTCTACTATCACGGGATGAAACTGTCTGGTAGATACTCGAGAAGACTCTGAAACCATAGCCCGGATCTCTGGAGGCGCTGGAACCTCTGGAAGGGGTACCAGGTCCTGGGCGGGGACAACCGGTTCCTCCTCCTGGATAGGTGCCAACTCAGGTCCTGGTGCTGGTGCCGGTGCGAGTCCTGGAACTAGTACCTCAAAGGGTACCATGAAGGGATCTGGGGCCATGCCTGGCATCGGCGGCATCGGCGGTATGTGTCCATCTGGCTGTCCTACCTGGAAAGGAAGGGTAGTGCCAACGCGGAACGTGCCGACGAATCCTATCGGCGCTCCCTGTCCGAACCCGGAGGTGATGGACGTAGGACCCGTATACACAACGAAGCGAGTGACTGGGTCCACGAGCCACCCGTTCGGATCTAAGCACTCAACCTCAAAGGTCCCCGAGAGGGGAAATCCCGGGTCCTGAGTCATCCATGGGTGATCCCAGTGCGCCATCAACACGATCAGGATCTGTTATGCAAAACATATATGTACAAGTATACAACAAAAGAAAAGAAAAGGGGATAAGAAGCCATATAACATCAAACGTGGAAAGGGTTTAGCGACATTTAATTCTATAACATCACGATAAACATCCATCTCCCAAAATATAGTTTATATATATATATAACACAAGCATCCTCAATTTACATCTAGGGTCTTTTCCTCTACCCCCATCATGATGCAATGCAAATGTGTATGAATCTCCTCAGGTAGTCGGCCATATCCGGATATCACAACAATCGACACGTCCCAGAGGCCCCGGCGCACACCCTCGTCCGCGGCTGGAGGGTGCCCATGCAAAGCAATGACACTATAGCTACACAACCGGTGCACACCTCTGGACCACGGCCAGGGTGCTCATGCAACGCATGAACTATAGCTGCAACTAAAATGAAATCATGTCTGGGACGGTCCGCCGTTAGCCTAGACCCCGGGAATTCTCCCTCCGAGGAATAGACCCCAACGACCATGTTTCAGGTCCACAAACGACCATGTTTCAGGTCCACATATCACAGACCATGTTTCAGGTCACCCCCTAGTGCCCTAACCGCTCATCATCACCTCATAAATAACCTCAATAAAACCTCATTATCATATACATCGATCATCTCGGTTAGGCACTACTAACACATAAGGTATGATTTCCCCAATACATCATCAATGCTCATCATATCTCATCACTTATTCAAACTCTGCTCATAATCATTACACTCATGGCATCATAACATCATATCAATCATGGCATCAACTCCAATACAATATTAATAAATAATAATTATCATATGATATATCAACACTCAGCATCAGTCATCAATCATCATATCAACGCAACTAATTCAAGCAGTCACAACAGCCAATCATAAAATAATAAAATAATACATTTTTATCGTAACGACGATAAACGCACAATTTCAATATCATCATTGGGTACCACTAAGTAGTCCCCAATGTGACATGGACATTGTCCGTTACTCGCTCTCGAGTAGGGTTTAGGTCGCCCTACGCCATTATCGAACTAAATGTAACTGCGCCGTTTCCGACGTTAAATGATTTCTTTCCCCCACTTGGGAAGTCGTACGATGAACGAAACGAGACGAAACAAGCGGTTCTCCACGAGTTCAATTCTACCCAGCACGGTTTCTAGGGCCTCGGAGCTTCCAAAAATTCACCTAAGCATCACATTACGAAGCACACGTTACCACGAGTTCATCCTCGAAGACGGAATCGAATTCCGATAACCGAAACGAAAGATATAAAGATAAACGTAACGAAACGACTTTCGATATAAACGAGGGACAATTTACCTTCGACTATTGAAGAAACGGGGAAGAGGAGAATGAAGGTATCGTCACTACGATCGCAACCACGTACTCCGTTTTGCGAAAGGACGATCGGGCAAGTCACACTCACTCAAGAACTCCTCTCTCTCACTAAACTCTCTCTCTTTCTCTCTCTATAAACTCCTCTCAGTTTTCTCAGAATTCTGCTCTCTGCCTCTCTGTTTCGTTCTTATGGTTTAAGTGACTTTGTGTCACTTAAGCCCTTTTTATTTTTCTGATTCACGCTGCCACGCTCGAGCGTGGAATTTTTCACGCTTGAGCGTGGTCACGCTTTAGCGTGGACAATTTTCACGCTTGAGCGTGAAGACCACCGCAGCCATGCAACCACTCAGAGTCTGCCACGTCAACGCCCGTTGACACGTAGCAAGTCAAAGCATGGCCCTTGTCTGGTTGACTTGGGCGCTTGAGCGTGAACACACCCACGCTTGAGCGTATTGTGGACGCTCGAGCGTGATGTTTGCCACGCTTGAGCGTTGACTTTTGACCAGAAAGTCAACTCTTTACGTTCAGGGTCCGTTCGATGTCCGATTGACCCCAAATTTGAGATATAGGCTCCTTATGACCTAATGAACAATTTCTAACCATCAAAAATGCCTAATCTCCTCTTTAACTCCAAAATTTTGTTCCACCCTCAATTATCTAAAAGACACTAACCGGAAACCCTAGCTGGTCTCTATACCTCAAATCAACCTCTCAGTTATACAATCCAAACCTTAAAACCTAAACATCATACATAACCACACATAAAATAACGGATGTTACATTTCTACCCCCCTTAAAAGAAATTCCGTCCCCGGAATTACATACCTGAGAACAAATGGGGGTACTGCTGCTGCATATCTGCCTCACGCTCCCAAGTAGCATCTCCGGTAACGCTATCCCAAATGACCTTGACCAGGGGAATTTGTTTACCACGGAGTTCTTTAATCCTTCTATCTGCAATCTTAGACGGTAGGGCCTCATATTCTAGATTCTCTCGGAGTTGTATTGACTCTGGCTCAATTACATGAGAAGGATCGGGGAAATATTTTCTCAATTGGGAAACATGAAATACATCGTGGAGGTTGGATAGGCAAGGGGGTAAGGCTATCTGGTAGGCTACTGAACCAATTCGTCGAAGAATCTGAAATGGTCCAATAAATCGGGGAGTGAGCTTTCTAGACTTTATAGCTATGCCAATTCCGGTCTTCGGAGTGACTCTCAAGAATACGTGATCACCTTCTTGGAACTCTAAGGGTCTCCTCCTTTTATTACTGTAGCTCCTCTACCTATCCTGCGCTTCCCTCATTTTCTCTCTTATCTTCTTGACTTGTTCCGTTGTTTGCTGTACCACATCGGGACCTAACACTTGGCTCTCGCCAGTCTCATACCAACACAACGGAGTTCTGCATTTTCTTCCATAGAGAGCCTCATACGGTGCCATTCCGATACTACTATGGAAACTGTTATTGTATGTGAACTCAATCAAGGGTAGGAATTCATCCCAACTGCCAACATGTTCTAACACACACGCTCTTAAAAGATCCTCCACTGATTGAATTGTTCTCTCTGACTGCCCATCCGTCTGAGGATGATAAGCTGAACTCATCCTCAACTTGGTTCCCAAAGCATTGTGTAACTGTCTCCAAAATCTAGATGTAAATCTAGGATCCCGATCGGAGACAATACTCGATGGTACACCGTGCAACCTCACTACTTCCTTGATGTAAATCTGGGTCAACTTCTCAAGACTATAACTCTCACCAATAGGTAAGAAGTGAGCACACTTCGTTAGCCTATCAATGATAACCCAAATCGCATCAAACTTCTTCGGAGTTCGTGGTAATCCAACCACAAAGTCCATCGCTATGCTATCCCACTTCCACTCTGGGATATCCAAGGACTGTAACAACCCTGCTGGCTTCTGATGCTCTATCTTAGCTTTCTGGCACACTAGACATGATAGAACATACTCGGGCCACTTCCTTCTTCATCTTTGGCCACCAAAACATTTTTCTTCAAATCTTGATACATCTTGGTGGCTCCCGGGTGGAAACTCAACTTACTCTTATGTGCCTCCTCTAAAATCATCTTCCTAATCTCTAAGTCCTCGGGCACACATATCCGATCTCTAAACCTTAATACACCATCGGATCCTTTCCTAACTCTGAAACTTTCCCTTCATCTATGCCTCGACTTATATCTCGCAGGTATTCATCCTGAACTTGCTTAAACCTGAGGGCTCTCAAAAACTCACTGCTAATAGTGATCATACCTAAGCATATTCTATCCTCAGCCAACTCCATACCTAGGTTCAAGTCTCTAAACTGTTCAAGCAATCCCATCTCTTTCACCATCATTGCGGATACGTGCAAAGATTTCCGACTCAGTGCATCCGCCACAACATTATCTTTCCCAGGATGGTATTGAAGATCAACCTCATAATCCTTAATAAATTCCATCCAATTTCTTTGAAAACGCTGTCCGTCGATATGTTCAGCCTCCTTTTCTTGTATACACGAAACTACACAGATATCTTGTTTTTAAATTTGCTTCTTATGATCGGCTGAACACATTAAACTGTGGCGCTCGGCATACGAATAGGTTGGTCGCCACTATCAAGTTTCAATGCGAAACACTATGGCTGCACAATTTCCAGATCATATTGAGTTGCTGGGTACAGGTTTCCTTTCATGTGAGAAACTCCTGCAACTGTCGGGAAGCGTGGGGGTATGCCACTACTCTCTCCCCTCTTGGCATCAAAACACAACCCAAAAACTATGATAGACTGCGACCCTCTTCAGACAGTACACAGTCAAACTGTCGCTAATGGCTCTGGTAATGTCAGATTTTCACAGGGGGAGGATGGTTATTGTGTGCAACGTTCGGGGTCCTTTAATATGCTTTTTGAAAGCTCTCCTCACATACTTTCTGGTCATCAAACTATATGACGTTTCCAGTGTACACTTTTCGCTGGGTTAACTGCGTCATATGGCCAACGCAATCTTTGGAGAAACCCAGTCAATAAACCTCCTGTAATACCCGGCTAAAATCCTTAGGAATGACTTCTCACCTCCTGTCGGTACTCGACTTAGTGGCCGTCTCCGATCGTACCTTAATTCACTGTCCTCTTACTTAACTGGATCTACCCGCTATCCCCTTCCTTATTGATTATATGACTCTAGGAACTGTACTTCCTCTAACCGAAAAATTCACATTTGGATACGGGCTTAGCGTACAACCTGCCTATCCTTCAACACCTTCAACACCACTCTCAGATGTTCCTCGTGCTCTTCCCGGCTAACGGGAGTAGATAAGAATGTCATCAATAAACACCACAGACAAACTTGTCGAGGAACGGTCTAAAGATCCTGTTCATGTAATTCCATGAATACTGCTGGGGCATTAGTTACACCAAATGGCATAACTAGATACTCATAGTGCCCATACCTTGTTCTGAAAGCATTTTTAAGTATATCCTCCTTCTTACCCCTAATCTGATGGTATCCTGATCTTAAATCTATCTTAGAAAACACCGAAGCTCCGTTCAACTGATCCATCAGTCCATCTATCCTAGGCAACGGATATTTGTTCTTGATTGTAACCTTGTTTAACTGTCTATAGTCCGTACACAACCTAGCACTTTCCATCCTTTTTTCTTCACAAACAATACTGGTGCTCCCCACGGTGATACACTCGGTCTGATGAATTCCTTTATCATATCATATCGATCCGAGTTGTTTTCTTTAACTCTTACTCTCTGTCCAACTCCACAGGTTACAATCCGATATAGTAGTCTACTGATATGGGTCCTGCCCCTGGCATGAGATCTATGGATGGTGATTCAACCTCCCTCTCTGGCGGCAAACCTGGAACATCAGGAGGGAAAACCTCGGGAAACTCTCTCACGATAGGCATAGAATCTATACTTGGAGTCTCCTTAATCTTCCAAATAGAAAAGCATCACATACTGCTGAGAATCATCACTTCTCATAGTGGGCTGCCTTCATTGGCAGATCCCATGCTAGAAGGCTCAAGGAAGGATAAAGTCTTTTGGGCAAACAGTTTAACACTACATGGTGGGCAGATAGCCAATCCATGCCAAGGATAACATCTAATCTGTTGGCATCGGCAAACAGATGAAGATCTACGAGGAATGCCCTATTTTCAACCACGATAGGACACTGTAGGCAAACAGACATGGTGATCAAAGGATCACTAGTAGGGGTAGATACTGTTTCAAAGTATATGGTAATCGAGAACTGGGCAAATGTAAAATGATCTGACACACTCCTGTGAAACAAATTAATGCGGAGCGCCTGAGTCAAACAACACAGACGCGAGAGTCTGCCATATAGTAAACACATACCTTGAATAAGATCTGCAGACTGAGAGGACTCAGATCCTCTCACCGTAAACAACCCTCCCCGTGGCCCTGAGGTCCTGGCGGTTCCCCCTGTCGTCCTGGCCGCTAGAACTCCTCTCCCAGATCCACCTCTAGAACTACTGGCCCCCTTTACCGGCAGCTGGCTGATTCTGCCCTGCTCTCTGTCGGCAATCTCTAGCTAAGGTGACCGGGTTTGCCACATACATAGCAACCCTCATCTATCGGTACAATCTCTGATGTAGTGCGTACCTCCGCATCTGAAACATACTGGGCCTCTCTGCTGCGGACCCTCTCTACTCACTGATACTGGTGGTGCATTTCTCTGAGTACCCTGTTCGGGTCTAGCGTATGGTGCTCTCCTCCACTGAGAACCTCTGATCCACTCTCCTCTGATGGCCTGCTCTGGTAGGACCCCCACTCCGCTGTCCTGTCTCTGCTCCGCAGCCTGCCTCTGGTCCATGCTCTCAATGGCACTGCACCTCTCTACTAGCTCATGGGAAAGCTCAAAATATCCAAGGGCACTATAGCCCTCCTCAGCTCATGCCGTAAACCCTCCTCAAATCTTCCGTCACATCCAATCCTCAGTCTGGAAATCTATGGTAGAACTCAGAAAACTGAATCAGGGCCTCAAATCTGGCCGCATAGCCACCAACAGACCTGTCTCCCTGCTGAAAGACTCATGAACTCTCTCTCCTTCTCGCGTCTGACTAGCCGTGGAAAGTACTTCTCGAAGAAACACTCCCTGAACAGATCCGCAACTGATCATCCTGCCCTCAGTCTCCAAGCAACATACTCTTTGCCTCTCCACCATTACTCGGCTCCTCCAGTCAGCATGAAGGCGGCATAAGTCACCTTCCTGTTATCTCTACATCTCATAGTGTCGAAGATCTTCTCCAACTTACTCCTGTATCCACCACTCCCCGCGCTCTGGGTCATACTCCTCCTCCAAATCGGTGGTGGCTTACCTTTCGGGAAGGTAGCCAACCCCTGCATCCTCCAGCCTCATCAAAGCTCTCCTCCTATCCTGCTGGTCCCTGTAACTCTGCCATCTCTCTGCATCCTCTGAGCGTTCTGCGTGTGCCTGCTGGCAACCAGAAACGATTCTAACTCACGGATAGTCTGGAGAGTCTCGGATGACTTTCCCCTCCACCACTAACTTCACTGCTGCTGGCTGATACTCATCCTCGACACCCTCGATAGCTCTACCCCCAAACGTCTACCTCGTCCTCTACCTCTGCCTCGAGCCATGATCCTGTCAAAAGAAATCATTAGCCCACATCAATATGACATATAATACTACATATACACTGGAAGATAAATACTATCTCCCATAAAGATGTCGCATATACGGACTCACTACCCAACTTCTAAGCATAGCCCGGTATCCAATGTGGATCCAACTAAATGGCCAGTTAACCCTAATCACAGTCCTCAACAGTCCGTTTTCATAACCGAACTGCTCTGATGACCACCAAATGAGACCGCCCCGCTCAACGTCCCCATTAAAGAAAACCGCAAAATTTAAAAGCCTAATTTTGTTTATTATCGTTAAGGCGTGCACATTCAAAATAGCAGAAAAGTTAAAACTAAAAAAGGTAACTAGAAAAATAAGCAGAAACATCAACATACATCACACACATATTTATATATATTATCGATAACTATGTACATTATTTTCTAATACATAACTGTCAAGGGATTCCCATCAGTAGGATCCCTAAATATGTACAAAACGCGGTACATAACATAAAGAAAATACATCAAAAGATAAAGGGGAAGATGCCTCGCTGATTTCTCCCCACACCCCGTCCCCTCTCAAAATACAACAAAGCCTCAATCACGCCTATAAAAAAAACCAGATGGCACTGGCCCGAGCCATCCAATACTACCACCCTCGTCTGCATCCCGTGGTCCGGCAGTTCCGCCACTCCTCCGCTCCTCACGTGGACGAGCTCCTGTCTGACTAGCCTCTGAAACCTCTGTCGGTAAAGTCTACTATCACGGGGATGAAAACTGTCTGGTAGAATACTCGAGAACCTCTGAAACCATAGCCCGGAGCTCTGGATGCGCTGGAACCCTCTGGAAGGGGTGCCAGGTCCCTGGGCGGGGGGCTGGGGCCACCCGGTTCCTCCTCCTGGATAGGTGCCAACTCGGGTCCTGGTGCCTTGGTGCCGGTGCCGAGTCCTGGAACTAGTCCCTCAAAGGTTTTACCATGAATGGATCTGGGGCCATATGCCTGTCATCGGCGGCATCGGCGGTATGTGTCCATCTGGCTGTGTCCTACTTGGAAATGGAGGGTAGTGCCACCGCGGAACGGCCCGACGAATCCTATCGGCGCCTCCCCTGTCCGAACCCGGAGGTGATGGACGTAGGACCCGTATACCACAACGAAGGCGAGTGACTGGGTCCACGAGCCAACCCGTTTCGGATCTAAGCAACTCAACCTCAAAGGTCCCCGACAGGGGAAACCCCAGGGCCTGAGTCATCCATGATGGGTGAATCCCAGTGCGCCATCAACACGATCTGGATCTTTTATGCAAAATATATATATACAAGTCTAGCACCAAAAGAAAAAGAAAAGGGGAATAAGAAGCCATATAACATCAGAACGTGGAAAGGGTTTAGCGACATTTAATTCTATAACAGCCACGATAAACATCCATCTCCCAAAATATAGTTTTAATATATATATAATATACCACAAGCCATTCCTCAATTCACATCTAAGGGTCTTTTTCCTCTACTATTTTTTTTTTTTTCACCTTTTTTTTTCCTCTATACCAACTACCACCCCATCATGATTCAATGCAAATGTGTATGAATCTCCTCAGGTAAGTTTGGGCCATATCCTATCCCCGGATATCACAAAATCGACACTTCACAGGAGGCCCCCCACAAGAGGCCCCCCAGAGGCCAGCAGAGGGCCCCAGGCCGCCCCCCCCTCCGGAGGCCCCCGGGGGGCCCCCCGGCGCACACCCTCGTCCGCAGGCTGGAGG